>OX387603.1:13863310-15183257 GCA_947568835.1 Protonemura montana | reverse complement strand
TACTAATTTTGAATGCTATACAAAATATCCGCGCGAGTTCCAAATTCTGTACTCTGGGCGGAGATAGAGCAGCACTGTCATGATGTGAACGTGTCTTAGAGCTATGACGCTACAACCTGACAGCCTACTAATAAACGAACCAGCACGCACCCGGGATCGCACGCACCGGGATCACACGCCCGGTACTGTTACGCGTGATGCTACTGGGATGGCCTCAGATTGAATGTGGTTTTGTGGTGTCTGAGCCATTAGCTTCTTGTGTTTCCATTAGGGCCGAACCGGCTTCGGGGAAATTACTTGGCGCCAAACCAGTCCGGGTGTTTATTTTGCGGCAATTGATAAGCTACTGGGGAATTAGACCAAGACTAATTTTAGTCGGGAGTTGAGTTTGGTGCATTGTAGTTTCGTGCGATGGATTGGAATTACAATTTACTGCTTGTCACGTGTGTAAACTTGTGTAAATATCTGACACGAGATTTTGTATTGGAACACCATTGCTTAATATACTAGCATCAGAATTAAATTTAAAAAATCGGTACATTCATTTAACATCAATTTTAGAGCTAAGCATCATTTGGAATCATCCATACTCCGTTCAGCGAGAAAATATACCTTTCCGGCAGAGGCGCTACTGGCAGTTGTGGGGTGACATGCGGGTCAATTGACTTTAAAAAAAACACTATAAATCATCTCCGCTTATGTTTATCATTTTCCTGAAGCTGGAAAGCTTTTGTCGTGCAAAGTTACTTTGATTGTATTATTATCAACACTATGTCCGTCTCAAATATTGATGCCCAAACGGGCATCAAATGGAAATGCGCATTGCAAGCGTTTGCAATTTAAATCAGATTTCATCTAAATACATCAACGAATCCAACGTCAAATTGGAGTTATTCGAGTTTGACAGGATGTGACGTAGTTTAGCGTCTTTAGAATCAGAGTGACTGTGAGTATCCACAGCCTCATGGTTCTACTCCTTGGAGATCCGTCATTCTCATCAAATACACTAAAATCGTTTCAGAAAACCAGTGTCCAAGTAGCTCAATGGGTTAGAGCAACACCCTCGATAGGTAGAGATCGGGGTTCGAGTCTCCGTTTGGGGATCATTTTTTGAGACGGATATTGTTGATAATAATAAAATACCCCGCACATTGCAAGCGTTTGCAATTTAAATCAGATTTCATCTAAGAGCTTTGACTGTCGAGCTATTTATAAGAATTTAAATTTAACCAAATTTAAAAATAGTGAAAATTATTTTACAGTTATGAATTTTTTTAGACATCCCGCCTCTGAAATCATAGCTGAAATCCCATTCATGAGTTGGTAGCAAGGCACGGGGGCGGCCCTTGTTCTGTTATCTTCTCTCACGGGCTGGAATCTTTATAGTTATTGATTGTTTTTTTAAACTGCTAAAGCTCGCTTAGCATCATTAAACCATCTTAAAACATCAAAAGTCACAACTCCATGTACACCTGGAGATGAAGTGATCAGAAAATACACAATACGTAAACGAAGCTGTAAAACAACAAAGATTGGCATAACCGCTCAAAATAAGTTCGTATTTCTTGAGCCACGAAAATGCACAACGTTATTGATAGGCAGCTCATCTAGCGTAGAACGTTTTTTAGGTAGAGACGAGAACCTAGACACGAACGGATATGGATTGCCTGCAAAGCGGCATATACTAGAAGCAAGCACACAATAAATCAGCATTCCTAAGACGGAGATAGCGTTGCAAACAAATGCAATTTAAGTTTACCAAAGATTTCCAACTGAAAAAAAAATAACAAAAAACACTACGAACAGGCAGAGCAATTGTTTCAACTTACATTTGACTCGGAATGATAAGAGATTGCTCCTAGTTTCTCCCTCTGGATTTATGGCTGCGCAGACGTATTGACCTGCGCTCTGACGCGTCACCTTCTGCAGGACCAGACTCTGGTTGCTGCGAATGATTCGCGCAGACATGTTGTGGCTGAGCAGCACTCCCTGCGCACAAACAATTTATTTGTGTTATTTATTGTTTAACACAATTGATATGTTTGCAACACTATGGCTGCATTTTTTCTTGCTTCAAGGTGGTTCAGGGGCACCTTGCTTGTGTAGAAGAGTCGTATTTGATGGAATTATAATCGATTTAGAAATCAAATGGCTCTGAAAAAAGTTCATCTTTCTTGGTAAATTAAATTATAAAACATCATCTCCCTGTAGTTCAGCTTGGAAGACAGAGTTCATTGTCAACAGTGCATGGAGAAACTTTGGAAATTAACGCGTATCCCTATCGACTTTCTTGAAATCATTATCAAACAAATTTTACACTATGCTATAAAATATCATTGTATTCCGCAATTCTGAGTCAAAGACATAAACCAGGAACTTTTTTTCTCTCACTACATAAAAATCCGCGTATCCGTACAATATAAGGTGATGCAGAGACCGGAGCATCGCAACATCAGTGTCTTCGGGTACAAGTACAGACGACACCCGAGTCGTAACGCGAGTCTAGTTGGCATCAGCTGGCGCTGTCGGAGTTGGCAATGTCAGAGAGAACTAATTGAAGTAGCGCATGGGAGGAAGTCATCTATAACCGAATTACTTACAATGTACCGACACACCTAGCTGCACATAGCATACGGTATAAAGTGGCAGAGTAAAATGAAGAAATTACTTAAATTACAGCGTAGTTCCCTTTGTAAGGTGCATTGGTCTGAATGAGGTTAACTTGAATTTGCAATAATAAAAGCGTCCAGAAATAAAGCATAGAAAAGCATCCTTCTATTCTAAATAAGCAGTTTACAAGTGTTCAAACAGTAGATTAAGCTTCACCAAGCTTAACCACTTTATACATAAGTAAAGTTGCTTCCAGAACAGCTTGCACTTAAGGAAACTTGGGACGAAGAAACCTGGGCTAAGAAGATGATGAAATAAAGAATACTTTCATGCATAAAAACACTTGAACCCATTCAGCGAGCAAAGAATCTCGAAAGAAACACAATCTTCGTCGAGAGAAGCGTTTGCATAACATCAGCTAACACAATCCTCTTTATCAATATTGCCGCGATATAGAAGAAAGCAGGTATGGCGAAATAATTTCTCTTGCAGATTTCAACTTTTCATTTTGCCTTCCGCATCTGGATGGAGAAAAACTTTATGCAAACGTTTCTTCCACCCTCGCTTTAACTTTTTAGTTATTCAACCTGAGGGAATTTTCAGTCAAAAAATTAAAAGCGTACTCCTTTTAGCTTAATAGATCATGACACACTGGTCCGCGTTGCATGGCCGTACTCATGGCTTTGAGATGGCGGTCGCCACTCATAAGCCGCTTTGAACGACGCTCTAACCCGAGCGTCGAGTCTCGGTTCGTGAAAACCCGAGACGGCCGGCTCAGCAACCCTCCACCACATCATATTATTGAACATTTCCATATGTTTTTCCCTCGTATGTGCCTAATAGCGTAGATGATTAGATTAGAAGAACTCCCATGGGAATTTACGGCCTGGCCTCGCTCCAACTTGAAATCTCGGGACTGCTGCAGCACTGTAGGGTAGTGAGAGGAGAAGGGGGCAGCGTGGGCAAACTCTTTGTTGGGCCGAAGTGGCTGGCCAGTTTCTATTATAACCAACCGCATGAAATTACCTCTTAATTATTTACGTCCCGAAAGAAAAACAATCTGCAAAAGGGTTGTTGACAAAATACATGGCAAGTACTTAGTGGGTGGTGTAAGGTTCTGGTAATGCTGCATTACTTTCGGCTGTTTAATGCACACAGCTCGTAAACGTTAGATTGAATGCGAAATATTTTGTACAACCACAGGAAACGAGAAAAAACTGTTCTTTTTTCCCTCTCATGGAGTCGTGGGGGAGTGAAAAGTCACGGGCCATTAGGCGATAAATTTCTTACATGCACCACATTCGGGATGGGGTACGATATCAGGTCGAATTAGCGCATACAGTGTACATGATCATGACTCTTTTGTCCGCTCTGATGGCACGCTAACGATTGGGACAAACTAGGAACCATCCCACTATAATGATGGAACACATCTCTTTTTAACCTTATCCAGATCATCACACTTTATCCACGTTTCAACCCTCTCAGCTTATAAAGAAATCACGTGCAATATAAATAGTATAACAAGGAAGCAACCTAACATCGCGTGTATGGAAGTTATTTGTAAGATATGTTTACCTAACATACACGTAAAAACAATGGTTTCATCACCCTTAACAACACCATCCATGCATTTTTCAGTTTTCTATTTCCTCCGCACCGAGGTTCATGACGAGCACAAGTGATAAGAAGGAACGAGAGTGCAAGAAGGTGAACTCACATCATGCATCCAGCTCAGCTTTCTCCACATCGGGTTCGCCTTGACGTGGCATTCGAAGTAGACATCATCGCCCTCCTTGATGTCGTCGGGGTTGAGCGTGCTGCCGAGCATCAACGACACGATCGGAGGAACTGTGTGCAGACAAACAAACGGGACTTTAGCGGCTACCAGTGGCGAGATGACGTTGTGCGGAAGAATAGAGAGGATAGGGACGTTTTTTTATGGTACTGTGGTGTGGGATAGAAGGAGGGTGAGACACGTTTTGAAACATTTTGTTAGTATTGATGATCCGTATGAATTTGATCTTCGTTATTGTTAATATTCTACGAGGAGTGGTGGGGGGGTTTATAGATATATATATATCTATTTTAAAATAAAAATATGTCGATAAAGTGCCAATTGACGATTCTTTCGTGATTTCTGCATAAAATGTGTCTTTCCAGTTCCAAATTCTTACAGAAATTTATAATAGTAACGCTCGAGTTTGTAGGCAAAGTCAGAGACCCAGCGTGTAAATCTTTCTTCTGAGCAAACTAACCGGTAACAATTGGTTATGGAGGATGATACGCGATGGCGCTGGCGACCTCAACACACCTCAACAATTAAATAATTACGACTCAAAATATCGATACAAGTACATCAATCTTTAAGTTAAGCATTAAAATAGATGAATTAGGCCCAGTATTACAATATTTTTCAACTCCGAGTTAAGCTCGCAGAAACCGCTGTCTTTACTGTCTGTGATTGGTTGTTGCCATGCCAATTAATTTAATTCTCACTTTATCTAGGAGTTAAGATAGTTGTAATGCTAGACATTAGGCGTTTACCAGTCTCAAGAAAGAGTAATCAGCGCGAAATAACGAAACAACATTTCTTAACATTCGAAACAAAAGGTGACTCCACCTAGAAGCATACTCGATTTTTGTCAGTAAAGTAGTCATTTGGTGGCTATTTCTAAAGGAGAAAGTTTAGCATCAGAGTCATGGTAGAACTTTAGAAGTGTTAAAGACAGTGTGCCAATTGGTTATGTTTGGTTGTGAACTAAAGTAGCTGTACCCTCTTCGGCCTCCACCACAGCCTTCAAAGCGCTCCTGTCTGTCTGGTGGTTCCACAAGTAGAAGGGTTCGCAGGCGACACGAGATTCACTTATTAAATAGATCGAGAGATTCCAAGTCGAGTGCGTAGTTTCACCTTAAACGTGAGACAAGATTGCAAAGGCTTCCCACATCTCTTTGCTAACTTCGCGCGCCGAGTCGTGCAGCACCTCCGTTTCAGTTTGAGGAAATGAGCGTATCTCTGAATTGGATCAAAGCGAGGATGGTACGCAAACATCGACGAAATGCTTCGATGGGTTTTGAGATAGTGTGATGCAGAAGCAGGGGAAAAGAGTTTTCGGTTTTTTATGTGCATAATAGCCAGACATTACGTTTGGAGATGGGTACGGGTAGAGGTAGTGTCATTCAAGGATATCTGTGGATGGTATAAAAGTGACCATTGAAGTCTTTGGCTGAATATGTTAATATAAATTGCAAGAAAGGGTTTTATGGCAAGGGTTACCGTTTTTGACGAAAACAGCGTGGTAGTCATCTAAGATATAAAAGAGTTGCAAATAGAGATATTACAGATGAACCTAATATTCTTACTAAAGGTAGCGAATCACTCATGTAATTTAATCTTTTCTAGTTTTTGAAACTTGGAAGCAGTATTAGTGCTGCCCACTGTTAATCCTCGTAAGCTAAAGAGTAAGTTTTTCACTCACAGACAACGTCTATCGTCCAGGTGGCCTCAAGAAAAGCACCAGTAATGTTTGGGTTCTCTGCACGGCACGTGATAGCCTTGGCGTTGTCGTCAGTGGCGGGCACAAACGTTACCTCGCTGACGGTAACGTTCTCTCGAAGCTCCTCCTGCAACCAATCACAAAGCAGTGCTCGGTCAGATCGAGGTCAATGTTCAACCTGGATTAGACATCGTAATATAAGGTGAGGTGATATTATAGTTTCCAAAAGACACTAAAACACTAGTTTAGTGTTTTTAGGAACACTAGTTTCCAAAAAACACTACTTTTAGACTAAAGTTTGAAATAAGTTAATGTTTCATAACTTTGGTCCAACAACATTTTGAGAATGCTGGGTTGACTGCAGTCAAAAGTTCTAATTTCTTTTCTTTTTGGTCTAGGCACAATAGTTAACTGTTAGAGAAATCGCGCAAATGAAACGACGATTATTGCCGCGACAAAGCAGCTATCGATGTGTTAACTGACTGATTTTACAATATTTAAGTTTCCCATGTACAGTGACTACTCATACTAACCAAAATTTCAAACCTGTGTTTGTCTTGTTCCACAAAAGCATGCCTTTGTTGCTAGAGTAAACGTCTACTACCAAGACGAGCTAGCGCACAAAATTAACATGCTGAACAGCGTATAATTAACCGGTTTAAACCGTTTTCCGGGCAGAGGAAATAGCCACATAATTCTATTAGAGTTTGACCAGAGGTAAGAGTCGCGGTGTACCGTGGTACACAAGCACGGTGACCCGTTTTAGTTACTTCCCCCTACAACCGGGGGCAACACTTGCCTCGACAAGCAGCGCTGTTAGCGTGGCTGTGTCCCACAAAGCTCGCTCAAAGGACAACGAAGCCTGAAATGCCACAGCTTCTTGCGTTAACGTAAGACTTAAATAAACCGATTATTAATACTCTAAAATTAATCCAAGTTATCAGGCCAATCCATGAATGTATTTAAGTTCCAGCTAAGCGTTTAAGGCGACCGTCTCTAGCTCCTGATTGGTCCGCACTAATGCATCGATTAGATCTCACGCGACGTTCAAACTTCTACTGTAAAATTGGCAAATTAAAGATGTCAAACGTTCTCATTCTTGAACAAATCCTCAAGAATGTCGCGATAAGGCGAGAAAACCAAGAAGGATATTATTGCAGAGAAATAGTATAATTTAAAATTAGATTTGAGTCAGCCAGGGTACAAATATATCGTTCTGGGAAAAGGAATTACCATCACAAAATTTTGGCTCGAAGCTTCTAAATCGAGTCGAGCAATCGCTGACCCTTGATAGCGTCGCAACCTTACGAGTAACAGAACCTAGAGAGCACGTCGATTATTACTAGTTTCATCCCGATCGGATATGGAAAGAAAATGAACACGTCTTGCATCGTGGCCGAGTCGCCGCCGCTGCAATATTGGATCTTAAATGATTTGTATAGAAGTCGTGAGTTTGCGGGTCACGTCTTGTAGGGTGGTCGCACACCACTTGCGAGTATGTCCAGTATATTCTTGCTACGATAAAGACGTGACACTTCTTATTTCCGAAAGAAAACAACGAGTTTGAATACTTTTTCATGTCTTGTCCAAAATGCAACAGATATTTGAACTACGTTACAATTGGTGCACTAGGTTGAATTTAAAACTGGATAGTTGCCGTTGGTCTCAATACCTCTTTTCGGTATTGTAATATTATGGACGGCGACTTCGGAGACTTAAATTTTTGATGATAAGAAATTGTGAGCTGGCATTCGTGGGCGTTCTGCGATCAAATGCGATTTTCGGACGTTGAAGAAATAGCATTCAAAAGTTGAATTTCTTATGGATCAATGAATAGCGATCGCAAAGAAATTGACTTCATATACTTCTAAGCATATTGTGCCTACAAGAAAGAAAGTATGGCATGCTAACCAGGCGAGCATTTGGCATATGGTCTATTACTCACCTTGACTCGTTTGAGTTGTCGCTTGTTCTTGTACCAAGTGATTACTGCAGGAGGGCGCGAGCCTGCCGATTCGCAGGTAAGGTCGTAGCGTTTGTCAGCCGTGAATGGCGACTGCTTCGTTAATATCCGAACCGTCAACGGTTTCACTGCAACACAAGATTCCATCCACACATACATACTCTTTCACAAATCCGGATGGAAATATCTTATCCACATTCGCCAGATGGGAGGGACGTAATATTATTACGCTCTACTACGCATAATCTATAAGTTAGGAGGCACTTTAAGGGTATTGGCACTGTAGTGTAGAATCTGATTTATTTAAATACCTAGCCAGAAGAAATGCGAAGCTATAAAAAAGCGATGTTAACCAAATATATTCGACGCGTAGAATTGCAGAAAAAAACGTCGTATGATTTTCTTCTTTTTTACACAAAACCAGCAGTCGTTTTTTAGAAGTGAAATCTTGATTTGTTTTTTAGACGCTTACAAAGTCTGTATTTATATCTAGGCGTTTATTTTGTGCTAGTTTTGTAAAAGCAAGATTTTAATAAAGGAATAAACGCGACAAATAAAATACGCTTTAAAACTGCGAGAAGTATGTGTGTCAGAAAGGTGTTCTAACTTTGGTTGAAATTGAAGTATACCTATGTCTACCTAGCAAGCAAACGTAAAACCCTTGCAACGAATGCGGTAGAGAGGTGAACAAAGATAGAAAATGATCGGTGTTTGAATAGGTTCTGGATTCACTTGTATTATAATTCTACCCTGGTACAACATGGAACGTTTGCAAATAAGTGCAACTCTTTCGACTAGGAATGAATATGGGCATACCAATTCGCATTAAATTAGTCTTACTTATTTTGCAATACCGTTGGCAAAAAGGTATACACAAACGAAACTAGCATAATGAGAGTATCAAACATACCTAGTTAACATGATCTTAAAATAAACGGTGATATTTTAATTATAATATTTGAAACATGGGGCTGGAACTTTGCTAAGTTTTTAGTATCGTTTAGTGTAAACGCAAATGTGTGCCACATCCAAATTCACCATCAACCAAATTAAAAACAATCAGCGACGATTTGCGAATGCATCGAGCATAGTAAACTCACGTTGAATGTCGAGCACGAGTGACGTCTCTCGAGGATCGGTAAGCATGGTGTTGATGGCCTGACAGCTGAACACAGAGTTGAGGTCCTGCCGCCCGATGGAAGGCCACATGAGCCTGTTCTCTATCACGTCCCCTGCATTGTGTTCGTACTCTTCGTCCACTAGGACGCCGTTTACCAGCCATCGTACGGCCGGCTCCGGTTTACCTGGAAGATAGAAACAGAACCGTGAGGTTACTTGGAAAAAGTAGTGATTATATTTGAACTCTTCTGTTGACATGGTTGACACTTGGCATACCTACTGGAAATGGACAGAAATAATTACTTATAAACAGAGCAGCTTTTCAAGGTCATAATTATAGATAGAAGAGAGACAGGTAATACAAGATATTCCCGGTGATATGGGTCGCGGAGAGTTGGTTGTGGTGACTTACCTGAAAGGTAATTGGAGCAGAACAGTAATTACGTTGGGTACAGTAGGAATATGCGTTGTATTGATTGAATTCAGATACTTAGGAAGAAAACAATATAACTGAAGTCGTCAAGTAAATATTTCGGCTAGAGTTGTTTTATGGATTATTTTCTACAAACGGTATTGAGTATCAAGGCCATTTTTTCACTCTATTGAGTGCAATAATATTAATAATAATTGTATTATGGTTTGTGGTCTGTGGCTATGGAATGTGTCGAGCAGCTCGTGTGGCAAAAAATAACAAACAAATATTTATTTTTGTTTCAAGTAAGTTTCTCCATTACTTAGCATCAAGAGTAGACATGTAATTTTATAAGTGGGTATTAACATCAACTTATTTTTATTAGTACACGATTTTTTTGTTGTCTATTACGACTTTGTCTCTATACAATATTTTCTAAATTTTCTAAAATTTGCACAATAGATAGATATATAGCATGGAAAAAGAAATGCTTCAAGATGAAAATCGCGCAGTTTTTCATCGTGCAAACGGTGTTTTGCCATTGATAATTGGTGGCAAAAGGTCCTCCAACTAATGGTCTGTTCCATTTACTTAACACAAGGGCCACACCAACGTAAATCACATTTCCACGTTGTTACACGCGCTAGCTCTATTTTAATTGGGTTCATCTTTACGTTCATCTGCACATATAATTATTTACTCCAAGCTTACATAAAAAAAAACCTGTAAAAAAGGCAAGCAGCATTGCGTACCAGTATCGCGCCAAGCCGAGCTCAGCCAAGGGACGATTAATTAAAGGCTTTATATTTTGACTGAGTCAAGTAGTGTCATGTCTGCCAAATGACTCGGGGAATTTTTTAAATAGGATTTTGTAACATATTACTGTAGGTCGCCGCCGCCTCCGCCTCCGCCGCGCTCGCGTATACCGTTTCAACTTTAAAGCAAAAAGAAGTGAAATAATGGACGTGCTGTTGGAGTGCATTAGACGGATTAACGGGGACGGCGCGAGAATGGCGGAGGCTGGCAGAGCACCTAAAGCGGGTGCTGGGACACGAAATGTTATTATTGTATGTATGGTAAAAAATAAAAATAAAAATAAAATAGATGCGAAAGACGTAATAGAAAAAGTGGTGGGAAAAAATAATAGCGAGGAACACAGTGACAAGAAGGAAATTGCTTCGTTATTTGAGAGTAATTCAAGGGACGGTCTAGCAGAAAATTGGTTATAGGACTACTTATTTTGATTTTGTTTTTCATGAAAAAAGAAGAAAAATTATGATTATTGAGCGAAAATCTTATGTTTTTTGATCATTGAAAACTTTGTGAGGTTTTAAATTTTAACAGAAAAATACGGGGTACAAATTATTATAAAAATATCCGTTTCTCTGCCTACCGGTGTAATGGCGGAGGTGAATAACGGGGTGATTATGAGGATGAAAGCGAAACTAAACTAGCCTAGAGCGGAGGAGAAACCCGGTGCCGGCATTTAACCTTCCCTTGTCAAAGAGCACCCTCTCTTCCGGCAACAGAAGTACGAACAATATTTATCAAACAAAAAAAGGCGATAATAATTCTCGGATCAATAAAAAAAGTTGTATATGTAGGCGTAAAATAAGCATTAAATAATGCAAATAATAAGAATAAGAATAAAAATAATAAATAATAATAATAATAATAATAATAAGCAATAATAATGTGAAGCATTTAAAGTACTAACTCTTCCGTCCTTATATATTTTAGAGGTTGTCATGTATATGAAGGACAATCGAAATATATTATAAAGTAAAAACACGAGAAACAAGGCTGACATAAGGTACAAGAAATGACAATTTTGAAATTGCAAGAAGAATTGCTTTTTAAAATGGGCCCAATATTTTATAATCGCCTTCCAAAAAAAATATAAATTTAAAAAAGACGAGAAAGCATTGAAAATGAAGCGAAGGACTTTATAATTTTCCATTGTTCTTGTAATATTGACGAATATGTAAGTCCGTGATGTCGAGAGGTTGATTAGGATGCAAAGGAGGCTGTTGTTCTTATTTCAATTTCCCCCCACTCCCCCCCCCCCCCCCCCCCCCCGAACAAAACTGCTCTTCAGTATGATGATCACCCACCCAACACCTGACCCACCACAGTATTGTTCAACTTCACTATAACCTTATATAGCGGATTATTTTAAATGTTACCACATATACCAAGATTCAACATATCAGAATACTTGCTTTTATTCCATGCTGTCAGACTCAGAAATAATCGTAAGATTTGAAGAATTCAACTGCAGGTACTCTTCATTCGAAATACTCTGTCAAATTGAATGGGAGCTACGAGGCTGCATGGCTATATAATATCCGGAACACGGCATTGCAGCGTTGCTTAAGCTCATTCAGGCATATCAATGTGTGGCCACATACTCAGCAGCCTTCAAGGAAAAGAAAACTGACGGTCGTCTTTCAATATCGATGCCAAGAAACGTTCATGTAAACATGTTATTCAAAAGCATTTGCTGATGTTTTCAATTTTCTTTTTTATAAAAATAGAAAAAAAAATGGGCCTCTTGTCTGTATCAGCTTTCCCGGGGTTTAAGACTCGCAAGTTGTTTATTTCTTGGATATGCAGGTAAAATAAATAAAGACGGGAGTAGAAATTGAGAGCTGAGGGAAAAAGGAGCGATGGAAAGAGGTAAACAAGATCGTTGGTGGTAGGAGTGCTCCAGGGAAGAACACGATACTTGTGTGAAGGATGAATGAAGACAACACTATTTTTCATGCTAGACTTGGCACGAAAGGTTAGGGGTATATATAAAAATTGTGGGAAAGTCTTTGGTATATAAAGTGATCTCATTAAGAAAAGAAAAATACTTTTTTTCCCTAGACGTGTTATGAACGTGAGGTTTACCTGAAATGGCGTAGGCAACAAACTAATCGATGTTGTTTTCGCTTATAAGAAAGCACTTTGAGTAATTATTGTGAATCATTAGTTAATGTCTTCAACGTAATTTTTTTTTTGGCTTTTTGGTGATCTGTTTTTTTAGTTTTTTAGTTGTTTCATCATTCTGAATCGAAATTGAAACAAATTTTCAGGAAATTAATGATTTCTTGAATTCCTTGTACTTAATCAGAAGCAAGATTCATCCATCCGAATTCCGTTTACATTCCGCCCGTTAATATCTTAAGATTTCTTTTTATTTTCTTGCCACAAAAAATATCTTTATTATGTTTATACTGTCGACGTATTTTTCTGCTACTAACCAACGGAGCGTATTACCGATTCGTTCCGAGCAAAGCGACCAAACATCTGAAAGTCTTCGACCATTGGTCAAAGCTATTGAAACACAACCCCACTTATCCAGGATCTAGCTATCAACTTACCAACATAGCTCACCTTAAAGGAAATCATAAACTTGTTTTATCATCTCGTTATTATTTAAGAACTCGTCGTTTAGTTCAAGTGAATCGTTTCAATGTTATTTTATCGCCAGCAAGCAAACATTTAAGACGATGCTAGCATTACTACCCTCGAAGAGCAGCCCACGCTGTAGGTATATACCTAGTTACAGAAGGTACTGCCATTAGACAAATATTGTGGCCAGGCCTAATTCGACCACGTTACCTCCATGCTATGCACATGGTTCACTCTCACGGTGATAAGACCTACTAACAACAGCGCCAACTGTTTTCAGATACCATCTTAAAAGCGGAATATACTTGGCAGCCCCAGTTGAACCATCACGCTAAGGCAGATGCAGCATTCTATCTGAGGGCATCGAGACGGCTAGAAGGCGTACCAACAACCTTAACCAGACAGCTGCAGGTTTATTCCACGTATTACGTCGCGTGAAATGGACAGAAGATTAAGAGTAAAGTTTGGAAACTTGGGAAGGATGTTGTATTAAAACCACAAACCAGGTCAAGGAGTTACTATATACCTGCTTGCCTGAGTAGAGAATGGTTTTTTTGGACATTTCAAGTGGCTGAATTACTGATATTTCGTTGCATACTGATGATTTTGCAAGCGTTTTGAACTACAACATCTTGGGTGTAGTAAAAAGTGTCTCTGTTTATTATTTATTTTCTTTGCTTGCATTTAAGCTTTAGACTATAAAAAATTAACTGAATACTTGAAGAAAAAAATTAAATTTGAAATTTTCAGGATATCGGCACTTTTTTAAGATGCGACAGGTCAACCGAATAAGCTTGACTTTGGAAGAAATTACTCAGAATTATTTAGTGAAATGAACTGGCGAAAAAATGCAATTGGATATAAAAAAGAAAGTAAAAAACTCGTGTAATTTCACATCTGTATCATAAAGTAGAAGATACTACAAAGAACTTGACCTTGAATATATGTCCTTGAAAACATTTATTACATTGGCCACAAGAGGGCGTTCCCATTCCTTTACCCGTTTCTGACCAATCTCAAGTTGGACGGCCGAATGAGCGATGTTTGGAGGTGTTTTTGACATCGCAGCCCAAAGTTTCCGTCTGCGAAATGTGGTCGATATTTGAACCGATATTGGAGCAAAAGTCTCACGAGAGGTCTATAGCCGACAGTCTTTGTCGACTTTGTCAACAACTTTGTCGCTTACTGTCATATGTGGATGTGCCTCTTTATGAAATAAGGAGAAAGTAAGTCGCGCTTTACAAACACTATTATGATTACACAGCAATCGATTAATGCATTCCAAATCTAATTCATTTATTTAATCTATTAATGCATTATTTAATTTAACATTTTACTTTGATTGCACACTTACGTAAAACGAGCGCCAACTACCTCTATCGGTTTGCACTGTATCTGGCATGGAAGGTTTATGACCTGGTTGGATTTTGGCGGCACTAGGTGGGCGTCTGCCCGATCGGCTTACCTCCAATGACACGGCAGGTGAGAGAAACGTCGTCACCCTCGTTGTGCGGTCCGACCGAGGTGTTGAGTAGCCTCCCCCACCGGTCGAAAACGGCAGGGTGTTCCGGCGGCACTGCAAACCAAATTACAACGTCATCGCCACTGTTATCCTATTCAGGAGTTCAACCGTACGCACTCGAATAATCACTTCGACGTCCACGCAACTCCTGTCTCGTAGCGAGGTCTCGGTTCGATTTCATTAAGAGGATTGATAAAACGGGCGCACAAAGGTACAGATACCTAACTTTTAAACCCCTTTGTTAGGATGTAAATATATTATTTTCACTTGGTGCTAATTAAAGAAGAATGGATCCACGAATGATAGGCTGTATAGTTAGTTAGATGAAAGTTGTTCGGCAGCAAGGACGCTGACGGAATACATTAATAACGGAGGGACAAAGTTGTGCGTAAACTCTGAGGCAATGCCATTGTGGACGACGTGGCGTATGCTTAAAGCTGTATCACAGGAATTGTGCGTAGAGTTTGAAAATATGCGGAGACCAGGCGATGGCGTCATGGCAGCTAGGGGTGTGCATAAACGGCATTCTTTATAACGAACGAATTTTCGTGAAACCAGCTTTAAACGTAGCATATTTTAAATAATTTCTTTATAAATTCTGTTTTTACCACAATGGCGTTAACCAAGGAAAAAAATTGAGCGGAAAGTCATTAAAAAAAATGTCCATGTCTTTTATTAACATAAATTCAAAGAAAATAATTTCCATTCTTACAGTATATGATCGCATTTCGCAAGAAATTGATTGCTTCGAAAATTTGTAACTGCTCAGGATCTCCCCGTGGGGGGTACGTTCTTTCTGATCAGATATTCTGTCATCGCAGAGAATTATTATTCGCAGCTTGCTGCTAACCACCCATGCCTCGTGAAACCCGGCCCGAACGCGGGCCTCGCGTTGATAAATGAGTTACGAATATCTACAATTGGACAAGACCGGTGGTGTTCACCGGGGCTAATGGCTTCACAATGTACACCTTCATCTTTCATACTTTCATCTCGCACGTCTCGCGATGAGTTATGATTACGAGCTCGGATAACTTCTCGAAGAGGTAAGAGATTACTACACGAAGTGCGTGGCTGTAGAGTTTAGAAACTCTGAGTTACGGCCGTCGCAAGGTAACGAATATTTTTGAAAACTTTTTAAACATGAAAAGTAGAGAGACGTTGAATTTTAATTGAAAACATGGATACCAGGTAACTAAAATGGCTTCGGAAAAGCTTGTTGAACGATAGTGTCTGACAGTTCAGTGGAAAGAGCATGTATTTTTGTTTGGCATATTTACTCTTGGAAGTGTTACTTTGTTTGTGGTTTTGACTTGAATTGCAATATTAGTTTTCCGGGAAGCGAAGTGGAGAGAAACAAAACTAATGCACACTTCAAGAGAAACCACATCGCTCTGAAATATCGACGTGTACAATCATTTTTATTAGCTATTTTGTCTCTCATTTTACTTCATGTCATTTTACATATGAAACCAATTTAGAACTGCAGATTGCAGTAGCAATAGTAATTAAAAGTGAGACGAGTATCATAAATGTATGCACACTTTACATTCGCCTTTTAGACCAGTAATATAATTTACGTAATGCCATTTTCCCTCCACATGTTCAAACAGCAATATCTGATGGTTTTATTGTTGTCTCCCCTCCTTCAGTAATATGTTTGGCTGTAGGTAATAGTCGAGGTTAATACTGAATAACGCTTGGACTTTTTCAACATTTGCATTTCCTGTAACTGACGTACAATTTCCAGCTCTAACAGCTCGCCTAACTGTCTTCCACAATAGGTTGCCTAGTTCTCAACCGGCAATCATTTCCCAGTAGAACTAGCAAAGCAGAGGGGGTGGCACGGGTGGGGCTCTTTATTTGTACCCCTAACAACTTTGAATACTACACCCACTCCCATGGTTAACTTACTTCAGATATCATTATTTTGATTTGTGTCAGCATGTAATGCAAAGGGAATAATTAATGAAGTCTATATTGTACAAATGACAATGGTGACGGTAAATAAAACAATCGTGCAATTCTCTCCCGTAGGATGTGGAGACAGATGAAATGGATGAAGATGTCAGAGTTTATATTTTCTCTTGCCACCGCGCTCCACATTTTTTTTTATTTATTTTTTAATTAAGAACTGTCACGATCCAACATCCCTGCTATCGCGCTTTTCTGCAACGTGCAAAAATAAGACCTCGGGAGTTGGGAGGAATAGCGAGTGACAGATTGCGTAGAGGTTAGGCGATAGCGAGGCTTGCCCGGAAGCGACACACGCTTAGAATTATTCCCCATCCCAATGGATCAATGAGTTGGCCACAGCACCAAAGAGCACAGAACCTCCTTCACGGGTTGGCGTACTCGTTTTGGGGAAGTACAGAACAAACGGTCCAGTCGAGGGCACTGACAAAGTATACTCTTATTTAGCCCTGGCCTGCTTCCGGCTAAATTGCCAATGCTAACATAAGACAGAGATGAGCTGTCATAGGGGAAATTGCTGGCTATCAGTCCAGCTATCTTTTAAAACGATACTACTGATGGAAGTATCTCGGAGAGCAACAGGCACGTTGGGTGTCGATAAGTACGTGGCATTACTCAAGCATATTTTATAATCAGATTAGTGCTTCCTTGTCGTGAGCTTTAAAAGGTTAAGAAGTTTCGAAATTGCTAGAATTAGTTAGTTGAGCTCTCAAAGTGTCCTAGCGAACCAAAGTTGGTTGATTAAATCAGAAATATATTATCAATGGGAGCTATTTATGACATGAAGGTGAAACAATAAAACGTATTACGGTCTTGAATATGTTAATTATGGCCTTGAACTCGGAGTAGTTGAGCTGTTTTCAACTAGAATAGCGACTACGATTATGGCCAGGGAGACAACTGCAAAGAAATACTCCTTGCAAACGTGCAATGTGTATACGTATTAATATAAAAAGATCAAACTATGGATAGAAGTTATAATTTGTCTTACATAAAGCCATGCGTAAAAACCATACAAAGCACCTTAAAAAAACGGCACAGAAAAAAAAATAAGTTGCATGGTCAATGATCAAAAAAACTTCCCTTCCCAAACGAATTATTCGCATTCCGAGACACGCAATGTGAAAGTTGTTTTTATTAGAAAGCGGATGGTTTGATAAAATGTGTCCAGAACTGGACACGCTCGATTTCCATGCCGTGGATTAGCGGGAAATATTTTCCGGAAGAACCGCGCATTGGTGAATTTGATAGCTCGTTACGATGAGACTTTAAGGCTGAAATGCACCGACACAATCCTTCAAAACACCCAACTTTTTATCATTGTTTATACAAAAGCCAAATAAAAACAAATCAGATGCTGTCACTGTATCATATAGAATCCGCCAGCTGGCACACTATTTTCGAAACTACTTTGAAACCCGGCACCTCCATTTGTTCCAATATTTCTACAGATGCGTTTAAAATGCCTGGACTAGGTCATTGCAACTCGTTTTGGCCAAAAGTGGACTTAACTGGTGTTTACATTTGCCTCTTTAATTGCTCGAACTGCTTTTCCCATAGATAAAATAACAGGTATAAGTTACGAAATGTTGCGATATTTGGTTGTTCTTTACTTAGCATTCAAACCCAAGTTTAAAAAGTTTTTGTCAAAACTAGTGCTAAGGTTAGATGGAGTAGACATGAGTCTAACAAACCATAATTTATGCATATGGTTTGCCCTTCTTTTTGGTTTTCACATTTCACGCCAATTGGAATTAATTTCCAGTTTTCCTTGTCGATCTATGGCATAATTTACCAGCTGCTGCTTCTCTACGTACTAGTGCGATACGTGCGATTGCGTGCCTGTACTACACACGGAAGAGTTGTCATTGAAACGCACGCATTTAACGTCAACACTGCCACGTTTCATTACGTTCCTGTCCTGTTTGAACCCATGTGCTCTTAGCCCGTCCCGAGGTTTTTTGGGGGGGAGGGGGGGTCGGTCAGGGCGAGCGGGGAATTACCCACCCCAACCGACCCTTATGTGCTCCTCTTTCACAGAGAGCTGTTCACATCGACGCTATTTAACACCAATTTGCTCTTTTGCAAAAACCCTTTTCCCCGGAGCCATAGTCATTCGATTTAGTTTGTTTGATCAGGCAATAAAAGAACCTGGCGACGGCTTTCATTACGTTCGGTGATTAATGGGTTTTAAACAAGAGTGCGCTGATCACATTACCAAAATAATGCTGGTTTTATTTAAATAAAAAGATTCGCGAATAATTGTTTGACGAAGATAGGTTGCGGTCGCATCGCATCGCTTTGCATCGATGAGCTTGTGCAGCGAAATGAGCAGCGCAACGTTTAAAGTGCAGTTCTTGGAACGTTTAGCATTGATTGGTGTTTGCTCTATATGGTCGTAATTAGTTTGCGCATTAAACACGAGCTGATCAGACAAATCACATGTTGAAGGGATTTCATAAAAAGACAGAAATAAATAATTTTTTAGGTCAAACAACAACGAAGTTTGATACAGCTTTAGATCAGCTGTTATTTACTTGATTAAAAAAAACATCGTTTAGGTTTTTAATTTTCGAATGATGTTATTTTGATGTGCCCGTAATAGAAGGGCCACTTATCCACCAAGAGTTCAGGAATGCTGACTTCTGTTCTGATCTTCCATTGAAGGCACGCCAGCCGCTATATTTTGATAAAAAAACAAATTTGTTTATCTTTTCGTACAACCTTTGATACCACGTTAAAAATAATAGAAGACAACGACACTTTTTTGGACTTTGTCCTAGCCCGCATTTTGCCAACGTTTTTGACTAGAAGCATACATCATTAAGCCTACGTTTCCATCTTTCCAAGTCATAGAAAATGTTGTTATTATAAAATACCATACTTTTGTATTTCATATTGATTTGAAAAAGAAATCATTACTTTTAACACACGCTATTGTTCATCTTCAAAAAACCTACGCCATATTTTGAGATGTATTTGATGCTAAGAATTTTTTTCCGCGGGGGCAATGTCGGGGGCACTTTAAGTGTATCAAATCGCGTTGGGCCGTCTACCGGATCAATTTTAAGGTGTACACATGTTTCGAGGGTGCCTCAGAAGGGGGAAAGGGCAAAGGGCGGAAGTTGGATTTTTTGACGTTAACCTTAATATGGAACGAAGCTGGGAAAGTGTTGAGCGTAATACAGCAATACTTTGTAGGTGACAGGTCGCATATCGAAGCTATGAGTGGTGTCGGCTGACGTTTCGAAGCGTGGTATTGACAGGAATCTGAGCGAGGCGAGAAGCTGTTTTTTTCGTTATTTTTTTTTTTTGTGCGGAAGACAATGCAGAGACACGATATTGCTGGAGCTCAATAAGTTGGAAAACGGGAATAATGACAGCTTCGCTAGATTAGGTGAATGACTGTGTGTTTATAAAGCTAGTAACTGAATGCCATACTAAACTGGTACATTCTTTGTTTCTGTTCTTTAGATTTTCTAAACTTTATATTTATAAATTTAAAAAATGAAAAATCCGAAATCATTTGCTAAAACGTTACTTTTTCTCTTTTTGTTTCGAAGAAGAATCAGAACAAATATTGTAAGAAAAATGCCATTGCCAGATAATCGAGTTGCTATTGATATGTGGTAAACACTTGAGTGGTGAAAAATGAACTCATTGAAACACCATTTGTATCCAGCAAGGGATAGTTATTAATCTCAAAAATATGTTATTCGTATCGGAAATTACCCACCTACAACGAGCTTGGAAATCTATTTAACCATTTAAAATGAACAATGGATTTCAAATCATTAATTACCAATCCATTAATGCCTGTATGACATGATGGAATGCATACGTAATTATTTGTAAATAAAAAAAATACTTCACACCACACAATAGACCAATTTTAGGTAGTGTGTCATCTCTGAAATCAAATGTAACGGGTAACTTTACTTTTGAAGCCTCCAATCTAATTTCTGGGAGTGAAGCCAAAAAACCTCTCTTAAAACATTACCCTGATCCAGGAGAGCTATCCAGGATTGACAGCTTGTATCAGATGTTTCTACACACACATAAATTTCAAGACAATAAGGTAATGCAATGTCGACCGAGGTTACTGCGAAAGAATGCGTGCACTCTAGAAAATAAAAGAACTATGCGCCCACCGGAGCTCGAACACATAGCCTGTCATAAACAGTGCTCATAAAAAACTCAGTACCAAGCGTGGAGACTAAGTGAGTTTAAAAATTTATCATACTCCCGAAAAAAAAAACCGAGCAGAGAATTTATTGTTTCAGATGTTGAACAATATCAATATTTGAGTGGCATTGGTTTTCAAGACGTGTACATATCTATAACAAAGTTGGATAGCAGCGTAAGTATGTAGTAACATGGCCGTTCCGTGCTCTCAGTAAGTCCCTCCATTTGCCATTGGGGTCTCGAAAACCATTTGCTGGCGTTCTAGAATGAGTGGCAGATCTGTCTGATTGACTGCAGGCACACGACCTCAGCTCTATTCAATTTACCTTAACAAATTGCAGCAGTCCTTCTACCATTTCCTCCCTACCATGTTCAACAATCTTGCTATTTCTAACTGAATCTGAGAGAGCCGCACTAGCTCTGCACGCACGACTAGGATAGGAATTGATACATGGACAGTTTTGTTCGACATATATTATACTTCAACGTCAATCATTCGGAGATGCAGAAGGAATAGCCATCACTCTTAACCGTCCGTGGTGGTAGCGTGAACTGAGAAGGTGTGCCTGCTTTGAGAGAGAACGCTTGCCTTTGCGTCTAGCAGACGGGAAATATCTAGCTAGCGAACTGTTTGAAGGAAATCATTTTCAATTTCTCATAATGTGTAGACGTTTTATTTTGATCTGTAGAAATGTTTGCTGGTTTAGAAGATAGTCTATGATAATGTATATAAAAGGTTCATTATTGAAATTATAAAATTAAACTTTTACACGAGTTATAATGATATGATGATAAGGCTTATCAGTTTATCACATTGACAAATGACAATGTCAGACTTTTGTAAAAAAATATTTTATATGTCATAAATGTCCATTGAAATCCAGAATAATTTATCACAGATTCGTTTTTTATCAATGAATCGTGGATTTAATATGAAATTGGATTTTGCATTTCTATGGCTCGTGCATTACGCAATCGTAGGTACTAATTAATCTGACAGTAAATAATTAACGATTTATTATTGGCAATACAATTAATAAGCACAGTGGTACACGTAAGCATTGAAACACGTGCAAATAGGGGGATGCAGTTTACTAGGTCAAAATTAATGATGATGTTGAAGTATGGCAAATAATTACCTAATTCAATTATTAATTGGCCATAAAGTATCGAAGAACTGGCATTGCACGCGAGGCAAATATTAGCAAACAACACAAAAAAAAATGCATGAGCTATGAAGAACTAGGTGGTGTCATCTAATATTCCAATGATTATGGTGGTGCCCCTTTAACGAAGTACTTGCTAATGAATGTGTTACTTGGAGCTTGTAATGAATTAAAAGAATAGAGAAGAAAAATATAAAACTGCAAAATGAATAATTTTAAGCCAAACAAATTCTGGGTAATTCTAAATCAGGTTGCAATCACTTCAAAATAAATAAAAGCGACTTAATCCGATGAAACCTGTTAATTTTAGTAAAATAATTTCAGTGCTGGATTCTGCAAGATTTTTTTTTATTCAAGTCGTGGAGGTTCAAGTCGTGGAGTTAGAATGTTTTGCGGTCTGCGTTCAGGGGCACGGTGCAAGCAAATAAATGAACTTTCAAAAAGACTACGATCATATTATACATTCGCATCAAATAATATTATTTTTCGCTTAATACAAATTTTTTAAATTTTTAAAGCAAACGAAAATCAGAATTGCACATTGCAAAACAACAGAGTTAATTTTTATAGTAAATATTATTTTGACCCAGAAAGTAAGATAAAAATTTAAATCCTTTCAAAACCAACATTTTTTACTAATCCTTCATACAGAAATAGAAAAAAATCTCTTATCCAAGCTAGAGATTATCAAACAATCCGAACTCCGCGGTAAAAAAATGTGTTGACTTTTAATTCCTCTCGGGTTGTGGTGACAAGTTTTGAAAGCAGGTCACGCTGGCATCTCGTTAACATATTGAGCTGATTTGCGTAAGCTGACGGGATTCGGTCAGTCTATAGGCTCAATCGATCCAGATAGGCGATGCTTCATCTGAGGGATCACATCTTCTACCAGGTGAATGATCGTTTTTGGCAACATATTCCATTACATTGTTTTGCAGATTATAGTGTATTTAGAAAGGAATGTCAGCGATTTAGCTAGCTTGCTTACTTTTTTCCAAAAACAGGTAATTTCAGGTAATGTTAGAAATATAAACTCAAAGCGGACCGAAATATTCGGGGACTGTTAAAAAATACTTAGCTGTGGTATTCGTGAGAATATCAGCAGGTATACATTTCAACCAAAAATATATTGTTTACTTCGGAAAAATGTAAACACAGCCGACAAGTAGTTCAACTCATATTGAACAACTAACATTTATGTTTGTAAATATTGTAATACCTTAATTTTTTCCCTCTACCTAAAAAACTGGTTCTTATGTTCAAATTATATCAAATGCAACCCATTTTTAATCGGTAGCGATATAACAAACAAAAAATATTTTAACATCACCCTATAATAAGGATGGTTTACTTATTTAAAATAAATTATTTTGAAGAATGAGTTATTTTTAATAAGTTGAAAAATGTTCTTGGAAATAAGCGATTTTTGTCTTTTCTTTTGTCGTATTTAGTAATAATTGCATTTCATTTGAATTAACTGTGATTTCAGTAGTGAAACTGCAACGAAGGAAATATGTATCAGTACATCCTTTGTTCTAGGAAAAAAGTCTCGGTAATTCCTTTTTGAATTTTTCTTTAATACAATATTACTAAATAAGCATCTGGAAAAGATGAACTAGATTGGTACAAATTTTCTTTGATGTAGAAATCACTTTCAAGGGATTTCAATAAAACTTACTGTATTAAGTGCAGTGCTTTTTTACAAACTCATTTTTCTTCTGCAGTCATTTCAAATAATAATAAAAGTAACAAAAATAGTAGTAAAAAAGTAAAAAAATAAAATAATTTCCAATACCTAAGTGTTAATTTTTTTAATATTGGCAAACTCCTAACATCGCACATGTCAACAACAGCAAACATTCAACAAAAATCGTGCAAATTTTCTTCAATAGAATTGTATACACATTTTTTTTTAGTTTTATTGTAATTTTCTTGGGCCACTATTTCAACAAGTGGCAAAGCAAATAGTGCATCTTTATCAAGAAGTGTCTGTTTTGCCTATCCTTATGTCGCCTAGTCAAAGCCTTGTAGTTTTATCCAAATATTAATAATTTTAGTTTACGCTGAAACTGTCAAAAATAGTTCCGCATTGCATAAATTGATTCCCCGACTCTATTAATGCAGATTGTCTAATCAAGCTTAAACAAAACCTTGTTAGTATTCAAATGATAGTTGTCAAATGCAAAATGAATGTATTTTTTTCAGTTGAGAGCGAACGAAACGAGGTAGAAAAAAGAGCAAATTATAATATTCTCCCAGGCGATATCACTCACTCCACCGCGTTTTTTTTTAATTATGATTTTATAAAATATCAAAACCATATGCGTTCTGAAATTTTTCTGCATGATGCTCAATGGATTAGTCAGTTGAATCTCTCTACTCATATTTAAAAAAAAAAAACCACAACAAAATTAAATATGATACGAGAATCTTTGACACTGCGAGATGTGGTAATATTTTGGGGTTTGTTTGAGGGATTTTAATTGAAAATTATCTAGCATGAAAAGGCATGACGCTAGCAGCGGTGTAACGAATGTTATCGATAGCTGCAAATTAGCTGCCAAGCATCAGATATTGCAGTTGTCTGGATTAGTACACATGCCGATTTTGATTTTAATTTGATCATTTGGTTACAAACAAGTGAAGGCTGTGCTGTAATAATTCAGAAGTGTATCGTTTGAATCTAATTGTCTTGGACGCATTAGTTAATGTAATTTGTAAAAAAAAGTGTAAGTACTACATCGAATGATCCACCTAAATGATCTAACATTTCATATCAGACAACTTTGCAAACTGACCGCGGCTGATTTTTAATTTAGGAACACATTTTTGAAACCTACCAATTTCAAGCAATGTATTTGCAATTTTAGACGATGATTGTTTTCGCTGATTTATCTCGAATGTTAAACCGAACAAGCGTCATCGAACGTGACGCAAAATCCGTCAAATAACCGCTATTTCAGGGTGGACAACCAAATATAGCAGCTTTCATCTGGAAGCGCTAATTTCAGCAAATGTCACAACGATATTTTTGGAAGTCAAAACCCTACGTGCGTTTGTTTAAGGGGAAGGATCTACGCAGTTACAAAACGAGAAAGAAATAGCCGAGAAACATACCAAACCTTCCAGAGATATTATGGCTCTACCTTTAAGTTAAGAACGATAATAATCGAGTGTGTTGTATATTAAGTATTGGCTCTCGATGCGTTTTTCCAAATATATTTTTTCTTTGTCATTTACATTTCCTGGATTTAGGTAGAAAGTGCATTTTTGAGGATCCTTTTTGGAAGCGGAGAAAATATTTCGAAAAAAGAGCTCTGTTGTGCTTAAGTTTCATTCTTTATCTGCACATACAGGCTCTTATCATCATGACAGCTGAGAACATTTATCGGTTAAAAACCAATGATTTGGTCCATAAGCACAACACTAGATGTAAGGGAGACGCTAGATTATAATCTGACAAACCAAAAATGTACCAATGCCCTCTAGATGTAGGTTCGAAACTCTACAACGCCTTACCGAGTAATTTTAAAACTATGTCAATTGAAATTTTGCAACTAAGATTAAAAACTCATTTGAAAGAGAAATGTTTTTACTCGACAGATGAATACCTGCGCGACACCACACAAATGCGTAAATAAGTACCTACAAATTACTGTTTCTTCTCTCTCTTTCTTAATGATGTCTTTTTAGTGAACTGACTATGTTTGTAAGCCAACTAAAATGTATCTAATATATCTGTAAATATTGCTTTATTGTATTGTATTTATTGTAAGTCGTATTGGACATGTTCATATCTGGAAGGATCAATAGAACAATAAAAAAAATATATATATTATATTCAAAACCTAGCATTATAACTCTAGCGTTACAGCAAGGAAATATTTAAATATATTGGTCTAAAATCACTAAGGATATTCCTTTAAAATATTAATCTCACCCAACAATACCGAGACTAATACCAATTCTTCCAATCTACAATAACCACACCAAGTAAAAATTATATCCACATTTTTAAATCCAATCTAATATCTGGTAACTTACCAATGATGGTTATGTTGTATCGAAAGCTTCTGGTTGGTGTGTTACGGAAGTCGACCCGACACCGATAAACGCCTTCATCGTGCCTCCTGATGTCGTCTACCACCAGTGTCGCAGGTTCGGACACTGTGCGGAAGTAGGCACGAGTGCCGAACACTTCCGGTGCTGACCAGTGGCGAGCCTGGCTCAGAGGCTTGCCACGAACGTCGAAGCTGGAGAAGAAAGAACAGGGACTCTGTTAGCACTGCCATTCAAGCCGTTAGTACTGTTAGTACCGAGGTTAGTTCCTAGATCTAAGCAGACCAACGTTGTCAGTACGAAGGATTTTTTGTTATTACTTGGAACACTACTACCCTCTCATAAATTCTCGAATGGGGACATTATTTTTTGAGAGGGTAGCAGTGTTCATAATAATAAAATATCCCGTGCATTTCATTCGTTTGCAATTTAAATCAGATTTCACATAATTTTGAATTTGTTTGACACTGTTGCAGTTGCAATAGCCAGTCGATTTCTTGCAAAAAAGACTGGCCTACAAGCCTTAGGAAATATATGAATAATGCATAGTTAGGAGAATATTGCAAAACCATCAAAACGTGAAGGATCATCATCATTATTGCCACCAAAACGATATAAGCAATTGTTGGTGCATTTTTAAGAAAAACCTAAGAAAACCTGGAAGGTCTGGAACGTATGGGAAATGATAGCAACCATTTTTATAGCCTAGAAACAACTTGGTATAATATGCTTAAGAAAACTCTAGAAATTTCATGAATTGCTAGACGATAATTTAAGAAGCACTTGGTGAGAATTTTATTAAACATCATAAAAGCAACAACAGTTACAAGAGAATTTATAAATTAATCATACCTCTTTGTGATCTACTTAGCTCGATTATAAATAATCAAACTGGGAAAAAAATCCGGCAAAGGCAAGCGTTCCTTATTTGAACCTTGTTAAGTCGCACGTTAATTATGAATGTAATAAGTTCTAGGTACGTATAATATCTCCCCGGTGCTGAAGTGCGCGCGACTCTTTGACGAGCATCAGAGAACGATAATGGGCACATTATTTTGGTAGCGTAACTTGGCTGTACGGTGCTGACAAGCCGGTTCAATGGCAATTCGCATTTTCCGAAGGGCCATGAAGAAAGCTGGGCGGGAAAGCCAAGGGGGAGGAGGGGGCCAAGGGTTTAAAGCAAAAGGAAACTCTAGAAGCAGTCGAATGCAACAAGAGCAGACTGCCGACTTGATTATCCCAAATCCACTGAAACGAGAGTAATTAAAATGTGAAAATCTCGGGTGTAGCACTCAGAAAAGGAATATTTGAGAATAATAATAATAATAATAATAAAAAAGAAAAGTTATTTAAGTATAATACGAAAGGGTATAATTAAACAAGTATCTCGAAACTTGTGTTCTCCCAATTAAAGCTTGCCGCTTCACGAACGATATTCTATTTATTAACAGTACAAAGAGGCGATGCGAAGACTACGATTTAATGCGTAATCCTCAAGGATACCGAGTTGAGATTATCAGAATCATCTTTTACAAACAAGAAAATGCTCACGGATGCTGAGTTGAGATCGTCAGGAGCATCTTTTACACACGATATCGTCTAAGGACGTGTTGAAAAAAGTGTCCAAGTATTACCTATATATAAACCAAGGAATTTGACTTGTTGGAAATACTTAAAATCTCGTGAGATCACCGAAGTTAAGCAACATTGCGCTGGGTCACCGTACGGATGGGTGACCATCATATACATGATCAGTTCTGTTCGAGAGAGGTTGGATGGATTGGAGTTAATACAGCAACTTCATTCGCCTTGCTAATCAACCTCTCGACAGCATGGGTTTGTAGATGAATCCAGTTGTTCGCGTTGCACCGTCCTTCGGGAGGGACGTTAAACCGGTAGTCCCCTTGGTGCTCTTCGACAGAAGTGGGCTACGTTCTGGCACCAGGTTTCCCCTCCTACCTTTAAGGCTAGAGTATGTTCATCATCATCCATTTATTCACTGACAACAAAATACCAGTTCCATGGGGCCTGTTGTCAAAACAGTGCGTCGCTTTACTCCGCGAATCAATCAATCAACCAATCCACGAATAATTACAAAATTGCATGCCTATATAAGGTATTAACTTTTTGTCGCAAAGTTGTGATGATATCACGAATGAATTTTACTACATAGCTTCGGTCACCATTAATGTTAACAGAAAACTCACATTTGATCAATAACATCAACTCACGCTTTATTTCCACGAGCATGTGCATGGAATTCCTTTCATGACCAAAAATCAAATCAAGAGCAAATACAAAATAAGAGGAATAGCATGTACTGTAATATTTTAAGGATAACAGCTCAAATGAGCAGTGATATATGTTACAGAGGCCTGGTGCGTTAAATGTACAGCCACCCGCAGGGTTCCTATGCATGGGTTCCTATGGTATCCACTTGGTTCCTTGTTGAAATATTTAGCCTTCTCTTCCCTCCTCGGTCGGCTTTCCTATTTGTTATACTTGATGTGGTATTGCAATTAGATGAAACGAAGGCCCGGCCGAGCCCGGCTCATTGTACACAACTAATTAAAATCCGCAAACATCGAGGCGATGCTCACATAGTGGGGTAAGTGAAGGTCTAGAAACTAGGAAACCAACACCCGGGATTATTTGGTGTTCTCTCTCTCTTGTTCAAATGTGTAAATGCACCGATTTCAGTGATCGAGATTCTAGATTGCAAACATCAGCATTGCAAATATTTTATTATCTAATAGTGCATTTCTGACTAATTTGACAAAGGAAGAAAAATATGCGATTATCAGCGAGATACAGCCAATAACTTATTTGCTCGGTGCATTTCGAATGATATAATTATGTTGCTCGGTGCTTTCGGTCAATATTTGCATAATGTAACGTGCTGAGATTCTTGAAACTGAAGTCAGAATAGAAAATTCTGAAATGCTACAAGCGTTTTTAATATTCAGAAAGCAGCAGGAGCGTTAAGCAGAACGAATATCTATTTTCCCAACAAATAATACAATTTTTCGTTTAATATACTTAGCTACTAGGCTGTAAATCTTGCCTGAATAACAACACATACCAGTAGCTTACCTTTTTTCTGATAAATTTTAATATAACATGGATATTTGCATTTTTATGTCTGCTTTAAGGTAGTGCACGCAAGTGAGCGTATATGTTACATGCAAAATCTCACGCTTGTAACTTACAAGGTCGATTCCAGATGGAAAGCAAAACATCGGCCTCGTTTTCTGGGTCCTTTGTACTATGCCCGAATATTCATTCTGAATATTTGATAGAGAGCCCAGCTAGAATCTTGCAGATAAAGTATGCAAAAGTCGTTGTTACTAAGGAGAACAAGCAATCGCAATAAAACAGCTGCCTGCTTTGGCGCAATTTATTATTATTTATAGAGGACCCTTTTCTTGCCGTTCCTAAAATGTGAGTCGAGGACTGTGCACCGAGAAGGTGCTTTATACAGCTGTGTTGAGATAGGAGTATGTATATCAGTCTCTTAAGGTGTGAAAAGGAATAATTTAAAATAAGAAATGGTGTACTAGGCAACGGTTCGAAGATAAAATACCTTAAAGCTGTCATCCTTGATGCAATACAGCATGAGGAATGCTGATGACTTCATTTGGAAATGTGTCTTTGTAGCCCGTTGCTAGAAACTTCATTGTTATAATTTTATTTCGTTCAAATACAGATAAGAGACTTTTTTTTGCAAGTACCACTCGGATAGGTGAAGTCCTTTCAATTGACATCAACGTGGATACAGATAAATAACGCAGAATGGTTGAACTTTTCTGACCTACATACCGTTTGAAAGTGACAATTCATATTGCTTGGAAATGTACTCAGCCAAGACTGCACTTGGTCGCACCTTATCCAACTAGCTTCAGCTAAAATCTTGTTAAAAGTCATGAAACAAGAAGATTGAGAGCAAAGATAAATAATGATCTGTCTTGAGCTCTTGTATAATGGTCATTGCAAGAGAGAGGACGGCCGCTTGATACCATGCTATACCTTGTAAAGCCACGAGTAATATTCGTTGAAAATAGAGATCTTGTGGAAAACTCAGATTGACTCACGATTGGATTTTGTATCCGATTTCGCTAGAGCTGTATCTGTGGACGATATACAGTGGTGTTATATATATTATGTAATGTAATTGGAAAAAATCAAATAACTCAACACGGGAAGGAATTGAACTCTGATGACGATGGTTTAGAAATGAAAGACTTGCATTTTGAAAACTTGGTATGAACAAGTTTACTGATAAGTTTAAGTACTGATTCAATTGTACATTGGCAAGTTTCTGATAACGTAGCTGTTGCTGAAGTGTCTAAATTTAAACAGATGCGATAAACGTGTTGGGAAGGGCAACCAACCTCCAAATAAAAGGTGACAGTATTATTTTTTGGGGCTAAAATTATATAAAAAGGTGAATTTGACAACAACGGCTGCTTTTAAGATTTAAAATGCATCTGCAGTGCACCCAAATGATTATTCAACGTTATTTATTTCCACATTGCATCGCAGGTCATACACACCCATAAATTAGAATATATTTCTTGGTGTGACACTGTGAAATACATTCCAAGCCGAAATATATCCAAAAGTTAAAATATAGTTGAAGGAAGTTAGAGACGTAGCGATGCTAAGTCGCAACGTCTGTGAAGTCCAACGCAATCCACCTTCATCTATCTCTTCGACCAAGAGGCACCCACGCAACCACGCACCCCTAGTACCAGGCTGACCGACGGGCAACCCCCGACCATGGGCGTCCCAAAGCCGCTTAGCCGGAGTAAGTATTTCCCCACAGTAAGCTCACAGCTTATCTCAGAAATATTATCTTGAGCTGCTTAAGCACATACTTAATGGTCCAAAGGCTTTCTTAAGTGTAGGTGTTTCCGAAGGAAAATACACGCTGGGTGTTTTGCCTCTAGGGCTTTATCTGTGGACAGCCGACATTAATCTTCAAGATCTTCCAGCCATGTTTTTATCAATGGAAATGAGAAGATTATCGGATAAAGAAGATTGCAAGGTTCAAGGACGAAGGTATTACAAGGCAGGTGACTTAAAATGGGTAAGAAAGATTTTTAGGACCAGTTTAATTTCCTTTCACCTTATCTATATCTGAGTTATTATTTCTTAAACTGGTAACTAAATCTGGCATCCTGAAATGTATCAATTCCTGATGTGTTCAAAAGATTCCTGATGTGTTAACATGTATTTAAAATTGTCTGCCACAGTGTATCGGGCCAGTTTAGGTCTTGGTCATAAAACCGATTCTGTTTTGTGATCAGGCTAACTTAGCTTTATGTTTTAAAAAAGAATCACTAAGATTTTCAGTCGGCAGATCGCTCAAAAAACCCAAATGTCATCAGAAATCTGCCCGAAAAATCTAGATATCAACAGAAATTTGAACGAAAATAACACCACAATTCGTCTTACGATAAAGATGCTATCACATTATTGGAAGGCAGGGGCTTTCACTCCGAGGGGCAGAGGTTTTCACCACGCAACACCATGTTAATAGTCTAGAGAAAATCAGAAGTGACAGCCAAGTGATTGCAAGCAGCCACCTCGACTTGATTACCAATCTCGCTGAGTGGATGGCAACAACTCAAAAACCAATTAGTTGCTCTTCAGAATGAATCAAGCCAGGTAAGAGGCGACCTCCACTGAGGCGAGCCATCGAACATGCACGTGCTCTTTGAATCTGGTCTGGTGTGCGAAGTTAGGTTCAGATTCATCGTTACAGACGATTTGTAGACTATGCCACGAGGGTCCTTATGTATGTCCAAATACACTCTACAAAGGAGTAAGATTGCCTGAATGTACCACCTTCTGTGGGAATAACTTAGTGAGAGCTATTCAATCTCTTAGCATATTTTAGCCATGTATTACTCCAGAGACTCGGTTAAAGGTAAATACTAAGAATCCCCTAAACATCTGACTATGTTATATTGTTTTTGCTAAATTACAGATAGGAAAGAAAAGACCATAAACATAATTTTCAATAAAATGGTGATTGTTCAAACGACAAAGCCCCCCACTGTCACCAATTTGTAATTCAAATAATTAATGCAGGTACTTTATACAAAATTATTTATTATTTATGCGTTCATCAAATTTTTGAATGGTTCTTTCGGTCAGTTATTTCCTGACGAGTACTTTTTTTTCATTTATCTGACAATTTTATTACGTACGTTAACTTCATACAGTAATTAACATCATTTGCACAGTAAAACATATTGCATTTTTTTAAGCACGACACGACAAAGACTCAAAGCCATATATTCGATATGTGTGCAACAGAAACGAGAACGTAATGGCGTCTTATGCTTGGAGCCAGTATACTAGGTATATGTGTGCGACACAGCTAGAGATTAGATGCAAACGTGGGGTTATATTTATGGGCGGCCGCGTAGGGAGGTGGTCCGCGCTCGGCACGCTCACGCACTATAATCTGCGTACGTGGCTGTCGGCCACGTCACGCGTGGACACTTGACGTCACACATCACATCAACATCCAGCTCGAGCAGATGTAATGGATGCGTGCGGAACGCGGGTTTGGCCAGCGGTTAAATGTAGTAAAGCAGTTTCAAGCCAATTCTTCCAGGTCTGATTCGAAGGTATAATTCTTCCAGATGTTTTTTTTTTTTACACTTCACAACGATTTGCTATGACTTTTACACAGAAAGGCACGGATGTTCCATTCAGAGCTTCATGGCTGTGGGCTCACCGCATTGGATCTAGATGTTGTTTCACTTTGCGGTACTTATTATTTTCGATTTAAAGTAATTACAATTTTGTAATATAAATTATTTTCAATAAACATAAAAGAGGAACTTAGTTACAAGTACTCATTCGGAGATATTTCTTGTTTTGACCTTCCCCTGTAGGTATGTACAATTGTTATAAATCTTCATACAACTTCGTAATAACAAACGTTAGTCAAGCTTTTATGACTTGTGCATGTTCAAAATCTTTCTTCATTTAATAATAATTTTGTCACACGAGAAACTCACATCTACATCGGTTTGGTCCGGTGTGGTATGCATGTTTACTCTTTATCTCGGTTTCCCGTTTTTGGCGTTTTGTTTCGCTTCGAGAGAGCGTGATGAATCAGGGACTACGCAACAAAACAGCTGATTGTAAACCGCGCTGACGTGTGGCGCGTTCTTGTGGCCGTGCTGCCTCGTCGACTCCGTGCTGGCTGCGTGATACACATTTCCGGAAATGACATCGTTGATTGAGATTTTATAAAATCTCGCCATTGTATGCCGTGCGCACGGAAAACATTTTTTTTTTGGTAAGCACGTTTATGACTATGGAGCGATTTTAAAACATAATATTTGGTGATTAAAATCAAAGCGAATTTTGGGCGCGAATCCATCAAATTGATGACAATTACTTTTGTGTAATAAACCGGAAATTAAAGAGAACGAAGGGAAATCGCACAGGGAGAGTTTTTCGACCGTAAAATCCATCCTGTAGCGGGCATGATTACCTCCCTACACCAGACTCTTTTCCTCCCTAAATTTTATATAAACAATCGATAAACCAGTAGAAAGCAAGAGTAGACCAAAGGCAATATTCGACATCATGCCTTTGTCATTCTTTTAATATTTGTATTGTATTTATTTATAGGTCAATTGTCAAACTTTAATTAATTATAGAGTTTTCCATCCTAAGAAAACTGAACGGTTTGGCTTGTTGGTAACGCCGGTTCTCGTGAGATCACCGAAGTAAAGCAACACTGCGCTGAGTCAGGTATTGGATGGGTGACCATCATACACAAGACCAGTTCTGTTCGGGAGAGAGATTGAGGGTCGAAAGTTAGTACAGCAACTTCATTCACCTTGCTTATCAACCTCTCGACAGCATGGATTTGTGGAGGAACCCTGTTGTTTGCGTTGTACCGTCCTTCGGAAGGGACGTTAAGCCAGTGGTCCCCTTGGTGCTCTTCGACAGGAATAGGCTACGTGCCACAACCGAGTTTCCCCTCCTCCCTTATAGGCTAGGCTAGGTTAAGTTAGATTCATCATCATCCTCATAATCAACCGCTCATTCACCGACGCCATTATCCCAGTGGCGTAGGGCCAGGTGTCAAAACAATGCGTCGTTAAACCTTAATTCAATCAATCATCCTCAGAATCATTTTGAAAGTCACATTTTTAATCACCGAAGAACTACCCCTATCAAAAATCTAGCACCAGCAATCTTCCAATGAGCTATTCGACGTCACCGTGGAGGTGCCATTTTTGCCACCACTAGTAGTACTATTCCGTGAGATTACTTTTGCTGTTATTCCAAGCAATATCCAAAGTAATTACCTCAATGATCGATGTTATTTTCTTTATTACATTGGACGCGATAAGCAAGATTGACGGATAAACACCACACGATTTAATTCTGTATACCTCGCGTAATATTATTAAATTACGCATGTGAAACAATTAGATGCCGATAACTTTATTTTAATAATGTATTTAATGACCAACGTTTCGGCCATAAAAGATCACGAGACTCATAAAATGTCGCCTCACTCCAGTAAGCGACCACCCTTAACCGTGGCCACCCTTTACTAGGCATTCCCCCACTCTATAGATGTGTTGTAATGTGAAAAGCCTAAGGTCGCCCTCGATGTTATTTAGGCTGAGGCGTTTCGGCTTCTGATATTCTGCTTTGAAGCCCGTTGCGTGTACGCTCGTAATGAATAACTCTGTTCGGACAAGTACGGACCTCCCCGGTCATATCCTGTCCCGCACGCTGCCACCCCTCACCGCCATATACCGCGCACCCCACATAGGCCACAGACATGGTCACGGCTAATTGAAACATGGATATTTTATATGCAAAACGCACGATACAAACATTTTATACATATTTTTTGTATTATGTTCGTTGTTGTTCTTTATAGGCTTGGAAATGTTGAAACATATTTTGGAGAATTTTTCACTAACATGTGTGAATTTTTAGCGAGACGGCTGCATGAAAGTAGTTATATAGAACGTTATCTGTTGCTCTTAATATTGCTGTTGTGATGAAGTTCTCTGTTACGTGGTGGTTCGAAACTAAATGGACTGGAGCTTTGAGTGGGAAACACGGTAGTTACTAGACAAATTAATTATCCCTAAAGCAATGTTTGAATAGTACAAAATATATTATACTACAGTAGAAGTACGTACCTATAGTATGGTCAACAGTATGAAATGCTTTTTGGTTTCAATTCCTGAGAGCAAAACAAATCTGATTTGCTGAAAATTTTCGAAACTAAAGCGATTGCTTTGGAATAGAGAAGTTTGTTTGAAAATTCGCTGTCTGGTACAATCTATTAGATTTTGGCGCTATACTCGTTTAAAATAACTCTTCCATTAATTGAGTATAATTTACTGAAGGCTCAATGCTTTTTGTACTAATGCAAATTATAATTTCCTAATAAAAATAAATCACTATTCAAAAATATCGTGTTGCTTGAAAGTTAAGCAATAAATTATTATTATTAAGCAACTTGATGATATTTAATTTCCATGGTATCTATAAAAAAAAAAAATTAAAACCACACTTTCCAAGTGTATACGTATAAACCTCATGAAAGGTTTGAAAATATTTGCAAAATACACTGTTTCTTTCACCAGCTGCATCAAAGAATGCCGCAAAGCCAGGAAGCATATCAATGGATAAACTGCCGCCATTGTAATAGTAGTGTGTAAGTTTTCTAAAGAGATTTCATGTTGTCAGTACTACCTTAAAACGTACAGAGTAAACGCGTTTGCTTTACAAAACACTATAACATGAAAATTAAAGCAGGAAAATTTAAGTTCTAAAACGTTTGAAAAATTACTCCCATCTTTTCTCAGACAACTTTTCTCTCATAATAAAACTTCCGTGTACCGTTAGAGAGAAAAAATTATTTTATAATTTGCCATAACTTTCCGGTAGATTATAGAAGTTTGAGATTGCCTCTCATCGAGTAACGTAGTTCCACGTACGCCGTCTCGGGTAAGGGCTGCTCAAATAATAATATGCAAAACTCGTTATCTCTGCGAATTAATTGCTTCATAGCCTATCGCCAAGGCCACCCACCAATAAGGCGATATTGCAATAAGTTCGGTGCAGATATTCGGTGACGTAGAAATGGTAACAACCGTAACTAGAACCTACTTTGAAGAGTGTGCGGTTAATATTTTCGAAGTAAGTACTCAAAAAGTATGTCCCACTTTTGCAAGTCCCATACTAGGTTTGGTGGCGCCGTTCTCTCACAGCTGCAACTGTACTAACAATTCATAGAAGAGAAAACTGAATAAACTGACGCAAAGAATCAAACGACGTAATTACCGTGACACAAAAGAGTAAAATGCATGACTGGTACCCCAGTACCTTTCCTCAAAGAAGCGACCTGCGTTATGCACCTTTGAGCTCCAATTTGGGCAATTAGTTAATTCATAATTCATAATTATTTCACTCCACTAGCCACAATTGTTCAATATAGATTAAATAACGTTCACAAATTCCAACTATCAAGAAAATAACAGAAAATCGTCAATTTTTAGTAGAAACTTGGAAACATTCCCTTACATTATTGCCTTCCAAGTCCCTCCATGGCCAGAAATGTAAGAAATATGAATTTTATAACATTTCACTTCTCCCCACTCACATACGAGTGCCACACTAACCGTAACCACCCCCATAAGAAATACCAAGCGTATATTTTATTTATTTTTCGATTAGTCACTCATCTTTAGACTCTTGCGGTCTCAGTTGTCACACGACGGCGATAACGATCACCACTTACCTCTGTAACGACCCTATGTGGGGAGCTGTAGACATCATGCTGGCCCTTGACTAAAGGGTCAAGCGCCCATATAAAGTATATAAAGCATCAGCTCTAGAATATTATACGCAGCTCCCCGATCTCTATCCCCTCCCGCCCCCAGGGCTTACACATCTAGTAAAGGTCCCGGTTTGTGGAGATAGGGGTCTCCCCTCGCCCAGTTCGAGCCCACAGTCCCAATGCTGACGGGATGGATCTAATAAGTGACCAAAACACAGAAAATTCAAGCAGTAAATACCACGGGAATGCTATGTTTCGCTTACTGTTTTAGTCGTAAAGTCAAATGTTTTAGTATGGATTGTACATTTCTAGGTTGTATGGTTACAGAGAATAGTGTAGGTTTCGGGAGAACAGCATTGTAGAACAGTATTGCATCTATCGAATTACGCACCGAATTAGAAGATAGACTTGTTAACTTGCATTCACGGCTTAGAAATTGGTAGATGTTTTGAGAGCTGTAGCAGTCTTGAAAGACAATGGGCAAAGCACGAAGTGTCTGCAGCCTATTCATTGAACCGTAAGACGGGAAAGTCTACTTAACACAACAACAAAAAATGTTTTCAATACTGAAAATAAAAAATTTGTAAGTTGTAACCGAGTAACTTCTTAGAAAGAACTCTGTGTTAATCTGTGCAAAAAGGTCACGAGCATAATTTTTTCACACCAGTCAACAAGAGCAGCATAATTAGCGGTTGCTTCTATCATTCACCGAAGCACCTTCTCCTCATCCACTTTTACAGGCTTTTAGCTTAGTTCAAGTAATTAACCTTTCATGTAATAAAAAAATCATTATCCTTACGTGCACGCAATCTCATTAGAACACCTTTGCTTCCAGGATCCATGAAAATTCTGTGGCACTTTGGTCGTCCCTGGACCCTGTCATCTCCTTGCTTGTCGGGGTTGGGAAAGGGGGTTGAGAGGGCGTCTTGAGGGTGAAGGGTTGTGGGTTACAGTCGTCGTCTGCAGCTGGACACGACGATAAGAGGATATGCTGCCACGTGATCACTTCAACACATCCTACTCATAATAGCCACATCTGCCGGCTGGCCGCAGCATGGGTTCTGTAGAAATAGGAGAGTTTTCCTGCGCCTATGACGGTTTCCTATGCTGGTATCCTATGCTGGTGTCCTATGCTGGTGTCCTATGCTGGTGTTCGTTTAGCCAAATTCAAAAGTGATGCTTGTACGAAAGAATCTACAGAATGAAAGCAATGTCTGCGAAGCGCAAGATTACTACCACAAATAGTGCATTGGTTTTAATTTTAATCGTACCTTAGAGAAGATGCAAGTTGGATATGTTCATACTTATTTTTAAGAATATCCTAGCAAACTTACAAATTATTAAAGTACGATATAATTTTTAATTTGCAAGCCTGAAGCAGCTGCGTTTCATAGTAAACCCGCAAACCAAAAGTTAAAAAAAAAAACTGCAGGCATTTTAAAGTAATGATAGAAGCATTATTCTCAATATTCTCCTGTATGGTTTCGTCCAGATAACAATATCATATCTACTCATAACCATTATTATCTTGAAACGTTTCAGCCACCCTAACCATTGCTAACCATTATCCAACTCGGACCAAATCCTACCGTATAACCCCACTCACAATTTATAATATTAAATAAAATCCCGGCGACTTGGGTGAGCGGCGTGGCGTCCATTCCGTTGACCCCTGAAACTGTCTCTCTGCACCCCGTTTCGTCCACCGACCGCCGAGGCATTGTGCTAGGCCATATTTAAAGTGATAAATTAGGCGTGGTTACGGTTTTAATAAAGTCGTGGTATCAGCTTGCCTCGAATGGATTTTTACACAAAGTGGTCCGGCCGCGTCGGCTTCCGCTCTCGCGGCTTTGGCCAAGCGGCGCTTCTTTCATTCCGTCGGGGAATAGCTGCTGCCAGATCATTTCAAATAACGCGTCAAGTGAAAAGGTTTCGCCTAAAATATGATCGACGTAACGAACTGCATAGGATTCAAGCTCGTGGAATGGAATCGTATGTAATGGGAGCTCGGGGGCTGCCGGCTACGAATTGGTCCTCCTGAATTGTGGGTGCAGCCAGTTAAAATTTTGAAAGAAGATCATTGAACATGATTTGATTAGGAGCTTGCTCCTGGCAAGTCTCATAATATAAGGTCTATATTTTAGTTCTCTATTAATGGAAACGCTCAGATAATGAAGACTTCGTATCGTATTATTGTGAAATCATTATCACTGACACAGGCACTAGCCACACGAAAGGATAAAAAATTAAATGCTAGGCTATTTATTTTTAATATGTCTGTAGTATTGAGGGTATTTTTCAATCTAACACATCTCCCTGCCACCCCCTTCCAACCTATTCCATTGATTGCAATGATGGAGAAAACACCACACACCATCCTCGCACTCCTCGTTTGCAGGGGAGCCGTGTTTGTTGATCTGTGGGCTACATTCAGAGTTTTCCAAACAATTATCTCACTTCTTTGGTGGAGGAGCCGGTTCCATTGCTCTGCGGGCTGCATACAAGGGTTTACCAAACAAGTCTGTTACTTTATTTGAAATCTTATTTAAATTCCAAACGCTTGCAATGCGCGGGGTATTTTATTATTATGAACACTACTACCATCTTAAAAATTGATGCCCAAACCCCGATCTCCTCCTATCGCGGGTGTTGCTCTAACCCATTAAGCTACTTGGACACATACTTTTTAAGCCGATTTTAGTGTATTTGATGAGAATGACGGATCTCCAAGGAGTAGAACCAAGAGGCTATGAGTAATCACATTTTTGCTCACATTTACTCACATACATTTTTTAGACAGTAGTAGTGTTCAAATTAATAAAATATCCAACGCATTACAAGCGTTTTCAATTTAAATAAGATTTCAAATAAATACAACGCATCCAACGTAAAAGTGGAGTTACTCGAGATTGAATAGTTGTGACGTGGTATAGCGTCACTAGAATCAGAGTGACTGTGAGTGTTCACAGCCTCATGGTTCTACTCCTTGGAGATTCGTCATTCTCATCAAACACACTAAAATTGTCTCAGAAAGCATGTGTCCAAGTAGCTCAATGGGTCAGAGTAACACCCGCGATAGGTGGAGATTTTGGTTCGAATACCCGTTTGGGGATCAATTTTTGAGACGGTAGAAGTGTTCATTATAATTAAGTATCTTACTTCTTTGGTGGAGGAGCCGGGCCTATTGCTAAGTGGGCTGCATCCACGAGCTAGCGAGAAAACATCTCACGGCATCAGCAATGTTTCCCCCACTGAACTAGCTTTTAAAATCCTATTAGGGTGGAATGATTCTTGGTATTAGCACGAATGCCGTTACAGTACCATCAATATCACAAAAAAAAAAAACATGGGAAATGCAATTTGTCTTTACTTTATTGACATTTAAAATGAGAAAAAGATGTTCTATTTTTATTTCATTTCTCAGGACATTTTCCTGACTCCTACGCCTTCATTACCGTTGCGGTGTTCCTATTCTTCGACCATGCGTAGTCCGCAATCTATGAGCGTCTTATAGCAAGTGACCACACCCTTAGTCAGTTCCATGCTTGGCCGTCGATAACTTACAGCACTCGGGTCATTTGTTCGTTCCTGGGGAGAAGGATGGGGGAGGGAGGGAAGGCCACTCAGGGGTGTGTGTAGTGTGGAGGAGGTGGGGACGAGGGGTGGCTGCACCTGACTGCCGGACTTCGTAGGCTGACCCAGAGCGATAATTGCGTCGTCTCTGTCGATATAAATCTAGTTTGGAATTGATGTCTGCTGTGTGATAGAGGATTCCAGTCACGTGCGACGGATCCTCGCAGGTGCGTCAAGACGTTGCTAAAGATGAGATCTAGGAGTTGGATTGGCGACGATGGCTTAGAATTTAGGGACGTTGCTGCTACGATACATTTTAAATCCGGATTTCAAGCCAACGAATATTTTTAAAGAGGAAGGATTTTAATTTGGTTATGAAAAACTATGATAGAGCGTCAGAATTTGAAACGCCATTGGAATGTGATTTAAAATTGGATCCTAGAAAAAAATGCATTACATTCTGTTTTATCATATTTCAATCATTTTCGTTGTTTTAATATGGCAGCTAAAATTAATTTACAATATTGCAATTTCTTGTAATGCAAATGCAAGCGTTCGTTTTTTCACTTGCGTCCTACTTTTGTGCGAGATGTTTTGATATGTGGCAGGTCTGCGTTTGCCGAGTGTTTTGCGGACTATCGATTGGCCATCTTGCACCTCTCGTTGGGCCCTTTGTTAGGCCACCAGGTCCAGTCCCGTCGTGGCAGGGGGGAATCGGAGGCTGGAGCGAGAGCGACTAGATACAACGGCTTGTCGATGCGAGGAAACCAGCAACTTATCGAAGTTTCATTCAATAGTATGTCAAATTAAGGTGACGTCGCTGTTTTTCTTTTGTTTGTTACGCGTAGCTCTATTCGGATGGTTTTAGGGGTAGTAGGAAATGCGAGCGGTTTTAAATTTTTTTTTTTTTTTGGAAGTGGCGTGTTTGACTTTTGCAAGAAATGGGGTAAAATAAAGTAAAAAAAAATGGGTTAAGTTAAAGTGAGGTGAGAGTCTTTAATTAGAATTCCTCTTCTTATAAAAGAAGATGTGCTTATTGTAATCGTTTATTGGAGGTACCTTGTTTATTAAAAATTTAGCTATAAAAAATGTAGATACAAATAAGTGGCAGCCAACCCCGTTATTCTATGAGCGCTTTTGGCAGATTTTACAATTTCATGTAGGGTTATTAACTTTTATAGACAAATCTGATAAAAAAAAACACACCCACACACGTTTTTGCTAACCGTTCAGTTTGCGAGTTTCAATCTTTCCGATTCAAACAACGATTTGATTCAAACTAAACGAAAAAATGAACAGACAAATCGGAGAGTAAAAGGTTGCTGCCAATCCGTTCGTCTGTGTTTAATGTTTGTCTGTTTTTTTTAATCCGCTCATGCATTTATTTACTTGTAATTAAATCCAGTACCCTCGATATTTGAGTCGCAAACATTTTCTTCAACTCCCAACAGTAGCAGAGAGTAAAAAAAGCACAGTCTCGACGAAAAGAAACAAAAAGAACCGATAGCCAGCGTGTGTATCTAAATAGCATTTCTTTCCAACAGTCAAATGCTAGGAAAGACGGCGAGAAGAGTGGGTTCGCGGGAAGAAGGTGCTAGAGGAAGGGCAGAAGGGCGCAGCGGAAGCAAGTCCGACAGAGTGTGTGAGTCGATTTTGGCGGCTGCAGAAGCGAGGAAACCAACTACCGGCACGGCAAGGAACGGGACGGCACAGGAACCGACCAACTGAAAGAACATTTTCTCTGCAAGTCCACCTTTGGCACCCCCTCTTTACATCATGTCTTGGAGCTTGCACAAAGGAGTCCAATTTATTGACCTTTATTATGCCCTTTAATCGTGCATGCTTAAAAATAAAATTAATTTCCTTGGAAATCAATCGCTTCGAGCGACGTTTTTTACAAATCAAATGAAGAAAAAGTCTGATTTCTTTCGAAGTTAAATGAAGATTATTTGATTTCACTTTCATGAGTCTTTTCATAGTGATTTCTCGTCCGCAAACTCAAGTTTTTAAAGAGTAATTTTTAATTTGGCATAACTCACTAAACAAGTCCACGTCCAAATACTTTCTAATTAAACAACTGCTTTTCGGCAAGAAGCCCGGATTTACTTTCGTAGCTGCGCACGTACGCAGCGCAATTTCACTTTTATTTACGAACAAATTGGTTCCTATTTACTTGTCAATTGGATCATCTCATTTTTTTATATATTTTTTTTTGCTGAAGTGAAGGTCGCCTAGATGTCAAGTTTTTCCCAGCTCACACTCTACGCACTTCTACTTCATGTCACCATAATTTGCCGTCACAGCCCCGCACGACCAACGCATAACAAAGTACTCCACGCAGCGAAACAGCTTTGCCCGTAGCTTCCACTTGGAAGCAAAGAAGAAAATCGCTGCATGCCCCACGCACATTCAAGTGTTTTCTTTCTTTCATGCGGCCCATGCCCATTCCGTTCCGGCTCGTTCGTTCTGGGCCATTGCAAAGAGGAATGGTCCAACGAGAAATGGACGGAGGAGGGCACAAGCGACGTAATTTGACATCAATGGCGGCACGGATTGCATTTGTCTTAATTCTACGTCACGCAACTCCGATCGGTAGGCGAGGGTATCTCTTTGCTGGAGTTAGGGTCGGGACGTGCTGACATGACATCTGCTGGGATACAGGGTCGACTGGTTCAGGACGCGCCTACGGGACACAGGACTCTCACACAAATTGACGGTTAATTATTCTAGCTCACGGATGAAACGAGATCTGTCCATTTGTAATGCCAGCTTGAAATTTGGATTGATATGTTTTGGCAATGTTTTGCGATAGTACAGCATGTGCCAGTAGGGTAATGTTAGCGTGGAGTTATTGAACATAAAATATTATTGTGTGTGTTTACGGTAGAAAAGCATTGCGGGGATTTAGAACTTTGTTGATTGTTTTCAGACAACTGTTAGATTTCATGAAAGGGGAGGGCTTACAAAAGTTTACAGCATTTCTGGAACAATTACAACTAAACTACTTTACATAGAAGCGTGCGCTTTAAACAAATAATCAGCGCTTTTTAAAGAGTAAAATTTCATGGCAATAGTTGCATTTATTTATTTTTGCCAGTTTTTTGCTCGAATAGAAAATTTTTCCTGTTTTTTTTTTCGTTCCAACCGATGAAAGTTCGACCTTATGAGTAACAGTTTATGCATTTAAGTGGAAGCGTACTTAGCAATTAGCGAATAAACGATACGAACAAACTGGTACCAAAACTATTTAAAGTATGACTTTAAATCTTGTGGTTAATAAAAATAGAACATATTCCAGTATACTCGACACGACAGTGGCTTTATTTTTAGTTTAGTAGTGTATCGCACAACAGGAGACTGCTTTAAAACATAACCCCAAAAAATAAGCCATGCGAAAACGTTTGTAAAAGAGCTTAATTGTGGCTTGGTCAATTTGACCCAGCGCCCAAACCAACCAAAAACAGGTGTAGCACTTGATGCTAATCCTCTCTTCCAAAGAGTCTAGCCACTTAGCCCACCTGTTCTCTACATCGGCAATCTCTAAAATACATTAACGTTGCACGAGAGTTTCCAGAGTTGAAGTCGGAACATACTTCCGTGGTTAATACGACCACCAATAATCGACCAAATGCCAGTCTATCTTCGGTGCAAGAGTACAACAAACCGTCAGTTTGCTCTCGAACGATGCTAGGAAAACTGCAGTTTACGGTGAGCGCTCGTTTCTTCATCAAATCGAATGCATTGCACTTGGCTGGCTACAATAAACTTTTGATGTACCAGTTTATGTTTTAGTTTTAATCATATATAGAGAGAGAAGTCAGCCATTGAATTTCTAGAATTATTTGTAAGTTTCAATGATTGGCGCTGAAACAATATATTATCTAGCATGATTGTGGAAAAATTAATGTCTAGGTTTTTCTTCGAGTTACTTTAAAAATAAAGTTGTTTTAGGTTTTGTAGTAATATAATAGTTAATTAATAAAATCAAAAGGTAATATTTCGTAATGGAAATTATAAATTGGTAATATTTAAACGTGATGGTACATTTGTTAATACACATTATTTGAATTTCTTCTCGGAATGTGGAAAAATCAGGTAAAGTGGAACCGTTTGCAACCTTCCCTTTGTAAAAAGAAACTAAAAATCGTCACTATATTAAAATATTAGGAGGAAACTACACCTAAATCACCGAGGTTTTAAAAGGTGTACATACCAGAGTGTCTGCTAAATGAATTTATTCTCGAGATGACTTTATTAAAATACAAAATAGTATTTGTAAACTTTTGAACAGACAAGTTTGAAGGTTAGATTATGTTTGTGTACTTACTCACAATAAACACAACGTGACAATAAAATAAATCGTTAGAAGTTAATTTAGCTGACTTATGTTTGCTTTTTTTATGTTGTTCTGTTTCGGTAAAAAATTAGCCCATTTTGGGTCAAATCTCAAATCTAGAATATGTAAAACAACAGGTAACACATTTTAGATATGAACACTACCCAGTCGCATATCTCATCACATTTTCTTTGGTGGTCTGCATATTTTATCTGCAATATGAATGGAACACCTACACGCATTTTTTTTTACATTTTTTTAGAGAATTAGGAACGAAGGGTTAACATACATAGTAATTTGTAAAATTATCATCTGTTAATTTCCTGCCTTTTCTTTTAGAATGGTGAACAGTTCAGAAAGTTTTACACATAAAATAAGGTTAACTCTAAAACCTTGCTCAATAGCACGTGACCGATTAATGAGGTGCAAATGAATGCGTAGAGCTTTTTCAACGTTTTGAACAGCCTAAAAGAAAAGTCTCCCCTTCCAGGGCTTAAGTCTTACTCTTTAGGAAAATTTTAATATTCTGTGGTATTTAACGAGGGGAATTTGCCCAATTTTCAGTCTCTTGCAGGAAATATCTGAGGAATCTTTGGTGATCTTTGCCGTATGTCGTGGTGAAATTGGAGAGAAATTCGGCTGGAAAGCATTGACAAAGCGTGACAAAAAGCGTTGAGGTCGGGAATGAATCTTCTGTTTAAGCTAGATTTGTGGTCGTTCTGCACAGACCAGAACATGAGCTAACAAGGGCTCAGGACCGGCACTTTCGACGAGCCAATACTGGACACATTTTAATAGCAAAGCATCTACAAGGAATTGTGGAAAGTCTCCTTCTTCGTACAATTACTGTAAACAAATTATCTTGTAATCAAAAATGTTTGATAATAGGCGCTACTTTCATTGTTTCCAAAGGTATTATGTATTTTCATTTTATCTCTCTGTTTTATATCTACATATATATTTACTGTAGCCAATTATCTAATTTAATTGTAGCTCTGCGACTCACCCAAAAAATACTGTACATTTAGATCTTTTTCGCAGTACAATTCAAAGTGCGTTGTCTAAACAAACAGAGCCATGTATTTACAAAGAATTCGCGAATGTGGTTTGTCGAGGCATGTCATTACGTAAACTCTTGTGTTCTTTTCTGGTTTTCACCCGCAAAATTTGCATCCATCTCTTTCATTGACAACGTTCTTCTCTTGTCAACTCATCGTGTCTACCAAATGCCAACTGTCGCCCACTCTATTACTAAAAAATATATAAAAAACAAAAATGCTCTTGAATTTTGTTGAAACGCAACCCCATGCACTTCATAATTTGTATGTGAAACAACACAGAACCAAGAGTTTTTTTCCAAATAGCTTTACAGGGTCTATCCATTCTTTAAGAAAACATGTTAGCATTAGATTTGCAGCAGCAACAACGCAATAAAGTTAAAGAGCGAAAATTAATTTTTAAAATTTAATAACTCTTTGGCAAGCTCCAGCTCAAATTTATTCCTGCAATAAGTTTATTCCATCTTGACCATAAAGTAGCCCCTTCGCCTCCTGTATACCACACCAGACAATATCTACGTTTTTCAAATCTAATTAAATTTCCACCAATTATTGCAAACATATCCACGTTTGAATTTTCCTCTGAGCGTAAATCGTTTCTTTATCATTTGAATCACGCGATTTAGTGCCACTAAAATGTCACTAAAATCACAAAATAAAGGCATGAGATTTGACAATATTTTTTTTGAACTTTCCCTTTACCATTATCCAGACATTTTCCCGGAAGTCAGTTTCCAGAGTCAAGTAGTTACGTGATAAAAGTAATTCAACACCTCAGGGAGGTAAGTATGAAACTATAGTATTAACTGTCACTTTTCTGTACCGTGCACAGGTATACGCTCGGTGTTAAATTCGTCCACATAGTGGCACTCTATCCAGTGTGATGTGCCCATGGAAATCCTGAGGATCCTAACCCCCACCTCAATCCCCCTCGGGAACCAATTAGGAGCTGCCTCCCGTCTAAAGTTCCGCTTTCGCTCTCTGAAAGCGGCAGTAGTACCGCTAGCGAAACCTGGAGCTTCGCACAACAATTCCATCTCCTGCCCTATACACAGCTTAGAAATATTGGCTTCCAGGCTAAGCCAAACAAATATCAATTTTACGAACGAGTATATATAGGCTCCAAGAGCAAGCAGATTGCAGGAGATCAGTATCCATTTCCTTTCTCAAAACTCAAATGGCAGCTAGCTGCCAAGAAAAATCTTCTACTTCCTTGGTCTCTTGTATAACCGAAAATATAGAACGTCAGGCGTGATTTTTCACATTTTCTTCCTGGACGTGGTTTATCCATCAATCATCACACTGTCTTTAAAAAGTGTTTGGCATCATCTATAATCGAATCGAATCTCGGAGAGTGGACCACACCTTGCTGAAACAGAATTCACCTCAAACAAAACGGCGCTCCCTTCTCCCGCTATTCCCATTTGCTTTGCGTTGCGTTTCCATCAGTTTAACATATTGCTTGGATCATAACGCAGGCAAGCCTTCACCCCTATCCTTCTTTACACACTTTGGAGTGGCTCAATTTGCTACACAAATCGAGTGGAGTGCTATGGCTAGTTCAACTACTCTACGCACAAATCTGAAATAAAGAAGAATGCTCGGAACCTTGGTTTTGGTACTCAATTCCCTCCAAATCTCCATGAGTCTTACACTTATTACTGTACTGAATATCAAAGAAAGTTAACAAATTCATGAATTCTTGTTGTAAGCGACTTGAAACAGTACTAAGAAAGAAACTAAATCAAACACTTATTTAAACAAATCCAGTAAAATTTTAAATTATTTGAATAAGAATTCTCATATTTTACATCGAGTATTAACTCTCTGTGGAAATTAATGAGCTCATCCATCCACTACCATATTAATCACGTATAACGAAACCGACGTCATCCAACATGGCGAAGTTCACTGCGTCGCGGAAAAATTTTAGGCAGCAGGATAAACAGAATGTTGGCGCTGTTAAATCCTGGCGGTACTTTCATTCATTTAGGCGTGATGATGCGGGCTGCTGGCAAATTTCAACCCAACAACGCCGAGAGAGGAGTGAGCAGAGGGACCGTACAACACAGTATACGAGAAGCGATTACGCCCGCATTTCGTTCACATATACACACTTTCCACGCAGAACTGAGATACTCGAACATTTAGTTAACACATATATAATAAATAGCAAAAAAAATGTAATACTACCTTTAAAAAAAGACGGTCTGGACGAAAAAAGCGTGACTTGTGTAGTTACGCATTTGAGGTTAGTACTTAGGGTCCAATTGTATTTTAGACACTAAAATTATGGCTTTCAATATAATAACCACTTGCTCATTTCGATTTGAACAGGCAATTAGCACCTTAAATTTAAGTAACATAAACAATAATATGTTTAAACAGCCCTTTAGCACGTAACAAGTACTCAAACTATACTCCGAATACATCTTTCCACTCGCCAAAACTCAAGTTACCCAGCTAGGCGAGTGCGTAAAGACCAAACCATTTCAGAAAGTAGCGACTGCGAACTGCTTCGCTCACCGATCGGTCCGCTCGGTTTCATACTCCGAACACGGAGCGCAACTAAGTTTGAGAATGTACCCCTGGAGGGCTTCGACCGTGCTCTGTACCAGGCCTGTTGGCCAGAGGCTGACCTCCGCGACCGCGGCCTCTAGTGAGGGGGTCGCGCTTGACCGCGCTTGCTTCGACGCATGACCCATTGCGTTGGTTACCGCATACTGAGGTAGTTGGACAGTGTTCATTATAATTTACAGGTTGATAAAGCATTTAAGAACTTAAATGAAACTTAACTTAAAGTTGAAATCGTATTTAAATTGCAAACGCTTGCAATGCGTGGGGTATTTGATGGGCCCGGCTCCTCCACCAAAGATGTAAGATACTTTATTATTATGAACACTACTACCGTCTCGAATATTGATGCCTAAACAGCTATATTGATGCTCGAACCCCGATCTCCACCTATCGCGAGTGTTACTCTAACCCACTGAGCTACTTGAACACTGGCTTTTTGAGACGATTTTACTGTATTTGATGAGAATGACGGATCTCCAAGGAGTAGAACCAAGAGACTGTGAGTACTCACAGTCACTCTGATTCTAGTGACGCTATACCACGTCACAACCTGTCAATCTCGAGTAACTCCAATCTGACGTTGGATTCGTTGAATTTATTTGAAATCTTACTTAAATTGAAAAAGTTTGCAATGTGAGTATTTTATTATTATGAACACTATATGGGCATACATTTTTGAGACGGTAGTAGTGTTCATAATAATAATAAAATACTTCATTTATTTGTTAGTAATAATTTAATCGAAATATTTTACCCTTTATTCGACAATTATGTTAAAAACACTGTAGAAAACAATTTTTATTATAGACAATGAACACAAAAATAAAGCTAATTGAAGTGAATTGCAAACTGATTGAAACCGATTGAAATGATAATTTATAAAGTGCTGATTCTTCTCCTTATTTCGTTAAGTTAGTAAAATAATCCCCAGACTGTTAAATATGTTTTCGTATGCACAGAAAATATCTGACAATTGCAATTTGCAACCAAATAAGTTCAATCCAGAGAAATCCCCAAACTACACCAGTAACAGAGTTAGCCGAATGCAACGGAAAAATACCACAAATTAGAGCATAATGCTCTTGGGACGTAAAAAAAAAAAAAGAGAACGCCACCAAAATGGCTCATTTTATCCGAAATCAATGTAATGATGACAAAACACGGCTAGATCACGTGTCATTAATCGCGTGGGGATCGAGTGGCAACGCATGGTCTCCTCCATGCCACTCTTCGTTAGCCACCACTGCCAGTGCCAACGCGAGCGAGCTGCCTTGATCGTTCCGATACCCCATGCTACTTGTTAGCTCGAGGGAAATTGCTGGTGCTACTCGCTATTGCCAGCTTTACCAGGGGCATACCTGCTGCGTTTGCGACCACCGAGAGCAACGGCAACACTTTACCAGCCTGGAAATTGTTTTCAGTTCGAGTCCAGTCCCGTGTACATGGTTTTGAAGGAGATGAGTGCCAGAGAAAAAGTACTGATGATTTTTATTGTCATATTGTATTGAAGCTTTTTGTTTGACAATAAATAGTTTAATATAGTGAATTTATTCATCAAACAGTTCCTCATTTTTACGTGTATCTCACATGAGACAATATAATACACCCGAAATAAAACTTTTGTGATAACCTTGTAACAACTTGGTGGTCCGGAACTTGGTGAAACTGGACCGGAGACCTTGACCATCGCATTGCCAAATTTTTACCAATACCGATTCGTGAACACAATTTCAGTTGATATGTGGATAAGTGTGTTAATTTAACAGAGGCGACAAGCGGGCGTCACGTGTAGAACAAGTCTGCAATAATGAATATTTTACTAAAAGTTACCAAAATTGAGATGAAAAGTTTTTAAGGGTGCATAAGGGTTTGATAAGTACATATATATATATGCTGTAACTAAAGTGAAAATACGATTGGATGTCACACCTCACAAAACTGTGATTTTTTTAAGAAAAAAAAATGCTTTTTTTCAACTCCAGAGTTCTTGGATTGATAACGTATTTTGTCGGCTCGTAAAAAGTCTATCGACTCCGCGTTTTAGTCCAGGTTCGATAAAGAGCGCGCAATTTGTCGAAGCAATCTATTGACTTTGCATTTTTCCAAGTCAGAGTCGTCGGATAAACTGTGCACTTTGTCGGCTCATCATAGAAAGTCTATCGACTCTGTGTTTAAGCCAGCTTCGTTGGAGAGAGCGCGCAATTTGTTGGCGCAATATATCTATTGACTCTGCATTTTTCCAAGTCAGAGTCGTCGGATAAATTTTGCATTTTGTCAGCTCATAGAAAGTCTATCGACTCTGTGTTTAAGCCAGAGTCGTTAGAGAGAGAGCGGGCAATTCGTAGTCTATCGACTCTGCGTCTTAGCCATTTCGTTGGTGCTTGAAACATATCGATTCTTTTTTTTTCACGTCAGAGGTGATGGATTACAAACACATTTTGTATGTGTGCCGAAATTTCAAATAGCAAGTTCTAATTATTCGCATCTTAAAATGGCGATCTTAATGTTCCTGTGTCACCCTAAGATAGCCGAGTGAACTCAATTTCATTGGAACTAGTAGCATTGCAAATGTCGGATCTGCTCGCTTTATTCGCTCCTTCCGTGAATAAGTTAAGTGATCTCACGATAGAGTTTATGACAAAGACGAAACATTGGCAGCTCACACACTTTTTTTTAACGCAAAGACTTACAAAACTAACACATTTTTAAATTCACCCAAACAAGATGGCTGCTCTCTTACACGCGAAGTGACGAAACATAATTTATCTCTTTATAAAAACTAGACGGTGATTGAATCCAATCGCTCGACTATTAAAGGTTTCAGTTGAAACACAATTACCAGATTTTCAATTAATTTCTCTAGGTTCAGAGCTGTACTAGCAAGTAAACTCAATTGCCATGTGTTTGTGCGTGGTGAATGATGCGAACGTGCGAGTTTATGTTTATCAACGCCGAGCATTGTTGGCATGTTGCGCAATGAAACGCAAGACTCGTGAATCGAAATTTATTCAAACACCGCTCGGGGGACACGATTTGCAATTTGCCCAAAGGATTACCCCGCTGCTCTCCTATTGGTGCACCTTCTGGATAGACAATACCCGCGCCAAGTGACGACCGGTTGCACATCAAAAATACCAATTTCAATCAAAGAATTTGAATTATTTATCACGCTAAAAAAAAGGCTGCGTGATTATTCAGCAAAACCACATGGATGTAATCATATTTGAAATTCGGTCTGTTGGTGTGTGTGCGTATGTGTGTACGGTGGGGGGGGGGGATAGATGTGTATGTATTTGTCGATTATACCACGCGATTGGCGAGGAATTAAATTCCTTCGCTCGGGTTTCCACACACATTGTGATCGCAGCTATATACCAACAAGCAAAACTATCACGCTTGGAATCTGATCGTTTGATCGTTTTTTTATTTTATCTTAATGGACATTGCAGGTTCCAACACTCAACCGGCTTTGCTCGTTTTACCCTAAATCGATTGATTTGAATGATTGAGTTGTGAGGTTTGACGACGCACTGTTTTGACAGTGGTCTAACACAGACAATCGTACGGCGTCAGTGAATGAACTGGTGATGATGAGGATGATGATGATGAAACTAACCAAGCCTAGAAGGAAGGTAGGCAATTACGGAGCCTTCTCCTGTCGAAGAGCACCAAGGGAACCACAGGCATAAAGTCATTTCCGGAAGACGATACAACGTGAACAACAGGATTCTTCCACAAATCCATGCTGCTGAGAGGTTGATAAGCAAGGTAAGTGAAGTGGTACTATTTTTAATCCCTCCACCTCTATCCTAAACAGTACTGATCGTTTAGATGGTCATCTATTTCATACGTTACTCAGTGCAGTGTTTCTGTAGCTACCTATAAATAATTATAAATAACCTTGGTGATATATTAACTTTAGTGATATCACGTATATCGGTATTTTCAAGATCCGACACGCCATCAAGCTACAATCGATGCTTCACACCTTTCCAGGTATAGGTTACTAACAGTAACATACAGCCTGGTTGGGTGTGTACGTACAATGCGTAATGCGTGCTGCCTACGCGCTAGGTTCATGCATTACGAATGTTCACACAATGTGTGCTAAGCCGGTAAAACAACAAACAAGAGAATTGACAAACGGTTGACACGGGCGAACAAATAAACAAACATATTATGCATTGATTATCGCTGATGGCTCTTGTAAAAACGCTGTCAAACAGTTTTTAAGGCCTTTATTTAATGTATATGTACGTTTAAGCAATTAGTGTCAGGTTACCGTCATGAAATAGTACACAAGCCTACCCTGGTACCTTTATTACCAAGTATGTGTGTGCATGCAGGTCACCTATAATACTGCACTGCCATGCTAAAAATTGTAATAGGGACCAAAAAAAATATAATTTTTCCAAACAAAGCTTAGATTGTCTTCGACAAATATATATTAGAATAAAATGAAGAACGATCCTATATAATGATGTATTTAGTAAACACAATGCTTATAATGAGTGGAATTTATTCTAGCAGAAACAATATATGGTAATTTAGAATTGCAAATTGGAATATCGTTTTACGAATAGACCCTTGAATATATTATTTCTCTTGCGTTCGTATTTCATTCGTTGCGAATTGAGGAGCTGCAGTTTTGGTGAATTTATGTGGCAAATTGTCAGAGACAAAATAATCCAAGTCAGCGTAGGTCTTGGAAGCAAGTAAGATATTTCAGGTAGATTTGAAGCAACTTAGGTGCTTCATGAGAATCTAAAAAAGAAAACTAAAAAAAGAAGACAATCTTTCTGGCATCAGATGGAAACAGGTAAAAGACTGAAGATACCCACAACAATCCTAGACCATTTTACCTTAATCAAATAACCTAGATTTAAATAACCTAGAAACATTTAACTAGAATTTCAGTTAGGTAGTAAACCAAGGTTTAAAATTTACGTCAAATGTAGATGATCGTTTTATGTCCAAAGTCCTTCTCGTTGTTTATCAGAGATTAATCATGTTCAATTTCGAGAAACATTTTTGGCGATGCTTCTCCTTCATTTTGTTTTCCAATAATAGCAATACAGTCTTGATAACGGCTAAAATATGTTGTGGTTATCCTTTTGAGAGATACTTTCTCGATGCAATGAGGTGGTATTAAACTTGCTATACTCATTTTTAAACAATTTTCGTGCTAACCGAGTAGGCAGGCATTTCTTTCAAAATATTTTTTACATTTTACCTTACACCTAACTTTTATTTCCTCTAAAAGGTCGTAAGAAACGTGCCATATGCACTTTTTTATTTTATAGTTTCCCAACTTTGTCAGAAATGTTTTTAACAAAGGTTATGACTCGTTGAATGCCATTTTCAGTTTTAATATAACTAAAATTGTTTTCTCGTTGTTATGTTTCCGTGAAAAATGAGAGACTGTTATATTTACCATGCTTCCAGCATAAACGAGCAGCCGGGAATAACACTGTTGACGCAAGTAAGTTTTTAATAAAAACAGTTTTTAAATTCGATCCGAAATAGAACGACATTCTTGCTACACAGATGTCGTTTATGAAAAGTAAGCAATGAAGTGCAGACTTTAATGTTATGTCAAACACTCTTCGCATTTAGGTCACAATTTAAACTATTTCTTGAAAATATATTTGAGGTGCACAAGAACTTGAGTAGAAATCGAGTTGACGAACTCAGTAAAAAAATTTAATCTGATGGAAAAAGAAAATTTAAAGAAAAAATGATGTTCCATAATTGGAATCAATATGGGGTATATTGTTTATCTGGAGTTTCTTAATATTTTGTATATTACGAAGCTATATTTGGGTTGTAAAACGGTGGGCGCCGACACTGAATTCTCTTCATATTTAATGTTAGCTTAAAACATCTCTTCAAACATTCGATGCGAATTCTATATTTTATTAAAAAAAAACCTGCTCGAATTCTAAATATTTGCCAATCGTAGGCGGTGGCCATTTTCCAGCTCATGACCTTAGGCACACAAAATCAAACCAAATTACTGGTCCTATCACAATTCGCGACTCTACCTTCGCTTTCACCATGTTGCGCACACCGTAAATAAATAAGCTCACTGGTCGAAGACAGAGGACGAGCTAGCCAGCATGAACCCCTGCTCTAATAATAAATAGACCTTCATTTGGTTGGGTTGGTTGCAGTGTCTACCGGTGGCCATCACGCGTTGTGGGGTTGGTACACGTGAGTCGTGGCAACCACACGTCGTGATATACAGGACAAACCCATGAAACATTTAGTAGGTTTGCTAGTGCGAGAAAAAGTATAAGTTACCGCGTAAACTCTACGCTATATGGGTAGAGTCGGCCACCAATGAAAATAGCTTTACGAGTGCGACAAACCAAGCTTTGGAGGCCAGGTGAAGGGCGCATAAAGTACTAAAGTGTGTTAGCCCTTGAGAATATAGTAGGGTTATGTTTGGATGGTTTCATATTGTTTCAGCTATGCAGGTGGTAAAGGTAGTTGATAATTGTTTGAAAACTAAACTTATTCATCTAACGATGACCATAATGATTGATGGAGCCAGTTTTGTTGTTTTAACTCTATGGGATCTCAAAAGTCCACAGAGGGTAGACAATTTTTTGTTATTTATTCCTATTCATGTTATTATTAGTCTGTCATCTTTTTATTTAACACTTTAATAAAAAAAATGATGTCGAGATTTTGTTCTGAAGAAAAGGCGGCCATCTTGAGAAGCATTTATGTTTCCATTACCGTAATAACTCATTTAAATAATAAAAAAAAAATATATATGAATTGAAACTGCATTATACACACAAATGAAAATAGACTCATTGAAATTACGAAATTCTCAAAACTTAACTGCATTTTCCAAAAATTCCTGAAAATAGTCAGATAGACTCACACCTTCACGGTTGTCGCCGAGTTCAAGTCAAAGTCAACCATTCCATACAAGAATTAGGCGAAATTGAAATATTTGAAAAGCTCGCTGGTGAAAACCGAGCTGGAGCAAGTAAATACACTAGAGTGTCGTCTTTCTCCCCATTCCCAGTCTCGGTGCAAGGGAAAGAGCAACCTTTCCCGGCTTAGGATGTACGCCGACACATGAACAGGTGACTTAAAGGTGATGCGGCCATGCGTGACACTAGCGACTGCTCAGTACGCACAGAAAAAGTGGAAAAGTCGCAAAATGATGCCAGGTCAAAATTTGAAAAAAAAAACGCATTCATTGACGTAATGACATTCATTTTAAATGCATATTGTATCAGTTAGGTTGCTGAAGAAGGGTGGAGGAAATTCGTAAATCTGTTTTGATTAGTTCTATTTTATAAATTGTTGATACACACAGAGCGTTTTATTACAAAATAAAGCGAAAAAAAAAAAAAAAAATAGGAAAAATTTAGGGAACTCACACAATTGTGTAAAAAAATATATATTAGGATATACGTTCTCTTTATTGCGTTTTATTCGTGACAATGGTTGAGTTGAAGTACGATGGTTAATTAGGCTAATTATACTGACAGAAAATCACAATACGAATGTGTGATATCATGATGACCTCTGAATTGTGGTATCCAGACGTGAGAGTTACTTAGGCACAAAAACCTCCAAGTTTCTTGAAGAAGGTATAGGTTATTTGATTTTTATAAAAGTGATACTGGAGGCAATTGGCATACCAATTATTACCAACTCTCAACTATAATTTATTTCCATCCGATATCGAAAACCATCCCAATAATTGATTGATAGATGTAATTGTTAATAATTGTTTATTAGTGTTGTTACTTCATTAATTATCTCGCAAATATGTTGATAGACCCACAAAAAAGAGTTACAACCAAAGATAATTAGCTTGAAATTAAAATTAACCAAACGGTAAATTTAGTGTCCAAAAACATCTCTGTCGAGTTATGCCAATTGTACATACCTACCAATTTTTTGTTTGTTTTGTCGTCACATAAGGCTTACATTTTAATTAAAACACATAACTAATTACCGCAATTTCAATAACTACGCAGCATGTCGACTTTTTGCTTCCCGTATGGTTTCACCTGTACAAGAGTAGAATAAAACCAGCACGATATTTTAATTATACAAAGGTTGTCACCTGTTTCGGTGTCCGGCTTATTGGACTAGTTGCTAGTTGTGGTGAAACAGAAAACACGAACGACTCCGTACCTTTGCAAAATTGTTTTCTACCAAAATGAAAATGACACATCAAACCTTTTTGCGACTTTTTTGTTGCTGTTGCATATTTTGTTTCCAACATGCTACCATGTAAACCTATATAGAACTCCGAAATCTCTGGCAGGCGAACGAAATGACAGAAAAAAAATATCACAATTCAAATGTACAAAATGTAAATTATTGGTAATGCCAACGGACATTTTGTGTAAAAAAAAAAAATGATAATGTTTTAAGTTTTAAATTGAAAATGACTCTTAAAAAAAAACTTGGTGTGGCTTTAAAAAATATCATAACATTCTAGATATCATTAATGTAGACCGGCATACAGCATTTGGTTCGTCGATTTTTGTTAACTGCCAAAACCATCGGTAAAAGCATTTCGCTCAGCTTATGCAAAACATTTTAAATTCAAAATACAGATCAAGTAATTAGGGTCAGGCAAACTTCAGCGTAGTTACGTATTTCGGAAACGTATTTTTATAATCCGCTACAATTATTCCATTCACTCTAAAAAAAAAAATAAATAAAAAACTAGTACGGGACAGTAAGCCGCAGAGCACATGTCCACCAATATACTATTGAGTAAGGGAAGTTATCTGTACCCACTGCAATAACACTCCACTTGTCCCCACCATAACTAAAACGGTACACTTGGGTACAGTTATATCTACATAGGTAATCATGAAAACGGCAAAATTACCAACAATCGCATAGACAAAATTTGCATCACACTAAACCATCAAAGATTATCATTACCCCCTTATTTACATCATACGTGCTCCCGTATTACCTCATCCAACCGATATCACGTTCAACAGAGCGGGTATCCAAACCTAGTGCCTCCAACTTGTACATCGTCTCTTCCACCCGGTCGTCTTTCAGGAACCTAAACCCTTCCTAGGCCTCGCGTGATGCCATGCCCAGCATCCATGGCTGTAACGCAATTTCCTTGGCTTGAACTGCTCGTTGTAAACAACATTAGCCGAGTCGAGGCTTTGTGTCCTAGCATTTACCGCCACAATCTCGTTCCGTTGCACGTATATTCTAGCTCATTATGGGTAACCGGCAGGGTGATTGTGTTACCAGCCTACAATATAAGAGGTGGCTGCTAGTGGGACATGGTGTCTCCGAATGAGGGACAAAGGGGTGATTTCTGCAGGTAATATCTTACTACTGGTTCTGGAGGTGTTATTAATACCGTGTTACAGATTAGTGGACATTAGTGGACTAGAGATTAGTGAGGTGTTTTTGGATGAGTTAATGATGAGCGGATAATAGTATTAGATTTTTTTTTCGGACAGCTTTGAAAAAATCAATTTATGTTCAGTAAGTATGATATAATCATGTCGTTATTAGTCAATTACCTAAAATGTATCAGCAATTTTTTTTCGATTCAGTAAAAAAGCTGCTATCGCACCACTAAATCTTTGCTCAAACAAATCTTAAATGTTGAAAATAATGGTTTACCAATGTGTCATCATTGAGTTTGTAAGGTTTGAAGCTAGAGAGCCAGCTTTAATGTTACGGTGTATGCAGACCACCGAGCCGGCAACACATGGTAGCGATTGGTGCCAAACGATAGCCGTTCCTTTAAGCAAACTCTTCAACTCATAATTACTACTCAAAATATCGAGTCATTTTTATCATTCGTTAAGGCCAGCATGAATAACGATTCATTGAGCGTAAAGCATTCTCAAATGAGAATAATCTGCAAAATTAACGAAATGATATTTCGAGTGAGCGTTCTCCATTTTTGTCGGTCGAGTAGTCATTTGGTGGCCATTTTTCGCGAATACAGTTGAAGCTCTATGATCGCACCAGAATAGTATCATTTTGGTAGGCTATCGTTGTAACTGCGATGATATCGGTACTAGAGTGCATTTTAATTACACCTTTGTTTTACACAAAATACAAACAAATTGTGATGGTTTATTTTACCAACTACACACTTACCTATCATAAAGCACGTGCAGCTATATCACCAAGATAACATCAAATCCTAGCGAACTAAGTGTACTTGCACTTGCAGAAAGTACAACACAGGGTTTTTAATGTGCATTGTCTCCCTGAACTGCACTTAAACTCAATTATAACTTTCCTGGTGTTTTTTTTGCTTACCGTGAAATGTGATAAACAAAGTTACCGACACTGCACTTACGGGAGTCACTCGGTCCCAAACATCGAAACAAAAACATGAGTTTCAATGCACGCTTAAAAGCAGTACCAATACCTGTAATAACTGTCTTAATGTAAACCAACTTTCCGTATTCCGCAATTCGAAATAAAAAAAAAAAAAAAAACAGCAAGTAATCTCAATTTCAGTTCGGTAAACACAAATTGCAGTGGCCGAACTATTATTTGAAATTATTGTGAAATTGCTGCAATAAGTTGCAGCATGACATTTCCATTTCCTTACTCTCTTTAGATTTAATGTTTTTTAGTAGAGCGTATGTGGTTTCTCGATTGCTTGCTGGATGTAAAGGTAGCCCCATTATCAGCAACCCCGTAAGCAAGTAGTCAGCAGTGAGCAATCAACAAACAGTCAGCGAGCTGCAACTAGCGGGTCGACGTGTATTATTAATCTTTTGATTCCCTCGGGCAGCGCCCCGTCATTTTCATGCAAGCAAAACTCGATTCAAAACATTCTCTGTAATTATTATTAGTATTCACGACAAGGCGCAGACCACTTTTGGCTTATAATTTCCAACTACAAGACTCGTATAGAAATTACACCTTCAAATTCCTAATTCTATTTTGTGTAAAATTGAGTTCGTTGCGCAAATATCGTACAGTATGGAAATGCTATTTCATGAGACAAACGCAGTAGTTAATCTGGTGTAGATTTCAAGTTTTCTTACAATTTAGATGCATTCACACGTGAAAAACTCATACTGTAATATTAGAATTGGATTTAAAAAATTGTACACGTGTGGTTTTTACAGATCTGGAGAAGTTTAAAAGTTTAAAACTGCGTATTGACCATAAAAATCGCAAGCTAAAATCAAGCGGTGAGAAAAAAAAACTTACTGCAAATATATATATAATACAAATTATTTCCTCAGTTATTATTTTCTGGTCAGCGAATGTAAGTTGATCGCTTTAATTAAAGCACTGTGCAAAGTCGACACCTACCACACAAGGGGTGCATACGATTCACGTGCGTTACAATGTGTGGGCGAGGAAGAGAGATGGAGGTAGCGAAAGGAGCAAGGGAGAGAGAAATAAACAGAGAGAGAGAGATGGGATAAAGCCAGGAGAGATGGGATAAAGAGGGGAAGTGTTGGGAATTGCTCTGACAATAATTACTATGCGACAGATAAGATCGCATGAGGGTAGCCAATTCCGTGAAACAATCAAGTGAGTAAAGCGAGGTGGATTAGCTACGAGTATTCTACCTCAGCGCGGCTCAGCAGCGTAGACAAGAGTAGAACATGGCCAGGACAGTGCAATGCAGCATACGAGGTATTCCCTGTACCTTTGCTGGCTGATTCTACATTGCGTACATTGCAAGGGTCGAAAGTATTTTATACTTTGGGCATGTGAATCTTATTCGCTCATCCTTCAACGTAGCTCTGCTAACTTAGACTTGTATTTTTTAATTAGTAGGTCGCCCACGGCGAAGCCAGCTGATATTAGTGGTAGATGTGAGTGATGCTAGTAATATGAGCATTAGAAAATAAAAAAAACACTTTAATATAAAAATAAAAATAAAAGTTATAACATAGATTTGTTTTAACGACTGACATTCTTCCTTGACTGACAAGAATGATAAAAAGAAAGTTATTTATTTTTCCCTAGTTTCTTTGAAGTTTAACCTAAACAGTTTTCAGCTTAAGTTCAATCCAATACCGAATTGCTAACAGTATTCTCCTTTGTTGAAGAGCTACATTTATTTATGATTTGAAGATTGCGTGTTTTAAAAAAACACACAATTTTCACGGGAATGTCATTGATCGCATTTTCTCTGCAAAGGAAAATGACAACGCCAGTGACGTTACTGCTTTTACCAGATGCGGCATACAAAAGAGACCCTTGATGAAAATGTGAATTCCTTGTGACTAAAAGGGCCGACTACTATTGTTTCTATCGCGGTACGAGATAACCACTGTGAAATGACGAGTGTTCGCTGGAAAAGAGGTTTATTAGACGCGTGTGAGCGCATATAGTGCGTGTGTTTGTGCTTAAAATCCACCCTTTATCGTACGTATGTGTTCTACTCGGGGAAAGAGATGTGTCAGTAACCATGGAAAAGCCATGCATTAAAATATAGAGGGAAAATCGCGGCAGAAAAACGGCTGTAATTTTGGTCGGAGTTTTTTTTTTGACACAAAACATACGGCATAATCTCCTGATACCCCTTGGCTTAAGCTGCGTTATATACAAAAAAAGGCACCGAGCAATAGTAAATTATTATGTACAATATTTGATTACTAAATTAAACCGGGGACGTTTTTATCGCTTTTTTTTAACCGTTTCACCGTGTAAACGAATTTAATATTTAGATGATGTATACGAAACATGACATAATTACTAATTTTTGTACGTTTTTAACTGTACTTGTACAACGGAGTCTGCTCGAAATTCAATGGAAAGGACATTTGTGCTGGCTTGTCACTGCGCAGTAAAAAACTACAGCTTGCGAAACATAATTTTCGAAATGAAAAAATAAACCAGTTGATTTTTTTTTTTTATGTAAATTCAGTTGTAATTAAGATAAGCGGTAGAGCAAACAAGTAGAATTAAAACTGAATTGAAAAGTGGTTTAAAGTAACTCGCGCAGCACCGTGATGAAGCAAAGTTAAGAGTCAAGTTGGTCATACGTAGTGAGTACCGCACCTATGTATTAAAATGAACTTTTCAACGTAATCCATTTGCTGATTGCACAGACTAATTATCACACGCAAAAAAAAAAGTTAGTTCACATCATATCTCCTATCTCGCTAAAACATCTTGCACTTCAATACAAGTTTTCCATGCCTCAGAAATTCACACAAGAAAAATGAAATTTATTATTTAGTATTTATTTATTTAGCTCCAAAGTATTCCTTCTTCCTTCCCTTCTTTCCCTTCTTGCATTTCCTTCTTTATTAACGCTCATCATTACACTCTTTATTTTGTATTTTGCTTTTCCATTTTTATCTACAGACTTACTTTAAAGATTGCTTATATGAATATCAATATCTCTCAAGTCAGAACGCTATGACTCTGTTCTCTTTTAAATTAGTACAACACTTATTGTGATTTGTAAGGCATGAAAAATGAATCTCGTCTTCGCAAGTGGAGTTTATCTTTAGTTCATAAACGAACGAATTGTAAAATGTCTTTGCACGCCACCGGAAAACGCTCGGGAAACCTAATTCCATACGCAACACAACGCAACGCGGGGAGGCAAACGCATTTCTAGGCTCACTGTGAACAAGCTTTTGGTAGCTATGCCTGGGCGAAACCGATGAATACACGTCATTTATCAAACAGCGACGACGTCTTCCAAGCGGGCTCTACTGAACACAACACCTAACAGCCCCTTCCTCCACTTCCCCACTGCCCTACACAGTGCAAGGAGGAACGACTAACTTCATGCTATGAACATGAATTACCAGAAGATATTTAGGAAAATTACCGCACCTTTTTGATCGATTTTTGATAGTAAAGAATTTGATCTGATGTGTATTGTATTAAAATGATATGGTGAATGTACTAGCGTCAAAGACTTTCAAAATCAATTGCGCAGATGAAAAGTTTATCGGTGGTGTGATGCATATTATTAGAGCTAGACTTTTGGTCGCTTAAAGAACGAGCCCATCATTCTTAAAAATGTCTTCAGCTAGGCTTTAAGGATAAGAGTGAGCTTTTGGGAAAATGAGTAAGGGGCTAGAGTCATTTTTCATTTGGAATCTGTGTAAAATGATTAATATGCCGGATAATTTGTATGTTAAAAGAAGTGGACCGTTTTTCTCTCTCCGTCTCTCTAAATGGAAAACAGTTTTGTTAGAGTGTAAATTGTCAGACTGTCTTTTGTACATTTACACTAACGAACGTACGTTGGACCTTTCACATCACCAATAGTACCAACGGTTTAGCAAAAAAAAAAAAAAAACAGTCCAATTAAATAAACCTTCCGATAAAATTACTTCCACAAAGTTAAGCTCGATATAGGACAAGTTCTTTTACGAGTCATTCTTTAGTTGGTATATTGTGACAATTCTCTTTTCCAAAGGTTTATTACGCTGTCATGCGAACTGACAGAAAAATAAACCCCTCTGTACTTTGGTTTAGACGGAAATAATATATTATAACGTCGCGCGCGTCAGGCGCTCATTGGCAAATTACACGCTTTAAAAAAAATCGTGTGTACGTTACATTTTGAATGATAAGGGAACTCATTAAACCGCTAACTGTATTCGATACTTCAAAAGTCCAAAAAAAAGACATCGCATTCACCGAAAATATTATTCTCTTTGACGGGTGTATAAAAAATGTGACGTATTATTACAGACTGGATATTTGCAGCCGTTATCTCAGTTCAAAAAATAAAAGCGCGTGGCCGAGTTCTATATGCAATCGGATTTTAAAAAATACAATATTACACGTATAGAGAAATATGAAATATGGAACGAACTTGTGTCTCACTCGCGTATATTGGCCCGTTTGATTAGACGTAGACGATTAGATCAAACGGACATAGCGGACCATGCGCCCAACCCCGCCGACTACCAATTATTTCACGCTACTGGTTCCAACTCGTGTTCTTTCATAATTTAATCACAATATCATCATCTAGGCGAAACACAGCTTGTCTCAAAAGTACGCCGGAGAGAAAATAGAAAAAATGTATTCCGATTCATATTTGAAACATTTTCATTGAAACAATAAATTTGAACGGGGCCGTCTCGCTATCCAGAAACCAGCAATAAAAGATCATTGGGCCCGAATACCAACCCCGTTTCCAAAATTCAGCTAGAAAATATATGCGAATAATAACTACTGACTCAAAAAAGACGTACCAAATGTAATATCTATTATAGAGTTTATTTGTTTGTGTCGACCCATATTACTTTCAGTCGAGCATGGTGCGTAGTTATTACTGTACATCAATCACAACTGATGTACGTTTATTACAAACAAGTAAAAGTTGCACGCTGCAATCAAACTCGAATCAGGCTCGGGGAAAAAAAACCCGTCGGTTCGCCGTTCGTCTTGCCTCTCAGCGACGCTCAGAGCACGTGATTTCCGAGATAGGATCTCGCGTATGGAATGAGAGCGCACAAACTTATTTCGGCTGCGAAATGAAAACAAAGCTAGAAAGAAGCGAGATTCGAATCGTTTTATAGTGTTCAAAAGATCTATCGGTGTTCGGTAATAGCGTCGCGACGCGTCGCGTCGATAATGATGGGCATATGTTAGTGGTCATATCAATGAGAAAATAAGGTATGGTTATACCTGTGTTAGTGAACGGCGTCTTATTTATGCATTTATGCTGATTAACTAGACTCGCTTGGGATTTTTAAGAAAATCTAATGCAATGCTCTGTTCCGTGCTTCAAAAATGGGAAGTGAACACGATAATCAAAATCCTAACGACGCAGAGTTCAGCAGACGAAAAAAATGTCATTAGGAATAACGAATATCCGAGGGTATTGTGCGACAGCAAAAAAATCCGAATTCCTAGCGAGAGTGTGGGCCTGGTGGAGGTGCCAAGTTCTTTGCTCTGCGGGCTGCATTCAGGGGTACATAGCTAAAATCTCTTACTGTAACCGCAAATCAAACGTTTGAAGCTGAGATTTATTGGATATCTTAAACTTCTCGGAAAAGTAATGTTCTCCAGATAATCAACAAAACATAATTTTACCAGTAGTTCTCTGCACTGAACTTGAAGTGAATCCAAGTAGATACTCCCATTTAAGTTTCATTAACGAGTAACGACCACGCAATTTCTGTCTGTGACAAAACAAAAGAAAGCTATTTGACAATTTCCACCCCCACACAGTATCAGAGCATAATTGACATAGAGCGCTCTGGAGTGGCCGCGGCGGCGAGTGTAATTAACAAACAACGTTTTAATTAGTTTCATCGTCAGGCGCCAGGAAAACTCAAGACAAGTGCTAGACGAAGGAGCGCCGCCGGAAAATGGCGTCCGGTTGTCATAGGAGAAAATTCGCGCCTCTCTCCTCCTTCTCCACCCTTCCTACCAGGTTTCTCTTGAACCCCTTTCACGAGCCGCACCGTGAGGCCCATTGAAGATGTCGTCCCACTCTCTCACTCCGTCGTGAGCGAGGCAGCATTGTGATGTAAAACATTCCCCTTCCAAACCCACCCCCTGTCAATCAGGTGGACCATCTATCTTCCCATCCATGAACTCGGCTAATAAATCATTGCCAGGATAAAGGAGTTTAGCTGAACGCAAAAACTCTAAATCTACACGAGAGAGTATAATCCTGTAGATGAGTATATATTTTCAATCTGTTTTGTCTTATCCAAAACTAGTCGCCGACGACGAGTGAATATTTTTCCCGTTCGAATTTGAAAAAAAGGGCGTGTATCTACGCAAAAACACTGGTTTCAATAGCACAGAGTCGATATTTTGCATGTTTTGTCAGTCTTCATCCCTGTCTTTCACTAGGTACACGTTTCAGTGCACTCGATATTTTAATGCACTCAAATTGATTCCGATAAAATTGTACGCAACATCAAACTAACTTTGTATGAGTCCAGATTCCGATTCATGCATGCTTCATATTCACTACTAGCTGTATTCAAAAATGATTACCCAAAAATGTACGCCCGGCCTCATTTAAACGACAAAACGGGGCGAATTCTCTGCGATTTTCAATTCCGAATACGACTACAACATATAAACAAGTTTAGTCGAACATTAATAACACTGTATATCTCACAGTTAATAATCAAGCAGGAACGTCGGTTGCTTTGTGCCACACATGGTCGAATCGCCCCTAACGATGCGTGGAACGAAATTCTGTAGCAAAACCTAATTTTCCTCCAGAAAACATCCATCGTTATAAATTTCTCTCGCATCAGTTTGCAACGTGCGTGTGTTGGCACGCGTAAGTGACGCGCGTGGCCGACCATCCATCGCAGCATGACCCAAGCGTGGAAGTACGCAGAACTGCCGTCACCACGGCCAGAAGCAGACTCAGGCAGGAGATAAAACAGAGATGAAGTTAATTAATGACGATCTCCTTTTAGCGCAGAGCGTAATTAATAGAAGCCGGTGCGGAGATATAATGCAGTGGAAGGTGTTGTATAATTGGCCGCTAGGAATACGCCACCCCCTACGAATGCCCGGTCGTGCCTGTACGACGACGATCGTGTTTTTAGGTATCTTGCAAAATTTTGTTGTTGGTTGTTAGAGCGTGTGTTTCTAGTTTGTTGGAGAGTGATTTCGGTGATTTTGCAAGTCCAGTCGGATCGTGTTTGGCGAACAATTGTTGCAAGTTTGATTCCGATTAGCTGATAAAATGATACATGCATGAGAAGGTTTAGTTGGGTAGGTATTGTCAACTGGGTGGAGATTTTATCAGAGGAACCTTGTGTTACGCATGGCGGCTCTGCCAGGCGACAATCGATAGTAAAATACTATTTAACGAGCAAAGTGTTACAAAACATCGAGTGTTTAAAACGTCACTCCGTCGAAAAACATTTCACATTGCAGTTAAAAATCCCGTAGATGGATTTCAATGGATTTTGCAATTCATTGAATCCTTAAGTGTGCGAATTATCTCTTGAATGGGTTTTTGATGCTCGTGACTTTTGGAGACGGAGGGTATCAATGGTTATACAAACTTAAAGAATTGTCGCTTAAGGACAAGGATAATAATTTTAGTAATTTACAGTTGGACAAGAGTATATCCAGAATATAAAAATGAGTTTTATACTGACATCAATTTTCAAGCGCGAACTAGCTCGAAGCTTGTAACTACTGGTACAAGCTTCAGAAAACAAGTATAGAAAATATCAAAGCCAAGTGAGTTCCGTGCAAGCGGTAGCGAAGTTTCTATTCACCGGGTTCCTTTAGCTCCCAGAGTTCACTAGAACCATTGTTTATAAACTCACTTGTGACGACCGCATTGCAAGATATTTACACAAAATGGCTTTCTGGTTCCAACCATATACCTTGTCGCATGGGAAAATCATGGGCATACATTATATTGAGCATAAAGGTATGTAAGACTGTGCGTAAAGTTTCTTCGCGAGATCTTCCCGAACATCTAAGCAGTTGACAGAAGTTCAGGGCCAATTGAGACACGAAACAATACTTAATTGGACCGACATTTCTCGCGAATATTAACCATCACCTTTGACTATTTCCTTCTTACCCTGCTAAGCAAATAGAATGAACTCAACTCAGGACCAAACTTTCCTATACCACCTAGCTCCGAACTAACTCCTCGAAGAAAGGATTCGAATACTCAGAGATTCACCATCTCACGACGCCTGTTTTTATTTCATTTTATAATAAACAGAAAGGAAGACTTTATTTCCAAAGTTAGATTCCACGGCGTCATTGCATGGGATGGAAGGTAGAGTTAGGAAATTATCTGGGACCGCGCGGGTGAACGCTAAGCCATGGGAGGTGCTCGTGGCAGCACTATAGTCCTAATAAGTTTACTTCACTATTGTGTTACTGCTAACTTCCCGCGCCAGCACTAACTACCAAGTTCGCGTGGACTTAAAGGCTCTGCTATACACTGTAGATATCAATAACCGCAACCCAAACAACTTATCATTTAAATCACGCCTGTTTTGAGCGTTATTTGCTGTCAGCAATGCCAAAAGAGGGCGCGGATTTAGGGGGATGCTCAGCGCGGTGAAATGCGAGATATCTTTGCAGCATCCCGCTGCCACCTGGCTATAGATCATGTAGTCGATGCCACGTGCGCAAGGCAGTCTCTTATTAATTACGTCCTAGCTAACATTTTACTTCAGCAGTAACCGTTGTCTTTATAGTACACTTTACGAACTTCAGTAATCTATCAGATATCTTATTTTAAAAATAAAATAATATCAAACAAGCATTAAAAAAAATTTTGTGTCAATGTTCTGTTACCAGAAATTGTTAAAAAAAAAAAACGGATGGAAAAATTAGTAATTGTAATCGGCGCAATGCGAACGCTTGCTGCGGCCGCCATAAAACAATTCCATACTTCGTGGCAAGAACAAATTCAAACATTACAAACTGATATTCGTCGACATAGAAACGAAACTTTTTTGATGGCTTCCTTTTTTTCGCACATTACACCCATAACTTTTGTTCCGGTGAACGAGGCAATAGCCGCCATGCCACCGCGAATATATATAGATATATATATATGGTGTGTCTAGTCGGCATGCACTCAGGTGCCGTGTGCCGAAGCCAGCGGATGGGACACTATAATACGGGCACATATAAAATATACACAATAAAACAATATGATTTATCCACGAGACATAAATCGAAGCGAAATGGTGTTGAAATAAACCTAAACAATAAACAATGTATTGGAAAACGTATCTACGATGGCCGAGGCCCGTTTCGCGGGACGCTTGTTTTATTCAATCGTGGAGCACGGCACACATAGTTTAAGGTGGTATCCCTATACGAACAAACAAACAAACCCACACACACACACACACACACATGGAGGCGTACACACGCATATATAATGCATATCGTGGATACGTATCGGTGTTTTAGTGGGCCCGATAAATCTAGTTTACGAGTTTGACCCGCGAAATGGTATTAGCAACAATCGGTGAACGCTAATGCGGGCCTGGTAGATAATTGCGTGAATCTGTGCTACATGATATCTATGTCGTGGCTGGGTTTTCCGCCAAGGTGATATGGCAATGCAGTCGAGTTAATTGAGCGTAGCTATTGTTCGAGAAGTTGAAGCCAGGATGGTTGATTGGAAGGCATATTTTGATGGTAAGTTAAACCAATAATTTTCTTTGTTTTCCGTTGGCAGTCAATAGATATCGAATATCGATGACCGTTGAAATTATCAATATTGCTAAAAACTAAAAATATACCAATTAAACCCGTTATAATGAAATTTTCAGTATGAAATTGTTTGAACAGGTGGATTTTGCTGCTCAATTCGAAGGCTTTTGAATCTCTAACAATGTCTGTGTACCATCTTAACATATTGCGCCGAAATTTACGCTGGCGATTCACGTTTACAGTCAGCCATACGTGTAACTACGCGCGAATATCGTTTTCCTGTCAAAAGAAAATTCTGGCAAATATTCGGAGATGAAAAAGAAATTTCACTTGGCCCTTCACAAATAAATTGAATGAAAATGGAAATATTATGGAACAGATGTTCTCGCAGTAGGTAGTCATGCAGTTCAGTATTTGTTATTTTATTTTTTTTATTTCGGCGCGTGTTAAATTATGGCTATAAAATGTTGAAAGCAATATCATTTTCGACAGATTGAATTCGTGGTGATATATCGAATCGCTAAACAATAGTTGCGTTTTCTAAATGATGGCCAAAAAATGAGCAGCACATGTCGGAACTTTTGCGAACGAAATAAAACTTGGGCCTAACAGGTAGATGTCATAGCTTGTGAATGTGGTCTGTATCCTAAGACTGTCCTTCTTTTAATTATTGGCTTTCATTATTCATATATTCCTTATTCCATACATTTCCTTATTCATATGAATTGTATTGTGGAGGTGCCGTCTTTGCTTTGCGGGATGCGTTTAGGAGATTTTCAAGGCCACGTGTAAAATACCCAAATTATGGGTCAATTTCTTCTGGAAAGAGTTTTAGAATACTATACATCCGTATTGAATCTTAGTTGAAGAATGCGTTTGGAAGGAAATACATTTTTTATCAATTATATTAATTAACTCTCAACTTTTAACATCACAGACAGAAACTATGAAAAGAAGGCAACGTAACAACCAAAAAAGTTTGCAAAGCTTTTCACTTCTGTTTTCATTTTTTAGCACCTGCATATCCCTTTTAACCAATTTTCTCCATTGATCTTCCAATCTTTCCATTATTTTTCGACTCTTTTATTACCATCCACTTTTCACCTTGGGTTTTAATATCTCGTATTATTTCTTGATTCTTATTTCCTTTGGTCTTCCAGCTTCCCTCAATTTGTATAACATACCAAAGGCTTTTTCAGACAAACTGATATGGCCCATTCTCTTCATGATATAATATTCCAATAATATCCTATAATGTGTAAGTACAGTGTACATAAAGCAAATCTCTCATAGCAAATTTAGATGAGCAGCACTCTAAATTCATTTTTGTATCGAATCTTCTTGCACAATGGGGTTACTATTCATCTTAACGTATACAGGTGGTGGTGCCGAGTTTGACCTGCGGGTTGCATCTAGGAGATTCAATCGACAGCGATGCCAAATCCCAGAGTGTATCTGATATTTTAGTCAGAATAAAATAAAACACCCCAAAATGATTTCAGTGCGGTTTCTTTTTCCCCGACCTCTCCCAAATAAAGTTGAAAAAGTAAAGAAGCATCGGCGAAATAATCCAGAACTCTTATATAAATTGAGCAAACCCATAGATGAAAGTAGCAAATTTATCGTTTCAATACACAACGGAATAGATGTACAGTGATCGTTGCAGCGTTCAGTGGTATGTACTACACGGAAAAATACTTTATGCTTTATGATTCGAAGCATGTGCATTTTGAAAATGAGAAAGCAAAGGCATAGCGTCTGTTCCATTCAAGGGGAACCGATTCCCAACGCTGTAGGACGTGGCTGTCTTGCAGCGAAACCCAAACACTGCAAGACTTGAAATTTACTTGCCGACATACATTTTATCACGCTCTGCGGAGTTAACTCAAAGAACTGCATCGAATACTTGAATGAAACTTAGTAGTATCAGATGCAAGATAGACGCCACGCTAAAATTACTTTAAGCATATCAGAAAGTCGTTCGGTTGATGACAGCTCTTTGAATGTGGTTTTCTGGTTCGTAGGTGCAAACATTGCACGATATGACATGATTTAATGACGCCATTTCTTAGTCTCTAATTACTGCAGTTTTTTTTTATGTCGTCAGATCGCGTTGGAGACAAGATCTCTGTAAAATGCGAATGTTTTAAAGTGACGAAGTTACATATGAGTCGACATTTATAATTCTCTGCGGCTTTCTTCCAAAATCGATTTATTTGCCAAGGATGTGGTTTTTGTATTCAAAACTTGACTGAAACTTGTTCAAAGCAATCTAGATCCGTGAAACCGCAGAGATGAATTTCAAACGATACTTGTTTCGAGCAGTAAAAGACGAATGGTTCAAAACTGATCAAAGAAGGCATGCACACAAATCGCGAAGGCCTGGCGCCCCCTGAAAAACAATCATTTTCCACATGCAGCAAATATCAGACGAAGCTCGCTAGTCTTGCCTTTTAATGAAGCACATCGAAGAGAACTCGCTCACGCCGTCGACTTCCGGTTTCCGTCACTCGTGTGCATCGAGATGAAATGTAAAACATTTACATGGAATTTAATGCTCGCCCTCCCAAACGTGCCGATTTTCCACCCACAGCGACCGCAAAATTACATACATTTACTGGTCATTTGGCGCTCCGTCCGCCCCTTGCACCCCTCGTCGTCCTTGCCAGCGACCGCCGCGACGCCTTAAGAATGGCGTGGCTGGCGACCGTTCTCTGGTCAGACTGTAAGCTGTGGCCCCACGCCGCCACCGACGCCGACGCCGCCGTCAATTGATTTCCAGCGTGCCAAAGGCCCGTATAACTAACAGCATTTCCATATTACCCAAAAGGCAGGTCGAACACTGCATTGATAGGTCGGGTCGCATATTAAGTGTGACGTTGTTGTCGATAAACACACCGCAGGTTGGATTTTCCAAACCTGATGTCTTAAATATCTTTACCACATGCTGGTCAACGGCTGGTCCATGACCTTTATCTGCAGTACGCACTTTTGGAAGAATGTAGTGACTGAGAGGCTGCAAGGTTGGAATTACAAATTTTCATTTATGGTTGTCCCATGCTTGGTTAAGATCTAAATAAACGACATTTAAAAATTCTTAATTTAAATATGCATGTAAATTATCTTATTTTCTTTAATGATTATGAAACATCAGGATAATTATAAAATGTAAATGTAAACCGAGCTTTAACGTCTTTAACCTGCGCTAGAATGGAATTTTAACTAGCTAACTTTGGTTTAATTATAATTATTAAAACATTTAACTCGCACTGTCATCGATGCAATCATTTCAACTAAACAAAAACTGAATTCACCGTGTCAAGCTTCTACGTTCGAAAAATAAATTGTTGAACATACAAAAATGTGCGCGGTGATCTGCGCACCAAACAATAAAATATCGTGAGCGGCCAAAGCAGTGTGCTGCACAAGCATGTCGACACTGTGTGCGTCGGTTCTCACTCACCGAAGTAAACCTGGATAATAGTTAGATCGAAAGGGCATCGTCTGTGTAATAAAATATTACGTATGCTATTCTTGCCCTTATCGAGTTAAGCAATCTGGAAAGAGTTTCATATGTAAATTGCCGCTCTAGACCCAACATCGACGCCGGCGCAGCCAGACCTTACAACACTACCTTCTGCACACCTATGTTCCCCGTTCATTTTAACGCCGGCTTGTATATATCGGATATTATTTTGTGACGTACAGCAAGTAAGCTATAATGTAATAGATTTAAGACAACGTTGCAATTTCTAGCATCGTAATCAGAGCCCTGTTCGTTTATGGTACACAGAAAGTTAGAGCTAGAAATTATCGATTCCCCTAAGGAACGGGGAAGGGAATAATGCAGCGTCTTTGTAGGTCATCCGCATACCTACTTGGGTACCGCTTATTGGGAAAATCCCAAACGGTTTTTGAAGAACAGCCCGGCTCTAATAAATTTAATTATATTCTGTTCTTAACTACGCGTGATGAAGACGTTGTCGTCGATTTGACAGATAATTGATTTAAAATTACGTTTTAATTTCGGTTACCGCATAAGAAATGCTAAGTTAAAAATCGAAAAATCGAAATATTGAACTCAGAATCTGTCAATTCTTGATTACTGAATATGATCAAAAGGATTGGACATGGAACCACATCAAAGATATAAACCGAAATTACCTCTGTGCACCCTGTTTACTAATCTATGGGAACGTGTCGACGTCCCTTTTATCACCCTCCGTAATGTCGTATTATTAACCCTGCCATTGGTGTTTAGTGTAAGGGTGGTATTAAACAGCGGCGAAACAGGTGATTACTGGTGAGGGCGAAACTGTTTTGAGCATGTACTGTGTTTTGGGCCGTCGATGGTAACTGGGGAAACGCCAGAAACACGCAGCAACGCTCTCAGCATTTACTGATTTTTTTTTCTGATGTCACGATAAAGTCGACTTGGGTTATGTTCGCATGCTCGCTCAATTAAAGGCGTTAATTCTAATTAATATTATATGATTAATTACAACCGAGCTATGGCAAGATAACATGGATCTACACGGAGAAAAACACTCGCTGATTTTATTATAAATATAATTTTAAGAAATGTGCGTGATTGTTAAATACATTTGAATAGATCTGCTTTCAGAAATCGTTATTGCTAAAAGATTGCTGAGACTTAATCTGAATTAAAAGCAACAATTTAGCTATAAGCAAAAATTAGGGGGAATAGACAAATAAAAAAGAAATATATATTATATATATATTTGGTCGTCGTGCTGTCTTCCAATAATATAAAATATAACATTTATTTAACTATGGATTCATGTCCATACGAATTCCTCCGGCTACTTTTGAAAGTTAATTAAATAAAATATCCTTTTGAAGCAGCACAGAGAAGAAAACGAAGAGCGGGTTTTTTAAAATCATCCACTTGATTAGAAAATAGTATGTAACTTCGTTGCAAATAAAAAACTTAACGCCCGTCCGTTGGCTTATTATACTACATTATTATGGGTTCTGTTGAATACCTATACATGTTTTGGGTAGAAGCTGTACCGACAAATACGATGTCAAAATCTGCAGCAACGGGGTTGTTTTAGTGACGATACCAACGAATGTTTGTTCATTTGTACGGGTTCCAAAAAACCCCGATAGACTGTTTGATGTTTGCCGGAAGTCCGTTATGGAACAGGAAAAGCGTCACGTCACAGAGCAAGCCGACCAATACCTCGACATCAACAAAAAAAGGGTCGCATCTCTCCCTTTATTACAGAAGCTATTCCAGGTACCTTCATACACAACGCTTTACTATACCTACAGCACACAAGAACGTAGAAAAACAAAGCTAACAAAAAAAGAGAAAAATATCTTTACCCGTCGCTTTACGTTGATTTTTTCCACTCAATTTGTCAGGGAATTTATATATGTGTACAAGCCAACCGCTAGGTGGAAAATGTATTCCAGAGATTCTGTGCGACGCAAAAAGTTTGGCGACAGTCTGTGTAGAGTAGTTGGCATCACTGCTTGGCAAAGTCGACAACATGTGCAACACGTTCATTTTGGAAAATTTATTCAAACCTACTCTTGCACTCTGTCAGGCCACCTGTTCAAAGGTACGTTCAAAAGCCACGTTCAAAAAAGACAAATCGAGCGAGTGTTTCTGATGCACGGTGTTTCCGTGTTTAACTTAAATTTCCGATTCCAATTTCTTGCCGGTCGTGTTAGCTGCAAGCTCCAGTGTACACAGCCGCCAAATGCAAGAGCCAGCCGTCGTGGTAGTGACACAGTTTGCCCTGCAGGGTGCTAAGGATAGCCAAGTCTCCACTTTACAGTTTACAGTTTCGATGGCAAATGTCAAATAAAGCTCAGGGCTTCGTGCGCTCATAGAAAGCGAGCTCTGGTACCGAGGCATTTGGGTATAGAGACTGTGTAACAGCAGACCAAGCACTGAGCATGACTACATTTGAATTGCAGGTTGCTTTGGTAATGGTAGGTAAACAGTGGGCAATTTGTAATCAAACGAAACAAGGAGCATTTGCTTAAAAACACTTACACGAAAATGTGACCAGCATCTGTCAGAGATTGTACACTGTTGATATTTTGATGAGCAAGTCAATATCTTCAACGAAACAATCTTGTTATTTACCTAACTTAATGTACTCAGATATTTCTCGTGGTTTTCCAAAAGCAAGACTGACCCTGAAGTCACAAGCGGTCTCATTGCAGGCTATCTAGCCTGACCGAGAGGACACCGGAAAAATCGTCCACAAGCATGACTTTATCAACAAATTGGAGAACACTCCAATCCAGCAAGGTTTGCAAGGTTTTTCTTGACCTTGACAGGATCACACAATATACTTTGATGCTCTGTTAGTAAAATTAACAAATGAGGGCAATAAAGCACGCTACCATTGCCAACTTCCTGAGCAGTTTCTTCGCTAAAAAGTAATTAAGATTAGGTAGTAAAAAGTGCTGTCAATTGGCGTATTGAATGGTAAGCGTAAAGACATCTTACTTGTAGAGAGGCACCCCGGCGTCGTCTCGAAACCAGAACACCATGTAGACCTTGTCGTGTCCCGGCGGTGTGACATTGCACGGTAGTTCGACGCTCTTGCCTTCCACCGCCTGCATGTGCACGGTCACAACTAGAACCAAACAAACACGACCGCACGTTTAGCACGAGCAGCTCCAAGTAGATAGTCCTAGGAAAGTACCTTGTGGTATGCCACTAATGATAAGGAAGGGTCTTGTATTGCTTACAGCTGAATTATAGCCGGGGGAAAAATTGTGCAGTTTTGTTCGTGGGTGGGTGGAGCTATCATTTATATAAACTTCTAAATGAGTTTATAAATACTGTGTTAACAAATTCCCTTTTTGAATTTTGAATTGTTTCCTTCATAACCTGAAGGTAGACACATTTAAATTAGATGGGTACATCTGAGATTGACTTCTAAGAAGCAAACAATGCAAAGTCAATAGGATTTAATGTGTTTACAAATAGATAACTTATTGTATTCACATTTTTCCACAGCGTGTGCTCTATAACATATTCATGTACTCGTAAATTTATTGCACTCAAAATCGCTTATTGCACTCAAAATAAATTCTTCAATTTTAGAGAGAAATAATCGGAACTAGAATAAACCCATTTTATAAGTAAGACTTTTTCAAGTTGTGGCTTAGCGACTTATATATATGTCTGTGTATACATCCACTTTGTGATATTAGATATTATGAAGGCTACACTGTTGCTATTTTGATACTTGGGTTTCTAAGGTATGTATAAGGGTATCTATTAGTGCGTGAAATTAAGCAATCGATAGTGAAACCAACATTATTGAAGGAAACACGCATAACCTACAAACAATTTTATCTTAAAGTTTACATTTAGACGGTTTTCATGCAACAGGCAAAATAATACGCAAGCAAAATACATTACAGGCTAAAACACGATAGAAAAAAGCATGCTTAGGATGACAACTGTCACATTTATAGGTTATCCACTAGCTAGAAAATGTTGCCGGACAATAGCTTTTATACCTTTAAACTTTCTTCACAGGTACAATTTAGTTTTATCTTTATCACCTCGTCAAACCAGTCTCAAGTTTGTTACTTTATTGCTAAATTACTTGAAAACATGGATGAAATGTAAAAGACCAAATTATGTATTGAATTTTCATGCAACCTCGCGTATTTTACATTGGACTGAATTAAAAAAAAAGTATAACTTATGATTTGAAGACAAAGCAGAAAATAGCTCTTCAAAAAAATCATGTAAATTGTGCGAATGTGAAAAAAAAGCTTTCTCCCAGGGCAGCTCATCACTCATTGGCTGCTTTAAAAATCTTTTAAGGGAGGGCGTAAAAATATTACAAGAAAAAGTACTTATTTTTAAAGTAGTCTAATGAGAAATGTTCCACCTTTTCAATTTTAAAGTAAGTACGAGACCGGAGAGCCGAGGATAACTTCTGCGAAGTTTAACTGCTGAGTGTAAGCTCGTAAAAATTATTATATAGTCCACGCGGCATAGCTAATGGCTGAATTGGGGGTCGGAGGAATTGTTCATAAGGCGGGTAGAAAACTGTTTGGGGGGGGGGGGGGGGGAGACCCTCTCGCATATGGTTGGCCGGACCAGTTATTTATTTAGGAGGAGGAATTTCTGTTGAGCGTATCCAAAGAAAAGGTAAGGCAACACTAGAACAAAACGAGATATAAGTGCGTGACCAAGGCGAAAATGTAGTTAAATATTTTTTTAGGAGGTTTTGTTTGCTTCTTTGAACGTTAATAACTTTGAAGCAATCTGCGACTTCTTTCTGACAGCAAGGATCTGACAATGCCGCTCAGACTTTCATTGTGTCTTAGTGGTTGCGCTAAATGAGACAACGCAACAAAACAAGCTTGCTATGAACACTAACACATATTCTTTCAACAAATCAAATATCATTTTGGTAGATTTTTGTTTCAGAAATGTTGATCTAACGGAAATGTACGGAGATGTTGCATCTTGGGTGGAATTGTCTTAGTAGAGTTCACTTAAGTGCTGTCCTGGAGCAAAAACAAAAATATTGTAAATTAACAACAGAAAGAAGTCCAAGCAAACAATAAAAAATATCTCAGCACAGATGCAGTTTATGGCTGCGAATGCATTTTACATGCCATGGGAAATGGCCACCAAGAGCGTTATTCTTCAGGTTTTCAGACGAAAATAATAAGCAGGAAGCAGTGCACCCATGTGGTGGCCATCGCAATGTTTCTTACTTAAAATTGCTGCCCGTTATAGTGAAAGTTTGTGCAGTTAACGGTTGCTACGACGGTTGCAACGGATAATATGATGCAAATTATGGATGGAAAGATGAAAATTTGATGGCCATTTTCTTTTGTGCGTGTGTGCTTTTATTTTGTCGGTGACTTGTTATACGTGTACCTACACGAAAGTGGCTTTTGGGAAAACTGGTTGTTATGAAAATTTTCCTTGAATGGATTTTCATTCTTATCTTTTTTAGTGGCTTGCTAGAGTTTTTTTTTCCATAGTACCTGAAGCTGAAATTATTTTTACATTATGCGACTCGCTTTGAACGTGGCAAAAAAAAATCTATAAATTACATCTTAAAACAACTTCATGACAAATTTGTTTTCTTTCAAGCAAACAAAAAGTAATACAAGTTGACGCTTTTCAATAAGACTCTTCGCAAACCACAAACCTTTCTCGAGTCTGAATCAAAGAAACATCACCGTGTTTTCTTTCCTCGGGAATCGCGCCCTAGAGTTCTTGGAAAACGTTGCCACGTCAGCAGGTATACACATAAATCATTGCAACAGCTTCTTAATTTCACTTCATGAAACGGATTAGACGAGATCTGCGAGTGCCAGGCGGAAAAAAAGATAAGCAGAAACAGCAATTACTTGTATGAATAAAATCTTAGATTCAAGTTGCCGCGGGAAATTGTATTTCTTTATCAAGCTGCAGACACGATTCATGTAATCCGGCAATTTTCCTTCTACTGGCCTTAATTCATGCACCTTTCTAAATGCAGATATCTTTTTAGGTATTATATAGCTAATGCCGTATAGAAGCTTCAGGATGTATACGCTCTATCAAAATATTAATAATAAAAATGGCTAGGTTTATACAACTATATAATAGAAAGCAAGCCATCACTCTGCATACAAAACAGTTTTCAAGAAAACTTTCCCTTTTTTTTTTACTCGAGCAAAATATATGGTCGTACCTCTGATGATGTCTGTACGTATATTACGCTCCACGAAAAGTTCATAAAAAATGTCCGGACGGGTCGTAAATAACGTCCCGTCTTTTAAGTATTTTGCAAGATTTAGTTTTCTCGAGTATATTTTTAAGTATCGTTTATTTTCCGGCATTTTGCGAAATTTCAAACCATTTTTTATATTTTTTTACAAATAAAATTACGTTTGCACACGCAATGAAACCGGAGAAGAAGTGTGTCATTTGTAATAATCATGGAATCATGTCGCAAATTACATACTCGTGCTCGAGAATTCTCGAGATTTTTTTTTTCTTTGAGTTTGTAATTTCTGTACCTTTTTATTAATAAAATCCGAAGAAAAACATCTAAATTCGAGACATTGCTCTGTTAAGGTGTGAAAAGCTAAAAAAAAAAAGTAAATAACAGCGATTTCATCCAGCATTCATGATTATACTAGTCTGGAAGAAAATAACCTGAACTAAATATGTCGAACTAGGCACCTCATTACCTATCAGTTAAATATTTAATGCAATCTTACTGCACCTGCACTTAAATCTAGAACAAAGCAATCTGCAATCAATCCTGCCTTTATATTAACAATCAATTAATCTTCCACGATGATTATAGCCGATTGAACGCAATAGTCATTTCATCATGATGATATATTATCAAGTCTTGTCACCTAGTGAAGATCTTTCGAGTATAATGAATGTTTCTTTGTTGAAAGACACTCGTAAATCTTACTCTTTATTCAGTGCTAGCTGAGCGCAGTCTTCCGGACGGGGAAATAACTCTGTGTAAATAAGCACTCAATCGTTGCTAGTGCTGCGGTGCTAGCACTAATGCACCACTCCTGAGTTATATAAAAATAATAATAAAGTTAATGAGTCGAACAAAAGAAAATGGTTCTTTAAATGAACCGAGTGCAGAAGAGATTGTAATTTAAAACAGAAATCGCAGAGAAAACTGCGTTTTATTTTACTGCAAATAAATTTTGCGACCAAAATAATTTTAAGTAGCACATTTTTTTTATGTTAAAGTACGTCACAAAAACTCAGGTACATGGGATTTTAAAGTTTTCAAATGACAATAAAAGCTTTTGTTATCTTGTCAGGTGTAACATTTCAACCCGTCTCGATTGAACAATCTAAGCCGTGTTGCCAACTCACATATCAACCTTCATCCTTCACGTCAGGTAATTATCATAAATATAATTGCAATGCAATTCAATAAATTTGACAAAGCAACCAAATCAAACAATTCTGTTCGGTAAATATTGACTTAAACAAATACGTGAACAGAAGTCATTGCTTGAAAGCGATGCACCTGAGTTTCCGGGATACACTATACATTGAGTTTGATTAAAGTAATGAGTAAATAACAAATATAATTTATTACAAGCACAACACGAACGAAAACAGACCGGTGCTAGTCGTAAGTATATGGTAAGAACTCTGAATCGAGCTTTCGCGGCCAAGATATCTCTTTTGCACTGTCACTTTGACGTCGACGACGGGAACAGAGCAAAACTAGCAGCTGATATTAATATTTCTTCGTCATGTCGTGTTTCCAGCATGACGTTCGCTTGTCAACATTCGTCAAAAACAACGCATGACTATTCATCTCCTGTTCATCAAGCGACAGTTAAAATGATTTACCTAGGACCAATAGCACAGGAAATAAATATTATATAAATGAAAATCCTTGAAACATATTACATTTGATATTATTTCAATTCTTCTTTATCATGCGAACTTTTTGACGGTAAAGTCATTTTTAACTACGAAGTATGAATAAGAGAAAATCTATTGACAGAAGTATACAAAAGAGCATGAAAGAGATGAAAGATGTGCAGACGAAAATTTCTTAAAAATATATTTCAGAATAAATGCATTTGAAATGAAAAATATATGGAGCGTGCATTCTGTGAAGATTTCACGTTGCATCCATCTGTAACATGCATAATACAATACGAAACCACGGTGAGCTGATATACCCTTATGAAAAGCTAGGACTGTCTACGACTAGGTGCACTTTTGGGGCAATGCACTGCACCCTGATGAATGCAAATATAGGTAATCGCTCAACCTGCATCAGCATCTCGTCTAGATTTCTGTGTGTGCTTGGAATGCCATTCTACTTGATCCCGACAAAAGCGTCAAAAAGTCAGTTGTGGAATAAGTTGAAAAGAGCTTGGTTTTATACTGCAGTGGTACGACGTTACTCTCCTTATCTTATTGCTTCATTCGATATTCTTTCTCGAGCGTAGGAACTTCAAATGGTGTAAGAAATTAACGACGCGGAAAACGTTTAGCGAAGTAGTACTGCAGATTTATATTCGCAACATTGTAGTTACGAAATTCTTAAGTTTTTTTACTTTGAAATAAAAGTGTTAGTTTCTTAGGTATACGTCAAAACTTGGTTAACTTCATTACTTCTAAACAAAACATATTTAAGGTATAAGAGATTCGTATTCTTTATATACGACACTGGGTAACGGTGGCAATAGAAGATATAGATGCATCTCTGCTAAGCTTTCATAAATTAAAAATCATTCTGCATAAAAATAGAGCAAAGTTTGAATATTGACCAGAACGCAAATGTCGTTACGACTGGCGCATGGTTTTCAAGTGCGATTGCGACCGAGTTTAGTGGAATGAGGGACGGGCGCCGAGCTACAGCCGCAACGAAATGTGGCGGAAAGTACGATATCGGCTGTCCAATGATTCGATAATTCCGGTTTAAACGGGCGAAAGCAGACAGAGATATGGCCTCCAGTCACTTGCCGCCAGTGAAATAGGTCCCCGCTTATCGGAAGGTGCCGTATTACACGTACATGGGACGCCCGAGTTCGAAAAGAAATTGTTATACCAAACCTATTTTATTGTTCCAGTCAATAAAGTGGTATATGGTGGATGGCATATACGGTGCGAAATGTGAGCGAACAAACTAATATTGCAGTCGAATTTATAACTATTTTCTAGTGAACTGATTCACAATTTTCATTTTCTTGAATTAACTGTCGTTTTTTCTATAGCTACAGTTAATGGAGGAAAATGGAAAAATGATTGTGGCCATAGATTCGGTGGTCATAAATTCTTAGCAGTCCCATGGTCTTGGCACGGTTGTTACCGATTTTCTTGTTAAAAATACGGAAAAAATGCTTCTAGAATAAAACAATAGTTTAAAAATGGTGGTTATACCTTTTATTTCAAATCACTTTCCATAAAAACCATATCCCTCAGACAAAACACACAAATCCATGACAATCAATAGAGATTTTATCCTCCAATTGCCAACACCATTCAATACTGCACGTCCCAAACGTAGATATAAACGCATCTATCCAAGATAATAGGAAAAAAAGAGCGACAAAAACGGCGTTGCATCACAAGTTGACAGCTTTTATTCGTACGGGAGTAATTCATCTTCGTCGCCGACCCCCCCAAGCCCGCCCGTATAAAGCCTATTCTCAGTGCACCAGTTTCTCGGATGGCCAAATGTAACGGCGAGCGAACGGGCAACTCTACTGGGTCCTCTCGTCGGTGTAGACATGCTTTGAATGCCAAATGTCAAGCAGACGTCGCGACGTCGACGCCGCGACAAGCACTGCGTGATTTCGCATCTGCAGCTGGCTCGCGTACAGTGGCGCACAGTAATGTCGGCCGTTTTTGTGCTGGGATCGCTTTCTGATGCATATCGTTTCAAGTTGGTTTTATTACAAAAAGAGTCATTTATTTTTTAACAGAGAGCACACGTGGAAAAAAAAATCCGTTACAATGGTGCCATGCGAATGGGATTTTTGCAATGCTAGACTTTTATAACATTATGAATAGAAATTATTGGATTTGATACAAATTAAGTTTGAAAATGACTAGTGCAGACACGTGTGGTGATCTTTATTGACGAGTTTACGCTGCAACTAACTTTTTAACGAGCTGTTATATATTGTTAGCGAGCTATAGATATAGAGGACCGTTCATCCAACTCCCAAATCGCACCAAATTGAAGGTGATACGTTGCTGTATTCTACTTTTTAGCCGATCTGGTACTGGTTCATTTTGCTCGAAATATGAAAGACTCGACATTTGCTTTAAATATGCATCAGTGCATTACTATTCCATTATGATATCAGCGGGAACCGACACTTTTTATGAACTTTACTGATGTAGATTGATCACTACGCTGAGAATTACAAAATAATCATTAGCCGCCATTCAGAAATATAGCGAGCAATCATTTTTTGCGTGTGGCCACATATCCACTATCCAATATTGAAATGAGAGGTGCAAATTATACTGATTTTGTTCGGTGCATCTCAAATGAGTTCAAGTCGTATTCAAAATATTCCCGAAATAATGCAACACTGTAGTGCAGTCCACATGCAGATTGATTATGGGATAATTCAGCGGGACCTAGATATTCTTTGTCTAAAGCCTTGGTACTTAATTAAATGTATATTATTATTTTAAATAAATGTGCCTAAGGACCATTCAAGTGCCTAAGGTATTCATAGAAAACGCTGTTATTGCATTACTTTGGTGCCACTCGCGGATAGTACGTGCTGACTAATTTCTCGCGGAAAAATGTAGATTATCCGATACACAAAATATGAACTTGGCTTGAACTAATGTAGGTAACCAAAAATTCTATCCCAGTTCGTTTCACAATAAGCTGTCATAGAATTGAACCAAACAACATTTTCCTTTGGGTCGAAGAAAGATCGAGTTAAAAGGTTAAAATATTAACAAGAAGTCTGTTTTTTTACTAAAGACCACGCCAGTTTACAGTGGGTTTATTTTGAGTAGGGTGCCACCTAAGGAGCTGCTTGAAACTGCACCAGTTTGCCGTTGTAGTCTGATCTTGTTTCCGCGGTCTTAACCAAAAGACGAACTCACACCGTTCCGTGAAAACGCAAAGACAGCTGCAGACTCCGCTAAATGAATAAATTGCGTACACGACTTTGTATTGCGGTTGCCGAGAAAGTCTTCTCACATTCCTCCATTAACTACATCAGAGACGAATTGTGAAACCAGTCCCATGTAGTGCACAGAAATACCCTCAATTTAATACTAGGTAGATTTATTTGATGCTTATCAAAATATGGCCTCTATAAATTAATTCTTGAATGGGCAAGTATATACACAGTTGTGTCGGTTCTCACCAAGAACAAACTAAATGAGAGCTGCGAATATGCAAAGCAAGGGTAACAAAGCGCCGCCCGGCGCCGGTAGCTAGCCCTGAGCCAGCTCTGAGTCAGGCCGCGAGTAGAAGAGCGAGGGCGGCGTCGGCGGCGTTAAGCGAACCACGCCGAAAGAACCATTAAATTCAATATTTACGGCTCTCCAGAGATTATTCTTTGAGGTTTTATTTTGCATTCAACCTCATCGTGCAACCCACAATCAAAATTAACATTGTTCAACGCTGACAGAAGATTCTACTATGAATGAATCTAATCAACGAAATAATTCCCAGCCGTTTATTATTAATTTATTTCTTTGGAAATATGAAATAACCGCGACTTTTGCACAGCCATAAAGAAGGTTTAATAAAAGACGCATATTGTATAAAGTACTACTATCAAAGAATACAGCTCGTTGTATATCAAACGTATACACTTTGAAGTCAACCATTGCAAAGTTTTTAGTTCTTTTGTGTAGCATTTTCTTTATGGGACGATGAGAGAAAAATGTCCATCGTTGATATTGTGTGCAGCTCGCCAGTGAACATGATCAGACCCCTAATTTATAGAGGAAAACATTTTGTAGTTCCTACCGAATGCCGGATTATAAGGCCGGTACGATAGTTTTGTTTCGTCGCCATGTGCCATCAGTCCCCACACAAACTATCGTAACCAACTTACGAACAGTATAATTAGCTCAGTAAATCGCGACTCCAATGATGATTGCATGCATGTAATTCACAACAGGAACTAGGCCACATTGTGTGTAATATTAACACAACAATTCACGTTGTGGTTGAGCGTACAGTGTAGAGTACGACAAACGTAGTGCTTCACGTGCCTAGCCCAGTATTTTCTTAGCCTTGCAAGTTCCAGGTTGGTAACGCGTGAATGCGCACTGGTAAAAGACATTGGAGACCACAGGTGTGGAGGAACATCAACCATGCACTAAGGACACTTATAATCTTAGTGCATTTTGTCACGGAACAATGGAAAAATAAAATGAACTGCCAGCTTTTATTTGCTACTTGTACTAAACTGTAAATATCTGCATTTTGGAAATGATCCCATTCTTTTTGGAGACACAAAAGAAAATAGCATTGGTCTAAGTGAATTTCTTAATTTTCTATGTGAATGTGAATGAAGAGTGTAAATATTCATGCATAATTATTAACCATTTTGTATGAGAACTCAAAAAAAGATAAATATCTTGTATCTACCTATACCATCCACTTTTAAAAATCCCAACATACTTCGAAACGGACCATTACTGGTGAACTAAATTGTTTGACCGCAATAAGTTATTTTTGTATAAAATACGTGGTTGCATAAGTACTATCTGAACTAAATAAGTACTGTCTGCACTGTGTTACCATGCTCGCAGGTACTTATGACTTCAGTGAATGAACTTTAGAGCGACTTGATAATTTAAAACATCTCGTAGAGGCGAAGTTATTTCACAGAATTGCAATAAGCAACGTAAAACAACATTCGTATTTATTATTTGCACTCATCATGATATCTTTTCTTCTTGGCGCATGATCATTCATGTCTAGTACGCTATGCATCCATTTCGAATGAAATCTAAAAGTGTAAATGTAAAAGAGAGAAGAAAATGCAAGCGAAGCGACTTCTCTGTGAAAAGATTGCTTTCTATGGAGAAGTTTTTCTTCTAGGCATACGTAGCAAATGATTATTATTTTTTGGTGAATCTAGTTCGAATCGGGATGTGCTTGCCGAATTGCCGGAAATGTTGACCTAGTAACCTCTTAGCTCTTGTGGATACGCCATGCTATTGATTTTCTTCGTGGTCGATTTTTTGACAGCCAGCTTGCTTATTATATATTGCATTAGACAAATTTACTTCTCCGGCCTATACAATAAAATTATTGTATACCACAAACGTTATTTTCAACAATAACTTTTGAAATCGTTGTCGACATGTGTATGTTCATGTTTTTTTTTTTTTTGTTTTTTTTTTACTAACTCGACACAAATCACACATATAAGCCAACTCACCCCTCATTTTCATATTATATTCATCGCATTATAAAGTGGTCTTTTGGGTTTCGCACATTGTACTGAAATTACAATTTCTCCGAGTCCTGGTTTTCGCCTGGAGCAGAAATCCTTTGCGTCCACCCAACTCATACCTAACAGAAACATTCGCAGCAAGCAGCGTTGCCAGCAGCTAGAGAATGCAATTATACGAGCAGACAGAGTAAAAGAGGATTTCCATTTTACGAAATACAATCCTACGTGAGTTCGTGGAAAATAAAATACACGATGATTACAATCTAATCTGAATTGTTTTGCATAATTATTTTGTGAATATCGAAAACGATGACCATAAAACACAGAATTACAGTTCACTTTTGGATTCTACATGTATAATTCTATGGTGATACCTTTTCCGTCATTGCTTGGCGAAATAATAGCATTCAAAATACCGTATAAAATATCGTATTCAAAGTTTTGTGTACGTCAATTTAACTAGAAACTGACCAGAATTTCCTGTTCGCAGATATCATCCTTTGTGTCCTAACTAGTTCACTACCACTTTTTCAGGGGTTCTTTTTAGCTACAACGCTAGAGAACATCCCCTGAATTTTTAATCAGTATTTAATTAAAGCTAACACTCCCTTGATTAAATCTGACTATATCAAAACATTGTCATTTCGACACCAAGCATCAACAACCAACCAAACATTACCAAGCAAAGACAACGTGTCGGCATAACAATGCAAACTAATATCTCAAAGAAAACAAGGACAAATCTCCATCAGGTTCCCCCACCCCCACAGACGTGATTTAAGATTAACCTACCTTTACCCAGAGAATGGAGATAGTCAATAACAGCATCACCAAGGTAAAGCTCTCTAGCCTTGTCCACGCAAACCCCATCATAATATACCTATAGCGCACCAAATAACTAGCATCCCCAACAGAGGCGGCGGCTACAAGAGACACATCGGCTAGGAATTAGCGGTCGGTAACAAAAGCCAGCTGCGATAAGGCTGGGTGTGGATGCCATCGATCACCGGAAGGTAATCACCTGAGAGCGGCGATACCCTGACTACCCTGGCCCAAGGGGCGGCGGCAGAGAGGGCAGGGCAAGCTAGGCGCTGCCCCTGGGGAGTCCGACTACGGTCGTCCCAAGCAGTGATTAGGATTCGCACGTGTGGTGTCGTTTTCCGTGGTGATCCGCAGTGAGACACGTTCATTTAGATTCAGATTGGGTATAACGCGTATTCAAAGGATCTTGCAATGAACGGAAGATATTTCTTTCTTCTGGGAATACAGATCTTGGTCTGTTCTTTAGATGGCAATTAGGGTTAGCGGGACATATTTTTCTGTAGGACTTTGATCGCATTGCACTTGGACCAGTTCTTAAACTTACCCAGCTTCCGCGTTATTTGCAAACACGAGGAGGCAGCTGATAATTCATTAAGTGTTGATTTGAAACGACGCCTCTCGACGCCCTGCATTCGACGGCGCCTTGTTCTCAACCAGTGGCGGCGTATTTACTAAGTCGTGTTCCTGGTTACTCAGCCATTTTTGAAGTAGAATGAAAGACCGTGTGTTGTATTGAAAATTTTGATTGTGACAACATCAGTAGAAATAGCGTTTTAACCAATAGAATTGTATGTGATCCGTGTCACAAGATATTAATATGCCGAGATTCCTAAGAACTCTTGGTCTAAATTCACAAGAGTATTTTCTAAGTTTTTAGAACGTGATTAATCTAGTACTGGCTTAGGTTTGCTGAGTGGTAGTGAGGCTACTTATAAGATGGGAAAAGTGTTACGCGATAGTTAAACCTTAGCAACGTCCTGCTCTATTTTCTCCCGTTCCGTGAATGTGTCACTGAGTCAACCGCCCAACCATGCATTCAACAAGGAACAGTTCGACAAAATATGCCTACATCATTTTGAGTCATAATTATTTATTTGTAGATTTTTGTTAAAAAAAGTCCAAAAGCATCATCATGTGGCACCTTCCGTAACCACGGGTTGCCGGCTCGTTTACTCAGCAGATAGCTTAAAATTAACGCTACCCCTCTGGCTATACCTACAAACTCAATGATTGCACATCTTACAAAGATCGAGCGCCACTGATCATCCCATGCCATCCCCCAATCCGATCTTCGCCACGACTTCTCCATCGTTCGGCAGATCGTCCAGCGACACGCGAAGGCGTCGGAAAGTTAGACGCTCCCGTTCTGATGTCGGAATTAGTTCTGTCAGCTGCAAGTGGCGAGACAAGCTGAGCGGAAACGCGAAGCACAGCGCCGATCTCGTACTTTCTCTCACAATCAGTCGCCTCCAGATCGCATTGTTGGATCGCGTCGTGGATAATCAGGCTCCGTGCAAAATGCAGGGCGCAGATGGCAAATCGTCTCGGCTCAACTTTTGACTTCTTATTATTGCAGAGACAGACATCGCTCTTATGGGGAGAGACCGTGGCAAGCAATCACGCTCAAGAAACCAGTAAGCAAGCTGTTTGTGTGGGTGGAGATCACGCTTAAAAGTACTCAAAGGCGTTTGTGATGAGAAATTTTCAGCTGGTACTCACGTGGATTCCAAAATTGAAACCCGCTTTAATTTAGTAGGCTACCTTCGATGATTGCCGTGTTCTCAGCCAGGTTGCCAACGAAAACTAAATCAAACAAATGTAACAATGAAAATCCACGTGGTTGTGAGGTCCCAAACAGATAAAGAGTTTCTATCCGGTGAAGTTGAAATATTTTATTGCAACGTGAAAATTCCAACTCTTGAAGTCACAAGAACAATCCTCGCCAGGGATTGGTATTCTTGTTGTTCTGCGATTAATTTTATTTGTTTGCATTTTAGAAAACGCAAAACACACAATTTGACAAACCATTCCACTGGGATTCTCCTCCAAATGAATTTCCAATAAAAAGATTTAGGTCAGTATAAACAACAGAACCCCAGAGTATCCTCGTTGTTTGAAACATTTCTAACATATCGATAGAAAAAATTTAAAACTTTACATGTTTCCAAATGCATTGCTGTTATGCTTCTCTCCCAGGGAATGCTTGTGCATGTCTTCTGACCTATACGGCGGTAAAACAACGACGAGTGCGTCTCAGTGTGTTTATGGCAACGAAATAGCACGAACTTTAAATCGTCGATAGCCATTTGTCCAGCGTAAATAAAATGTGCATCCGATCACAAGAAACTAGATGACAGAGTGCACAACTGCACATTTCATAACGACGCAGTTTCGGCGTCTCGTGAATTTTAAAAACGAATGCATTTCCCTCCTTTGAGCTTTTCTTCTGTGTGAAAGTTTGATAGAACATTTGCATGCACGCCGCGCGTTACCTGCGAGCAGTAGTGGCAACTATTCGCCGTGCCAAGGGTTTTCTTTGGCTGCAAGGTGCCTCTAAACCCGATTAGGACGCCTACGTTATCACTTGTTTCGTTCCCAGTGGTAAGAACTAACCATGGCGTACGTGTTGCACTGTGAGTGCTCATTTTCTTGTTAAGTGATTTTCTAAGTACATTTTTTACGTGTTTCTGGTTAAAAAAAAGCAAAAATGGGCAGCAACTATTTGCATTGGCTAAGATTTTCTTTGACTGTGAACTGCCACTACTTTATTGCTTTAAGTAAGATTCTGGTAGCATTGAAGTTAAAAAATAACGGGAATATTGGACTTTACATAGCTTTTAGAGTAAAATGCCTTCTAAACGGGACGTCTCGCTGATTGTCTCTCCATGGCGACAATCGGCACAATGCCTTGTCGATGTGTGAAACCAGACGCTACCCAAGTCATCTTAGTCCCGTCGCGCAGCCGGGGAAAGCGCGCCGAGCCCCGTCAACCAATTCCCGGCCGTACGAGCGCGAGCGGGAATAATTCACACACCGAAGGGGATCCATAGTGAAAAAGAGAAACAGTGAGGTAAAAGTAAACCGAGTTATATTTTGAATGTGTAAAGAACGGGTTTCGGACGAAAGTGAACCGCGAGTCGGTTCGCTAAAGTGAAGAAGTTTCCACTAGATTCACGTGTAAACTTAAGAAAGAGGCAAAGTTTGGGTTGTTAAAGTCAGCGTGTCTTTCGCATGGAGTGTGGGGGAGGGGGGGTCAGAGTGGGGAGGTGGATCTTTTAAACGTGGGTAAAATTGTAGGGGTCCTGGCAAAGGGAAGATTTCGCCTGGCATTTTCAAGCCAATTCGGTGCGTTGTATATTTAGCGAAAGGAACGTTCTTTTCCCATTATTGTGCCTTATATTCCTTGACTATCAAAAGTATATTAGAAAAATGTTCAGTCTTCCGTAGCGCGCCCATACTATATTTTATAATAGGCCAAACTATATGCCTATCTTTTCAATTTAACTCGAGTGGAGAACCTCTTTATTAAATATGTTCAAAAAGTAATATTTTCAACGAAATCGATTACCATAATTTCGCTCTTCGCAAGCTTCTCAAAAGTTGGTCGTACGAGTATAGGTTTCCATAAATTTTTTTTCCTTTATCCTCTCGCCCCGGGTCTCATCCCGACACGTGGATGTAAGAAAATACTGGAAAGCTATACAAATAGTTGAGGTGCAAATGCTGCGCTGCGCAGCGCAGTGAAAAAGAAAATATTTATATTCAACCCAACGCCCCCGCTAACCCTCGCGTAGGGCCACCCTAATTTTATTCCTTTATCTCTTCGTCGCTTGTCAAAGAAGTAGCACCGCTGCGGATCAATGAGCAATGCTAACAACAACGGCGACTTCACGTCGTCTCCTACGTGAGCTCTCGGTGTGAGCTGTGTACAAAATGGAAGCACCTTTTCAACGCAACGCACTTGACATTGCGTCGTTGTAAAAATTGTTTTTGTTACGTTGTTCACGTCCATCCAACCTTAAGGACGACGGAATTGCTATTCGGTACTGAAGATATTTTATTTGGGGCGTGCGACAGACAGCTTTTCATGAAAAATAAATCAATAACAGATGCTTACTAAACTTAAGAAACGATTGTTAAAAATAACCATCACTTATAATCGTTGACCTACTCTCATAAATACAATGATGCTGTTGGGGGATCACAATTCTATCAAGGGACCTGTCTGAACAAGTGACATGGAGTGTTCACGGTATTCGCAAATTAAACGATAAAATAGAGAATGTATTGCAAATGAATAATGTACTTTCCAGCTACAATGTATATTTTATTGTCGGACAACCTAGTGATAAATTCAATTTTTGCTTGCAAGTGAATGCTACTTTCGATTTTTATTTTCTGCGAATTATAAGTCACATCCAAAGTAGTTTAAATGCCAAGTTTTGTATGCAGGTTTCCAATAGGACTTACAGACCACGTTCGTTTTCACTGCTAACTTTTCACGCCAAGTGTTTTTTTTTTCTTATTTTTTTTCAATTTCATTATTGTAATGCTACCAACGCAGTGCACATGTTACAATAACTTCAAGCTGTGTCAAAATTGTGTGCGGTGCTCTGCGACTTTATTATTCTTTTTGTTTTTCTTTTTCCCTCGCACGAGATAATATTAACGCAGTGTGTGCCATTTTCACCAATTTTGTACAAATAATAACATGGGATGCGTGCGTTTATATTTTCGGCCATGACGTGATGTTAGCAGCTTTTAAACTGATAACAAATAAAACAATTTCATATTTTTAAGAAAAGTATCCACTCACTATTTGAAGTTAAAATTAAGCCAACACCCATTCCATTAAGTTATGATGCATTGTTTAATCTGTGGGATTGAAGATCACAAATGAACAATAACCGAACCGTGAGTGGTAACCGTCGTTAAAAATGAATGAAGATTTAAAATAAACTTTCCCGCCTCTGACCTTGAACACTAGCGCACTCAGCGGCCGTCTCGCTAACCACCGCGGCCCTTTCCACTAGCTAACTTATGCCGCTACATGCAAAAGTGCCAACACACGCGCCGCATGCCGGTATCTTCGTCCGATAACCACGTGACTCGTTCGCGGCGACGGCGAGAGACTCGAGGTGAGTCTAAACGAGGTTGAATTATCACGGCAAGTAACTTCCGGCTCCTAGGTGTGTGTGTGTGTGTGTGTGTGTGTGTGATGGTCGTGCTACTCACCGCAACCAACAAAACAGGCGCCACAATCGCTCTTGTAATTTCCGGATGCCAACCTGACAACAATAAGCGTGTGCAGCAAGATCGTGGTTAACATGGATGCCAATTACCGCTCGGCGATTGGTATCTCTAAGACATTATCAACGCGTTTACCGCAGCTCAGTTGTACCATCCGACAAGTGTTGCAACGTCGGAAATGTTGTAATTATGTTGAATGATGATCTAGTGGTTTTCATGTGGCTTTCTGACCTAATGGAGCAAACACATTTCTGTAAGGAGCGTTTATTGACTGACATGTTTTGTGTGGATATTTGCGCAACGTGGCGAATGTCAGTGGGCTTAAAGCGGTTTTCTAGTAATCGAAAAAAAGACAGATGAAAAAAGTTCAAAGAAAAGTTTTAAAAGACCTGTCGTCAATCGCTATTCTGTCACTTGCGACGCTGGTTTCACTGTTGACACTGACCTTTTGTTTTCGCGCTAAATCTTGCCAAATTCAGTGGGGTAAAACTAGCAGATGATTGGTCGAGTCAAGGTCAGCAATTATACTTTTTAGATAGAATCGCCACGGACCACAGTCTGAATTCACCTGAAGAAACGTTAAATCAAGCTCGACTGTCACATTTTAAACCTATGCCATTATTTTAACTTGAGTTTCATTCACGTTTTATGCTTATCGTTCTGCGTGGCTGCAATCACTTTTCTCTAAAACAATGTAACACATAAAATCACAAATATAACAAGCACATGCAACGTCGATAACCCCTTGCGATACACATTCGCACGATTTTTGAGAGTGCTACGAGGAAAAACAGCAAAGTCACCAACCCCTTTCATAAACACGTCTCCAAACACTATCATATATTGCCTATCGATATAGTAAACCACATGTAATCTGATCTAGTAGATAACGTGAAAACAACACGTAAAGCCAATAATTGAAAAGAACATTATAATTCGTTGATCATAATGATGCAGTGTTCGAGAGAGCGTAAACCTGCGTAGCTCGCTTTGTGAATCTAACCAACGCTTACGCTAAGCTCGACTCAACGCTCATAATATACGCATACAGAATTGGTGTTAATTTCCCGAGAGGCGCCTTCGTCGGCATTGTGGCCGCCTCCAAAAAGGCGTGAGGGGCGGCGGCGGCGGGGAGGACAGCGGGGGTGGCGGAGGGAAAGAGCGAAGCGGCGCCTTGACAGGAAATGGAATTCCATAATTTTCCAAAGAAGTAAATTCACGGTAGGTACCATATAGAGCTGCGAAGGGTTTAGCATAATAAGGCGCAAAGAGCCCTAAGACTCCACTTGTGGGCTGCGCGCCCTTGCCAGTGCATATGGCATCAAAGGGAAATCGGAGCACGCTGTTGGTCCTCGGAGATTTTTGTCGGTGGGAAAGATTCCTTCCGATGTTTTCCTAATATTGGTTGTCTATCGTTGGGCGTGCGATGGGGGAGAAATGTGAAGATTGAAGTCAAGCTTTTTGAGTTGGGGTTTGGCGCCAATTTCAATCACAATTTTATGGGGTTTTTTTCAAAGGAGTTTTTTTATGACTATGTAAAAAAAATTATCAGTGATGTTTAAAGTTTTCATGGCGACCGAAACTTTATAACGATGCGTATGAAAATAGTAAATAAATCATTAAAATCTCCCAAATAGCGACGCTAATGTGCAGCGTAATAGTTCACAAATTTCAATCGTGCTCGATAACTGCCCGTTAATACACCACCCCAAAAATAATTTAAGAACTCATCTTTCTTACGTCCACATTTTTCCCATTTCTATGTAAGCTCTACCATGGTATTAATGTTTTACTGTTTTCGCGAAAAAAAAAACCGTCAAATGCAGTTTCACCAACAAAAATTTAGGATGCTTCTAGGTAGCTTTTAAATTTTGAGAAATTTAATATAATTATTTCTCGGAGATTACTCACATTTGAGTCAGATTTACTCTTAATTAACCTTCATTAATGTACTCCTCAACGATAGATATGCGTGAATGTATCGATATTTTAAAGTATTTAATTGTAGATATTTGTTAAAAAGGATAGCAGCAAGCGCCTTTGGATGACTTTGACCGTTTGTACATATTGCCAGCTCGTTTTCTAGCAGAATGCAATGTTTCATGAGGTGCCTAGACGTTGAAAGACATTATAGTTTTGATACCCAGCATGGCAAGCAAGACACTCCTAATTGGCAAGAGTTCTATTCCTTTTCTTTCGACATCCTAACCCATGCCGACACCGAAGCGTTACCTCTCTCACCCTTTTTCAAACACCCCATGACCCCTTAACATCACAGCTCCATTTGCCGCTCATATACCCACAACACAAAATATTGTATTCTCATGTAAGATATTCAACTTCGTCATACATCTTCGTGAGGTCCTGGCTTAGCTTCTTATCGATCGAAAATCAATAGCCCTGCTAGGATATCTCACATGCGTCCACGATATCAGCTAGCACATGTCTTTGCCAGGGTGACTCAAGCCCCTCGAGTTGGGATAGAAGATGAGATGATAGAACCAAGTTGGATTTAGCCAAGCATATTGCTCGACGCATGACTTGAATTTGTGATAAGCTGAGAGACTCTAGTTGAAGATTCTGGTTGAAATCATTCTATTCACATGTTATGTATTGTTCTGTAAATAGCCCACAGCGTTTTTGGTACGCGAGAGCGACTTAAAATTGAACTCTGTGTGTAATGTGTAGTATGATGTTGAGTAGATGCGAGGGCTTGTATTGTATTTTTTCCAGTGTATGCTTGGGATGTTTTCTCGTCGGGGTTAACCCCTTCCACAAACAGGACTGCGACTGCCGACAAATCAATCTGTCAATCATGCACTGACTTTTATTGCCGACTTTCTCCGACACGCCTCGGGAATCTTGGCCAAGACAAAGGTAAAATCCATAATAGCTATATAGTATATATATAAACACACAGAAGTTCGGCGAGTAAAATCGATCGCCATTTGAATTTGCTACCACTGAAATTATTCACTACTTTCTCAAATGAAATACATTTACATTTTTAACGGATTCGCAGCCAAAGCAAATTGCTAATTTATTTATTATCAACTTTTGCTGTTACTCCTTGTGCCTTTGCTATGATAGTTTCCCTTGATTTTCCTGTGGCTTTTCCTTCTTAATTAGAAGACAAAACAAGCCGGCTTCTCATCCCTTCATTTAGCCGAGTTCGACTTCATGGCGTAATGTCTTCGACATACATGCAATGCAGACTCGAAGGCGATTCGAGGGGATTGAAAATCCGAAGCTTGGACGAGAGATTAGTGGACTCAAGGCGGTCGCACTTCTTGCTTCAAAACAATATCTTAGCGAAGCACTAAACGTCTTGCTTGCCGATTAGGCAGCGACTACTTAAATGCTCATCGATCACTTCGTAATTAACCCGGCAACGCTCGCGCCGATCGTGTTTACGGCAACAGAGCTTACTTTAGTCGAATTAACCAAATCACACACATTTTTCTGCGCATTTTGGAGCAAAGTTCTAGTTCAATTAGTATAAATATCGAGTTGCAGATAAAGTTCAGAAGTTAGCATGAGGACAGGAATCCAAGTAGGTACCTCTATACCTATAGTTGCACGAGGTAACAAGACGCCTGATTTATATCAGCACCGACGAAGCGACTTGGGGCTTGTTTTATAACTGCTCTGCAGACTTGACGATCGCGTGACAGCGTGGCGTTCATGCGGTATCGTCTTTAATCGGGCAATCATTGTTTTAACTAAGATATTTATTTTGGAATAAAAGTTACAATTAACCTTAAAAGTTGGAAAGATTTATCACCATTGTAGCCTTTCATAATGGGGTAAATCGCAGAAGAGGTTGAAACTTTAAATAACGTGCTTTAGTCTCCGAGCGAGTCGCCGGGGAGTGGTTACCACTATGACTGCTAGATGGAGGGTCGGACACTGGAAGACATCAAGGCCGGAGCCGTTTCGCTTTGCCACCAGGGATCGCTGTTGTACACCTTGTAATTAACGGAAATAAGAAAATTGGAACGTCCTCCAGCTTTTTTAAAGGAAAGAAAGTCAATCGACTTTGTCACTCGCTTCGAACGTTATCTCTCCTTGTACGTGAGAAAAACAATGAAGATTCCGTTGTCTCTTCTATTTAAAAAGAAGAGTCATATTTTTTTATGGAATGGCATTGGATGAAATATGGTGTTGTTTGCAATGGCTGCTGCACGAACTGGCGATGTCATGTTCTCCTGATGTAAGTTATGAGAAAGAAAGGGAGAGAGATAGATCGAGTTTTCGCCGGTGTGATAAGGAAGGTGAGACGTGGGTAGACGTGGCAGAGAGAGATAGTGTCTCTCTTTGCGTTGATGGATAGAAGGTGGATGCTAGACGCAGTCTCGTGGCTGTTGCAAGCAGGGGGTGGGCTGGGGCACGAGGGGGCTGGGGGATGATTGAGATACAGATAACGACAGTCAGCTTGAGATATTGATGAATAGAACAGAGAAAATTGAGGTCATCAACGAGAAAGATGGAAAAAAATCCAGATTTTCTTGTTGAGAAATATTAAAGAGAATATTTCGAATGTTCTCCACTGTGAATGCGTGGATAATTTTATACAGTTTCGCGCAACCTTTTGCAGGTCGAAATTAAAGAAAACTGCCGTGAATTTAAATATCACCGGTCGTAAACAATTTTTCTTTTTTCGGGCAGCACGCTTACTTTTTGACAATTGTGCGTGAACTTAGAAATTCTGGAGTGAAAATATATAAAGATAACTTTTATGACTGGGCTTGATTTATAGGTGATTTCACGTAACGGCAACGAATACTACGCTAGATTAATTCCAGTGATAAATAAAAGAAAAAAATTTGAGAAAAATCTATGGCAGAGTCGGATTGATATTAATAAAATACTAATAAAACATGGATAAAAAAAGTGTCACTTTTATTACAACCAGAAGTCGTACTAGAGAACTGACGCGACTCGTATAGGCGTAAGACACACGACATGTGCGGTTGATTGATACGTCGCAATTAGATTAACATGCAATTACAAGCAATGGCCGCATGCGACGCTGCCGTCGTGGACACGATAAAACAATATTACTGTAAAGTCGCATGTCGCGTCGCTGAGTGACCAAGACGGGAACTAAAAATCAATCGCCACGACGAGCGTCGCGAAATGAAAAGTATTTTTTTTTATTAATTTATTCACACGATTGCTGGGCGTGAGGGTAGTTTGTCATTCGTGTTAAAAATTCCTCTCAGTTCGTCACCACCAGATTGAAACATTATTTTACTTGAACAGACTGGACATGGACCTCACGCAATCGCCCACTTTCTAGGTCTACTTGTTATTTTCTTAAATATTGCTGTGAAATACATCATTCTCAAATCTATCGTGCTCTTCTGCTGACCTTTTAGTGAATGCTTGTGTAGATGACACATCAAAGTCCTCTGATTACTGCTTCACGTACGGTATCTGTAGGTTACCGAACGATGGCAACCACACTTTTGATAGTCTACATTGGTTTTCATGAGTAATTTTAACAAAATGTGGTTTTACCGCCATACCGTCATATCAGGGTAACTTCTACCATCGATAAAATATCATACGGTTATTTTATCTATGCTTCTATCAAGGTGACTTGACGATATCTCTCAGCGCAGTGCATTGACCAATGATGCTCACTGATACAGATGTCATTGTCCACTAATTCCCGATGAAGTCCGATGACGACCGATGACACCCGATGTTACTCGATGTTTCCCGATGTCATGATGACGGATCGCGTGACTCACGGCGGTCACTAGACGCCGCGTGACGTCACAACCAATTAAATCGACGCCGCCGCCGAATATGGGCTAGTGATCACGAGCCGCATTGGTGACTGACTCAATTACGAGGCCCACCGCCGGCCGGGTGATGGATTGCGCCGAGCCCCCCAGCTCGGCGGGGATACCTGTCATTTGATCGGTTTATTGATATGCAAAATATGTATACTTCGTCGCATTGTTCGGAACGAAACGAAATGAAACTGTGCCGAAATTTATGCTGAGCGTCTGAAACGTGGTCGAAACAATGCATTGTGGTCGTTGGTTTGCTATGTTGAGGGTTTATGAATAAACGAGTGTCGGGATGCATTTGCGTATTAACTTTTAACTACGAAACGGAGCGCGGTTGTAACGTTACGAAACTTTGTCGCGTTTGTTTGAGGGAAATATGACAAGATTGTGATGTAATTTTGCATAGAGGTTTGTTACATAGGTGAGGATTAATTATTCGCATGTTGTGGAATGTGGTGCATGTTCTGCTTGTTATTCAATTATGGTTTCTATCTTTTTCCCCCGTGGGAAACAGCTGGAGTCTTCATATCACCGAAGTTATCTTAGCAACGTTGCACCTGGCGGAGGCTGGCTTCTTAACAGTATTCCGCTTGGTACAAAGGTTCAAGACATTGCAATAGCGTCCGGTAATGAAGCAGTACAACAATCGTTAAAACATTTATAAAAAATAAAAAAAAATAAAATGGAATTTGTTTGTTTGTGGTTTTTTTTAGGGGTAGAAAAACATGAAAGGCATGATACTTTACAAAAATTATCTGCCTAATTATTTGTCTCTTTTTTTCATTGTCCTTCGCCGAAATCAACTTCTTCCATACTTTTTTGTCAATTTTATTTCATTTTCCTCCTCTCTACTCCACATCTGCTTCTGGAATCTATAGTGAATGTATTAAAAAAACAAAATTCTATTCATTCCTTGTGATGGTTACCAATAAATAACTGTCAATACAATAAATTTGATACCTTAAGTGAACCCAGTGAACACAGAGCTATGCGTTTATGTTAAATTTCCTCAAAAAAGTGGGCAATCACGAGAATATTTCATTAGCATAAGCCGGCCAGATTATTTAGCGACGGTTATTTCTTGTTTTCGGTAACACTTGTATCGTTTTTTCAAATTCCCCACTACACTGGCTTTTGGGGTTTGTATCAATGGTAAAAATTGTGATAAACATGACTTGGTTTTGACGCACCAAAGCCAAACCATTAGCGGCTAGTTTTTCTCGTCCCATAAATCATCTACACTGGCAAGGTGCGTATTTTACTTCCATTTGACAATGCATGCAGAACGATTAAACCCTATAATTCCAGCAGAAATCCATGCGTGAGATTGGCAGGCTCTAACCCAGGTCCTAAGCCTTCTTCTGCCAGGTTTTTGGTTCATCACCCATCCAAAAACCAGACCAAACACAGAGGTACCTTAAATTCAATCAAATCATTCTGCGATGACCTTTATCAACGACATATCTTTAGTCATGTCAGTCAGACATGTTGGAATGAGCAATCTCCTTTCTTCTTCGGAAGGCATTGGAAACATTCATTGACACAATGTTAATACTTCTTAACATTCAGTTGACATCGTCTACTATACAATCTGTTATTCAATTGAGCGAAATCTGGCTTTAAAATATCAGTATTTCATGCCCAGACTACATTTATCATTGAACGAAATCTTCTATCATTCGCCATTAATAATTCACGTGCGGTGAGGCTCTATCTGACATGCAGCAGGTTAATCCCGAAAATGACCTTGAATTATAATTTGTACTTGAATAGTTAAATGATATAGTGGTTAATAAATCATTCAACGGGCACACTGAAAAGAATCAGCCCAGACAACTTTAGCTACATATGTAATGCACATTCATCAACGTATAACAAGGAAGCATTAACCTATACAGTGGAGTCATCTGCTCCTGCAGAATATATCATTTTACCCCCATTATGGTGATTAACAAGGATTAGTCTTGACGGTGGACTACGTCTCATTTTCGCAATTCAGCTGGACAACCAGAAAAGCCATTGCGAATGTTTGATAAAAATGTACGATGGCCTAAAATAATATTTGTTAATAAGTCCAACCCTTGCGCGATGTCCATGATCACAAGCAGTCAAGTTATTTGTACGTGTCACGATTAGTGCGTACGCGTGTCCCATTTCTTAAAGAAAGTGCGTTCGTTAGACCGTTCCCTAATCTTAGCACAAGTCGCCAAGTCCAAACTGGCATTTCTCAATAATGTCCTTGGTTCCAGCTCCGGGGCTAGCAGACCACTCACGACTACTAGCGAGGATTTACTTGCTAGGGCAGGTATACATGTAGGAATGGTAAGAAAGATAGAAGAAGTCGTGGGATTTTCAAAGATTCCGAATTGGAGAAGAGGAAAAAGGATCAAGCTCACAGATGAAAATAGAGTTAGGGTTTTTTCTCTTGCCTTTCTTGGTCGACTGCTATTTCTCACCTACACTCTCTGCCACGAAGCCACTGGCTTAGCATTCTCCTTCGACGCGGGGAAGCCGCCATTTTGACTTCCGCTTCGACTTCAAAATTCAGAATGACTCGTGCATGCGAGAACGCGCCTCGTCAGAAACTTTTCAATACACGACTAAAATTCCAATTTAATTCTATTCTATTGTCTTACGTCGCTTTATATAATTCGTATTTTATACCATACTAACTTGTTTTTCTCATGAACTAGAAACTTTGCATTTTTTCAGATCATTAAAAATATGTATGAAATATCATTAAAGCGCGTCATTATTAATGGTTAGAGCGTGAACGCAGCGAAGCGCGTAACGTAGGTAGTACGTCTTGTCTTCACGTCTTCGTTCTCCGGGCATCCTTGGGGCGATGAGTCACGTTATTACCAGGGAGTCCTCGCCCACCTGCGTGAACGCATTGCTTACCAAATAGTACACCATAAATCAAATTTATGTAAAATGTAATTATGTTATTTCACGATTCAACTGTGTAATTGACCAAACTATTACCGTTATATATACGGAAGAAATAGGAAAAATATAAATATGAAGCTTTTATTTGCATTATCTAATTAGATCTTGTATTTGATACTGGAATAGCAAGGCTTCAGAAAGGTCCATTACGCATTGCATAACACAATAAATTTACGAACATCAAAAGCAATTGTTTCAACTGAAATGAGTTCGTACAGGAATTTCGGCCACAGGTTTCCAAGTCCGATTGACATTTTTGTGACTAGAAATAACCACAAACATACGGGCGATCGTATCCAGGGCAAGATTGAGTTGGAGTTCCTCCGCCAGATTGACCTTGCTTAACTTGTCTCCCCCACCGGCTTTGTTATTAGATCTGTGTGTGTTTAGGGAGTCTAAGTTTGAACTTGTGATGTCGCACAGCTACTTAATCTTATTGCCAGCTGCATGGTAGCTAGCGAACCAAATCCCGTGCCTGGTATATTTCACTGTCGACTTTAAGCCTGGCGACCATTTCTCAACGCGGCGACGCTGCATCGGCCACCAACTTCCCGGTTTCGGGCTCCGGGCGTCGGGCGTCGGTTTGATACGCGCCCGTCTCTCGCACAGAAAATTGTCCTCTGCTGGCTAACTTTGAAAATCTGTGTGCAGGGGAGGTTGAGATAAAAATGATTAACCCTCAGCTGGGGACATGACGCCTATCAACGCTGTGAAGGCAGGAGAGATTGGCTGACGGTGGAGGGAAATATGGAGGATAAGTTCTAGTGAAAATTCAGGAAACTTTCATCATGGAATTGATATGTGATTATAATTGTATGCATATGCGGCTTTCGTAAGTTGCGTTTTTTTGCCAAGTTTTCATGGAATGGTATATTGTGTTTATCGCGCGTTGGGAGTAGTGAGTTGAAAGTGACCCGAAAAAAAGACAGGACGTAACAACAGGGCTAGTGCCCAAAAATACACAAAAAAAAAAAAAATCTCTTTTTTTCAACTTCCCTAGAATTTATTTTTACCTGCCCCCGATGGCATTGCCACACATATGTTTTACATTGCTCAATCCTCAAAGATCTCACTATTTTCTGTGCACTATTTAAAAAGATTATAAGTTGCCCGGTAGCTTTGACAGGCGTAATCATCTCTAACGATAAGTAGGTACTTAGATTTAATTAGGTATAAAAAAGAGAGATCTACCGATTTTTATATTGGTATTTTTGGGCTAGGTACATCCAAATCCAAGTTAAAAGATATAACTTATAATATTTACATAATTGAAGTAAATTTATTTCCAGGAATAGAGTAAATCGAATCCAAAATATGTGTACGAACGTAATGGGCACACGCATAACACATTTCTTTATATATATATATAATTTTTTTTTTACATAAAGCGTAGAATTTTGAACGAGCGGAGAAGCACATTTTATTAAATTGTGCTATTTTTGGCGTGTTGCTGTGCATGCCAGCAGTTGAGAGCAGCCCCGGGATGGGATTGCAATCGGTTAGCCATGCCAGTGTTGGTGAAATGTATGAAAGTACGAATCCATGTGGAAAATTAGAAAATGTTATAGTCGCAAATGAAATGTTTGTTGTTTTGTAAGCTGTCGAGTTACACATTTTTGTTCAAAAGAATGAAAGTGGATTCATTTCAACCTTTACCTTCATCAAATTTATCATGAATCCAGTGAAGAGCGGAACGAAGAGGAGAGACGAGAAAAACGAATGGAATAAATTATGGAATATGATTATAAGTGCACTGTTTAAAGCTAGAGAGATGTACAGATAATAATCGTACAACACTGCACTACCGTGTAGTAGTTGAAATTGCACCTAATAATGTTATCCCGGGTTTAATTAAAAAAACACGACTTGCCAAGGTGGGCAATAAATTATTATTCAATGCTGCACTAAGACTTAAAAAATATATAAATCTATATTCACATTTCGACAGTCGAGTTCGGTACATATAAACTCTTCAAATTAAATGCAAGCATTGCTCCAAAAAAAAGTATTTGAATTAGATCTATAGTATTTTTGTAACAATTATTTTCCCGCTTAACTGTTGAAAGTTCCAAAAATGACATAATTAAAAACGCATTATTAAACATCCACTAAAATGTCGGTCGAGTGTAACACCAAAATAGCGCGCTTCTGTTCATGACTTTGACCCTGCCGTCCTTCCGACGTCGCCGGGAAAACCAGGCGAAAACAAGCATCGCTTCAAAGTGGCGCCTAGCCGAGACATTTGCATCTTGCCACACAGTCGCCGCCACCGCCGCCGTCGCTGCCTTTTTCGTCCGCTCCAACTTAATGGAAAATTGCTAAACGCACCAAGGCAGAAATAATGCGTGCATTACGTGAGGAACCACGCCGCGAATTAAAAAATAATATAACAGTTGGATCGTTTCATCACGGCGCAAACATGTTAGACGAGACTTTTTATTTTATTTTCACTTTGTTAAACAAACCCTGGCGCGAATAAACGAGGGGGTGGAAAGAGGGGGAGGGGGAGAGCAGAAATGTTATTATGTAACGACTAAAAACCCCCAAGAATGCGTCTACGCGAGAGGCCTGCACATGGCGCAAAAAAACGACGCCTTTTCCAGCGCGTCACGAGCACAAAGCGTCGCGGTGCACACATTTCATATCGTTCGCATTTTAGAAACTATAACGGTACAAACGCGAAATTATTTCTGAGCGACACCGAAACTATTTTGCACAACTTGAGTCATTTATTATAAAGTAGCAAACTGGTGATTTAGGTACGCGAGGGTCCCCGGGCTGGTTCGCGTTAGGGGTTTGCAAATACCAGCCGCTTTAGCTACAGAAAAGCTTCAAGCTACGCGTCTGGCCTGCTCTAGTGTTGTGATTGTCCATCACAAAATTCGGCTCAACTGAATAAATAAAGACTCTTTCGGACACAGGCATCGCTCTGGCACGAGTCCTGGACTTAAGGGGTAAACGGGACTCCCAGCTTTGGGGGAGAAGTTGACTTAAGCTGAACGGGCCGCCGCGGACGTTTTATGGAAGGAGGGGGATAGGAGCACCGAGGGTGTCAGGTTCTGCATAACCCAGGTCGACTATATTGATCCCGTCCAATAGAGTTTAGGAAGTTTGGCCCACCTTTTAGCCTCTCTGTACACTGCAATAGTAAATCTATAGACGAACACCAAAATTCCAAACTAAACCATACATTTATGTGAACCGAAAGTTTATTTCATGATTCGGAGTAAAGTTAGAGTGTGGTCAAGTCGATCTTCTAAAACTCTACATAAAATATGTGTAAGGCAAATAGAGATTAATCCCGTCCTAAATGCTGAGCACGAAAGACGATTATATGAACGCGGGTTTGCGGTGGACATCATTTGAATGAGCCTCGACGAAGAAAATCTAATCGGATAAGGCGCGCAGTTGCCTTTCATCATTTCTCCGACATCGTCGGCGTCGGCGTCGACGTCGCGGTGGATCCTCCGGCTAGTCTATTCCGGTCCGGATTCAATCTCGGTTTATTAGACTAGTGGAAAGAGAAGAGAATCCCTCTGACCGATGCTGATTAGATTTCAACGGGCACAAAAGATTCGATAATAAGTTATCGGCCGATTTGATGAAGGGGTTTTATAGGATAGAAAAGAAAACTTATCTTATTTCGATTGATCCTTAATGGAAAGCAGGCTTAAGATTGCTCCAGAGGGTTTAGAGGAAAATTAATTTACCTCTTCAGCACTTAACGGAAATTTTTGGTAAAAAAATATTCTATAAATAAAACCATCGGTGCAGGAACACAGATTTTTAGGATTGCAAACCACGTAGCTTGACGGGCGCCAAATACTTATGATGGTTTCAATGGTTATTATACTTCAGTGCACCAAAAAATTTGATTTTCTTTCGGAAAAACCCTCGATACGGTTTCGTGACATTTTCTCTAGCCACGAAACTCTTTTCCTCTGTCGATACGGACAATGGATAAAAAGGAAATAAATAAACAATTGCTTAATCCCCACCTAGCTTTCCTGGGCTCTGAGGCGAAGGAAACAAACACACTCGTAGCGCGGAGACGGCGACGACGGCGACGACGGCGGCGACGGCGGCGGCAACACGCATCCACGCGAAATCCTCTGGCCCTGTACGCGTAAGACGACTAGCTTCACTTTGCCAACTCCATTGAAAGTTTCTTACCTAGGTCGTCGCTCGACGTACGTGGATGGAATACGTTATGTTGTGGCAGTGGCGCTAACGGAGGTGCCAGTGGTGGCAGCGGTGGGTTTTTCTCACCGAGCTTACGCGGCTGCCTGGCTTGTTCGTGGTTTTTGTTTTTTGTTCTAGAGTTTGCGCCTTGTTTAGAATGCAAAATAATGAACCTCTCCCCCCTCAAATATTTTTAACTTTGTCTTTCAAGAAACTTGTTTTAAACGTCAATTTAACGTTTATATCAATAATAATTTGTGATTTTACACCGTTGTGCCGATATACCGCCAAAGAACACGTTAACCCACTCCACTTTACACCATATGTAACGCAATAGCACATATGATATGATTCGCTAAATCTGAATTGATGAATACCGGGATTAGAAGAATTCTCTATCACATTTCACAAAAAGTTCTAGAGAAATCTAAAAGAAAGACTTTCCTACATTCTTCAAACTTTTGCCGCGCAAAAAACTTACTTTCTGTGAAACGCTTCACGTCAATTTTCTTTGAAAATATATTTTGAAAATAATTCATGCAAACTTACGCACAGCGATTGAAAAGCAAGTTTAGTCTGAAGTAGAGGAACAGGCCGGTGTCTGCGATGGATAGTGCTAGACAATTGAGTGATTAAGCCACCGACCACTGCCGCTAAAATCAGTGGAGCAAGACGGAAAGAATGTGACAAGCAAGGCGACGCTAGCTACAGATTCAAGTTTTAGACGTTCTTATTATTCTCAAATCGTTCCATTCGCTGTTTTAATAAAAATATCGAACCGTAAAAATCAACTTCATCGCAATTCTTCTACGAAGTCTTTTGTAATATTTTCTTAAATCTCTTTCATTTCTTGTTCGTTTCACGTCCTACTGCTGTTAACGATTCATTCATAAGAAATCCCAAAGTCCCACAGCTATTCCTGATTCGTTTCAATAAAATCGTCTTCTATTTTTCAACCCTTCGCGAAAGCAATCGAAGTTGGTGGCCGCAAAATCATTCGCCGGCTTCTCATTTTATTTATAGAATGCCGCCGAATAATTACACTTCACTTGAAATCGGAACGAACAATTTGCTAGAATTGTTAGATTTATTCAAAGAGTGTTTTCCTTCATATGTAGTAGGCTGATAATTGAACTATATAGGAACCATGCACTCGGACTCACATACGAAGAGTGCATACGAATAAAGGATTTGTTTTTTGGCCTGGAACTCTTCATGAAACCATCGAAGCAAAAGATAATTAAATCAAAAATAAATTTTAGAACGAGTAACTGAATATATTACAATTGAAATGCTTTAGCCAAATATCATTAAACTCCTGTTTACTAATAGAATGTTAATCAGGATTATTTTTTTGTAACACACAGGTACCTATACCGCACCATTAATTACGTTTCTCATCGCTTTCGCCCAGCATTTTAGTTCGTTCGAGAACTCCAATTTTGTTGAGCCACGCTCGTTCGCCAAATCAATATCCAAAAATAAGCATTTCTCACGCCCGTACTCTAACAGGCTCAAACACCCATCCCTGTGCACTCAAATAAACCATTGCTCGAAAATTGCAACGAGTCTACACTCTGCCTAACAGAGCGCGACGTAATACAATTCCTCTGCCCGCACGTTTTGGGACAAGCTGCCCTCATTTTCCTCTACCCTGCGAAGTACACGAGCACAAGCAGACCCCGAAAACCATTGTCCTCTTTCCTCCCAAACTTCGTCTCGTCCTTCTATTCAAAGTACATTACCACAGACTTTGCTCAAACTATATCCATAGTCGGAATAGTGGACAATCCCGTACAGTAAAATCGCGTGCAGCTAGCTGAGAACATTATTATTATCACTCAAAGAACAGGGTTTCTTGCATCTGACTAACTATTGTTCGGGGCGGTTTGTCTTTAGAGGGTAGATTGTCAACAGCAATGCCGTCATGGGTTAACACATGAGCTAACCCTGGACAATGTTCATCGGAACTCCTATCTGATCTTGACTTGGACTGACAAATAGGATGCAGTCCCTCGGACATATGCGAGCTGGCAAGAGACGCCTCTGGCCGCTCCCAAGTGATGGACATTTCTCAAAGTCTAAACTGTCCACGTTGTTCTCAATCTTTCCGCCAGCGTGCGAAAAAAAAGGAGCGATGTTAGCTTAGACATGATCTCATAGGATGAAATTTTACCAGCTAAACCATCGACCATTATCGTTCATGAAAGGAGCGTAGATATTCTTCTCCTTTTTTTTAAAGTAGTGAAACTAGCTCAAGTTTAAAGCTTTCAAAAAAATGATCCCATTTATAAAAACTCATAACGTTTTAAACGTTTCTTTAAAAACCTTTGGCGTAATTTGTTCCGACATTATATCTAATCCCAAAATCTTAACGACATTATGTTTCAGGCTGGCAACTAATTATTTATCTCGGGCGACTCTTACACATGGAAAGGCATGAATGATAAAACAATGTTGAAAATTACAGTGAAGTCACTAGAAAATATAAATTTCTTAATTAAAATATCCTTCTGCATGAATCTTTTGTACTCCCTTCTAATGCATAAGAGATTGGGAAGCACAAAGGAGTCCTCTAGGGAACACGATATCAAGCAAGCAACACCAACACACTGCGTCAGGGACGCGGGAGGTGGTACCATCACCAATACCAGCTCGCGAACTAGAGCTCTAGATTAGATAGATGTATCCGCAGAGAATTCTGAATAATGTTCCAGAAAAATGGTAGAATATAGAATCCACAAAAAATAAGATTAGTTGCCAGCGGTTTCTGGGCACTAATACTATTTTCTTAGCGGTCTGCGTCCATATGAAAGTTTCTAGACAAGGAAAATCTTACATTTTCTGTTAGTGTTAAATTCACGTCCGTATAATCATCATTTTAAAATACACTCCTTTTAGTCTTCAAGACTTTGATGTCAGCTTCTTCTTGTTTTATAAAAGCGTTACCGGAAATTGAACCTGAATACTCATCCTGGTAAACGTGTGTTTTGGGAACAAGCCACTAACCGGAAATTCCCTGGAACGCTACGAGGAAATAGAAAGGCAAAGGGAATGCCACCACTCCTGCCATTAACTAAAAGCTAGGGTGATGATGCTAGGTTGATGATGCTCGGTGATCATCCAAGTAACCAGTGTACATCTCTACAGCTCCCAATGTGTGTCGGGGTGTATCGGCGTTAGCGCCGCGACGACTTTTACCCGTATTTCCCACGTGGCTTCAGCCGATGGCATTGTCACCTGATGGTGCCATGCCCCACCGTGGCTTCCCTCTCAGCGCCGACGACTCCGTACCCCCCAGAGGCGCCTAGGGCTGCCGGAGACGCCACGGAGACGCCAAAGAAGTCGAAATTATTTACACGAAGACGTGTCGTTGCAGCGTGCAACGGCAAATGGCTCAAGTTTAATTTAGTTAAAAGCCATGAAATTAATTATTTGGTTTGGCGAGACTTTCGCTGCTGTTTTATTTTTAGCGTGGTGTAGGGACAGAGATGTAATAAGAGCTAAGAAATAGTTTCTCTGCTCTAGGTGATGAAAAAACTAACCAGTACGCCCGCTACATTTTCTATGCCCGATGAAATATAAGTTTCGCTCTCAAAAACACAAATGTTTTTTGACGTTAGTTATTTTTTGGTTGATCACATGGTTTTTTGAAAAGTCCACAAAATTATTCCCGAAGGCGCGTTCAAATTTAACGGCGATAATTAACGTTTCGTGCTCAACGACACGCTCCTATTGCGGCTAGAGACGATTACAACATTGATTCCATATACCATCCGTACCACGATCTAAAATCTCCATATAATTGGTAAAAGTACCCTGGAGAAAATTAGCTCGATTTAATTTTCCCATCATTTACGATCGCAAAATGTGTGTCCCTGTAGACGAGTTTTGGGAATTTAGGGTGGCTGGGTGGGCCGGGCCGGGACGGGGGCGAGGAGAGAGGGGCTCTTTTGGAAATGCGAACGGCTTGCCGCCAATACCGGTGAACGCATTCGCAACCACGGCCAACTATAATTTTATGGAGAGCTTTCAAGGAAACGACGGGCACGTGAGAACTGAGAAGTGTAAACCCATTCTCGTTTCCATGCACTGCCAAGTTTGGCGCTCGCGAGCACGCCCAGTGGCGGACCACGAGGGGAAAATCAAGGGAATGGCCTTTTCAGTTTCATCACCCTTTAGGCAAAGGTATGCTAGCGTACATTTTTATGGTCGATGTTTTCGTTTATTTTTCAGATTTATTTTTGAACTTTCCTCTGGTATAACCGATCCCTTAAGGCCATCTCAAAATCACTCAAAATCAATCTCATAAAGTGTAATTTTTTTTTTCTCCCACTTTTTTTACTATGTTCCAAACAAACCTAAAATCCGATAAAAAAGAAAAACCTTCGAACTAATACAAATAGAAATGCGCAAGCAAGTGCATGAGGGTAATCGAAAATTTATCTGAGCCCACTACATTATTTTCCATTTTTCACACTTTTCAAAAATGTCATGCAGGTGACTCGCTGCTTTCCTTACCAGTAGCTGCTCAAAATCATAGGTCCATAACTCAGTCCTGCCCTAATCAAACTAAACTATAATAAGTTCACACCAGCGTACCTACATCTCAAAAGAGCTCCCAAGAAACTTTTAAGGTCCGCCACTGATCTCTAACCATGGTAACGCTACTGGGAAACTGCAGAAAACTTTAGACTAACTTCACTCAAGCAGTAGCGCATAAAGGCGCAGTAGCAAGCATAGAGCGCCAAGGTTTCACCCAGCCAGGTTCTATCATGTAGGTAAACTTATCTGCAAGAACAAGTTTCGGAATAATTTTCGAGATGACCAGGCACACGTATAGACGTTATTTACTGCAAGCTCCAGCAATTGCAATGAGTTTCCGTTCGGTGTCGCGGTGGTGCGCTAGTTGCCGAGGAGATGCACTAGTTGCCGAGGTGGTGCGCTAGTTGCCGACGCGTGTAGCTCTCCGGATCCAATGTTGTTCGAAAACTCGATTGTATGCTGTGTTGATCCACTTATCTGGATAGTCTAAGAGTCGGAGGAAGAGTAAATCTTGACGTAGCTAAGAAGTTATTTGTTGATCAAGTGTGTACTCTGAAAGCAGGTGCCTTTACACACCAGAGTTATTTTATATGAGTTAGTAGTTTTCGATGTACTTTTCAATTTTACTTGTTTTATCCTGATTGGTTTGTATCTCGAGTGGTTGGAAAGTTCCTCTCATACTTGAATTTATTGAGGGAAATTTAAGTACTGGCTCTTTCGCTGGAAAGACAATTTCGAACGTGAAAATGTATTTTGTTTATTCCTGAATTTTCAACCACCAAATGGGTTTTCACGGTAGTCAAGAAAATCGTCTCGTCTGCTCCACTTAAGTTAAATTATGACACACCAATTTTCAAATCACCTTCGAGCGGATATCGTCTTGTGAAACGTAATTTTTTTTTTTTTTAAGAACGAAGAAATGTACATCATTATGTGTAAACATTAAGTTGCTTTGACATATTACTTTCAAATGCACTGCGTACATCAGATATGTTCAATAAAGAAAAAAAATTGAAAAGAAGACAAACTAACTAAATGTAGATATAGTAGCCGCGAGCAGCTTGACCACATTTTGGTACAGAAAGTCTATCGGCAGAGGTCGCTGATGAAAGGTATGTTACACACATCAGCCGACCAGATAGCAGCAGTAAACGTGAACCCGTGAAGCGCTCGCTACCGTGCATAATAAAGCAGCTAGTGCCAGAATTCAGATCTATTGTACAATACCGATGAAAGCTTTTTTAATCTGAAGGAAAAAATGGAAAAGCATAGCCGTTGGCGGCCATATATATATAAATATATATATATATATGGCGTCAGCCTATCCACATCTCCTATTCACAGTGCATTTGAGATCAAATCATTCTCACGCCCTAGGCAATCAGAATGTGTGCCCTGGCTATGTGGGATTGGGTACTGGGCAGAAATTCAAACGATGACAGACATAAGATAATCTTATTATTTTAATATTTATGTATAAAAAGAAAAGTTTTATACGCGTATTTGAAAAGAAAAAATCGGAAGGGCTTTTTTATTTTGTGTCGCTACTGTTCGTCTCTCAACGAAGAAGTGTGTGCCTTTATACCGCAGGTTTATGACTTCTTGTCAAATTATAATTATGTAAGCCTCTATTCAGCTTGGTTCTTGAATCCAGAGCAATTATATTGTCAATTGGCATACCTTTATATTGACGTTGATAGAATTCCTTGGCAATTGTATTGTATTTGTCGGCTAGCGAAAGAAAGGGTCCATTGATTTGAGTCTAGAGTGTATATCGCACGAAGCGCTCGAGATGGAAGCTACAGAGATGGGATAAGTTGGTAGCTCCGGGCTAGATTAGCATTGCCACTCTGGCTGATGGAATTAAGTTGTTTCGCGCTAGTCTTGCCACTTGCTCTGTGCCACTCTCGCGTTACTAGTCTTGCCACTAGTGGGAAGAGGCGACGCATCTTGCCCCGCCAGACGTCACACAATTTAAAATGTTTTTAATTAACTTATTATTTTAGTTAAGACTCAGCTTAATGTGATGAACACAGAATGCAAACACCGAGCAAACTTTCTATGGATAGAAATCCAAATGATATGATACGCCAATTGAGAAGTCTACCCCTGTTGGCAACTTTAAAGTTGGAAATCTTGCTTGATGTGGTTGATGAGGCGAAACCAATTTGTAAGATTAAATTAACTTGATCTTCGTCTTATTTACGGTGCAATATCAAAAAACGGTCGACGCAAGATGAAACTGAAAACTATATGTACTGAATGTGCGTGCATGTGCGTGCAGTATTCGCGAGCGAACCTTTTCTTTTTTACACCTACTCACGAGCGATATCCATTTCGTGTTTTTTTTTTAATATATTTCCAATTCCAGTCGTACTACATTCTATATCAGCAGTCGGCAGCGTTTGGCGTAAGCCTTTTCACGCCCGTTCTCGACACGAGATTTGAAAAACGACGGGACGGTAAATCATTCTACCCCGGCATCAAAGATGGAGTGGTACAGAATCAGCATTATATATATATATATATATATGTGTATATATATAAGCGTAAAAGGTATATAAAGTACAGACTATATAATTGTAGCCTGAGAAAGATGCAGTAATTGATATTTTAGCAACGAAATACGAAATAATAGAATTTAATAATTGGTCGAAATTGAACGCTGCTATTTTCCATTTTTTCATTTTATTTTTCCGTTTTTTCTGTTTTTTATTTTTGCCATTTTGAACGCTGAGTTTGCATGCTGCCAAACGCATTGCCTGAAGTGTCATTTATATGTCCAGTTATTTAACACGATAACAAACAATAAAATAAATACTTAAACTTTCATAACGCTTGTTTTACATGTACCTACACGTACTACAACACAAAAAACACCAGAAAAATTATCCATTCCTCATGCTAGTCATTACTTTCTCATCGTAATATAGGTCCCCACGTGAATTGGCATTGTCTCTAAACACACGTCCAGGCAATATAATTCCAGCATTATCCCGACAGCGACGACGACTGGGTTCGAAGCGGAGACCCTCCCACCCCGCTCCGCGGCACCCAGGACCCTCTGCATGGGCGATCTACTAGCGCAAACCGGGCACGTTCTGCGCTAACTCGGACCATCCCGTGACTGCCAGGGCTCAGGCAAAGACAACTCGCAAGAGGAAAACGGTCCGTCGAAATGAAAAGAACGGAAGTGCGGACTGCACCCTTGGCTATCTTTCGATTATTGTCCGCCAAGTCGATATTGTGATAGCCGAACTTAGGTGGATTGCCGATATTGTTAGTGGTCTTCTATTTGAAGTGGTAAAGTTCGCAAGAAATCAGAAGATGCGCATTCTCTCGTTTCACGGATATGAGCTCGTATCACGGTCAAAAGTAAAATAATGAGACATAAGTTTAAAAGCTAATTTACATACTACCATTGAAGCCAGACTTTGTTCCTGCTTCTTTTTTATTAAATAAAAGTAAATACAACTTAAAGTTAAGACCGCAAGTCTTTAATTTGAGAAGATTGCCATGTAACTTAAAATATGAACTTAAAGAGAGCTTCCAAATCACTTTAACTCCACCCAAATTACTACAAAAAAGTATCAACAGTAAACAATTTCTTGCGATGTTTTGTAAATTTCTAAATTAATTCTGTACCGCACTTCTGATGTCTTCAACTTAGTAACATAGCTTTATGTTTTGGATACGCAAATTTCCCGATACCGTATTAAGAACTGAATTTCCAATCGTCGCATTGGTGAATGGAGGCAAGATGCAAGCTGGCAGCCTGGAGTCGAGATTACCTACCTATAGTCATGGGCAGACGCTTTGTCACCGAGAAAATGGTGCATGCCAATATCGGGAAATACGAGAAGGGGGAGATGGACTCAGCAAAGTCTTCAAGTCGTATTAGGTTTTAATCAAAGCCAATTCAAAATGGCTCGCTCATAGAGTGCATATAAACTTGAGTTTCATAAACATTTCCATTGGCGTTCGTTACGTATGCCGTTTCACGAAATTGCTTGCCCGTTTGAGTAACTTGTTTGCCCTACGTCCATTTCAACAGCAGACGGGCGCTGCTTGGCTCTGATGCTTGGCTCTGCTGCTTACATTTGTGTGAATAGCTTCCTTAAGGAATGGCGACCATTACAATTCCAGTCAAATGGACCACGCTCGAGAGGTCTGGAATTCCAGACATGTGATTGTTAGTTTTTGTCCCGTTTATTCTTGTTTTCTTAAGTTGCTGTGTTGCTTAGGAAATAGACGTTTGGTTCTCATCGGTAATCTTAGCTTCTGAAGTGATTTGGTATCGCAAAATTTACTGTTTTTCGTGACTTTCTACTGAGCACCTACACAATATTTTTTTTTTTCACGAAATGTTATTGAAAAACTAAATAATAGAACGCACTCATCTGATATTATTTTGCGTTGCGTTTAATGAAAATTCTTCCGGCCATCAAAATATTTCAACTATATCGTCACAGATATTTTTAGCCTCTTCATCCACGCTACATAAAGAGACTTTTCACACCATATTATTAAAAGAAATTATTAGATTTAAAGCAGTCTGAAGTTCTTTCACGTGCTAATTTTATTCAAGAACAAAATCTTGTGCCTTCATAAGCCTACTTAATTTTAGAGAGGTTTCCTGTATATTGGGTTTTCTCGAATTTTAAAACGTTAAAAAAACTGTACTCTATTCCCCCTGCGGCACAAATCTGAAGCAGTCTCACTTCGCTAGAGAATCTTTCGCAAGACAAGTGATCTCATCTCAAGATCACTGATCACCACATCCACTACGCCAACGAAATACTGCCAGTCTTTGACATCACACGTAAACAAGCAAACTAATTGATATTTAAAACCGACATGACTTCCGTTTCGGTTTTCCTGGCAAGTTCGCTAGTCGCAAAGAGCTCTAAGTTTCTAGCAATATACTTCTTTTTTTTTCACTTCTCTTTCCACATTGTTTGAAATCAACCAAGTGTTTCCTGCTTATATCGCATTTTTCTTTTCAAATAAAACTTCTTTGAAAGTAGCTCTATATATATATATAAGCATCAAGACTTGTCAACACGGACAATTAAAAAACTTTTCCTACGGAGCTAAAACTTCTCTTTATTTTTTGCCGCTTCTTTTTTAGCTTTTCTTTTTAACATCGGGGGCGTCGGAGGGATGAATCTTCCCTGGCGACAAATTGATCCCGTTCAGTGGAGATAATGTGACTGGAGGGCTTGAATGGGAAAACTCCTATATATATATATATAAATATATGTTGTCTACAATTAATTACATACTAATAATAAGGCAGTTTTGTAATTGGATGACAAAGTTTGGAGTCAACTCGCATGAGCGATTTGCATTGTGTGATGTCATCAATCAAAGATCTTTGAAAGATGGAAGCCGGAGACGTGATTTCTTGGAGGTGCCCAGATGGTGGTAGAATACCCCGTGTACAACCTACACCTAAACCTACTTGAAGTACTCAAATACTCGTATACTTGACAAGCTTCATTGCATCACACCTCCCAGTAGCACAGGGAAAAACCCAGTCATAAATATCTGTTTACCCAAGTTTGTTAGGCCACAGGGAAATAACCATCAGTTCTAATGAATTATACTTTCTTTGTTTTATTGGTGACGTTACAATACGTTTAATGCCTCGGGCGAATTGCGAATATTACAAAACGACTATGATAAGTTAGATTTTGATGAAGCATGATTATGCCTACTTAGAAAGAAGTACTCACAAGGAAATTTGGAATATTACAAAAATATTTCTTGTAATTTTTCGTTATAACGTTTTTCGTTTTTAATTGTAACATGCTTTCTTAAATTAATTAGTTGGATAATGTAACATTTCAAAGAAAGTAAACCTAGATCGTGGTATCTAGAATATGTAAAAAGCTAAAGAGCTAAAGAGCTAAAGAGCAAATGTGTATGAAGTTTGTAATTCCTACCCTACGGTGCAAGCGGAGTAAAAATCTTCAAGATTATAATTTTATTAAATGTCGTTCAAAGAGAGGATGAATTAAGGCATGTGGTTGGTAGACCAAATCGGAGGAGCACGCATCTAATACAAGTTAAACCGGAAAAAGATATTGATAAAAATTAAATATGTCATAGTCCTTGCCTGATTACTCATTACATTAAAACGTTACATAGGGACCACAAGCCTACCGGCTGATATTGCAAATGCGTTAGCAGATTGAAAATATCATGACACTTTGTGCGTACACGCATCATTATGCCAGAGTTCATCCATAATTTACACCGAGCTGCGTTAATGACACACACAGCTTACACAAATCTTCCACACACCAGTCGCTCTTTGCTTGGCTCGTTTATCATTTTGTCAAACCAACCAATTTCATCATGTATTGTTTGTAATGCTATTAAATTAGTATTTTTTTTAATACGAGAAAAACTTTTAGCACAACAAAATCGGGTTTAGCCTCTGAAATGGAGCTATCAGTGGGTAGCTGGAATTTAGCCTCTGATAAACTATGACCTCAGATTTGGATAAAACAACTAGGAAATAACTGATAACAGAATATATCAACGTGACCTCTCGCTCAAAATTTTAAATTATATTATAATTAACGCAATAAATATGCGCAGCATCCCGAAAGTGTAAGCAATACTGCGAGTGTGATCATAGAGGAAAATCCCAGAATGTTTACATTAGGAGAAAAAATATCCAGCCCAACAAATCGCTGACGTATCCGATCAATTTCATATAACTACAATAATCGATCGCGAGAATACGCTTAGATAATATCGCAAGTAACCTGAAATTACCCGAAACTGGTTCGTGACGTAGGTTGGTTGTCGATATCGCTTGCGTGGACAATCCCTGCGTCCAATTTCGCATTCAAAACCAGTCCCCGTCACAGAGTCGTGACCCCCCATGGTCAAGAACCCCGCCGGATCGGTCGCGTCGTATCTCACTGATATACCGAAGAAGAATGAAAAAAAGAACACCGATTTGAATCCGTAATAAGATGCGTTGAGTCGGCGTCAGTGGCGTGCTCCCCTCTTAGAAAAGTTCAGACTTTATGGTAAGAGACCCAAGACATTCAAGGGAACTGGAACTGGAAAAGACGATTTTTTGCAGCCAAATTATATAATTTTGCTCAGTCGTGGTTTGGTTATAGCGACCAATATCGTAAGTATTTATTTATCTGTGCTGTCTTCATCAGACGATAGTTAAGAAAACTATATTATTTTCTTCCAAACAATACCCAATTATAAAAACAAATCATATTACTTCACTGCTAGAGAAGATGCATGAATAAACACAAAATTAGGTTAAAACTGCGTGATTTTGTCGGTTCGTGCAAATTGGCTAATAAAACTAAAACCGGATCAAACAAACGTCAGTTCTTCAGTAAATTACAAGACACCGATTTCACGTGTTGTTTCACTTTCGGTCAGGGGCCCCAGGGCTGAGCATGAACCCCGCCCCTAACGCCACTGGCCGCGAGATGATGTGCCCCTCTACGCCCAGCTTGCGTGTCGCACCAGAGCAACCTTGAACCTCTCCGCGTGCTCCTAGCTGGAGACGAGCTCGGCTAATCGGTCTCGATTTGCTCGCCGGGGCTTTCAGTCTTGGCGGCGGGAGCAGATCGGCTGGACCACTGACGAGATGGACTCTCTACAGATGCAGGTACCTACCAATCACTGGGTCATTATTCAAATGACCATAGATTGTATAAATGCCGTTTCTATTGTATTCATATTTTAATACCGTAACTAAAGCGTGGAATGAATCGGTGGTCTTACAATCCGTTTTTGGACAGCAATGGAGTATGATTGATCTTTTAAAGAGATTCAATCCTAGGGTTGGCTATAGGCCTTAGTTTCCATCGATTTTATTCCAATACTGTTGGCAAAAACATGTTGAACTCTGAAGATTCAAACAAGAAAGGTTTCCAGTTTTCATTAAATCTACAGAGACCACGATTGTAAAAAATTCGAACCTTAGCGAACGAATTTATTTAGTTTTGTACACAAATAACGCAATTGTCGACAATGGCGGCTTGAAAAGCAGGTTCGACTAGTTTACAACAGACTGGACAGTTCTCTTTAGCGAAACGCCCTGATATTTTCTCGTCCGTGCCATTAATTGCAGTGAAAAATAGCGCGTCGTACATATTAGTCTAAATAATTAATTTTAAAGATTGTCTGGTATAAGTTTTATCGCATGCACTCGCCTAATAAAACAGACGCGCAAATTTCCCGCAAAAGGCGATTGACGATAAACCAAGAAAGTGCTCTTAGCTTAATTACAGTACTTGCATATGCATTTTTTTCCTTGATTAATGACACAAAAATGATTACCGTCGTCGCTTTTTGCCACTCCATGAGAGCTGAGAGCTAAGTGCTCTACGGTAGTGTGTGGTCCCATCGCCACCAACAGTGCGTTGTACCGGACATGACACCTCGTTCCACACAGAGCAAATATCGTATTATTGTTTGGACTGCAGTTCCTCGTTTGCACAAAGCATTGGCGACGGTGCTTGCAAATAAATACAATTCGATGCGCAGAGGACGAGATTTTTGTCAAATTTAGGCAAGGATCTGAACTCTATAAAAGTATCAACACAATCATTCAAGGTACGTAGGTACCTTGATGACGTTGGTAACCAGAATTAATACCAATCGTTGGGAATTAACCACCCTCTCAGTATTCAATACCAATTTTCTTTTTTCTTTTAGCTAGTTTGTAAGATTGGATTAATCCTCACACTAGTCTCAAAGAGATTTTAGCACTACTCTGCATGTGTATAAACATTTTGAGTGAATTAAGTGTGAAATCTGAAGAAATATTTCAATATACCACTCATATTTTTGGGGAATTATACTTACATTTTTTTTTTTTTATTGTTCCTCTTAGAAAAAAAAGGCAAACATTTCGTACCTAACCAAGTTCGAACCATCAAGAGGTTCAAACCATCAAACCAGCAATGTGCATGATTTGAACTTTTATGAAGCGTTACTTCGTGGGACACACATTAAAAAATTAATATCTTATCAACACAAAGCAATAACTTAAATCCAACCGCATTTGTCGTGAAACTCCGCCCATCTTCGTGCCTCCTCCGACCGCAACGTTGCATAAACACGTCGTGAAATTTTCACCCACAACAGACAACCGTTTCGCTCGCTCTGCGCTGGCGCGAACGCGGGAAATGCACTTGCACGCATGCATTGTCACTCGCACGCAATCAGAAGCCAGTGCACGCCACGCACGGGGCCAAAAAATCAACAACAATGCATGATAGTGCTTTTAAATGGCAGCACTACTGACTTCCAAGTCAAGGCCCTGTTTCTTTAACTTGTTTCATTTTCAACCGTTGTAATTGTCTAAACAAGGCAACTCATTACAGATGGCAATGCTAGCTTTGAAATACCACCTCGCTTTATGGTCGTGAAAGTCGTGTAATTGGCGGAGAGGATCTTACGAAGTGATTTTAACATCAGTTTCCGATTAGTAGAACAAAACAGTGGCCATCATAGCAGGCGCAAGACCTTCAAAGATATCGGCCGAAACAGCCACCTCTTAAAGAAAACATGGCGTCAATCGACTCCGAAATGACAAGTCATAAAATGTGCCCATGCCTCGCGCAAACACGTGTTTAGATGGTAATGCCGACCGAGGAGTATTGACTGGACATTTCTCGCGCATTGAAATTCTTTCGAAATAGTTCTACATATCTTCAAACCCAACATCAACCCCACACAGTTACCCGTTCATAACCTAACTATCTTGGTTACAGCCCGGCTGCAACTGCCCGTCGCTGTACGTTGGGCCTTCCCTGGCCGAGACCTGCCATGGCAGCAGTTTCATCTTGTTCATGGGCCTGCTGGACACCTTCTTGCGCACCCAGTGCGACCTACTCGACCCTTGCGGCAGGGTGGAAAGCCCTCTGATGCACGACAACGCGTACGACTTCATAGTGATTGGCGGGGGGTCGGCGGGCGCCGTTGTCGCCAGTCGGCTGTCTGAGGAGAAAAGTTGGAAGGTGCTGCTTCTAGAGGCTGGTGGTGACGAACCTCCAGGCGCGACAGTGCCATCCATGGTCATCAACTACTGGGGGACGGACATGGATTGGAAGTACAAGACGCAGCCGGAGAAGAAGGCTTGTCTTGGGTATCCGGATAAGAGATGTCAATGGACGAGAGGAAAGGTGAGATTTCAAAATACTTTTTGGTGGATTTTAGGTTAAGCTTGATGCTTCTTGTCACACGTCATTTGTGTCAGCATCCGAAACTAAGATGTACTTGAAAACTGTTCAACTTCGCCCTCGAATTTAGGCATTATATCCAAGTACAGCATTATTAGTAGGAAAATCGGATTTTTGTTGCTGTTTTGTTGGAAAATATCCCCTGCTTTCGTGACGACACGTAAGAAAATGAAAGTATTTTGTTGGTATTTTTTTTGTCGTGCGTGACCTAACCCAACTTCTGGCTAGTAGGTTGACGCTTTATGTTACCGGCCTGGTATTTCAGTGGTTTCTGTGATGTAAGCTTAGTAAGACGAACCATCTCAAGATTTTACTTAAGAGCTAAGCTAGTCTAGACCATCAAGAAGAACCATGACGCAGTTACTCATGAATATATAACAGCCTAAAGCCACAACCAGTTTAATAAATAAATTACGTTGGTGTCCTCTTTTAACGATATTGAAGAGACGTTACAGGTTGTCGTTAAAAAGGTAATACAATTTATACAAGAATACTCGGGGCGTACTTATAATTGGGCTGATCGCTTAATGGCGAGTCGTTAAACAGGCGCCGTACGCGCTCTACGCAGAGAAAAAGAACAATAAAAATAAATCTCGACTCCTTTGTCTGAAAGTTGATGAACCGCGGGTCTAGAGAAAGCAATTTTGCTTGTTTATGCGCACTTGCTAAAATGGCAGGGACGTGGGATAGCAAGTATGAGTGCGTTGGAGCTGGTTCAAGTTCAAGGGCCTCGTGTTCTCGGGCGTGATCGTGTTGTACGAAAGTTGTGCCTTCAAAAATATTGTGTCGATTGTCACCATCGAGAAGGCATCAGCTGTGCTAAAAGGTGACCATCGTGCGGGCAGCACTGAGATGTGAAGAGAATTTGAATTGAGGGAAAAACTGTGTGGTTTTTTTGTGGTGTTGTACCATTGAGTTTACAGATAAAGTTAGAGAGCAGGCGTTCATAAGCTTTCTGCTGGGCAAACGAGCCGGCAGCACATGATAATGGTAGGTGCCACCTGGTGGCGCTTGCGGCCGTGCTTTAATAAAAAATTACGACTCAAAATACTGTGTACCTAATGCATATCAGTCGTTAAGGTTTGCATAAGTAATGTAATATAATGAAATGTAATATTTATTTTTGTCCGTGACAGGTATAGTACACAAGTGTGGGTAACGTCAGGTTAGCTATCATTTAGGCATATAATATTGATAAGAGTAAAGTATAATAAAAAAAATATATAATAATAATAATAATTGGTTTTGCTCCAAGAGATTTACATAAAGATAAGATAAGATAAAATTTTACGTAACGATTAATTGAGCGAAAATTAGTCTCAAATACGAGTAATCTGAAAGAAATAGCGAAATAAAATGTCTAAGTACTCAAAACGACGGTGACTGCATCCTCCATATTTGTCGGTGAAGTAGTCATTTGGCGGCCACATTTTGGTTAACACTAGAGCTATGTATGGTATGGTGGTACTAGAAATTTTCATGTAAATCACTAATTATTATATTCAAAAAATTAAAACTATTGACTAGTCAGTTCTTCCAAAAATTTCACGCTATCTGCAAAGGAATTTCAGGCCAGAAAGGAAAGAAATCTTTTCTAATGTTGATTTAAAAATTTGACAGGTACTCAAAAAGAAACATTTCTTTGAGTTGTGTTTCCATGTATTTGACACGAACGCGAATCTACACACAAAGAAACACACGAATAAGTCTCTCAATGCCATGAATATATTAGGCGCGGTACCAACGTACAGCAAGTATCGTCTTTTATGCCCAAGGCTAATGCTCGAACTTACTCGCGCGAAAGAAACGAGCAGCAGTATTACGTGATTATTATTTTGAAAAACACGTGTTATGTGCGAATTATGAGTCTGTGTTCATTCTTTGTTAGACTAGAGTAATTTATGCGTGATTCTGCCACCTTTCAAGAACAATTTACAAACGAATGAATGCGAAAATGTGTGTGCACAGCGAACACAATACGTTCAGTGAGAAGCGGTATACGCCATAAGGAAAAAAGTGTGCTATGAGAGCAAGAAAATAATTGAAATTAGCTCGCATTTCAGTTGACATCGCTGTGGATGACATACGGTCCTTAAAATATTTTCACCCTGATAATTTTCCCTACCTACTAGACCATTAATACACAAGAACTTTTCCGCAGCACAAGAAAGGAGCATACTAATTGCATTCTTAGTTGAATTTCTCTCATAATTATAACATAATTCACAAAGGGCTAACGGAAAAAAGAAAATGAAGTATATATCTTGTGATTCACCATGCATATATTGCTCGACGACGCTAGAATTCATTCGGGCAAATTGGCCGTTGTCAAACGATAGGAATTTAATTTCGAAGTCGCGTACGTTGCGTTCTCACGGTAGAAACATTCGTGTCACTATGATGCCAGTCTTACTGAAAGAGAGCGTAAAACACTTTGTACAAAGAAATAACCACCCGAAAGGATATTCTCTTTCTGTGAATGCGAGCTACCAGCACAGGAACGGTTTAATATTATACGTTTGAACATCTTACAAACGCTTAACCCGGTACAATTGTATCTTTTAACTCCTTTATTTTCATATTTTCAAATTAATGTGGGCGAGCATTCCAATCTTACATTTTACACACGAGGCAAAAAATGACAACTCCTAAATTTCAACGACTTCTGGCATCTACAGGTTCTAGGTGGCTGCAGCGTCCTCAACGGAATGATGTACCTCAGGGGTCATCCCCGGGACTACGATTCGTGGAAACAGGCTGGCAACATCGGTTGGGGCTGGTCAGACGTGCTGCCCTTCTTTATGAAATCGGAGGACAACCGTCAAGTGGGCAGCCTGGTCGACGCCAAGTTCCACGGCATCGGCGGCATGATGCCGGTCCAACAGTTCCCTCATCATCCTCCAATTGCCGAAGCCATTCTCCGCGCTGGCAGAGAGCTCGGCTACCCGATCAACAAGGACCTGAACGGCGCACAGCACGACGGGTTTGCGATCACGCAGACTAACAACGAGTGAGTTGGGAGAGGGCAGCTTTTGGGTGACCCGAGGACGGGCAGTTTGGAGTGCGAGAACTTACTAATAATTAGGAACGGATAGGCTTAGTTAGTGGGAAATGTGTTACTTTTAAAGGAGAATACTACTTTGGCTGTGACATAAATGTTATTCAAAAGAACGTTGTTATTTAATGGTTGGATCTATTTCTGAGTCATATCAATAGAAACCACAGAAGATTAATACTTTCCTATGCCTTCTCATTTATTTCAAATTACATCGATTGTGTCATCTTGCATGTTGCTCAGTTGAATAAGAGCTGTCAAAAGGTTGCTGAAATAAATTATATAGAATAAACCCGTGAGATTAAGTTGTATATAGGTAGGAAGTATCATTATTCTCTTGAAAGGAAAATTACCTTCTCAAATCCAAGTTTTGTTAAAAAAGATTCACCATTTCTATATCTGTGCGAAAGAATGCAAAAATGTAAAATCCCGTGCAAATAATGCATTTCATTCTGGATGCTTCCCCCGGGAGGTACGCTGCCTTATTAATTACAAGCAGAGTACAAGGAGAAATCTCTGAAGATGTAATTGAACTGAATTCATTCAATCTCGGTGCACTTTTTCAAGAAATCTAGCTCTCTTGGATTTAATGAGCTCAACGGAAGTGATCCTGCGAGCAGAGTGCGATCAATATCCGATAAAATGTACCGTCGACATTTAAATATAATATATTTCGAAACGCGTCGCGACGCGTCGGGGTATAATGGTGATAAACGACGCGATGCAGACGCGGGCGCTCCGCCGAAAGGACGAGATAATCGCTAACTTACTCCTCAAGCGCTGGGTGATCGCACCTAATTGATTTAGTGGCTCAGGAAACCGACTTCATATACTATAAGTACTGTTTTATTTCGTCATTTAAATAGTAGGTGGTATGTTAGATATTATATCATGGCACATAAACTGGAGAAATGCTGCTTGATCAGAGGTGATGTACCAGAAAAGTTTTTGCACCCTAATCTTAACAAGGGTGTCGAAAAGACTATATTTTTATGGGTGATTGTGTTGAACAGGGAGAGGGGACCCAGTTTATCTTCAAATCCATTTTTATATGTTCCAAGCACAATTCAGAGCCCCATGCAAATTTCAAATCAGATTCGCCCCTCTTAAAAGGACGAGGGTCCAGATTTCGTTTTCAGCCTCCCACAACACTGAAAAACTTTAGGGGACATTCTCCCTCTTCGATACAGGGTGCACGGCAACGTAATGGTATAACGCGTGGACGTTGAGATACCAATCGCATCGCATGAAGAGACTGTGTGCTAAACATTACGAACAATTTTACCTACAAGGCTCGTAAGGGGCATTCAAACTCCGGGGTTTCTCGTTATCCTCACGGAAAAGTTAATGAAATGCATTACATTGTCAATGTAATTGGCTGAGGGGGTCTCACTCGACCAGACTAAAAAATACCACTCTTCCTCTCACACTCACACATAATATAATCATGTTTGTAAAACTCTTAATTTGCATAAAATGCAACGAGCACTGATTGCAGAAGCCATATCAGCAGCAATACTCAAATAATTGTATCCCTCCATTTCTAGACGCGGTTCGCGCATGAGTACAGCGCGCGCGTTCCTGCGCCCCGTCAAGCACCGACCCAACCTGCACATCATATTGAATGCTACTGCTACGAGGATCGTGATGGACCCGAAGAAAAAGTCCGCCACCGCAGTCGAGTTTATACGCAACGGCCAGAAGCAGACCGTCCAGGTGACCAAAGAGGTTGTCGTCTCCGGCGGCGCCGTCAACTCCCCGCAACTCCTACTTTTGTCCGGTGTCGGACCCAAGGCCGACCTCGCCCAACTCGGCATCCCCCTCGTGCACGATTTGCCAGGCGTCGGTCAGAACTTGCACAACCACGTCGCATTCTACATCAACTTCGCTATGAAGAACACCACTTCGTATACCGATCTCAACTGGGCGTCAGCAATGGACTACATGCTCAACCGTAACGGCCCGATGTCCAGCACCGGCTTATCTCAAGTCACGGCCAAGATCAACTCAAAGTATGCACGCAAAGAAAAGGACGATCCCGACGTGCAGATGTTCTTCGCTGGTTACCTGGCGAACTGCGCGCGCACCGGTCAAGTCGACGAGCACGAGGACCCCGAGAATCCGACAAAGAAACGATACGTGAGCTTCTCACCGGTTGTCTTGCACCCAAAGAGCCGCGGCTATATCAAGCTAGCGTCCAGAGACCCACTGGCCGATCCGCTTATCTACCCCAACTACCTGACCGACGACGCCGACGTCAAGACTTTGGTGGAGGCTTGCCAGATCGCAGTGCGTCTCGGCAACACCAAGGTCCTCCGCGAAGAGTACGGCTTCGAGCTGGACATGACCCCTGTGCCTGGCTGCGTTAAGCCGGGCTCAGCGTTCGGTTCCGACAAGTATTGGGAGTGTGCCGTGCGCCATTCAACAGGACCGGAGAACCATCAGGCGGGCAGCTGCAAGATGGGACCGGAGAAGGACAGGTTGGCCGTTGTCAACCACGAGCTCAAAGTGTATGGTCTGAAGAACGTACGCGTGATGGACGCATCCATTATGCCCATGGTGCCGTCGGGCAACACCAACGCGCCGTGCATGATGATTGCCGAGAAGGGAACCGACATGATCAAGGCCAAATGGAACGTCAACAGAGCGCCGCCAAGCACGACCACAGCAGCGCCGTCGGCGGGTGGACTCGGAAACCGATTCGGGGGTGGCAAGGAAGACGGTCTACATTTGGGCGATCAACCTGGCCTTGGAGAGCCTCGGCCGACGACTGGAAGTCCTAATGCACATGGAGGCTGCAAGCATCCCAGCCACGGACATCCGTTCCCTGGCCCTGGAATGCATGGGCCTGGTAGTCATGGACCTGGAATGCATGGACCTGGAATGCACGGACCTGGTATGCATGGGCCAGGCTTCCATGGTCATGGGATGCATGGACCTGGGATGCATGGACATGGGATGCATGGGCCTGGAATGCATGGGCCTGGATTCCATGGACCTGGATTCCATGGACCTGGGATGCACGGACCTGGGATGCACGGGCCTGGAATGCATGGACCTGGATTCCATGGACCTGGTGGGCACGGGCCTGGAATGCATGGCCCTGGAATGCATGGACCTGGTGGGCACGGGCCTGGAATGCATGGCCCTGGAATGCATGGACCTGGTGGGCACGGCCCTGGATGTGGTCACCATCATCATAATAACGGTCCTCCTCCTCATGGAGGTGGCGGCGGCAGTGGCATTTATCCCACGCAGCCAGGAGGTGGCGGCGGCAGTGGAGTTTATCCCACACAACCAGGAGGTGGTGGCGGCAGTGCCGTTTATCCCACACAGCCAGGAGGTGGCGGCGGCAGTGGCGTTCTCCCCACGCAACCAGGAGGTGGAATCACTCAATCTGAAGAAGAGATAACTCGCCCAGAAGAGGGCGGAAATCGCCCAAACCCGACCAACCCCGACTACGAAATAACAGAGCAAGTCAACGAAGGGCAAGAGCCTGAAACCGAGGTCGAGGGTGATGACGGTGATCACGAGCCACAGATTGACGTCAGACAACAGAACAACGCTCCGAAGAAACTGCACACCACCAGCACCAAGACAGCCAGGAGATTGTAGGGATAAGCGTCTTTTGGTCGCAAAGCATTATTTACAGTGGGCCGATACAATTTTGTAAGCCGTTATGCGCCTCACATGCGTTATACACACCACGTGTCGCTTAGACTTGTTGGATTATTTCGCCCATCATACGCGGTTTATGTTCAACCTAGATGTCAACAAACAAAATGTACTTTATAATAAGATGCCATTTCATTTGTACTTTTTTACGAAATAGTATTTTCAATTTCCCTGATTTTTTAGGAGGCTCCTTGCTCTCTTATTCCTTCAGTCAGTTTGATCCCAATCTACCTACTCCATAAAATCTTTGCGAAAGTCCAAGATTTAAGCCGAAGGTAAGTAATTAAAAAAAATATATCTATACAGGATATTTCAAGTCTAGTGATATGGAATAATCGATTAATTGAGAAGCTCTGGCAGGCGATCTAGCAGCTTACGAATACTTGAGAGGACACTTTAACTTAGCTACAGGCATTTAAGAATATTTCACTGCACAAGCAAACTGCAACTAACGACATTCTATCTTCATTTTGATAGTAGCCCATGTCATTATCAAGTATGTCTGTTTCCAAAATTTGACCTGACCTGCAAACAGTTGTTAGTTTTCACAGCGAATTCCGGGACTTTACCGTGCTAATATACTTTACCATGCTAATATTCTAATGTATGAAAACAACAAAGTACAGTTATATTAATATAGCTGTAGCTGTATGTAATTACAAGGCAGTGCACCTGGAAACAGGAAAACTTTTAATCAATGGAAAATGCAGTTCAGAATCAGCCAGGCAACACACAAGGTAGATCCAACAATATGTAATTAATTTTTCTTTCCTTAATAAATGGCTTTGAAATTGTAAAGTTATCAGGAAAGCCACTGCAAAGGAACTTTACGAGCCACACGTGCATAGATAAATTAGGCAACCTAATTAAGTTAAATTCTCTTCGTATATAAGTAAAATATGTTCACCAGCTTACCTGAATAACAATAATATATGGAATGACAGAGAAAACCTCATGGTATTAAATCACTTAAGTACAGTATGCTAGTTAAATCTTTGTTTGAACACAATTTTCCATAAATTTATAACAATCAGATAGTAAACTTTACAGTCGAGAATAGGTGTCCACATGGGGATTCCCGTCTCCCCCTAAAAACTAGACGAATTATCATAAGCCATCCGTTCAGTCTAGTCACCTTCAAATATTTTAGCAGCTGAGAAAATATAGGATGCAAATAAAAAAAACACCTTTCTAGTATCCCCTGTTAACATTATCTATTAATTTATATTTATCTGTTGAATCCGAAAACTTACAGCTTCAAAAATGAAAGTAACTTCAAGTTCACGCGACACAAGATTACATATTTCACAACATCTATTTTTATGCTTATTCCCGGTTTTTTTAAAATATTTCCATCCCTCTGATATGCAAAACATGAAACGACCATTCCGAAATATAAAGTTAGTCATTTTGCAAACTTGGTGATTTGCCACATCCAGAAATGCCACGAGTGCATTGCATCACAAACTATTCCATGACCAACCTGTCAACATTGGATACTGCACTCATAAATGCCCTGTACCCACTAAGCCAAGCACAGCCAAGACCAAGACGAGCCGCAGATTTCCATCTCGAACATCTTGAACGTAGCATGCAACCAGGGAAGCAATTACTGCTTCATCACTTCACAGATAGGTAGCTGCTTTGAAGCACAGGCGTGAGGCGGTCGCACAACCACCCAGCTTCTGCCAGCGAACAGTAATTTCGCGATATGAGCAAAACAGCATCATCTCAATTTGCAATTTCCAAGTTTGCTAATTATTTCATCATAGAGCATGGCATCCTATTAGCCAGAGATTTCCAACCATACAATTTAGCTCCAGTCATTGACCGTCGAGTCAACACAGGCCTTATCCCTCAAAGGCGATGCTGGTAAGGAAACGTTTAAACCTAATTGCAGTTGCGTCTTCATGCGAGAACAGAGCGCATCCAACAAGTACGATAATAGTCAGTAGTAGATTCTTGTCATACTCGTTAAGTCTCGAACCACAACTTTTTTTCGAAGTCATCTCATTGCCATAATGATGGCGTGGTGCACACGACAGAACTAGGATCATCAGAAGAAGACGGCGTAATGGTAAGGACTTGAAGTAGTGACGCAGAATATGAACCAACCATAATTAGGCGAGGAAAAACAGACGTCACCAAATTAGATCCCAAAAGATGTTCAACCGCCAATCACAGAAAATGGCATGACGTTATTGGAGATTACATCTCTGAATTAATAGTATAGTGGTTTACCGATCAGCCACAGAGAAGTAAATTTGACCCCAAGGTTTCCATGTAAGTACTAGGTTTTCAACGCAGACCAAGCACAACTTGGCGGCCAGCGTTACCACCTATCTATCGTTTAGGTTCATAAAGGAAAAAAATAGAAACTAGCCATATATTTTCACCTGGCACGCCGTGGATAGCCCGAGGACACACACGCTATTCATCCCTGTTATATAGGTTACTTTCCTCAAACACGCGGTTCAAAAAGTAGGCGGTTTTTTCAATTACATACATTGACGGCCATGGCTATCTGACGTCGCTGGCTAGCCGCCCGCCGCGGGTTTATTCTGGTTCACTTTATTCACTTCGATATCTACCTATATCCTACCCACCTCTCCGTGTATATAGCAAATTGTGTAACGTCTTAGCGAGATTGGAAAGAGCGCGCCGGTCTCGTTTCTCGACCTGTCTATTTAGCATGGGAATGTGCCACGTAGATAAGTGGTCTCGCGAGTCTATGGGTGGGTCGTGGGGGCGGGGACGGAGGTTGGGATGATATGTGCATCCCCAACGGCTTGGGACTAACCGCTATCGTGCAATACATAAGATTGGGAAGACATAAAGTAGAATGGGATTACCGTCTTTGGTATAAAGAGACGTTTACTGTATGTACCTATACCTGGTTAAGCAATTGCGGTTAAGCATTTTTGTTTTGTTTGCACGTTCGATGATGAAATGGGAGTGGGGAATTTCATTTTGATCGATTTAGGAATTGTGAGTGATTTATATTGTACAAAATAGACAGACTGTATCGATGTGGATGAACTGACAGTAAGTACATCGACGAAGTTAGTGTACTCGTAGGTAGTTGTGGAGAATGACTGCAGGGTGGTGAGCATTATGTAAGAGGGAGATCGAATCGAAAATTCCCCGTCTAATGCGTAAATTACATTTTTGGAAAACCGTTCGATACGTGAACTGCTTAACGAATAGTGTAAATTTGTTTATTTCTGTTTGTTTCCGATAAGAAGTGATGTGCAAGCGCCGTATGTATCGGACGAACCTTTTGTAACGAAGCTTATTTACCTCCAGAAAAAAAATCCCCGCCAAATGCAACGACTTTAGGTTTCAGAGTGCGTTAGCTGCTACGAATCTCGAAAATATTTGGGATGGAATTTTCTCTACAGCGTTGATGTGAATGCTTTATTTATTCAACACACTTCCCATTCGCGTCATCGAATCACTCATAATCTATATGCAAAGGTTTCAAAAAGTGGCGAATACAAAAAAAAAAAAAAACGTGAATCCGTCCTGTCTCAATACGTTTTTCCACTGTGTTTGTGCTGAAATTCTATTAGCATGGATTTTTCGGTTTGTTCAGCATGGTTTTATGTCACGTACCCGCACGCGAAGGAGGATTAAATTACTCTTGTGTTCTTTTCCACTGCGCTTCGCGTTTTAAACCGATCACATGCTAAGTTGGAGAAGTATAATTTTTTCATCGTGGCATATCAATCTTACAGAAAGGTACACTGGAGCCGTTGAAACTACATCGCAAGATTGAGAATCATGCAAGTGCTTCCGTTTTCTTCACCGATTGCAAGGTGCAATCCGTTGCTAACCCCATTCCCGTTCCTGCTCACGATCACCCAACAATTTTGCAAATGTTTCGGGAAACTCTGGTCACCACAAAAATTTAGAATCCCAACAAAAAAAGGCTATTTTTTATATACAATTATATTTGAACCTAACAAATACTTTTCCGAATTTATTTTTGTTGTGTGCCTTTTAGATGGATCCACAAATCCTGTTTTTATCATTTGGGCACAGACATTCGACCTAAAATACCCCCCCCCCCCCCCCCCCCCCCGCCACCCTGCAAAATAAAAAATAAAACTTCAAACATCTTCTAAAAATAGTTAAATCTTTTATCAAACTAGATACACGACGCATATATGAATAGGCATTTCCCAGGACGCATTCCCGCGAACTCACTCCGCTCCCCCTCCCTCTGGTTGCACTCAAATCGTAGGGGCAACTCGGACACCCCAAACTACACACCCGCAAGTACAAACCGCGGCTGCAAACAGCATTAAGGATTTGGTGGATGTTGCTTCCACCCCGCACTAATCTTCTGATTTACACAGCCCCTTCCCCCCCCCCCCCCCCCCCCCCCAACCCAGCGCCACCACCGGTCAGCATCCAGAGAGTCTCTGCATTGGCGTATGGTCCCTATCCCTATCCCTACCTCGCTCCCGGCTTCCAGAACCTAGGCTACATTCGTTCGAGTGGTTTCACAGATTAATCCTAGACTTATTCGGTTCAACACATAAACTGTGTTGGAGCTTTAACTTGCTGAAACCCCCCCTACCACCACTAACTTACTATTTACGAGTTTATACTTCTAGAATTTCCTAGTCCATGTTAAGGTAACTTAAACTGCTGCTGTGTATAGGTGTGTAAAGGTATATGAAAATGCCCTGCATGTCTGTAATAATGTACGTATATACCCTAGTGCTTTAGTGCACAATTATTTCCACGCTTGTATTTCCACCCAACCTTTAATAATCCGCGAAGGTACAATGTAAAATATAAAGATTAAAATTACGCGTTATTATTTAGTGTTATTATGTTTTTGGCAAACGCGATTATGGTGCGCTTGCAGGTTGGGTCGCTTTTCAGAGGGTACGTAATGATTTTACCGTTGCAGGCACAAGACTGTGATGGTACGTGGGTCGTATCCCTTTCTTGGCGCCATCTACACGCATTACTACAGGGTGCAGGGTACAGTACAGAGTGCGTTTGTGTTAAAAGAACTGGCAAAACGGAAAAGAGTTAGAATTTGGTATCATTCATTTTACGCCACAGGAAAAACGTCGAGGTTCTCGAGGAAAATGCGTACACTTGAAGAAGTGCTGTCAATTTTTAAGTAACTTAATAAAACATCGAATGAATCGAAAGAAACGAAACCGGAAAAGGTCATAAATGTCAGTCTAAAGACAGGCATCACATTTGCAACAAATGCTCATGTTATGATATTTTGGGTATTAAAGTTTGAACTGTAGCCGTTAAAAATGAAGCTTTTTTGAAACAAATAACTACATGCGCGACAGGAATTGTTCTTTTTTGCGTTACTAATGACAGGCTGCACTGTGCGGTGGAAAAGTCACGCCCGGAAAATTGAACAACGCCGCTAAATAATTCATTGTGGCCGGCTGGCCATTAGCGATCGCCGAATAACTAACTGGCTGCCACGTCCGACACAACAAATCGCTGAGATACGCGACTCAAACGACAAGAAAATATACTTACACAAACAAATTAGTGCCATGACATAACACTGTGGGTGTTATTTATACTCTTGGTAAACTTGTACATATGTAATTGAAAGTATCGCTTTCAACTTGCCGATTTTTCTTAACAATGATACTGTGCATTCAGTGAGAGAAGATATCAAATTAAAGCCATCTAAAGCCATTTTTTCCATAAGAACTAGTGGAAAGAAATGCATAATAGAGGGTTTTTAAATGGTATCTTTTCTCACAGGCTTAACTATATTCCTCATCTCAGAGATAGTTCAGTGTAATGATTTGAAAAATATGCGACATTGTAATTTTTTACATCTATTGTTTATTATTTTAAAAAAAAAAAAAAAAAAAACAGCTGCAGAGTACTGGGACAAAATAAGAATAAAATAGGTTCGGATTCCGAAACTGAGCAAATTAAGAGTTGAGGTCTATTTTTTTGCCGTAGAATGAAGGGAATGTCATTTCCGCCAAACCCCCACTCAAATTAGCAACACTTAAACTAAAAAAAAAAAAATATGTCTCATATAAACTAAATAAAACCACTCAGTGGTTGGTCATTACGGTTCCAAACAATGCTAGCCGGGGAGGCTAGTGGGTTTCCCAGCTGGGAAATCCCAGTGAAATCGCCGAATTAAAGGCTTATTAAAGTGTGTTTAGGGTATGTGTTGATCATTTTCACCAGATTTGCGCCTTCGGAAATTGCGTGATATCCTGATTAATGCCCCAAAATATTTTCAAAAATGATCAATATCATTTGGGCCATAATTTGAATTCATGCGCACCTGAATTATGTGCCAACAATTGTATTTTCTGGATACAAGTTGACATGTCGTACGTGGCTACGAGCAACTGGGGAAAGCCGCAAAGCCGCCAGGCGCATAACGTCACAGTTGTAACAAAACAAAAGTTGTCTCTACTATGCAAAATAAATTATAGAACGCTAAACATAATGGTAATGGTACCTTCACAATTTGCACTCAATCAAATAGAACAAAATGTCAAACGAGTTATTTCGATCCAATTTACTTGTCCGAGACAGAACGACCAAAAGAGTACCTACAATTCCTTTCATGATTATTTCGTTCATTCGATTCGGCAAAATTAATTGTATTATTATGAAACTAGTTCTAGATTGTTATTACATACGGGGGAGCATTGTCGAAAGCTATAATTAAAATAATAACATAAAGCATCATGTATTAGTCAATTTATAATCATGATTTTTATATAGGTGGTTAATATTACGTCCATGCCCTATTTACGAATACATATAATAATATGTACTTCTATTTAATTGACTAGCTAACACGTTTAAAATAATACGTTTAATATTTTAAATCATATTTGTTAGTATTATATTACGGGTAAGTAACACTACTTTCGTCATTTTTGTATGAAATCGACCGACTCACCTGTCTTCACATCGTTAGTGTAAGCAGGCCGGCTTGCAGCTTCCAAATCAAACAGGTGAGTGTGCTGCTTACCTGAAAAACAGAAAAAAGTCACATATTAGAACACACAATTCTCACATGCTCTTCCTCAATCAATCCTCAAAAGCTTCTTCACTTCTACCACTTCTACCTATCATTTCGGACTTTGCTAGAGTTTTGCGAGTTGTTTAGAGTTTTCTAGTGAATAGAAAGGAAGCTAGACTGGAAAAATGTGCGAGCGAGCCCGGGACCTCCCGAAACCCGGGATCGCCCAATTGCCGGTCGAATGTTCTATCAATTGAGCTATTCTGGCACACAGATTACAGTTTCACGGGATGGGATCAGGGATCCCCTCAAGGGGGAAATGAATAAGTGTTCTGAGTTGATAATATGGTACATTTTGGTAAGAATTGAAGAAATTGATGTCTGGAAATTGGTAATTGATCTTAGGTGTATCTCATCTCTTTAACCCGATACACATTAAAACCTTAAAATATTTGTAATGTCCATCACATGTCCATCACATGTCCATCTACTTTATTTTATGTGGATAATGGTTCTTACGTAGGCACATAAAGCAATTTTTTCTTCAAAACAAGAAAACCCTCAAAAGCTTAGACAAACAACGTTACTCAATCACTTCTCCCAATAAAATCAACTTCAAACTGAACCCCGCTACCCGGGCTTCAACAAATTCCAGATCGTTTTGTCTGTGTAATGAAAATCTTTTTATACTGCATAACGACCGCATCCATTCATTAGATACATACAAATAGATATGGTACATAGGTATAGGTACACGTACACGTCCAATCAAATCCAATCGTGCTCGTTCTAGCGATGCTGATGCCAAATATTTATATAAAATCGATCAAATTATTCTACAGACAGAGCTATTTCAAAGAGCACAACGCTTTTGGTTTCGGCATTTAGAAATTTACAAACTGTGCTCCGATGTTACGATGTGGCGAAACGATAATATGCAAGTATAGACAATATAATGGTAAACCAATTTCTCTGCCAACGCAATTTTCCCTCTTCGGTTCAATCATCTGTACTTATCTGACAAGCTTATCGCAGAAATTATAAAATAAATACGCCGAAAAAAAAAGGCAGGCACACTTTTATTTGCTCAATGAAGAGTTTAGTGAGTCGTAAACTCGTCGCAATGAACCAATCAAGACCTATTATCGCTAGATACGAAAACCCTTTGAGCGCTGTTAGGCCGGTGACCTGTCAGAACTAGTAGACCATGTATACAGTATAACAGCGTTAACGTTATTTGATTGATTAAAAACTTTGCCAGTGCCATGGGCAGCGGGTTACGCAATTGCGCCGAGCGTACGCGGCGCCTGCTCTTTCCAAAAAGCGCCGCGTTCGAAATACGAGATAGCTTCCTGTTGAATTATTAAACGCGGCGGAAGCTTGGCGAGCGGGCTGCTAAAATAACAAGGTCGCCTCGAAAATAAGATTCACTCATGCTGTGAGTATTTTCTTTCGACTGAATACACACTCTTTATGAATATTAAAGGTCTTCAGTTCCCAATTCTCAGAATTTGATTCCAGTTTCAGCTCAAGCTTTTTATTGTTTATCAATTTAACTGACTTTCTCTGTTTTCCGGTAAGATTCATTCACTGCGAACTCGCTTTCTCTTTTTTGAATGGCCGCCAACCTTGAAAGTATCTCAAGGCCAACGAGCGACCCTCTTCCTCATCTTCTTTTACGCCTAGCAAGTAGCAACAACTTTATTTACATTTCTTTACATTTCTTTACATTTCAACACGCTAAGCGTGATTATGACTCCCCATCTTCCTATATTCGAGCTAGCATCGGGGAGTTTGCCCTCCACAACCTGCGCCTGTCAACTCGAGGCCCCCGACGCCGCGGAAAAGCTAACGCACGCGCGCAGGATATTTGCCACGTCACAATATAAACAATTCCCTGCGCTCTGCATTTGACGTTTGTCGCGATGGCTAAAGCGACAATAACGGAATAACCGACAGACTTGAGCGAGCTTGGCAGGTCTGGCGTCGGCGTCAGCGTCAGCGTCGGCGTCGGTGCGGGCATAGGCTTTGGCGTCACGACACAATATCCCTAACGGCAGGACCCACGAGACTCAACGGTATTTGCGGGCTCCTGGTTTAGCCTAGTTGTACAATGATTGTCGACCAGTCTGACTGGGGACTAGAATACTATCAAGTGTGAAACAACACGGGTGAAATAACAGATATGGCTAAACAACTTGTATTAGCTATTTTAGCTGGTATGGTGGAAGTGCCTTGGATTATTATAGCGATGCAACATTTAGCTTGATGTTAGCTCTGTTAAAGTTGGTTGAAAACCGTGTTTACGGTTATAGCTTCCTGAAATAATATTTGAAGGTAATATTAAATACCAATATAACTTGGAACTTATTACAGTAATGCCGAATGTACAAAATTGTGGTACAGGTATGGACGACCCACTTAGCTATTGTCTACTCCTAGCTCGAGACCGAAAAATATAAAAAAAATCGTAAACTTTTGGATTTCAAGAAGCAATTTCGTATATTCAGCAAGGGTCTGGTTGGAGACAACGAAATTTCAAAAATATCCAACGCATAAAAAAAACGCCAAATATAGTTATTTCTCTGTCGCGCGTTCTCATACCTTACATTCAGAGTGACACCGAACTAAGAGTTATTTAGAACTGCTTCCAGCCCTGGAACAAAATCATAAATCTTGAATGCATCTGCTACCTCACACCCTGGCACCGGTATTGCATAATTTTAACGAGGTAATATAGCGGTGACAAACTTGATGTCAGGTAGCGGTGGCTGGAGAATAACTAACGTGTACTGCTTGCTATACACAGGTACACGATAGCAGCAACCCAATCACAGTCGCTAACACGATTTGGGACGCAGCGCTTCTAGCCCAGCTAAACTTACTGGCGTATTTTGGTGGAGGGACATGTCAACCTAGACTGCTTAGCAGAGATGTATCATTTTAATAAACATCCAGCGGTGATCAAGCACTAGTCATGCGACGGGTGTATCTATATAGTTTGAGCGAAATAGTTAGTTTTCAACTAAGAATATGCTTGGAATAATAATAATTTGACATATTCTGCATGCACGTCTTGTTGAAGAAATGTGTAATATTTAACCGTTATTGCAACACTTTGCAACTAAATAGACCTCAACTACATTGAGGTTAATGTGGGGTTCTTACACCACTTTCTTTAGTAACTTGCAATAGTCAAAACGGAAAATGCACCATTAGCATACGGTTGTTTTACAAATACAACTCTACAGCAGCTCTTTCAAATGTCTGAAGACTCAAAAAATGTTCTGTCAAATTCTTCAGATAAAGAGCAAGTTCCGATTCCATCTTGGTTAACAGCCATATACTAACCATTGACATTCGATTAGCATAATACTACCTGGGTAGCACGTCCAACTACTATACGTACTTTTAACTATCTCGTGCATATCTCCAGCTTGCTATGTCGTTAAAGAATTCAATCAGACAACTAAAGGACAAAAAAAAAACAACTGATAGATATCCAAATTAAAATGCGTAACGCTTCTCCCGAGCATTTTGGACACCGCGCGCACGCGCGCTAGCGGCGTTCTTTCCCAACGCGCCATTCTCGTAAAAGTCTAATCAGATTTCGGGTGCGCCGGGGACGTCGACGCCGTCTTTTCCCCTGCTTTCTCGGCGTCTCGAGCCCATGTGACCCCCATACGACCCAACAACCGAGAGCCCGGTGTCGGTTTACTTTTCTCATCGTCGTCGTCGTTGTCGTCGTCGCCGTCGACGGAGAAAGTAAATTGGCTTAACCCTACTTTATTTCGTATGAAACCCGCGTATTTTGATCTTATTCTTACAGTTTTTTATAAATCTGGGAGCGGTTTGATTTTGCGTCGCTTGAAAGCGCCGTGTGTGGAATAATGTTGTGTGGATTCTAGTTGTTGATCCAACATTGAGACGCAGCCTCAGAGACCAAGTAAACCTAACAGAACTAGACCATGGAAATATTGTGTCCTAAAAATATCAATTTTTAGGGTGGTCAAATTTGGGATTTCCAGAGTGCGCAAGCCGGTGCGCAAGCGAAAACAACCATTTTCATGTGGATAAAGCCATGAGAATTTAACCGATGGTTGATTAATTACACTATTATCACATAATGATAACATTCAATTGCACTACATTGTTTAGCAACCATCAATTTATACACATTGTAATGAGAGTGTGTAGAGAGAGTTTATCGATTTTGACAAAAACTATTCGAACTGGGTTTTGTCAAAACTAGTGCTAAGGTTACATCAAGTGTAGACATGAGTCTAAAAAAATCATAGTTTATCGATTGCAAAAAAACGCACCAAAGGTATCGTATCACATAAGTCTAGAATGTTGATGCAGGTTCTGTAAAAATGTCAGCAAATCTCTGCACCTTGAACGTGGACGTCGTGCAATAGGGAGGTGGAAGCTGTAAGGTAACGCTTGGTTACGCACTCTTGCCAACAGCGAGGTCGACACTCCTTTATTCGCGAGAAGGAACAAGAAAGATTTCTTTGATAACAGAAGCCTCACGAAACAAGAGCTTCCAAGAAAACAGTTACAGAAGGGGGGGAACAAAAAGGTTATTGATAAAAGCTAGAAAATTGTTATTTTCATTGTTAGAATGAGACGTATAAGCATCACATTCGTACGCCATCGTGAAACGATGCTGTTTCTTTTTGGGGGAATCTCATTCCAATCCGAATGTGTCATATATACCAACACGATGCGTACCACATTAGAATAAAATAATAATAATGGATAATGCAGGCACAGTGCGACCATATGATATAACTTTATTGGGAATACAAATCCCAATGTGATTCGGTAGGGGTTCCGCCATAAAAGACTCGACTACTCTCTCTATATCTAACATTTAATTGAAAATAAAATGGTTCGGCGTTATCCTGTTACATTCAACCAAGCATAGCATCCATCCAATAGAATGATAATATTGCTGTTGACATTGCATGTGTGTTGGGGGAGTAAAACACGACGTATCAACATAACTCACAACGTTCATTGACTACATAGTCCCGACTTTTTCTCCCAAGCCCCGTATCATACACTAGCAAAACAGAACAATGCAGTTCACGTCGCTAACGAATAAAACCTTTAATGACGGGAAGCTTTCAATCGAATGGATAGTACACTGCATAAACTTGACTGAACTGAAGATTTGATTGAGTGTTCGGTTCCTTCCTGCCGTGCCATACCTGTCACGTGGCACTGACGCGTTGCTGATGTGGTGATTGTGATTTATTGGGTTGACGTGTGTTCGATGCTACTCACGATTATCACTTCCGTTTGTATAAAATGGCGTGAAACATCAGTTTGATGCTTAGATCGTTTTCACTTCACTGTTTATGATGCTGTGTAAGCTCTGGGTGGCTGGGACAAAACATTGGAAATGCATTTCCGTCGTTGATCAGTTTTCAATGTTTTTTTTTGTGTGATTTTTTCTATTCATGTTTCACTAAAGCTTTGTTGACTGTATCGATTTCAATGTTTTGTTGTGATTGGTAATGTATTCATCCTCATTTCATGTAACTATGTTCATCATTGCACTATGTTATTTGGGTACCAGCTCTGATTCGTTCTTTTTGGTGTTTAAACAAGGGCGTAAGTTGATACAAGTTATGTTACCATCAAGAAAATTTACCAAAAAGTAACTATTTCATTACCACGATATATAATGACCAAATAAAACGTAAAATTACGACAAAAAAGTAAATATTTTCTCACTGCTTATACGAATGTTATAAAAGTATTGCAATATAATGATTTATGTTTTAAATAAGACTTGGTGAAGTCATATGCCATCGATGATCTAAGTGTTTTAAAGAACACCGTCGATCTTGCACCCTTCAAATCGAAAACCCTTCAATTTAAATTACTTTCAGCAGGTACTACCACCATAGCAACCAAACAACGATATTTTCACGGCATTCTAGTAGTGTTTTTTGTTTTTTTATTTGTTGGTTCATATAAAAATGGAACGAGAAGAGTGATGCTAAAGTGACCTTCAAGTGGTCGACCTTGAAGTTTGAGTGCAAAAACCAAAATTCTGTGAGATTATTTTTGAAAAATGTCACTGTTTCCCCCGCTGGCGAGACTTGGCGAGATTGGTTACCGACATTAAAAAATTGTAATGTTTGTGAGTGTCATAAAATTACTTTCCAAATTCGAACACAAGAAGTCTGAACCTTCAGGAACTTTTCGGTGCATTCGTGGACGTTTTTCCAGAAAGAACGCGAGCGAAAAGGTACTCGTAATCTCCACGCAAGAGAGGCCACTTCGAAAGAGTCGTCGGCTAGAAAAGCACTGATGGTAATGCAAGTGCGAGCTAAGCCCCCTCGGTTTAATCTGGCGTGCCATTGGCCCGGCTAGATCTTCTTATGGACAGTGGCGTAACCAGTGGAAAACCAAGTGGAACAGTATCCACTCCAAATACTTGCCATTGATTGGGTGGTTATTTTTTTTAATTGTTTTCTAAAATCGTTGGGAAGTGGGTGGCCACTACCCAACGCCCAGTGGCCACTAGATGTCACAGTGTATTCATTTAGATAATAATAATACAAAAATCGATTTAGGCTGACAATTTCTATTTCTTATAGTCTCAGTTTTGTTAGATGGAGAATTTTCCTCTACTCAGTTTGAGGCTCTACTAATTTCTGTCAATATATTCCTCCGGCTTCAGTTTTTTTTTTACATTTCAAATGGTATCAACACGTATTGAAAAAAGCTTATTGTCAACCAGTTGTCAAATCTGCGGATTGATTTCACATAAATTTTGATTTCCTGAGTTATTTATAAAATAAAGCAATCATCAAACTTTGTGAAATTATCATTTAGTACTGCAAAAATAGAAGTTATCTAGACACACCTTATCACTACCTATTTATTTGTAAAATAAAGCTCCTATCACATGAAGTATCTTATACGCAAGGCCATGATTCGGTTGCTCCAGAGCTCCGCCCGCCACTGCCCAGGTTGGGTCACGCCAGGTTACCAGCCCAGAGAGGAGACATAGTGTATTATGTTAATGAGTAAACAATCGTCGGCGTCGCGTTGAGGCTCGGTGAGTGGTTTCACCTTGGAAAAGAGATCTGGGAAATCTTGCGCGAAATAGCGTGTTTGAGTTGTCAGTAGGTGCTAAGTCACAGGCACCCAGTGTAAGCTCGAGTAACAATGGTTATTGGTGCAAACAGAACTAAATGTTATAATACATGAATCACATTGTTGCATTGTTACCTTTGCATGACAAACCATTTTATATCGGATGTTCACCTTTTTTTTCAAATTTTTTAGACGCTTTTCTTTTTAACACTTTTCTTTCCATTCTTTGCAAAGTCGAGTAAAACCGTCGACTAAGTTTCTTTTTTAATTAATTGAAATCTCTTTTAATTAAACTTGTTGAGCCATGATACGGAGGCGAGTGTTTTAAAACGAAATTCATCAATTATTTGGCACCGTCGAAAGTCTCCAAGCCGCCAATTTTCAGTGCAACGACCTCCATTTCAGTGTTCATCAACACAAAAACACTACAAACACCGATTGCGGTCACTCTAAAATATTTGATTAATTCGTAGACTTGCTTAAAGTGCCTGTGACTGAGAGTATATTTAGTGCACAAATAACTCTAAAAAAGAATAATGTTAGAATGCTCTGCAAAAAGGTTAAACACTTTCCTAATTGAAACTACAAAAAAAAAAAAGCGCTGAAATGTGAAAATTTGTTTCACCAAAAAAAGACACCAAAAAGAGTATATCTCCTCACACGCCAATTACCAATTTCTTACCGACATAGACCATTCCATTTTTCACTCGGCGTTAATAGGTTCATATTGTCAAAAAAACAACGCTTTATTTTTGTTCACCAGTAGTCAGAGCCACCTAGTACACACAAACAAAGCTGCCTGTACCGATGTTTACAGTGAAACAGTCCCCAAGAGAGATTAAATGACATTTTATCCGCATTCGTGCACGTCATGATTTTCAACTCGCATGTGACGTCGTCGGTAGGGCACAGTTTTACACGGTCACATAGCAGTGCCCTCCATGGCCACATTTCAAGTCGGCATCCTCGCAGGCAAGTGACTGATTGTGACATGCCGGAGCATTATGTGCGAAAGTGGTGCCAACTTACAGGCTGTACACGCTTTGTGAGTCTCTCGAGTCGCGTTCCTAGTTTGCCGGTGTCTTAAACGTATCGCACATGATACCCTCGGTCGTCATGATACTTGCGACATACGACTTGTTCGTGACGCTAACTCAACGATGCAGCTGCGACGTGGTAAGTTTGTTTGGGAATCGATAATATGGCGTTGATATGGGTTTGGCAGCGTTGTGCTAAGATATGTTTGACGTGAGAAGTAAGATGTCTCTGCGATGTTAATCTTGTAAAACTACGTGTCGTGAGGAGTACGTTAAAAAGTATAGGATTATTTTTACATCGCAATGGTCAATGGAATTCGGTACGCAGTATTTGATTGCTTGCCTATCGCAACAAGTTTCTTGGGACGGTAATAAAGATTAAAAGGGACGGTAACATTGGTTACAATCTTAGACTGGGTTTGCTTAGATCCTTACTGACTTAGATTCTAGCAGAATTTTCTTAAAATTTGCCTTTTATTTTATTAACATACCCTTTAAATTTGCAACAAGAATCGAATTTTTCAGAGAAAATTTATAAAGAAACGCATGTAATTTCAAAATGATTGCAGAGATCAACCAAAAAGTCTAATCAGAACACCAAAGAAATGTTCGTTTTTCTGTTCTGTTTCTGGAAAGAAACATCTTATTTCTAATCCACGTAATTTGTAACGACGTTGAAAATCTGAGTGATGACAAGATGGGACTGAAGATGAAAGGAGCAGACGGGTCTCTCGGACAGTATCAGAATCAGAGTGATACAGACCCTACAAAAATTTAACGTTCGGGCTCATTTTCCACCACTGAGATCTACAAAAGTCTTGACAAAAAAGATGAAAGGAAATTTATGTGACAAAATAATAGTTAATAAGCAGCAGAAACTGTCGCCTTTAGAAGATGCGCCTTTAACCTTAAATTACTCCCAGCTACCTTTAAAATAGCCTACAAAGGTCATCAGAAATGACATTAAGTTAATCAAATGTTGAGTGCAGAAACTTTTGAGGTTAGCAAACTAGTTGATTGTTTTTTATCTTGCAGTTAATTAGTCGTGCATTGTTGTCTCCATCTGGTGTCGTGAACTGTGGTAGCTAGAGGTAAGATTTGGATGTAAGACGACAATCTCGCCGACATCCAAGAAGACTTGAACGTTAGCATGTATATATCTACCTTGAGTCGCAACTACCAAGATATTTACAATGTGCTAGAAAGTTGGGTAAACACACGATCAAACGGAATTCATCGCAGTAAGGGGAAATATCATAATGCTATTAGGTACTACGTAAGCCTGGTAGAGAAGTTAAATATTAATGCTGCAAATCAGGGTTCAGAATATCAAATAGCGTATAAAACCATGAAGTTTTCTCCGTCGTTTTTCTCTCAATTTTTAAGGAAATTTAGATAACTCGACTCAATCTGTTTGAAATAATAATCTAGGTGCTCAATATTTCAGAAAAAAGGAATTGAATGAGAGCTTTGACCCAGAAATTAGTGTAACGCCACTGCTCCTAGCCTTCCCATACAGAAATGTTCGGGTGAAAGCTCTATTATGCGTTTTTAATATGATTGGTCCTATGATGTTCAGAAATTTTAAATAAACTGGCCCCAGTGCAAGCGAATAAATTCATTCAATTTCAAGAGAGCGATGCTGCAATGTGGAACCAGTTTAATTTTCTAGTGGATATTTTGCCTGCTACAACCTTTCGATAAAGGAATATCAGTAAATAACCACAAAGTATAGTAGTTTTTAGACTCATGTCTACTAATCTAAAATTGAAATAAATCACGAAGTTACCACAACGACTGTGGTTTATTTTAGTACCAACTGTCATTATATTTGAAAATTACTTAACTTCCAAGTATGCTAACAGATTAACTTCATTTCTTCATTTCATCATTTTAAAAAGATAATATTTATTGAGATCTGCTGTTTTGTATATTTTCCTAATTGACACGCCTTAGATGCATTCAAAAATATCCCTCGATCGGTGGACCTAATAATAGATAAAAACAGTGGAAGTGCCAAGTTTGCTCTGCGGGATGCATTTAGGCGAAATCTGAAGAAAAAACGTTGTGAAATGAAAATCGTAGTCTTTTTCGGTATATTATGTTTCACAAGTAATAAATCATAAAGAAAGCCAACCCTAATCAAGCTTTGCCGCATTTCATCGCCGGGGTTGAGGAGCCAGGTTTGCTCTGCGGGCTGCATTTAGGCGTCATCTCAAAATCAATCTGCTTTATTACAACTAATAGGAAACAAAGACTGATAGATAGAAGATAAACAGTACTAAGTTATATTTTTACATCTCAAAAACAAACTATTGTTCATGAATTACGTAATAAACAAAGAATCAAAATTCCCCGTGTTAAAAACTTTTTTTAAATTAGTTCCACATTGATCAGAAGAGAATCATACTTTTATTTCATGACATTCTAAGCCTCAAACAAAATTTCTCCGAGTATTCCGCACGTGTTATTTTCCACAAAAGCTCACCTTTATTTCTTTCATTTTTATAACACCTGAAGGTCAACTTGGCCTTTTTAATTTTGTCTAACACGTACGTTTACAACAGCTAACAACGACAATGTTTTTGCGAACAGCATGCAGATAGCAGTGAGTGCGTTGGGTCGGGCTACGCTGGCAAGGGACTGCTGGCAAGCGAGAGCTGGCAAGGGAGTGCTGGCAAGGTAGAGCTGGCTCCATTCAGTCGGCAGTTGCCACTGGTAAACAATCTCTTTGTTTGCACACACCCCTGGCAAATGCTAATGAGCACTGTAAATAATAATAATCTGCAGTATAAACACTCGTCTATATACATTTACGAGTTAAATACATTTGTTTCAACTATTAATATCAGGTACTATAGCAAAAATAATGTGCAGATTTACACATAATTTAAAAAGTATATATTAAAATTGTATTTAATATAAAATATTATTGGCTTCAACAAAATTTGTATCTTAGATACAATTGCTGTTCTTTTTTAAAACAACCAGTACGAAAAGTTGAACAAATAATATATATATATTTTTTTTTTATAATAATAACTTTTGCAATTGAATTCGTCAATTAACGGTCAACCACTACCGTGGCTTTTTGATATCTTTAGAAACGTACATTTTGTGACAGTATAATATCTTTTTGAGCCATTGTCTTTATTGCGCTCATAGAATTAATAATCAAGCGACATCGCAGGCGAAGAATGAACCCTTCTAGAAACAAAACTATTGCAACATTTTGAACGTAATTGAACAAAGCAAAGTCGTTCTTAAGGTCCGCAGTTTATAATCATAAGACATATATACACAGAGACCGGGGTTATTCTTTATGCTACTTCTCACTGTCTTCAGACAATGGCTTTTAAACATTTGGCAAAAAAATACAGAAGACATTTTCGAAATGATTCCACACGGCTAGAAGAAAAAGCTCGTGCGGAAATTCGTTGAAGCAGCCGCGTGATATCTTTCACTTCCCGTTTATTTAAATTGTTTTACGATTCCAATCTTTTCTTTTTATCTGTTCGAAGCTTATTTGGAAGCCCATCAATCTTCCATCTGCAGAACGGGCGGAACTGTTACTCAATTTTCCAGGTAAAGCGCTGCGGTTTTAGCGCGACGCAGTCATCGATCTGGTCGCTGTGCGATCCAAATATGAGACTGTCAAGTTCATTCGGTGCGATAGACGTCAACGCTCTGATAGCGGCTCGTAAACCATGTGATAGTTTCTACTTCAAACCCAGAGATAACTTAGAGTCAAGCCAACCTGACTGTTAGTTCACTGACACTGCATTTGATTAGTTCTGATTTCAGCGTCTGGTTGCTGCGATATGTGAGTAATATGTGGCTAAATTGGTAAGTTGATTAGTCAAAATGGCGTGGAATAAGTGCAATGCCCATTTTTTGGCAATCGCTTGCATAAAAAAGAGAACTGTTTGGTCCTTCTAGATACCTCCAGAGGCTAGGACAACTTATTTTGGGTACTTTGTATTTTTAATTATTTTATTCTAAACTTTTTCATTGAAAGCTTGCTTCGGTCACTGGGTTAAGATAACGTGTTTAAAAAATAGTAAGCCAATAAATATATCACCTTTGATAAGGTTCTAAGCACGAAGAGTCCATCGGGCAATGAGTGATAGACCTTCGAACAACTTTCATGCGGTGAAAGGAATTAGAGAAAAGTACACAAAGCCCATTGGTACGTACGTCGAACAAATAGAAAAAAGAATTGAAAGCAAACTTGTCTTTCGGCTCTTAGAGAGCCAGAAAAGGGATAACAAACTCACTTCCTAAAAGACGCCGTAGTGTGACTAAAACTTCCGTGCCTTTCTTTCCTATCACATAGTTGATCTAACTTTCAACTTTATCGCCAGTTTGTATCTAAGCTTTCTTATTGCACATACCAGCCTACACATTCGAAAAACGACTTTAATCGGATTGCAAATTTTCCAATTTACATTACTCTTTCTTTCGGGGAACCAGCAGCCTCCAATTCTCTCACGTTTGTTTATCTCTTTATCTAAAGATCTTTTCCAGCCATCTGAGCCGTGAATCGTGACTCGTGACTCACTGTTCGTAAGCGCATGTATGCTTGTTCGAGACGGTGTGAAATTGGATACTTTACCACAGCAAATATGCGCAAAATTCGGGTAAAAAAAAACGGTTGCAACGACCCATCGCCCGACGCCAATGTAGTGCAACGTGAAATGATCGCAGGAAGAATCTAAGGCACTATCAAAGAAATGTGCAAGAGCACTTAACTTAATTGAGCTTTGATTAGTATGTTAATACTCGAGCACTTAAACGAAGTTTCTATTTGCTATGCATATTTATACACTAAAACAGCGATCTTATTTTAATTAAAAATGTATTCAAACAGGGATTAATAACTTCGTAGCCATCTTTTCGCAAAATAAACATAAAAATCGAGTTTGAAATCCTTTCAGAAATATCCACCTTTCTTCTTCATCATATCAACCTCCGAAATTGTAATTCTATCTTGTCTTCACTTTCTTTCCAGGAACAACGACGGTTGCTGGTCGCACTCGATCCGGTCAAACGGCAAGCCACGCTGATGTTTAACGGCCTAAGCAGAGTATGTGTAATGAATTTCATCTGGCCTCGTCCTAGCCGCCGTCTTCTCGATCGTCCCATAAGAGTTATTGCGCGCGGCTGGTGAGACGGGCACACAAGTGAATGGCGCCGGTGAATGAGCACTGAGCGCCGATCTTGTAAGATGTTGGGGACATTATATAGGATGCGCGCCCCCCACAGTCATTACCACACCAGCCCAGCCGGCAGAGAGGGAATTAAGAAGAGGCAAAAAGAAGCTGAGGAGACGTCTGCAAACGGGTAACTCGTCCATTTGGTCAGGTGCCAGAATTACATTTCCTAGTCGCGCAAGCGAGGACATTCGAGGCGTGTGAACTATATCCACTGTCTTATAATGCAATCGACTTGGATAATATATTGGGCGCAAAATTCTGTTGAGCATAGGACTCGGTTGGGAATGAGCTAGATAATCTGTGATAATCGACTACTAGGATAATTTTTATCAAATAACGGTTAATGTAGCTTGAATTTAAGATATACGTTGGCTTTTCGTGGCTTAAATTATGTGACAATCAGAATGGCTACTTAATATTAGGGAAGTCCTTATGGAATATAAGGCGGGGATTCCACGTCGATCCGCAAGTGTCTTTGGCGTGGAGAAGATTGGCAATAAATTGCTGATAATGTCGGTAGTCGTAGCAAAAGTGATATCACTCATTGCCAGTTGCACTCAGCAGCCGCGAGGGGCGCCTGAGAAGCATAAATATCCCGTTCACAACACATTAGCTGCCTCTCCATCTACCATGACGCTAGGCCGAGGGCAAGTTTAGCAAATTCCTACATAGTATAAGTATACTAATCAAATAACTTTCTCGTGCTGAAGATGCGTTAGATCTCGAGTATATTTCAGTAAGGAAGGCGAGTATTTACCAAAAAGTTGCTAAGTCTATGAATCAATAGTTTAAATAAACATCAAATACAAACTGCAGAGGGAAGTATTAAGAAGTTTGCGCACAAATCATCGATTTACGATCATCTTATATCGTATGAGCACTGTATATACCGTTTGGTGAAAGTTAAAGGAGGCCTAAGCCTATATTTGGCAGCCCCCCATCCCCCCCCCCCCCCCCTCCTCACGCAACCAGCATAATTGGTTGACGTAACCTTGCCTGTCGGAAAAATACCGATCGATAATTTCTGTCTCAATTGCAAGGTCATTCATAATCATTCTGACCTTCTGGAAAGAAAAAAATGTGTTTAAGCAATCCAATTTTAAGTTCCCACTTGAAAAAAAATTCAGCAAAAGTACCAAAAGTTACATTGCAAATCAAATATTGACTTATTTCTTGTACATACCATATTTATTACCGGTCGACGACGTTAATAATAATAATGACTACACACCCCGTCGTTCTTGGCAGCGAAGAGTTATTGACTAAATTTCGATTTAATTAATCACAGCATGTAAACTACTTCGAAACGAGGCCACGCTGCCAAGGTACTGTTTCACGTGTCTGAGCAAATCAGTGCAGTGCTTGCACCCAGAAGCTATCGAATGCCCCAGCCATCGGTTACAGCTGACTACAAGCTTGTTTTTCCACAGACAAACCTGTCACTGATGGAGGTTTTGCATGCACGCCGCGCTAGACCGTTACACGTGCTCACTAGACTTTTCAAAAAATATTGAAACTTATTACATGTTCAAAGGATTTCTTACATTAACAATCAAGTGTATTTTTCACATTGCTATCGGTCTTTGGCCCCTGTCGTCCACCTCTTTGTCCGTTGAATTATAAAAATATAGAAAAGTTACTAAAAAAATTCAAATTTTAAGATTATTTAATACAAACGCGAATTTTAATGGCTGAGTTCTGTCCAATTAGAATAACGAAAATTGTACTTTGATTTGGTTGACTTTGTTGCATGGCTCTGTGCACGTTGCAATGGTGTGTGCGTTCAAGCGTGATGCGTACGTTTTTTTTGTGTGTTTTATGTTTCCGACTCTGCGAGGGAAAATCAAAAAGGTTTACACGGCTAGTAATCAAAGGTGTACGAAAAGTAAGAAGGGGAATAATGGAATACATGGGTAGGGGGAGACTTAATTGCAGTCTCGCATTAGTACGCGTCACTTGTTTCGAGAGATGAAGGTAATTACTGGCAATGTCGGTGTTTGTGTCTCTGGGTTCGCCTTGATTCCTTCTCATTAAAAGACGAGACTAGAGTTTCACTGACAAATCATGAAAATAATTTTATTTCTTTTTGGATGGGTAGTTTCGGTTTAAATTCTTGCATGGCTAAGATCTCGGCCGATAATTATTGGTACTTGCGCATTATTTGCATTCTGTGTTCGACAAAATATCCATTAATGTATTTCAAAACGTATACAACTGAGAGCACCGCTGCAACTTTGGCTAAGGAAGATATATTTACTTTCAAACCCAAACAAAGTTAAAAGTAAACTTAAACTGCAAGGAAAGTTCACAGTTTTAAAGCAAATAGTGTAAGAAATAGTGAATAGTGGTATTAATTCAATTAAAACGTTAGATACCTTGTAATGTTTTGAAAAAAATAAATTGAAATTGAAATTAACTATAGTCTCATCATTAGTTTGAATTTATTTTAACATCGCCAATTTGAAAACCCTACCAATGAAATATTATTACAAGACGTCGATGATTTTCGATCTAAAAATTAAACCCCGCGTCTCAGATACGAATCCATAGACAATAAAGTTAATTAACTTGCGGCCAATTCAATCGAAGCATTGCAAACGATCCGTTATATAAGTTGCGCCGATAAGCAAACGAACAAACTGATTCTCTTATCGCCGCTATGACTAAACGAGCATAAGCGCACCTTACGCCGACGCCGAGACCCAACAAACGACGCCGTTGTCACATTGTGACTTCTCAACTGTAACAGAATAATGCCATCAACGTTCAGAGGAAATTAGACGCTCACGTTGAATTAGCTTTTACTTCTGCTGGCGTGAAATTTTACTTGTTACCCGTTTTATTCGAGTTTATGTGGAGGTAATTTAGCTGATTTTATTAGCGTTAGGTACAGTGGAAAAACCGTTAGCTGTGTTTTACTACGCGGAAAGCGTGCAGCTTGGTACGTACATATAGTTATTGTTCGCATGATCACTCGAATGATGTTATTAAAATGTTACTATTGTCAAGCATGGTAATAATTATGTACGGCATAATTATATTAAAATTCGTTACTCTGTTTTCACCTATAAAATTACCCTGTGGTTATTTTGTATTTGTTTTATTTATCTTTTAATTTCATGTCCTACCAATAATATATCACGTGCTGTTTGGCAGTATGTTATGTTAACGTGTCTATAGAATTATATGAGTGGTCCAATTTTAACTGGGCTTTTTTTAACAAAACAACGCTTTTTTTTAATAGTTCACGATCAAACTTAGCAGACTGAAAATTTTTCAAACAACCCCTAAATCGTACATCCAAGCTAGTGTCAAAAAAATTTTCAAGTGTATTTACTGATGCCCAAGACATTATTTTTCTACGATAAGCACTTCCCCAAATGTGTAGGATTCTGCCAAAAGCGGAACCATAAATAAATGTGCATCAAAACTTGTCTCAGAAATGAATATGTTCCGAAAATGAATACTTATGTTCCTGAGCGAGCTTTACCGATAATATCCCAACGCATGCAAGCAACCAAGCCCTTATCACTCAGTACCTTGTGTAAAATCAACCAGACCGCCGCCAACAATTGTATAGAGGTGTAACAATTAAACCACGCCACGTCTACCAGTAATCGCATGCTTATAACTCGTTAGTCCACTGACTAGTTGTACCTACATAATCCAAAAGAATGTATTTATTAATCATCGTTATCAAGTCATCACTGACCTAGAACGATGATGGCCGCGCCAACCTTAAAAAGCTAAGACCACCGATAGGAGTACCTCCTCTTGAGTCTAACGCTTGGCATGTCAAGATTTCCCTCTATGATAATACAACAACCCCTATAGTTTAATAACATACCTGTTTCTCATAACATTCCACGAGGAACCGTTTGGCCTGTTCGTTGCGCAAGTTCCCTGTCTAACATTTCATTAACTTCTCCGAGGCTAGAACCAGAAGAGGTCTCCTCCTATCCTATATACTAAGAAACGCGACGTCCAAATTATATCTCTGTTGTAATAATGCCGGTGAAATTGACGCAGCTATGGGGCAGGGGGACATGGGATACATACTAGCACGGGATCAAAAGATTCTGTCTGCGAAACTTGAGATGTTGCCTCCTGTTATCTTTCACTTTGCCTCTCATATAATTGTCTATAGTAAAAAAGAAACATGTAGTCCGTCGTTGTTGTATTATACTTTGAAAGCTCTAATTTCAGCTTTTTTTAGGCATGTAATTACTTTTGTAAATAAGGACCGATGAAACAAAAGTGTTTTCATCAAATAGATTGAACTATAATTATATCTAGCAGATAATGTCAAGATATTCTAGCCACCGGCACGATATTAATACTATTAGTTGACTTGACTAAAATTTCAACCCCAGTTGCTAACAAAGAACACTTATAAAAAACCCCCTTTTATTTTCATTCAACATTTCCTAACAAGGTTGTTTTATTAGTGGTCAATTACGCCATAGTTCCTTGCATATTTAATCATAATCCTTATCTTGTCAGGTGGAAGTAGATAATTAGGGACCTGAAACCGTATAGCCACCTGCAGTAGACGCAGGCGCCGCAGCCCCTAGTTCGGTACCGAGGTTTCACCCCGCCCCCCGTGATTAGGCCCACTTCGGGACCATGCCTCGACAAAGCAGAGAGCGTATCTTGATTAATCATAAATTGCCTAATCAAGAAAGATAAAAGCGCTAGCGAACTCTAACCAAGGGGATCAGGTTCTGGATAAGAAGGCAAGAGTTCAACAACGTCTGTAATTCTCGAGAGGTTTGAATTAGGAAGCTAAATATTTGTTTACGGGAGTCAACAGCATTTATAATTAATATGTTTGAAATGATAAGCTTGTGCAAGAGCGGCACGCGAAACGAGTGAATGGTAACATGTCAGGAGAGCTGTGCGATTTCGGTGCGTGCGTGCAGAAACGATTTTTGCGTTTAGACTTCTGGAATTGGATGTGTTTTGATGTGTTATTAAATAGCTGACAACTTTTGGTTTTCCATTGCTCTTAATTTTCCGGTCTCTGTTTCGCAGTGTTTCAATTTGGGGTAGACTACCTTGAATGCCAATCAGGTTTTAAAGCATAGAACGCATTTTCCAGAAAATGGAAAAACCAGAGTTAGTACCTACTCAAAACGGTGTGGGAAATAGGTATGTGGAAGTTGAAATTATGGCAATAAAAAGGTATGGTTCCTTAATTAGAAAAGAAACAGTAAAAAATCCAAGACTAGCACACTTTGCTACATTTTTTGGCTACCGGACAAAAATTCTTACTCGTCATAATCTGATCGCAATTACTTGCACCTTCTACATGGCTAGATAAAAGGTGGGAAGGGGCAGATTACACGATCTTAGATCTTACTGAAACTACCTGCAGAGGCAGTTTAAGTCGATGGGACATAAGAGGTTAAATATAAACTTTTACCAAACTAGGTATGGGATAACAAGTCAAGTCTGACTGTGTTTCCAGAGTTCCCTACCATATACTACTTACTTGTTAATTTATTGAATTTTTTTTTTATAATGCCAAGTCATTTCAATAGGAAAACAAAGACAAAAGTCATAAAAATATGACTTCAAAATTTCATTAAATGGCTCGTTATTAGCCAATCATATGAAACTAAATAAAACTAATGGTAGTGGAATTCATCCACAAACACACACAAAAATCATGGAGAAACCACCCTTAAGAAATCTATTTTCTCTCCCTAACCTTTACCTTTGAATGCGAATATCGGCTGGCAATATATTACGGCGCTCCTCGCCGGCGCTATAACAAATGCGTTTGTCTGCGATCGTAATAGGCACTGCGTCAAAGGCCTGTCGAGATTAGTTGCTGAATTAAAAGCCAGTCCAGAGACGCCAGACCCCGTAAATTATGTGCCCTGCAGACAGCTAGCCCATCGTGTGTGTTGCTTGTAAGGCGTGGGGCCAGTGGGGGTGGAGTAGGGGACCAGAGAAAACAGAGATGAATTAGGCATACTTATAAATAATTAGTCGGGAGGGTGTACTAGTCATGGCTCGTAGCGGACGGTTTATATTGTGAGTGTACGAAAATGAAGAGAAATGGTTCGAATGATAGGGAATTAATGAGAAGGAATGTTGCACATCTCTCTGAGTATCTATTATGTTGAGTATTTTATTGAAAACAACCATTAAAACAAAAGTTTAGATTTTGAATTCGTAAAACAAATGCGTTCGTTACATTGTATGTGCGGGCTCTTTTGTTAAATTAATAGATTTCTGTTGTCATGTGAGTTCAACATTATGTGACTTTCGCTGCTTACTGTTGCTCTGGGAATAATTTCATTTGCATTTGCGTTTCAAAATGTATTTGTACTGGAAATCGCTCACACGACACGCTTTCCACGAAACACTTTCAATCATTACCACAGCTCTGGGACAAAGGTGGTATAAGCATGTATTCCTGACACAACTTGCCGCTTTTAAAATGTTTAAAATTAGTAAAACAACTTACGGTAGGGGAATATCATATTGCACTCTTAACGAAATTTGAAAGATTTACACTAGTAAACCGAGCCTAATCGTCGCTAAAAACCACTTGCGTTATGTCACAAATTTGTGCACTTTTGACCAACTATGACGTATAGTTGTGGAATGGGGAGAAGGGCCAACTGATTTGAAATCAACCTTACGTATAACATACAGCATCACTCGAAGTTCAAGCTTCAAACCTGCGCCACTGGCATCTCGACGTCACCCATTGTTTTTCCAGGATGCTTAATCTTAATTAAAGGATATGAATGAAGCTCAACCTAGCGCTACGCCTGCTCCACTCGACGCCAGTATGTGAATCCAGCTGATAAGGATTTATTCGCGCTCTATATTCTGGCCTGTACTAGACGCATGCGGATAGCGTTGCTGTTGCCTCGTGTCGAGCTGTGGACAGCGACAGCAGGTACTGCAGTGGCGGCTGTAGATGTCTGTGCTCTTGGTCAGTAGGGTTTAACGGAAACTCTGAAACGTGCTCAAACTGTAGAAAAACTAACTCTTGAAGCAAACCACGTTAAATATCGTATCAAAAAAAATCCCACCCGGGCATCAATTGTGCTGGCGACAAATATTTATTTTTAAAATCATTCATCTTATCTCTAGATCTATCTCACTAAATTTCAACCCCAAATATTTCTAAATAACATGCATTTTGTTGTTCTTAAGCGTGCATCGTTCTTTGAGGCATCAACATAGCATGATGTTAACCATTTTGAGGCTGGTTTTCGTAGATTCGCCACGGTACGGTGTCCTTGAACTGCATACGTGCTACCTCTTTGCAAGTTAACTTAACTCCTCTGCTTCCTCCTCTGCTGAGAACACATGATAATTTACTTGGAGAGGATCCCCGTAGCTAGCACCTTACCGCCACAACTTTAACTGAATCGAACTAATTCCCGAGCCGCGCCGTCTTCTAATTGCATTGACGCGGCCGTCTGCTTTATTTCCCGTGCCGTGCATGGCGAACTTGCCAGATCAATAAAGTGATATTATTCCGATGCCAGATTCTTGATTACCTCGATGTCTGTTTCTGAATTGTTAAGCAGTCGACGATGGGGTTGGTTCAATTAATTCGACTCGGAATTAATACTGCAATTGTGCCTGTTGATCAACTGCTGACAGCACTGGCGCTATTTTTAAACACCATAGTTGGTGGCGTTAGTCAGAAATTGCACGTTTCTCATAGTTTGATTTGTATTTCAATTCCGAAATTGGTGCAGATTCGTACTTCCAGGATCGCGACCTGCTTTGACTTCTATTAACACTGAGTTCAAGCTTAGCTCTGGTTATCTGGCATGTCCATAGTTAAGTCACGTCTAGCTATCATTGCCGCGGTAGAAGACGTGTCTTATAGCTCTCTATGGCATGGTAACTGACATTCAGTTTCAGTCCAAACCATGACCTTCTAAGAGTTAGTTCGCCATATTAATGTGGCCAACTTTGTCCCAGGCAGCATGACATTTTGCTGGCCTGCCTGTTTTTCGATTAAAATGTTTTATTACACATGTAAATATCAACAAAACTCTCGTTGAAACCGAATTTCTAGGTGTTTGCACTGTAACCTGGTGAAATATGGTTGTTGTTAACAAATATGCTCACGGTTCTGCATATTTCATGGAACTGAGTTTCATTTCACGTTGAGTGTCTGATCTATCATAGATGAATTTCCACGGGTAACCTACGCCCAAGGTCATTCGATGGGAACGCCCAACCCAACAAAGACCACCAGAGAGCGGGGCCGCAAGCGTATCTTCCTGAAAGCTATTCCAAAGTTTAAACCACACACGCTGTTGATAGTGTCATGTGTGATTACGCCACCCCAGCGCTGAGCTCGGTGAGCATTCGGAAATCCGCGCCCAACCGCCACTTATTGCTATTCCACGTTGCTAAGGTAACAGTAGCGCGTGGGTTTGAAGGATGATTTATTTGAAAGTGGTTTTTATTTGATAACACGCGTCTAGGCACAGTAGTGCCAACCCGCGGGAAGACGAATCGCACGCATGATGGCGCGGATCATGACGCGACCGAAGAAAATCCGCGGAAAATGGGAAAGAAAATGCGAAATCTGGACGTCAAACAGCGCCTAGGAGCCCACTCTCATCGGAAGCTAGGTCGTTTGTGGCACCATTCAAACGGTGGCCATCGCGGCCGGGCTTCTCTCACTTCTTTTTAGCGCGGTACTGTTATTTTTCGATAGCTATCAGGTTTTTTTGTTGTAGGAATACAGTTTCTGGAAAAAGTCTCGCGAAACTCAGTTGCTATTGAAACAGTGAAATTACTGAATAATGGTCTCCGACCAGATTTAACTGACCCAACGCACTGTTGCTCAACGCCAGCACCCTCGAACAGTTGAAATTGATAACGATAAGCGAACAAAGTGTATTGATAATTCACGGTTCCAGATCACGGCAAACGTGCCCTTGTCTTAACCAGGGCAAAGTTTTTCAATTGTCACGAGCGCTCATTTTCAGAGCGACACCCCCGAGCAGGCTGCGTCGCACGTGACCTGCGACGACGCTTATATAAGCTCTGCTTGGCGTCGGCGTCGCGACGCGTTAGCCCTCGATGCGTCTTCACGTGACACCCGAGCCTATTGATAACATTCATATATCAGCAGGATCGCCGCGAAAATGCTGGTGGGAAATCGTTTTCGTTTTTACTCGCGCGTGTCTGCAGGGATTTTCTGGAGCGGTCTCGACGGGAAAGGGTCGGGGGAAGAGAGATGGGGGGAGAGTGGATAGGTTAAAGGCGTGTGTGAATGTGTGACGAGTGTTGATAAAAGATGTCCCGGCGCGTTTGTCGGGTCCGTGGCCAAGCGCAAAGTGGAGCCCCTGCATCTGTCACGTCGTTCGCTGACATCCAGCACAAAATTACGCAGTGCTGAGCGACCTTTCTGAACCAACTATTTCGAAAAGTATGTAAATTTTGCGTTTCGTGAGATGCCAACTATTTATTTAAATGTTATGCCTGGTTTTACTGTGCACCACAACATAGCTCTTTGGATAAAACACGTACAAAACATGTTCTCCAGATATGCTTGGTTGGTCTTGAATGAATAGTGGGGTTTTTCTTGCAATTCCAAAAGTGTAGCTGACGGTCGTTGTTTTAGGAACAAATTTTTTTAATCTCAAACATATTGTTTAGTCATTTTTTAGTGAAATTATTATTTAAATTCTGTTAAAATGTCCACAAAGAACTAGTTCAATAGATTTGGACAATATTCTCTCTAAAAGTAAACCACTTGAGAGTTGTATGATCGATTTTAGTGTCTAAATAGTGGGCATTTGATGTGAATGACCTTGTTAGCTAAACGCTTTGGTTCGTCTCTTTTGACTATGGGCAATTCTGCGTTTGGTCGCTGTGATTGTACTTGCGTCTAGTACGTTGACTTTGAATGTGCTGTTACCGACGAGGACTCATCAATATCACTTCGCATCAAAGTGTATCTTCCAATTCTCTGGAAACTGGGAGAAAAATCAGAAGTAACAAGAGAAAAAAAACCTTCTCTTATAACTAATTCGTATGCCCGACAGTTGAAATTACTTATACATAGTTTTTTTTTAAGGTTTAAAACTGTGAAGAAAGGAGAATAGTTTTCTAGCGCCAGGATTGCATATAAATAGTTTTTTATTCAAATTTTATGATGAAAATTTTCATTTTCTTTCCATCAAAGATTCTACTGTACGTCTTCCATGACTGGCTTAAAATAATCATTCTTATTCTCAATTTTCTCGTTCCAATATTCAACTAATTTCCTTCGCAGAACTTTATCCCGTTTTTTTTTTTTTCTTTTCACAAACTTCAACTTCCCTCCTTGTCCTAACCGTGGGTTGTGTAAACGCTTTCACTCGCTCGTAACCCTCAGATAATACTACCTCAGATCATACTACCACAGATAACGCAAAAGCACGCAAGTAACGTTACGCAAAGAATTATTGCTAAAATGAGGTCAGAAACATCGTCTTTAAAAATTTCTCCTGGAAAATAATCTATAAGAAACGATCGTTACAAAAAGAATTCAGAAAGCAAGCCTTCTTTCCGTCACGGTTGGTTGGTTATAGTATATTGGTTTAGTTTAGTTCATTTGAAAAACGTTCTCATTGTGAAACACTAATGATCTTCCAACAAGCAACCTTGAAAGGGTAGCTTCTAAGCAAATTGGAAGAAGCCTATTTGCACTGGAATCTTATTGTTCAGACTATCGACACAGTACAAAAATAGCACCAGGTTTTATTTTACAATCCGCTTTTCGAATATTAAAATTTTCTTCAATAGCATACCAGACACAACCGGTCTTTGCAGTTTCAACCTTCAAGTTCGCAAGGCGCAGTGCATTCACACTGCACTCGCTTAAAAATGCAGTTTTTGCTACTTTGCTACTGTTTATAGTACCCACGAGTCAAAAGTGCATTCAAGTTCTTACGAATGCAACACCTTGCAACAAATAACTTTTTCGAACTTCTTTGTCAAACATTTTATTGTTAGTTTTCTTGGAAAAGAAAGTCAGAAAAATTCGCGCTGGCTTGTAAATGTAAAGGCCATTCAGGACTATGAAGAAAAATGGTATTAAGATTGCACTCAATTTCACTGACGAGAAAAGCTTTCAGTTTTGTTTTTTCATAAACGAGGAGTTTTGTAATCCTTCGGTTACGGTTTGCTCGACCTGAGAAATGCTTCGACCTGTCTATGCAGTGGTATTCTCTCCGGCTAATGAGCGAGTCTGAGTGAGAGGAACTGCAAGTCAGTGGAAAATAGGAGGAAAACGAAATGGTATGGTGGGGTGTGAGAATGAGGTAGGAAAATGACTGATGTTTGTTAGACCCAGAACCACAGAGGCTATAGGACATAACCTAGGCCCAAACCCAGAGAGACGATTCAGAACTAACCTCACATAAACGGGAAGTCAAATAATATAGCACGTTTTTTTCAGAGCTTAAGGAATAAACTTAATGTGGTTCTAGGTCTGATTTCGAACGTCACCCTACAAACATTCAACTTTCGGACATAAAATGATGTGAGAAATCCCAAACGGTTCAAATCTGATAACGTTATCGTCCAAATCGCCTGTCATCTTACGAACGAGTTTGGAACACCTCCAGCATCCGGAATGGGTGAGGCGTAAACCCGTAAAGCCCTTTTGGCACAAAAAGTATTTGCGTAAAACAATGTCTTAATCGGGACCCAGCGCCGCCAGACTTTGCAGGATTGCATTACAATCAATGGGGTGCTTATTCAACTTCCCGTAAACAGTTCGTCAACAGTCCTTCAACTGGCCTAATACTAGTGTTATGAACCACATGACTACCAGTGTTTATATACGTGAATTAAGTAGTTATTTCTTTGGTGGGCTGCTAAAAAAATTGCTAATTTTATTGCATATACATATTATTATGCTATGCAGTAACTTTAAATATGCTATAAATTAATTTATCTACTTGTAAAATAATTTAACGGATAAAATAAAAAGGTATAAATTAATAAAAACGCTCTATTGTATTATAGTGATTTTGTATAGTTCGTTAAATCGGTCCTTGCAATATACTGGTAAGTACTACCGGTCTAGACTGAATTTCGGTCCTAAAACTATGATAATTAATAGCATTTATCTCGTCACACCTCTCAGTTATTGGTGTACCAATAAAAAAGTTTCAATTTACATTCATTTTATCAGTTATTGATGAGATTTGCATATCGATTTTGAGCAAATTCACATTTTATTGTAGAATGAATTATATTGTAGAATGCATTGTAACATCTTTTGTAAAATGAATTGCTATTAAAAGTTGCTTTGAAGGAGAAAATCGTCAAGAACCTACTCCAACTAGTACTCGAAGATCTCAATAGCTCAATGGACTATGTGAAGTAATGATCAAGACTTTTATTTTCATTTGTACAAGCGATGCATTCAGAAAAGTAACATAAAGGGGTGCGCGTGGCAGTCCACATGTCCTAAGTCCAGGAAGGCAAGACATCTCGTTGTTATCACCTTTTCGTCCTTGCGTTGCGAAAATTCTAAAATCTGTCGACAATACGCGCAAATCCTCAAATTGGATTCATTTTGATGAGCGTGCACTTTCTGTTCGTTGGGAAAATAACCGATTTTGAATTTCAAGTCCGTTGCGTCGACTCAATCGTGTGACTTTGTGTGGCTCTGGCCTCTTTTCCCGTGAGGTTAGCAATGAAATCCGCCTTATTTCTTGTTATTAATAAAAAAATTCAGTTCACAATGAAATTCTATCAATCATGGGCGTGAGGCGTGGTATTTGAGTGATTTTTCTATTTAAATGCAAAATATGTATTGATACGAAATTTAATTTCTGTTTGACAATTGGTAACAGTTACTGCTCGAAAACAGAATCAAAAATATGTGGAACCTATCAAATAAGTCGAATGTTGCCAACATTCGGTCAGATCAAAAAGGACGGTCATTTTCGCAGTTTTTCCGACAAACTCGCTGGGTTTTACACCCATAAAATGCCCACTACTTTGCCGCCAGGCAGTGGGATAATTTCTTTCTTTGGTAACGCCGCCATTCCATGCTGATTGAGTTGGAGAGCGAGATTTATAACAACCTGTTCACGGCACAATGTCATTGTCCTCCCTACGAATGCCCCTAATTGCCATTGCTTTGGCAGTTCATTTTGTTCGAAACATGCTGCGCCATGTCCCTAGCCTCTACTCTAACCCTCTCCCTCCCCCCCCCCCCCCTTGGAAGCCATCCACCAAAGAGGGAAGCTAAATCCCCTTAAAAGTTTATAAGATGAGTTTCATTTCATTGCGTCAGATCATAAATTGCAACACAAACGTTTTGAGGCGACGACAACGCAATTGAAATAATTCGTGTGTCTTGCGAATCACAACGATAAAATATTACCCTCTCGTCTTCATTAAACCCATTTTCCAGCTCTCGGAAGGAAATGAAATTATATCTCCGTTGGGCTACCATGGCTTTGTTATTGTATCTGATTCATCGAGTGACGCTGGTGAAACTGGTCGTTGGGGGTCTCACCCGCGCGATCGCTGCAACTGAAGTTTATTTACTTATTTCCTTCTTTATGTGCTCATTAGTGCAGCTCACTTAGTGGGGATGGTTAACTGTGGTGGGAGGAGGGTAAACCGCGAGCCTCGTCTTCTTGGGTGGATAGGAAAATCTCACAGCTTGCCCATTCATTTCGATCGATTTTTTAATAAAATTAAAAAAATAAACTGTACGCTAAATTATTTTTTTCTGTGTCTTAAATATATTTTCCTCTCTCAATTCATTTCGTTCGCTTCTCCGCCTCCTCCGCTGAGGAGGCTGCAATTAAAGGTATTATCCATCCCCGTTTCTAAACTCTTGATTATGTACTCTTTCAACCATCTGCTCCCTTCCCATTCAAATAGTCAACCCTTCTTAATCACACAAAAGTAATATCGCCAAAGTATACTTTTTACTAACACTTTTGATCATTACGGAATCATTACAGTAATGAAGTCTTTGAGGGTTTTATGCATAAAGAGATTGAAAGTTTCGGAGCTCAGCCGTTATAATACACTGCGGTATGTCAGGAAAAAAACCGACGGGTTTTGGGAAAATGTTTCCCGTGTTTTCATCTCAACCTCAGGATCTTGAGTTGGAAGTGAAGAGCATACTTTTTTTATTAGTTGAAGAAATTTTTCTTTAGAACCAAGCGTAGATAAATGAATGTCTGTACCTTGCAGTAATTTTAATTTTTGATTGCCCGAGCAAATTTTGTATTACTGATTGATTCGTGGTGTTTAACGACGCACCGTTTTGACAACGGTCTATTACTGAAACTCCTTCGAATGTAATTATCGCATTGGCCCAGTATTATTTTCCCCTCTTAAGTCCAAAGTCAAGCGTCATCGAATCTAAACTGCAAGATTGAAATCTGAATTGTCATCTGCACACGTCGTCACTAATTCGTAGACCAACGATTTAGGGCGCGTCTCTCAACCCTCAGCGATTAGGGCCAAAACGATTAGTAACCCTCTGAAGTGTCCACAGCGAAGGAAAACGCCACACTCTCGAGCAAAACGTATTGTCCTGCTTGAGTCCCGAGTAATAGAAGATAGGACTAGTCTCATGATGGTTTTACCAGTAACTTAAGTCTAGCTGTTCTCGTAGATCAAACCTTATTACTCGAGGAATCGGTCAGCCCTATGTCGTAGTTGAAAGTCCTAACATACCTGTGAACAAAGAAAAAGAAAACATTAGCAAGGTTCGTTGTGTAGTTAATTCGGACATGGCTCAGCATAAAGTTTGGCTATAATTTCGAGGCTATACGTATCGCAATCTTCTACAATTAAAATGTTTACCCACAAAGAAAATGACGTTATCTCGTTACAAAACAATTTCCTTTAAAACACCATGTTTAAATGAAAGATACCAATGAAATACCGTTGCAAGATTTCACTTTATTTTCTCATACCAAATAATATCCCAACCCATTCCTCCGGTCAAAATTGATCACTCATGAACCACTGGCCTCTCAAAGTCATGAACCCAAGTCTCTTATGAACTTTCCTAGACGTACAGAATAATCAAAAGGGACGCCGTCATTTTCTTCCTCCAACCCCTCTCCAGCAACTCCTCGCCCCCATCTTGCACGGTTTGTTCATTGCTCTCTCCATGGTTCTCTTCCTCGTCCTCGTAGGCATCCTCTATCCCAGTCGAAAGCGTGGCATAGCACCAAACCATGGAGCTCTATAATTTATAACCCCTCTTAATGACCCGGCCACAGACAAGTGAAAGACTTGGAACACCATTTTAAGAAGCCAGCTCCCGATTAAACGACCGCTGCGGGATTCGAACGCACACCCCTTTGCTCTACTAAAGACTCTTTAATTTAAATATGCTCCCGTTTTCCTTATATTATATTATTCTCTCTATACCCATAAACTTCAATGGTATGTTGTATATATGGGGGACTCTAATATTTAAACGAAATTCAACTATATTAAGACCAAAATCTTGGGGTAATAAATCCTTGACTACTTTCACTTTCACCAACTCCAATACAATTGGCTCGAGTTTGCTTCTCTAATACTGTCCGACATTTTCACGGAGATTTTCCCGATTTTCTCTATCGAGCCGCAAATTTGACTCGATACCTAGAAATGTTCAATCAGTTGTCTTCTAATATTCTGACTGACCGTTTCTGTGAAATCTTAATCGTTTCTTGACGTAAATAAAGCAATTTAAATACAGCTCTAATATGTCGGAAAGTTCCATTTAATTCCTCCTGGTTAATTCTGAATTATTTAAGAGGAAGTCAAAATCGTATCTTGAAATTGTCTTCAATTTCTTTCTTAAATTTTCTTAAATTTATCTTCTTTTCTTGAATACTCATGCATTCAGAAATAGTTTATAATTGTGTTACAAAAATACACAAATGAGGAGAATCCTTGCAATGCTGACAATAATTAGCGGACTCGGGCTAATAAAATACAGAGTTGGTAATATTCCATGCACATAGTAATGATACAAGACACATGAAGAGTAAGGTTCATTAGTATGACCATAGAGTTTATAGGTATAGTAAGAGAGTCAGCGTTAATGTTAAAACATTCCGCTGAGCAAACCTTAGCCAGTAACTCGTGATAACGGTAGACGCTACCCGATGGCGTTTGCGCCCGTACTTCTCAAAAAAACTTCAGCAATTAAATAATTACAACTAAAAATATATATCTATAAATACAAATAAATCAATTGCTGAATTCAGCATAAATAAAGATTAATTGAATGTAAGCCAGACTTAGCTGTAAGTAATCAACGAAAAATAAAATGTTCAACTATAAGTTGGAAACATCTGAATTTTACTACATGTGATTGGAAGTCGCCATGGCAATAATGTCAACTAACATTTCGACTAGGAGTATGGATTTTGGTAAAATTGAACCTGAACAGTCGAAGCGACCGTATTTCACCTAGAATCATCCTACGTTTTTGTCTGTTAAGTAGTATTTGGCGGCAATTTTTTTTGGCGAAAACAGTTTAAAATTAGCGCTTTGGTAATTTTACACATAGAGAATGTGTATCGTGCCCGAGCGTAATAAAAGCTCGGCTTTCAATCTTGCTCTTTGACGAACTTGCAAAGAATGCTTCGTACAAGCAAGCTATTTATTTTATTTTAATAATATAAAATTGCAAACTAAAGTCTCAAATTGACTTTGAAAATTTTTCTATCTCGATGCATGTAGTTTACCAGGGAAGTCAAATAAAACTAGCATGGCACGACTCGTTTGCCATGAAAGAAAGGATCAAAGACTAATTGCAAGACTTTTCCGCCCTATTGCACGATACACTGTTATTCAGTAAATTCATCGAGTTTACAAAGAAAGAAGAACGTTTCAAGATTAATGTGCAGCTTGTTCATCTGCACCGTCATAAATTAAATATTTTTCACGGAATACATTAGCGAAAATCTTCTGTGATAGGAATAATAATGATCTCAAAAGAACTGAGCGGCACATGTTTAGATGGTTGCCACAATGAGCCAAGTCTTCAGCTCGGAGATTGGCTGCTAGGAGCGTTATCTTCACTAAACTTCAAGTGGCTTGCAGGTAAAATTAATTAAGGTACGAAAAAAAAAGTAAAAACAGCGTCAACAGTGAAACATTGGTAAAAACCCCCGACAGAGTAATGAAGATTAGCTTGCATATTTTCAGAAAAGTATTTCCTTCGCTTTTTCAAGCTTAATTTTACACTGTCAAGGGAGAGGGTCGGTAGGAATGTCACAAGAAAGGTTTAGATTGTTTTCCTGGTCGCCATGCGAAGATATATACGATGTCCTTAAGGAATTTCAGGCTCTATCGCATTCTTACACAAGCATTGCGCCTGGCGGTCTCTAATAGTGTAATATCGCATTGTCTTCAGGCCATAGACTCCACAATGGTAGCTGTTACGATAAGGAAGTTGAACAATGTCAATGATGTCTGCAGAGCATTCTTTGTGCAAATGCCGCGTTATTGCTATATCGTAAAACGCAGAATTGTGTGTCAGGCTGCTGAGACTGATAAGATTCTTTCTCGTAATGTTGAGCTCGAGATCAAAATATTGGGACACGACGGTTTCTCTGTGCACGCCGTTATTTGGAGAGACGTTTGAGATTTTAAGATTTTTAAGACGCCGCAAAACTGTGACTTGCTAAAGCTCGGTATGGCAGTATTTTTTAACTTAGATTTAAGCTCTTAACTCACAGAAACAACAGACTTTCACTGTTTGTTATTGGTTGTTGCCATGGCAATTAATTTAACTCTAACTTTATCTACGTGCTACGATAGTTGTAATACTAGTCCTAAGTAAGTTAAAACAACTTCAATTGTCATTTTAAGTACAATGTATCTACTTATTGATTAGTTTAAGCCTTCCTTCTCCGTCATGGTGCATGTATTCGCTCAAGGGTAAATAAATATATTTTGAGGCAGAGAGATCCAAGCGCCTTTCTGTATTAATCTTGTGTGAGAAAAAATTTGAAGTAGATTTAAATTTGAGTGAAAACTCAAAACTTACGTTCTATATTCTCCATTTACGAGTAACTAGAGTTTTTCAATTTTATCCCGTGGTGAAAAGGTAATTTTCTTCCAAAAACGTCTTGAACGTATGTAAAGAGGCTCGATATTTGAGCGAGACAAACATGATACGGCCACCTGAACGGAAAGGTATCATCAGACACTGTCAAACACAACGAAGCATCGTATTTCATACTCGTGGTATATACGTTATAGAGTAAAATAATAACCATAACCTCATTCTCTACCCACAATAACAGCGATCTCATTAATTCTTTGATTTCCATCTTCTTATTCTTCGCCGTCTTTCAATTTTCTTCATTCTTTGCGAGCAGGGCGCGTGTTGCCTTGTTTTGCCATCTCGTGTCCCACTCCCCTTTGTTGGTTTTTGAAAAAGGCGAAAAAAATTGTTTCCCCAGCACAAAAAATTGGCCGTAGTGGGCTGCTTATTGTTATTTTCTGTTTGAAATGAGACTCTTTGAACTTGAAGGCGATGATTTTATCCACCTTGTAAAAACCTTCGTGAAGTTCTTTCACCTTTTCACTTAAAAAATCGTTCCTGCACGTTCAGTTATTTATCCTTTGACAGCATTCAAAATAATTCACAGAAAATATTATTTTCATTCGGCTTATGAGATATTAAAATATTATACATTAACACATTTTGTGCCGGTTTTTCAGTGGCACGTTCAGTTCAAGGGCAAACATCTTCTGTTTGGCTGTTGTCAAGCAAATAATTAATTAACTGACTGTTAGTGTGTTATTTACTAGGAATTATCCAATCAGAATTTTTTTTTTTTTATTTGTTAACCGACTGTTAATTACTTAACGTGTCCCTAACAAACTAGCACTGCGACTGATAAAACAAGACTATTACTTTCCTCTGGGTACCCACAGAAATCCTCGATGCACAATTATAATTGGCTAACTTCACAGCAACGCCATACTCAAAAGCAGCGTAAAAACGTTCTAAGAGACAACACACAAGAATTGTAAATTTCTTCAGTACACTCTACAAAAATAGAGCGTCCTCTGCAGTGAAGCATGTGGACTCTGTGCAATTGAATGATTGAGATTACTGCGCTTTGTACCTAGACCAAGACGTAACGAAACCACACTATATCGCAGAGTCTTGAGGAAAAACAATTTTCTTCGTTATAATAAAAAAAAAATCTTGCTGTAATCCTATCTGCCGTGTATGTACACATTCGCCTGTTTCTGAAGAGTTATCTGTCTTTCTTTTGGCTATTTGCTCAATGTGCTTCGCTAGCTCTCTGGTTGTCGCGGATTTTTGTCTTGTCCTTTTATGATTTCTTGCTTCCAATTTGATTCGCTGTTGACATTTATTTTCTGTGAAAGAAATGAGGCTTTGTCTGGTGCCTGATCAGTGCAGCACTGAGTAAATCAACAAAGTACAGTTTATTTTCCTTCTCGTGTTGTACTGTCGTGGCTAAACCAATTGCAATCAAGCAAGGAAAAAAACTAAAACACGAAAATAACGAAATAAATATATATAAAGACGAATAGTACTGGTACCTTACTGTAACACACAATCGAATTGAACTGGTACCTAGCGGTAATTGTGGTGGTTACTTCCATGGAAAATAAGTGGATGGTTTTTTCAAATAACGGTGAATTGGCAGCGCATTGCATAACAGATTAACAAAACTCGCTTAAATACGATAAATCCATTGCTAACATAATTATGATTTTAGTGAGTTCATTTTATCCTTAGGTTACTATTGTATACCTCTGATAAAATTTTGAAAAGAGAACTGGTCTTCGTCACTATTTGTGCTATATTCTGTAATTTGTTAAGTTACAAAAAATAATTCTACAGACTAGGGAGACCTCTCTTTGCTTCCTTTATTATAGGGTGTACATTTTTATAAAATGGAGAACGAATGGCAGCTTCCGAATGGCTTTGAAATTAAAAAAGTTTTTAAGCAGCTCGTCGTCCTTGTAATTTTCAAGTACTTCTTTACACTGATCCCACTAATAATTATCAATATCAATATAAAAGTATAGCAGACAGAACTCGGTCGCTCGGTGACCTGCCAGAAATTCCAACCAAGTCGAAAAATCATGACACGTTTTCATCGATTTCATATCTGGATTGAACTAATTTGAAGCACAGAAAATCCTCCTACTAAGAAAATACTTGGCAATTACTTTTGACCGCTCGTGCATGAAACTCGACAAAATATCCAACTCGAGTCCAAATAATATAGATTACGAAAGAGTTCCTCAAGAAGACGCTGTTAAATTGGTAATTATAAACGCGTTCGTTTCGAGAGAGCGTTCATTATCTTTCTATTAATTAATGAGAGAGCTGGCGACTGGAAAATAGTGTCGAATCTTAATCACTGCAATCGCGTACAACAGAAGAGTGCCGTGTTGAACTATGGCGTTGTCTTGTTTGCTCGTTCAAGAGCATCTCAATGCCGAGGAAACTTGGAAACATGTTACCCAAATAATGACTCTTGCTACCGTGTTAATTACTTGCCCGTGTTGGCCGTTTGTACGACGATAGCTATGAACACATCGTTATTAAAGTACATAACATGTCTGGTATTATTAAAACAGTGTTTGATTATGTGTTTTCCATTTTATTTTATGAAATAGAATCACGCTGAGCACATGACACCAGCGGATTTCGTATAAGAAACTTTAATTTCATACACAATTTCATGTAAGAAACAAAAAAAAATGTTGACAGAGATTGGTTTTACTGAACTAGGTTATATTTCCCATACTTGGACTTTAGACCTGGACCTAGACTTCGATGTAGAAGTTACAATCATTCGAGTGACCAATAGAATAAAACTATTCTTTATAAATCATACCATGAAAAAAGGTTTACATTTTTTATCACAGTCATTTTCACGGCTTATTTACGTCTCTTTGGGGAAAATTACTGTAAATAGCGGAACCTTGTTTAAAATTACCCAAAACCTCGATGCCAATCAGAGCAGTTTTTCTTTCCAGACAACGAACAGCAAAACTGACATTTAGAAAACACGTCTCAAAACGATGTGTATTCTGTTGTGACCTCACTGAATGCGAAGAAGTGTAAAGCATGTCACAATCAATCAATCAAGGGATCAATCATTACCAAATCACAGAATAACACGACAGTCAAATGTAAAACATCTGCCTAAATGGTTTAGCCGTCTTTGGTTTAGCCTGTTGGAAACACAAGTTCTCACAAGACCACAAAAGTTAAGCAACACTGCGCTGAGTCAGGTAATGGATGGGTGACCGTCATACACATGACCAGTTCTAATTGGGAGTGAGACTGGAGGAATGAAAGTGAGTACAGCAACTTCATTCGCCTTGCTTATCAACCTCACGACAGCATGGATTTGTGGAGGAATCCTGCTGTTTGAGTTGTACCGTCCTTCGGAAGGGACGTTAAGCCGGTGGTTCCCTTGGTGCTATATGACAGGAGTAGGTTAAGTGCCGGCACCGGGTTTCCCCTCTTCCCTTCTAGAATAGATTAGTGTCATCATCATCCTCTTATTCACCGACGCCATTAGACGAGTGCCGCAGGGTCAGTTGACAAAACAATGCTTCGTTAAACACAATAATCAATCAATCAACCAAAAATACGCAGCAAAGCCACCATTAGTACAAGAAAGTCAAACTAAACAACCGTTAGGGAACCACCACCCACGCAAATCATCTACGATTTACCAACTATCAACCCCTTATTTTATTCCAACAAGAAAAGATCATTTCATGTCCAACCAAACATTCCTCTCTCTATATATGAAATTGACCCCGCAAGAAGGACGCCCCCTAACAAGACTTTTCGCCACTTCAATGAATAACTAAAGTGAAGTTCGCTACGAGAGAACGGCCACCTTCTCTATGGCCTACCGTGGGGTGAATGGGGCGGGGAAGGGGGGGAGGACATAGCCTTGCGATACATTCTGCAACAGTCGGTCCCGAGGCTGGGACACAGTCAAAGGGGTCGCTCGCCTGTGCAAAGAGTTGGCCTGCCGCCTGCACAAACTCTATTCACGAGCGCATATTGGACACACCGGCACAGAGAGTGAGTGGATGATAATATTTCTCTGCTGAATAGCGGCGCATGATTGGCGTTAACTCAGACTAGAGGGTATTGGTAGCTGACTAGAGAGTGCTAGTAGATATTTAAGGTCAGTTACGGTAATTATCGTGAAAAATCTTTGACCATTGACTACCATTGACCATCAGAAAATACCGATTATTTATTAATGGTTTTAATAAAACTTTTTACTTGAGAGGTTTCTTGTGTAATTTTGTAGAAAATTCACATTTACTAGAAACGATCATGTCAGCTGCGTTGACCTACACTTCAAAACATCTTAGAGCAACGTAGTGTTATCATTCCTCATCGGTCGGCTTCAAAACTTAAGATGGCGGGCAAGTGCAGTTGGCAAGTATTGGGCTGTCGCGGCTCTCCAGTGCTACCAACCCTGTGATGCGTATTTTGTACTACGCTCGACGCTAACGCTGTCTTACAAACACGCAACGCGTAGCGCGGTATATAATGTGTGTGGGAGTTCTAACACGCCCTACCTGTGAATGTTTAGGGATAAACAGTGATTGCTTTTAAGTATAGTTTAAAAGGGAATTTAGTTTCGTGGATTAAACTTGCTGCTGAAATCTAGTCGGGTGATTTATACGCACGTATATACGGAATAGATTAGGCGGGAAATGCATCAGTGCAGCGTCTGTGCTGCGGTTTAGTTGGAGTTGTAATAATGAGCTTTGACGGCTGCGGCAATGCTTAGCAAGGCGGGTAGCAATCACATCAAGTGGCGTTCATGCATTTATATCATTTCGTGGTAAGCCAGAAGCGTTAAATTTTGAAACAGTTGACAAGGACAGGGTAATGTCCTGGTCTCACCACTGATATACATTCAGTTATAACGAAGCGTCAATAAAATCCTGTTGCTCTACGCCATGTTAGCCAAGTAACGAATCATCTCTTCAACTAGAATATGCCCATTCATCCCGTCAAGCAACGCTACCACGCGCACGTTAAGGTAAGTATTGCATTAACTTGACGATGTTAGCTAATGGGCGTAAGAAACGATCGATACAAATAGCATTTACACTTCGTGGACACGACCTCCCAAGAAAGTCATTCGAATAAAACTTCATTTGCACAGCAGAAAGAGGATACTTAACGTCGACAGAGAGTTGGCCAGCTGGAATGCATTACGGGATCGTGCCTTATCCTTGTTTGCCTTGTGACAATTCTACTGAAAAACTAACTGCTTTATTATTCCAGGTATCTTTTTAATTCGCTCCTTGACTCGCTCTCTCCCTCTCTGTCATGTCTTTGTACCCCGTCATCAGCACACGTGGCACGTAGGATCGCCCAACCCCTTGGTATCCTTGTTTCTTGTGATCTAAGGCATGGGTGCAGCGCATCTAAAGCGCTACACAACTCGACGACTTATCTCAAGTTGTGGCTGAACCAGGGCGCCCTGGAAAAGCGGTGCGCGACGCTGGTACAGTGTTATCTCTGTGAGCCCCTCAAACATTCTACCAATTTGGGACTCGTAAAGAAAAAAAAAGAAACGAAACTTGCTTGATTCCGACTCTGGCGCGAGTGCGGTAGATAATGTATTTTACACGTGCAGTTGTAGTTGGTCTCTTTGTGTATCGTGTTGTTTGTGCGCAGAGTTGGCCGCAGGGAATTTATTTTAGGTGGCGTTTCTATTTTTTAGCGCGTAATAATAATTTTTTTATGTTTTTAGTAAATAGGTGCAAAGATAAGTAAACGCTTTTTTCGTTGCGATGTCGTTCGTGAAAAAAACAAGCTCGGTGGCGATACGCAAAATCTGATGTATAAAAATCCTGCTTTGAAGTTAGGCATGCCAAAACTAAACTTTAAATAAATAAAAAATAAGAATCTGTTCGTGTCGCAGCCAATCAATTAAAAACAATGAGCAATCACGACTTCCCACAAGACATAGACTTATGTCCCGCAAATAAGCACGGCGAATGAGATTGTAATTTAACCCGGGTGCGACAGGCTGCAGAGAGATACACTGCAGTCGAGGATTCCTGCTGCGATTGTTTCCCGGCCCTGCCGCCGCATAGACACGCGCTGCTGGCATTTGACAAACGACGGACATCATTGGTACTAGCATCGGTACAAACGGGATAAGATGCCTGAACGTGGCGCTCGATTCGATCCACGTAACGGCGTGGTAATATGTTTTATTGTAATTCATATCAAAATGTGAAAAAAAAAAATTGTTCTGCAAACATGAACACCTCATTAGTGAAGTCGAATATGAAAATGTTAACTTTAAGGCACAATTCCTAGGGTTGTGTACAGTAATATTATAGCAGTGACACATCTTGGCGCCCAGCCTTAACCGTAATGCTGCAAAAAGTATCCGTTACTTACCCATCCTGTTAACCATGGTTCCTTAGCGGCACCATAACAAAGTTAGTAAACTGATTGAATTATATATAGCTCATTAAACTCCAACGGTGCAAACGCCCGTCTAGAACGTCGCCATAAAGGCGTTGTCTTGCATCCACCGTACCGTGAAGATCAGAAACTGGTCTAGCCTCCTTAGAACCAACCTAGGTCGTACACGCGAAATGTCGCAGGATAACCGAATGAACGCTTCGGCCACGGACGGCGCTATATCCGCGTCTCGTGCGCCCGTTTCCGGATCCGGTTCGAATTTGTTACGCGAGTTGGATCTTATCCCAATGCTACTTACATTACAATACCCTAGGTACAATATCAGACAAGAGAGCCGCTCCGTTATGCCGAGAACACAGTGTGTGCTAACACAATGGCTAATATTCATGCATTGTATAATGCAGACACTGTGATAATGCCCGTTTGCCAGAGTAATTATTATAAATAACTTGACATTAAGTCGAGCTCGAATAGGCAATGCACGTTACTGGTGAGAAGGGGTTGGGGTTCTTGGTGTCTGGACTCGAGAGAGATAGGTTAGGTTAGGGATGAGAGCATTAGCGTAACTACATCATTGTTGGATGTAGCCATTCTCTGGCCAGACACGACAAAAAATTCATTGTGTTGTGTTGCATATTTTAGTTGGGTGTTGAAAGTCACTTGGTTAAATGGAGGTAATCGTTGCATGCGGTGGTTTTACATTTTATGGGGTTATTATTAATTAGACTTGGAAGTTTTAAAGTTGTAATGGGATAGAAAGCAGTCAAAATACAAACATTACAACGGCTTTATTGATGTCCAGCATTTTAAACTCAAGATGAAGGTTTGTTTGAAATAGCTCGAAAGCTCGTGGTAGCTCTTTGAAATAGCTCGAAGGCTAGGCAATATGAAAAATCTAATTTAATTTTCTTTTGAGATGATTGTGTACTCATTCGTAATTTTTCATGCATTACCCAAACATACTCTACATGTGATACGTCAAAGCTAGAAGCTTCACGAAGCTATAAAAGCTATGGAAGCTTCGTGAAATGCAAGAATGACCAATACGACATTGAAGTTTAGAAACTTGTGCACAAACAAAAACCTGCTCGTACGAAATCCCAGAATTGTTTTCTCCGCGAAACGTAGAAAAAAATAAACTAAAAGAATATACCGGGGGCCATAAAACAGGTTAGTAAACGATTTTTCTACCTCGACAGGACGTCATATGTCTTTTTGCAACTTTTAGGACATAAATATTTCAAAGCTATTTTTCTTCAAATTGTTTGCAGACAGTATTCAAAACCAGCCTGCAAGTCCAAGGTAAAAAAGCTTGCAACACTGGGCCACGGGCATAAATTTGCAAGGAAATAGTTTTGGACATAATTCTCTTATGGGTATGTAAAAAATAATGTTATTAACTTATACCAGCCTACTTGAATATAACTATAAAACCAAAAATGAAAAAAAAAATCAAAATAGATTACCGAGAATTTTTTTCTTTCCATTAGTCTATGTAAGAACCTATCATATTCATACCAACATACATTACTAGAAAATTTGTGGATCAATTTCCATTCAAGTTCTAAGCAAACTTCTGTATTCTAAAAAAACAGTTTGCTATTGATGAGTCTTGCACGCGTTTGATCAGCACGGACTGAATCGAGCCTGGCTATCGTGACAGCCAGTGTAAGAAGCATTGCCAGCCACTAGCTCCGTGTTTGCGTGCTCAGTTTGACGAGTATATTAAAAAGGAGACCTCGTGTTTGGGGCGTCCACGTGAAGTGGTTTCCAGGTTTTCGCATAAATAATTCCCGGCGTATATAAGCGGGCTCTGCTCACAGGTAAAATGTAATCACGTCTAATGAATTGTAGTTTACGACGTAAAACGACCACCCATAGCTGTGTGTATCGTTCAGGCTTTAACAGACCATGGAAAGTTTTTTTTTTATTTTTTTTTATGAAATTTTAACTTAAATTTATTCTAACATAATGGATTTAGCTGATAAACGGGAAAAGTTCAGAGTGATTTAAATCATTTCTAGAAAAAAAAAGAAGGGTAGGGGTGTATTTTTTATAGAGAAGCGCTTTTTCAACCTCTCAGCCTTGATCAAAAGGGTGTGCTTAGAGTGAGAAGTCATCCTTAGAGGGTCTTCGAAAAGATTTACCTCGCTAGGAAATGTTAGCTTAAAACATGTAGATTCTGATCTTAATAATAAACTTAAACTTTATTAGAGCAAGTTTCGCGCGCGGCTAGGTCGTGCTATATTTCCATGCTAGATGGTTCAAGACGTGCCCCTCAAACTTTCCACGCCTGAGTGTTATTAGATCATATCAAACAGACCAACCTCTGGATGGAGAATCACTTTGCATTTTCTGACAGTGCACATGCTGGCTGGTAGGGTGCAAGGCCATTCGAGGCCGAAATCGAGGGCCCTGGAATACCGCTTCGGTGCTCATGAGCACAACTTGCGTTATCTGATTTCAATTTAAGCCCTACTAACTTGCCCGGGGTTGGTTATTTTGTACAACTAGAGGTCGAAACGAATTTGAACCTTGGCAAGTGTCATGCCAGCTATACGAACTCATCGCAACGTAGGGCAGCTGTTTCTGAGAGTTGCCTTTCTGAGGTCTGTTTCAGAGTAACGTTGTTCAATATACTCGGGATAAAATAAACTCAACAGTGGTCAGTATGTTTCTTGTAACAATTATCAGAAATTAAAATTATCAAAATTTTAGTCAGTTGAACTCCCTAAAGTGAGAATTAATCGGTCCACTGTAGTTATGTTTAATATTCTAATTTTCTCAAAAAAAGGTATGCAAAATGTATACAATCTTGCGTACGATTCTGTTCTTGTGGCACATCTTGAGGAAAATACAAAGATTTATATTGATACGTGAACGCAATGTAGATCTGTCTGTTTTCAAAACAGTTTTGTTATTGCGCGCTCAAATTCCTCTGTTTGTTTGCCCCGAAGCCTCCAGCTCTCATCAACTTCAAACCGCTTCAGTTTTCACCAATTTCCATCCGTGAAAATGTCTCCGAGTCTAGGCAATTTTCCTGGGTAACTAGACCACGCTAATTTATAGAAGCGAATTAAATAAAATTAATGTAATTCACAAAATAATTTAAATTCTCAAACGACGGCTGCACTAAATAGATATACCTTTTATATAAGGAACGCGAAACGAGTACCGAGATCGTAGATATCACACTTAAATAGTCGTGTTTAATTACGCTGACATAAATTACCTGGAAAATAAACGTTTCGTTTGATCACCGGACATTAAATCGTAAGTTACGCCAGGGAAAATAGCCACTTCCGTTACCGTCAAAACAATTAAACGATATTGCCCTCAAGCAACAAAAAAAAAATACGCAGCGCTCGCTTATAATGCGGAACAGGAAATAACAGAAAAGAAGAACTATACAATAACCAATACCGTATACAAAATTCAAAGAAAGTATTTTCGTCACTTTCCGCAACGGTGAGAATTTTTCTGTGTATTTTCTCAGATATAAGGCTTCGGAAACAGCAAACATGACAGAGTCAAGATAGACGATGGTAGCCGCAAAACTAGCAGGTAGGATCCGTCCATCCTAAGAATCCACTCGGCGGTGGTTACCACAACAGTAAGTGGGGTGGTATATAATCTTCTTCAAACAAGACCCATCCAATGCTCTCGCCATTCTTGGAGATGCTGAACCCATTTCGACAACCTACTCTAGTTAGCACTTGGAGCATAAGAGATGAACGCTCACTGCGCTGACAAATAATTCAATCAATACATTAATTAATGTAGTGCTGTGTGTGTGCATGACAGAATACTCGGACATTGACCGAGTTGAAAATATAAAATCCACATATTAAAATATAAATTCTCATGCCTTCAGCGAAATCTGTCATTAATTCGGCGATTTTTCATTGGCAATCTGTCATCTGTCAGTAGATGCAAACGAAGTCCGTATTTACCATCAAACATTGCACTGTTAATGCACGTTTTTAACTGAACCGTAATACAGAATAGTGGGTCCGTATCACTACCATTAGTAGAGCTGGCTCAAGCGTAATTTGAACGCTTAGTTTTAAAGTGATCAAGAGTTGATAGTCGTTTTTATTACTCCCCTTCGCCATTTTTCAGGAACACAAAATTGTAGTGTTATTTTTGCAAAAATATAATCCATGCGGAAAGATGATATTATGTAAAATATGGCTGCAAATATCTACTAAGCTTACGTACCCGTGTTACAATAAAATAGAGCACAAATTACTTGATCTGCGATTGATGACAATGAGGCTGCAGAGCAATTCTATGGCAAAGCAACAAACAAACATAACACTAACATAATACAACCCAACAATAACATAACATATGACAATAATCCTATTAACACGTGATAATAATGTCCGATGACACATAGCTGACCGATTTATGTGAACTTAATACAATCGTACGTTTTCTTTCAGAAAAATAATAAATTCTTTGGATGATCATTAAAATATCCATCCTGTTTTCTTCAAGTCTGGCTTAAGAACACCTGAATTCAATCACATATGAAAATAAACCACGTGCTAACTTTATTGACATAATATTGAGGTTGAAAACAGTGGGTCGGATCATAGCCCCTGAACGCAGCCCACAGAGCAAACTCGGCTCCAATCATCGCTATCTTCGTCGGAGATGTATATTTGGTCAATTTTGAACAAAATTCTTCTCTTTTATGACCACTAAAAGTCTCAAAACAATTAGAAGCTAAGTTGATATTTAACATGAAGTCAGCAAGTGAAAGCAACAAGATAAAAAATAAATGTGTCTCCTTAAGCACACATCAAGCTTCACTGATAAAACTTTGTCTTCCAGATTGACCAAAAAGGAGGACAGATAAATTCCATACAAATAAATGTTGTAAAAGCTAGTCATTTCGCTCATGCGCCTAGATGCAGCCCGCAGATCAAACCTGGCTCCTCCACCAAGCATATCCAGCACCTCAGTGTTTGTTTGGGTTCTCATTTCTTTGCAACGACAACACCTCCCCCGCCAAGCCTATCGTCTTGAGACCCTCTTTTGGTTGCTGCCATGCGTATACTTGATTAATAATTAATTGCAAAATCCCTGTTACTTCCAATGTCACGACGACTTCATGACAGCGTCACGCGCTCGTGACAGCGCCGACGTGCCAGACTTTTCCGGCCCGGGTAGCAAGACGACAACAATGCGCCTGAGACGAGTCAAACAGCAACTTGACTTTCAGATCACGCATCAAATTTCTAATTAACAAGCGCGACTTCGCAACGCAGAATACTGAAATTTGCCATTATCCAAAGCCATCGATTGCAAATTTAATTTTAATGTTTACAATGCACGGTAAACACTCCACGCTGAGTCCCCCTTCCTTCTCTTACCCGCCAATTATATCCTGGAAAGCAAACACTGGGTTACGTTCCACATCCGCGTGCGAGATGCTATCAGAAATCTCCAGCAAACTTGGACTAATTAGCATTAAATTATGAAATAAGTGCTTATAGACGATGAGTAATTTTCTTAGCGCGTGTTGTTTCGCTTTACCAAGTGACAAAGTGCCAAATAAACGCCCTTTCTCATCATCAACTCTTTCACAAGCAAATCACTCACAAACGGCGTTAAAATAACATGTTTTACGGATAGCATCTTGAGATTGCGACCCGAGCCTCGTGGAAGTAGTCGTAGAAGTAGAAACTTTATGAGTTGGCAAGCAGTTTCCTTCATTTGCAGATTTAGCAAAATTATATTTACTTTTATTTATCAGCTTCTTAGGGACAGATGGGAGTTCTTAAGCGTCAAACACACTTGGTTGCAGTTGAAATCAGTTTCAAACATTCGGATACCACAACTATTTGCTGAGTGAGAAAATTATTTAAATATGCCGCTCTTAATGCTAAGGATTAAAGCAAAATATTTTAAAGTAATCAACCCTTATATTACTCGCCATATCTGTAAGCTTATCATAACAAAATGCTTCTGTTACCTCTGTCAATCTCACCCAGCTTTCCTCGATTGAGCCTCAAAATCCCATACCCATACCGACCTTCTCTACCACTGTGTTACTTTACAGTCCCAAAATTTTACCACCCCCTACCTCACAAGCGACCAGCCCCAAAATCCTACCTCTCCGAACCTCTCTGATCGCATAACTCAACACGATTAAAAACGTTCGCGTTGGCAGTATATCACACTGTTTGTACCCTTACCTCCCTCGCAAGCACGCGTGCATGATTCAAAGCAAGCTATCTTAACTATAAATAGGTACGCTATATACTACTAAATTGGGATATAGATATAGTAAGTAGCTAAACTCACCCTATCCACAATCCGCTTGACTAGGTTAATCGCGCTGAGGAAATGTTAGACAATTTTATTGGTCTGTATACACAGGGGGGAAGCTAGATTTGAATAACATACTAAATTAAGTATACGCAGCGGAACAAGTAACGAGAGTCGTAAAAAATGCACTGGCATGTTGTAATTATAACATGAGAAGTTGTTTTGCCAAGGAGAATGATATCGATGAAGATGTAGTGCACGATACCTACATGTTTTGTGTTGTTGTGTTCGTTGCTACGTTAAGAAATGTGTCCTTTAACCGTTGCTTCCAATACTCTTTGCAGCTTTTTAATAATTGATATTTGTTCATGAGAATCTGATAAGAAATACAACGGTGAAACAGTTGGCAAGTAAAACTCTTTTTTCTTATCTTTCTTTGTGATGTCATTATCTTGATGAGAATATGAGACGGTGAAATAGAGTCTGGCTTTTACTGCATGCCACAAGTGTAAAAGAAAAATCAGCCGACCCTACAACTTTTCCCGCTCTATTTGGCGAAAAATGCCAAATGACGATGTGGACATTCAACCCACCAACCATTCTTTTCATCCAACTCCAACATGTAAAAAAAAAACTCATTTCCCGAAATGATAGCTAACGCCGAACGCCCCAACACTTTCCCAACTTTCTGATATCTTTCCAATGTCATCTATCAAACAGATGTAATCTCATCTCCATTGAAAACTAAAACGCATAAACCCGCAGGCTGCTATTTCCCGACCCGACCCTACCGCACGTTTCATAATCAGATGTTCTTTTTCGGAATTAGATCCTCCTATAATTTCCCCATTTTCCGTCGGCTTAGCGTTATACCACCGCCGCCGCCGCCACCGACACCGACGCAGACGCCACCGCCGTGGGCCATGTTTCCCATCCCGCACAAAGCGTCCACGCGTGTAATCCCGGGCGTCGGCGTCGATTGTGAAACCGACGCTATCATGTCCTGTGAACTGGAGCAACGGCGTCGGACGGAGCCCGGTCGAGCGTGCTGCTGCCGAGCAAACACTGCTATGAACGACCGCTGACAGCAAACCAAACCGTCGACGCTAGACCAAATGAATTAATACTATTTCATTGTCGCAGTTTGAAATTGCGATCGAGTCCCCGCGAGCTTCGAGAGTGTCTCTATACGTAGAGCCCTCTCTAACGTCTCACCGGCGAGCAAACATGGCAGTGGCGTGAGGTGATTAAAAAAAAAATGCTCGCGTGACTTTCCGACATTTCGCGGAAATGCGGATAACATTTTGATGATGGTAAAGGTACGTGAATTTTATAAAAAGTATGTACTTAACGACTGGATGGTTGTTGGAAATATTCATATAGCTTTTTTTTTCTTTGTGCAATTGTTATGTAGGGTTACAATTTACTTAGCTGATCGCATCTGATTTTTATGTCAGTTAGATTCTTTTAGTTGCATGTTGAATGGAATTCTTTAAGATTACGTTTTTTTTTTATGTATATATACAACAGAACATTGGTGATATACGAGTCATCGATGCCAAGTACTTTACTGGGCAAATACTATGGAAATGACATGTTAAATAAAACTGTGACCTCATAAAAAAGGTATTAGTGTCCTTAATGAGTTGGTAACGCCACTGCGTCATCCCAGTATGCCAAAGTGTCATGAGGTAGAGGTATCGGCCGCCACTGGCCGCCACTAGGTGACTCTTGGCAGTCCTCTTTGCTTTATTAAATGTCTGAAACTGTGTCAACTGATTGACGGCGACTAAAAGAACAATGCGATTATATGAAGCTCGTCTAGGGAAAGACTATGTTACGCTAGATTTACACTGATCAATTTATCGTTCAATCAAAACGTCCCGAATGGGACGTATATGATTTGAACGTCAACATTTGTATGCAGTTAGGCTACGAGTATAACTAAACTCTCGTTAAAAAACTGACCAATTTCAAACTGACTTCACTCACCGAAGTGATTGGTCTAGCAATCAAAAGCTCATCGCGGACCACAATTGTCTGTGTCAAACTTAAAGAGTGGTTACTGCAACTAATCAGAACCAACATGAAAATTAAATAAATTTATAGTATTAGCAGTGAACGTGCAAATCGTGGTTTCCAAATGGTGTGGCATTTCCTGCTTCTTTCAACAATTCCCACAATATTTAAACAAAAAGGGTAAGCTTTGCTTGCTCGAAAACAAAGCGTTGTCGCTTTCCATTTCCAAGAACACACAATCACATCTCTCTTATTGTTTTTACTTGCACAGAAATTAGAACCAGTCCTAGACGAAATTGCTCGAGGACAATCTTACGATCAAGTCTTGCATTCAACAAAACTCATTCATTTTTTTGTTTTAGACTAGTCAAAGGAAATTGAGTTGCATTGATTGAACGAAAAGTTGATGTGAGAGAATCTACAGTAGATCTAGCGCGCCCAGCGAAGGTGAGCAAGATTGAGTACACTTTAAACAGGCACGTTCTTTCGATTGATTGCATATCCTTCCAGGAACAAAAAGACGTCACGCTGCAAACAATAAGCGTCGATTTGACTTTGTCTAAAGTTGATAAATTTCTTGCATATTGTGCAGTACATAACCCTTCTCCAACGATTTATTTTGTGTGTCAGTGCACATGTTTGTTTTATTTCTCTGTCATGTGTGCATTTCTGACAAGATGATGAACAGAGGTCTGAATATGTTTGCGCGACCTTTTCGTTGCTTTTGCCATGGCTATTTTAGATTTATATCGGCAACGCCGGCTTTTATCGCCGACTGATGCGCCACTCACATTATTAACGAAATTGAAGCAATTTCGGACGATCAATGATTCATTTACGATCGATTATTAGGCGATCGCCTCACACAGTGCAAACCAGAGTAAAAAAAGGCTTCAAATAGGGTTAAAATAGGTTTTTTTTTGTTTGTCTGTGGCAAAAAAAGGGATGCAACCTGGATTTTCTGTTGGAAAGCACCATCAAATGGCAAACATAGAGCACATTCAACAATGCATCGCTATTTGCACGTCATTGTTCAACCAAGCGTCGCCAAAACATGAAATCAGCTTCATCGGTGTCTGATTCACTTCAGCCGATTATTAGGTACTTCATAGCTGTATCCATGTGGAAAAGAAATAAATGGAATTACAGATTTGATTTGATGTTAGTAAACAATATGCCATGTGGAAAATGTCTACATCAATCGTCACGTGAAAAACCATGCGTCAAATTATTTAAATCTTTTAAAATTAAGCACCAGTTTATTCTGATTTACCTAAACAAATATATTCCCCCTTTTCTTTTACCCTTGGATATTCCAGTTTTGAGGGTTTTTTTAAACTTCGAAGTCTTCCAGTCGGTAACATTTTCTAAAAGTCAAATTTTCGCTCATTCACTTGTTTTGACCATTCAAATTTTCAACCAGCCAAGGCACTAGATTATAACAATTCCCTAACCCTAACCCTCTATAACCAACCATAATCGTATCATAATGACAAGCAGGAAAGACGCGCGCGCTCGCTAACCCCCACACTCCCTTCATTGCCCAATCCTACACTGTCCATCGCACATATCACGCATTGTCAACTGCAATTGCAGCTGGCCAGCGGTGCATTCAATTCAACCATTATCACTGGCCAGCCGCACGCCTCCACCTTTGTCCCTCCACCCGTGACGATTGCACATGTCTTCCGGTTTGCATATTCAACGATAGGATGCGCTGCTCTGCACAGCGTCGGTGCCACGTACGCAAACTGCGTGCCAGCTGCATATGCAGCGGCGACCAACGCAAAAGCCGTGCCGTATTGATTCTGACAATGCTTGGACAATTAGTCTCGTGTTTAATTGCTTGATTAATAGCCGTCGGCATTTATCATCGTTACACGCCTGCCCCCCGATCCCCCCCCCCCCCCCCCCACATTTCCACGATCACCGCACAGCGCTCGTTTGCCTGACTGTGGTCTTAGTGCATTGATCGACTAATTGGTTCTAATGAAAAATAAGTGATCTTAATGCGATCTAGAGCTGCCGGCACTGGCGCTGAAGCTGGTGTTGGCATTAGCGTCTGCTCTTATAGGTGAGGAGAAAGATGCTTGTTAATTGAACTTTGTTTTTTTTTTGCCTGTGGTTAAGAGTGGAGTTGGAGGCTGTTCTCTTTCTCTACTTTGCATGGGCTCCGGGGTAGAGTAAGGCTGCGAGAAAATAACTTCCCTCGACGACCATTGCCAGGGTATGTACGTGTGTGGTTATGCCGTTTATTTATGATACGCGAGCTAATTTGCTTTGTCAGTAACTTAAACGTAATTTACTTTATTTCATAATTACGAACAATAACAATATTTTCGAAAAGCGAGATATTAAAATGAATCGTGGTGTTGTAGAAAAACAGTAAAATGGCGAGAGGGAGGAAGAGAGAGAGATAGAGAAAGAGAAATTGGTGGGTGAGAGCTAGCATGAGAGGAGCCGAGCACGTGGAATGGGGGAGTTTTTATTTATCTTGTTTATTCAGGATCCTTTACCACACATAGAGTTTCAGTTGGAATATTAATAATTTTGCGGGTGCACTAATGCACAACTGTGCATAAGATATGGCATAATTTGCCCTGCAATTGCAATACGTCTTTCAATGCAGATAATAATTTACATGCATGTCTCATGAAAACGATATCTTATGCGATCTAAATTACAGCGCAGATTCTGGAAAACATGACATTATGATACACATAAGATTCAAAGTCGAACTTGAAGCACCACGGGATCGACTTTGATTCCATTGAGAAGCAGACATGAAAATAGAAATATCAAAATGCTGACAAATTAGATCACATCCTACGGATTTGCATTCTTCTCTTTGCTCTTCACGAAAGACTTCTCAAAAGTTTGAATTAGTTATTCCGAACAACGACAAAATCAGCATATCAGAATTATTATAATGCATACAATGATACTGTATTAGCAAAATTGTGCCCTATTTGTTCACCGAAATACAGTTAGTTATCCCCGTGTACGCGCGGGAAGCAATTTCCTAGGCTTTCCTTTGCAACCGAAACCCCGGGTATATAGCTTCCATAAATTAGTAATAATAATATGCACGAGATGCCTGGAGAATGAGGAAGGGGGGGGGGGGGGAGGGACATGGAGGCAAGATAAACAGACAGCTGGGAGCAAGCGAGTGAGTTTGATATACGTATACGTGACATGTGTTAACATCAGGAGTCAGGCGAAGAAAGTCACGTGAAACAAGCATCAGCGCAGTCTAGCGGTTGGTTGATTCAATCTTTGTTAAACAGATACCGCCAAATGCTAACCAATACGATTACAAAGTGGTTGCTGGCTGCAACATTTCGCATTGACGATATATCAGCGGAATTTGCATGACAATTGAATGCGCTATGATTTACACCACACCTAATTTTATACGTTTGATTGTCTCTCTCTCTCCGTGTACATCTCTATATCCGTGATGTGTGTGTATGTATTTCCGCTTTCTCACATGTATCTGCATGCGCTCTCCATACACATCTTCTAATTCAGGCCAGTTCAGTATACAGACTGTTTGAGTATTCATGCTCCTGCCTAGCAATGGTTTTACATAATAATTACGGCTAATGTAAGAAATATTCCACTTTGATGTCGGATATGTTCGCGTTGCGAAAGTATCGTGGAGCAATAATGAGACTTTAAGGGAGGTGGAAGAGTGTAATATTATCTTGAGACGAAGATTGCCGTACGCAGTAGTGGAGTGAACTGATAATAAGACAGGGATGCCGACCCCGGCCGGACATAAACTTAGGGCTTTACCCGAAGGCAAATGGATACGTGAAATCTTTTAAGCAGTGCTACAATTGGAACGACTTCAGTCTAACTAATTCTAACGAGTCGTGTTGTAAAATAAAATAAAATATAATATAATATAAAGTAGTGTTTAACAATCAAGCCAATAATATTTTCGAAACGAGTCAAGTTTGAAATCGTTAAAGAAATGAAATCTTGGGCTTCCTTTGGTCTTACGAGTACTACTTACAACTCAATGAAAGAAAATCAAACGGAAAATACGTTAAAAGAAAGTTGTTTGCAGTAAGCGCTCACTAATCCGTAACGGGTAAAGAGACGCTTCCACTTTCATAACCCCAGTGATTTGAATTAGAGAGATTATTCATAGATTTTCTGAAACTGAGTACTACCATCAAGTTTCCGCAAAGCCTGCGAGAGAGCTCTTTCCACCATCTGCCGCCCGTTTCCTTCGAGCGCCATGAAAGACGCGGCGCGGGCCGCCTCCGTCGTCGACGTCGCCGTCGCCGTCTTCCTCGTTCCGAGCTCCTTCCATTCGCAAACCCTCTTTCACTTTCTTTCCCTCGGTCCCTCTCGCTTTTCATCCCGCTCACCGAGCGCCGGTCGTTCTTGATTCACCAATTAGAAGCTGCCCCGTCCTCTTTCGAACATCCGCCTACAGAATCTCAGATCCAAAATGAGCCAAGATCTCGTTTGGGCTTTTAATCGTGATTCCCTTTGCGTTCGTATAAACTGGGTTCGAATCGTGCATACCAAAGTTGTGAAGGTGCCCTCAAATATTATGGGTGCCGCACGAAGAAGAAGAAGTAAGGTAGTAGTATGCAAAGTTCACAGTTTGGAAAACTAATTATAGGTATAATATATAAGAAAAAGAGGTTTTGCTATCGCCTAGCTAGATTGCTGTGTAGACTTTGACTCCTCTGTGGGCTTCAGTGTAGTATCCAACCATGCTAACTTAACCTGGTTTTTATGAGTGCAATATTTTTGAAATGCGCCGTTAGGCAAAAAGAAGTGGTTCACAGTTTTATACACTCCAAACGTAACGTGTGTTGTTATGAAAAGAGCTTTGCGTCCCTGCTAAGTTTACGACCGGTCGCTGTCTCACCGGTAGCCTTTGCTCTTAAATGATTAAAAACTCTCTGATGGTGTGATCCTCGATCTCTACTACACAGCTAGAACTGTCCGCTGCATAAATAATTTAAATAAGTGTGTTTTCGGAGATGTACCTCACTTTTTCTGGTATTACGATACATACATTTGTTTATTTTTGGCTATTAATACACTGAATCTTAATTAACTATCTTGATCTTAAATAAACTAAATTAGTATTGTACCGATTTGTACCGATGCTAACTGTAGGTGTGCTATTTGTCAGCAAATTGAAACCTGTGCTCTCAAGAGAGATATTTGTAACTTTCCGAATTCACGAGGAAGTCTAGAGTGTTATTACCTGTATGCAAACAGAAATTACAACTTCTAGCGCAAAAACTCGGCCAAAATGGCTCAACGATCACGTACAACACGTTTGTTTCATGTTCTATATAATATCTTGATATATCTAGAAGTATTTCGAGGTAATCTGTTCGGGTAAAATTACAGCTAGATTCTAATTGTTTGTTACCATTTTGCGATGAAAGCAGCTGGTTAGGACGACAGAAGTCATTGCCGATGCATTAGCCAAATTTACTCAAACGGTCTAGCAGTCATTTCTTGCTTCTTTCTTTCGATCCGTGTTTTCGATAATCGACCCAGAAAGGTCGAACAAGAAATTTCTTTGCATCGTATTCCCATTGCAAACCAATTTATATGAAGTACTGAGGACCAGTTTTACAACGCCCAGTTAAAAATAGAACTGTCTGTTAAAGACTCATCTCCATGGTCACAGCCAATCAGATACTTGTACTCCAATCAATCAATGATCTTTATTGGTGTCAACTTAGAAACTTTCTTTCGGAGATTTCCAGTGCTTTGCTACAGTGCAAGAACGGAATTGTTATCTTAAAAACTCTATAAGAGCCCACACTGTCGCTAAATGAATGTACAAATTAGGGAATCTGCATACAACTCAGGTAACTTACTGTTATTTGGAGGTATTCTAACAGACAATTGGCTTCAATAGATTATTATTGCCGAGGCAACATGTGTAACAGTAAGTGAAAATCTAGCCCCCTGGCCAAAAGTCTCTGTCGCACCATCGTTCCACCCCTCTGCACTGACTTAGTAAAATAATAATATAGAGGCACAAAGTTTTCTCTTTCCTTCGAAGGAAAAAGATTCAATAAAGTGATTATCTATCTCCGCTGATCCGTAAACGCTTCTTTAATCTATTTGAGTAGCTGCCGAAAAGGACTTGATAGATGGCCTCAGCTCGCATATTGTCACTACCTATAACTACTTAAATATAACACGAACATTTGATTTTGAATATCACCCTTCTACATCAAGCGCGTTCATAAAAGTAGGCTCTTCCACCGAACGTTCGTGCGAAAACGAGACATCATCATTGAAGATGCGAAAAGATAGAGAAAGGGCATGGTGGCGCGAAGAAAATATCTCACAACTTCACTTTATATAATACGAGAAGCATGCTTTAAATACGCCAGCGTGGAGTCAGAAATGTGTCTTTGTTATTTATTAATATTGAATTCCGATATCTGGAAAGCGGCGAGGTTTCCATACTCGCTTATATCGAGTGCGACTAGGGCGCAGGCAAAAATCATCTCGCCGAGTATCAGGGCGGGCTGATTTAGAGCGTCTAGCGTTGATTCTGTAGTCACCTCTAACCAATCCGAGCACGTCGCCTACTCCTATGTGGAGGCCTCCACCACGAACGAGCCGACAATCTTGCGATGAAACTACAGAAATATTTGGTAGCCTATCAAAACGCTCGGAGCAATGTAAGCCGATGATTTTCAACATTCTGGATAGAAACTTTCACATTACTTTTAGATGATACTATTTTAAAGAGATATGGAGTAAAAAAGACAACATTTCAGAATGGTTGAAATGAAATGAGATCTGAACGAAGACCACCAAACTCTTGCACTCTCGCAATCGATTCGAGTGTGGTCTTACATGCACTACCACGTAACATTCTTCTGGTTCTTATTTCTGCTCCTCGCAATGCACCTAGCAAACATACTTTCTAAAATTGTAATCGTTATTGAATGCTTTTCCGCCATTGATGTACAGCTGGTGTTCTTCCCAACAATAACGAGTCCCTCTGGGGAACCTCTGCACCGATGAACAACGCGCTGCAGATACAGTGAACCCAGGTACTGAAAGCCAGGAGACAAAATCTCATAAGACCATGTGGACTAGTATACGATCGCTGTGAAATTCCCGTTCCTTTCCAAGAAAAACTTTAATATCTAGGTAATGCCAGCATAGACCAAGCACCGTATATTTCCCAACACCATCTACTGTCAAACGCTCTCGGCTTGAGCGGACCACCGCCACTGTTTAAACACCATAACTCGCACGTCTAACCACCGACACATAGTGTGCGCACCCATCAAGGACCAATCACTCCTTCTCTCTTCCCTTCTATCAATACCAAGGCTGTCCATCCTCGTCCCACCCATGCTATAGACGGTGGCGCTAACATTTCATATCGAGTGATCTCGTGTCTCTCGAGGACAATCCAATACTAATGTGAAATGTCTCTTGCTGTCTGGGGCCCAGTACTATAGAGAAGGTAAACAAGGAGTGTTTCGTTGTCTTAACACCCTTGAGACGTGGCGGACCGTCTTCGCTAAGCCTTGCTATTCAGAGAACTGCACAGATTCTTTGCTAGCTGGGGATTTAGTTTGTGGAAAAGTTAGGAAAACAGAGGGTGTTGAAATCGTTGCCGCTGAATTGGTAAATCGGGTCACTGTGGAGTAATCCCATGGACCCCATGGAGTACGTAATCTCAAATTGTAGATATTGATATTTAATATCTACGATTTAATCTTTTAAAAAGCCCTGTCAAAATGCATCGGTCGAACCTCCTTTCTTTTCATGTCGACAGCACTCTTTCATGAATATCGTATAAACTTGGGTAGCGTACAGACTTTTAGTAAGTTTTATTACGATTTCATGTGCGATCATCTTTGCAATGCTGTCTAAAATTGACCAAAATAAGTTTTTGAGCACCTTTACAAATCCATGAAATAGATGGTTTTCGCTCGGAAGTTCATGGCCATGACAGACATGCTGTTCACTGAACTCTGATCGATTCCAAATGAAAAACCACACGCTACATCTTCACTAAATCTGTACTACACAATTGGTAACTTCCTTTCTTGGGCTACACACATCGGCCTGATTCTGATGCTTGTTCCATTTTTTGTCTATAAAAGCTCCGAAGAATTTTCTCCGTGCGATTGTATTCAAACTACTGGCAGAGTTTTCGACGAAAATAAGTTGGCTCAGTCATCGCATGTCATACAGTTGTGCTAGAGGAAGTGAAGTCAATTTCAACCATCGCACCCGTTTAAGTAAGAACTTGTGAATGTTCCTCTTAGCGTCGACGTGGACAGAAACTCCGACTCCATTAGACCAGTGCCACAGGGCCCGTTGTCAAAACAGGGCGTCGTTAAGCCACACACATCAATGGACTGATACTTTAGCAACAGATTCTTCAGGCACTATGAGTACCATCTCCCAAAGTTAAAATATGGTCAAACTTATTAACAACGGTCACTAACAAAAAAGACTTTCGAACGTGAAAATAATTATATTTATGTAAATGATAAGACGGTACATCGAATTATATCCCCAAACACTCGGTACCGACATTCTCATCCGAAAAATATCTTGTAAAGATAATATAATTTGGTAAATCCCTGAAGAGAATATTTGTATTATTTCTAATGTTCCTGTAAGCACTGGTTAAAAAAAACTTTAGAGTAAGGCAATAGCAAACACCTCATAAGTCTACTATTTGCATGCGTGTAAGCAGCCAGTTTTGCATGTCTATCGTTTAAAAATAACCGCATGTGTCTAAATACCATTTTTAAAACATAAGGCACTGAATATTTAGTGAAAATACCAAATAAAATATCGCCTTAATGTCGCGTTTTTCCTGGAAATCATTAACTACATCTTTCTTTTGATGTCAAACTTGAATAGTTGCACGCTGCGATCAAGACGATTTTTGTGGTAAAACATGCTGCAAGTGTGTTCACCCAACACCTAGTGCAATTATAATACCAAATACGAGTAAGAAAGTGTGTCCGTCGAGCGTGAATCACGTGACCTAACTGTCGTATCAATTTTTGATGCAAATGAATCCAACAGGGCCGTAAGAGCAGTGAGGAACGGAAAATTTTCGGAAAATATACTCTTCTAAAGGAAAATGTCTTTCTTTCAACCTAGAAATCTATCAATTATGAAGCAAAGTATTAAGCATTTTATCAAAGAAAATATCCTGTTAATTGCAAACATTTGGTATTCAAAGAATCATCAACATATATCGCAGTATTTTTGATAATTTATGATCTTTAAAAATTAACCAGCCAATGTTGAATTTTCAGAGTGGTGGTAAACCAGCCTAACCATCAGTCATGTCATCTCTTTGAATATCCAGTCTCCCACGGGCACTCACGTGGAAAGTTGCGATGACCAACGAAAACAAACTTTACCACGTCACATCCCCAAAAAGTGACCGCAAATCCAGCTACATCCTTATAAATTTATTATCAGAGCAATTTTCTTTTTTCTTTTTTTTTTACTATTTCTACTAAATAATGTGTGCGCGCACGTGGGGTGAGACGTGCGTAATTGCTTCAGGTCAGGCTATGGCAACCTCTCTCAGCCTCAGATGGTAAGACCACGCGTTAAACGCAGCGAATAATATATTGTGGGTAAAAATAATTGCCTTCAAACGTAAGTACGCAGCCCCCCCCCCCCCCCCCCCCCCCCCCCACCGTTTCCAGGCGTTTTCGTACGACACAACGCGTGTGCTGCAGAATATAATGCGTTTCGCAGTCGCACGCTGCACGAGCGACGTGAGACAGACGTGTGTATTGCGTGCAGGACAACAGGTTAATCAATCAAAGTTATGCAGACGAAATAATCACAACGAGCACGGCGAGACTCTGAGGTTTGTGTATGCTCTCCATATACGCAAGATGTTGGCACCCATTAAGCGTTTTAGAGTGTAAGAAGTCATTTTGAAAAGTTATGAAGGCTTTTGGAGTAGGCCCTTACTCAAGTCTATATCTAAGTTTACTGGGTACAGCAAATCGGCCAAACCACTTGTCCGATCGCGTCGAAACGAAAACCAGGCGACTCATCACTATATTGGCAACAGATTAAAGCTTTTTAAAATAAAAAATATTCATTTGTCGAATAGTTACACGTGTTGTAAGAGAGCCTGTTCGAGGCGTTTTTCCGGTATTTTTTAGAAATAAATATCTAAGTTATAATTTGTTAAATCTGTTAACACTATCAAACTAAACACAAAAATACAACACATGAGCCAACTATTTTGAAAAGTCTCTCTTAGTTGTTTCCAGTTAGTATGTTATTCTGGAAATTTTGCACTAAAAGTGATTTTTTTAGTTGATTAAACAGTTTATACCAACTCCAATTAAAGAATAAAATATTTGCTTTTGTTCTCTGGATTCCCCAGAAAAAAAAGATAGGGGTGATACAACCTCCTTAATAGAATAAAATTGCGGAGAAAGTTAAAGTGTCCTTCGTGAAAAAATCTTGAGCAACAACAAATGAACCGTCTGTTTGTTTTTATCTTCAAACCAGCAACTACTGTAAGTAACCATTATCTCAATAATGGAAAAAGCTCGTGGTGATATCAATTCTTTCCTAAAAATGTGTCCCTTGAAGATGCTCCGACTCTAGAAAACATTTTTCCTCCCACGACACGCTTCCTTTTACTTTACAAACGCTTTAAAGTGATCATGAAAAGCAAATGAAAGGAGACGGGCCATGCCTTATATAGCCGAACGTGGGCGCTTTTCATTCGGCTGAATTACGCGCACATTTTCCAAATACCTGGAACTGTTGGCATTTCGCGCATAATTGTGCAGTCGTTCACCACGGCCCAACGCAGTTGCTCTCGTATATATAGTAATAAAGCATAAAATAAAGTGAAAATAATAAAACGTGTCCTTGTAATAATGTTCCAGTTACCATTTTTTTAGTTGATGAATCCTGACAGCCATCATGCAATTTTGTTCACCGCATGAGGGCAATGAATTATAAGGTGGATACGTCAAAAATCAGTACATGCGAAGACCGGAGCATACAAATTACTCGCTACTCCACCCACACGATCTTTCATATTCGCTTTGTTCCTCAGTTTTGGAGCAGTTTTACGCGCTCAACTTCTGCGATTGTTTCGTCCCGTTTTGTTGAGCAAGACCAAAGAGAAAGACACCGTCTTCCCATTAAACAAGGTGTCGTTGTTGCTGTCGTGCATTTTAAGAAACATTTAGCCTTCTCGGTGATGTAATAGTAGCGTTGTGTAGTGTCTTGAATGCAATGAATTGAAGCAGATGTCTTTGTCTGTCTTGGGAATATTTGCATGACGATGGATTCCGGACGAAGACGTCTGCGAAAATGTCGCAGAGGACAATACGTCTCTGTCGGAACACTGACTAGCGCTCGGTGAAAATGTTCACATTGACACGAGAATAAAACGTGTAGTAATATCAGAAAAATTTATTACGAACTTGTTTACATATATTCCAACGATATCACATGTATATACCTCTTATTGCGCTGTGCCTTGTACTTAGTTTAATTGAGTTTGAGTTAGAAAAAAAACTATCAGGTCTTTGGCTAAATTAACGAAATAAATTACAGAAAAATCCCACACACATCGACACCAGTTGTAAAGCATTAAAAAAAAGTTTCGTCTCAACTCGCAGCTGACATGATGTGTTTGAATAAAATTCCTTGCCAAAAATTTCGTTGCATTAGCAAACTTTCTGTAGTCATAAACACATAGGCTGTAATATGAATTGACATGCCTGACATCACAACGAACTAGAGCTGCAGTCGTTAACGCGCGAAGATGTAATAATTTACTACAATATCATACTAAAGCGAAGGAGTTTAATGCATTCACCTTCGAGTGTTCTGTAGGGTGGTCCCCTTGAGCCACCCATCGACAATCTACCCCTAACGCCCTGCCACCCCCCCCCCCCCCCCCCCCCCACAACACTCATCGCTCGGTGTCGGTGACAACTCCGCTATTTCGTTATGACAAGGACCTGCTCTCCTCCCAAACCTTAGAGTACCGAGTCTTCAAGCGTGCTAATACCATCACCGCCTGCGTTCCAAAATTAACATAAATATATGCAAGGAAGTGAAGTAAAAGGACAAATAGAGTACGCAGGGGTGTCACATTGTCTTTTCTTACTGCGAGATATCGTGGATGGTTACTGGGGATTGTCTGGAGTTTGACGACACAGAGCTTGCAGAGGTAAACTTCTGGTTGATGAGCGTAGAGAATTGATTAAAATTCTGGTCTGTGTGCTAATATGCATATATTGATTTAAAATGTTTAACGGCTCATTTTTTTGGCTATGGCCCTGTGGCACAAATAATAATAATTATTTTTTACTGTCAGGTTGATCAAATACATGATACACAGAAAATCGCCAAAAATAGTCTAGACATATCGCCCAATGAGTGGGCGATGATGAGGATGAGCTTTATCTAGACTTAAGGAGTAGGGGAAACCCGGGAGCATCACCAACTTCAATCCATTCAACCTCTCTCCATAACTGAACTGGTCTGGTCTTAAAAATCAAGGTCACATATCCAATACACACTTAGCCAGTGCAGCGTTGCTTATACGGTGATCTCATTAAAAGCAATGCTTCAGACACGTGAAACCATTCGATGAAAATCAATTATATCAAAGAAAAGCTAGCACAGGTTTTCATTTTACCAAAATGTACTTCAAGAATAAAGCTTAAACCATCCACCAATCCTTATCGAGTGTCTACTTCGAGTAGTGCATTATTTCCGTCACATATTCTCTATGACGAATTGATTCTTTGTCCCGAGTAAATGCTAACGAACGGAATCAAGTACGTGCGTCCTATTTCACCAACGGGTTAACAACGAGTCGCTCGATCCGACGACTTCAACCACTCCCCGAAGACCACCACGCAAGAACAAGCGGTAAACGAACTAATAGCACTGCATAGTGGCTAGACAAAATTCACGCGCTAAAATATGCATTTCACAAGAGTCGTTACAGTAGTGGAGGAGCCGAGCGACCACCTCGTAATAATTTGTCTCAATTAGCAGGTCACGCCGCGACTCCTCGACGTAGACCAAGCGAGAAGATCACCGTCGTTGCAGACAAGAGTAACATGTTGTTAGCTAGCTAACGCTACCGACTCTATCATACATATTCAACGACTTAATCAATTTAACCTCACTTCATTAGGATTGATTTTATGTCAAATTATATAAAAGCCGGGCGTTATGTTAACATAACAATAATGATGATAATAGAGGCCCAATAATAAACAGTGAGTACTACAGATAAACATTGAAGTTACATACATACAAATGCAGAGTTAAATTCTATCGCCATATGTGTGTGTGTGTATATCGCGTCGGGTAAAACAGATTGCATTGTAAATGGCATGTAGGGCTGACGTAACAGTACAATGTAATATACAAACATTGCCGGCTTAGTGCACATTGTACTTTCAATCTAGCCGTGCTGTAATTACATATGTGTCGTTGTTTCTGTGTTTGATTATTGAATATTTTATCGAATCTTTTTTTTTTTAAGTAATGGCTTTACGCAGATAATATCTGTACTGCTGAATGTTTACTGCTGATATTAAGCTTGCGAGAAACTGTGATTATACCAGTTTACATACTTTTTGATGTCCCGAACATGGAAATGGTTCTTATTCCATGGGCTTACCCGTTCGTTTTTCGGTGTTCTTTTAGTGTCAATTAGAACAGGCCTAAACAGTGTGCAGCTTCTTTGCTAATTAAGGAATTTTAAAAGAATTCTAAGAGCATGGCATAATGTGCAAGACGGTAGTTTCAAAGGTGTACTAAACTTAGAAGCAAATATAATAACTCCTGCGGCTGATTTAAGTCCTAGAGTATGAGTAGCAGGGTCTTTACGCCTATGTTAACGCCTCAAAGATATGCATCAGAAATGGCATAAAAACAGCAGTAAATTGGACGTGGCAAACAACTATTATAGTCATATTGGATGAGCTTCAGGGCTTCATTGAATGGTCACAGCTTGTTATAGACAATCACAATCGACTTCAAAATGGCGGATGGTCTTTCAAAAAGGCACGAGGCCATCCATGCGAGAAGAGAGAATTGAGTTGACAGTTGAAAATTCTTGTACGGAACAGGTATCTAATCGCATAGGTGAGGTTACGATCCATACATTAGCAGAGTAAGGCAGTAATGCCCCGTTGTCTCAACAGTGCGTCGTTAAACACCACAACACCAGATTCACACAATAATAATTTTAAATAATGACATTTCGCTATAGTAACTAAGATTCTTTAAAAGTAGTTGATCATTTGTATCGGTAACTATATGGCTACGGAGATGCCACTAAAAAGGATTGTTCACTATTCCGAATTCGAATGGCGAGTTTTATCGCTCAAATGTGTAGAGGTCCGAGAGAAAATAATAACATTTCCTTCTGCATCATCACGGTAGACAGGTTGGGGAAAATCTACGCTCACCCTGCGTTGTTGGTCAGTTTTGTTTGGGGGAGGAAGGGTGGCGAATCGTGCCTATCGCGCAATCGTCCGAGGGACGCTGTGCGACAAATAGTTGGTATTGTGCACCCTGCGAATATGGAGCGGCATTCAGAAAATGTTGCATCAAACACAATCGGGAGCGGCTTAACTCTCAGTTGATTGCTTCTGTTGGATAATCATCCGCGATTAGTGATTGATTGATTCGATTCCTGGTATTTTCAGTTATTTCAGGTATTGGAATTCAAATGAAAACTGTTTAGCTATTTGTTTTTAGTGATAGTGAAACAACACAGAAATATCACTGATAAGAAGAGATTTTGAATAGTTTATATAAGCTAGGCTACTTCCTCATAAGGATTAAAAGTCAACGTGTTGTATTAATTAAAAAGATTTAGGACAAAGAAATTGTACAAAAATGTTAACAAGAATTAACAAAAAGAAAAACAAGCAGCCCAATCACACTCACGAACATCAGAAGTACTTTCGTTAAATAATATAATTTTTAATTCGATCGTCACTTGCGGGTTAATGTAATTCTGATGCTGGTACAACTGAGAATTTTTAGAATAATTTTTTAGTCAGTAACAACTTTACTTTTATCAAACCTCACCAAGGTAGCAGCCATTTGGCGTCCATGAAAATCCAGGATACAGAGTCGGTTGAAATTGTTTTAATAGAAAAAAAGCACCAGATCGCAAATTGAAAACTCTTGATTTATTTATTTTACCGAAAGTAATCATCTACTGTTTCCGATCGGCTCCACCTCTTGAGCCAATTGCAGCGCCACCGCGTGGTTTTTGTACATTTTATTTCCCATACCTGGTTAGCAAGCACACTTTTCAAATTACCAATGCAACATTCATCATTCGAAATGAATTATTCCACAATGAGAAGCTATCATTTGAAATTGATTAAATTATCGAACAGGATTTGAAAACCGCCGGCGAAAAACAATAACCATAAATTAATGAAGTATTGACTGTAATTAATAAATGTTAAATCCCGATATGTCACTGTATATTGTTTATCGTACGTGAGTGCTGGTAGCGATTGGGTTGGTCCAATTCCACCTAGCGCTATTCCGTGGAGGTGGGCAGGCTAAAGTGATAGTCTCCCGATTAGCAAATATACTCATGTTTGATTATCGCACCACGTCCCCACTTTCGGCACAGGTAGGAGAGCTGTTAATTTGTCACTTTTTCACTGTGATTTCAACCTCTGCAATGTTGCCACAAAAATGAAACATAATTTCAGAGAATTGATTTTAGTATCACTTTAGGTGACGTGTGTGTGGGATTCACTTTGAAATTGATTGTTTCTCAACTGTCTGATCTTAGATTATGATCAAACGAAATTCCTCTAAATAATCATTATTGCAAGTCATGGAAAGATTTATCTGAAACCTTTCTACGATGGTCGAACATGTTTCGTCATTTTCTATTAAAACCTTTGGAGCCAGATGAATGAGATTATTCTATAAAAGTCAGAAATCTTTCACTTCTCCACCTAGTCTAGAGCGATAATATTACTGCATTTCAAAAAATACTGGACATCCGTCCATCAAAATCGTAATACACCCCACCTCTACTCAATGATACGCTACTACCATAGAAAATTGAGTGTCAAGCCAAGATGCATCTCGGATTTCATCCGAAGTAGATTTCGTCGCTATCCGGTATCCATTTCACGAATCGACCATAGTCATTCGCATTCTGCCCACTGTCCACACGGCTGTATACTGTGTCTACTGTGCCGGCCTGCCGCCACCCGCAACGTCTTTACGTTGGGGTGGAAGGAGCGTCCAAATAACTGCACGAACCAAATCACATTCAACGACTCATATTGACTCTGGAATAGCAGCTTTGAGCCAACACACACGCACGCCCACACGCACTGTCTCTCGCATTCTCTTTTCCTTCTTCCAATCAAATCCCATCTTCTTGTTCTTGCTGGCTTTTGAAGAGGGTAGTCGATGAACGGATAGTCTATGTGCATGAGTGTGGGCTGTTTACATTTAATTCTCATTGCTTGTTTTTTAAAGCGAGATTGTTTGAAGAGAATTTGAGTTGTAGTATTATTAATAAGATCTTTATCTGTGTCTATTTTGAAATGTTCCCAAATAAGAATTTTGGGCTAAGCATTCACAAAATCCGTGGCATTGAGCTTATAGTTACAGTCAGCAGGACCGCGCAAAAAAAATCCAAATTATTTTCTTAGCGACCAAATTTTAGGTTGCTTCTAGATGAAGTCACCGTCGTTTCGGGTGTTGAATAATGTAATGTCGTCGTTTCTCACAGATTACTCACATTTGAGACCAAAATACGCTCTAATAATATGTGTTAATGCCAACCTCAATAATTGATACACATGTATTGATATTTCGAGTAATAATCATTTAATTGCCGATGTATGTTAAAAATGGCGTTCGCAAGCGCCATCGGGCTACACCTACCGTTACCACGCATGTCGCCGGCTCATTTTCTCAGGAGAAGGCTTAACATTAACGCCGACGACTGTACCTTTAAACTCAACGGTAAGTAGGTGTAGGAACCGATAACTTGTCATCATAAATAAGTCCATAGCTGATTTCACTTTTTATTTGGTAAATGGCTTGTTCAAACTTAAATCTAGCCCAGTGGATTTTAGTTTTAATGTATCTTTTTAACGTTCAGATTTATGTTCTCAATAAAATCAGACCGTTTGTATTAAATTATCATCACTAATAAGCGGAACCAGAAAGCCATTACCAAAGTTTTATACGAAATATGCTGCAACGTGTGCCGTCCGGTTTCGCGATCAACTTTACCAATTAGGCTAAAATAATTGATAATTCAATTACTTACATACTCTTGGTAGAGTTGTACCTTACGGCTCCTGGAACTACAGAGCGCTTTTTAAGGAATATAGCCAAGCAATAGTTACTTTATGGATTTTAATTTATTAAGCTATTTATAGCTTTTCGATTAGCCCTCTTTAGTCGAACTTTCAACTGCTCACCATCTTTCATCCTAGCCACTAGCTGTTTGCGTTAATTGTAAATTGTGATGAAGACACCGAAGCGCACGAGAAATCATGCAAAAAAATTCACGAATGAATTATAGTTGCCTTGCCACTCACGAGTTGGAAAAATGTCACGTTCGAGCTACCAAATGTATTTATTTCTACTCTGTGCATTCTTGTTTTATTCATAAACACACTGCTAAAATGTATTTTCTGTAATAAGTCAGTACATGTTTCCGTATAAATAGATGTGAGAGAACGAAGCATCATCACTCAACATTACAATTCGAATTTTCAGTCATTGAAAATATTACAAGAGGACCGAGAAGTAAATAATTCTGATCTCGCCCATAGAAACTTTGTTCATCGAGTGAATATACTTTTCCGACAGAGGCGCCACCGGTCGTTTTAGGGTGACATGCGGGCCAACTTTCACTTCCAATAAACACAACATATCGTCTCCGCTTATGTCCGTCATTTTCCTTCTGCTCAAAAGCTTTTGTCTGACAATTTATATTTTGTTTTTGAGCTGTTGTACCAATTTTTCTACCAATTATGACAACATTGAGAATCCTTTTGAAGATACAATCAGAATTTTGAAAAAACTCTATTGAAATCAGTACTGAAATTCTATTCATGAGTTTGTAGCAATGTTGGAGGGCAGTCCATGGGCTGATGTCTTCTCTCACATGTAAGACTGTATGACAGTTTCAACAGTTTCAAAAAACGAAAATTACTATTTTATCTTCCCTGACAACAATGCCAGTTGCCAATCAATTCGCTTAGCACCATGGTGCTAGCCCTACCACGCTCTTCCCATCCATCCTCGGCCAATCAGAGTAGTTAGCTACCATCGTAACGATGAACACCGGTCACCAATAATGAATTTATTACTCTTTTTACTACGAATTATGATTAGAGCTGATTACAAATTGACTTTATGACATTATCGTCGTATTTACATAAATGATTACATGTGGCATGTCTGCTAATTTATAATCCCATCATCATTAGGGTAGTTTTGATTATACCTTGGCGAATTCCAGCGGATAAGCTGTCCACATCCACATCATAGCGCTGCATCGACGCGGTCGTGTGCATGTACAGAGATGGTAATTAAATTACTGTCAAACAAACCACAACCGCGGTGGGCACTGTCGACCAGAAAAGAGGTTGAAATCGACTGTTTTATTTTTCGCTGGACTCTCATTATCGTTGCATTCCCAAAACCTGTTAGAGTATGTAGCAATAAATTAGAGAACTTATAAAACTATTTTAATCTGTGGTTATACTCTGAGAAATCTCCTGTTGTAAAATTCAACTTGTGGCTGAACACGTGGCTTACTAGATCAAATTAAGACCGTCCAAACGCAGAGACAATTTGTCAATTGTTTTAATTAATGTCTTTGGTTAAACGCTGAAGCTGAGTTGCGACAAATCTACGGCAGGATTTCGAAAATCGATACAGCTGTGTGTTTCTCTACTAATCTGTGGTGTCAGAAGGTCAACAGCAGCCTCTCGAATCAGCTCTACTGTACGTAGCCACGTTCTCCGAACAGAGTTCAGATCCGACACGAATGAATGATATCATTTAGTCTATAGGTATAGTCAAGAGATCTAGCACTTATGTGAAACTTTCTGCACAACGGTAGTCGCCACCCGATGGCGTTTGCGGCTGACCTTTAAAAAAAAACTTAACAGTGAAATAAATACGTCTCAAATATCGAAATATGTATACCAATCGATGAGGTTTGCGTTCATAAAGATTAATTGAGAGCAAATCAGTTTCAAATGCGAGTAATCTGCTAGAAATAATTAAACTAAATTTCTTGACACTCCAAACGACGGTGACTCCACCTAGTAGTATCCTCCAGTTTTTTCGGTAAAGTGAACAATTGGCGGTCAATTTTCTCGAAGACAGTTTTTACTATTAGCGCTATGGTAGTACGGACTAACCTGATGACCAACCGTAAAAGAAAACTTGCAACCAACAGCTTAATGCTGTTCAAATATGCTCGCACGGCTTTAAGTGTTCGAACGTGTCACATCTGGTTGAGTTCCCAACCGAATGCACATGCAGAGAAAGTCTTGCGCTTTTCATTCAATAAATTAGGAAGACAAAATTCCAGTGATAAAGTTCGTGAAACAGATAATCGCTGTGAGTTGGGTTATGCGGTACTCCATGAATATTAAAGGCTGTGATTTAGTTCTAGGAAACGAGTGATAAAGCAAGCAGTGCACCGTCTCGTTCTACATGCTAACAATATTATATCACATTATTGCTGCCATAAGTGATAAAGGGATGACGAGCGCCTCGTAACGTTTAATGAATCCGTTTCTTGAAGCATGATATAAAAAAGTTTTGCCCCGGTTTATTGGTAGTCCTGCGTTTTTTAACTTAACATTTTCGCTCAATAGACAAATTGGTTATAATTATGGTATAATTTGTTCGTGCTACCTACATTGGTATCGTTCTCGTATAGCAATAACCGAACGGTGTGGCGTTTTGGAAACGGCGGTTCTCGTGAGATCACCGAAGTTAAGCAATGCTCAGGTGTCGTATGGGTGACAATCACAAACACATGACCAATTCTGTTTGGAAGAGAGGTTGGAGGGATGAAATTTAAGTATAACAACTTCATTCGCCTTGCTGATCAACCTCTCGACATCATGGATTAGTGGAGGAACCCTGTTGTTTGGAAAGGACATTTAGCCGGTGGTCGCCTTGGTGCTTTTCGACAGCAGTAGACTACAAGCCGGCACCAGGTTTTCCCTTCTCCCTTCTAGGCTAGGTAAGTTTCATCATCGATCATCAAGGCCCGTGATTGAAGTTCTGGGCCTAACGTACATTACATTTGGCGCCTAGCTGTATCATAAGACTTAATAAAACAAATGTAACTCATAAGATAATGAGTAACGCAAGCTCATCTACGTAACTGACGAAGCATGAGTATAACCTTACGTAAGAATCTATCTCAATGTAAAATAATCAAAGTGTTACATCATTGTGCATAACGTAACACATCAAAGATAAATGCCACATATGCAGCGAATTGGCAATTATTGTATAATTTCTCATTTCCTCTGTTTCCGTTTTTAGCACCAAAACAAAAATAGAGCAAACACGCTTTGATGATACATGGTATGCAATATAGATATAGCATGCACATACACACACACACAAAATGAAACGTACTTCCACTTAGTTTTCCGAAAGTGTCTCACATAACAAATAAATTCGAATCGTGCGCACATGACCAGCTCGCTACGACCATGGCTTTATATGGAGCTTTTTCAAAATAATTACAGTTATTTAGTTCGGAGACCGTGCCGTCTGCGTCGGCTGGCTGGCTGGCTGGCTGGTGGGCGTGAGATTGGTGGCCAGGATCGCACGGCGCTAGAATTATGTTGAATAAAGTGTGGGGGTGGTCGCTGCTTGCAAAATAGCGTGGCTCTCGTGATCAGAAATATTAGGGAGTGTCAAAGAGAAAAGGTGTATTGTTCAGGTATTCGTGAAAAATATATCGCATGTTCGCGACACCTCAAGTCGATTGGGCTGCCGGTAGCAGAGCTAAAATAGGAATTATGTTCGATGTAGGGGTTATTTTGACTTTGTTAAATTTATAGAGTCATTAAGAAAATCTTTTGTTGAAGTTTTGACTAGTTGTAACAGAATATTCGAATGTTCATGATCGTAATTGTATATTTCAACTATCTCTCCATTTATCGTCGTGTCGTAATTTATCGACATGCAAAATTTTTGTCACAACAGCCATGAAAGGCTATTCTTAAAATTACTCAAACAATTTTTTTAAACTTTGTCTTTTAACATACAGGTACCAGATCCACAAAGCAGAGTATAAGCTGAACCCTCATAAATTTGGGGGTAAAGTTGTTATCACCATGGTAAAAACCTCAGAAAATCTGAAAACACCGTCTTTGCTTGGTTGATCAACTTAAATTCGACTTCGCTTTGTAAATTCGACCCCATAACTTAAAGTACAACTTAACACGTCTTGAATACAGTCTCTCATTCAAAGATCTTCTGCTGTTATACGCTTACAAGCCATCCGCCCTCATTGTGATGCACCTCTCCAGAGTTCACTCATCCACCGACGTCAACGGGGTATTGTTCAACCAGAAGAACACGACGAGGTCGTTCAAGACGACAACAATTGTAAAACGTTCGGCACAATTACAGATCTGCACCCTTAAGATCATTGCGTTCAAGGAAAGCACGCACTGTGCGTCTCACTCTCCTTCATAATATTACAATCGTTAACAATTATTCCGAGTAAAACATTTTCACAACTTTTAAGTGATAAGTTTGATTCCTTTAACGACTTGAGAATGAAATGGCAGAACCAGTGAACTTTGACAGCTTACGATTCCAAGTCATTTATTTTTCATGACTATCGTTAGAGTATATGAAGCGTTTTTGAATCGAACTGCACACGCCAGTGAGAAATTCCTTCGTATAAAAGAAGGTAGAAGAAGCATGGGGCTTTTTGAAGTATCTTCGATTCTTGCTCAACATTTTTAACAAAATGTAAATAACAAAATTTCTCCAAACCTCGCCCTTTCCCGACGTAATAAGCATCTTTAAATGTGATTTTGACGTCTGGTTCATCTTTATAAAAATAATATAAAGGTTCATTATTTGAACAAGGACGAAAATAAACATTTCAGAATCGTCTGTCAAAGATATATTTTGAAATAAGGTACATTATTTCCGAAGTAACCACCCGGCACCAATTGTAACGTAACGCCACTGCTTAAAACAGCTTGAATGGCGACACCAAGGTCATAAAGAGTCTGCTTGACCTCCGTACCAAGGAAAACTACTCCTCCACTACAGTACCCCGACTAAATCACGTGTAAGTAATTCTTCAGCCAAAACCGACACAAGCCCGCAGCTTCGAAAACTTTCAAACACCACCAATCGTGTCCTCAATCACAGTTTCACCACAAACTAATTCCATGCACATGAACCGCTATCCGTCTCTCTGCGATAACCACATGTAATTTGTAATTACAAAGCTTTTATAATATATTATGTTTTATATACATATTACAGATAGGGCGCCATTTCACAAGCTCGAATTGGAACGCGGCGATCTGAAAGTCAGTCTGCGCGTCTATTATATAGGTTCGTTAAACCGTATTCGCGAGGCAGCTGATAAAAATGTAATTTGTGTAATTAACCGGGTTGGATGCCGTCACGAAGACCGCATTTTAGATTACACGTATAAATGTTTTAATAGAAGTATTATTTCGTTACACAAAGCGAGCAATTACCGACACGTATCACGAGGTATGTGCTAGAGGGATGTGTGTGTATATATATATACGTACAAATACAGTGATACAGTGGTATGAAAGAACATGCCCTTGGTGGTTGTTTCATTGCTAACCAATCAACTCTAATATAAAAACTGATTGCCCCTGCGCTTAGTTTCAACGGGCAAGGAAGCCGATTAATTGGTTGATTGATTTTTTTTTTGTTAATAGATTTCAGTGAAACAATGTTTTGAAATAGCAGACGTGACAGAAATACCGTTTAGTTTCGTGTGTTTTGAAAGGTTTGAACAAAGTGGGGGGGGGGGGGGGGGGGTGGGGGGGGGGGGATAAGAGTAATGTGTACTCTTTTTGTGTGTCTGTGCGTCTGGCTACGTCTTGGTTTTCTACTTTATTTTAATCTAAATTGCGTCAGGGGAAAGAGAACAGACGAAAAGAAACGATTAGAGAAATAATTAGGAAGGCTCATAACGGAATCGCACTGAAGCTTAAGGAAAAGAATAATTTATTAACATACCAAAGGAGGATTAAACGAGGAACGCTTTTCCGCAACGCAGGCCCTGCCGTGGAAGATAAAGCATGCTGTACCATACGGTCGCTAAAGCAAGATAATTATTCGCGGTGCTGCGTTCAGAAGATCCTCGAGTCCGTTCGGAAGTATAACGACAGGGTGGCCCCGTATCAAATAATGATCCACGTCGATCGCAAGTAAGAGGGTTCCGACAATACGTTAAGATGGGCGACAGGCAAATTGATGGAGATGTTACTTATTCAAAGTGAGAACAATAGCCAGCGGTGCGATCGGTAGATAATCACGAGGCTGCCATCTTCCTTGCCGTTTTCTCTGGAAGAATATCCCTAAAACAATAGTCGGAAACTCGCTCGCCCGTCTTTAATTCTCTCTTTTGCTTGCCACATGACCAGATGGAGAACTCAGTTTCCCGCGAGAGCGAAGTTTTTTAATGCGATGCACTTTGGTCTCCATAAAAAGTTGTATTTTTCTGTGATAATCCACGGTTATAAAAAAAAGGGACCGCATGAGCGCTAAACATGTGAGCGTAGATCTGCAGCTTAAAATAATAACGTTCTAAAAGTGGGTGGAATGGATAATAAAAATGGAATGGAAGAGGTAATCTACGCAGATAACACCGTTGTTATTGTTTCCTAAAAGTTTTACGCCACCTGAATTAATTTCAAGCATTTTCGCACAGTGGAGGTGCCAGTCTCGCGAAAACGGCTCCTCTATGGCGGCACCAAGATGGCACCTCCACTTCAAATTTTCTGACGCACTGTGTGACATAAATCTAATTTTCACACCAAAAGGCTCGATTTTATAAGCATGCGGTCGTGTACCGAGGAATCATATAGTAAGTAAGTTCCATAACCTAATCCAACACTGATCACTTTAGTTTTCCTATCCAAAGTTATCCCCAATTCCCAAGTTTGCCACCTTTCCATCGCGGTTTGGCTCCAAACCTGTTGAGCACTGATTAGCTATCGTGTCTAGGTTATAGTTCAAGTTATTCTGACACCGCTAGACTGACGGCTTGCTCTCTGAGCCAATAAAGCCGCGGTAAAGTGTGGTCTATGGTTATTAGCAGTGGTGGCGGTGGCTATGACCAGTGGCGTGCCCAGTTGACAGCGTAAGACTCATATTCGACCTCAAATTCCAAAACTCTTGTTCAAAATAAGATAAGTGGGCGGCTTACAACAACTTAAGCCTTGTTTAGCTTCAAAAAACGACACTGAAAATGTATTATTCGGAGTGTGAGTCTTGACTTACTTTAAAAATGTCCTTTATCTGCATATACGCGCTAACTAAGGCGTGTAGTGACGTGAAACAGAGAAATGCAGTTTAGGTTGCTTGCACGGTAATTACAACATTTAACCGACAACATCATCTCTTCTCTGATCAGAAAATTAGAGTTTTTTTGTAAAGCTCTAAATACTAAATAAAATCCGTGTGGGCTGTTTTCAATTCCATCACAGTAAAAGTTTCCTTTTCAAATTTCAAAACTTTTTAGCTATGAATCTGTACCTGAATTGCCGCACAGCTTTCTAAAAAACGGTGACCTGGTCAGCATTGAAAATAAACTCTAAATTTAGATTGAACAGCAAATCCGCTGCGCGTTAAGTCATGACACCACTGTCGGCAGACTCCCTGGCGTGATTTGTGCTTATGAAGTGGTTCGGGATTGCTTCTGCCCGGTATCCCAGAGCAATCAGCTGATTCCAATACCCTACATGTGCGCCGAGCCTCAAGCGGCAGCAGCGAGCGTGTAGTGCGGCCAAATCTCGTCCGAACCACGTTAAGAGTGGTGAAATAGGTTTGTAAATTGAGGGTGTTGGTTCTCTGCTTCAATTTAGCCCTAAGTAGGCTTCTATGCTTCTAACCTTCCAGGCTTTCGGGCTGGAAAAAGATGAGCTAATTTTATTGCGTGGCATCAGGTTTTTTGCTTGAATTCAGTTGACGGATCAAAATAAATGTATGTTTAACTATCAATAAATTCTTAAATTTTTGTGTAAGGGTTCAACGTGAAGAAAGAGTGTTTAATTTAACTTAATATAAAAGTATAGTCACAATCGAATGACCCAAATTTCTTGCAGCGCTTGAACAATGTTACAGGAAGGTACTCATTGAATGAACCATTGGAGTTTGGTTCAAATCTAAAGAGCTACAACAATGCCTCATTTCAGATTGGCATCCGATAAAAGCTAGTTCCAAAAAGGATTTCTTTCTTGAATAAATCCCATCCAAATGTCCTTTTCCAGCACTTTCAATACCGTGACTAAACCACTTTACCTTCTACAGACTATGTGTGTGAGTGTGTTTTCAAAATTGTATACCAGCTGGCTCAAAGGAAAACTGATGCACTCGCTAAAAGTTAGCTGGGTGTCAGTTAAAGCTATTTCCGACCAGTTACTTTGTTTTTCCCTGTGTTATTATACGTGCACTCTGTAGTTGAAGCCGTGTTATCTTCGAAGAAAATAATATTAAACGAAGGCTTATTGTACTACAGAACTACTTCAGATACCAGAACAGCTTTACAGACCTTAAGGACGCACGGTTCGTAGACTTTCTCCTTTATCGAAACTCGAGAACCCTTCTACATACTTAATAAATTACTTATAAGCGCTCACTTCACCTACCAAATTCTTCCGAATATCTTCCAGACAGCACTACCGAAATACTACACAAAGGTATATAATAGGTTTCACGATAAATGTATCATAACGATTAAAGCTGAGATTGTAAGTTAGGAGTTGGAGGAACTCTGTCGTTCGCAGACAAATTTTCGTTCACATTTCCGACAGAAATGTTGGCCTGTCGAGCATGGAGCGTGCAGATGGTGTTGGTTAAAATCAGTCAATTTTCCACAATATGGCAGACGCTGTGTTGCTAAGCGAGGCATTATAAGGAACCCCGTTTTCAATCCAGGGGCCGCAAATAAGGTGCCCATTCAAACCTGGCATTATAAACCCACAAATTCGATAAACCATTGTTTCAACGTAATGCGTTTTAGGGGAGAATTTGTTAATGAGTTCAGTAGTTTTTTTGCTTTTGATATTAAGGCTCGAAAACAGTTAGCACGGTACACCTGCTTTTGTCGTTATATGTCGCTTAAATTATTTATCAGATGACAACGCTTGTGATTTCATACCAGAAGTCAAAAAGTACCAAAATACCTACATAAACTTTTTCATTTTCTATTTAATGCATAAGTTTAGCAAATTGCGTTCTAGAACGTATTCTAAATTGGTTTGTTCTAAGTTACGCAACTGCGCACAATGCTCGTGTCCTGACGTGCTCCTCCGAAAATGCCTGGAAACTACCCTTATCTACGGTAACGGCAAATAGGGGACGCTGCCCGAAGTCAGTCATGCAGATTTGCGAGTGGGTTGAAATTGAATAACACGGATTCCTACCACAAGTCCCCTCCTGCTGCCCATCAACATAAAAACCATCCCCCAAACGGTAATAACCGATAATAGCAATCAAAATATTTTCACGTTAAAAACAGCAATTCTTTTACAGATACAAATTCTTTTCGTGCACATATGAAATAAATGCCAGCTGCAAATATTAGCTACCCTCATGGCAATGTACACTTAATATCGAGCAAGTTAGCTTTTGATTTTGGTAGGGTGGATACCACACTAAGGTGGGGCGGTAAGAGAGGTATACGACGAAGCATACTGAATTCAATACATAATACGTTGGTACTCATAACACAAGAGTTTCCACCGAGGGACGTAGTTTTTATTTGATCTTCAATCTCTCTCCCCCCCCCCCCCCCCCCCCGGCCGCAGTCCCTAGCCCAGCCTTCGGCGTCACTGAAATCTGATCAGAGAGTTACCTACAGTGTGTATTGATTGATCAAGGAGCCCCGAGGTGGGTTCGTGATTGGATTATTTGTCGCCCGGGTGTGAGCATCTCATATATTGGGTACACATGTACAGTCAATGAGAATTGCCGAAGTCAGAATGGAGCCGCATAAGGAGATGGTAATCTGCATCTTTCGTTATAAGCTGATAGACATTCTGTTAAGCTGGCTGCTCAAGAATGAAACTGAATTAGATGTCGATATGCTCGTCTGCAAATAGGCTTAGCATGTGTTACGCATTGGATGTGCTGGAGTGGCATGGTGAGAGGGGGTGCGAGGGTGAAAAGTGAGTTCACTCGATTCGGAAGTTTGCTTAAAAACTTATTGCCCCTTGATAAATTTACATTCGCTTGGCTCTCCAACGAGTGCCACTTTGTTATGGGAATAATTTAGACTGGATAACGATCCTGGTGACTTAGTTCCGGGGCGAAAACATGCGTTTTAGGAGGCGTAGAAGTTTGCGTTGATCATTAGATTTCGTTGCTCGACTTTTTCAATTGCGTTTCAAGTGGGTATCACCGGAGAAAAGCGCCGAGGAAAGCGCAAATCGGAAAAGCTAACTGACAATGATTTGTAAATATTTATAATGCGATTGACCTTTTTGAGAAAATAAAAAGCGTTTAATAAAGCTGTCTGTTCGAAAGGCTTTCTTTTAAACACTCCACAGTTGGAATAAAACTCGTTGACATATTTTTCAAACCCAAAGGGATGATTGCAATCACCTGTGATTAAAATTTACTGAACATAAATCAGAAATTTTATCACCTTTTGGATTATTTGAATAAATATTTCGTGATATTCACAAGGTTATTTTCGTTGTAGCATTTTAATTTTGAACGAATAAGTTATACAACAAAACATGTCCCATGACAAAAAGAAGTAAATGGATTGCACATTACCTTGGGCGTTTGGTTGTAAAGTGATTTGCCAAGATATTTGGTATGTACCGTCATATTGGTATACCTCTCCTCGTATAGCTGAGCATCTAGGTTTATGAAAAAAAGTCCAGACAGAATTACATTTCCGAGATATTGCGATCACTGACACCGATATATAGTACCCATCTTAAAAAAGACTCGATCCAAACACCAATATCTTGACATATTGCAACGACATTGCCAGCTCGATCTTACCGGCAATTTCGCAGCCAGGCATTCCAAATTTGTTCGATGCTACGCTATGAAAAATCGTGCTAGCACACGGTATTCCCCGTCTAACTATCGTTATTTCTCTGTAACAAGATTGATCGTCATTGATTATCTCATTATTTTCAAAATTTTCTCAGATTTCAAAGAAAATATCCGCGCAACATAAAACGTAATAAGCAAACTTAACTCAGATCTCCGATCTCCAAGCACGTATCTTGCAAATACGCCCGACGAAAGAACCTTTTTATATTCACCATTATCTGCGCACCAAACCAATACCACCAGACATACCCCCACCAACAAACACGACCTTCTTCTCTCTTGCTATCAACTGCAGCAAAGACGGCAACTGCAATGGCAACGGGCCGTCTTCGAGCAAGAATTTCCAGCTTCCCAGTGTGCTCCAGCTCACACAAATACAAGATGTGATTGGTATCGCATGTGCCCCATACCGTACCGGGCATACGATGGATATCCGTACACAATGACAAAGCGAAACTGGCCATGGTGGAGCGGAACGTAGGAGGTAGCCGATGCAGAAGCAGAAAGAGGCAGAGTCGCTCAAAGGAGGCTACGGAGATAAAAGGACGACGACGGCGTCGTCACTGACTCTGTAATGGCGTAGAGTGGAGAGGCGATAGCTATACACACGCTGGCAGGAAAACACAGACTGACGTAACGTGGGGTATCGAGCCTGTCTAGTATGCTTGTTAGCGTACATGAAAGAGCGTTCCGGATCAGTTGAAACATGATATTGTGTATAGAACCAGAATATATTACAAAGATTTTAAAAAACCATACGTTGTGCGATGTTTCTAGAAGGAAATCGAAGATGGTATATGTTTCGGATGCGGAGGTGTCGCTGAAAATGAACGCTCCTAGAAAGTTACCTTCAAAGTATAAAGGTGGAACGTGAATGGAACGTTGCGAAGGGGTTTGCGATTGCTTCAAGAAGTATGTCAGTATCGGAGGACGTATTTCATATATTCGCTACAATAATCTAGATAAATGTCAATTTTTCTCATGATTATACCTATTTCCCTTGATAAGCATGAGTATAATAATTTATGCAGAAATATAGGTGTCCCAATTGATTCAAAGTAAGTCAAAGTGATTTATTGACGTTCAGTACCATTTATTAGAATAAATCATTCAAATGGTGTTAATAATACATTTTGAACACTTTACCCGTCACAATTGGCGTGCCTTCTTGTGAGTAAAATGTGGATAATGTCGAGTAAGGAGCTAATGTGCAATAAAAAAAAAGTATGTGCACCAAAGAAGAGAACAGGCGCAATGAGCACAGGTCATAACTCAGCGGTTTATGAGGTGAGTCATAGCTCATTAGCAAAGAGCCGGTTATCGGAGAAAAAGTATGTTTCGGCTTCCCACAAATTGGACTGCGACTTGCGGCGAAAGAAAAATAGGCCCTTAATGAAGAGGTTTAATGGTCATTAACGTAAGGAATCTAATTGGACAGTGAAGTGAGGGATAAGATGGAAGTTGGAGAGAAAGATTTTTTAGGGAATTGTTGGATGTAACAAAGGGCCACGACTTCCATTTCTAGTGAATCGCCTGGTTATTTTCTGCTTCAAAGACTGTTTTATTTGCCGTTCAATTTGGAACACTCTTACTTGTTGTTGTTAGATATCAACTGTTACTGGTTAATAATAGTTATCTTGGAATTTGGCGTATTATTGATCACATTTACGGCAAATTCCTAAGATTCACTGAAACAAGTCGCATGCCAAGAGCGTGTTTTTCTCGGCTGCACTTTGCAAAAGCTGCCAAATTAAACAATAAAGATGGCTTGGCATACTGAAATCGATTTCAGCTAGTGAGTGGAATTAAAATACTCAGAAATAATTGACCGAAATGCTTCTGAAGAATTATTAACTCGATAAACTCTCATAATAAATCGCAGTTTTATCAGTTTGATCAATGAATGCATAAGTCAACCATACTAATCAAAATTAATCGAGGTGAATATAATTGGTAGTGGTTTTTAATACGACTAGTACACGCTTCCATTTGCAATTATTCCTCCCTTCGACGATCGACCTTGGCTTAACCTCCAACGGACAAACGGTACCTACGCCTAGCGGTCATTCCTCGTACTAGCTCGCATGTTTAGATGCACAGCATTTTCAAAACTACAGTAATCTGGACACCGGTTGGCGTTATGTCAGGTCAACTGGAGGCGACGACAGCGAACTCTGGCTAGAAACTGGTGCCAGCAAACAGCGTGCTAATGATGCAGAAACTTTATGCTTTACAGCTCAGCGCTGCTAACTATAACACACCATTACCAGACGGAGGCGGAAGAAACTTGCAAAATATACGAAAATGCATTCTTCGATCGTTACAAATTGGATGACGTTTGATAGCTGTACTTTTCCTGATCAATACACAAGCTGATAGTCATTCGAGTACAAAACGGTAAACAGTTTGAGTGACTTATTTTTAAGATAATGTCTCTGAAAACTATAATCATCTGCAAATTAAGAGCCTCCCCCCCGCCTCAAAAAAAAAACATAGAAAAAGGAAATCAAATATTCCAGAAAATGTTTGTCGCAATCGAAAAAACCTTCTTCCACAATCTAAAATCACTGTACAATTCCCATGAGAAGCATTTCAAGTGGTCATTGAAATGCTGTCGTTGTCATATCCAACGCTTCATGCATTCATTCGCCCCTTCGAAATCCACCTACTACGCCTCGAGCATGCCCCGTGCACTTCCCCAACGCGACTGGCGCGAAACTTTGCACAAACATTGCAGCATCTTGTGTCAACAAGGGGGGACGCACGTGGATTCTGGGGCCGGACAGTCGCTCGTTCGCACGGACGGACACACCGAAATTGCAATCAAAGTTCGCGAGTCAAGTTTCGGCCACAGCAAGATAATAATATCTTCCTTGTTTGTCGGTGTGTGTCTCTGTGTACGGCACTCACGGTCGAGAACGGTGCTTTGTCAAATTTTAACAAGATTATCGATATTGTGGTAGACAGATGTTGAGGCGGCTGGTGTAGAGATACTGTGTGACGGTGTCAGACTGTTAATTATTAATTAAATACGTACTCAAAACTTGTCTATAACCCATCCTTTACTGTCAAATTTAATTTGCTATCAATTTGCCGTTAGTTACGAACGCGACGCAAGCAATATCTTTACTGGGTGGGTAATTTTAGAAATTGCCTGCAGAAAATCAATCGCAGTCAAAGGAGGTAAATTTAATTTTAAAGCGTGGTGTTTTTTTTTTATGAATATTTTGCAATAGCACCGTGATCTGGTGGCGGAAAATCTTCAATGGAGGAAAGACTTTTTCGAGAAACGCTAAACATTAAAGAAAGGAATCGAGAAGAGAAAAAAAAATCGACAAAAAAACAGGGCAACTATGAAATGAAAAATTAATTTCTTCTCGCGATGCGCACAGGTCAAAATGGAAATTATTAAACTCACCCCATGAAAGAAGTGCAGCTTAAAAGTGCTGACATGCTTTCTTCTTCTCAGAATTAATAACATCTTGTACCTATACAAACAGTCCATTGAAAAGACACGGAACGACGACGCGCTTCGCAAGCCCCGTTCGCGTAGGTATAGGTACTTGACACAACTTTCCGCGCCAAAGAAAGAACCATTCTCGAATTGTGTTGTGTTTGGCTTATTTTGTTATAATTTAATCTGCGAGCAAGTTTCGCGAGCTGCCTTCGGCTTCTACCCGCGGCTTCCGCTTCCCAAAAAGCCCCCGAACCCCTTTCAGTTCGACACAACTCCTGCGACCAGTAACCCTCAAACGAAACTCGTGAAAACCACTGGGCAATTGATCCAGAAACAAAAATAAACTCGTCTCTACACAACCGGATTAAATAAATACGGTTTGTGCAGCTCGAGAAAAGGCCAAGAAAAACACGAAAAATACTCGTTAGCATAATTTAGAGTGGAACACTTATTTAAAGCTCAGCGTTCGCTAGAAATCTATTTTTTTTTTCTGTCTTTCTCGTCGCTTCATCGACAAGCTTTCTGTTTTCTCATTCCTTTCGACGTAGCATCGCATACCCAGCAGTACAGCCTCGTCTTGTTGCCCAACAATCCAGCCTGGACCACTCTGGCCAGGCCAGGCAGGCATCATCTAAATCCATCATGGACGAAACACACGCAGGGTTTATCTTTGCGTCCCTACACATGATTACATCCAGCCCTTGTGGTGTCTGGGGTATTCCCTAGAGTCACCCACCAAGCTACATTGAAAACAAGCCTCCTCATCTCTTCTTCACTCCCCTACGCTCTCCCGCCCTGTATATAAGAACTATATCGTCCGAGCAGCCCGTAGAATGTGTATACGTTGTATACACCTATGTTGGTCAATTTCGTACACAGAACGCCCAAAATAATGCCCCTGCTCGCCGGCCAAGTCCCGGGACAACACGGGGGCAATACTCATCCCTCAGGTTTGAAAACTCGGTGGGCCACGGTGCGATTTTTCTGTGTGGCAGAGATAAACGCTCGCCCGTGAAAATGGCACTTAGAGGTTGCAGCCATGTGAGGCTTGCGAGAAACAATTGAACGTCCCTCGAATGACAGGCATTACTCATTTGGCGGAAGAATTTGTGGATTGCGATCGCTTTGCCCAAGAGACTGAAGTGGTACTTCTTAGGAAGAACTCGTGAGCGTTTTACGATAGAGTGGGATCACCGGCATAGAAGCTACTCCTTCCCCTCGCTCTCTCCCCTTCCAGCTTTCATACGATATTGGGGTGGGGAGAGGATGTGAACAATCTGAATTCGTGACTCACATTTACCTAAAACCCAAAGATTTGCTCCTAGAACAACCCTGAATTACAATTTTTTGGTGGGCTGAGCCCCTAAAGTACGCGCTTACCCCTCCCTCCCTTCACTACCTCAAAGTTGTCTGGCTGAATACTCATCCCTTCCCAGCCTTACACATAAAAAAAAATAAACACACCTTATTAACTACAAGAGAAAATTGCTGTGTTAGGCTTGATCTTGCAATGACCTTGAGTTTGCTCCATTATTCGTGACTAGAGTGTATTTAAATCTATGCTTTTTTTCTTGATAGTTGGCAACTTTTGAGCCTGATCAGAAACTGCTTTCGACATCAAACGCATAGCAGTCAAGAAAACAAAAACACTGAGTATGGATTTCCAGATTTTGATACGGATCGTTCTGGTTAGCAAGCTCATTCATTCTCGATTAGAGAGAGTTATTATTATAATTTCAGCCAATTGACTATTTTCATCTATTTCGAGCTTTAATAACAGTTTTTCGTTTTTATCAAGCGACTGGCGAATGAAAATTGGAAACTAAATGGTGGAAAGAGACGGCCCTGTGTTTATTGCGCCAATCGGAGAGTCGGCGAAGATATTGACGCAAAGAACAGAGCAAAGTTGTTCTTTGCGAAAAAGTTCAAAGAAAATACGAAACTTTACTAGATATATAACTAGATATATATATATATATTTTTTTTTAGGGATTTTCTATGCATATTGCGAGCCTGTTCAATCTACATGTAAGTGGGGCCCTCTCGGCGTTTCGGTGTTTTCCCAGTTTATAGGATTGGCGGCGCCCTAGAATCACTTTTCAGTTTTTCATTGATCTCATTTTCTTGAAAACTCGATTTCCCGTTCGTCGCGCGAAAAAAAAACGGCTGCGGCGGCGTCTGCGTCGGCGACTAAAAAGCGGCAGCACAAACAGTACAACAACAGGGTCGGGGACAGCTTGCGCGGCAACATCTGGCCCGCGCACACCTCAACCGAGTCGACTCGTGAGTTGGAACTGTCATCAACTGTACCGCTTGCCTTCATTATGCTAATCAAGGTAGAGACAACAAACTAAACGTTTCTCCGGGGGGAAATAGTAATGCATACATTGCGGCAGTCTGACTGGCAGATGCAGCGAATTCAAATTGTGATATTTCGCCGACTGTCAAAATCAAAATACTTATTAAAGTGATTTCGGTTTCTCGGTATCGTCACCCTTGGCAAATAATACAAAGTCTGGAACAAAGATTAATTCGAGAGACTTAGGAAAAGTGTTATCAAGATTTTGTCTAGCGTTTTAAACTGAAACACTTTTAAGCCAGCTTCACGTTCCCTATTTCTCTTACCACATAAAATAAATTGGCATCCGCCTTAACGCCCAAGGCAAGAAAATGACAAAATTAAGACCAATAATATAAAAAAAAAAACAACAACCCCGAAGGTTCAAGCATCTTGCCGTCAGTATATCGATAAACAAATGGCCATTATCACCCTATCACCATCCACTGAACCATACACCCATCCCCTACATCTCGCGGTTACGCCGAGAAACTTGAGCGTCTCGCTACGCCCGAGGCGTCGACGGGCGTCGCGACGCTTCCACAAGCCGGGGAGCGGCGAAGGGCGTCAAGGAAGCGGCGTCTCTCTGTTGGAGTCTTGACAGACGTCGCCGAAAACCTCGAGTCGTCGGTTGCGACTCGTTGCAGACTTTTGCTTCGCAGTGTTCACATGGCACCGAGCGATACACGCCAACTGGGATAAGAAAACTGCAGTTCGCGACTAGAGTCTTGCAAAGTTGCGATCGCTCCGAGCGGATCATGGAAATTTGTGGCTGCTTTAGATAAGACGTGATGGACCCAGCAGGGGGTGCGGCCCGGGGAGTACTAGACATGTCATCGTCTTAGATTTAAATCGCCCTGGTACTTCATTTTACTGCTAGATCTTTGTGATTCGACTGTTTCTCTGTCCGGTGAATTGCATAAACTATCTATTTGATCAGCGAAAGTATTTTGTAGCTGTATCCGTGTTAAGTCCATGTCTCATGGACTGTAAAAACGAAAGCCCTCTCTTCCCCCACTCTTTTCAACAACACTCAATTCCTTTATATGTGTTGAACGACACTAGCGAGCATAATAAAATATCCTGTAGAGATTACAGGTTTTTTTTTTTGTAAATCCATACTGTCCGTTAGTGTCACCCTACAGAGATAAAAACAAATACGTCGGCACCCCTCCTAAGCATCAATGATACTTGGAAATCTCTGTGAAAAGTCGCGAAATCGTTGGCCCTTAATATTCCCTTATTATCCGCTTTTCGAATCAGTCGTTTCCCTGTTTCACAAAGAAAGAAAAAAATCGTTTTCCTTGCGAGAATTTCCTCATCGAAGCATTTCTTTTTTGGGCTCTTGATCAAGACACCGCAAATGTGTTCGATTTCACCTTGACGTGCGACACACAGTCAGGTAGGTAATAACATCCTGTTTTCTTGGCGGCAGGGCCAGGACCTAGCTGGCGAAGTTCGAACGTATAGATCGAAAAGAACTGCATCTACTTTCGTCTGGCAATCCATCACGACGCATCCGACACGTAACAAGTCGGCGTCGGCGTCGGCATCGCCGTTTGCGAGGCAGGGGTGTCGGTAGAGTTGCGTGCGACGCGCGGGTTTCATCTTGGGGTTGCGATCTTCACCCTTGCAGGAGGCGATGGTCGAAAATAGGATTAAAATGGGAAATTCTAATTTAAAATCTGTGGTGATATTGTATGAAAACGAGAGTTGTCTCAAAAAACTATTTCCAAACTGCCGTTTTGAAGTGAAGTCAAGCTATTTTGCCAAATTTACATAGGTTTTGTTCTGTGTTAAGACCTAGTGAGTCCAAATACCATAATGCGAGTGGTTGTCTCTGTATGTGAATCTCTGGAGCACACGTTAACATATGTTAGATATTGCATACGCTAGTTTTAATCAAATATGAATATTTTTATGTTAGATATAGAAATATGTCCGATTGTTAATTTTAAAATTGATGGCCAACGTGAAAAATGTCCAAAAGTTTGAGCTGGATAGAAAAAACAACTTGCATACTTATTCGGCGAAATAAAGAGCTGTAGGCATAAGGAAAGCTACAAAATATGTGTGCCAAATTTATTGTAACTAATATCCACCCCAATTATTTCCAAAAGTACACAGTTATCCCGAGGCAAAATGCCTGCTTGTCTGGTATATATGTTAAGTGATATTTTCATAATAGGCACTTTTAAAATTGCATATTAGAAAATAACTTGGGACTTCTCAATGATCTCACAGTTGATGTGATGTTCTGATGATTTAAAAGCAATTAAAATAAATAATAAATAAATAAACGTTTGATGATTTCAGCTTTTAAAATTAACCAAATTAGTCAAAAGTCCCTCATTAACATACATGTTTTGCTAAGCTGGAAATACTCTCCGACATTTTCAAGCTTTATATTTTTCTCACAAAAAGCGGGTGCCGTACGGAGAGAACGATCGTCCGAAAGTAATTTCCAATGAAATGATGTTCCAGGTACATGACAGGTCAAAGAGAAAAACTTAAGTGACGAGCGCATTCTTTCACCAGTTGCATAATGATGGAAATGCACAAGGAAACTGGTAACGGAAATGGCAAATTCCTTGTTTCCATCAACTATCAGGAATTGCTACCTGCTACTGTTTCCGCTGAATTGCTGCTGCTAGACTGGCAACGGGGAATTCCTTCGCTTTGAAGCTGTGTAGGGGATCGAACATAGCAAGATATAAACTGCAGCCTATATTGCAACATGTCGACCGAGCGTCTTGACACAGTTGCTTAAGATGCAGCATTACCGAGACGTTCAAATCAGTGCGTCAAGTTTTGATTGGGATTGGGTAATAAATTGTAATAATCTCTGCAGATTTAAGAATGGTAAGCAGTAGAACATGTGTATGTAAGATGAAGGAAATGCAGTACTTTCTTTCGGTGCAATTTGTGCAAAAGGCCGGTCTCAAACTAATATCGTTTGTGTCAACGAAATACTTAGTTTGCAAGTACGTGTGTATTACTAACGACTGGCCGTAGATATGAAGCAATGATTTGGAGCCACAAAAGCATGAAACGATGGGTGATATACAAAATCCCTTGCTCCATTGATTCAGTTTGAAACTTTTTGCTGTTCAAACTCTTGGAACTGTGAAACTTTCAAGTACCTATATAGAATTGTATGTGTCAATCAATGATTTCCGTATTCATACAAATAAAAGGGTTGTGCGCTCTTTTTTTCGTTTCCCCTTCATCAAGCGCATGGTTGATTATACACCTGAAAGTCGTATATGTATTTCTTTGGCTATTGTGCTGTAGATTCCAAGCACTTTTTAGCGAAATCCTCTTATTTACTCCTGAATTTATAGCAAAATAGTGTGAAAGACCCAGACGGCGTTCACCGACCACCAAACGAAGCCACGTTCAAGCCCAAAATGCACACACCCTGAAAACGAGGTCAGAACGCCAATCTGTTAAACCACTCGATCAATTGACAAAGAAGTCATGTTGCATCACATTCAATCAACGCAAACATAGCATATTTTTTTGATTCCTTTAGTAATATTATATTGACGTATAAAATTCACTGTAGTTGTCCTATCAAAATATTGATGTGGTCATGAGGTAAAAAAAAACGTATGGATCGTCCATTTGAAACTTGTTAAGTTCCTTTTTTCCGCTTGAATAATGTAGATAACTTCATTTGAAAACTGCGTGGCGTTCAGCATAGCATACAAAGTTCGCTTAGGTCGAACTTCTGAAGTTAGACCTGCACGAATCCGCTGCTACAGCATCTAAGCATTGCGGGTCTACCAGCCATAATATAGTTTGGCTCCTCCAAAACGAGGAACAAGGTATAAAGGACGCACATAAACCCCGCAGTATTTCTCTAATTAAATACGTTAATTACAAGATAATAGAGGAGGCGAGGTATAGGGCCTTGCCGTTTCAGAGAGTAGCTACCTTACCTTCTTGCTTCATGACGAGAATCTTTCCCTGGGTCGTGTCGAGATATACGAAGTTTAACAGCAAAGCATAGCACAAGCCGACGCAATAATTGCGAAGCGGGTAGACGCATCGCTCCCTTGAAATCGACATCTCAAAAAGTGGTTGCTGGCCCCCTCTAGCTTTTGATGGGCGACGTTGGGTGTAATTACAATCCACGTTTGCTGCCGGTTGAATTACACACAAACACTCTTACACAGACGCACAACTTTCTTTTTTAAGACTTATGCCTGCGAAATTCCAGCGCTAAATTCGTGGGTGCCTCGCACTTGCGGCCCCGAGTCCTTAGTTCAGCCGGCGACATCGTCATTTTATAGCCGTGGGTTTATATTATTTTAATTTTCACTTTTCACTCGAGTCTCTTTAATTGGAAGTTTGTCTTTTCACGACCTTTGCGAAGGAATCACTTCAATGTTTATCATAGTTTATCTATTCACAGAGTTCCCGCGAGTTTTTTGTTTTTATTTGTGTAATGTCATTAATAACGTAAAAATACCCACACATTGTAACACATATTCCTACACATGATGCACTGTTTATTCATCAGGAATTGTTTCACCTTAAATTCCGTGCGCATACATGGCATGCATGCAATCCGTGGCGTGAATGTGGAGTCATTTCATTCTTTCTTCTGCAGACAATCGGATGGCTGTAGGAGTTCTGAATGGTTGTATGTCAGTGCAAGGGTATCGCACTGCAACAAGAGGCCACAGAATGCAACTCGAGAATGCAATTAGTCCGCTCGAACAAAGTCAGTTGCAACTTAAACCCGGCACAGTCCCAGCACACGATTTAAGAAAGGTATCCCGGCACTTGACAAGAGTATTTTGTTCCAAACACCGGCGACAAAATCACCCACCTCCTTACCAAATAATCCGTTATCCAATCATATCCTCAACCACAAACACAGCGAATGCCGCTCATAATTCAACCAAACGACATCGGCCCATTAAAAAAACCCCAACCAAACATTCTCCCACATAACCGTCGCCCAATAACGGTATCAACCGCCTCAAATTCAAATCTATTGGCGCGACATTTTTGCGGGGTAACCGTAGTCGTCTCCGCTGGTGGCGTGATCCTATCGTTCCTGGATTGTGAGCTGCACAGGACGGCGCATTTGGTGATTCGCGAGCGGAGACTCTGCGGAGACTGGTGTCTGGCGCAACCCTTCGGTCGGTGTGTGTGACCGCACCAGCCCGAAGCGCGACCGGCGCAGGAGCGCACGCCACAATCATGCGCCCTCACGACTACCTACCATCCTAGTGCAACGCATTCAGCAGGGTGCTGCCATACATGCGATGTGAGAACCGCTAGCAATATTATCATCTACAAGCAATACTAATAAATAAAGATATGAATATTTAATACGCTATAATGCAGTCCACACCACAGATATGTAGTATGTGGTTAAAGTGCTCTTCGTCCACTGCACTATTCCTCTACGGTTCTACCAAGTTATATAGTTAGTTTCAACGCAGCGCTATGTGCCATGGATGTAATTAATACTTTATGTTCTCCCTTACACAATGTTCGAGTGGTTTGAAGATATGGAGCACCCAGTGCAGTAGATGTTGTACATAAGGTTTGTGGTTCTGGTTTAAATGCGGCAGCGTAACCGTATTTGTGGTGAGCCGCTGAATGGGTGTCCCAGATGAGTTCCACAACACCGTATCTAGTGGCCCAAATTTATTTAGTCTATTAGCTAACCTTCTTAAGCGCATCCTCCTTAAGCGCACCTACAAATTTATTTCCTATGCGGGAAAGTCGGCAAGTTCGCGATTTCCTAGTCGAGCTGTTCAACCTTGGCGATTGGCTATTACGTTCACGGGCACGCGGTTTCCCTTCGTTAGCTACCACAAATCCGGACACCCAGCTGTCGATAAGTCGTGCTTTCTCTCTCGTTTGATCACCAAAAAGGTATTTTCCTTCCTAGTCACCCGACCAAAATCCGATTCAAAGTTCAAGCCGGCCCATCACAAATATACCGATTTGTACTATTTAGCTTTAGACAACTTTTTCGGTATTTTTCTTTCCAGTCGCCCATAATCAAACGCGTCCATCATAAATGACCATATTTAACTAGTTTTAGGCACTCACATGCAAGAACAGTTTCAAAAACATGTCACTTTCCTGGTCGAATCGCGTGATAACCGCCACCGATGAAGTGATAATTGAGTAATTATGAAAATTGACATCCCACTAATCATCGTTAGTCTAATACGTAGACAAGAAACAATATTGAACATGGGAATAATTCGCCCCTCGCTTGATAAACTCGTGACCAATCTGCAGATACCGATACATTATGAGTGACACCCAAGGCTCAAACCCTTGCGCGTTTAGATAAAGATCTCTGCGCTATCGTTTAGCGTCGTGCAACAAGTCCAATTAGTGCACTCAAATTATATTTCATTGTCTCGTTAGCCTGTAGTCGACGACAACTCTGTATTCGGCGACGCCGACAACCCTCGCACGCGTACGCACGCGCTGCGTTTCTGTGGCCGAACACGAGGGCAGGGAAATTGTGTCAACAGATCGTAGCTAACCATTGGTATGCGGTGAGGCAATGTGTACGTAGAGACACGCATGCCCCATTTCACTTTATTATTAGAAACAAATTAAATGTGTTGGTCGTTAGCACGTTCATAGGTAGTGAGATAAGCACTTTGTTGTCAACAATTTGAAAATTATTTAGTAGCGTAGGGGTGATGGCATAGAGGTATTTTTAAGCGTTGTAAGTTGACTTGAAGGTCACATTGGAAGTACCGTAACTCTGCTAACGTAACTTGAAGCGTACCTATACCTATTGCTAAATTCGTTACCAAATAACGTTGAGGCAGTCGTGATTCTAGTCGTTTCCTATCCACTTATTTGTGGATTTCTTTCTGGACCTGAACCTTCCCTTTCCAACTCTTTAGCTGAAATGGAAAAGCCTCGGTATAAGGAACTGACAAATGCTCTTGCTGATCTGAGCATGCTTGGGTCCGAGAAAGATCAACTTTTCCTCCAAATGCTAAATTTAGCATTTGCTTTTCGTTGAAAAGTTCCGAAATAAAGAGGGTATTGACTGTGTCTTTTGGTCGAAACTAATAGGCATGCTTGTTTTGTTGTGACGTCACCGGCGTTAAATTTGATACTGATATCGGTAACAAAGATTTGCAGTCATAACGTCGAAAACCCCGGTGACTCAGTGTCCTTGCACCTACTCTGTGTATTAATTTAAAATCAAATAGTCTGTTGAACCAACGAAGATGTTGTTCGAATATGTGATATTCAATATGGGCTAGCTAGTTCAGCAGGATTGATGACGTAGTATGTTATTATGCAACATTCCCGCAATAATTGGCTTTATTAACCCAGAGGTTATCCATTAGTAAGGTATGCACTGCACTGGTCCAAATATGATCGCGATAACGACATGGGTCGTTCGTAGGTAGCATAACCTACCTTGACTCTGTTGATGTACTTGGACAGCGGTTTCCAACGGGGAGGCAGACGCAGCGAATGGGACGACGGTGACTTTGGCGCTTTCTTCAGCACTTTTTTTAGGCACTCGCGCACTGACCTATTTTTGGTAACGGTGTAGTCTGAAAAAGAAGGGAAATTCGAATGACTTGAAAATTAAAAAAAAAAAAAACGACATCCTATTCAGAGATACTTTTCTCGTGCAAATATTTATCCAAAACATTTCAAATTTGATTAGGGTAGTTATTATTTTGAACAGTATAAACAATAAACTATAAACTATAAAGGGTATTTTTTCGCGGGATTCGAACATGGGCAAGAACATCGAACAAGAATATCGGATATATCTAAAAAAAAACAAAAAAAAACGCGACAATAGCGAAAGCAGTTGGCAACTCTTCCAGCAATTCAGTCTCAGAAAATCGCCTTTAAGGAGTAGGGAGATATAACAACCGTTTCTTGAAACTATTACACATACAAACTAGTTGGGATGAAGTCTTACAAAATAAAATACAAAGTTTTCTATAAAAAAACCTCCCTAACCCATGATCGTATGTTAAATAAACGACAGAAAACTTAAAGATACAACCCTAGCAATCGAAACCAACACACAGACAAAACAAAACGAAGCTCAATAAATCACTGAACACTCAAAGGCACTTGAGTGCAATTGCATGCTCATTGACCGATCATGCAATTGTCAACTGTCTGACATGAGAATTGAACCCATCCCATCGGCATTTACACAGGACTGCAGAGCAGTACATCCATTGTTACCGAGCAATTACCTGGCGTAGTGGGAGCTGGGTGGTGGGAGGGCGGTGGGGAAGGGCAGAGGGATGATTCTGCGAGCAATAATTAAGTCCTGACTGTAGTGGGAGGTCAGATGTCAGGAATGGGTGGCAAGGGAGGGCAATTTAGGTGATAAATAAAGCCAGAACTAACGCTGCTAGCAGCGATGCAAACTCGACCGAGTCTGTATATACTATTGCGTTAGGAATAGATCCTGCTATTACGATTGCATATACCGATAGTATATATGTGTGTATGTTGAGGTAATTGTCCACACAGAATTCGTAGGTGACCACGCCTAATCAATTGTCGAAATTTACACGGCAAAACGGCATAAACAATTATGTGGATCAGCATGTTTGTTCAAGATTTACTGGGACCTGTATGGAGTATAGGTATAGTTAAGCCTTGTGTAAGCATAAGGTACGTGGCATTCAGATATGGGAGGTTAATAACTGAGCTGTGAGAGAGGGTAAATTGGGGTTAGAGTGCTGTTAATGGAAATGGTAGGCTGATAGTCAGTTGAGACAGCATGCACGTAAAACCAATACATTCTCCAGTAGTTCTTGGTGCAAACCTGGGGAATATTGGGTCAATATTTTTTAAATTTAGGTCTGCAATGGTTTTGTTAATCCCAGAAAGAGTCTTTAAATTGCGCACTTTTAGCGAAAATACTAAAATAGTGTACTTAAAATGTTATCTAATTTGCAAGAAATGTGTGTTCCGAGATTTTAAAACTAACCACTGAATTTTCATGTATAGTCTCAACTTTTCAAAATAAAATATCTCTTTCGCTCTGTCAGTAACAGTAAAATCATTCGAAATAGGGGTTTTAGTGGAAAGCCTAGGTTCGGTACCTAGAATCAGGGGTCACGCCAGCACTTTCCTCAAGGTCTGCTCCATCCATTAATCGATCCTCAAAATGGGTTGTATTTCTTTGTGGTTTCGACCATGTTGTGGTTGTCTAACGCATAGAATCCATTAATATCTATCATCGAAATCACCAGCCATCTTGCTTCATGCACAACAGTGAATATTTATGATAACTTTGACTAGATATAGCTAGTGGTGCACACGCGTTTTATTAGACTCGGCTACTCCTTGTTCTACGACAGTATCGCCCTAGTGACATTGCTTAAATTACCTGATTACACTTTAAGAAACTAAAAAGAATTTTAATAACAATAAACACGATGATAATTACATCAGACCCTAGCTCATCTAGGATATTAAAAATATCTTCTGGCTTTGCGGCGCATTCCATTCCCGGTACCTTATGATGAACATTCTCGGCGAATAACGCTCCCATAATTGCTTCATTCAGGAATGGAGACTAGACTTCATGGGGTATACACCTACATCTCGCTTCCACGATGATGAACAGCTACAATCCCGTCCGGAATGTGATCATTTAAAAGACATCAATCGGCATATACGAACTCCACTGAACACTTTTAAAACGTTATTTGTGCCAGTTATGATATGATTAACAATTCCTTGTTTCGGGCTTATTATACGTTGAGGTGAAATGCTGGTAATTATTTGCTTTAATCGTGTTACATTCATCTTTGTGTAATACATACCAAAGAGAATGAACGCGTTACCTATCATAGTAACATTAACATGGTATGGCAAAGTTCAAATAGCCAATAGCCACGGATGTGTGTTTATGTTCCTAATTCCTATTGAATAAATTTAGATGATACCCAACCCAATGGTAAATAGGGTACGAATCCAAATTAAATTCCCTCTGGTAATGAAATTTACTTACACATTTTATCTTGGTTTGTCCACGGGGGATGGTAAGTTGCTTGCCCGACTGTTTCACCAACACACGCAAAAAAAACACTGAGTTTAGTATTATTACAATGATAGAATACTGGTCTCCGGCTTTAGAAATTCTTGAGAGAGCGTATGGTGGTCAAGTAGCCTAAATTGCACTGAATTTATAGGGTATTTTCAATCAAACTGCTTAAAATTCTCATGGGTCTAATCGATCTAATGGTGCAGCCCACATATGGTTGCAAAATAACGATCTACTCGGTCACAGAGCCAGGTATACAATGAGCAACTTGGAACTACGCAATCCAACCCTGAGGCAAAATGTCCAAGTAGATAGTGCAAGGTCAAAGGGTTTTAACAAAATGGCATGAAGGAAGATACATCATAACTAAAAACGAGACTAATGTGTAGTATCGTTGGTATCGGTAGTATGTTGATCGTTGGTGGTTTCAAATTTCGAAATACTTCAAGGCATTGCAAACCAATTTAACAAGTATATTTGCGTTCATCTGTTATCTGTGTGTTATAAATGATATTTGCCAAGGTACAATCGGCCTATGACCTATTTTTTAACATTAAAAATTAGTATTACATTAATTTTCAATTGCAATTAAATAACAAAATAAAACTAATTGCTTACGAACTATTCCATATTGGTAGGGGATTTTGTTTTCAATTGGCATTTTAAATTTTCTTTTCTTTTTATGTAGCGAAAATAGCATGACGAGAAAGAAAAAATATGACATATGAAGACAAATGAACCTCTACCTGACATTATCAACGATTGATTGATTGTTGTGGTTAACGACGCATTGTTTTGACAACGGGCACGGGGCCCATGTGACGCCCTGTCTAATGGCACCAGCATCGGTGAGTGGATGAAGATGAACCTAACCTAGCCTCGAAGGGAGTTGGGGAAAATCGGTGCCTGCACGTAGCCTACTCCTGTCGAATAACACCAAGGGGACCACCGGCTGAACGTCCCGTCCCAAGGACGGTACAACTCGAACAGCAGGATTCGTCCACAATCCATACTCTCGAGAGGTTGATAAGCAAGGCGAGTGTTGTTGACTAACTTTTGTCTCGCCAACCTCTCACCCGTACAGAACTGGCCATGTGTATGATGGTAACCCATTTAATACTTGATCCAGTGCAGTGTTGTTTATCTATAATGATCTCCAGAGAACTGGCATTTCCAACACGCCAAACCGTTCGGTCATTTTGAATGAGTTTTTGGTTCTAGTGTGTTGCTTATCGTGATACATTATTTAATCTAAAACTAATAGAGACATGCCGATAGTTATTTCAGAAAAATGTAATCCCTGTTTCAATTTCCTTTGCAGAAATTCGTTTTTCTGGAGCACTGAACTTGATGACCAAGTAAATAAAAAATACATCTGTTTGGAATTCGGAACTATTGAATAATAATCTATTTCCTATTTCGTAGTCCATACCTTTTAGTGTATTCCACATTACATCACATGTAAATACCTTTTTTGATTGATCTTTGAGGCTTCGTTATAATGTAACACATAAATAATGCATTCAGCTCGGACTATTCCCTTTGGGAGTTCTTTTGATGTGTAGCGAAAATTACCGAAAGAGTCTCGTTTAAAAAAAACTTCCGATCGATTTGTCTTATTATTTGGCATTAATTTGTAAATATGAATTGTTTTGATAGTTTTTAGACTCATGTCTACTTTATCTAACTTTAGCACTAGTTGAACTTTGCACTTACCCTTGAAAAAGTAACAGCTGCAAGTTAAGAAACGTTGGGAAATTTAGGTTTTCTTCACTTAGCATTCAAAACCCAGTTAAAATAGTTTTTGTCATGAATTGTTTTATTTTGTTTGGTGACATGAAGACACATGAAGCCACATATTAATTTTTGTTTCATTTAGCTAATTCCGAAACTAGCCAATTTCCCGATCAATTCATTTCTATCTACAAAAATTAAGCTATCCATAAAATATGGATGTCTTTTTTTAAATATCTATACTTTTTCCGCTTTTATTGGAATATTGTGAAAGCGGGTGGCTGACTTATGTTTAAGTAGGAATGATCAATGTCTCCACCGTTCAATCAAACTCTTGTGAGAAATGAATACACTAGCGTCACGTAGCGGTCATTAACTCAACTGTAAAGTTCCCATTAGAAATTTCCAGAGGTATGAACAGCAATTTCAGTGACGTGCAATCAACGATCATGATTCATGACGATAGAAATGTGTATGCATAGTATTCTTAGGAAAAAATAAATCCCATTAAGACCTCATTTCTTTAAGGTAGGACCTTATAGAGAACTATTTTTGCGATTTATGATTGGGTTTCCAAAAATGTGACTGAAAATATTTAAAATTTTTAGAAGATCTTTGGTAAGGTATCCCCGAGTCTGCAGGTGTTGAGATGAGAGGATGAAGCACTGATCTCAAAGATCAGTGAGTTCGGATATTTTCAACACTCCCACACCATGTTTTTTTGACACATCAAAGAAAATAAATAAAATATTCTGTAGTGTGTTTTTATTGTTGAACTACACACTACTCAGTACAATGCTCACTTCAGTCAGTTAAGTTTGGTTGAATCATTCGCACCACATTGTAAAAATGTAAACAAACAACAATGACACATTGAACATTTGAATTATGCTCGTAAGGATCCATACCATAAATAACAGTAAAACCATCAGGGAATCTTTGTTCATGAAAGTCCATTGCCCAAATTTCATTCCCAGCATAAAGGTGCAATTGCACGTAAGCCGATTTTCAATAATACAGCATCTCAAGAAAACATCAAGATAGTGCTTGGTTGGTGAAACATAAGAATACCCATGTTCTATTTCTATAGTAAAACAAAGTTAACCTAGCAAATTTACTCGCTCTCATATCTTTCTTTAAATTTATAAATAAAGCACACCTCAGCACCTGTACATTTGTAACACTTGGGTTACCAAATAAACACGAGTACATTTTCTATTTGGTCTTTTAGAAAATTGAGGCAATTTGGCAGCTTTGATTTCTCTACTTCAAATGTTTTATGATCTGTTCAATATGCAAATGTCATATAATGTTTTTTATTGATATTTTAAAAGTGCTAAAAGCATTCAGAAAAGATTTTATCACCTTGATGCAAGACAATTCCTGTCATGCCAGAAAACTCTCACCCAAGTTCCAATATGCAGCAATATCAGCATCGTGAATACAAGAAATGAAAACTAGAGACATTGCATTGTTGCATATTTAATCCAAAAAAAAACATGAGAGCATCAAATGTTATTCCTAAATATTATTCACGATGATTGTAGATACAAACAATAATATGTATATAGATACTAACATTATAGATAGTTCATTATCCTTTATGTAGCTGTTCCACGAAAGCTACTGATTATAAATGATCAGAAATGCAGTGGAAAGGGCAAGGACTCGACTCATACCAAGCCTGAATCTAGGTTAGAATTGTCTTTGACGTTGGGGGACTTGGAGTGCATCGTAGCTAGGCTTTCGACGACAACGGTGGGCTCTTAGATTGGATAGGGGTACTAAAAGAGCGTGGCGTTATTCGAATGTAAGAGCGGCAGAGGCATAGCTAACGGAAGAGTCGCTCATTGTGCAACACTGGCTTGATTGAGCATACTTCAGAAACTTGAGGCACATCCGATGGCCGTTGGTGCCGGACTTCTGCAGACTTTGGATAGCCTTGGGAAGAAAAATGAGATTAATAGTGTTAGCAGAGTTAAAGTCACTGAGAACACCAAAAGTTTAACATTTTTTTGAGGAGTATTTTAGAAAAATAGCATTGAGCACCATGTATGATAATATTAGCAACTTAAAAATAGTGAAGTGGTTAGCATCTTTTGTATGATCACCTAAAGCACTTAATTTTACCTGCAATAAAACTCCTATGGGATGACGTCCACATATTGTGTTCCCAAACTTTTTCAAATACTCGGTGAAGGCAGCAGGGTTAAGAGATTCAATGATATCCATTCCCTAAAAATAAAATGGATTAGATACTTTATAATGGGCAAATAAAATCAATCACTTTAATTTAAGAAATTTAAATTATCTATTAACTTACGTTCTGATCAAGGGTCTGTATGGATTGATAGATTTCTCCCCAGTTTCGTTCGTAAAACGTGTATCGAAAGCGCTGGCCCCAATGACAAAAGTCGGAGGAGATGACAAAGAGATTCTGCGGATCTGCTAGGTACCGTGCAAACACGCGGCCGTAGCTGGCCTCTTTGTCTGGGTTCAATGAACCAACCAGCACTGGCACAATTGTGAACGAGTCTTTGTACCTGCGGGAGTAACCAAAACAATATTTATTTTTATTGAAAAAGTAGTTTTTTTTATTCTGTTCAAAAAGAAAATATTCTTTCCAACTTGGTTCAAGCACCTGTTAAAATTTAAGACATGGTGCCAAAATTGTAATTAGTCTTCATTTTCCATTGTAGCATGCCATGATGTTTTTTTTAACGTAATATTGAAAAACAGGCATTGGAAATTGTCATGTTTCTAAAAATGTTCTAAAATATAGTAGGTACATATTTTCCAGCAGCACATACAGTGACTTGGTACAACAACACAGCTGTCAACATAAATATAAATCAATTTTATTCAAGCAAAATTATTCAATATAAATATTTCGATTCCTCGATTAACAAGGCAAGAACAAAGCCTTTGAACGTAAAAAAATAGCTACCTAAGTTTTTTTTAGCCATATTTAATTGAAAAATCAGAGCATGTATATGACAGTACTCACTCTTCCATCACTTTAGCAATATACGGGAGATGCATCTCGATGCTATGCTCATCCTCGTCGACTGAAATGTTCATCCATTCAAACTGCCCAGTTGCCTCCAGCTCAGAATACACTGGCAACCCAAAAAAAATGTGTAGCAAATGATTTGATTAGTTTGTACAGCATAAGGATACATTATTGTCATTTAAAAGGAAATATTACTTGGCTAATCAAAATATTATAAATTTTGTACCTTTTCATGGTATGTAGACAAAACATCTTTGAATGTTGGTAATAAATACAAAAAGGAATCTTCTGATTATCTTGTTGTTGTAAGCATCACAGTTAATGAGAATGAAGTGATCAATACAGTTACCTTGAGAGTCTATCCGCAGATCGTAGAGAGGTGTTCGATACTTTGAAGCGGGCGATAATGCACATCCCGCCAAGCGAACGTGATGGGAAGGTCCCAGAATAAAAATACGTTTTCTAAAAATAAATAAAAAACATCAGTACAGTTCTGGTCAAGGAGGTAAAGAAAAAAAGCATAAAGCTTAACAAAATGTCTAACAATTAATGTTTAAGGTAAATGCCGGCTCCTAATTCGGTTACGGTAATAAACAAAAATTGAGCCTTACAATGGATAAGCTACGATGATATTTTCTCAACTTTGAACAACGATGGCATGCAAGTGCGCTAACTGTCTTTCAAATAAAAAAATGTATGGAACGTACACCACGACAGGACTTATTTGCCGATATGCAAATCCACTGCAAGCTCCACAGTACTGATATCCTGCATGTCTGTAAAAAAAAAAAAAACATCCAAGAGAGTAAAAAAATGTATACAAAGGAATGTACATTAAATATTTAAATGGTATCAACACATACGGTGCAATAATTGCTCGCGCCGGGCCGTGAGTCAAATCGGCTGCATGGAGCCAATTGTCCAGCTGCTTTCCCAAGTCTTTCCCTGAAATTTCAATTTCATTCAAATTTCATAAGTTATGGGTAGAATTTTATTAGGAGGCGGGGTGCAGAGTCATTGAAAGTAGATGCTAGCCATGAGCCAATAATTTAAGGTCACCGACCTCCACACTTGCTTCATTTTGGAAGAGAATCAAAGAGAATTTTTTGCAAACTGAATGACACTCACCTGAATCAGAATACCAACTTCCAGCATGGGAAGCTCGTCTCACAGCCATTTAAAAGAATAATATTACGCCAGAGAAATTAAGAATCACTTAGAAGTCACGACTCTCGAAACAAAGCACAACGAATCCTAAAATTCACACTGTCCAACGACTTCAGTCAAAACAAAATCAACACAACACTCATTCAACAGCTGCTGCAGTCGATCGCAACGCGCTCTATGAAAAAGCGCTACATTTTCAAACCTGCGAAAGGGAAGATAAAAGGTTGAAGCCAATTTTGTTTTAGATCAAAATAAATATCATCTGATATCCCCGGCATATAGCATATGTGGTAAAAGTAGACATTAGTAGCCAAATATTTTTATTTTATTTTTGTTGTACTTTTACAGTAGAAAGAATGCGCAAAATCGTGCTTTACTTCAATCACAGTTCATGATCAGTTCACCAGTTTCAAGATCCAACGCTAGGCTTCGCTTGGGCAGAGGAAAGGGGGGAATTCCATAACAATCTGTCAAGTAGTGTTTACGAACTACGTCAGTGGAAGGTGAAAGAGATAAGCGAAGAAGATAAGTGAGCAGGTCAGTGGTAATCAGAAGTGTTATCAACGCGATTTTATCACGAATCCAAATCATCGTTTAAAACCCTTGTGTCAAGTGCTACTCAAATCCACCTGACTGTGACCTACACTACCATTGTGCAGAGTGTGTATTTATTATATGTGAACGCTCCCAGTTTCTACCTCATATAAGCATACATTAAAATCTAGCCTTTTTTTTAGTAAACCTCAAAAATGAGTGCTACATTCGCACCAGGAACTGCAGCTAATTGCACCACCGAGGTAGAGCTGACATTATCATGCAGGTAAATGACTCAACTCTTACACTTAAGCTGTCTAGCTAGTTGGTACTATAGCAACCTGTTGTTTTGCTTGACTACCAATCTCTGCAATATACTGCAGTGTTTGTAAACAAGGAAAATGTATTTTCCAGCCATCCAAACTAATCCGATGTTGTCTTCAATGGTTTAAAATTAAATATATTCTAGATGTAGCAGCTTCTCCAAGTAATATAACCACTGCAAATTTTCATTAACGGTAATCATTTCTTAAATATAATTACAGGGGCCTATTAGGAAAGGACACACTCTCAAAATCTGATCCTATGTGTGTCACATTCATACAACCCTTCGGGGAAACTCGCTGGGTAGAATACCATCGTACCGAACAAATTCAAAACAACCATGATCCTGACTTTCAACGGAAAGTCAATATGCCATTCAAATTTGAAGAGCAGCAACCACTGAAGTTTGAAATCTACGATGTTGACACGACTAGCAGTAGTCTTTCGCAGCAGGATTTCCTTGGTGTAGCCACATGTACCCTAGCTCAGATAATATCGAGCGGTAAGGTACAGTTGCCTCTTCTGAAGAAGGGTCACACAGTGGCTACGGCAGGACAGCGTGGACAAGGTCACATGATTGTTATGGCTGAAGAACTGTCTGCACTGAAAGATGAGGTTGTCCTGCAGTTCAGTGGCAAGTCACTCGATAAGAAAGACATGTTTGGAAAATCTGACCCATATCTCGAGTTTTTCAAGCCGATGGAGACTGGTGACTACAGTATTGTCCACAAAACTGAGGTGAGTCCTGGAGAGAATTTAAGCTTGATGATGAAAAATCTCATACTTTCTGGATGGATACCTAGGTTTGTATTAAGTATAACATGAATGGTCACCCAACCAATACCAGCTGTGGCAAAATGTTGCTTAACTTCAGTGAATTGTAAAGCAAATCTCAACCTAATTTTGAAAAAAACAGTAGGGTTTTGTTTTTCAAAGAGGGCTCATTACTGTTTTATTGCCATTTTTAATGGCAGGACCTCTCAAATTCAGTTTTAGACTTAACAGATAGCACCAACCTTTCTTTATATATCTTCTCCCTTTTACCTTTCCTCTAGGTAATCAAGAACACTCTAAATCCAACATGGCAGAGATTTACAATACCCGTACGTACATTCTGCAACGGTGATTACGACCGCAGCATGAAAATCGTGTGCTATGACTGGAATTCGTCCGGCAAACTGAGTGTGATCGGGGAATGCTATGCGACCTTGAAGCAGCTGTCTGCCGGCCCATCGGAACAGAACTCCTACCAACTCATAAATCCCAAGAAAGTGAAAGAGAAGAAGGGTTACACAAATTCAGGCCACCTTAATTTGATGCATTTCCAGCTGCAAAAGATCAATACTTTCATGGATTACGTGAAAGGAGGAACTCAACTCCATTGTTCCATCGCTATCGACTTCACCGGTGAGTTTGGCAATGATATCCTCGCCTCGATTATTCAGTAATTAATCAATTTAAAGATTAAAATTAAAGTGTTCAAAGTGTCATCATCTAGTCTGATATTGCAACATGCAAGTCTTTCAATAGATCCTGAACATTTTTTACTTTTTATGAGGCTGATGGCGTAACAACAATCGTAATTCTCGGAGATTTGCGCAACTTATTCATACTTAGAATCGATGGTTGGGTTCCAATTTTTTAGAGAGAAGCAGTGTTCCTACTAATGAAATACTTCGTGCATTGCAAGCGTTTGCAATTTAAATCAGATTTCACATATTAGTTCCATTTTTTAACCAGAATAAGAGTCATTGCCATTCCAATATCCCTTATTGTAAGAAATTAGTCAACCACGTGCCCCTTGCGTGTTCTCAGGTTCCAACGGAAACCCTGCAATGATGGAGTCCCTACACTACATCAGCCATGTACCCAACGCGTACGAACAGGCCATCCACTCAGTTGGCGGTATCGTGCAAGACTACGACACTGACAAACTCTTCCCAGTGCTTGGCTTTGGGGCTCGAATTCCTCCGGAAGGAAAAGTGTCGCACGAGTTCTTCGTCAACATGAACCCGACGTATCCATACTGCAACGGTATCGCAGGTGATTTTCAGTTTTTATCGGTTTAGCTTCATGTGTTGCGGAGTTGCAGCTTGCAAGGTACCTATTAGATAGTCAAAAAAAAATGTTTTGAAATAGGAAGAGAAATGTGGCATAGAATTGTAATAGTTTCTTGATTTTAAAGAACAAAATACTTCCTTTCAAAGAATGTGGTAGGAGGGGCCATTCAATAAAAAAAAACTGTCCCTAATCAGTTTGCCTGTAAAAAAAGAAGTGGGTCTGGTAATGTAATTGTGAGTTGTTATAAAATACTTAAAAGTGCTTAAAGTTGCTTAAGCATTGCACATCATAGATGTGTATGTAAAATAAAATGAGAAATTATAACTTAAGTCCACCAACCAGGGCACCTGGCGACTGCAGTTTGATTACAAAAAAAAAAAAATCTGTTTGAAAAGTGTTTGCATGTAATTATAGTGGTAAAACCAAATAATGCCTACTATAGTGCAAGTACTGCTAATTACGAGCATTCACAATTTATGAAGAATTAGCAGATGTGCTCACATTTAAGAAACAAGTACGTAAAGCATCTCCCATTTCCACACCATTTCTGGTAACATTTTGCTTACTTTTTAAGTTTAAACATACATAATGTTAGATAATTAAATCAATAACGTTAAGGGCGAGACAGGGTTCAGTCTCACCCCTTCAGTCTCACCCTGCAGATGACAGAGTAATCTCTGTCGAATTGAAGGGGAAAAGTCCTTGTTAGGACTAGAAACTCTTCACTAAAGAGCATTAACCAAAAAACCACAATACTCGTATACCAATGACTCTTAAAACCTCAACGAAACCAATAACGTTAATATACAAGGCGGCATGATGTTAATCTAGCAATAATCAATTCAGAGCCAGTAATAAGATGATCAACATGGTTTCTGCTTACTTTTATGCGTACTAGGTGTGGTGGAGGCGTATCGCAACTGCATCCGCCAAGTGCAGCTATATGGGCCGACCAACTTCTCGCCCGTCATCAACCACGTAGCCCGCTTTGCTTCTGCCTACCAAGACGGCTCAAGCTACTTCATCCTTCTGATCCTCACTGACGGGGTCATCACTGACATGCCACAGACTGTGCAGGTATGTCCTCAGAAGTTCGGACTAAGCGACAATATATCTTGTCCTTTTGTGTAAAAGTAAAAAATCAGCCGTTTGCAAACTGCATTAATAATCCATTCTAAGAACAATTTTTCGATCCATGGGACGTAGCCAAAAATAAGAGTTGAAAAAATAATCTCTCTGGCATTTATTATGCTAACTTCCTTACACACAATCTTATAAAAATCCATCAATGTGTTTTTTTTTTGTAATTCCACAGAAACACATTGTGCTATGAGAAATTGTCATTTTACATTTGTATGGACAGCATAATGTTAACCAATCTGGTGGCGGTTCATCTTTTCTAAGGATTAAGTGGTCATTAACAGTCTATATTTTCCAGAAGCCTCTACAAACATTTTGTACGCTGTCTTTTTTTTCGGGCATCCTTCTCCAAAAAAAATTTTTTTCGCTGTTAATGGGTATTAACAGCATGGATATTAACTAAATGATGAGGCTTCATTTAGCGGAGAACCCCTTTCATGTGTGGATGACAGACCCCATACTCAGAAATAATTGCCACCTCCATCTGAAATGTGAAGCTAACCAGTCCTCAACCAGTCCCACCCTAATCTCCAACAGATCCAATCAGTCCTCAACCAACCCTACCCAACCCTCCCACAAATCCGCATCGCCAATCACAGAATACCGATTAGAAATTAATCATTCCAGGCGATCGTACAAGCATCCACCTTGCCGATGTCAATCATCATCGTCGGTATCGGCAACGCCGACTTCAACGCAATGGAAATGCTGGATGCCGACAACGTGGCGCTATCTTCAGGAGGGGTCCGTGCCCAGCGAGATATCGTACAGTTTGTGCCGTTCAATAAGTTCTTCGTAGCAGGTGACCCACATTCGGCTAGGCTGTTATTGGCCAGGGAGGTGCTTGCCGAAATCCCCAACCAGTTCATAGGCTACATGAAATCGCACAATTACCAGCCCAAGCCTGCGTTAGAGACGATCACTGTTTTGCCGCCAGATCCGGAGTTAGTTAACAGTGCTTCTGCTTGGTAAATGCCTGGTTAGGATCTGGGTTTGTTGCTTTAGAACATCTTTCAGGAATCAATTCAAGCCCAATGCATAAACACATCAAAAGTAGGAGATTCACTAATTGTTTATCTTAAATTTTCTTCATTATATCCATTTTTATAAACCTACTGTGTTCAAAGATTTTGGCTCATTTTCCCTAAAAACTAAATTCCAGATATCAAGCTGTTTTTCTACATGAACGTAAGAACACCTCGACCAAAACACGGCAAACTTCCAAAGCTTCTGCCTAATTTATCTCAAAATTTTTATGGGGACAATCATTAGTTTCAAGAAAATTTAATGTTGGCACCCTTTTAGTAAATCTATCTCTGCTATGACCACTATGCATATTCATACGCAGTGCACTGTGACAAGAATGTTTAGCAACAAGCCCAGGATTCTCCCTTACCCAACGGCAAAACATAAAGCTCCGCCCTGCCACTGACAAGAGTATTTTTGCGAGGACAGCACAATTTTAAATAATTTTCACTTGCCAGCTAACACTGGCTCAATTTTAAACAAAATTTTACCAGCTGACACATTCCTTGTTAGCCATGACAAATACTACTCATTGGCTTGGTAGACAATAAACTGAATTCAACATTGTAGCCATTTTGCAGAATTATACAATTTAAATATGAGATCATGGACATTTATGTAAGGACTGGCTACTAGATCACGAGCGGTGACTAGAGAAGGCCGCACATTTTCAGCCATCGTTGACAGCCCAAGGTCTGTCAGACTTGCTTGTATTCGTACATTCTGGTCTAGATCTTTGGGCTTCTGCTTTAAAAATATCAGTAGGTATACATTTTTAGCAACATAAATAAAATAAATTCGAATCGAGGTCCTGGCATTTTAGAGACAATACATGTAGGTGGTGAAGGCTGCCGCAAATGGCGCTGTGTTGGGGCAGAATCTTAGTCGCGCGCACAAGTAGCAGATGCCAGTCCTGTCATGAAGATCTATGATGAGATAGTTGTTTGGTTTCATAATGTTTGAAAATTGGCTATATTGTTGTCAAATTAGCATTTCCAGCTTTGTAGTATTTAACGCAAGGGCTATGTGAGACCATACAGCCAGGTGAGTTAGTTTAATTGTCCTCTTGGCAATATTAAATTTAACTTGGTGTTGCATTGAAGTCTCTTTTGAGTCTGTCCAAGGCCTTTGCGTTTTTGTCGTTCTCGTGCATTTTTTGGTGTATATTTGCATTTTCACGGCTTTTTAGGAGCATAGGAACAATGTAGTACAACGCACAGCACAGGGCCGTGCTTAAAAATAAACGTATCGACGTCGTGATATTAAATTCTGAGTGTGGTTCTCTTTATTTGTTTATCATGGGATTTTCTCTTTTTAATTTTCATAACTAATGAGAAAGATGATCGTTACCCTGATGATAAACATCCACATACTTTTAAAAAAAATCATTGTACCTCTTTGAGATTTTTTTTTTTATGAAGTATTCATTACATAGCAAAGAATATTTTTGGTTGTATATAACTTTTTAAATGTTTTCATTGCTGTCTAAATATGATTACCAAGCAGTTAAGGTGTAGAAGCAGCTCTTTGCAAGTAGTTTAGTCAACTTATTCCTGCATGCATCGTTTGTTCACTGTCGCTTTTATCGCATGAATTATCTTTGAGCTGAGATTTTTTTAAATTGCCAGCATGGTAGATAGAATACCATCAATGAATTAGTAAAATTATAATCTGTGCACTGCAGTAGTATCTTTCCCAAAACAATTCTATAGCACTGATAAATACCATCATTTTTACACAAAAATGGAAATCAAGCTGAAAGTCAGTTCAGTGAGTTTTAACAATTATGGGGAAAATCTGAGCGACCAGACTTGCTAGAAAAAGGCACGTAGCTTTAACAACTCAAAATCTCGTTTGAAGTAAACGGAAAGCAAAATGAAGAGAATCTTCAAATCCTCGTTGCCAAATTTCTTTGTTAAAGGGGCAATTGCCCTTAAAAATTAATTTTTATCGTAGATTTGTAACTGTAGTTTGAATATAAATTGACCTATTTAACATAATTTTTGAAAAAATGGATTTGCAATTAATTATCTAAGATTTCTGGCTTTTCGCGCAGCGCAATCTGCGAGCTGAGTACGATTCTCTCGTAGAGTACTGTCTTTCCCTGCGGGCGCTCCGTTGGCCGGCAGTCTATCCCCTCCCTACCGATTCTTTTTTCCCAGCGCTGCCGCTAAGGCTCGGCCGCGGCATGCTCAAAGCGGCACTGCACGGAAATATGGAACATGCTAATTACATACCTGTGGTAATTCGCTTACCGTGGCTAAACAAATAACCGTATCATAAAGCCAAATTATTTGAACACAGAGGAAGGATGGAGGACTATGCTCAAATTATTTGAATGTTATCTGATCAGAGGTTTGTCTAGGTGCTAGGGGTTATTTCTTACGGGAGTTTGTTTTCTAAGCACCCAAGCCGAAAAACGCGGACTTTGGTAATTTCTGCACGGACGGCCGTGGACACATGAGTTTTTTTTTTTTTATAGTCCAAATGCCATAATTAATTCTTCCAAATCGATGATTAAAGTTAAAATTTAAGGGATAAGACCCCTTTAAGTTTAAAATTTTTGTTATATTCTTTGTGAAATAACACGTAATTTAAGTAAAAATTGTTTTTCATGTTGGTTTTCTTGATCAGTCTAGCCAGGGATGCCTTAGGTGAATACATTTTAGATGGAGAATAGTTGAAGATCGATATGCGCGCACTTTCACATTCTTGCAATTTACTTCAACTAAGATTTAGCAGAGATTTGTTTAAGATTTTCCTTCATTTCTACGCTTTTTGCACCTACCGTTGCATTATACTCACTCAACGTACCTACTTAACAAAGTATGCCGATACAAGTGCAACTAGGCCAAGGGCCCTGAACAGCATAGTCTAAACAAGTTTTAACTTGAACACCTACTGCTAGTTGAAGTAGAGAACTAAAAGTAGAATGAAAGCTAAAAAAAACCTAGCTGTAGCCATATTCAGCATGAAAAGAAGTAAAGTAGAGGTATAGGGGCACTCGACACTAGTTTCAGTCTAGTCTAGCTGAGCTGAGGAATCAAAGAACGGATCGCATGCCTAGGTTTGCTGTAGTACTGTGAACTGCTTGACTGGCACCTCCCTGATCAACCATAGTCCAGGTGGAAGTGGATCAACTGCTGGCGAAAATCTGCCTCCCGGTCATTGGTTGACCAATTTGAGTTAATGAGCATGGAATTGTTGTTTTGCTGTAAAGTGCCTTTATTTGAATCAGTTGTGTCTCATTTATAGAGACGTGTATTTAGTTAGCAAGTCTCAAAACAAAAATTACCTCGATGAAGCAAGATTACCTCGTAAGTTGACGCTTTTGAATCCTGAGTATTCAATATGATTTTTTTTTCAATGTGTCTGAATTTGTTGATTTCTTGGTTTTATTTCAAGTTTGATTGTTTAAAATAGCATAATTTTTTGTGCTGTGCTAACGTGGTTAGACTAGGCTACATTCCTAAATCGTTAAATTTTGTGAAAAAGAGCCTGTTAACATAAAAAGTTAATTTATGTTCAAATTATTGGTTGAAAATGTTATTGCAACAAATCTAAATAATTAGGTTCAATATTCAAAAAAAAATTATAATTCTAGAGAAATTGCCAAAGTTTTCCACGTTTTCTTCTCACATTTTTGCATGTTTCTCTGTTTCATGCCTCAATGTTTTTTTACACTTCATACTTTTGATTCTCACAGTCACATTTTTTAACTTCTTGGCACCCGTTGTGTCATTTTATCGCTTGCCTTTGAGTTTGAGTGAAAACAATGAGAATCGTTCTGCAACTTCCTTTACAGAAAATATGTGGCCAAGATCAACATTTACAATGCAACTTAATATAACATGGTAAAACATAAGCTTTATAGGTACCTACTTAGTCTCCTGATGTTAAAGTTACTCATGAAGACCTTCGTCCATCTTAAACATGCTCTTTGGTATTTACCTCTAAAGTATTCCTTCTAATAACCTAATTATTTTTGTAACGTTACACATCTTAGCTTTGGCAATACTTTGTTAACATTTGCTCTAGTTGTGATTTTCTTTTAATTTGTGCTCCCCTTAAATGGTACCTTTGCCTAAAATGCTACAGTATTAAAAAATTAAATTTTACCTACCCATAAAATAAGCTATTGGAATAAATTAATAACTTGTTGGCCTACTTCTTCTATTTAAATATCTTGCACACATTTTAATGAGGGGTAGGGCATAAAACGTGGTTGCATGGTAAAAAGGGTTAGAATTTTAAGCTGCTAGGTATGCAGTATTCTGTGGTTGGTCTTGCAGATTGTGGAATGATGCAACGTGGAATGGTGTGTATAATTCTTACTTACAGCACAAGTCCTGAATGATAGCTCCCCCAGATAGTTAGTTTTGACCTTTATTAAACATGTATGTACTTTTTACATTACTATAGTACCCCATTTTTTAAATTTAGACATCAGAAATTAAAGTTACTCTCAATTACAAAATGCATCGGTATGAGAAGGCTAAGGATACAAAAATATTAATAATTTCTGGACATATTCACTTACTGTGAACAGAAAAGTAGTTAAACCTTCTGCAAATAATTGCAATGTTGCGATTAGCAATGTATAGAACTCGTTCTTTAATGCACATGTAGGTATACCAAACTTCAATGTTTTTAAATCAGGCACTAAACCACCAGCCATCAATCACAGTACATGAATCTCGTCCATTTTGGCTACGCCTACAGCTATTTGAAATAGAAGGGCTAGTTGATATTGTTCATTAAACGTAATGATCAGCGCTGCCTTAAAGTTAAACGAGGTGAAAACTAGTTTTTACCGAAAAATATTTATTAACTTTTCAATACATTTTGCAGTCTAGAATATTAAAATATGGGGTTCTAAAAATTAAGTTGGTTAAAGTGTCTTTCTCCAACACAAGTAAAATACCAGCCGATTAGGATATACAACATTTTGTCCTGCTAACAAGAACCAAATTCACGACGTTTTATGTATAGCATTGACATGCATTCTTCCTCCTATTGACTAAATTTGTGATTCTTCATTGGGTTAGTTTCACTTCCTACTAAACCTTTTATATTGCTAATGCTTCCTGATACTGTACTGCAGTGTATGCAGCAATCAAAATCAATCAATGTTGATTAAAAATTGCCAGTAATTACTTTTTATCAATGTATAAATATCTGATTATTGTTGTTCTATATATGTTTCTATTTTACAAAGAAATAATAAAGTATATATCTACATCAAAATTAAATTTTATCCTCTCCAATTACCTACTTCCTGCTTATTCAGTTTCTGAATTAGGCTCTGGCTCTAACAGATCGTTTTCGAGGCCATCTATGTTTTCTGCAGTTTCCTCCATTAATGGCATTTCTTCAAGAATCGACTCTTCAATTGGTGAACCTTCTTCCTCACCTTCTTCCATGATTACATCTGTTGGTTCCAACTCTTCATCATCTTCTGGAATCACTTCAACTTCTGGAACCACAATCTCTGGTGGCTCTGGGAGATCTGGGAGCTCCATATTGTCACACATGAGATTGACCCAATCTCGTGCAATGATCTCAGCTTCAATTCTTAACTCTCTGCGTGCATTCTCAATCTTCTCCTCTTCAAATCGTTTTTCTTCCTAAAAAATATAAAACTTGCTTTTGGTACATTTGTGAAGATGGCATGTTTCAAGTTATATACTGTATCTACCCTTGATTTCATATTTTTTTGTAGGTATGAAAAAAGATATTATTTGTTTAATCAATTTATATGAATATGGTAGGTACCTCATGGTCATTCACTGCCCAACAACAAATCCACCGCTTAATTCCATTCAAATTAGCTGCTTGAAACCTACCTCGATTTCCTCTGCCATTCGCCTTCGATCGGCCAGTAAATCATTGATCTTGTCTTCTTCCATCTGCTTTTGCTCTTGATTCCAGCTCCATTTTAAAAGCCAGTGCCCAAGGTAATGAATTGGATCAGACGGACGCCTTGAAAGAATCTCTGACAGAGCCAAACTGAGAGGCGTTCCCAGATGTTTTTTCACATATTCACTGTCTAAAGTACTTATCTTGCGCATCACCCACTCAGAGTCCTCGTTTTTATCAAGTCTATTTGGATCAACGGTGCTTGAAGTAGAACCAGTTGTAGGTACAGGCCCTGATCGCTGGCTCTCTAGACTCTTGCCGGTTTCGGCAGTAATTTGGGAATATATTTCAGACATATTTAACGAATTTAGTAACTTGTCAAAGGCCTGAGAAAATGATTTTATATTACTGAACCCCAAGCTAATAAAACACTTTTACTTGAGTATTTTTTTCATGTGATAGTTACTTCATTGTGACATTTATTTTTGTTCTCTTAGCAGCAAAGTCAAATACCTCTTTTCAAAAGCCCCCTTGACTCATTTATTCATCAGATTATTGTATATTGAAGATCTCAATTGGGAAAAAAGTATAAAAAATTGTTTAAGAAATGTTCTAATTTATATTTAATAAAATGTTATAAACAACTGTAACTCGTGAATTAGTTCTAGCAATTTGTAATATAACAATAAAACTGTGCTGTAAGAAGCAACAAAGAAATAAATAAATACAATTTGTATATAGTTGTCATTGGTGAAAATTCCATATCTATTATTTCACTAACTAAACGTTCATTTCCCATGAGCAAGGATGCTCCTTGCTCACGAGCTTTTAATTGGGGCTGTTTTTGTTTTGTTATTTAAAACTCTAGAATATGCACCTAATAAATGAATAAACAGCCCTTAATTTCTTGCAAAGGTCCAACGCAACTTATGAGCTTATTTTTTCCGATTTCCTGCATTTCTTAAATAACTAATTCAATAATTATCTTCAATATAAATATCTTCAATATATGGAATGCCATAAATAGAATGCCAAGAGTCTGGATATTGATTGTGGTGAAGAAGGAAAGAGAGGAAGCGCAACTTACCAGAGAAGGAAATTGGAGTTGCGTGTTTGCACCGTTTCTAATAATGATAAAGACAACTTGCCAAAACGTCAAATTACTCAGGAATTCTAGAAATTTCTCGAAAAGTTAACCGCGCAACGCCAATTTACTTCTATGGTACTTGCGCTTCCTCATTCTTTCCTCCTTTACCACAACAGAGGCGACACTGTGTGATTTTATCAGAAGATGTTGGAACAGATTCAAGAAATGTTATGAATTGATTTTTTTTTCAGATTAGAAAATATCTCTATACTTCCCCTTTAAAATGTCGTCGGCATATTTGCATGCAATTTTTTATTTTTGGTTTTTCATGGTCATAATTTTATTAATTTTCGCGCCAAGAATGAGCTTTTGGGGAAAAGGGTAGGGATCAGCTACCAACATTGAAGCCGCCTGCTTGGAGACAGTTGGAGACCCAAGTGAGCTAATTTCAAAAATGAGTGAAAAGGTGTTTGGTACCTTTACTGGAATGAAAATCAACAAGATCAGATGGAGACCTAATGACAATTCGGAATCTGTCTATTATGCATCGGGTAGTTGGGGAAATAAAGTGAGTTTAACACTTCAATTACCGGCTTTGAGGTTATGGGTACTGCCATAGTCTGTTTGTGTACTAACGTCATATTTTTTAAATGTTCAATAATATAACAGATAAGCCCAGCGCATGTGTGCTGTATAGACTTGCTAAAATTTTGTGAACTAGATTTCATCTTAAGTACATTTTGTGTTGCTTTTCTTTTGCAGGTGAATGATATTTCCGTGTTTTATTACGACAAAGAAAATCCTAGTGGTCGCCCTACTCGAGTTTCCAGTCACACGCATTTTGGAGATGTAACAGAACTCCAGGTAATATTTATTTAAGTTCCTTAAAGACAAAGTTGCCTTTATGTAAAGTTTTTATGAAAATTGTGTGTCAGTGGGTATTTAAGATCAATCGATGAGTTTATGGGAAATAACTCATACAATGCCATTGATACCTGTGCTTTCAGTTCATTAACGAGAAGGTGTTCCTCGCATCTTCGTCTTTGGGCTCAGTGAGTCTTTTCTGTATTGACACCAAGGATGGAAACCAGTTGAAAGTAAATGAAAACAGTTCATGGAACAACATACACCAATTCAAGTAAGGAAAATAATAGATGAAGATAAATGAATTCTATCTATTTTTGCAACTCACAGATATTTTAAATATGAACATATCAATGTCTTCCTCCAATGTCGTCTGTACCTACATTAAAAAATGTGTTGGATTATGTTTCAGGACAAAAGAGAAAAGTTCTTGCACTGGATTGGCATGTTTTGAAGAGGACTTTGTCACAATTGGAGAAGATGGTCGCATTGTCTTGTTGACGGCCAAACGGGACACACCGACTCGAGTAATCAAAGAAGCCGACAGCTGTTCATTAAGTTGTGTCTGCTTTCTCAAACACAACTCAATCCTCACAGGAAACTTGAGGGGTCAAATGAAGATATGGGACCTCAAAAGTCCATCTACTAAAGCTGCTTCCACGTTTTGTCTTTCAGGGGATTATGTACGTAACACAAATTGCCTTGGCTCACTTAACTTATCCGAAAACCCTTTCCAAGTGTAGATCATTAGCGATGCTTTTTACTCGACCTGGACCAATGATCAGCCAATTGAAATACTTTTCTTGGATGACAATATCTAAAGAAAATTTCAATATTCAATTTACAGGTGGGCGCAAGTTGTGTAGCGCAGCATCCGAGCCAACGTCACATGGTAGTAGCGGGCGGTGAGGATGGCGCTCTAACCGTCTGGGACCTGCGCCACGACTCATTCCCCGTCACCCTGCTCAGTGCACACTCGGACTCAGGTAATACAAGAACATATTTACTTAAGAATGATTAATAATTTCAATCTCTGAAATTACTGATTCTCTTTTCAGCTTCTGAAACACTAAGTTTATTGTAAAGATGCTTAACTTTTCTTCAATCAATCTTATATTTAGCTATACCTTAGCTTTTTTACTTGTCTTCACCAGATTTTTATATATTTATATAAATTTTGACATTTTCCTCTCTTGAGTAAAAGTAAATGTTCTTTCAAACGTTAAATTTTGTTTTCTCCTCCAATACAATTTTCCTTGTTGCAAAAGGCTTCTAAATATATCTTTTAGTTTCCCTAAAAGAGTTAAAATTAGCATGTGTAAGAAAACACCTCTGATCTCCATTTCCTGAGAAATAGTTTGCCAAGGCTGGAAGTTTCTATTGAATCCTGAACCAACTTGGTAACAATTGGATCACTCTAACCGTGAGATGCTTGCTTTTCAGTGAGCGAGGTACAGTTCCACCCACAGCGGCCAGAACATCTGTTTACTTGCTCGGCCAGCGGAGAAGTGTGGCACTGGAACAGCACTTCAATGGGACATTCCACGTTCATGTCGTCTGCGTCAGGTGAATACTTTGTGGTTTCTTTTATCTTATGGTATTTCATTAGAAGTGCTCTAAGCTAGAATTTCATTCAGCTACCAATATATATATATTTAAATAATCACCATTTATAAATAATCAAAACCAGTCACTACATATTATCTTATTTTATTATCTTATTTGAAAGAAATTTAAAAAATGCAAAGAGAAATCACTTAGAAAAAAGCTGATTGGTAAATAGTGGTTCCCACAGAGAAAGTGGAAACATTCAGAGCACGTTTGAGCCAATTGCTCGAAGAAACTTTTTGTCAGTAGTCATTTTTACCTTTTCAAGTAAAAAGGCACCATAAATTACTTACTCCTCAAATGCTAGACATTTTATCTGTAAATAACAGAGAGTGTAACCTAACCTCTCAACTATCAATGAGCATGCAGCAGTATTCATTTTGAAATGCCAGAAATGAAACATGCAAGATTGCATTTGCAACTCGCACCACCTAAAAGTCAGAAAATTCTGCACTGCCACTTAACTTCTACCTCACTTCATCCATCCTTTGCCAGCTGCACCCTTTATCAAGCCCAACCTATCAAATACTTGTCAAATATCAATAAATTTCCTGTGTCTTTTGCAGCGGGCCCTCCAGCGGAGAATCCGTGGCTAAGCAGCGATGCAGCCAAGCATAGATTGGAAGTGTTCACATTGATGCCTCAGCTTTATCAGCCGATTAACTCAATTGACGTGAACTACAACCACCTCATCTGCGGCTGTGATAACGAGGCCACCTACCTAATACGGAATATCGACTTGTAACCCTTAACTATTTTGTTATGTAAATACATTCTTAATACATACATGTAAACATAAGCTGGGCTGTTTGAATGGTCGGCATAGCTTGGTGCACAATGCTGTGTCAGCATAAGGGAAGTGCGATGGAAAATAAGTCTTAAACTAAAGAATTGACTACTTGGTTTGTGTCGTGAAAATATAAATCTTACATTCAGGAATTGGCTGCGTGGCTAGAATGCCCTTACATTTTTATATTTATAAATAGGCTCTAGCGTTACGTAACAACTATTTACAATAAACATACGCGGAACTGGATGGCAAGAGACGTAACGCAGAAGTGATTCAACCTCCAGTTTCAAATAAATTTACACAAATCAATCGCAAGCAACAATACGGACATTAAGCCGCAAGCTCAAGAAGTAACAATTTGTTCAGACACTTTGGTCATCTTCTGTAAAAATGAAACGACCACAATTGCCATATCACCAAAGCCAGGTACCTTCGTGATTTTTTTCACAACAAAATGGCCTGAAGTGAGAACAAAGAAGGCCCATTGACTTTCTGCTGAAATTTTGATCTATTTTGGACTTCGATAGTCTAAAGTGAATCTTCTGCCTTCTGCTCTTGAATAAACCTCATCATCACACTGTTCTTAATTTGTAAATCGGACCATAGATAGGGATGTTTGCGCACTTCCGAATTCTCAACCATCTTACCCATCCTCTCGGACCATCGGCATCCTGCGCGTCAGGCACGAGACGGTATCAAAGAAAAAATCTACTGATAAATATTTTAATTAAATAGCATAATTTTGTGTTTTATTTTAATAAAATCATTGTTTTTTACAATAGTATGAAAACTTATTTGTGGGTCTGTTAAGTAATCTAAATGTGTACGAAGTTCAAAGCAGGAACAATAGGAAGCAGGTCTGATTATTTGAATCAGAAAATTTTCTCAAAAATATTTTTTAATTAACTCGTGTGCAAATTTGTTTTGTGTTTTGTGTTTTTTTTTTTTTAATATTCGTAGTCGAATTGACAATTTTTATAAAAAGAGAAGTTTGATAGCGTTCTTTTTTTATCTGAGGAAGCTGTGCTTGGCACCGCTAATAAGTGCTAGCATTGAATGTGGTGCTAACAGTGCTAGTCAGTAAAATATTTAAAACATTTTCAAGATTACTGCCAGAAAACCAGCAGAGAAACATTTTTTTATTAGTATGATCATTATTATTGATTGCCAGGGTTAATTTAAATCAGACTTCACAGCAGAGAAACCTATTTCTTTAGATTATTTAAAAATAAAATGAATGAAGATTATTCGTCCAAACCAATGCAATCCATTTCCATAATCGAAATACAATAACAATCAATAATTCAACAAAGACTTGATAGCTTAGTTTTCACAATACTATCAAGTGTAGGATATTTAAGCTTTGAATATATGTGATTTAATACTTGTTTTGAGCTTTAAAAACTACAATTTGCATACCCTTATTAACTCCTTTTGTATTAGTTCGAATGCATTCTGAAGAGGATCTCTGGTTAAACTGATTAATTTCAAAATAAGCTTGCACCAATGTCTCTTATCTTTGGCAATTAACATTTAAATCACGTTAATCTATAACCTGATCTTATTCTGTTTCAAATCAATATTTAAACAATTTTGTTTCAATTAGGTAAGCAATATCAGCAAACTGGCTGACACCTTTATCTTGAGATTAGGACTGGAAATTTATTTCCTATAGTCAAAACAAACAGTATTTTTTGGTGATTGAACCACCTTTGGCTTTTACTGCTTTAATTCTTTTAAGTTTTTTTTTTTTTATCTTGTGTAGCTACGGAGATTTTTTTCCCGTTCTATTTCAGTAGCTTTAATAACTTTTGCGATATTAAATAAACCAATGTTTGTGAACAAACAATGAGCAATAATTCACGATTGAGATAATATATCTTGCACCGTTTTTTCAAGGAGGGGGAAACTGCTGTACCAAATAGCATTTTCTAGTTCATTCTTATCTTATCTTTAACCTATTGGGCTTTTCACATCTCTTTTATCACCTATAAAATGAGCTGTCTACCTGTAGGGACCAATGATAGGCTTTATAGGAGAGCATTCTCATATTTACTTATGAGTCATGGCATGTTCCAATACTCGGCAGAGTTTTATTGCCTTTTTCTTTCGTGCTCTTTCCAGTTACTAGTGTCTAATCATCGTGTGTACTTACTACCTACCTTAAAATGCATTTCCGCAGTATTCCTGGAAATGTGACGACGATGATTAAGATTAACGTTTAAAAATTAGATAAGGTGTGTCGAAGCCTTTTCACAGTCATATCCAGGGAGTGAAAGCTGATATAGTTTCGATGAGTTGAACCATGCTGAAAATGAAGGGTTTATTTGCTGTCGTGCTGGTTTTTGTTTTTGGGCCACCAGTGCTTAGTCTTCCTGTTGATTCTACGTGTCCAAATGAACAGTCATCCAACAAGAGAATTATAGTATTGGCTATAGATACTTCAGGAAGCATGGAATCTCAAGGCAAGCTATTGGAAGTGGTAAAAGCACTGGAGGAATGGATTTTGAGTTTGAAATCTTGCTCAATACAGTTAGCGATGGTAGATTTTTCGTAAGTACGCTTTTAATAATAAACTATATAAGTGAATAAACTTTGCAGATTTGAAACGAGACAAAAAATTTACTTTTTCACATAATTTCAGTTCGAGTGCTCGAAAGTTAAGCGGTCTCGTCAAAGTTAACGAAAATAGTCGGAAAAAACTTGTTGAAAAAATTCCGGTTCGTGGTCAAGGGGAATCCTGTGTTTTATGTGGATTGAAAGCAGCTTTCAAGGTAGTTTATATATTTCACTATTTTATTTGCTTTTTACCCTTCGATTTTATTTTCAAGCCACTTTCCACCAGTGGGTTGTGGTCAATACACTTTTTACTAATAATCAGGCCATACCCCCACTTCTGCAACTTAGTAGAATGGAAAAAAAGTTAATTTAACCAATGCAACTTATTTCAACTAGATCTATTGATAAAACCAGTACAAGGAGATTATTGCACAACAAGAAATCAGCAATTTGGAATTGTTGCATCTAACTCAATTATGCTAAGTCAATTTTGAAAAGTCCATAAACTTGGATCATAACCCCCCACAAGCCGGTGGAAAATCACTGTAAACCCACTAATATTTTGTACTACTGGTACTATACTCTAATCACTGCTTTAGACTAATTATTTCTGTAATTCAATCCTTGCAATCCATTATCTTGTCAATCTTTAATTGTTTTAGCTCAAATAATAGTCAACTTTGAATTGTGTTGCTTGCTGAGTCAATAAACTTAACTGGCATTTATTAAGTAAATTGGTTGGTTTGTTTGTTAAGTTGATCTGTTCACACAGATTTTAAATGGCAGCAACAACTCCAGGGATACTTCCGTTATTTTGGTAATAACTGATGCAGACAAATCGGATCTTGATTGGGACAAAAAATTTGAGAGCTATGTGGAAGCGTCACAAGTGCAAGTAGCTGTAGCTCTTCTCAGGTAAATTGCTAAATTACGCAACTCGCAAGTGATTTTGGGGAAAAAGGAAGAAATTACTTATGGAACTTATCAGGGAAAATATGGCAGACCGTGGGTAAATGATTCTTAGGTGACATTTTGCCTATTACCTTGAACAAACTACACAGACTTCACCTACTTCAAATACCTTCGGGTAACATATAATCCTAACTGTGGACAGGGAAGCTGCCTAAATGTTGCCTAGAAATTTTCTATCCTTGCCTACCATCTTTTCTCCTGTGGTACTCACAAGAGATTTCACGTTAATTTCACGTTAATTTCTTTCTACCTGCTTTCCTATAATCATATCCAGCTGTTTGGCAAAGTTCAAGCTAGCAACAGAACCAACAAGTATCAATTAGAAACACAGTTGACAGTGATCAATTAAAAATGTACTAGACTAGAAACTTATAGGTAATTATTTTTTTATTCAATATACAAAAGAGATTTAGGATTATGAAAATTGTCATTTGAAGTAAAATTATGAAAATTTCACTTCTTTTCAGTAATGAAGAAGATGTATTGAATCAATTTAAGAATCTTACAGAACTGACAAATGGATTTGTCAGCCACATTCAAAATGATAGTGTTTACAGCGATCTGATTGATGTGTTGAATAGTGTGGAAACACGGGGCTTGGATAATGTATCGATGGTGTTGACCACTGAAAAAGATACAATACTGAGCAATACAAGCATTTCAACGTTGACATCAACTGTGTCAACGACTGAGGTCTCCAATGATATCTCCACGCAAACCTCAATTACTCTATTTGAAGACACAGCAGAGATAAGTCAAATCTCAAAAAATGTTACCACAGTTAATGTTTCAACAACACCAATAACACTTGTTACTTCCTCTTATGTGCCTACGCTAGTAGAAAATATAACCGCAGACTTAACGACGAGTGTTCTTAACGAAAGTTACTTTACAACGTTTGGAGACAATGAGACAGATGATGCATCTCCCACAAGCACTACAACTCCTGTGGTTGACGCATTTCCTCCTTGGGTATATTTAGGTCTAGGGGCAATAATTGTAATCTCAGTTGTTGCCACAACTACTATATCCTATCTATGTTATAAGAAAGCTCACAAACGACCGTTTCCAAGACACGGATCCTATGCAACGATTCCGTTAAGGCCCATTCATGGGGATCAAGTGTTAGTAAGTAATTATGCTCTGAGACCAAATTCTTGCTACTCATAAAAATTGGTCTTCTTATAGGTAGTGCTCAGTTTTGTACATTAATTTAATACTCTTTGAGAGATAATTTTTTTTTACTAACACCACCTTTCCCATATTTAAATAAAATAAAGTTAAATAATTATTGAGTGGTTGTTTCCAGAGCCATGGTTTGATGTTATGATATGTTCGTCGGTTTTGCTCTGTGTTGAAGAGGTTTGCGGCCCTAGAAAGGGTCTCAAGAAAGGCCCTTTCTAGGGCCACAAACCTCTTAGGAATTCTTCTAAAAGAAATCTTTGGATTTCTTATCCTTGGAATTTTACTGACAACATTTTACATGTTACCACTGCAATTCCACTAAAGTTGTTCGTGCAAAATTGCTTAAACGCTATCCATCATGTACCATCTTGTTAAAATTATCTGTGCCTCGTGATGCAAAATTAAGTAGATATTGCTACTTGCTAGTCATAATTGATTTCTTGTAGTTCTTTGGTGTGATCCTTTGGTGTGATATAGGTGGGTTTACCAATCATTTTTGTGATAAAGAACGTAATTGATAAATAATGCTAGAGTTGGTGTAAATAATATAATTTTATGTATGTTATATCATTTGTATGTGTGTGTATTAAATTTATAATAGATTTTAATTTAATCATTATTAGAAATTATTGATTAGTTTTTCTTATTGAGATATCACTATCATTTTTACGCATTATATCATTAACATGCTTTTAATGTATTTTATTTTATTTTCTCACTCTACCTATCACTTTGTGGTTTGTAATAAATATAAATGTGATAGTTGAAAGTTGAATGTAGTCATGTCCTATTTTATTTTCATTTTTACAGTAGTTTCAGGTTTAGCAAGTTGCTATCACGGTTTGTACGTTAACGTATGCACACTTGTAAGAGAAATAAATACAATACGATATCATGCTCACGTGTTGACGCAGTGCACCCACGATTTATTTTACGACAGGAAACTCGAGTGTTGAAAGAAACTAAACCGATTTAACTAGAGCTCTTAATATAGCTCATAAAGGAAATGACAGTACTCTGAGAAAAATACTTGCAAATTAGGCGGCATTAAGGAATTGTTGTAGGTGTTACAAGAATTCAATATCGCAGTGGAAATTTTGCAAATTTCATTAATTGTTCATTAACTTCCATTAATTCTGGTTAGCCAAAAATTACCACACATTCACCTTTTTCCATCACTCTTTTACTTAAAGAATTTAAAATTTGTTTTGTCCTACAAAGTCACGTGATTCCCACGTGATAGTTTGACAGCTGCTTGATAAGGAAAGGGGGATGGGCCACGAACAGGTTTACAACCATACCAATACAACCAGTGCCCAGTGGCCCAGTGCTATGTTAGCAAAGAGCGAGTAGCGATGTAAACTTCTTGACTGTCAACGTCACTATCATTGTTCGATTAAATGTGTCCTGTAATATCACGCATTTGAAAAAGATCTCAATAAAATGGCAGTTTTTCATCAATCACACAGTGGTGACATTGTTCACCTCAATGTGGGTGGAACAAGGTAATGATTTACAATTATCTATTCCCAGCAGATCTAGCATACGTCGCCCTGTTCAGCATACAACGCAGTTGAAGTTTATCTTTTTGTAATATCCGTTTGAATGATACTTTGGTTACCTCCGAGTTAACCACCCTTCCCATTGACCACAAAATTACCCAATCCAACAAAATATTCTAGTGTACAATTTTTTACTCAACCAGTCGGCCCCTACTCACCACTAAAAAAACAAAATATTCTAGACAAGCTCAATTAAGTGAGATTAGGATTCATTTCCATTAAATTAAATCTAATTCCATTGAAATTCTACCTACCATTCAAATTGAATCACATTTTTTTTTTCATTGTCAACGATTATTATACTAACGCATATCTAACAATTTCCTACCCATGGGGTCTTGGTCCAATCAATGGTTCTTGATTTGTCATGGGCCATGATCTTTTGGTTGACGTTATTGCAATGCAATTTTTTCATGAGTCATGGGAAAATCTCTTGACGACACTTGTGTGTGGCATGCAAATCCCATCCAAATCTCTTAAAAAGAAGACAATCTGATCATATTTATCAATTTTTGCATAGGTTTTCAACTTCAAGACAGACACTGATGTGGGTGCCTGACTCATTTTTCACTGCGCTTCTTAGCGGGAGAATATCAAGCCTACGAGATGAAATGGGTGCAATTTTTATTGATCGAGACCCAAAGATATTTGCTACAATTCTGAACTATTTACGAACAAGAGATATTGATCTGAGTGTTGACATGAAGGCATTTCGCCATGAGGCTGAGTACTACGGACTAGCACCGCTTGTGAAGAGACTGGTACTATGCGAAGACCTTAGTCAATCGTCATGCGGTGACGTTTTATTTTATGGATATCTTCCACCACCTAGTAAGTATCCTCAATGTATTAATATTTTGAAGTACCTAGCTCATCAGATCATTTCAATGAGAGTAACACTGTATGAGTGCAGACACTGATCGTGTACCCTTCGAAAGAAATCCACTTGTTTTGTTGTATTGGATACCTAAAAATACCCAAATATTCGATGTAGGTGTACCATGAATCTAGCTCAATATACCAAGGTAGGCCATTTCCGAGTCTATGTATTTTAACGGCCTTCAATGGCCACTGAGATAATTTCACGGTATGAAAGTAACAAAACGGCCATTTATTCTATCGACCATTTAAGCCATTGTCCATCAGCCAGACTTGTGCACTTGTTACAGACATCCCCCTCCAAGACTCGACGACGACAGCGAGCGCTCCCTGTCCGTCTGTTGCTCCACGACCCCCCGCTGATCCCACAGCCCCCGTAACGGCGACGAGCACCGCTAGCAGTAATGCCACGCCTGCCCCACCCACGCATGGCGGACACTCGCGCAACTCGTCGTTGGAGTTACGCGTGGCCACAGCTGGCGCAGCCACTGCGTCACGTAGCTCGGGGGATGTGCGCGCCATTCCGGTAGGTCTGCACAACTCGGGGATCTCATTCAGTTCTTGGACTGTGACTCATTCTGCCAAATGCAACCATTACTCAAACATAAGATTTTTTTGTGTACCAATTGGATGTGAGGACTGGGGAGTCACTTCATGCGCTGGAATCCTTGTAGTTTTTGGCTACACATGAAGAAATATGAAAAGAAAACAAATCTTAACTTGAAACAGCTGGTCAAAGACTGTTAGTCATTCTGATTTCTGGTAGACATTCAAGGAGAATTTAGGACTTCCTAACCTAACCACAAAGGGGCAATGCAGCTAGCAGATCTCTATTGCTTGCAGAGAAACTGGTTTCAATCAGTTTATTTAATTTTATCCATTGTGTTTTCATTTCTCTCCCATCATGCCCCTTAATAATGCAAGTTACTTATCGTCACTTCATTATTGAGGTTATTTTTTGTAAATACACTTATCATTTTTCTACTTCTTTAAATATGACATATACTTGAGTTTGGCAAAAAAATTTCTTGTCTCAAAAGTAAGTTTATAATTGTGAGTTGCAACTTCATGGTGCGGCGTTCCATCCACAGGTTCGCGCCAGCGCAGGGCACTCGCGTGCTGCGTCCTTGGATATGCGACACAAGCGCACGTCGTCAGCTGATCTCAACAAGCTCTTCCGCAACGACATCGGCCTCGTTTTCGGACCTCACCAGAGTGAGTATTCAATTCCAATTCCTGTAGATAGCAACGCTAACAACCGCTTTTGGTCTTTGTGAGAATCAAGTCCAAATCAAACAATGTAGGCTCCTTGGTCCTGTGGTGCTGGATTCTAATCGGCTGTATTATTTGCAGCGTCCAATTGGACAGCTCCGTTGCGTGTCCAGATTGTGAAGGCTCATCACAATTGGATAGCGGTGGCTTATGCTCACTTTGTGGCCTGCTACAGGTAAGAAACTTCTGCATTAAGTACTACCTAGTATCTACTTAGGAAATGCCACTGGCCTAAGAAAAAAAAAAAAAAAAAGTGAAACCTTTTAAATCTTTATTTATCATGCAAAGTATGATTAATATTCTGTATGAATTTTTTCTGAAACTCGCTCCACCGATCAAATGTGGAAGCAAAAAGTACTAAAATAAAAAAAAAAGAAATAAGATGGGTGCACGTCGGTACTAAAGTGATGAATTATGGTTGATAACTGACCACAGCATTAGAATAACTGCTTCCTATCAAGTGTAATAGTTGTTTGGCTACTGGATGAATTTATGGAGTCCATAAAAACAGGAAATTTTAAAATTAAACTTAAACCCACGTTTGTCTGTTTCCTGGCACAAGGCTAAAAGACTCGAGCGGCTGGCAGCACGCATTCACGAGCCCATACATAGACAGCTGTATTGAGCGCATTGCAATCAACGCCAAGATGAGCTCTGGTGGGGGTGGTGGTGCAGGGGCTGGCGGTAGCGGTGGAGAGGCGTCTTCTAAGATGGTGGCCATCTCGTACGGCAGCCAGGTGCGGCTGTGGGGCGTTGCTGAGGACGGCTCGCGAACCGATATCGGTGAGTGGCAAAAGCTTAGAAGCACAGTTTAGTAGCTCATGGATAAGGATGTATATTGATAGGAAAGAACAAAAGAAAACAGTTTTTTGTACATTTGCATTGTGAACACTAAGTTGTGATTTTTACTCAAAAAACTAAAAATTACTGAAAACAAAATCCTGTTTTTTTTTATGAGCAGGGCTTTGATTATGTCAGTTTCATTCAAAAACTTGATTGTTGGTGATGTTTCAGCATAAGTTTCACCTTACGTTAACATATTTAAAATGGTTGATTCTGTATGCGATATCAGAAATAAGTTTAGGTGAAATAATGCTGATTCTTCTGTAATCTCGTCGATTAAATCTAGAAAATGAGATCAAATGTTTTCTAATGTTGACATAACCTAGTTTTCATTTCTCTATGTAGGCACGTTCAACATGCTGGTTCGCGTGGAGTTCCTGTTCTTCATAGGCAGCCAGCTGGTGGCTCTCTCTCCTACGGGAAAAATCGGCGTCTGGCATGCGATGACTCAGCACTGGCAGATTCAGGATGTGGTTCCAATCCTGTCGTTCGACATGGCTGGCTCGTTTCTGCTACTGGGCTGCAACAATGGCTCCATTTATTACATAGGTCTGTTGAAGCACTGTGGGTTGCTTTGTTATTGTAGTTCGAGGAGTGCAGAAGTTATTTTAATTGTTGTTTCAATTACGAATGCTTGTAATTGCCAGGATACATTATATTAGAAGGAATAATATAATCTCAAAAATGTGTCCTTTCCTGACTGGTCTCCAGTTACCCCTGCTGGGCCTCCGACTCAAATAGGAAGTCTTTTTAAGAAGGCATTTTTGTTACTTATAATAAAATGCAGAAATGACTTAAATCTGCCTCTGTATCTTTGCCTTTTAATGGTAGTTTTATGTGATTTGACTGGCCTGGGCTTATTTTTAGAGGTATCATTATGCTTAAAGACATTTTCCAAAATCTTACTGGATTTCAGTAGGTCAAGAAGCAAAAGGAGTGAAACATTGTGAATGTCTCATTTCATCTCAATGCCTTGCTTTAAACAGGATAGCATGGCGATAGTTTTATTCGTTATTTATTTCAAAAGATTTGCATGAGTATAGATTCGAGTGTCTGAGTACTAGTCTTTTCATATCATATTGATCTATTCATCGATTCTATCTATTCTAACGCAAAACGTTTCGTGAAATATTTCAGATATGCAGAAGTTCCCACTGCGAATGAAGGACAACGACCTGCTCGTTACAGAACTCTACCACGATCCACCCGGAGATCCCATCACCGCCATCTCCGTGTATCTCACCCCGAAAACAAGTAAGCACAAGTCTTCAACCAACGCTGCCACTACTTGCTTTGAGCCAAATTATTTGTTCCAGAAAATCCAAGACTCAAGTCTTACCTTGTCTATTGTCTATTGTCAAAAAAAATGTTGAATATATCTAAGCATAGAGTCATTGGGTTTATAGTGTTTTATCAGATTTAACAGCCTCCAACAACAGCCGTCCATTCTAACAATCTCAAAATATTGATGCCTACATGTGTGTGTCAGTGGTTGAGGTTAGCATTTTCAAAGATGAATTGATCGTAAGCCAGTCTAAAATGCAAGTAATCTGCAAGAAATAACAGAATTAAAATTGTTAAAACTACACCTCTGGGCAACCACTATTGATGCCGGTATAGAAAACCCTGGTCGACAATTGTTGCAAAGACTGTTGGAACTTAAGCGCTGAGGCTGTGACTAAACCTATAAACCCAATAGGAGAACTGGGCCAGTTGCATGTTGGTGCTTTGGAATGAGTTAGAAAATAAGATGAGTTAGTTGCGGTGAGTTGTCGCGTACGCCAAAGTGTGGCGCGATACGAGCGACGGTCTCGTAATTGAGCATCAAGTGTCGCCTGCAGGCCTGTGCGGCAACTGGATCGAGATTGCATACGGCACGAGTTCAGGCACGGTCCGCGTGATCGTACAGCATCCGGAGACCGTCGGGCACGGGCCGCAGCTATTCCAGACTTTCACAGTCCACCAGTCGCCCGTCACAAAGGTACTCATCAGTTACTTTCTGGTTCAGTTATTTTTTGGCCATAAAAGTTGGGTTGTCACATAAGCTATAAGGACATTTTAGGTCTGTAAAGAAGCCAGAAGAGCAAGCAGGGTGTTTTGAAAGTAAATGTAACAGACAAAAGTAAAGGTAAAATGCATCAAATAAAGTACGGCAATGATCAAACATTTTCAAATATACGCCAGTAACTAAAAAATTTGCTCTCTTTGCCCAACTTTTTTTTTGTCTTGGCTTGGCTTGGCTTGGGGGACTAGGAACTAGGTAAAGGACCGAGTGGTTCCGTGGTCAATGGTGGTTGCTGTATGTGCCATGGATCGGTCTTACATATGTCTGAATTCTAAACTCATGATTTTATATTATTAACAACTCTATCCTCTCATTCTCATTTCTACAGACAAAATCTTGAATCTCTCTTTATCCTTTTGTGCATTATGTAACTCTGCTCTTGCCATGCAGCCTCGTGCTTTGCAGTACTGAACTGACAAAGTACTGAACCCAGCATCCAGAATTCTTCTAGAGTAGCATACCCAGTGGCGGTCCTAGGACCTGCTGGAATCACTTGGCGGAAGTCATAACGCCTCCATTGCTCAGGTGACGTTGTCAGAGAAACTGCTGGTGTCGGTGTGTAGCGAGTACAACCATGTTCGTACGTGGAGTGTCACTCGATTCCGTGGAATGATATCCACGCAGCCCGGCTCCACGCCTGTTGCTTCATTCAAGATTGTAGCGCTCGACGAACTCGAGCTTAACATCAGCTATGCTGCCGGAAACAACTGTGGTGCGTTGATTTTGTAGATTGGTGTTATATTTTTTAATGACCATAGAAAAGATTTTTTTTCTTTTTTCAACCCACGTCGAGATAGGGTATTCTTAAAAATGTCTTAAGAAAGAAAAATTACATTTTCTATTGTCCAGCTAGGGACTTTGTTGGTAACGTCCAGATATAAATTTGTTAAAAACGTGTAAAATACTTGTGTTCACAGGTCCATTTGGAGAGCAAGATGACGAGCAAGTGTTTGTACAGAAAGTAGTGCCAGAAACAGACCAACTCTTCGTGCGGCTAGCGTCCAACGGAAAGAGGTTCGTTCTTTCTCATTAACACATTTGTTAATATCATTTTTGTATTTAAACATCGAATACACACAATGTTTTAGCACTGATTATAATTATAAATTGATATTATTCCACTGTTCGACAAGTTATAAGTAATCCAACCCCATGCCTTCTTGTATTTTTTAATTTGACTTTACTGAATTACTCTTCCAAAACTTAAAAACAGTCACAAAGTTCAAAGAACTGGGGTCTGGTTCTGGTTTCTGATCAAAATAAATTCCTTTAACAAATACCTCAAAATGGGAAGGTCCACAATTGAAGCAAATAATTAAGTGTACTATCATTGTGTTTGCAAACAGGGTATGTGTGATTAAGGCTGTGGATGGCACGACGATCAGCTCGTTCTGTGTGCACGAGTGCGAGGGTTCGAGTCGAATGGGTTCACGCCCACGCCGCTTTATCTTCACCGGGCATAGCACGGGCGGTATCCAGATGTGGGACCTCACCACTGCACTGGACCTAGCTGCCAAGGGAGAGCCAGGTCAGTCCCAAATCTCAAGCGCCTACACTTGCTGTAAGTGTTGTTCCTTTAAGAAAGTTATCAATATCGGCATAGGAATGGTTTGTACTCTAACTCAGTAGTTGAGATTGAGCAACAATAACAACTTCAATATGAAGATTTTCTATTTGGATCATAAAAATATTCCAATTCTGATGAATTAGAGCAATAAAGCAAAAACATATTTAAATGAGGTTTTAGGTTAAGTTGAGAAATGGCAAGTGGGCACTGACTAACGTGTCATTGAATTTAAGCTCAGAAATAATGGCTGAGGATGCGAAAGTAAGAATTCATCTAACTCTAATATGAATCTTGGTTGAAAAAATAGTGTGCCGCATAGTTTCAGTGAAAATCTCAAAACTTGAACCAACTTTTTACTAATCCAATGTTTTTTAACATCGTACCTTTCAGCCAACCAAATGCTTGGTGGGCCAACGGCCGGTGAGCTCCTGAAACTGCTGGACCAGTGCGACCTCAGCAACAGTCACTGTTCAACGCCGTGCATCTCTCCCTGCCCGGCGGCGGCAGTGGCATCAACGGCAGCCGCCGCTCGGATCAAAGCGTCCAACGTAGCGTTCCTCAACCAGTCCCTTGATGCCGCAGCTGCAATGCCTACGCGACCTGTCTGAGGTAAGTTGAAATTTTAAGATCTATTCTTCTTTAATTACATCCAAATTAGCTTGTTTGTTCAAAGAACCTATGATTAACTTCAAACAAATAAGTAAATCTGGAGAGAAATGAAGGAAGGTGAGAGTGTAACTTAGTAGAAGTGTTAAAGTAATGGTGACACAAATTTGCGTGCAGCCAATGAATTCATCTCAGTTCTAACCTCTTGGTGACAAACGCATTAACAAAATCAATGTAAATAGTATTTCTTGTGACACCTTTTCTGCTGCTTTCTTCATTTGATTATATATCTTCTAATCCAGACACATTGTACCTTTCTCATCAATCTACAAACAAATATTTAATTAGTGTTGATGCTTCCTCTGGTTCCAGGAAAATGAAACTCTTTTAAGAAAAGTGGTTTAACTTTTGCTTACATGGAGGACACGAAGCTGCATGGAGCATGAAGCTTCATGCTGGGCCTGAAGCTGTTTATGATTAACATCTGAGAAGAAAAGAAAAGCCCACATCATTTAATAGTCATGACATTGGAATAAGGCATGAAGCCAAGATAGAGATAAACATCTTTCACAAGAGTCAATTCCTTACAGGCCGTTTCATCTCTGCTAGAAGACACTGCAGAGAAAATAGCTGCCAGCTGACTTGTTCGTCTATATTTTCTAATGTTCCTATGGCTCCTAGCAAGGAATAGCAGTTTTACGTTTTTTTCTGGCATTTCTGTAATTTTTTTATGGTAAATTTTATACATTTATGAAATGAGTATGATTTTTTTATTTTCAACAAATACATTTTGTCGTGAGTTGATTGGTAGTCAAATCTGACATGACAAAGATTTATTGCTTTGATTGGTAATCTTATTGATAAGGGATTATTACTTATCAGATTTTTTATATTTTATTCTCACAAATCTCGATCACTCTATCTCTCTGTAATGTTGGACAGAAGGATTATTGCTGTGAAGCGTGATCGGCAGCTATAGCGCAGTAAAATACATTCTTATTATAATGTTTATTCCCATGGTTCATATTACTGTGGTGCCTACTTTTTACTTACGTGTATGAGGTTAAAAGTGTAGTCCCATCACCAATGTTAAACTGTTCTATTATTATGAACACTACTACTGTCTCAAAAATTGATGACCAAACGGGGACTCGAACCCCGATCTCACCTATCGTAGGTGTTGCTCTAACCCAATGAGCACATTTTTACACACATTTACTCGCATCAATTTTTGAGATGGTAGTAGTGTTTATTATAATAAGATACCCTGCGCATTGCAAGCGTTTGCAATTTAAGTCAGATTTCAAATAAGTACAACGCATCCAACGTCAAAATGGAGTTACTCGAGATTGAATGGTTGTGACGTGGTATAGCGTCACTAGAATCATAGTGACTGTGAGTACTCGCAGCTTCTTGGTTCTACTCCTTGGAGATTCGTCATTCTCATCAAACACACTAAAATTGTCTCAAAAAGCCAGTGTCCAAGTAGCTCAATGGGTTAGAGCAACACCCGCGATAGGTGGAGATCAAGGTTCGAGTCCCCGTTGGGGCATCAATTATTGAGACAGTAGTTGTGTTCATAATAATAAAATACCCCACGCATTGCAAGCGTTCGCAATTTAAATCAGATTTCAAATAATGCTAAACTGTCTTTGCAAAAAATGCATAACGATGAACTACTATTCCGATAAAAATTGTAGTTGCTACTAGGTGCAGTCACTGTCTTTTTGAGAGTTAAAACATTTCATTGTGCTATTTTGCAGATAACTTACATTTGAAACTAGAATTTGCTCCAAATAATCTTCATTGAGGCTAACCCCAAAGAATTATACAAATTTATTAAATTAACGAAAATTATTTTTATTTAGAGGTTTGTTAAAAAGGGCAGCCTCAAGCACCACCTGGTAGCAGCTACCATTTACCATTATCACTTGTTGCCGCTCGAATGCTCAGCAAAACGCTTAACATAAGAGCTGGAACTCTGACTATACCTATAAACTTAATGCTACTACCACCATTCAAACCACCTAAATTTGTATCATCCTTCCAACAGTAAAGTGTGCATATAATCAAATTGGTTTGAGACAGTAATTTTTGTGGTCAGCTTAAAAAAACAAAATTTATCATTGAGCGTGTAGGTTTAGACACTTGTGGTAGCCATGGAGATGCTGAGATTGCCTGATAGTCTGATAGAGCTTCTAAAATCTGATTTCTTATGTAACCCTTGCATTACCAAGGGTTAGCAACCATTTAGAATGAGAGCATCTAATTTCTTGATAAATTTACCACAAATTGTAAGTTTTTTAACACTTACATTTTTTTGGTATCTATATTCTCAAATCTCCTATCATGATTATTTAGTTCTCTTGTGGTTCTATGCTATGTATTACTATGTAAAGTGTGTAAGGTCCATGCAAGGTGCAGAGAACTTTGAAGTTTGCGGTTTGGCAATCTGGATAGTTTTTGTTTAATTTAGGTTCTTCCTGTCAGGTGTCAATCAAACCCATCTCAACTCGACAATATAAGTCGAATGCCAGCTCACGTACCTACCCCTATTCCGAACCAAAAGGTAAACCACAGAAAGTGAATTGCAATGCATGCTCTCGGTGAAAAATGCATTTGACAACACAGCCAAAACAAGCATACATCATATATTAGATAGTTTGAATGTGTTGACAAGGGTTATTGTTTGAATGGCTTCAAACTCCACGCACCTCTAAAAAAGTGGCACAATTCTATTGACTACTTATATATTTACTTAGTAACGTTATTTAACGCAGAGAGTTGCTTTGGTAATCACCTCATTAATATTCTCATCAGTTTAAATGTCACCCATTATAATATTATATCACAATATTTGGTGTATAGCAATAATAAGAACATATTTGCAACCTCTTGATCCATACAAAAAATGTGTATCAACATTTTAATATCTGAATAGAGACTAAATCGTGATTTTCTGTAGGAATATATTTTAAATACAAATTATTTATGCTAAACATTTTTTATATTCTGTTCAAAAAGCCTAGAAAGTTTAAAGTCTTCCTGCAAACCACCTTAGAGCATCCCAGAAGATATGCAAAAAAAAAGTGCATCCACAAAGAAAAGTAACTTGGCAAATTATATTTGATGGGTACATAAAATTTAATAGAAATTTCTGAAAATCCAATTTAAAAAATCTTAATTTGTATACAATTTTGACATAAAAGTTTCTTATAAAATGTAATCATATTCCAAATTTTACACTTGTAGTTTGCTATTGAGCTTGACAGAGTAAATCTTTCATTTTGAGCAAGGTCCATCGGCGATTGCTTTCGGACAAGCAAGTTGGTAGAGCAGTTGGATGAGCGTCCTTGTAGGTCGGCCCATCATCCTACCTACAGACAGGTACGGATAGTCGATGGCGTTGGCCAGCATTCCAGTGCCGGTCGAGTCGAGGTGAAGCCAGTCCCCACATGGCACAAACTCCTGCAGACACAAAATACAAACCATGACAATTTCTTTTCAAACCATGAAAAGAAATACAGGAGGCATTGCAAATTGATGCTTTTTAGGCAAAAAGCATCTATTTGCAATGCCCCCTGTAGGAGAGGACAATTTGTCAATGCTGAAAATACTTTGCTATTTAAATTATTTGCATTGTTTTACAAAAACAAATCATAGAACATTTTGCCCCAAAGTTTTGTGGGAATAAATTGCATTTTGGGATTTGTTTTTTTATGGAACCTAAAGCCTGGTATTGTAGCAATTTAACTGATATTGCTGACATCAAACAGTTACTCAGTGAAGTAAGCAAAAGGGATTTTCCCAAAGGTGGTAAATGTAATACTTATATTATCTCTATCCAAGAATAAAAAATAAGGCTTGCCTTCAAAAATGCAGCGGCTCTGCATGGCGATCCACCACCCTGCCCAACATTTGTGACGTCAGCGGTCGAGATTCCTGTAAGAAAGTATGAAGATTATAGGGCTCCGGTACTCACGTAACTGAAAGTGTTGACAGCTGACTAATTAAGCAATTTACCAGTCACTTTTTTCTTGTAGTGGTTCCAAATGGGTAATCGCCACACACGATCTCCAGTGATGGCTCCAGCCTTCTGAACCTGCGACCACAGGTCATGGTTGTTGGTAAAAACTCCGGTTGCAGAAGACCCAAGTGCTGCCCTAATCCCGCCTGAAATTTGAAGATCCGGTTAGTTCCAGATCCGGTTAGAACTTGTTACTTACCTTCCAAGTCAAGAAATTATAGAAATTTACTTTTTACAATGTGGAGTGTAGAAGAAACATGCCAAGTAAAGACTGATCTAAAGATAAAAGAAATTGTATTCCAAAAGCAATATTGTTTTAAAAAAATGTAGAGTAGGTACTTTTTACTTACCAGTCAGGGATCCAACGTCAATGATCAGTCGCGGTTTGTATGTTCTATGAGCATACACAAGTGTGTCTGCGAGACAGAGTCTTCCCTCATTATCCGTGTCTTCGATGAGGATTTGTTTACCGTTCAAAGCCGCAATAACATCGCCAGGCTTCATGGCCATACCGCTGGGCATGTTTTCGCAAAGAGGAATTGCCGCTACAAAATAGAGATAGAGTTCAGTATCATTCAAGTATGCAAATTGAAATTTTTACCATTATGTGTTAATGACTCTGATTTTTACCAGTTACGTTGATTGGCAAGCTGAGAGCTGCAATAGCCCTCATCACAGCTACGACAACTGCAGCTCCTGTCATATCACCTCGATACTCGGCCAAACGACCACACCTTTTCAAGTTCAGGCCGCCAGCGTCATAAGTGATCCCTTTTCCTGAGTTCCAAGTAATGTTCATAGTAGTAAGATGGTAATTCATTTAAAAAACAATGGTATTAGTAAAGGATTGTTTTTTAAATCCTTACCGACAAGAACAACAGGTCGTTGCTCTTGGGGACCTCCGCAATACTGCAACTCGAGGTAGACTGGAGGTTCACAAGAACCCCGAGCAACTGCAAGGAAAGCCAGGAACTTCTTGTTTTCCAGCCAATCCTTATCACGGACTTCTACATTAACTCCACAAGGACACAGGACATCGACAGCTTGCTAAAATGAGAGTTTTTTTTATATAACACAATTTTTTCTAGGTAACATAGAAGTATTATAACTTAGCACTTGAGAGTCTTCACCTGTGCAAACAAAGCTGGAGTCATTAAGTTGGCTGGAGTGTCGCTTAACCTTCGAGCTAGATTTTGGGCATCTGCTTTAAACATTCCTCGGAGCCAGCCGTCCCTGAAAGTGATTTTTCACAACTTAATGCCTATTTTCCTTTTTCCTCTTGTGAACTGTCTTATAAAGGTTTTATTTACTTGTCATCGTCGTGGTAGAGTTCTAGTATGATAGGAGGTTTCTTGTTGCCACGCTGCCCTTGGTATCTCCAAATGGCCAAGTTTGCTCCCTCAGCTGCAGACTCGGTGTGTCCAAATCCCTCGCAGAAAATCTGCTTCATGCCAATTTCCTTCAATTTCCTGGCACCAACTGCGGCTGCAACTCTTATTGTCTCCTTGCACTCATCCATGTTTTCCAATGGGTTGAACCCCATATCTTCAACACCCAAGCCAACCACGGTGACGGCGAAGAAGTCCTTATCAAGATTTTGGAACGTAATTCCTTTTCCTTTTTTAATGTGCATGCCCCTGAGAAGGGAAATAAACAAAATAAATTATGACACCTTCTTACTGTATCAAGCCAGAAACAAGTAGATGAGAAAATCATTTTGCTCACTCTTTCAACAACTCTTCCAATTTTCCGCCGGTCTGGACATTAAACTTTTCAGTTGCAGATGTAAATTTGTGTTCCCTCTCATCAGGGTCAGAGTAAACACCCAATATCAGGCCTTTCTGCAATTTAAGAATCTTTATCAGTAAGTTCTGGTTCTTGCTGGCAAATCCAGATTTATATGCCTGCACTTACCCTGCCTTTGCCACCACTACCTTCACTGTAATTTCTGGCTCCATTGCTTTGAATGAGAGAAAGTGCTGCTCGTACATTGAATTTTGTTGAATTTCGAACTGTGTTTAAGGCCATGATGGTTTTTCCAAATATTTTCACTGAAAATTTTGGTCTTAGTTCTGGAAAAAAATGAACTAAAATGAAATTTAAAAAAATTGTTTCATGGTAACAATTTCAATTGTTGATCTTTTTTTCAAAGCCCATGTGATTCTAGACTGCAGTTTCAATTTCAAAAATCTATACAGACACACCTAAAAATGATTTAATTTTTTTTCTTACCCAACAAATCACTAAAAATATTTATAGCAAATGCCATGATCAGTCTTGTTTGGCAAATACAATTTTAGTGCGATGTGCTGGCCGCGACTCTTTATATGCAGTAAATTAAAAGGGAAAGTGAGCCAAAAAGAAGGGCAAACCAAGTCCGAAATAGTTCAACATATGTAATAAGTGCTCAAGAAATGTTATAATACCATCATTTAAAATGATATTAAATTATTGACCTTATATAAAAGCCTTAATCCGTTGCCAAGGGGTGAAATTGGTTTGCGTCTGTACATCTTTATAGAAATCGTGAAATTCGGTCTAGAAAGCCGGCGCTTGCGCTAGATCGGTTCGTAATTCGGGATTACACACTATTGTGCCATTTTCGCGGCATTTTCGCATTTTTTAGGTTAGGTTACGTTAGGTTAGGTTAGGTTAGGTTAGGTTAGGTTATGTTATGTTAGGTTAGGTTAGGTAAGGTTAGGTAAGGTTAGGTTGGGTTGGGTTGGGTTGGGTTGGGTTGGGTTAGGTTTGGCTAGGTTAGGTTTGGTTAGGTTTGGTAAGGTTAGGTTAGGTTAGGTTAGGTTTTGTAAAGGTCATGTTTGGTTAGGTTAGGTTAGGTTAGGTAAAGTTAATAAATTAAAAAAAAAAAAATTTGAAACAAAAATTCCAAGAATTATTAAATTTTTTTTTTAATTTTATGAACTTTTTATTAAAAAAAAAATTTCAAAAAGTATTTTAAATAGTTTTTAAAAAATAAAAATAAAAAATTATTTAATGCAATTTAATTTTTTTTGTTTTTTTTAGGTAAGGTTAGGTTAGGTTAGGTTATGTTAGGTTATGTTAGGTTAGGTTAGGTTAGGTTAGGTAAGGTTAGGTTGGGTTGGGTTGGGTTGGGTTGGGTTGGGTTGGGTTGGGTTGGGTTGGGTTGGGTTGGGTTGGGTTGGGTTGGGTTGGGTTGGGTTGGGTTGGGTTGGGTTGGGTTGGGTTGGGTAGGGTTGGGTTGGGTTGGGTTGGGTTGGGTTGGGTTGGGTTGGGTTGGGTTGGGTTGGGTTGGGTTGGGTTGGGTTATGATAGGTTTGGCTAGGTTAGGTTTGGTTAGGTTAGGTTAGGTTAAGTTAGGTTAGGTTAGGTTAGGTTAGGTTAGGTTAGGTTAGGTGAGGTTAGGTTAGGTTAGGTTAGGTTAGGTTAGGTTCGGTTAGGTTCGGTTAGGTTCGGTTAGGTTCGGTTAGGTTCGGTTCGATTCGGTTAGGTTCGGTTAGGTTCGGTTAGGTTCGGTTAGGTTCGGTTAGGTTCGGTTAGGGTTCGGTTAGGTTCGGTTAGGTTAGGTTAGGTTCTGTTAGGTTCGGTTAGGTTCGGTTAGGTTCGGTTAGGTTAGGTTAGGTTAGGTTAGGTTAGGTTAGGTTAGGTTAGGTAGGGTTAGGTTAGGTTAGGTTAGGTTAGGTTAGGTTAGGTTAGGTTAGGTTAGGTTAGGTTAGGTTAGGTTAGGTTAGGTTAGGTTAGGTTACGTTAGGTTAGGTTAGGTTAGGTTAGGTTAGGTTAGGTTAGGTAAGGTTAGGTTAGGTTAGGTTAGGTAAGGTTAGGTTAGGTAAGGTAAGGTTATGTTAGGTTAGGTTAGGTTAGGTTAGGTTAGGTTAGGTTAGGTTAGGTTAGGTTAGGTTAGGTTAGGTTAGGTAAGGTAAGGTTATGTTAGGTTAGGTTAGGTTAGGTTAGGTTAGGTTAGGTTCGGTTAGGTTCGGTTAGGTTCGGTTAGGTTCGGTTAGGTTCGGTTAGGTTCGGTTAGGTTCGGTTAGTTTCGGTTAGGTTCGGTTAGGTTCGGTTAGGTTCGGTTAGGTACGGTTAGATTCGGTTAGGTTCGGTTAGGTTCGGTTAGGTTCGGTTAGGTTCGGTTAGGTTCGGTTAGGTTCGGTTAGGTTCGGTTAGGTTCGGTTAGGTTCGGTTAGGTTTGGTTAGGTTCGGTTAGGTTCGGTAAGGTTCGGTTAGGTTCTGTTAGGTTCGGTTAGGTTCGGTAAGGTTCGGTTAGGTTCGGTTAGGTAAGGTTAGGTTAGGTTAGGTCAGGTTAGGTTAGGTTAGGTTAGGTTAGGTTTTGTAGAGGTCATGTTTGGTTAGGTAAGGTTAGGTTAGGTTAGGTTAGGTTCGGTTAGGTTCGGTTAGTTTCGGTTAGGTTCGGTTAGGTTCGGTTAGGTTCGGTTAGGTACGGTTAGATTCGGTTAGGTTCGGTTAGGTTCGGTTAGGTTCGGTTAGGTTCGGTTAGGTTCGGTTAGGTTTGGTTAGGTTCGGTTAGGTTCGGTTAGGTTCGGTTAGGTTTGGTTAGGTTCGGTTAGGTTCGGTAAGGTTCGGTTAGGTTCGGTTAGGTTCGGTTAGGTTCGGTAAGGTTCGGTTAGGTTCGGTTAGGTAAGGTTAGGTTAGGTTAGGTCAGGTTAGGTTAGGTTAGGTTAGGTTAGGTTTTGTAGAGGTCATGTTTGGTTAGGTAAGGTTAGGTTAGGTTAGGTTAGGTTAGGTTAGGTTAGGTTAGGTTAGGTTAGGTTAGTTTAGGTTTTTTAAAGGTCATGTTAGGTTCGGTTAGGTTAGGTTCAATTAGGTTAAGTTGATAAATTCAAATAATTTTTTTTATTTTTGAAAAAATTCCAAGAATTATTAAAAATTTACCTTATATAAAAGCTTTAAATTGCGATGATCAACTTTTTTAGTTTGTCTCTGGCTGCTGGCTGCTGGCTGCTGGCTGCTGGCTGGGGTAACATTTTTCTGTATATGTTGATGGAAATTGCGAAATTTGTTTAAAAACGTGTGCAATTGGGTTATAATTGTTTAAAATTGTGACATTTTGAGGGTGATTTGAAAGCGTTTTTTTGGTGAAATATCGATAAATATGTTTGAAATTTCCTCCTAGGAAAATTTGAGCCATGTTTCACAGTTCGATTTTTATTTGATTCAAAACTTGCCTTTTACTCACCCGCAGCAGCTCGGTAATAACCTTCATGCATGCCTATGAAAGTTATTGAAGAAATTGAGCCCAAACGCTGTTATTTACGTTCGTTTTACTTGAAATAGAAATAATTTTGCAAAAAGAGTGACTGATGCATTCATTTGTTTGGTTTTTTGACCACTGCAGGGTGAACGAATTCTTAAACTTATCTTTGCGGCAGTGCATTCAGGATATTCAAACGTCAATGTCAATGTCAACGTCAATGTCAAATTCTTTTCAAAATCTCTAGAACTGAAGGGAAATAAATGACAGAACTGAAATATGTTTGGTGTCTTGGCTAGCAAGATTGGCTAGCCCAGATTGTAAAAGGTATTTCACAAGTTTCACTCTCTAAGAAATATTTCAAGAAATCATACACGGAAATCTTTTGACAGCCAACGTCGTTTGTTTTCGAAATTGTCATCTTGGTCACTTTGGAATTCACAGAGTTTCTTGGTTTCTACAATGCAGTGACCCCGAGTGACATAAGCGGCAAATTTCAAACAAAATAAATGGGGGTACTGTATGGTATTGCATGGTACTTTTGGTTGTGGTCCCATTAAAACCAAAATGCCCACTCCCTCAAAATCGTAAGCGGCCGTAGGCAGCGGGTTTTGCTAGTGTTAAATTATATTAATAAGAAATTTGGCCCAAAAACAATAGAAAATGTTTGTTGAATGTTTAATGATTAAAAAATCATTGGTAGGCAAAGGTAGGCAAAGATATGTGGTAGGATATCACGGGTTGGGCCAGAATTCTATTGGGTGCAAGAACAAGAGGTAAAAGATCTTATTATTAGGCACGAAAAGTGCGCTCGAAAGGCACGAGACATTTAAAAAAAGACCGCTTCTTTCCCCCACTATCGTAAGGACTCTAACCTCCAAACTAGACCGTGCCGTAGAATATAGAACCATAATAGAACCTAATATAGCACCTAATCTGCGGTTTAACGTGCACTTATTTGGGTTTCAATACACATAATAACTACCATAGTCCACAATTAGCCAGCAGCCTTATCATTTGTTAAATGTCTTGGCGTGAAAGACATGGTCAATGGAATTCCAGAGGTTCGTTTTTGTTGTCTTGCTCATATTTTATCAACTAGGATTCGATTAATTAAGCAAAACGATCAAGCATTGGCCATTTAGTCGTTGTTAGTGGCAATTCTCTTTCTACCAAAAAATTATGATGACTATGATCAGAGAGATGAAAGATACTCCTAGTCCTGCCACATTTCAGAGAGTTGTGTTGACAAAAATATAATTAAAATTGTTTTAACATGGTAAACTTTCTTATAGGTGACCAGAGTGCTTCTGGTGGCTATAACCATGATGGTGCAGCTTCTACGTCGAGACCATTTGATGGCCGTGGCAATGGCGGTGGACGGGGACGCTGGGGCGGCCGGGGACGTCGGGGAGGCCTGCCTCCAGGCCTTAAAGGAAAGGATATCGGACTCTACTACCGTGATCTTAACAAAAAAAAAATGGTAACCTCTACCTTTTTTACCTACATAAGATACCTACTGCCATTATATCTAAATTTGTGAAGTAGGTACCTATGTATTTTGAAATCTGATTTAAATTGTACTTACTTCTAATGCGCAAAATATTTTTTAATTAGAAACGCTATTTTTATTTTATTTTTTTATTTTTTAATTTGCTTGTAGCAAATTAACATTACTACTAATATTTAAAAAAATACTAAATTAACTTGTTTAAAATTAGTGCCTAAAAGGATTCAAACCCCGATTTCCACCTGTCTTGGGTATTTCCCTATCCATGCAGGTGGATATATTCCATTCTCTAACCAATTGAGCTACTTGGACACATCATCTTTGAGAGGATTTATGTGCATTTGATGAGAATGACTGATCTCCAAATTCATGTTGATAGTATATACATATACATACATATATATACATATATTCTATTGTGTGCTATTGATGGATGGAGACAAATGTAAAAGAAAACGAGAAACAACTTGACGCCTCCTTTGGCCCCTCTAATAGCAAATACTGAAACCAAGTACCCTCTAGTAGCTAGCAGTTGACCAATCATGCAAGACTTAAAAAATGCTGTTACTTTTAGGCAAAGCAGTCAGTTCAAACAGTCAGCATGGATTCTAGAAAAGAGCAAGAAATTTCTCATCTGCTTGGCATAAAGAATGAGCGTGAGTATAAATTCGATTTAGTGTTTTTCACAATTATATTTAACTAAGCTTGGCTAATGCAAACACTGAAAGTAATGTAGACCCACTCTTGTTATGATCAACCAAGGAAGAATCTGAGTGAAGTCAGACTGGAACTGTTGATTCTGCAGATGGTGTTCAGCCTAACTTGGATTTAGAACGAAGGTGGAAACAAGATGAGACAAGATCTTTTAAAACTTCCAATGAAACTTCCAAGACACTCAATGATGAGGTGGCAAACCTTGTTCCAAAGCAGCGGGTGGATTCTGAATCACCATGTGGATCTCGGGTCACCAGTCCGTCCGTCCCTAGTACAGCTGGCACTGAATTGCAAGACATTGATTGGTGGGCCCAAGGTAGATACACAATTGAATGAAAAAAAAAGCAAATCAAGCAAAAGGTGTTACTAATTGATTTCTAGACTCAATACAAAAATAATTATTGCTGTGTCTTTATCGGTGTGACATTCAATTGTGATCAGTAGACACTTTTTTTTAGTTCCTATCGATGGAATTTCGACTGATGCTAGTTGCAGAACTAAGCGCCATAAAATGAATGAAGACGGGTTCACACTGGTACAAAAAACCACTGTCAGTTGCCAACTTATCAAGCAGGTGAGTTTGTTTGAAAAAATGTGTGCTGTAATTGTTTTCCAAACTAAAATATGAAAAAAGTCCTCTTGATGTGAAATATTAATTGTGGAAATTAGCAGTGTCAATGTTTTGGGGTATCTTTTGGTCACAGCTCAATTATCTATTTCAGGAATCAACGGACATTGGCTGTGAAGTCGTCGACATCTCCAAAAATGAAACTGTAGCTGAGAAGTACAGTCATGTAGCCGAAAGCACTTTCAAATCCAAATTCCTTGAAAATATCACAGGTACCTTAGAATCAAAACTGGCCCTTTCCATATCCATAGGACCTGGGATAATACGTAAACCAAAGTTGGATGATGATCTCAAGAATTTACTATTGAAGAAACATGAAAGTAATGAGCATTACAAGAAAATGATGAATTTTCGGTCAAAGTTGCCTGCATACCAGCTGAGACAAGAAATTATTGATATGATCAATAATAATCAAGTGATCCTTATTAGTGGAGAGACTGGATGTGGTGAGTCTACATTTTTTTGTTCAACACATATTTTTAAAATAAGAGATAGTCAAAATTTCACTTGGTTGCTAGAATATCTTGTTTGTTTTCACAAAGAATTATTACTATATTATAAATTATTTAGTGGATGGAGAGCTTAAAATTTAAATGATTGCAATTCATGAGTGGCAAATCACACTGTACAATAGCCAAAGGTTTCATTTCAATCCTCTTTAATCAAAATGCAAATTTAGTGAAAATCTAAAGCAGACATATTTTTCTTGGCTTGGAATAATTGGTATTATTTTATTTGTATTAGTCAGGCTGCCCACAAACTTCTACTATCATTAATTACCTAGATGCCAAAACAAATGAGCAAATTAATTTATAAAATATAATATAATTCCTGTATGCTTGTCAAACAATGTATGCACCAGAGTTCTAGTTACCAAGACCCTTGCTAAGAGAGAAAATATTCCAGGCAAGACAACACAGGTGGCACAGTTTATCCTGGATGACTACATTATGCGAGGTTGTGGCTCCCTGTGCCACATCGAGTGCACGCAGCCGCGCCGTATCAGCGCAACGTCGGTCGCACTCCGTGTCGCCGACGAGCGTGGCGAGGTAATCGGTGCCGAAACTGTTGGGTACTCCATACGTCTTGACAGGTAAAATAAGAATTTTTTGGTCTTTATATACATTTTTAAGGGTCTGGGATTTACTCGGAGAAGTGCATATTAAATATTTATTATTACTTTGTTAAGTTGAAAATATTTATTTTCATTTTTAGATGCCTTCCTCATTTTACAATTACTTTGTTTTTCCCAACTCTCTTCTTTCTCAGCTACAACTTATCTTCCTCATTTGACCTGTTGTATTCTTAGTTTCCACCTTTCCAGCATTCAGCTATGTATAGCTCAGTGAAAAATGCTTACCACACTTTCAATTTCGTTACTTTTTGACCATACCTCTACGATTTTGTTACCGCTTTTAGATTAGCAACGTTCATCGGTATGAAAATATAAATTTGTGTCTTTTATAGAGCTTTTTTTTATTTTGGGTTTTTCCAGCAAACTGCCAAATTCCCAAGGTTCGATCGTGTTCTGTACCACCGGTGTTGTGCTACAGAAGATGATGTCTGACCCCGCACTCTCCAACATTTCTCATCTGATCCTTGACGAAATCCACGAGAGAAACGTCACCAGTGATTTCATTATCGCCATCCTCAAAGATGTCATCCCTAAAGTAAGACTTGTAGACAAAACATTCCACTAACCTATCAAGTACTTATTAGTACTTTAAAACATCCTATCAATCATTTAGTAAAAAAAAGGTATTGTTTAATTTAACTGATTTGTAATGTGCCAAAGGGCTGAGATAACGAGTATGTTGATTGGGAAAGTAAAGGGAGAGTACGGAACTTAGCAAGAGGGGAGTGGCAGGCCGCGATAGCGGAGATTCTTTGTTTAACGTTTCGGCTGTCGTCTTTATCGCTACGAGTCTCTCCTCTCCAGTGATAAAGGCAACAACCAAAACGTTAAACAAAGAATCTCCACTATTGCGGCCTGCCACTCCCGCTCAGTAAGTTCCGTACTCTCCCTTTACTTTCCCAATCAACATACTCGTTTAACATACCCAGTTCAAATAGTTTTTGTGAAAACATTCGCGTTTAATTTAACTAAATGCTTTCGATGAAAGATTCAGTAGAGCCGATACTGAGCTATCTTTTCCAGAGGGCTGACTTAAAAGTAATCTTGATGAGTGCTACTTTGAACGCAGAGCAGTTCTCAAGTTACTACAATAACTGCCCGACTTTGAACATACCGGGATTCACGTTCCCGGTGACTGAACACTATCTAGAAAAAGTGTTAGAGTTGACCAGGTGAGAGCTGATGCTGCTATTTGTGGTAGTTTTAACTATAATGAAAAAAATAAAATGTCAAATGACCTTCAACATAGGACCCACGAGACTAAAATCGATGTCGATTAAGATTCGACAGAAGACCGGAAAGGGTTAAATTATGTGTATGTAATGTGAGTCTGTTCAATAGATAGTGTCTGACGGTTAGCCAATCAAATACTTGGCGGGAAGCCCACTTTTAAAAAGATCTTTGGCAGAAACGACCATAATAAACCTTTACGAGGTCTTGCAATGAATTGGGACATAAGCTATGCAGGCCTGCACGGTAATTGTAAACTTTCCGTACATCAAGCCAGTAACTAAATAGACTTAACTTCTAACCATCTCTCCGTAGTTATTGTTTCGCCACTGAAAAATCACGCAAGGCTGGCCCAGTTTGGAAGAAATACACAAGACCAAGAACAGAGGAAGACAAGTCTTTTGACGAATTTGTTTTGCCTCACGTCCGCGAGCTGGAATCAACGAAACAGTATTCACGGGAAACGCTGGCCAACCTTCGAAATCCCAATTCGGAGAAGATTGATACCGTGCTGATTGGGACACTACTACACAGTATCTGCTCGGGCAAACAAGATGGAGCTGTTTTGGTGTTTTTGCCTGGCTGGTCTGACATTTCCAAGCTTCACAAGGACCTCACTGCCTCCAGATACTTCTCGTCAGGTGGGAACTTTTTGAAAATTGAAGAAAGAGTGCTCTTTATCAGGGGAAAACAGAAACCTATTGATTATGTAAATAAATTTCTTGATTCTTGTTTTTCTTGTTTAATTTGTGTTTGTCTAGGAATCACCTTGAAAGGTAGTTGCTATACTTTCACATACACTATTTACTAGCTTTAAACATAAAATTATTTTCTTTCACACTCCACAGCCAACGCTGTTTTGTCAATTTCAGCCAATTTCGTGAGAAGATTATTAAATAATTATGTATGATAACTGTCACAAAAAGCTTCTAACTGAACTAAAAATTGTTCTCTTCAGAAATTTTGAAACAGACCTTACATAACACAGTTCAGCTTACGAGCTATTTTTTTTTTCATAATATATAGTAAGTTACTATTTAAACCTGCCATTAATAAAGTTCTGGTTTTTGTTTCCTTTCCGGTGAATCACTTGTGGTACTTAAACTAATAACCACCATTGTTTAAAATGTTTTAACGTAGCCTCTATTTTGAGTAGACAAGCACCTGATAATCCTGCTGCACTCGATGATGCCGTCCGCGGTGCAGCGTTCAGTGTTTGACCGACCGCCGAGCGGAGTGCGCAAGATCGTCATCGCGACCAACATCGCCGAGACGTCTATCACAATCGAAGACGTCGTTTTCGTCATTGACTGCGGCAAGATTAAGATGACGCAGTTCGATTTGGAGAGGAACATTGAGACTCTCAAGCCTGAGTGGGTATGTTGCAGTCTACGATCTTTTTTCAAACCTGGTATATGGCAGGGATGACAAAAAACACTTTTTAGTGGTGTACCAAATTGCTTTGTTGAACTTACTAGATTGGACTGAGTGTGCCTCAACAGTAAGGTAGGTATCGACAGTAATGGCTCTGTCGTTTACTCTGACATTAGGGGCACGTATCTGCTTTAAAGTGCAAATTGTGAAGACCCTTCAATTACCTGAAGTTATATGGACTATGACTGGCTTGAGGTATTTGCTTAATGTCCACTAGGTTCTTAAGATTCTGGCAGTTTTCTATTGTTAGCAAATGATGGTGATGATGATTGGTACCATCAATTCAACTCAGCAGAATGTTAGTTTTGGACGTTCTATACCGTTGAGATTCTGTTCATATTTGTCTGTTATTTTTCCCAACAAACAAATTAAAAAATTATTTCAAAAATTACATTCTTATGGTTCTGGAGTCATCCCCTCTAAAAATAGCTGGTGCAGCCAGGAAAATAAAATTGTGATAAATCGCGCCTCTTTGTACCCAGGTGAGCTTGGCAAACGCAAAACAACGACGGGGACGCGCAGGTCGCGTCTGCCCAGGCGTATGCTACCACTTGTACACTCGGGGGCGGGAGGCAACGTTCGCCAGCTACCCCCTTCCCGAGATGCTGCGCTCCAAGCTTCACCAGGTCGTTCTGCAACTCAAGTTTCTGCAGCTCGGGAAGACACGGCCCTTCTTGGCTCGCGTCATGGATCCACCAGACGAGCGGGCCATCGACTATTCGCTGAAGGTATGCAAGGATGCTGATGTTGTCATGTAGAACTGATTCAAGGAACTCGGTGACTTCCCAAATGTACCTTTTTTTACTATTAGTGATACATTCATTTAGCCTAATTGGCTCTTGGCAGTTTGGGACTGGGGCTTAATAATGAGGCTACGATGCACTTAGGCCTAGCACTTGCTTGGGGGTCCCAGGGGCCAGAAACAAACAAATTTTTGGGAATTTTTAATTTAAAACTTGCATTAACTAATTTTGCCAACAGATATTCTGGAAAAATTAAGATAGTCAAGAGAAACTTAATAGAAATGTCTTTAAAGGTTGGGAGGGGAATTTATTCTTATTACTTAACAAATAAAAAAATATTGCTTGTCTGGAGCCCCAAGATCCCATACCAAGATCCCAAGGTCCTGATAATTGATTGCTGTAATGTATTCCTTCCAGTTTGGATAAAAGTTCTCAACAAAAAAAAACATTTTGTAGGTGCTTCGGAACTTGAATGCGTTGGATGATGAAGAGAATCTTACCCCACTGGGTTATCACCTAGCAAAACTGCCAATGGACCCTCAACCTGGGAAGATGATTCTAATGGCAGCCATCTTTAGCTGTGTCGATCCCATCCTATCTATTGCCGCGAGTCTTAACTTCAAAGATCCGTTCGTCCTTCCGTTGGTGAGAACACTCATTCAATTTTGTGTACATTTGGTTTAAAGAGACTCTTGAGAAAAAATTAACTTCTACTGCTTGCCAATTAGCTTTATTTACCTACTTTCGTTATTCTTAATATAATTTAAATGCCTAAATTTGAGTAAAGTGAGTGCACCACACCCATTTTACAATGCAATTGTAGATCTGTAGAGAGAAATCTATTGAAAAACAAACAATTTACTAGAAACAATAAAAACAGCAAGACTTGGTTTCAGGGCAAGGAAGAAACCGTACACTTAAAGAAACTAGAGCTGTCAAATGGGAAGTATAGTGACCACCTAACGTTAGTCGAGGCAGTCTCGCGGTGGGAGCGGGCCAGGGCGCAATCGTGGCACCGAGAGCGGGACTTCTGCAGCGAGTATTTCCTCAACATAGGAACGTTGAAGCTGCTCGACGATATGAAGGGACAGCTGGCCGAACACTTGTACAACATGAAGTTCCTTGACAGTACCGATCCAAAGGCACCTGATGCTAACCGCAACTCGGGGAACGTTAATCTGCTACGTGCCATCATTTGCGCAGGTCTCTATCCGAATGTCGCTCATGCACAGTGAGTTCTTATTAAATTTAAAATGTTAATTGGATGAGCATAGCAAGCAAAACAAAGACTTAATTCAACTACCCAAAAGAATCATAATCTTCTTTTTATATTTTGGGTTTGTTCCCAAGCTACTGACAAAACAACTTACATTTTTTGAATGAAATTTTCAGGAAACCTTTAAAATTCCTGAACTTAGGTCTGCTACTTTCATAGAAAACAATCAGCCAGATGTTTTTGTATCGTTTGATCAGCAGAAATTTTAGAATTAACGCTGGCCTTCTGACCATACTGTAACAGTTGCCCTTGTCGTGGAGTTGGCAGTCGTCGCCGAGCAGCAAATGAAGGAGAGGGAAGGGTTGGGAAAAACTCAAGGGGATTTATGAGAGCGTACTAGTTCCAGCTGATGAACAAGACAGGTAGTTGAGCGTTTTGGAGTTAGTTGCATAGTCAGCAATAATTCTAGTCTAAGATGTGTAAGGTGTGTATCACACCTTTTAGTGACGTGCCATAAGGGTGTAGAGTGGCGGGCAGGTGGCAGTGATCAATACCTAAAAACTCTATGCTTATTGTGAATTCATTCAAGTAATGCCAAATTCTCTGTGTGTTCTTTAGACCAATGAAGTGGCGGATGCGTCTCAGAACTCCTGAGGATGGCCGTGTGACAATACACATAAAATCGGTGAACGAAAAAGTTACGCACCTTGCGAGCAACTACCTAGTCTACTACCTTAAGCTGAAGAGCAAAGAAATCTCTCTACATGATACAACTATGGTAGGGAACTTCGACACATGAGCCACTTCATAAATGATTACCTACAACACCATAATTAAAACATTAAAACACTTGTGTATATCTTCAATGTTTTTATTTGATTTGATCGTTCTTTGTTTTTGTTGGCATTTGTAACACACTTTTCATATAACCTGTTATCTGCTCTTTCAAAACTTGACCACTAAACAGAAAATGCAATAGCAAAAAGGTGTCTATATTTTGTAATTGTTTGATACTGTTTTGTGGTTGATCTAATTCATTGGAATCTCTTCTCTTAGGTTTATCCCTTGGCGTTGTTGTTCTTTGGGGAGGGAGTGCACGCTTCGATTAAAGACGGCCGTGAAACAATCAACGTCAATCAACACATCTACTTTAACTGTCGGGCGAGTACAGCTAATTTAGTTAAGGTGCGGCCACAATTACTTAGTGTAATTATTCAGATGTTGAGTTATAATTTTTTACATATTGATGTCATGTAATTGAATTTCTATGTTTATTTGGATGTAAATAAAAATGTTGCTTATTATTTTTCCAGGAACTGAGAAAGAAACTTGATTGGATTCTGGAACACAAGATTTCCCATCCAGGAACGATTTCGTGGAACAGTCCTAATGAAGGACACATTGTTAGGTAGGTACAGCTTTCAATATAATCACACTAAAAGGTTAAGAACCAGTGGCTGTTAAAAATAACAACTGTTCTTGTCACTTTGCAGGAAAATTATTGAGCTCATAGCTAATGAGGACCAGCCTATATAAGGCAGAAGCAGCACAAGGGTAGCACTTTTTTTTTCTACCCTTTGTATTTTCTACACTTGGAATTTTTTGAAGAAAAATGTATGTTTAATATTTGTTTGATATTTTTCTTTATTTTTTGTCATTCCTTAAAAAGTGTTCAGGAAAATAACTGGGCTTCTTTGTCAACAGGAGGACCTGCCTCTGTTATCTCTGGTCAAACCAATCTTTTCTGATATAAATGTTTGCTAATAATGTAATAATGTATGTTTATTAATGTTTAATATAATCTACATATTTTGAAGAAAGTGAGGAAACTATCCTTGATTTTTTTTTATTGGGCTTTTGGAAGGTGCCAGCCATTAGTTTGTGTTTCATAAGCAGGTAGGGCAAATGAATACTTGTCAGGTTGATTTGTACAACTTTTCTCCACAATACATTTTGAATTATCTTTATTGCACAGCCAGCAAGGTTTGTGTGCAGATAGTATTTGGAGAGGTGAACTGGAAGAAAATGTGTTCCTCTTAAAATGATGTAATTTATTATTTAACCTTGTTCGGGCTAGTCGCTGGTTAATACAAATAATAAATATGTCCAACAAGCAACAAAATTGAAACATTTTATGTTCTAAATTATTTCAATTCACTGTGGCCAATTCCATCCTCTACCGCACCTCAATGTACCAAAAATCGACAGAGAAAAATATATCACATTTTTCATTTGGGGGAGAAAAATACTTGTAGCTCACAGCTGTTTTGCAATTTCCGAACAGAAGATGCGTGATAAACAAGATTTTTGCTTTTCTTGCCATTAGCCATTTGTTTTTCTTTGCAGCATAATGTATTCTAGAATGAACCCACACTTGCATGGAAAGCAACTTGGAAACGACACAGTATTCAGCTTCAAAGCTTTGTTCAAAGCACGCGGCAAAGAGCGGTACGCGGTATTACCGTCGCATTTGTACACAACTTTTTTTTAAGACGTCCACGTATAACAGCCGCCTGTATTTGGATTGCGGATGCAACTGCCAGAGGTTGGCAGTGGTTGTAGGTGTCATCAGGTGTCAGAATGTTAAAATAATTTATTTTTTAGAGACGATTACACGCTTAATTATATATATTTTAAAGAGTACTGATTAAATGTATTATATTTCAATATGTTTAGTAAGAAAGTCCATGCAGACGTAAAAAAATCAGTTCTTAAAATACAGGATTACAAGAAAGATGCTCCAACTAGACTGAAACACCTAAAAATTGTGTTGGGTGAGCAAACATTTTGTTGACATAATTTATTTATCGTAAAAACATTGTCGCCACAAGTTTTTGGTAATTTTATATTAAATCGTACAGAAAGACGTCAAATACCTTTTTTGTAGTTCTTAAATGATGGAATAAAGACCAGTTCCTTTTTAATCCAATTTGAAGTGACAACTTTGACAACAGGTTGCACTGTGTTTTAAATTGACAGCAAGTAATTGTAATGCATGTGCCAAATATTGAAGTCAAGCTATTTCTTTGTATGTTACAGATAATGTTGATTCAGAAGAGGCCAAAAATGTCTTCGAGTCAAACTTTAGTCACATCTATCTGATTTTGTACGACAACTTTGTTTTGGCAGAAGCAAACCTTCGGCAGCGAGGTAAGATAATGGCCTAAACAATGCCTATTCTGTCCTCACACTTAGCTAATTAAGTTTTTGATTAGCCTGCACTGGGTCAGGTTTGAAATATGCTCGGTAACTTCATGCTCTCTATCGGGCTTGCACCAGCTCCTAAGGAGAGCACTTCTAATTGAACACAAGATCACTAGCGAATTTTTTTTCCAATTGCATTGCCAACATTTTCAGAGCAAGAAAAATTTACCGGAGTAACCCGAAAGTGAGCAACTCTGCCAATCAAATACGCGATAGTTGCATTGGGGCAGGCAGAGTCACATGCCCAGTCAAACACGTAATAGGGCACCTAGTCAAATATGCCAAACATTTTTTGTGTTAAATTTAATGAGCGTCCAAAAATTCTGGTAATCTTACGTTTATCATTCATTCAAGCATCTTACTCTAAAATTTTCCATCACTTGAAAGAGAATTAGTGCCTGCTAGTACCGTTGACTGCAAAGATGCCATAACATTTAGTTGAGTAAATAGGTCATTAGTATGGACTCAACACTTGTACATACTTACTAATTATTAATTACTTACCTTCTAGGTGAGAAGTTAATGTTACTTATATGTATTATCTGCTGTTAATGAAAATATAATGAATTCATACTAATCACACAAGTTTTTGTTGAATGTAGATTTATGAATAAATTACCTACGGACTAAAAGAAAGTTAAGTACTCAGTGTTCTTGAAGAAATTAAATAAAATTCAAGAAATATACAATAATAGGATGCGAAAAAAAATTACCATCTATTAGTTGACTGTTTGAAAATGCTGTCCCTGGTTTATAGCTTAATGAACTCACCAAAAACTTTCTGGCTTCTTGACGTGCCAGATTATATCCAACCAGTCCTTAAGCGTTCCATGTAACCAACCAAAATTATACCCACATTCTATTCCTGGTGACTGGTGACTTCTACTTAATAATTATTTTTCAAAAGCTGTAAGCAGGCTGTAGGGTCATTTTCGCCTTTTACACCGTTAAACCAGCCATTCAAAAACTTCTCACACCACATAGCAACTGGTCATTTATTAATTAACTTGAAAAAATATGAATTGATGCTGAAATTCCTAAACATTAAAGTTGAAGGGATTTGCAAAAAAAGGATTAAGGAAAGCAAAAATAAGTCAGGGACTAATATTAACTTTCTTTTGCCTGCTGCCATTGCTTTGCAGAGATATCTTTTCATCTTGGTGAGTGATTCATTTTTACCTAATGATCAGCATGACTCTAGAGTAGTGGATGCTGCATGTACTAGTAGATTAGATCCTACAAAGTTCTTTCAAAGTACGTCCCAATTGTGAACTAGGATTAGAAAAATTAGGCCTTGAACTTCTTATGTCATGAAAATAACTGACGAACAAATCTTGAGAACATTACAGATGGAAAATATTTTATTCTGGTTTGAACATGCCATTAAAGTAACTAAGCTAATCTCCTTATTTTTTAAATTATTTTTTTTAGTAGTCAAAGATCCTGTATTTTATTATGATTTCACAGCATCAAGCTAGCACCTGATGATGATTGTTCGGCTTAACGGTGCGTCTAGCGTCAGGGAGTGTAGAAATCTCATGGCAAGCAATACTGCTTCACTGTTACCAATTGACAATTGATAATCTCTTATAATAGTTCCCTGATAGGTCTCTTGTAATTCTTCTATGCGAAAGGAAGTCAATCGCCACCGTGGCATACCAGGGCTGACCGCTGGGTCTGACGGTTGTGATGGTTGTGTTTGCAGTGCACAAGGCCCATCGCGAGGAACTGGAATGTGTGCTCCTCGTGCTGGAGAAAATCCTTGTCCTGCTGCCCGAGCTGTTGTCGCGAAGATGGCAGAGTCACAGCCTCACACGTATAATGAACAAACTGCTGCATCCTGGAAACTCGTGCAAGCTGAGAAAGGAAGCTATCAAGTAAGTTTTGGCTGAGAAAGTCCGTCAACCATCAGTATCTTTTAACAGTTATGTTGATGCAAGTTGGTCGGAACAGTGCGCTAGACATTCTTTCCTCCACCTTTGTTGTTTATTCCAAGTCTTGGTAAATGTGTGCCAAATACAATTAAATAATGATACTACTAAACTCTCCTCTGTCCCACTTTTCAGATACTTCCTGCTGTGGTACCAGACTCTAGGGGAGAACGCCCCCGACTGCCTACATGCTATCTTTGCAACACTAGTGCCTGGCTTTCCCTCTCCGCTGCCGGGCCTTGGGTTGACGGCTTTGTCACGGACTTCGGCGCCAGTGTTTCACGACCCCACTCATGGTACATATATTTATGGGAATCGTTTTCTGGGCCAGAAACGAGTGGGCTCTTTGTGCTACATTGTATTTTTATTTTATTTTGAGAAATATGGGTTACTTCTGGCAGATTTTGTAAAGATCCATGGTTTTATATTTCAAGTTCTTGCTATTTATTTCACGAATCCTCGTGTGAAATTATGCAACTTTTAACAAGCTGGAAGAAAGAGGCTAATCACTATCATAATACAAGCTAATAAATACACTTGATGATTTTAGGGTCGGTTACACCGGTGGAGATTTTGCCACTTCTACCTCCTCAAAGTGGAGACAAACTCTTGGAAGACCCCACAAAGTTCTTCCTGGATGCTCTGTTGGAGTTCATGGTCATTCAGGTATGCTCACTCATCTGATTTTTGTTGAGGTCAATCCTAATGTTACCTAAACTTCTGAAATTAACGATTTCTAACTCCTTGTAAAACTTTGTTTTTCAGGTGACCAAGATTGAGTGGCGAGACCGAGCAATAAAACAACACAAGTGCTTTATGTTTTTGTTCGAACGGTTCAAGCAATTCTATCTTCCACACATATTTCCGATGTTTTCGCACGCAACCAGCCTCTACAAGCCAATCTTAGGTACATTTGTTTCCAGTGAATCATACTTTATCAATTCACCAATTTCATCAATTTTGAAATCATCCAAAGCCATATGTTTTTAGTAGTTTGTAGTGAAACTATAACACTACCATACACTTCTGAATTAGTGTGTCTGTTCCTTAAATATGCTCTTAACCATAAGTTTAACCATTCCTAGATTTTGTTGGAGTAGTTTTACTAGACAATAAGTCTGTGCCAAAGCGGCTTAACCACGAAATTGGAACTAAAGATAAAATAATGAAATCTGAACTCTGTCAGATGCATTCATGACCAAAAAGCTGTAATCATATTTTTCTAAAAGAAATGCCCAAGAAAAAAACAACAGTTATGTGTCACATTCAATAATGAATAGCCAGTAAAGAATAGCGCAGCGATGTAAACGATTACTCAAGCTAGTGTGTTGTCTGCGCAGACCTGCCTGAGCTGCGCAAGACGGCGCCAGCTGTGACTACGGCCGATGGAAAGCGTAAGGCGGACCCGTTTGCAGTGTGTCGTGTGGCTGTCATCAAGTGGGTCGCAACATTCACCCATCTCACCAAGAACTCAGATGCTGCCACACTATCAGCGCTCGCAAACACCAGGTTGGCATCCTGGAGTGGAATTGTGAAGATTCAATTTATTTTTCAAATATGCCCCTGCGTCGAGGAGTCAATCATTGAGGGCTAACAATAGATCGTTTTCCAGGATTAGATGCTTAGCAATTTTATTCTTAAGTCAAAACGTGTACAACACAATTTTTATTGTCTTGAAGATTAGCAGTGGCATTTTAGATTGAGTATTGTGCAGCTTGACTATTTACCTCAGGAGTTAATCCATACTTTTCTCTTTGAAATGTCCATTAACTTTGTCATTATTATGTCAGTTTAAGACCAACATTTGATTCCAGCTTGGATTGAAATTTGTTTCTCGCTAACTGACCTAGGATAAGGTTAAATGTGCCAACATATAGAGAGTTTAAAACCCATTTAAAACCCATTTCAAATAGTTTTTCTTAACATTTAGAGAGCTTTGCAGAATAAAAAATAAATTATTTTGTAGGGCCATCTTTGCTTCTAAAACTAGTTGCTTTAAGATTCAAATCACATAGAAAATCTGAAACATTGGGGATTTTATAGATGTGTTTATAGCTTGCACTGCTTCTAATCTTCCCAACAGTTCAAACAGAGTTCCAATTCAATAATTAGAAAGAAAACGCTAAATAAACTCACTTTCTCCAGCGCGGCTTCCGACGATCCCGATACCTCCCTGACCGGCGAGATGCGACGCGTGAGTCACCTCCATCACGAGTCGTCGGGTGGCGAGTCAAACCACTCGTCCATGATCTCGCAGTTCGAGGGAGCTCACTCTCTCTCCGACGACTCCAACACTGTTGCCGTGATGATTGTGCGCGAGGCATTGTACAGCAGCCGCGACAACGTCAACTTCGTTCACGAGATTTATCGTCAGGCTTTCATGCTCGGGTTCCAGCATTCACCGGCAATTCGTAAAGCAATTACCGTCTACAAGGACTGGATTCAGATGAATGTGAGTTTCTATTATTTACTTTAAGATTTATTTCAAAGTTTATTGGCAATAACTTCACCAGCCTATAAATAAAATGCTATACTGTCAAATCACCCGGTAAATAGTACAAAACTTATTCCACTATTTGTTGTGACCCTTTCAGTTTGATTAAAGAGAACTTGTATTAATTGACAAAACATTCTGAACATTTAGTATTGCTAACGTTGTGTAAGTTACAAATGCTGCCAATGTAACAGAGAACAATTTCTCTCGATGTCAAATACTTTGCGTATGGGTACAAAATTTTAAACAATTATTTTCTCTTTCTGTTACAGGTGATTGAAACCCCAACCTTCATGCTGGAGCCACTCGAGAGCCACAAGGACGACAGTCACTACAGAAACGGGCCACTGTCGTTTGACTACTCGGCTAGCGATGTGAGTTACTTTCGGGCCTTTTTTTAACTGTTACATCCACGCTTTGGGCAGAAAATTATGTATAGGTCGGCCTTCATTCCTTACTTAATGAGTATGTTTAATTAAGATAAAACAAATGTAATTTTTAATAATATGCTGTTTCACCGCCAGGCCAATGAAAGTAACGACTCTTTTCGAACAACTCGTCTGCGAAATGACTCGTACTTGGGCGCCATTCATCGGGAAAACCTTCTTGTGAGAGCTGGCCTTCAGGTAAGAAAATCAAAATTACCTCTTAAAATAGCTCTTCTTCGAAACAATAACCTCTCACCATCAAAGTGAAGCTGCAACACACAAAAATCAATCCTATACTTATTTTGCTATCCAAGCAGAATCAACCAACATGCACATTGACGTACCAAATTCTCTCTCTTACCATCCAAGCCATAGTAGACGTGCAAGAAGTCTTACCGTATGTTGTCATGTTTCAGAACGTGGTGCAGACCTTTGTGACGCACGCAGCCAATGTTTTCATGCTGCAAGTGCCCGCCGACTGCCCGTTGCTGCTGGAAGAACAGGTGGACACGTGCAAGCGCGTCCTCAACGTCTATCGCTATATGGTCATGCACACAGTCATGGAGTCACGCACATGGTCAGTTGAATGCTTGCCCCTTGAGAGAATGCACATCTGTTCGGATGCAGAAGTACTTAACTTATGGGGAGCTCAAAGTTTAGCGCTAATTATTTTTTACAGTCAATGTTCATACGTTATAGGTTTCGTGTGATATGGGATAGAGGAGTTTGCTTATTTGGTTGACAATGGCCAGTAAAAGCCACTCTTGATTAAAAGTAATTCAGAATCATACCAAAGAATACCAAGAACTTCCACCTTATGATGCTGATCCTGCGGGGTGACTAACAAACTACAAACAAGTCGTCTGAGTGAAACCCAGAATATTCAGATAGCAAAACCCTTTAACTCGAGCTGAATATCTTCAACCAGTCCAGTATTTAGTTCCATCATTGAATACATGCAAAACGCAGCTTAATATCGCTGTGAATCGAATTACCATCGCCTAAATTACGCACTTTGCCCTCCAGACGGAGACGGTCGTATGCAACCTCTTGCTCTCTCGTCCAAACTTTCTTGACCAGGGGGTTGAAATATCTATCTTCAGCTTTATGAAAAGTAGTTTTCGAAAAGAATGGCAAGTTTGTGACTTTGGCAAACTTTCCGACAGTTGCAAATGTTAATCAAATTGTAATTGCAGAGGCCGGAATTACATTGCCGAACGACTGATTTCTTATAATCGCTTGCAAAAGCCAGGTGACTCCGTGCTCATGCTCGCACTTAGATTTGACAAATGGCGTAGCACTCTTGCTCCATCGGTGCAAGAACGGTGGCTCCACACATTCAGCAAAACTTGAATAGTTTTGCGAGGCATGCCCAGAAAAAAAATTACATGAAATAACTGGCACTTCCTACGCACTCGTTTTCTGCGTCGGTGGCGTCGTTGACGTCGCCAGTGTCATCAAGTTCGGTATCACTGCCCCCAAAATCGGCGTCTGCTCTAAAGGACCAGGTCCAAATCTGGTACAGAATCCTGAGACTGTGTCGATTATTCACTGTCATAAATTTAATGTTCGGTCAACTTTGTCGCGTGGACCTCTACATCTTGCTTCGACGAATCTTGCTCGGCTCGTTATTCCCAAAATTGTGAATTTCCGTTATAGTTTGTTGCTTTGTTTGTGTTTAGCTACAACAAAAGCCACATTTATTTTTATATGTGCATTACACAATAGTCCGTTTTAAAGATATGAAAAAAGAGACTTACGATATCTCAGCAATCAATCTGCTGTCGTGTTTTATTCCTCTCCCTACTTGTAATTTCTGTTGATAATACCTTAAATTACACCTAAATTGCTTACAAATTTCATTCAATAAATCAATCGGGCATCAGGTGAAACATCTGAATCTTGTGGTCAACAGACTCGTGCTGAGTTCAAGCCAGCTACCAGCTACTGCTTGTTATCTTGCCTGGTTATTTGGGGAGTAATCCAAGATTTGCTCCAACTCAACTAGTGACCTTGTTGCATAAACGTATGGAGTCCTTGTTATCGCCAGCTCGGGTTGCCAATTTTTTACGTTAGGCATGTTCATTCATTAGTAGAAATACGTTACTATTACATACTCTGCTAACATGTCTGGCTGGTATCGGAGAAGGAGAGGGTATCAGCAGGAATATAACTGATTCCCATTGGCTGGTAGTGGGAAACGGCTTCGCTTACTGATTGAGATAACGAGGCTGAGCACAGCGCACTCTTATTCTCCGAGCAAGAAATAGTAAGCACTATGCAAATGCCGTGTTCCGAGCAGGAACTAATGTCTGGACTTTGTCTCTGGCGAGATCGACGCGCAGGGAAGTTAACATTGTAGTGGTTTTTCTTGGTATTATTTGCTCATACCATCGAAGAATGTACCTTTAAGTGATTGATAAATTTAAATGATATATTAAAATGTTAGGTTATAAATGAGTACACATTTTTACCAAGCTGAAAGCCGGAAAAAAATATTTTGTGCCGCGATTTTGTTCTTACCTTGTGACTTTTTTCTGCAGGGAGCAACTGCTAACGGTGTTGCTGCAAATAACTTCCCTAATTTTAAGCAAGACTCTGCCCAAGCGCAAGGAGGAGACTCTTGGTGGGAAACTGGCACCTGCTATTTTCCAGGTAAGAGGTTGCTTAAATGTTCTTATGAAGGTTCTTCTAATACAGGCTTTGACAAGTTAAACTGCAAGAAAAATAGTTTTCAAGTTTTCAAATGTTTTATTTTCTTTTGCCTACTCGTCGCTTTAAACGTAGGAATGATGTTGTCTTGCTCTTATTTCACAATCATGACATATATGTACGGTATTTTCTCAATACCTTTCATGTGATCCGTTAGCGTTTAAAAAACAGCTCCGTCAATTCTTACTATCTATTACGTTAATTCGTTGTCTGCTTGCTTGCATGTTTGTCGACGCGAACAGACGCTCATCGTGACGTGGATCAAGGCCAACCTAAATGTGGTCATTGCATCGGAGTTGTGGGACCGGTTTCTCAGTGTGTTATCCTCGCTGACCCATTGGGAGGAGCTCATCAGAGAGTGGGTGGTGAGTGCTTGCCACGAAGGCATTTTTATTTTTAATTGCGTTTCTGTTTGTCGTTTCCACAGAAGTGAACCTGACAGACATATTGTAAACCCTGAATGTGGTGTAAAAATGACTGACAACAGATGCTTTATAATAATAATAAAAGTTTTAAAGGTTGAAGTGCATATTAATTTACTTAATATGACATTATATAATATTGATTTATATTCTTTCTTACCTCGACAATGTTTGGCACTTAACAATAAGCATACTAAAAACCTGCAACCCATATTGAACACACCCTGATGTTTGCGCTCTAATGCGTCCCGTTGTTTTGTGTAGAAAACGCTGGACACTCTAACGCGCGTGTTAGCTCGCCACGTGTACAGCCTGGACCTGATGGACTTGCCGCTGGACAGACTCACAGAGCAGAAGGCCAAGAAGCGTGGTAGCGGGGGCGGCGGAGGCGGTCGGACTTTGTCGGAGCTGGGGCGACCGGTGGCTGGTATGCACTCAGCCCGTGCTGCCGCCGCATGCAAGGGGCCGCAGCTGCCAGGCTCAGCGTTGCCTGACCATGACCCTACGCAGGCTGGTAAGTGATTGGTGGGGAGAGGAGACTGGCTTCTGTGGCTGAAATTTTTTTGCCTGTTACTGAATACTTTTCATTGCATTAACCTACCTTTTGGTTGTCATCCTTGTTTTGCTAGGTTTTAGAATTAAATGTGAAAAAAAAACAAGTATGACTTAGGGCTAACTATACATTTTAGCACAATACAAGATTGTAACCTTGTTGAAAGTGGAGGGGGAACTGGAAGAGGCCCATTCACAGGAAAGTTGTAAACCACTTCCTGTTGTAGCATTTGTAGCGGTTAAATTAGTATAGAGGTTTATCTGATACATAATCCATCTGTTGCCTATAGCTAGTGCATATTAATATTATCTGTGTGATAATGAGTGTGTTAAAGTAGTGATTTTTTAAATTAAAACTTCATAATTTGAAAAATAAATAGGTATCGTAAAATTTTACATGATACTAAAAAATAAGACTGCAAGATTGTGTTAAATGAAGACAATGTTATCACTCAGTACTTCATTGGTTATAGATTCGAGTTTTGGCTCGTTCCGTCAACACAGCCCTTGGAAGCGATGTGACAGCGGCATTTACGCCAGCAGAACGCAACTATCTCGCAGCGTCAGTGAAGGCAACCTGACAAGCAGGCTTGCCAATCAACGGCGCAGGCACGCCAGGGAAACCAATTCCAGTCACAACAACACTGTCTGCATTCCAGGTTGGCACAATAACATGCAATTGCCATTTTGCTGAGAAAGTTGGAGAAAAAATTAAAATGTACAGCTCATTTTTGTTTTTTAGTGATGCAAATATAAATGATTAATTTGCAACCAGGTTAAAGCATAGCCTTAAAGCCAAAGGTTTTTCCTTAATGAAATGGTTTAAATGTTTTAGTTTCCCACTCCTTCCTTGTAATCACTGACTGCTTATTCCTTACAGTCTTGCCAGTTTCCTTGGAGCAAGATGTGGAAAGACTGTTGGCAAGCGTGACACCGACGGGGTCAAACTTTCCTCAAAGACGTGGAAACAGAAAGTCACGCTCAATGGATTCCCTGCGATTTGCACGAGGTTGGTAAATACTAGGTGGAGTCGGCTAATATCTCAAAGCTTTACCAAATGATAATAATAACTTGAAAGTCAGGACAGAGTGCAGTCATTTATTTGCACTGATTTATTTGGTCTCACATTTACGTTGAAGATGAGAAAATTTCAAACGATTCTTCCCAACCGGTAAATATGCAGTATGGCGGCCACCATTGCCACTCCTGTGTTACAAGTTTGTTCTATCTTGACACTCTAGGTTCCACGCTCCAGTTCTGCGAATCGGAAGGTCCGACAAGAACACCCTCACCAGCGCCCTCGAGCGGGGTTGAAAGCAACTCAATCAAGGACTCACCGATGCAGATAGACGTCATCACCGGTGATATCACCAGTCTAGGCAAGCCCACCAAAGATCTTTACTAGCCAGCGACAGCTTCACTGTTTAAAAAGTACATACTGTGGTAGTTATCAACATAGAAATGTTGTTTATTTTTGGTGTAATTGTGTTTCTCACAGACTGGAAGGTTTTTAAAAATGTATATTGGAACATGACGTGCCATTGTTCACTCCTGAAGATTGCATCTGTTTACATCGGTATTCTCACCTAGAGCTGTCATTTGTAACTCTGGTGTTAAAACCAGTGGCACCACCGTAGCACCAAGTAGACCTAGAGCGGCAGTATTCAAGACTATTTTCAGTGACTTAAACTTCAGTAACATTCAGGCATTTAATTTCGTTTTTCTCACTGCTTTATGATCAGTAGCTGAAACCTAGTATTCCTTCTTGATAATGCTGCTGTTGTAGCGCCGCAAAATATCCGCGATAGTTGAAGCACCAGCGCTAAACTGGAGCCAAACCAATTATTCTAACATCCCGACGGCATTGGATTGTGCAGATACTCGCGATGATGCGGACAGGCAGTCGGTGATGGCTGGTGGATCGGTGCGAGGATGGCTGCCCGACGTCGCGGTCGTTCTTTGGCGGCGCATGCTCGGCGCATTGGGCGACGTCAACCAGCTGCGCGACCCAGCGCTTCATCTCAAGGTCTTCGAGTATCTCATACAGCTGTGTGACACATTTTCCAAGGTCAGTCAAGGAAATATAGATGTCATGGCCAAGTGAAATGTTATTGTGATAGTAAAGGGGAGATTGAAATGTTTCATTTATTTGGAATGGTATGGTGGTTCAAAGTAATAACCTTTTGTTTTTCTCTGGTGGGATTGAGTCCAAGTTTATGATCTTTGAGACTGCAATTTTTTTGCCATTCTGCAATTTTTATTTTACTGGGTATGCCGAATTTGATATCAAGTTTTTGTTCGTGTTTCAGATCCGACTGAATCAGAGTGTGTCAGCTGACAATCAAATGACTCCACCCCCTCCCGAGCTGGTTCCTCCGCTAACGTTAGTGGCCCCATGGTGTTTCAAAGTAAGTAATCCAATTGTCTGCTATGGAAAAGATTAAAGTTATATGTAAATGGTTTATACTAGAAAACATTTGAAATTCATTTCTAGTTGCTAATGTCCTTTATTCATGTTTCAAACATGGATTTATTAAAAAAAAAACTAAAAAAAATATGCATTAAGACAGAAAATACAAAGATGTGACTTCCTTAGATGAAATCTTATTTAAATTGCAAACGCTTGCAATGCGCGGGGTATTTTATTATTATGAATTCCTTGCTTGCTCCCTTGAGTAAGTTTGCACTTCTAGTTGCAATTGGTAAAACTTTATTTACATGTTTGATTTCTTTGCAGGCGCTGTCTTTGCCAGACTCTTACCACCGAGGCAAGCTGTGTGCGTACCGACTGCTGTGTCAGATGACGGTTGCGCCGCAGGACGTGCCGCTGCCTCTCGAGCATGTCACGTTGTTCCTACGCGTGCTGCACCAAGGACTCGTTGGCACTGACCAGGTCTGCATACTCCTACAGTTGCTCTATCGCACCTTATACCTTCGTAATTCGAGCTTACATCTGTGTTCAATATGAACAATATTCGATACTTAAACTTCTCATTTTTTGTCAAATGAAATTCAAACAGTTCTTTTTAAATATAGCTTAAAATTTATGATTGGACAAGTAAATACACTAGTTATGTGTGTATACATTGTGAATCAATCTCAACAGAGCTAAACTGTTATATAGATAAACATAAAACCGTGGCTAAAAACCTCTGCCTTACAAAAAAAAACCGTTTAAAAACGCTGTTTTTTTAATACCAAGTAAAACAACTAATTTTCCTATCATTTTATAACGTATCTCTGTTACTCCATCAAGGATGCAGGTTTAAAAGTTTTTTTTGTCAAAACTAATGCTAAGGATATATAACAAATATGTTGATTGGGAAAGTAAAGAGAGAGTACGGAACTTACCAAGCGGGAGTTGCAGGCCGGGATAGAAGAAACTCTTTTTGAAACGTTTCGATTGTTGCCTTTATCACTGGAGAGAAGAGACTCATTCCAGCCCAGCATTTCTCCCCAGCCCTCATTCCTCATTCTCATCCCAGCCCTTTGGCACATTATAAATTAACTAAGGTTATATAAAGTAGACATGAGTCTAAAAACCATAAAAAATGTATTACTTTTACAAAGAAAGTGACCAAATCTTAATATGTCTGGCTTTTTGAACTTGCGCTCATTGATTATTTCTTTACATGATTAAAGTAGTATGTCTAGTAGACTTATATGTGAACGAAGTGAACAAACTCACTTACCAAGACGACGACATGTCCCACCACCTATATGCTGTTGTAGTATGCTAACCCGTGTTTTCTTGCCTGCCTAGCCCGTGGTTAACACGCTCGTTCGTTATTGCGGAGCACGGTTCTTCTCGCTGGCTTTGCCTGGACATTCCCTGCTGCTCTTCGACTTCATCCATGCCGCAAACACCATCGTCTCCTCCTCCGAAATTAAAGGGGTGAGCCAATGCATTATTCTCATACCTTTACATCTTATATACACAGCTGAATGCATCAAGAGGTTTAAATGTGTGCCTTAATTATTCTAAAGGCTCAAATTGAGGATGTTTTAAGCAATGCCTAAATGATAAAAATACATCAAAATTATCAATCAACCCTAAAAGTGCAAATGACAAAGTATTTGTGGCTTTTAAAGTAGCCATCTACCTCTAATTGGAATTTCTCTAGCCTGGTCTTTATAGAATTTGTGACCGTTTGCACTTCGATACCATCTTATCAGCACATTCTATATCGGTTTATCGTAATTATCCTGCCATGACCGTTGTGTGGTTGCTGTTGCAGACGCCGCGCACAGAAGCGGCCACGATTCTTGGTGCACTGCTGTGTCTCCCCAACTCGCTGCGTCGTCTGCCCGTCTGGCAGCCTAACAGCGCCGAATTCAACATTATGTCGTGCGCGGAGGCCAAGGTCAGCCGTTTTCACCACCGTCATCGTTGTCTTGTTTAACCTTAAGTCAACAAATTGGATAAAGTTTTAAAAATATGGCCCGTAAAAGTTACTGATGTTAAGCTATTTATACCTTGGAATCAAGTAAACCACTGCTGTTTGAGAGAGAGGTTGGTGGGATGAAAGTTGAACAGCAACCTCATTCGCCTTGCTTATCAGTCTCTCGACAGAATGCATTTGTGGAGAAATTCTGTTGTTCAAATTTCATCGTCTTTCGGAGGGGACGTTAAGCTAGTGGTCCCCTTGATGCTCTTCGACAGGAGTAGGCCACAGCCGGAAACAGATTTTCCCTGCTCCCTTCTAGGCTAGGTTAGGTTCATCATCCTTCTTATCATTATCCACTCATTCACCAGTGCCACATGGCCAGATATCAAAACAGTGCATCTCTAAACCCTACAAATCAATCAATCAAATCAATCAAATTAATAACTTTGCTATTTCCACAGGAGCACATCCTGAGTGTGTTGCTTAAATGTAGCAAGCGTGAGCCTGCGGGACAGGCCCGCTGCATTGCTCTGTCCAGCCTTGGCATTTTCCTCTACCACGAGCTGACCCACGGCACCATGCACCCCAAGCTCAGTGAGGCTGTCAACGTACTACTGATGTCTCTCAGGGTAAGCAATCAGTCGTTTGACTATAGTTGCTCTGCAGTCGCAGGGATTGACAGGCATGAACTAGTAACAGCTCTTTCGTTACTGTTCACGTCATATTTTTTAGCCAAAATGAATTGCTTTTATTTTCCTAAACTGGGTGTGAATTAAAAATGCCATTCTAAATATAATGGAAATTACACAAGGTGAAGTTTTATCTGCTCATAACGTGGTTCCCTGTTTCTCTTTTCAAATTCTCATAAAACGTGCTCGTAACATTTCACAAAGTTGCTCAATTTGATGCCCTGTTGCTCAGTCTTAATGATGTTGAAATTGATCAAAGAAATTGGTGGCAAATGTTACTTAGTTAATTTGATTGAGTGTGGTAAGCTCAAACCCTAAAGCCAGAATTAAAATATTCAGTGATCAGCCTAAAGCATAAGCTTTCCATAACATCGTTTAAAATAGGTGTGAGTTTCCATGTATCTCTGTACTAATTCCATAGTAATTCCATAATTATTATTTATTTATTTATCTATTTCCAGTGTTGTTCAATTTATTATATAAATCATTTTGTTTTTTTTAAGTATATAATTTGTGCTCGATGCATTCTTAGCTGCACTGCAAAAAATATTTATCTTTGATGCTAGCCTCTAATATTAGATATGTAGTTCTAGCATTATTTCTAATTGGCATGTGTTTACAAAATCTTTGTCTTGCTCCTGCGACTAACCTAATTTTGCATCTTTAACTCGTCTAATCCAAAGCTTTGATTGACCGATGATATGGTTTTAATTTTCTTCCTACGCTTGGTTGTACATAGACTTACTAACTAGCAACTCTTAATTTCAGTGACACGACGAATGATCTCTTCAAGTGCATGTACCAAGTAATACTAACTTAAATAACAATTGCATAATTGTACATAGCTTACATTGCTCTTTAATTCTGCAAGAAAAGTCTTGGCTTACTAAAACCAAGGTGCATGCATCTCTTAATTCAACCTCTGACTAGCTGCTTGCAGGTAGTTAGATAGACTCGGTGTACTTTTTTCTCACATTTCTTTGTTTGTTGCGTTTCATTACGTTTGGTTGCTGATGCAGAAAAGTTTCACTCTGCGGAAAGAATCGCTCAATCCTATGGGTAGTAAGGTATTCAAAATCTTGTTTATTTATTTGTGTTTTTACTTGTTTTTACGTTTTCATTTTCCCTGGTCTGCTGGTTTTTGTTTTGTGTGGTGGTGTTAATTTGTGTACATTTTTTTTATTTGCTGATGTGAAATAATGATCCCATGAATTGTGTGAATCCCTCTTCATTCCATTGTCTTTTCAGTAAACCTATAAAACAAGTAGGTATCACCAAAATAATAACGCTTTGTTACACTTGTAGCCATAACTTGTTGCTCAAACGGCACCGCCACTTCTTGTAGGCTACTTGCTTTGTTTCCGAAGAAGCTAAACCATTTTGCATATCAAACTGTTTTCTTGTGCTTTTGAAAGTAAGTCGTAATTTTTTTTAAATATTTTGTATGATATAAACTTTAATTGGTTACATTTTCAATACCGTCTGCCTCTTAAGATCGATTTTCCCTGTAGTTTTTCCTGCCTCGAGTTTAATTTGTGTACTACTGAATCGTTAATTCTTTCGAGCTATCCTAGAACTAACTTTGAAAGAACGTAATGCTAGGCTGTGTTGTGTTGCTCAGTTCAATCACAAGATGGTAGCACTGCTGGCCGCCGACCTGCTATTTCTGCTCTGTGACCACGCTGACACGCTGATGACCAACTTCCCAGACATGCCGTCCCGCATCATCGAGGTGAGTCAGCCAAGACAGTCGTTAAGCTGTCTGAAATAAAGCTGAAAACTTTGTGACTTAAAAAAGACATAACAGAGAGCAACAATGGAAAACTGCCATATTTAATCTCGATAATTCTCTGTTCACAATGAAAATAAGTCATATTTGAGCACTGACCACTTTAAAGCCAATTATTAAAAAAAAACAGCCAAAAATGCAATCCCACTTGATTGCCTATATTCTAAACAATTTGCACATTGTTTTTTCATATTTTTTGCAACTTTTTTTTGTTTATACCCCCAAAAAACCCACCCTGAAATATCGGAACAGTTATGTGAGCTACCTCGAATATATTTCACGCGTCCTGCACAGATGGTTGCGCTGACGCTATCGAGGCTGTCGCCCGAGCCTCCAACGCCGGACAAGCCGAGTGTTTCGGACCAAGACAAGCGGCTTCTGTGTGCACTCATGCTCTGTCTTGGCGAGTGGTGCATGCGTGTTCCACCAGCTGCGCTGCTGGACGAACGCCGCGGGACTTCGCTGCTTCTCACTGCACTCAGGGTGCTGGACATGCTGCAAGGTACCAGTTCTTGCTTACCAGGATAAACTATTTTATTATCAGTAACACTCCTACCATGTCAAAAATTGATGCAAAAAATTTGGGCTTACATTTTTGAGAGAATTGTAGTATTTTTAATAATAAAATACTTTAAGCATTGCAATTGTTTGCAATTTAAATCAGATTTCACAGAATAAATTATCGTCACCAGCCAAGTTTCCAATGAATCCTTGCAAGCTTTTATGATAAATAAAAAAAGGAAAAATTTTTGTCACTCTTGTAAGGTACCACCATTAATAACCACGGCTCAATTACTCATGAACTAAACATCCTTGCCTCGAACTGAACTGGGTCCGTTGTCAACTAGGTGGCGAAGAAAGCAAGCCGGTGAGCGGGCACGTTGATCATCTATTCCACCCGGAGCTGGTGGCCGAGTTTGTGCCGGAAATCCAGACTGACGACATGCGGCAAGCAGCGGCCGGAGCACGCAGCTCACCTGCTCATCGTCCGCCCCCACCCGGACAAGATGCCCGGCAAGCTGTACAACTTGCTGCTAAGATGGTATGCTGGCCTGAAGTACCATGATCAATTTAGATGGCTGGTGACGTGACGGCTTTCTTTCTATTCTTAACAATTTGAGTTGATTCTGTTCATTTTTACCACATCCTTATCCACTGATTCCATTAATTTTCTCAGTCAGCTTGGGAGGCTTAGCTCAGGTCCAGGTATTGGTCTGATGGCTTTCCAACAAACAACCCATTCTTCTGGCTTCTTCTTGCTGTTCTTAAACTTCAAAGTGACTAGGTGTCACACATACTCAACGACAGCTTCACAATTAGTGTTTCACCAGATCTCCTGGACGTTGTTGCTCAGGTAACGATGCACTTGGTGAACCACGTGGGACACTTTCCGATGGGAATCGGAGCGTCGCGGCTCTCATCGATGGTAGTTGAACACGACGACGTGCCTGGATTGTCTGCCGAGAAACTCTGTGCACAAGTGTTCACCGCTCCAAACATTCAGGTACCGAAGCTCTAGATGTTTCTCTATTTTAATCGACAGAAAATTACTGGGTTTTACTTTACTATGGTAAAATAGTTCTGTGACTTTGATGCTTCTTCTATGTCATCATTGTCTTTTCTTGATGACAACTTGACAATGACACACTTCAAGGGTACTGGGGAAATGACCAGAAATAGGTTCCAGCTGGGAGACAAAATTTTTAGAATAAAATTAGACCATTTTTTAGGGCTATTTGGCCAGTTTTTTTGTTCAATAAATTATTTCAATTTCATTTTTAAAAAGGTTAACCACATATTATCATTATATCATTATCAGCAGCTGATCAGGGCTATACGCACTGGAAGGAAGGACCACTGTTTTAAGCTACAGGAGAATGGATATAAGACCAACATCGGAAATTTTGCGTTTATTCCGACAGCAGCCAAACAGTGGAACGACCTACCAGAGAGGGTGGTAAGCCCGTGGCCAGATACAGCCAAACTCCTGAAAGCCAGACTGAGAGAACTAGAACTAGAAACTATTATTGAATGACAAATTACTATGTTTGATCTTATATATTATCACCGAAAAATTGTATGAAGGAGTGGATCAGATATGTTATCTCTATATTATTTGTACCATATGTTAAAAGAAAAACAAAAACAAATAAATGAAATTAAATAATTATTATAAGATGTAGCTCTGGTGCTAATAATTGAATGAAAAGAACAGAATCGTATGAAAACTAACCTCGTCATTGCAACAATTTGATCTGTTTTCAGCTTTTCGTGCTGGGTGACAGCCTGCTGCTGTCGCTGGTAGAGTTGCCAACGCTGGAGGTACCTGGTGGCGGCGCGACTGCTGGCTTGCGCACAGCACCGTCCCAAGTGCGTGTGATCCTGCGCGACCTTGGCGGCAAGGCTTCGTGGGACGCGTCCATCCTTTACTGCACACCCAAGGATGCCGCCGATGCTCGTCTCAACAGCTACCACTCACAAGGTTCGTATGGCTCTCAGTTTAGCAACGTTTTAATGAGTCATAGGTTAGCTGGCTGATAAATTTTGCACCGAGATTAATGGATAAGTTCTAATCATGAACACAACCACCCTGTCTGTTATAGATGAGGATTCCATGGAAGATCAAGCGACAGCGGCAATGAATTCAGATGAGACTATGCTGACTTCGATGTTTGTGGGCAGCGGGCACCTGAGCTGCCCACCTCAGCACACGCTGCGTCACCGCCCGCCAGATGTACTGCCCACCTTTGAGAATGCTGCTCAGGACATGGACCAGCTGGATGATGTGAGGAGAAATTAAATTACCATTAGATTCAAGTATCATCCTGATTGTGGTCAAAATTACCAAATATTTTTCAATTTGCAAGTGGTTGAGAGTTGTAATTCTGCATTACCTAACATATTGTCATTCTGCTTGCAGCTGCTGCAATACTTGGGCCACACGAGCTCCGAGCTGCTGGACAACCTAGACACGCCACGTAACATCCCGGCGCCACCCCCACCGCCTCTAAGCCTCCAGACTGAGCACGAGATCATCACCGCTGTTGTGGGGCAGCGCAACGCTGAGATCGAATACCTACACTCAGCTGCAGTTGATCTCGAGCACTCGTGAGTAACTTCGGTTCAAACAAATGTTTTTAGCGCGTATGTAGACATGTTACACTCTCGAGAATGATCTGCAGTGGCTTACAGCAGTGACAGTAGTGACAGGCATGCAAACCCCTGTTGTGTCTTAGGTTTCGTTAGCGGTTTCACATTCAATTAATTCTCAACTTAAAGTATTTTTCATTTTATACTCTAAAACAGTTAATGGGTCAGTTTAAAATTTAAATTTGCGTGGATAATTGCCGTTGGCTGTATTCAAGCGGTCACAAACAATATACGTGACTAAAAAGCGAGTGGCTTGTGCGCAGGCTGTCCGATGATCCATGTAACCCGCGAGGCAGCCAGCGCGAGCGCCACACGCCATTCCAGCACGCACGCCGCCTTTTCTCGCACCTTGGCCTTGCTGGGTGGGAACGTCGTGCAAGGCTTCAGCTTCTTGCAAAGAACGACAAGCTGCTGCGAGAGCTACGCAACCTTGACTCACAGGTGAGCATCAAGAAACAAATTAAAGAAAGCGACCGGTGTTTGGTCAAAAATGTTTGAAGTGAAGTTGGTTAGAAAAAATTTGGAACCAAATTAACAACTTCTGTATAACATCTTACTTTAAAAAAAGCATTACAGAAATTAAACACCATTTAATTAACATTTAGTATGAACCATGTTTGAAATGGGAGATGCAACAGAAGCCACTCTTTAGTTAATCTTGATATCACAAAAGACCAATAGATTGAACATAAATTAAATTTTGTGGTGGGTTTCTCTCTTAATCACTTTGAAATATTCTGATGATGTTCTGTTTCTTCTGAAGCAATGCCGTGAGACACACAAGATTGCTGTGGTTTATGTGGCGGAAGGACAGGAAGACAAGAACTCGATCTTGTCCAACACGTGTGGCAGCCAGGCTTACGAGGAATTCATCGCAGGTCTTGCGTGGGAGGTGAGCATCTCTACAGAACGCTCGAGTTTTACAATCCTTTAGAAGAATTTATAATTTTGACTAAGGAGATCCTTTGAAAATGTCTACAATAAATAAAATACCTACCAGAAGTGCATCTCTTAGCACCACGCTCAGCTTCATTAGTTTTAGGTGCATTCTCATAATCGTCACCACCTTTGGTTTCGTTGATTGACTGCTGCTAATGCCGACCGATGTTCCGGCAGGTGGAGCTTGAGTCGCACACGGGCTTTCTGGGCGGGCTTCAGCGCAACAAGAGCACAGGGGAGACGGCACCGTACTATGCCACCTCGTTCCTTGAGGCGATATTCCACGTAGCCACGCGGATGCCCTCCGACAGCCATGAGTCACTGCTGCAAAAGGTATTCATGGTTAAAATACTATAGAACCCAAACCCATATAAACCCAAATGATATCTTAAAGGTAAAGGGGCAATTACCCTTCAAAATTAATTTTTACCGTAGATTTGTAACTGTAGTTTGAATTTAAATTGACCTATTTAACAGAATTTTCTGAAAATATGAATTTGCAATTAATTATCTAAGATTTCTGGCTTTTCGCGCGATTCTCTTGTAGAGTACTTTCTACTTTGTCTAGGTGCTAGGGTTATTTCTTACGGGAGTTTGTTTTCTAAGCACCCACTCCGAAAAACGCGGACTGTGGCAATTTCTGCACGGATGGCCGTGGACACATGAGTTTTTTTTATAGTCCAAATGCCATTATTAAATCGTCCAAATCGATAATTATAGTTAAAATTCAAAGGCAAAAACCCCTTTTAAGCTATTTATAGCAACAGTGACAATAATGGCATTTTGGGCTGGCCTGCAATGGTGAGGGTTTTAAACATGCTCAATGACATCACATTCTACCTGTTTTCATTACACCAAGTTGATAATTTTGGTGCAAAAAAATTTCACCATTAGAGAGTAACTCAGCCATTGGAAGACATGAATGTTGCGCTAAGGTAGTCACATTAGAAGCAGTGAGCAAAATCGCCACCCAGCCATATTTCTTCCCCTGTGGCTGTGAAGATGTTTGAAAGACAAAGGTTGCTTGGAAATTGTTTTATTGACCCAATATCTCTGAGTCATGGTAACTTTTATAGTAAATATTTCTAAATTGTGAACCGATTGGCTGGGGCAATATTGGCAATATACGTAGCCCTGGCGCCCAGTTCCATTCAACCAGTTCTCAAGGGTTCTCAGGGCTACTTGCCTGTATGGAATGAGTGTGCACTTTTGGTATTGAATGCCTTTTTAAGTAGCAACTACAGCGCTATAGGTTTAGACGATAACGAGTTGAGTCCTTGTTTTCAGACGCGGCACCTGGGCAACGATGAAGTGCACATTGTGTGGTCGGAGCATGTGCGTGACTACCGCCGCGAGGTGATCCCCACTGAGTTCTGCGACGTGCTTATCGTCATCTACCCGCTGCCTTCTGGCCTCTGTCGCATCCAGGTGTCTCGGAAACCAGACGTGAGTTGCACAGACTTGATGTGGAACTGATTACAAGAAGGTTCTGAGACTCTGTTTGACCTCTGTGAAGGTCTTTATTTTGAGTTGAATTCTTACTTGTACAAGTCAAGATTAACACATTTATTTTACTGAAGAGATCTAAACTTTGTCCTTTTTTGATGTTCCTTACCCGAGTCCAAATGAACACAAAAAGAGATTTTTCACTCTTACGTTCCCTGATTTGTTTGTTGAGCAGGTGCCGTTCTTTGGTCCATTATTTGACGAGGTGATCGTCGACCACAAAGTTTTGCCCGGTCTCGTTCGTGCCACAGCAATCAGTGCATCCCGAGCTAAGAGAAGCATGCTGCCGTTCTACCAGAACTAGTAAGTGCTCCTATGTCTAAGATTCATTTCATCGTTAGTTTGTGAACTTGTCTTTTCTAATCAATTCATGCTGGTTGTGATGAAAGTTATTTTTTAATGAAGATTAGTAACCTTAACACGACTTGTACAAGAAGGGAAATTCATTAGCATGTTTCTTTCAGGAAAAACTAGGATAGCAGGATTGCTCCAAAAATCCATATCCTGGAAAAGTTCTTGGTTAGCATTTGATAGCTAATTTCATTGCCTTTAACTTCTCTCCCAAACAAAATTGGACATTGTTAGTGTAATGGCCACCCATCCAATAACAGACTCAATTCTGTGGTGCTTAACTTTGACGAGCTGTAATGATATTTTTGGAAATCTATGGTCAAGACCACGTACGGCTCTAAGGTCAAGTGGGCACATAGAGAGACTGAGAATGAGTGAATCAGTACTTGGAAATCACTCTTTACTCATTAGTGGTAAACTTCGATCAGTACAATAAAATGTGATGGTGACCATTTGCTTCCAGCTACGAGGAGAGGTTTAAATCATTGGATCTCGTGATCCGGGCTCACAAGGAGTCAACGACCTTCGAAGACTTTGCTGCAAATGTGTATTCCCCCGTGCAGAATGCTTGCCCACTCTTTGGAGGAGGCCGATCTTCAGGTAAACACATTCTTGAGATTGCTCACCTGCACACAGCTTTGGGTGCAACTTGAAAGACCTTGCATGCAAGTTTAATTCAATTTAACTACTTGTACTTAAAATGTACAAGCTCTATCTTCAAACTTGAAGTACACTTCTACCAAAATTTTCCAAAATTTACTTGTGGGAAGTTATTGCTGAATAATACTTTGAGATTTGAGATTAACTAAGTTGCTGCTTGATCAATTTGATGTGATTGCGTATCTTTACAGACCACAATCTTCTAAGGGTTGTATAAAGAGAGAAGAGTGTACATGATTCAAACATTCTCAGTACATGCCTTACTCTTTTGTTCTTCCCAAGCTTGCAATCTGTCAAAATAACAAACTTTATTGCATTCTCCATTCTAACCTGTATTCTAATTTTTATGGACAAATTTTTAACCAATTGTTTCATGTTTTGCAGTGCAAGGCTCGGACAGCGCTCGTTCAAGCCTGACTGGTGCTCGCACATCATTCGCGCAGGGCGTAGCGCAATCAACACCTCCACCTCTCAAGAAGCTGTCTTTGGAGACGGCAGCTCGAAAGTCGTTCTCGTCTCGCTCCGAGTCCGTCTCTCTCACGCCGCCAAGCAGCCCCACATCGCGCAAGTCCCACTAGCGTCGTCCAAGTCTTCGAACGTCTATTCCAAGGATATGTCGATATCATTTTCCGGTTGTTCTGCCCATTTGATAATGGGCTGCTCTCATCATGTTGCTTGCTGTGAGAATCTAGCATTTGTTCCAATGAAAAAACATTTTGTTCTCTGTGATGAAAATACTGATATCAAGCTAAGCCAGAGTTGCAAATTTGTCAAGGACGCACTACGACATCAATGTAGATAGAAAAAATATACTGCATTACTGACTTTGGATGAATGGTCTTGCTTACATTTTGCATCTATTTTATATCAATTATTAGCAGCGACACTGACATTGAAAGTCCATTTTTGAGGTATAGTTTTTCTACCTAGTTTTAAGAAAGATTATGAAAGAAAGAAATTTCACACTGTGCAATTTATTTGTTGTTAGAACAGAAAAATACCATTGTTGTCGACTTTTTCCTTCTTTCCTAGCCTTTAAATGCAGAATATATAAAGGCATTTTGAAAACATTCAAAATTCAAATTATCCATCGACTTCCAACTATTCATGATGACAAATACTTAATTCATGAATTCTTACTAACATGTGATGTTTTGAAAATCAACTATTAACGTAAAAAATAAAAATGTCTTAAAACTAAAAGAGACATTCACTTAAATACTACCCACGCATTAGGATTTTTTGAAACAGGGTTCTGCCTTTTTTGTCTCACAACCTCTGCCGGATGGCACATATCTGCAAGTCACCGTCTAAAGATTTGCTGACAAAATCGATGGTTGCTAAAATTCTAAACAACTCGTGGGGCTAGGTTAATAATTTGCATTGTTTTGTGGTTGCAAATGGTGGTTGGAATCTTGCGTGATATTGAAAGATGCTCGTATTTAGTACATATAAGCTTTATTGCTGTTTTTACCATGATTAAATTAAATTGTTATTTTGGCAGAAAAGTATTAATATGTTATTCGTAGCATGAATAATCAGATTTTGGATTTGCTCCCTCACACTCTTGCAGACTCAAAAGATTGCCTTGCCATTATTAATAAATTATCCCAACCACTCGTTTCTTGCAATGACAGGAACCCGGGACCGTAATGGCCAGACGCCAGGAACGAAACCATGATATCCTGATCGTTGTTCTCAGACCAATCCCAAACAGGAGATGTAACTCATAGCCACTTCACAAAATGCCTAAAAAGATCGAACTGCTATTATGTTTTGCTGTTCGATGCGGCAAAACCATGAAAGGGGTTCACATTTTATTGTGAGTTTTTTTGTTGTTGTTTATTTATTTATTATTTAAGGAAAAGTGGTGATGGCTTGCGTATTATATTTTCTTTATTTATTGTCTCAACTTATGTATGGTGAGCTGATACAAGAGTATCTTCCCTCTCTGCACACCAGAAAATTAATAAATCCCACCTGAAAGCAACAAACTCTGTTGCTCGTTCCAAAGCTTTAAAAAACATTTTCACCAGATTTTAATTGATTACTTCACGTATGTTTAGAAATATTGATATGAGATACAAGGCTCGAAAGAATGAGAAAAAATGTTAAAATTTACAATTATTGACAAAATATGGTTCATACTTTCACATTACATATTTATTATTATGTGCATTATTTTTTTATTGTATTCATTGTGAGCAATTGCTTTTCCTGAACGCTAAAATTTTGATCGTAATGTAAAAAAAAAAGCTTTTTATCTTTTGTCTTTATATGTTTTCAAATATTTATTTGTTGTTTGGATGTTAGTATATTTGGTAGTATTATTTATCAGGCTGGATTTTGGAATCGTACTTACTGAAACTGAATCCCGTCCGACTCGCTTTTTCCACATGAATCAGCGATACTGTTGCGTCTATAAGTTGTGCTGTTTTTGTAGCGTCAATGTGGTTGTGTGTGTCACATGTGTCACTTATTTATTATAGCTCATTAAAATTATTGATTGATTATGTTCATAGATTTTGATTGCAAGTGCTTTTTGCAGAAATTGCAGTGGATAGAGACTCGTTCATTCCTTTCGTCTAGCATTGTTGTGTTTTTAATTTTGCATTTACAGTTGCTGAGTTACATATTGTGATGATAATTGCTAATTTATAAGGTATATCAAAGCAGGCTTAAAAATATGTTTATAATTGCCAGAAATACAATAATTTACATTTTGTTTTGCAAATATTATCTGTTATTAAATTTAAGATACTAGGTATATATTTTCACTTTGGTGTACATGCAATGGCAAAAGAATATTTAAACCATCTTCTCCATACAGATTGAACTTTTTCCTGTAATGTGTGTGTATTGTTTGTATCAATCCCTTTTTTTTTCACAAAGACTAAAAATGAACATTCATGTCAGTAGGGATTTGTTTCAATCATAAGTTATAACCAGCTACAGCTAATTTAGTCACATACGTAGATGAGTTGTGTAGTAACTGTAAAGATCTGAACACTTTTTTATGCCCTATATTTCTATTAATTAGGCAATTTGGCTAATCTTGAGTGATGTGTACCTTTGTGTATACTTGATCTTAAAACCTTGTACCTATATTGAGCTCTTTGGAAATTTTTCCATATTGCAGTAGAGAAATAAGGTTTGGTTAGCTAATTTAAAATTTAGATGATTACAGTCTAAAATTTTGCTTTTGAGGAAGCTCATTTTTGGGAATTATTCATTATCTAAGTATGCAGAATGGTGGTTGCTATGCTAAACTATGATTTATTGGGAAGTGGTCAAGGTAACAGATATGCCAAAGTGTAATTATAAATTTGTTTGTTAATGGGAATATGGTAATTGGCATGTGGCCTTAAAATCAAATGTTCTAACTGCAATTTAGCGATTTTGTGGGCAGTGCTTTATACAATAGCAGCAATGATGATTGAAAAAATACCAATATTATTCAAACATGAATTAATAAAGACCAATCCGGTATTGATTAAACTAATTTTGCTCAGCACAGCACTTCATTATCAAACATTGGACAAGGAATTTCATTAGGCTAACTAAATGATGTAAATATTATTACAAAAATGTTGAATGGTACAATGTAAATAGTTTGATCTTTTGACACCACATAATTTAATCGTAATCATTTGATTGTATAATAAATATTAAAATTACACTATTATTTAGATAAAACTGAGTTTTTGGCAATTGTTGGCAGGCAAGTTGAGAGTGAGGTTCTTGCGGTTTTCGGCTAATCAGGTTTCAGGGTCAGATGAATATGAGTTGTAGAGTAAACGTTAAAAATTTCTTTACTTTCATTCTTTTTTCATTGTTATTGACATTAAACCTCTTTATCTAGGTTGACGGTGCACGGAAATTTAAATTAGAACGCTCTACGCTGTGGAGGGAGAAATACTAAGAGGAGAAATTGCACTTCCCCTCTCTTTGTCTTACTCAGCTGTCAAGAAAGTAGTTGCGAGCAGCAGGCAGTGTCCTGTTTTCTCCAGCATCTCGTCAGAAGCATGAAGATCTCAGTAAAAAAACGTGTTCTTTTTAGGGCGAAACACTTTCACTTTAATCGTTCGCCTTTACCGCGGGATGGTTTCTACATCTGATGCAGTGTGGTGCAGAGTGCCGTTGTAGTGGGTGGAAGATGAAGTTTTAGGTGTTCCGAGCCTGTTTCTGACATTTTGATCAAAACGTTTGCTTAATCAAATTTAGTTCAAAAATGATGATAACTTTCACTTCAATGCTTGTGTCGGTAGCAGAACTGTCCAATATATTTTCTGTGCTGGCGGTTTTAGTATGTTTTTGTGCAATGGTTCTATTTATAATGCGGTAAGTTTACTTTGCAAGGGTCTCTTGCTTCCTGGTTCTCTAGTTTCCTCTTAGTACTGTTATATTTCACAGTATACTCGAATTAACGTCTAGCACAGTGTAGGAACACTTCCTAGCTAGTTTTGATCTATTCAATGTTGTGGGAATTGGGTTATAATTGGAACTTCCATATCCTCCGTGAAACATTCGGTCGAAAATGTTAATTCAAGTATCTAATTTGCAATTTATTGGCTACTGACTAGTTTGTAGTATTAGTTTTTAGTTGTAGTAGTTTGTATGGACCATTTCCTAGGATAAATTTATAGATAGATAATGTGATCAAGAATATAATGATAATATATAGTTATTATGGGTTTTAGACACATGTTTACGCTATCTAGAATTGGCACTGGTTTTGAAAACAAAAATTAAAACTGGGTCTTTGAGTGCTAAGTAAAAATGACTTATTTTCCCAAAGTTTTGTACCTTATGCCTTCACCCTTGCTATCACTCTTGATGAAGTAACAGGCATTAATTACAAAACGTCAGAAAAATAAAACTAGTTGTAATTTTTTTTCCTAATAATAAAGTCATTAATTGACTATTAAGTTGAGATTGGTTGACCCTCCTCTGAGGAAGGGTTAGTAATTTCATGATAGTAAATAATATGATCTGAAAATTTGATTAATGGTAATACATTATAATACTCGAAGGGTAGCAATTGAATACGAAAATTAATATTGATTTAATATTGATAATTAATAGAGGAGCAATAGAAGAAAATAACAATAATATATACTAGACGGTAATTATAGATAGGTCTATTGGAGGTAATGTTCAAGGTAGTAGAATGAACTAAGATTAGGAAGTGTTGGATGCCTGTTGCAAAAGAGCTGCGTTTGGGCATGTTTGGGGGGACACCTTGATGTGAGGAAGGAGATTGGTCGTAAATTTCCGTGGAGATTTGTAGAGGGTTGTTAGTGTGTGGTGTGGTGTGGTGAGGAATGGTGCAGATTTCTTTGCTGCTCCTGACAGCATGTAAGTGGAGGGATTAAGGGGGAGAGTTCTGGGTGCAATTGTATGAGGGTTCTTGCAATTTGGATTATTGTGCAGGTGAGGGTCAGGATATTGTGGGTGTTGAAACCGAAGAGTTGCTTTGATAAGTAATTCTGAATTTTTCTCATTTCCAGAAACATGATGGTGTTTCGATTGCACGGGGAAGATCTCGTGTTTGGTGTTCCTGTCCATCCGCAGCAAACTCAAATACCTCAAATGAAGATGATGAAAGTGCACATTCCCTTTACTTTCAAGCTTCAAGAAACTTCTCAGTCTTCATACTCTGGTAAGAATGTTTGTAGACAATGGACCCACTGGTCCCAGTTTTGAAAGTGCCTACTTTCAAGTGACCTTAGCTGATTCCTAAATTTTGTCTGTAAAAGATCATTGCTTACTTGCCGATGCCCAGTGTGAATTTATAGTTTTTTTTCCATATCAAGCTTTCACGAGTCTGTAAAGCCGTTTTTTTTTAATCTGAGTTTCAACTTTATAACTGTATATTTAAAAGGGGTGGTAGGTACAATTTTTTATGCCTACATTTCCTATCTATATTTAAATAAATTGTTCAAGCGACAAGTTCAAGCGTATCTTATTATATCTAATGAATACTTAATATTGCTCCTGCCTAATTAGCAAAGAACATTTAGTTCTCTAATGGGGCTGTAAATAGGGGTAGTGGTATATACTGGTACCTCTATAACACCTACCTCCTTGTGAACAGTGGCAGACCAGCTTTTTTTCTACTCAGGTACAGGAAGTAAAATGAGCATAGACCAAATGACCTTCTGGAGGTAATAAAACTTTTTGTGCAATATATTAAGCACATTCCTCAGAGTAGAATTCAAACCATTGGAATATTTTAAAAGAGACTGGACATTAAGACTTCAAGCCGTTCCTTGTCTTTATTAAATTGTTGGGTGTGAGCATCTGAATCTAAATAAGGTTCTTCTACTAAGACTAACAAAGTTGATCTATGGTAAGCCTGACCAGACTACCTTTTTTGAGAGGAAGGCCATGCTTAATCTTGGTAAGCGGTAATTACTGTTTTTTTTAACCGCTTCTGGGCTGTGGGAAACAAGTGAAAACAAGTAAACCTACTACATGTTTAGGGTAGGTAGGCGTCGAGATATGCATTACAAATTGTTATGCAAAATAAATTGATGTCTGGCCCCTGATTCTACTGAACAGGTGCACAATTAGATTGGTTTACATTTTGTCTGATCAATTGACAATTGATTGCTTTTTTTTATATAAATCAGATCAGCGGTGGGTGCAAGTTAGTGATATTACCTACAACTTTCAGGGTATCTGCGTTTTCCTTGGTTTTAGAAACAATTAAAAAGGTAATCATACTGATTTAAGACTATTGGCTTGGTTACAAGGTAAGGACTTGTTAACAAAAATATTTAAGAGTTGCTACTGTTTGTTTTGTTTACTAAAAATTGATTCTCAAGAGAGGCCAGGGGCAAATAAGTTCTGTGGCACCCTCCAACAAATTCAAATTTCTCTCTCTGACAGACTCTTGTCAAGTTCATTCACTGGTTTTTTGTCCCTAATTTCTACTATCCTTGTACGTTCTGACAATATTGTCTTCCCATCATGTATTGCTTTTGACGTCTTTAAACTGACTACCATGCCCAATTGACCTTTAACTAAATGCAGGCATTCTGACCATCTAACTGCAACTAGAGTCAGAAAGCAGAGGAATTCATTTCCTCGAGAAAGTTTTGATGGTTTTGGTCAATTTTCTGCACAGTGCATTTAATTGGTGAATTTGTAATGAAATGGTAGATAACCCCAGGCAAATATAATTTTTGTTTTTTTGTTAATCTAGTCCAAAGCATTTAAGCTAAATGTGGTATACCTGTGACCCTCACTTTTATTAGTGTGGCCCTCACTCTTGTTAGTGTGGCCACATTTAAATTTGTTCAAAGACCAATTTCAAAGACCAATTTCAGCACGTTTTTTTTATTAGAATAAATCTAGTTTGTCTGGTAGGGGAATAAAAATACTATCAGTAGATGAAAAAAATACCTCCCAAAATGCAAAATATTACCAAAATCATCTGTCTCTAATCAATCTAGTAGGTAATTTTTTTTGTTGCATATTGCATTCTTTACAAATGATGTGTGTTGTGGAAAGATACCCTAACCGGCACACAGGTCATTTTTTTGGTGTAGCCCCGGACAAATGATCACCACTGCCATTTCTGAAATCTGAAATGTTTGCTTCTAATTAACTACTCCCAGTATTTCAGTCTTATGTTGCGAACCTTGCAGTCCACTTTTTCGTTATTTGCCTGACTAAAGCCAGTATGAGGCTGTTTCTTGTTGTTTCTTTACATGGCCTACAAAATTATAATGGCATAATTTCCTGGTATACCTTTCTATACTGGGCCAGTACAAATGCTATGCCACTAACTGAAGTAAAAAAGATGCCAGACATGCAATTCTTACCTAGGTCCAGAAAAAAAGATATCCTACATCTATTTTGATCTGAACCTAAGGTTATTTGTCTAACTGGAAATTGTGAAACTGGCTTTTAGAACCAGTAATTCACATACGTAGAGCCTAAAACACAATATACCAAAGATTTCTCTACAAAAAAAAAAAATTTCAAGCGAGTAAGCTCATTTCCAGTGAGTTCCTACTCATGCCTTTCCTTGATTGAATTTTATATAACTTCCTTGTTGACGAGCGAACGGCTGCTTGTGTTTTGCAGCCGTCCAGTGTGTGGCGTCGAGCAACGTTGAGTACACGCTACAGGCATTCTGGGGGGTGTCGATCCGCGAGCTGCATCTGCTGTTGTGGCGGCCCTGGAGCGTACTGCAGGCGCAAGTGTGTCAAGGCAACCTGTTGCAATGGTGCTACCAACAGAAGGGTGTTTACCTGCAGTATCCTTACCAACAAACACAGACAGACTCTACATATTGGTGTGCAAAAGTCAAGGCTATGATCTTTAAAATTATGCTATATTTATAAATTATAATTGCAATGTTTAGTTGCAATTTTTTAGGATCTATTAAAGAAGCAATCAATATAATTTTTCTTCTTACTTATTAACACATTACTTAATTAATTACCTACAATATAATTATAAATTTGATTATAATAATTTCTAAAGCAAAATAAACTTATAGATTACAGTGTGATCACTGAAACAAATTTGAAGATACATTTTATAGAACGTCTGAGATTTTTTTCACATTTAACGTCCTACAATTTTATAATCAATATCTGTGGTTCCATTTTCCGATTTCCTAAAACTCTTTACATTCACATTTAGGGAAAACTAATGTAAAAAAACACGCATGCAATCCTATCTGCTTTGAAAAAGACTGTTCCTCCAAAGATTCCTTGACGAGATGACTCAGAAACGGACCGCACGGCTGCCGCACTGCGACGCTTTTCCTCCCGGAGCCGCCGCTGGAGCTGGGAACGCCACCGCGTACGTGCTACCCGTTAGTCGTGTTCCTCATTCGTGCGGACGCTGCCCTAGACGCCCACCCTGATGAGACAGTTGCGCTCATCAACGTCATACACATTCGAGACTCTGTGTGCACGCTGCCCACCAGCATCCTGGCGCAGTATCTCAAACAAGCCAACGGCCAGTTGTCAAGTCTTAAGGTAACCAATTGTATGGACGGTGAGGCTTTTCCTAAAAGTTAGTGACCAATTATATAGTGTCAAGAAAGCCAATCAGTAAAATGTCTTGTTGAAATAAAAACTAAAAAATGTGGGATCCATTTATGGCACATTTTCTTTTTGACACCAACTTCTTGTTTGATGGCACGCCGAGATACTGTCTTGCAGTGGCAGCAAACAGGGCTAATTGCCGAGGTGGTCAGTCTGATACAGTGCGCTTGCATCGTGTCCTAATCTTTCATATCAGTCTAAAAATACCAGGACTACCATATAGTTTAGGATCAAAGTTTTCAAAGTGAAAGACTGATGAAAATGTGATGAGCAATTAGAGGGAAAGATAAATGGTCTTTGTTGGATGCTTGTAGAAACTGTCCTTTTAAATTTGGAAGCTCTTCTTTCACAAAAACAAAATGACTCTGTGATATATACAAAAAAAAACACTTGCAAGAATATATTGACTGGAAGCTGTTTCAGCAGGTGGATTGTATCTAGCTTGTATGCATGTGTCCTGCCACTACAAAACCCCTTGTTATGTGTGTTGGCTTCTCACTGCCTGTGTTTGACGCCACAGCAATTGTACCTGGCATCGGGCTGCAGTCCAAGCCTGGTAGACGAGCCCATTCCCAGTACTTCATCCGCCACGGATGAAGACGAGGATTCGACAGCGCACTCTGGTGGCACAGAACTCTGCGTTGTCTGTCAGCACTTCCCGCTTTCTCGCGCGCTGCTGCCTTGCAGGTGAGAGACCTAGCACCACAATTAAAGCTTGTTACCTAAGCTAGCAACTTTCTCTTTGAGTCCAATTATATTTGCTTTTAATTGTTTGGCTTTAAAAAATCACAGTAATTAGTATCCTGTAAATGCAACTAATTTGTAGAAGTGATCAGAATCACTTCACAAATGGTGGTATTTAAATTTCTCTGTCTAGCTCTCTTATGATATCAACTGATAGCTAATATCACTGATAATTGTGATAACTGATATCAAAACTCATACAGGTAACTACCCGCAGCTTTATTTTGTTGAAATGTTATAAATGGATTTGGATTGGTGAGATAAATAGAAATACAACTTATTTGAAACCTTATTTAAATTGCAAAATTGGGCATACAATTTTCAGACAGTATTAGGGTAGTAGTGTTCATAATAATAAAAATAAAAATAAAGGAATGCAATTCGGTAGTATTTGACTCGAATTATGTTCTTATATGACAGAGTAGAGCTAGAAAATTATTTTATGACCACAATACATTTGTTTTAAGCTAATAAGTAATGCAAATGTCGATCTTTCAGACACACATGCGTTTGCGCAAGCTGTTTTGCGCGACTGGAGCGTTGCCCGATGTGCCGCTGCCCAATCCGCAGCTTCTTTTGCATTCGCGGAGAGGAGTACATGCCACCAGACCGCGGTCCCGAGGACAAGCCAACTCGGCTAGCACACTTTGTGCAAGGATGGAATGATCGACTCACAGACTTCCTTGGTTTCCAGCGATAGCACTCGCTGGGCAGTGAGCCGGTTCTTTTGTTCGAGCCGAAATTACAATTGAACAATGAAATTGCTTAAAAAGCTGGTTGAAATGAGTTTGTGCCAAGCAAGAGTTAGTTGATTTTCTTGAGTGAATCAATCTACGTGGAGGTTTAGCCTCTTGTGCAATAGTGACTTGTTTCAGAGCAAAGTTAGGTGTTTTTCGACACATCTCAAAAAACTTGTCAAGCACAGTTGCTACTAAAGTAAGATTTTATCCCGTTGATTAGTTGTAGGAAATTGGAAATGAAGGCCTGCACAGCACGTAGGTTGCTGCTTGTTTCGCTCTCCGCAAAGGTGGAACACTGACCACTATCTGCTCAGTTTTTTTGAGAAAGAGCATGGCTTAGAAAATTGCAGCAGGGTTGATGATTTTTAGATTGGTGTTTTAAAAATGTGTGGTCCTAACTTTCACCTGATTTTTTTTTGTATTCAATATTTATTTTTAATTGTTTTTGGAACATGTGATAATATATCATTCCACCCTAATTTTGGAATGCTAAATGCAGTGTTGGAGAAAACCCATCCTAAATTTCCACCCTTGTTAATACAACGGCTAGCAACTTAAATTTGAACCTAGTATTGTTTAATATTAAAGAATTTCTTAATGAAAATCACTTTCCACTCTCACGTTTCATGATATTTCAATAATATTCAGATATCTAAAACCACTTTATAAATGTAGTTACAGACGAGTGGTTTGATTGATGAATCTGCTATTTTTTTTTGAAATTCAAGTCATCAGCAAATAAAAAACATCAGTCCAACCCTGCATCATGCATCAATGCAATTCTTAAACATTTGTAACGAAATGTTGAGTTACAATGAGTTTATCATCCTTAAAATGAGTGTTCAGTTACTACCATCGATTTTTCAAAATGTTGTGGTGCGTGAAACAGAGAGTTTCTTGAATGTACTGTTTTATTAGTTTTATTAAAGTGATGATTTCTTGTGTTCACTGAAAATCAGAGCGTATACAAGGGGACAATGATGTTACCAGATAAATGAGCTGTGGTTGCACTAGTGAGGATTAAGGCTGTGGTGCATTGTGTCAGCAACTATGTGATGATTACATTGTATGAATATTTTTAATGTTGTACAATTTGTTTTAACAATCAAAAACTAATTAAAATAGTATGCATTTGTTCAAAATCTTAGCTTCCTTGGTTTCCTAAAAGTCCCAATTTATTCAAGAGCAGATAGCATATCCAATGCTTAGCATTGTTTTTTTAATAGTGCAAAAGTTTAGGAGTTGGCACTCAATATGGTAGAAAATAATTTTCTGCTTTGATGGAAGTAAAATTTATGTTGGTCTTGAAAATTTGTCTTGTCCTGGCTTCTTGGCCGATGGTTTTCGTTTTTCCATCTACCTGGTTGCAGTGAAGTTGCAGTTGTTAGGTGCAGTGTCAGACTGGCTCCAAAAGGCCCCGCCGGCAATGAGACTTTTGGGGCCCCGCAAAGCCCATGCCTTGGGGGGGGGGGGGGGGGGGGGGGGAGGTTCACCAAGCAGGAAAGGAATGTATATGCAAGGTAGGTAGTGTATAGGTAAACTAAGGGTTGTATACACATAAACTGGTAGCAGCGCCCAAGTCCGGCGTTAGAGAATGGAGATTGTACAGATACAATGATCGATCAATGGCCAATTTGAAATTAATTAAACCAAAATTATACACCTGTGACGTATCGACTTGAGATACTTACAATATACACTACTACAATATTTTTTGAGTGGGAATTCAAGTGACTGATTTTGACCCGCGAGGAGTGTCAACAGGGGTAGAATTTCAAGGAGAGTTGAATGCAACCCCCTGTTTGAACCTGCGATGGAAACTTACCACGTTTTTTTTTTTTTTGAGAATTCCCCGCGTTCCTTGACTCCCAACGCCTGGACTGTAGACATGACGTAAGCGCACACGTGTACGATGGGTGGCCTACCCATCAGGATTTACTGCTACATGTGATTTATGTATATCATGAAAGTGGAACGGAGGATAAACGGGGCCGGGTTCGTATCCCGCTTGGTGCACTATTTTTAACTAAGAAACAATCACCTACCAAGATTGTTAGAATATTGTCTTGCAACTCTCGCCGGTCTTCGTAGCGTCCATTCGGCGGCGAGTGAAGATCGCTCTCGTGCCCAGCGCCAGGATGCAGAGGGTCGCTGGTTCGAAGCTGGTAAGTCACATGTGTGTAAAACTGCTGGATATGTATTAATCTTTACAGAGACAACTTACATCTCTTCTCGATGGTTTACCGTGATCCCCGCCAGCTGCTATTCAAGTACAAGGTAGTTACTCCACAAGTAGCATTACGGGGATGTTACTTTATCAGCAGGCGCCTTCCAACAGGCCTGCGTTCGAATCCTGACCGGTCCGCGTTTTTGTTCTTCATCAAGTGGCGAATCATTAAAACTCTCAGAGTATTATTTTCATTGCCCTGAAGTCGTCTCCTGCAATTTTCCAGGACGGGTTAGTTACAGCCTGGCTACCAGGTAGCGCCGACATCGACGTCACAGATCATGTTTTGAAAATGAAATTAATTGATGATTCGTTCTCAGCTGATAATGACGTCAGCGAAGACTCGCGGCTGTCAGTTCGAGAAACAAATTGCAGAAGAAATTGGCTACATATGCAACAGGGGTTCAATCGAATGGTGGCCTAGTTGGTAAAGTCGTTGCGTTACATCGAGAGGAGCCTGGGTTCGCATCCCGGTGATGGAACATATTTTTTTTTTGGAAAAAATGCTAATCGTGATCTATTAAGCAACTGTGTTGCTAAGACATATTTAAAATTTAAGAATTATTGATGTAAATATCTTCCTTGGTTGCTAAGCAATAAACAGATCGGTTGCATTAGCTTCCTTTTGTACTTGTGCATGTATTATCATACCGTTCATCATGCGTTCGATTCCCAGCCTGTTAGCATTTTGGCTACGTCAAGCTCGAGTCGCTCTGGTGGCAAATCGTCGAACTAAGTTGCTGTGAGTGCCAGATTCGGCCGGCAGGTTGCGCTGGGTCTCTTAACACGACTGCGCGTTCGGTGAAACCTTATAGATAAGAGTCATATTTCAAATCTCTGTCAGTGTGGGCGTTTCCCTCCATGCAGCCGGCGTCTGTGTAGTGAAGTGCAGTGATGTGCTTCGCTGCTGACGTCAGCGGCGAGATTCGTATCACGGGTCAAAGGCTGGGACTCAAATGAGTCGGCCAATGCGACTTGTACGAGTCCCGTCCATTATTTGGACGCATGGTTGTGTTCGATGGCAGTTTGTTCATCCATGGTGAAATAATTAGGATGAATTAACTGAATAAGGACTTGGGAAATATTTCCGATGGTGGGAATGCAAATGATGGAGTCTATTGATGCATTCAAAATATATTTTTATTGAAAATCATCGATGCAGTGGTCGAGATTTGTTGGGATTAATCACCGTTGTTCAACAGCTTATGTCTCCCAAATAACGTACCAACTGTATAGCGGTTCGAATGGTCGAGCGGTCAGAGTGGCTGTCTACCATCAAGCAGGTACCTAGTTCGCTCCTCGTCACCTGCAGACTTTTTGTTTATCAATCTACACCAGCCTACATTCTCCAGCACAAAATTGTTTTCAGAAAATGTTCTTGGTTTTACCGCGAAGCTCCCAGAGGTGGCGTCATCAAGATTTGAGTATTTTCGATTGCATACTGGGCGGCAATTCTCATCGATCGACGAAAAGAAGACATTGAAGTTGCTTAAGGCGTGAGGTCATTTGTCAAGTGCATTTGTAAATCATATGCATCTTGATATTCGTCAGATGCACCTAGCCTCTTCACCAATCCCTGCCCTGAGTGCAGAGAGAGAGAAGAGTCCGTGCAAGACTGGACCCAGCCTCCAGCGAGGGGTGGGAGTGGCACTTAGCCTCTCCAAGAAAAAGAGCTTCCATCAATTGCCACGATCCGACGTGGATCAGCAAGACGATGGAGGCCGACTGGTGCAAGACCAGTAACACAATCACGCACTCGACCCCCTACACATGTACCAAGTATCACCGAACATGCGCTAGAGTGTGCCTTTTTGATGTTAGCGCTACCTGTTGGGCTTCAAACGAACTTGATCAATTAGTATTGGGTCGGTAACAGGTGACTACTTGGTCGGCTGTCGCAGGCTGATATTGTCACGTAGGTACCAATTAGTAGGCAAAAAATTCAGCGATGATCAATAGCTTGCTGGCCAAGTTGTTTGAGTCGTCGCTTCTAAATGCAGTGGGTCTACGTTCGCATCCCGGCAGGAGCCCTTTTTGGTTTTGGAATTATGACAAACCGTGGTCCTGTAGGCGCCTAACTGTTGCTTAGACATACATGAATTGTAAGAAATTATGTTGTGAATATCTTCCTTGATTGCTAAGTATCGAGCAGATCGGTTGCATTAGCTTCCTTATGTACTTTTGCCTAAATTAACACACTTATCATAGAAGAGCCCATGGTCCTGCGGTTAGCGAGCTTGCTAGTAATGCGAACGGGTTGCGTTCGATTCCCGGCCCCGTAGCTTTTTGGCTATGTCGAGCTCGAGTCGCTCTGGTGGCAAATGTCGAACTAAGTTGCTGTGAGTGCCAGATTCTGCCGACAGGTTGCGCTGGGTCTCTGAACACTACTGCGCGTTCGGTGAAACCTTACAGATAAGAATCATATTTCAAATCTCTGTCAGTGTGGGCGTTTCCCTCCATGCAGCTGATGTCTGTGTGGTGAAGTGCAGTGATGTGCTTCGCTGCTGACGTCAGCGGCAAGATTCGTATCACAGGTCAAAGCCTGGGACTCAAATGAGTTGGTCGATGCGACCAGTTCGAATCCCGTCCATTGTTTGGACGCATGGTTGTGTTGAATGGCAGTTGGTTCATCCATGGCGAAATATTCAGGATGAATTAACTGAACAAGACATGGAAAATATTTCCGATGGTGGGCAACCATATTTGATGAAGTCTACTGATGCATTCGAAAAATATTTTCATTAAATTTCATTGATGCAGTGGCTGAGAATTTGTTCGGATTCTTTGCTGCTGGCGTCACAGTTCAACAGTTTATTACTTCCAAAAAACAATTATTCTCTATGGCGTCTCGAGTGGTCGAGCGGTTAGAGTGACTAACTGATGTGCAGAGGGTACCGAGTTCGATTCTCGTCGTGGTCTACTTTTTGGTTATACTTTTGCTGGCCACAATCAATTTTGTCTTTCTACGATTTTTTTTTTATTTTCAAATAATTTTCCCAGTCCTGGTTAGTTCCAGCCTGGCTCACAGGTGGCGCCACCTTCGACGTCGCGACGCCGTTTGAAAATTTAATTTCGATTGCAGATTTGAGTACAGTTGGTGATGAAGTCATTGTCTCGCTCGCGGCGTCATCTTTAAGCTAGGCTGTTATAGCCCAAGGTACTATGTCATAAATACTTGACATGTGACGTCAGATACACCTGACATCTTCACCAATCCCTGCACTGAGTGCAAGAGAGGGAAGAGTCCATACAAGACTGGACCCAGCCTCCAGCGAGGAGTGGGAGTTGCAATTAGCCACTCCAAGAAAAAGAGCTTCCATCGCTTGCCAAGATCCGACGTGGATCAGCAAGATGATGGAGGCCGACTGGTGCAGGAACAGTGAATTATTGATGCACTCGACCCCCTAGACATGTGCCAAGTATCACTGAACCAGCACTAGAGTGTGCCTTTTTGATGTTAACGCTACCTGTTGGGCATCAAACGAACATGATCAATTAGTATTGGGTCGGTAACAGGTGACTACTTGGTCGGCTGTCAAAGGCTGGCACTGTCAGATGGTAAATTGAAGGCAATCTGAATCAATAAAGTCGTGGTGGCTAAGTTGGCAGAGTCGTTGCTTCTGATCGCGGTGGTCTTGGGTTCGTAACCCGGTGCACAAGCACTTTTTGGTTTTGGAAAAAAATCACTAAACGACTAAAACACTAACGAATTACTAAAACAGACGGGAGTCGTTGAGAGTCGTTGAATTACATTTTTTCAATTACATTTTCAAAACATGATCTGTGACGTCGATGTCGGCGCTCCCTGGTAGCCAGGCTGGAACTAACCCGTCCTGGAAAATTAACTGATAACAAAATTCCTCATGTGTGATTGATAAACAAAAAGATTCCTAGGATGACGGGGATCGAACTCGGTCCCACTACCATAGCAGACAACCAGTCTAACCGCTCGACCATCCAAGCTGATCGAGAATGTGTGGATTTTTTGGGATTAATAGACTGTTGAACTGTGACGTCGGCAGCGAAGAATCGGAACAAATTCTCAGCCACTGCATCGAAGATTTTCAGTAAAAAAATATTTCGAAACTTCAATATTGCCCATCATCGTGAAACGCCTGGACATGAACTGACCTGGAATTATCTTCTCTTGCGTAATTACAATATTGTTGTTAGCACAAGCAATAAAAATTGTCTAGTGATAAAAATCATCACAATTGTTCGGTTTTTAAACATTGATCGCATTTACATTCACGTTCTTTAAAATTTAAAAATTCGTCAGTATTATAAAAACAATGCGTAATCATAAAATTCTTTACGTCATATTTAAAACTATCTCTGCTTGCATGTACTTTTTTCAGCCGTAAGGGCAACCTATTATCTATGAGATCTGGGAGATCTGGGAGATCTGGGAGATCTGGGAGACCGGGGAGATCTGGGAGATCTGGGAGATCTGGGAGATCTAAGAAACCGGGGAGACCGGGGAGATCTGGGAGACCGGGGGGGGGGGAGATCTGGGAGACCGGGGAGACCGGGGAGATCTGGGAGACCGGAGAGACCGGGGAGATCGGGGAGATCTGGGAGATCTGGGAGACCGGGGAGATCTGGGAGACCGGGGAGACCGGGAAGACCGGGGAGATCTGGGAGACCGGGGAGACCGGGGAGATCGGGGAGATCTGGGAGATCTGGGAGACCGGGGAGATCTGGGAGATCTGGGAGATCTGGGAGATCTGGGAGACCGGGGAGACCGGGAAGATCTGGGAGACCGGGGGGGGGGGGGGAGATCTGGGAGACCGGGGAGACCGGGGAGATCTGGGAGACCAGGGAGATCTGGGAGACCGGGGAGATCTGGGAGACAGGGGAGATCTGGGAGATCTGGGAGATCTGGGAGACCGGGGAGACCGGGGAGATCTGGGAGATCTGGGAGATCTGGGAGATCTGGGAGATCTGGGAGACCGGGGAGATCTGGGAGATCTGGGAGATCTGGAGTGGAATAAGTTGGGAAAGAAAAAACTCCTCCCATGGCAGGCAGTTTGTACAGATTTACAAAACAAAGATGGAACTGTGTAACCATAACATATTAATATTGAATATTGTATTTGAATCATGGGTTTTTCCTTTTGATAATTCAATGATGAACAGAAAGTTCGGAGGATAGCACGAAGGTTCGACGGGCGGTATCCCGATTTTAAAATGGATTACAAACGTTACGTTCAAATTATAATTGGATTTTATTTATAAACAGATTTGAGATATTAATCGATTACGTGATAAGTTTGATAGATGACACTTTTGTAAAACAACGAAAAGAATATATATGTAGTTGCAAACAATCACTGAATTTAGAACTGCGATTTATACAAGAATATAATAATAATAATAGACAATACGACTCACCAGTGGAATAGGTTTCTGCAGCAATGCACTTGCACAGATTGAAATAAGAGTTGAGTTTTAAAAGCAAAGAATACTGGACTTAGAGTGAAAAATGACAAGTTGAACAAAGTTCTGAATATTGATAAGACGACACGCGTGGTGACGACTGCACTGAAGATGTGATGGCTCTGAGTGACGTTACTTCTTTTCCAGAACATTTTATAATGACATTGGTTTGCTGCACAAGGGCCAGCGCCAGAGTATGGCACCGTCGTCATGGAGGTCCAAGTGGTGTTATAAGACAGTCTGATCATCCATAGTGAAAGATCCGGGATGAGTAAACTGAACAAGACTTCGAACATATTTTTTATTTTGTACGATGATGGGCAATACTGCAGCTGATGTACATATAGTTTCGTCGAAATATCTTTTATTGAAAATCATGGAGGCAGTGTTTGAGATTTTTTTCGGAATTTTTGACGGAGTCGTCTCAGTTGAACAGTTTTTGTATCCCAAAAAAACTGAATTTGTAATATGGGTCATGTGGTCGAGCGGTTTATATGGCTGCATCAGGTAACAAAGGTCATGCGTTCAATCCTCGATGCCTTCATCTTTTTTTTAATAACACCAATCATCCCCCAGGGCAAGAAAAAAATTTCAGTTCCTAATCTGGCTACCAGGTGGTGAGAACATCGACAAAACTATGGTGTACATTTGGAACGCTAGATGAATAAATGGCTACGGTTAAAGGGGTAAAAATTAATATATACAACAGCAATTTAGAATTATATATATATAGTACATAATCATGCGACATGATTAAATTAACAAATTATCAAACAATTAAAACAACAATTAACGATAAATTAAAAAACATCTACACATGCAATATAACAAATACCAATATCACCAACACTTCCAACACCACCAACAATACCAACATTACCAACACCACCACAATAACAACCATGCACTTATAGAGAGAGAAGGTTTCGCTTCTACACAAAGTGTAAATGCCGGACCTGACCCCAACACCAAGCAGTGCTGAGGCCCGGCCACTCCAAAAAATGGGCTTTCACCAGTTGCCACGATCTGACGCGAAAATGCAAGCCTTGAAACCCGACTGGAGGAACGCCAGTCGAACCCCGTTGTTCTAAGGTGGGTCTCCTGGTCAACCATACCAAACAAGTATCACCGAACCAGCAGTCGAGTTAAAGCACAGAGTCATCGCAAACGCAATCTGTTGGATATCAAATGTACTTGATCAATTAAAATGTCGATAAATCACGGCCATCGGTCGGTAACCCGTGTACCCACCTTGCTGAGCTGCCAACCTTGAAGCATAAAATAACGGAATCGTGCCCATAATAGCCCATCGTGTTCGGGGGTGCAAACTACCCCATAGACCACAGTATGGGCGAATCTTCAAAAATCAAGAATAAAGGTAAGAAACGTAAGAAACGTCCATTGATTTTTCAATATTTTTTGAGTGGAAATTGAAGTGACTGCACACCCAACGCCTGGACTGTAAACACGACGTCAGTGCACACGTGTACGATGAGTGGCCTACCCATCAGGATTCACACATAAATATTACTGCTAGAAGTGCTTTATTTACATCTTGTTTTATTGACTTGCATGTTGATAACAAATCAAAACCAGCATAAGTTCCCTCGTAGCGCAGTGGGATGGTCATAAGTTTCAATGCGTGGGGTCCGCAGTTCGATTCCCGGCTATTCCTACTTTTGTCTTTCAAAGCCCTTCACCTGGAACATGGATCAAGTGAAGGGATGGGGAGAGATGATCCGAAATATAACTATCATGATTTTTTTTTACCAAGTCTAAAATCAAGTGTTTATATACGACTTCCACCAACCTGTTGCCATCAGGGCAGCGTGGCTCAATGATAACAAGCACTGGCTATTTGCAACATTAAGACGACATAATCAAATGACTATAAATTAAAAAATGTTTTAAAAAACTTCCTTATTGTAAATGGGGGCCCCAGGGGCCCCGGCCGGCTGGAGGCCCCGGCGGCATTTGCCGCCTGGCTGCCCTGGCCAGTCCGACACTGATTAGGTGCCCCTTTTATGAGCAACAATCAACCTGATTCTGTGTAGGTCTGATCAAGGAATTGAAGAACTCTGCACTCTGATGTCTCAGATGTACGTAACTGAGAGTTTGACCCTACAGAACTAGGCATTAGGGACTTCAGACATCTATTTTCCTTTGCCCACCAAGTTTCAGACTCTGTACCTGTTCCTAGCAGTTGATTCCATTTACCGCCTCAAGTGTTAAGCTTTTCAAAGCTAAAGATAGATGTTTTGCTCGTCATGTATGAACCTGGATTCGGAATCCATTGTAAATCCCTTCTCCAATTAAATTAACTAATCGTGTCCACATCTTCTAAGTGGGTCTCCTGAATAGCACCGATGATCCTAGGTAGCCTACGACCGTTCAATAACATAACAATACCAAATACTACTCAATATTTTATTATTATCAACACTGTAACCGTATCAAAAATTGATGCCCAAATGGGGACTCAGAAAATTTTAAGGCATCAATTTTTGAGACGGTTATATACCCCGCGCATTGCAAGCGTTTGCAATTTAAATAAGATTTCATCTAACTGTTCAATATCATTAGTAATTTCGAAGTTATTTTGAGCTGAAAGCAGCCATGGCCGCCATTACTTTCAGTGAACGTCAGTCGATCGAAAACACGAGGGCGGGATCGATGAAGCACATGGCGAGTGACGTCATGAGCACTGTGACGTAGGTACCCCTCACGTGCCCATACTCTTCTCTCGGCTGGGCGCCTGATACTAAAAGACAGTTTTCCGCTGGTCTTTAGTTGTACCTTAGTTGTTCTTTAAAGGAAATAGCCGTAGGCAAGAGATACGAACTTTCAAATGAAGCACACAGGAGATAACACAGCAGTGGTTTAAATTCAGACATCAAATCAGTTACAACAGACAAACAAAATACATAAATATGATTTTATTGGTTTATCATTTCTAAGGGTACAAAGGTTTTAGAAATTCCACCAGTAGAAATTCAGGGGTGGGACAAAAAATTGCACATTTAGGATCTGACACTATTTTTTTTTTTTTAAGCCCATGCATAACAAACATAACATCAATGCAAAGGCTAAATCAGGTTGATCATTTTAAATTTAGCAATATACCAACTGAATATCCGAACAGAAATTGTCGTTAAAAGCACTCACCTGGGCACAGTTAATCAAAAGTTTTCTGCCAAATTTTTTGCAACAAATCTCAGATACTCAGAAATACACAGAAATTATTTAAAGTGTACATAAAGTAAAGTTTGGATTTGTCAAAAATAACCGACAAAATGGGTTTGAATATCTCAAAAATAATACCAATAATGGCGCTACCATTGTTTACCGCCCATTTTGTCTCCGATTGGTTCCTTCTTATGGCCAATGCAGAACGTAACAAGAAAAGTTTGGTTTTTGCATACTTTTCGTTGCTGTTTACATATTCATACGATTACAATGTGAACGCCAATATGAAAGACAAACATTAAGGTTACTGATAAGTCATTGGATAAGTCATAAACGTTACATTTGTTGGGAATGGGCCCTTACTCTTCAGATAGAAATAATATGCTGAAGGAATATCGTCAACATTAGGGCGAGACAAGTTAAGAAGTGGTTTTATCACACCATCATTTCCAAAAAAGTTAGTCATTTATATTGAAAACAAAACTTAATTCTCATTTCTTCTTGTTGTATCCAACAAATCATGTACAGCCAGAGAAGTTCTTTTTACAAAAACCACGCTTAAAAAGTGGAAATATGTAACTGTTCACTTGAGACCAATCTTATTTTTTTTTTTATTTTGTAGCGACAGATTTAGTTGGATACTCAGCAAATTGTTCTACTGCAATTGCAAAAGATATCGATTGATATCAGGGAAAAGAATATTAGAGTTCCAGTGCCAGAGCGGCAACTTGGGCATGTACAGCATAAATTAGAGTTATTCTGAATGATACCAGACAGCTAGACTGCCCAGAAATTCTATGAACCCTGCCTGCCACCCTGAAATAGCATGATACATTCTATTTTTAAGACCACGGCATAATTTGATCAGCCATTAATACAATATAATATAACATATGTACAAAACGAAGAAATCACCTTCAGAGACCTTATTATAAAAAATATCTCTTTATATATAAAGTTATGCATTATTTATTGTGCTTGATTCCTGGCCTACCTATGTTAATCATATGAAGAAATCTACAGCAATACACAAGCTATTTTCAGAGGGTTACACAAAGCTACAGATTCTTAAAATCTAGTTATTAAAATCTAAATAAATGGTACACAACACGTAAATACATCCGACGAAAATCTACACGTAGGCACACTTTGCTGTCGACAGGCGGGCCTTAGAGTTGCCGTTTGTTCATTGTTCGCATTTTCAAGGCACACGTGAGCATTTAGTCTTCTTTGTCCCGAAACTGACCACCTGCTCCTTCTACCAATAATATTATCCATTAGGCAACAACACATTAAAACATACATCTGTTAACTATTTACAATAATGATATCTAACTAAGAATGAGAAAACAAATTGAAAGACAAAATGCAATGCCTTGAGATAAATCAAAAGCTGAACGTTCGGGTGACAAATGACATACAAAGTATGATGATCGTTAAGTAAAAAAATTATTGTTAACCACAAAATCAGCCTGTAAAACCTTCTAGATGGTGTCTACGATGCGAGCGGTGTATGGATGACTTGTCTTCTACGTTTAAATGTTAAGCAGTACGAAAATAAAGAGCTATTGTCTGTCAGTCCGTTGCACGCAGGGGGGGTTTCGTTCACTCTTTCCGCGCATCGTGATCCTTGTGCTTGTGCCTGAGATCGGGATCCATGAGCGAGGAAGTGTTGCCCCTTGGAACGAGGAGCACGGTGCCATCCGCCGACTGCTGCAAGCTGTATTCGTACGACGAGTACGGGTTGCCTTCGTGATCTCGTAGAGCCTGGACAAAATGCACACACCATGTTACAGTTAGTTCTATTCTCTTAAAGTACACTTATGTCAACATTTATACCTTTCTTTGCTAGCTGCTAACTGAAAATGAAAAGGGCCAGTGTCACGGAAGTTTAATGGGGCGTCAAGCAACCTTACATTATTTTTCTGTTTTTTTAAATCATGTTTACTTTAAAAATAACAAAGGCAATGAGGATGTACATTCATTTTTTTGAAAAGAAAATATTCATGCCGTCAAAGAATTGAAATCATCTAGAAAGGCCAGTCCTCTGCAGTCAATTAAATGAATGCAAATTCTAATTTAAATTGCTGTAATTCAAATATTATAAAATAGATTTTTGTTTGTCTTTAACTCTCACCTGAAAGACGTGCCGGTATAGCTGGCTGAACTTGTCCTTGACTCGCTGCCGCTCGGCAAGCATGAACTCGCGCTCGCGCACGATCCTCGTCTTGCGGTCGCGCATGTCCTTCACCTCGTCTGCCAGCGTCAGGATCTGGTCCAGCTTGCGCTTGCGGCAGTTTTGAGCAGCCACCTGAAGAATGATTGATGGCATTGGTGATGGCTATCGACTATGCAACTTAACCCTTGCGACATGTAATATGTGAGAAAATGGTTGAGTGTTATATTTGCTACATTCTTCTTCACTAGCACTTGTTTTGCTGTATGTAATTTCAGCATTTGAAGAGTTGAGGCTGAAAAGCTTTGTTAGGAGATCAACCCTTGATCTGTTTCAGATCTTTTCAAGCCTTTCCTTAAATTCAGCTGTCTTCTTGACAACCTACATTTTTCACAATGTTCAAACACTTGAAAGCAGAGACTGCACCAACAGTCAGTTCAATCCTTCGGGGCCAAGACTGGAAAAGTCTTTGATGCAACGTTTCTAACAACTAATTGAGCCACTGCAAACATGAATAATATATTTTAAAACACTAGCTGCAATGAGCTCACCTTGTTTTTCCCTCTGCGGCGAATGTCCCTTATAAGCGAGAGCTGAGCTTCACTGAGGTCGTATTTCGAGAGCCGCTCGTTGAACTCGTCCATGGGCAGGTTGATGATGTCGGAAACACTCATCGGGATGTTCATGAGCCGCGCACGCTTCTCGTCGCGGTTCAAGTGCTCCTCCTCCGTCGTCCGACGGCCTGAAAAACAAGTAATTTAAGACACTTTTTTTACACTTCCTCTGTGTTTTGTTCTTATAAAACCGTTCTATTGTTATTCCAGTCAGTTATCCAGTTACACCCCAGCAGTAAAAGGAGAATTTTGATGAAAGTAATAATTTACATTCTTAACTAGTATTTTGGTCTGTTAAGGGGGTTATTAAGATAATTGTCAATTCTTTTCCAGCTGAACCATTTCATCTTACATTTTCTTATCTTTCTCTTTAGCTATTCTAGTTTTCATTGCTTTATGTACCATAGTGCTAAGACTCTAATTCTTGTTAACGTTTTTATTACACAAGATGATCTTGACTCACTTTTCTGTTTGTCTCGCGCGAACGGTCGGTGTACGCTGGTAGAGCTCTCTGGTGGCAAGTGGTATGAGTGGTTGTGTTGAACCTGCTCCATCGCAGGCCGAGGATCTGAAAAAACAAATGGCTGTTAGTACATGGCTTTCTAAACAGTCTGGTGTAAATAATAAACCTGTCGGGTGTTGGGTCTTTCTGTGAAACAGGATAGCGCTGGCAGAATAAAAAAAAATCATGAAAAATCATGAAAAATCATGAAAAAAGTCATGTTAGTATAAAACGAAAAATTTTTGTCAATTAAATGTGGTTTTAAACTTTTTTCATGGATTTGAAGTATTTTACCTAGCTGGCAAATAAACTCTGTTCAGGCACTGAAATGACTTGCCATACGTTAACATTGTTGAGTAAGGCAACGCTGTTACTGACCTGGGTGATGTCGTATGAAGTCCATACTGCAGCTGTATTTCATCTCTGGCGGTTTGGGCCCGACAGCACCTTCGACAGGCGACCCAAAAGCAAGGCCTGGCGCGACTGCAGCTGCCTCTCCAAACTCAAACTTCACGGGCGCTGGTGGCAGGCTGGCCGCTACTCCATGGCTACCCAGCGGAGTTCCATCTGCCAACAAACACTCTGTTAGGCACAAAAACTAACTTCACAACTTAACTATGGAGTATAGACTTTGGAATTTCTAATTTTTCACTATGGAGTTTTGCAAAGGTCTACTCTGGCCATTCTAGATACAAAAGACGTTCAAAAGACGTTCATATGCATAATGTGTTCTCACCTGAGCTCTGAAAGTATCGTTTGCCAAACATCTGGTGCTTTTTCTGTGCCATCGGAGGCATCCTCTGTGACGAGTCGGCCTGGCCCACCGGTCCCCCAGAGTGTTTTCGCCCCGAGTAGCTGTAGTCGTATGGTCGGTACTTGCTGCAAGACAACAAAACGCTACACAAAATGCAACAGTAATTTGCTTTAACCTAACATAATGTGAATGGATGGAGTGATGGACAATGCCAGTTTCAAACTCATTTACTTTTTTCAAGGAAATTAAATTAATTAATGTATTTAAAATAAAAATGATATTAGCACTGAATATTATTTTTATTATTATTATTAGCACTGAAGCTGCCATACTAAAGACATCCCTTACAGAAAAATCTGATGGCCATTGATCGTGACTGACTACAGTGAAACTTACCCCGCGTGATAGTCCATGGCATAGCTGTCCGCTGCAGCTGCGGCGGCAGCAGCAGCTGCAGCTCCGGGCATATGGCCTGAATCGGAGCCAGTCTCCATCCATTCACCGTCGGAAAGTGATGAAACGCGTTCCGAGCCCATTGAGCTCACAGCGCTATCGCTCGACGCATCCATGCGTTCCTCTGCTGGCGCCACGCTGCCATTGCTCGAAGCATTCGCACCATCCAGCATTCGCATCGTGTACATCCCTACGGAAACGAGTGGGATTAGTCATGCTCAACGGTGTAGCAAAGTAGCCAGCATATAGCCAAACACAATTTGGTGAATTCTCAATACAGCATCGATAACCCTGCGTTCAGGTAGTGTAGAGTTCCACAAACTCCTTTCGGCTGTTAGACATATCAGTATTTCGTAACACGGAGCAAGCAGGATCAAAGGTTTCACTGCACCTAATAGAGAATGGCAATCCACAGGCTCTCTCTGGTGAATAGTCAGATGCATTATGTACACTTTTAGTTTTGGTTTGCTGCTAATGTGCTGGTAAGAGGTATATTTGCTGAATGTAATCAGAGTGCTTCCATTAAAAGACTTTTACCCACATCTTAGTAACTGTGCTTCAAGTTTGTTTGTAATGTATCAAACACACATCCCTTTTCTTTGCACCAAGAAACATTTAAGGTTTGGAAAACAGTTGACACAAAATAAATTATACTAGTTTTAAAATTAAAAAAGTAAAACAGAATAGTGTGAATGGATACAGAAGAACACTATAATTGAGATAAGTTATCAAGAGGCAAGAGATACCAAATGAGACAATGTGTCAATGTCCTTTCTAATCATATATCTGTGACAGAATAGAATGGAAAAGGCTAGATAACATTATTTGTGTTCTTGACAAAGTCTAATTTATGAAGATAGCGCAAAAATGCAGTGCAATGGAATGAGTTGGCACAAAATAGTTTAAAACTTCATGGTTCCTAATTTTGTCAACATCTGTTTGGTTTTTCACATAGACAAATAGAAACACAAACATTTACACAAAAATTGCCCAGTGGACAGTACCTTTCACTAATCTGTAATCAAATTTCTCACCCCTCCTAAAACAACCCATTTATTATGGCATTAAATGCCATGGCCATCCCATGCCAACTAGGTAGCAAACATGAATCCATCTTACGAGGATAAAAGCAGAGTGAAAATTTAAAGTTATATAAGTATACAAATAGCATTTAGTGTGTCAAAAGGCTCACAAAATACTAATGGGTTTGCTTGCATGTCATTATAACTATTGTCTTTGATCTTCCTGTAATTGATTTTGAGTGTACTTGTTTCGTGGACTTTTTTACTGTTTTGTGAAAAAGGTAAACGGTATATATTTTTATGATTTCGGAGTACTGAGACTCAAAGTTTAACATTATATTGTTGCTCTTGCAAGAATCACCTAGATCAATTGATTTTTATTGTATTTGGGGGTGTTTTGTGGTAGTTTCTACTTTTTTGTTTGTATGTTTGGTTTTTCACATAGGCAAATAGAAACACAAATATTTACACTAAAGTTGAAAAGGTTTCTTCAATCCACAAATGTGTACCTACATAACTTATGTAACACTGTCTGTGATTGCGGGCTTGTACATTTTTGTATTTTGCTCACAGGCATAAACTAGGTTCAAGTAGATTGTAGGGTACTATGCCTTACATTGGTTAAAGTGCGGCATGGGAGCGAACGCATTTGCAAGGCTTTAAAGTTTTGACACGCCTAACACTATTTATGTACATACTCTAAGGATTTTTCAATTTGATTGCACTTGTATCCATGTGTGGTGCATTAGTTTGCATGTATTGACCCAGGGGGTGGTCTATATCGATAGTCTTGCAAATTCAGAGCACTGTCCCTGTTGGAGTTCGCACTTTTAATTCTCAAGAAAGAGCGCTGCTTGCCAAGGTTTGAAATTAACATTAAAATTAAGGAAGAACCTGGGCCAGATGCATTATCAGCAAATAGCCCAAGGGCAATTTCAAAACTTTTCCTTGGTGAAATAAGATGAGAGAAGATAAGGACCTTCATTTGTTTCATTGCTAGCATTGCTAAAAATTGGCCATCAGATCCCATCTCATCTCATTTCACTGGAACTAAGTTATAGAAATGCTCTCCTGAGGCCCATATCACCACAACAATTTTGAAAGCCTGCAGTTTTGGATCTATTTTGTTATTGTGTTTTGCACCTTGTCTGTTACTTAGCCATTTCTCTATCAGAAAGCTAAAAACTTGTAAGCTACATCTGTGGCAAACATTATCTGAATCTACCATTTTCCAAGAAGTGACTAACATAGGAAAGACATTTCAAGAGTGGTTCCTCATCTACATCTGACGGTAAGTGTTAAATAACCGCATTGGTTCTTATCTTGACCGCTTTGGTAGTCTACGCAGGCAATCAGAAAATATTTGTGTTTGACTCACCCTCATTCATAGCCATGTCCATCAGTTGAAGATCTTCATCGTTTAGAATAGAAGACAGGAAACCCTCAGTGGTCTGATTCATCTCGGGGGTCGAGTTCTGTAATAAAGACACCAGCCCACATTACTAAATGCAAATTTTGAGTTAGAAAATTGCTACCGCTCTGCATTTACGCTGGATCAAAACTATTTAACGCCCTGCCCATGGCAATTAAAGTAAAGGAAGGTGGCTCTTTTAAAGCGGACCTCAAGCAATACTTGATTGATAAATGCTTTTATGACATTAAAGAATTTTGTAATTAGTTAATGGTCCAAGACAATGTGTAAGGTAACAGCATTTCTAACTTTTACCTTTTTTTTCTTTGACACTTTTACCAGACTGGAATATGCATTATTTTAGTTAAGGACGATTGCAATATTACGATGTAAACAACGCAATAAAAAACCATTATTATTATTACTTTGCCAAATTATTGAACACACTTTGCCAGAAACTTCACATCCAATTTTAATGATGTCATCAAATGCATTTTTGATATCATACCTCATTCATGGTACCATTGATTTTTTTTTATATTTCTTACAACTCATATTTATTAAAAATCTTTGTCCTTGACAGTTACTTCCTTTTTTAGAGTGATCTTTAGGATTAAAAATGTGTTAGATTGATTGTGCAATGCACCATAGTAAGAAGCATAATTGAGAAACTTCGACATGCTGCAGCAATTGCAAAATGTGTGTAGGTGCATGGCAATAAAAATAAAACTGCCTTTTGTTGGATAACTATAAAATTCTTAACTCAAGGTTGGCAAAGAGCGCCGTTGTATTGACGGGTAGAAATGCAAGCAAGTTGCACCTTGCTTTAGTGATTAGCACGTGTGCTGAAAAGAACTATGATGAGGCCATGGGCCGACGAGCCAAGTGCGAACAATGAACATGATCTTGAAATATCTGTGCATTTCCTGGCTAGGTTTGAAACTCTGCGTCTGTAAGTCAGCATTCGTCCCTTGTTTACGTATCTATGAATGTAAAAAGCCACTGCAGATTACAAGGACTTAAAACTGAAATAGTGCTTTCAATAGCACCTACCAATTAGCTTCCAAGCAATACCTGGCCAGAATTTGTTGCAAAGAGAGTAATTTATTGTGATATAAGTACTTTTGTGATATAAGTACTAGTACGTTTAATTTTTGTAAGGCATATCGCTGAGGCACTTTCCTCAGTGTCATTTTGTTTCAATTACTCTTCAAAGTTAATCAAATTACTAATCGGAAGAAACCCTGCCGTGTAATCATGTGGCTATATACAGGGCGCAAAACGATGGGCAGTAACTAAATGATAAAAAAAGTGTAGCCATATCAACTAGTTAGCGTACCTGATAATACATCATGTCGTGCGGTCCGTCCATCTTGAACCCGGAGTGGCCGCTGGCGTCACCCATCGGTTCGCTGCTGTTGGTTAGGTTCATGGACGTTGCAACGGCACTGCTCATTGTGTATGGACTCGTGGAGTTGAGTTCGCCAACCGGCGGCGCAAGCGTGGCGTTGTGCAGCAGCACGCCGCGGTGATCACCACTGTACCCGCCATAGCCTGCCACGCTGCCGCCGCCCCCGCCGCCACCGCCGCCGCCCCCACCGTGCAAGTGGTGATGGTGGTGGTGATGGTGGTGTGCAAACGGGTCACCGGGTGGTCCCGGTAGGGAGAGCAGGTTGGCCAAGTCTTGCCATCGTTGCTCCATGCTCATCGTTCGAGCATATGGCATACGGCCCTGCGGAGAGAAAACGGCAATGTGTTAATGCTGGTCTTGAATTTGTTGCTTTTTTCTGATTTACAATGAAAAGATGTAAGTGCAGCATTTAACTGACATCATGGCTGCATTTATGAAGAAATTTTATTCAAACTTTCTTCTAATAAAATATACCACATTCAGTTGCAAGTCCTAATGAGTTTGAGATTTGAGCATTTTTGAAGGTTATTAGCATTTCAAATAAAAAAAAACTGCCTATTGCAAGCATTAAGAATTTAAATAAGATGTCACAGTTTGAGTGTAAATTGTTTCTTACAAGAGAAATGCTAACAAGGAAAGGGAAACATTAAGGGCCAAAACTAGAGTTTCTCCACTGACCTAAAGAAATGAGTGCTTCAGTAAATAAGTTATAGGTACCTACTTAGGTCGGGTTTTACCAAAATTTTCATCTATAAGTTGGAAGTTACGAAACTCACAGAAACATCTGAAGTTCATTGCATGCGATTGTAAGTCGCCATGACAATATTTTCAACTAACCCATCAACCAGGAGGCGAGATTTTGCAAAAAACCGCCACTAAAAACTAGTAAGTAAGCATGGGACTGGGAGCTGAAAATTAAAATACACTGCAAGTACTGAACATCTGGCCAGCAAAAATTTGATATGATCGCGTATTGACACTACTTAAAGCAATCCTTGCTTTTTAAAGCGATATTGGCAAATGCACTGCTAATAGACTTGGAGCATAACCTCAGTCTCAAAATTGATCATTTCTGTTACAGTTGATTTTGGCCACAATCTCACAAAAGAGTACGCGGTAAGTCATCACCATTTGACCCGCCAATAGTGGATTGAGTACGCATCAGCAATGGTAGACATAAAAAAATAGCCTTGGGCATTCTTAAACTAGCCGCCAAGTAGCGAACCCAGTGCTAGTTTAATCATTCAATATGTAGGTATCAAACTATTTGGGCACCTACAGCCATAGGGCAGTGATGTGCAGAGGCTTGCAAAGGCGACCGACAGCCAGTCATTCAATCGTTCGATGGCGGTTTGCAGACGGCAAAGCATTGGCAGGCGCACTAAATCATTTTGATAATCACCAAGTCACACTAACTACCCATTGGCAAAGGGGCGATCTAGTCCGAGCCTTCCGCGTCGCACCAAAGGTTTACGATGTTCTGCCAAAGAGCTGCTGCAACCCGTGCACCTTGCCAAAGGTCTAACCACAGTGTGGGTGGACGGAACGAAACCGCATGGGAAAAGATGCCGACGTCAAAGATAAACGAGTTATTAATGATGACGACCACTGACTGTTGATTTGACAGCTTTTACCTCAAATGCACACGAACATACTAAAGTCGCTCTAAACGTTGCCCAGTCGTATTCTTGAGAGTTTTTAGAAGACATTGTACTACGCTGTCCCTGCCTAAGTTTATGGCTTTTGCTAGTGCATTCATTACAATTACCGTAAAGTTGGTACAAGGTACAGAGATGTAAGTTGTTAGTTGAGTAGGTACTAAAAACAAAGCAACAGTTCTGATATGGCCATTGTCAATTGAATATTATTACATGTCGGGTGCTACATAAAGTATTTATACGACACCCGCTGGGTTTTATATAAACGAATATCTTCAGATTTTTTTTCTATATGTATGTGTGGACTGAAATCACGGCACAAAACGATTACTAACGAAAGTCTAGCATTCTCTAAAAGCTTTTCGAAACATATTTTCTTCAAATATCGCGACTGAGACTCGAGAATAACACAGGAATAATGTAAAATGCACGAATTTCATGATAAAAAAAAGTTTTTCTATGGGTAGGAACATCTTTATATGCCGATGGAAATTTGAAGCCAAATCCTTACGTCAAAAAATCTTAATTTTCATCACGTTCACTTAGCTAAGGATGCAGGTTTTTGTGCGTGACTCCAAATGTGTAACTATTATCAGGTGATACTGTTTCATTTTTATGGTTACTGATCCATTTGCATTGTTCTAATTAACAAGTGATAAAGCTACCAGCCACATGGCTAAACGCCAACGCTGGTCCGGTGCAATAGAGATGCAGAACAGATTGAAGTGAAATCACTTGGTGTGTCAAACAAATGAATCAAATGAACCAATGAATCGCATAGGTACAGCTTTTGACTACCAGGCGAAAGTATTGAGGGCATAATGTAAACACGAATTAATTAATTACAATAGCTGAAATAAGAAGAAATGGTCCATGAACCAGCAAAGAGAATCCAAAGCATAAGAAATATTTTGGCTCAAATGAAAATACATATTTTGATACGTCCCGGTATTACAATATTATTCAACGCAAGAGTTAAGTTCTTAACTCTAAGAAACAGCTGACTTTCATTGCATGTGATTGGTTGTTGCCAAGGTAATTGTTTTAAATCCCACTTTATCTAGGAGTTTAGAAAATTGTAATCCTGGACATTGATATTATTTTTAATAAAACATTTCTGTTTGCCCTGAAAAATATTAGAACTTTGCTCTATCAACTTTTAACTTGACACGTAAAGACGGTAAAATAGGAACTCTAAAAATAAATAAAAGTGCTGACATGCAAATGAGGTAACCAAACCAATGGTTGTATCCGAAGTTGACAGAAACAGATTAAATGGATGAAGATATGCACAATAGCAAGGTAATTAATTGAAATTTACTTGTGCTAACTAAAACAACAAATGAAGGCGCACATAAAAAACTACCTATCAGGTCAGATCATGAAAGAAATGAAAGCTGACTAGTTTTACACAATGGTAAGTTGTGGCGATACCAATGTAACCGATTCTTTGGAACCATCCATCGACCTGGTTTGGAGATGAATCAAGGAGAACCAAGTATTAATTAGCCAGTGCCAAATGAAAGGACTTGGTGGTTGCCAAAAAAGGACTGTTGATTTTATTTTACTGGTCAGCAGTTAGGTAAAGATACTCTTTGTAATAAAAAAAAAAAAAAAAAAATCCATCAGAGTCCAAGAAAGACTTATTCGGTTCCAACATCCTATTGTAAACTTATCATTTTAGATGTTTTCTTTTAACAGAAATTATGTTGATTCCTCTTAAGATATTTTTTGCTGTTAAAAAAAACCCTTTACATAAAAAAGATCGAGTTTCTGAGGTGCAGACAATGGCTGAATGCATAGAATTGGAAACAGAGAGCATTAAAATAAATGATTTTAGAGAGACAGATTAAATAGTACATAACTGTTTATGGATTACTTTAATAGCACCTATTGCAATTATTATGTACTTATGCATTGTTTTCCAGATGAAACAACAATAAATTACCCACAAGTAGTACCTAGATAGCTTTATTGCTTCCAAGATAGGAGGCTGCTTGATGAAAGATGCATGCTGCTCCTTGGCATACATGTGGGTCAAACATATGCAAGCTTGATTAGTTTGTTATGCAGACTTTGATTGATTGCAAGCAAGCAGAAAAAAGAAAAATCAAATTTGTACAAGAAAAAGCTTGGAAGTGTTTGGTATTAATACTTTTTTTCATTAAGCACTGTTTTTCTTTTGGAAACTGTCATACACTTTTGATTGAGTATTCAATTCTTCTTCTTATAATTATTGCCTCATTGTAGAAAAGAGGCGCCAGTTTTTACAACTTGCTGCGCAAGCTTGTGAGAGTTTGAACGTTGCTGCGACTAGCAGAGTTATTTTCACGCGTGTGTGTTGGGTCAAACCCATGGTCACACCTGAGTTAAAAGAAAGAAAGCCTAACGGTTAACACTTTATTTTATTGCACTTTGTAGTTTAGTGATCCGTTGAAATTGCCGTTGAATCGAAACTGTGCCCCCGAGCACGTGCGATCTTGGCAGGAATTCATGAGCACTACTAAAACACTGTACAAAGTTGGAAAAGTACTGCATATTGGTACTGGCTTGGCCTGCTGTGCTAAAACAGTGCAAATGTAATAAGATAATAATGCGTCAAGTATTTGCACAAGGATTGCAACCACGGAGATAGCTTATCAAAGTAAAAAAATTGGTTGTGTTGAATCTACACAGAAATTATCAAATATCTTGAGCCAAAAAAAAGTTGCACTTGAAAATGTTTCGGTGCCCATGGCTTCAATTAGAAAATGTTTTCATAGAGGAAAATACCAGAATGCAAAAGAGATGATGACCTTGCCAACTGGTGGCTATTGACATAAGGCTTCAGAAGATATGTCTCTGACTACATCCAGGTTCTAGGTTGCTTGAAGAGCACTCGACCACACAAAAGCAAATAGCCCTAGGAGTGCAATGCTGGAAAAACTCAAATGCAACTTGAAACCAAAACCAATATTGACTCTAGATCGAGGCCTCCAGTCGACTGGCTAGAGGAATCAAGTGTTCTTTTTATTCCTCATACATTTTTTCTCTTCGCTCAGGTGTCGCATTATTTCTGTTTTACTCCGTCCCACTCGCGAGCTCTTTTCCAACCGGAGACGATTTGCACGCCTCGGGGCAGTCTCCAAAGTCGGGTCACTCTTTGCGTTTCGTGCAAATTGGAAAGGTACACAACACACGTAGGCACTTAACCGCCACCGCCACCAACGGCCAGATTACTTTGCAGACACAACAGCTGCTTGACCAGCATCCAACAGATGGCTGGCTTTGAAGCACTAATTACAAATAAGAAGCATACCAACTCATACAGCACACCAAGAGATTGAATAAATCTCTGTAGGTATTGTAAAGTATGTGAAAGAGAAAGAGGGGAAGGGAGGGAGTGAGAGAAAGAGAGAGAGAGAGGAGTGAATGTAGAAAATCTTTTTGTCATCAATATGAAATAGCCGTGGAAAGAATGTACAAGGAAGTAGGCACCTAAGAGTGGCAGATGCTGTACGCTCAAGACTGGTGGCAAGCATCAATCAACAAAACTCTTTACGCTGTTTGCAGCAGAGGCATCTTGGTACCACCGGCAGTATAATGATTCCTCCACGTAGCAAGCTTAATCAACTTGACGCATAGAGCTGTGCTCAGTTTTATTACTGGCTCATTTCACAATTACATCCAGAGTTGCATTAGCTGGCTAATTTGTTAGATGAAGAAAAAAACGATCCTCATCAAATTGTGCTCATAAAGTTAGATTCGTATCTTCCATGCATCTGGACTTAATGATCAATTGATGTGCCTCGATGAGTATTCTGCAGTTGAAAATTCTTTCTACTTCTTCATAGACAGCTATGCAGGTTATCAACGACAGTTAAATAACCATGGTTTAATTGAAAATAAATTTAAAAAATAATATTAAGAAAAAGGATAAAATTATTGCCCTAATAAACCAATAATTCTGCTTGGTGTCATATTCATCATATAGGGGTCAGGAAAAGCATCAGGAGTTAATTGGACAGAGCAAACTTTAGTGCATTGTAGAAATTGTATCAGTGGACGATGCAACACAGTTTTGTGGCGGCGATCGCAGGTAAAACCAAACCTTTGCAATAATTACATTTCTATATAATGTCAGTACTAGGTGTGTGATTTCATTGAAAGAATGATCCGGCATGGTAAATTCCAAACACATTTACTTGACCTTCATTTGAAGGATGTTTGAGAGTTTTTCTTGGACTTTTCTATTCCTAGTATAAAGAATTAGCATGTAATATTTAATGTTCTGCAAAGACCAAAAACAAATAGGAAGGAATTCTTTTGAATTTATATTACAAACCATTATTATGAGTATCCTGACGCTATAGAATCAAACGTGAACTTAAAATCTATGCTTTTTCTTACAGGCAAGAGAAAAAAATATTTGTGACATAAATGAGAAGAAATGAGCAAGCCTTGAACTCTGCTCCATACAATTAATCATAAAACACAAAAGCAGGCATTAAAAAATTGAGCAGAACATCACTATACAACAAAACCATAAATCTGTATGCAATCAGACATGCACACAATGTTGCAAAATTACTTCTAAATAACCCATGTTAACTATTTTGTTCACATTATTTTGATATTACATTGAAATTAAATTTGGTTAAGTATAAAACTATTTTGGACAACAAGCTCAAAAGTACATATTTCTATTTGGTGATTGTGTTTAACAAGCTGTGATTACTCTTTTGGCCAATTCATTTGAAGCAAAAACTCAAGGGCAGAAAAGCCTAATTCCAAAACATGCCAACATTCCCTGGAACCTACAGCTTCCAAAATAACCAAACCCAAGGCTCAGCACCAAAAACCAAACTAGCACCAATGCCAGGAAAATAACATCAGTATTAATCGCATCACAGCCTGAGGGGCAGCAAAGAACCTAGTTTTCACAAGGGCTCGAGGGCACATCGATGCCCTCGGTACACCAGCTGACATCCATTACTCCCGTGAGCAAGTGAGGAATCATTAATTACACTTGTCACTTGAGTGTAAAGACCATCAGGCTGGCAAGGCCAAATACTATGTCTGTATCTGTGTGATTAGTTATGCCCTCTGTCTGTCTCCTTCTGCCATCCATCTTAAGCTACTCCTCTCCTTCACACCTCCAGAGAGCAATTGTACACCTGATGGCATCACAAGCCAATTAATTTGCCTTTAACAGCGCCACTAGCAGCCACTACCGGTGAGCAGGCCTGAGATTACGTCACAATACACCTATTTCTTTTCTTCAGTCGACATTGTTAAAGCTGGTGCCTAGCATAGCCCCAAGGTTGATTAAGTAGTACAAAAAACTGTTTACTGGGTTTAAGATTATTACAAGATTGAAAGTAATTTCTAGTATATTTTATGGATTTCAATGCAAAATGATTGTTTTCCATTGATTTATTTTGCTGTTAAAAGATATGTTATCTTGAGAATTGTCAAATCACATTTACCCCCCCCCCCCAAAAAAAAAAAATCATTGTTATTTTCAATTTGAACAGATTAAAAATCAAAATAATAATTTTAAGTGAATGTAACCAATGAACAAAGGCCTTTTTGATAGTAATCTCTTTGAAATTTGCAGACAAGTCAAATTACATTGAAATATTCAAAAAAAAAATTTATAATAATAAATAAGCTGAACAAACTCTTCAAAATTATTTTAAGTTGGTTAATTATTATTGGTCATATTTAACACTCATACCAAATAGCAAATAATAATCAAGGCCTAACTATTTTAATAGTGATTGTAATTTCTCCATGCAAATAATGACCTTCTGAAATAAACCCATTTCAAATGAAACAGCAATGAAGTAATTTAATCCCATAGATAAGTGCAAGAAAAACTAATTAGTGAATACAAATTACTCCATCCTATTCAGCACATAATAACAAGAAGAAGAAACTAATTGATGAGTTACCCACTGAGGTGATTACAAAGTGACAAGTGAGCTGTTAATTGCTGACAATTGGAAAGGAAAGTGTTGGCCGGCCAACTGGCCGCTGGTTCCTCACCTGCAGCAAGCCATCCTTGTCCAGCAAAAGTCGCCAACATGACGAACTATCGATCACAGCCGTCTCGGTTTTCGCGCTCATCGAGATATCGATCCAAATAACACACTACGCTCCGCAAGCAATCACATCTTTCAGAACCAATACGAGTGGTTAACAGTTTCGAAAAGCGTTCCATGGCTTAAGATAATTCGCACTCAACACTCAATTGGCAGGCCGCCGAACGTGCACCAAATGCAAAGCGTAGACAGAAGGACTCGAAGTCAAAGCCCATTGCGAAAAGTTGGCGAGCCGGTAACTTTAGAAGACTAGAGTTTCTACACTCGACACGCGGTTTGGAGAATCAAACGGTTGGCCCACTGACAGGCACAAGGCCACACTACCATGCCACCACAACTGTCTTCTGCATTTAAACTGTATTCTTAGATTGCTTGCTATTTTGTCACAAGACCGCTGTCACTCCCGCTTAGCATGTTCTCGCAAAGCCAAACAATTATAACAGATTTGAAGCCTATCAATTAAAAGGTTTGGAAGATTTGAATACACCTCTCACTGTGTAACCTGTCTTGAGCCCAGCATGGGCAACACTGACAGTGTCTTGGAAGGCCTGTGTGCCATGCACCTACCTGTTCATCTCCCCCCCTCCCTCCCCTCACCACCTTCTATACACATACCTTGTCCCTAATGATCCCCACCAACATCTCCACAGGTAGGACAACCCACACAAAACATTTACAAATGGCCACAACCTGTCCATTATACTACTATTCACACCATCCTTTTTTTCTCTTGTTAAATGGTAGACCTCTGTGGAGATGGGTTTTCAAGGCTTCCCCATCAAATGGTAATTAGCCAGGAATTACCCAAATTAATCAGGTGGCTACTGGTCTTTTGACTCGACGTTTAACATTTTGATGATTTCAGAAATATAACTGATGAAGCGCCTGATTTAGCTAGAGCCCAATTTGAATCGTACACGTGCTCGCCTGGGATAATATCAGGTTTTATTTTCCAATATCAACAGAAAAACACTCTATTCATGTTAGACCTTGGGACATCAGAGAAACCTATAGAAACAAGTAGCATCCAATGCAGTCACAAACAAAAGATAGAAAGAAATAGAGAAAGAAAGAGCACCAGCAAGAATGATTTGCTTAGTCTTTTTTATTACACTAGTAGCGGCAATTAAATGTGTTAACTTCTTGCAGTCGTATCTGTTTGAGTGTCACGGCTGGCTCAGGCTGGCTCAAGCTTCATAGCTCCCATTACTTAGCCTGTACTCTACCTGCAAGCTTACACCAGCTTGCAGCTGTGAAATGTGAAAGCTTAATGTCTTCATGCCCGGGGCAACCAACAGTTTATTACTCATAAAACTACCTCCGATGGACATAACGTGTCAGATGGCATTCAATACGGAACTTTCATAAATTATAATTTAATGCTAGTTTATTGTCTGTGAACCAAAGAGGATCCATCTTCTTGTGTGAGATGCGATGAGCGCTAATAGTCTGCCCTGCTGCTACCAGAACAGTGACAATGAACTTGTCGACCTACTAAAGAGCACCAGCAGTGGGCACCTCTAATTCATATGCACCATCAATTATTTGTGTGGCACACATCACAAGAGAGCAGTAGCAAACATTGGACTGAAAAGTTTTTTTATACTACACCAATGCAGTTTCTGGCAAAACAGTTGGCAGTTAAAGAGCTTGTGCCATTTAGGGTTTGAAATTCAAATACGTTAGAGTTGGAGTTTTCAATATTGCAACATATTTTACCACTTGGTACATTTTCAAAGCCATAATCAAAGAAATCACCATGTTCTAGGCTGGTGTCTCAGAAGTTCAGTAGCATATATTATTATAATTCATATTGCAGTGCCATATATTAACTATGCAAACTTACAGAAGTTTCTTTAACAATTATTTTTGACAGGTATTTGACAGTGGCAGCAGAATATAAGATTGAGAAATGTACTCTAATTAACACAGAAATGAGCGAAGAATCAAGATCACATGCCCTGTCAAACATTTTATGTATTAAATAAGTTATTAAAAATGTATAAAATATATGCCATATATTTTAGTTGTCCGTAATTAAAATGTATGTCATGAATGTAACTGTGAAAACCACAGACAAACAAAACCACAATTAAATTATGAGCAGAAAACATTTTAGCATTCTGAAAAATAGGAAAATATGAAACAAGCAACAAACACCCAAAACTGACTAAATCACAACGGACTGCAAATCTGTTCATTTAATGGGCAAATAAAAACAAACTTGGTAAAGTTGGAGCCCTTGTGGCAACAACACATATTTCGCAGGCACTTACTTATTTTCTCAACCCTTCAAAGGCTCATCATGTTATGCAGTTTTTTTTTCATATTCAGCACCAATGTGCAAAAAACATACGTTAACCACACTCATTCAACTTCGTATGCTCGAAGAGTCCACATTTTAAATACAAAAAGCTCTCAATTAGCAAACTATTTAAAGTAAAGAGGTGTGAATTTCCTAAGCACCGATATGCAAAACATTTGATTGTGAATCTGCATACAACATTACGCTGATGTTTATCTCGTGTGTCTTCCTACGCAGAGTTGTAGCATTTATGTCCAATGCATTCGTCTAGTGGCTTGGTCAACGTATAGTATAAAGTGATATTGGTGAACTCACTACTTAAGTCAGTTGCTCCAAGTTTTAGCCAGTTTAAGCCAGTTAAATCCTGTGTTAAGTCTTCACAATGTGTTGAATGAAACACCACTTGGATAATCATTTGTTGGAGCCCTGTGCCACTGTACTAGTGTTGTGGACAATGACATTTTTTAATTCTTTTTGCTCCCTTTTGAGAAGTGACTATATGGGACAATGTGGTCTGGTGGAATCAAGGCTAGAATTTTCAACACTTACTCAATATCTATTTTGATTTTGACAACAGTTCCTACAGACTGGTTGTTACCTATTAAAATTATTTTTGTATGAGAACGTTTAGTTTTAACTTCAATACAAAAGCGTTACTAGCAATCACTGGAATTCTTAAAAAAATATTTATGATTTTAACCCGAGCTCACGTCACCTTCATGGACCCGAAAATAGCATTAAAATATGCTCAAAGCCAAACTCATTGCTATGACTGCTTTGATTGCTCAACTGCTGTTTCTGAACGAAACTTTGGATTTAAACACACTTTTTTGTTTTTCCCTTGAATAATAAGGAATATCAGACAGGTAATGATACCACTCCCTGCACACCCCCTGTGTGAGTTAGCCTATTAACATTGTGGTGCTTACCTGGAACGAGCGCGCATGTGGATGGTGGAACTGTGCTGTCTGAATCATCTCGTCGAGCAGACCGATCTCAGGTTCATCAGCCGAGTCGCCGAGCCCTATGGAGTCCTCGTCGTCAACCTCACTCTTGATCTCAGCTAGCTCCTGCTTCAGCTGCAAAATGACAGAAAACTAAACTGTTCAAGTCTGTTGGTCAATTGTCTCCCAATCAGTAGAAGCGTTGAGTGTAGGTTATAGGTAGAGTTTCAACGTCAATGTTACAGTCTCTGCGTGAAAAATGACTACCTTACCGACAAAAATGCAGAGTACCGGAAGTTCACGTTAAGTGGAGCCACTGTCGTATGAAATTTAATTTCGATATTTATCGTATTTACTCGCTTCTTAATATTGTTACGTGTATATCAATCGTTGAGGTAAACATTGATGAAGATTTTTTGAGCATGAAAAGTTTCAAAAGTGAGTTAACCTACGAGAAATATCGAAATTAAAATTCATACGACAGTGGCTCCACTTAACGTGAACTTCCGGTACTCTGCATTTTTGTCGGTAAGGTAGTCATTTTTCACGCAGAGACTTTAACATTGACGTTGAAACTCTACCTATATCCTACACTCAACGGTAGAAGTCTTAAAGAAACCAGAAAATTCTTGAAAATGAAGATTTTAGTCTCTCTGTCAATGTTTGTGAAAGGTAGCCTAGTTAAGTAAAATTAGTTGTTGGATTTGGGTGGGTGACCTAAAGGTCAATTGTGTAACTTTTTAAGGACATATTAAAATGTTTAAAGAATCTTTATTAATAACAATCTGTCGGATAAATATTTTAAAACTAAGTCAATGTCTTTCAAAAGTTACACAATTGGCATGCAAGTCTGAATATTGAAACAATGACAATAAAATTAAAATATTTATAGTCAAAAAACTGCTCAAATATTTGTACACATCGTACACAGAATTTTAAGTATTCACAGGACCTGCGTTTAAATGGTTATAAAGATCGACCACTCAAAAAAAAAGGGGGGGGGGGGCGAAATAAACCTATATTCAGAGATTTCAAAACTTTATATGAATCACATTTCCAGCAACACCATTCGGTCACATTTTACCGCAAACGAGAAGATTTGCATCAAAATCAATTCCAAACTCTGAAATTGCCCCAATTTGAGAACTCGCGTGGATGTAGGAGGGAAAATTGTCCTCCGAGAATGAAAACAAAACGCGCTCTTGTGCAAATGCTTGCTAAATGCCCCCCCCCCCTTTTTTTTTCCCTCCCATCGCCACACGTCATTACTCATAAGGAACTTTGGGACTTTGAGACTTTGGGTGAGCTGAAGACCAAAGCTGAAGACCATAGCACACCTCTGCAAGTATTGCATTTTATACCGAACTATTTAAAATGTTGATATTTTTAAGTTTGCCCACCCCTAGCCCAAATTGAACCACACACTTGAATCCATTTTCTCCCATGACAATTGAGGTGACTTGATTTAATTAATGACTGCTTTCACCAGAACTTCGTTGCATCTTCTCTTCAGTGATAATCTATCACCTACCTACTCGCAACTTTTACTTTTTCGTCGTAAATATCAGTGAATGCATGAGCCACTCCTCAAAAGATACGCTAATTATCTGGAGACAGGCGCATCTCTTTTTGTAGGCAATTGCGCGAGGCATCAACGCGTTCAAAAAATGATGCAGTGCTGTACAGATGTAAACCTTGCTATTGTTCAATTTTATCTTATCTAAGAACCAAGAGAATGTTTCATTTTTTAGAAAAGTGAACTCTAGACACGAAATCAACGTGGATCATCGCTCTGTTCAGCGAGAGAACATACTTCGCGCCACCGGTCGTTTTGGGGTGATGTAAGGGCCAACTGTCATTTTTTTTTAACATGGCGTTGTGCTGTTATACGCCATTTTCCTTCTGCTCGAAAGCTATGTTTTTTTTCCGAACTATTTTAAGAATTTTCCTAGCAATTATAACAATCTTGGGAATTATTGTGCAGTTACAATAAGTATTTTGAAATACCGCCACTGAAATCAAGTAGCAATGCTGGGGGGCAGTCCTTGGGCTGTTATCTTCTCTTGTGGAGAAAACTGTAGATACGTCAAAATCTAAGTACTTGTAAAATCACTCTTGCAATTTACTTTCTTGTTCGTTTTTTTTAATGTGCCATTAAGATCACCGAGTAATTAATAATTTCAAATTGTAACTTTTTGCACGCAGTAATATTCATGACACCAGAATATGAGCGGATGTTTGCGGCAACACCTCACGAAATCGCAGGCGTTGCAGCCATAGTAGAGCGGATCTAGTTTAGTTCCAACAAGGTTTTCAATTGGCCAGAGAATTAAGCCCGCATCGATGCGCCGAAATATGCGTTCCGCCTTCACTAGCCGGCTGGATGACCACCTAGGTCCCAGACTGGATATGTTTCTGTTTCACCTGCATTACCCGTTGGCGAGCGGTGGGGGGAGGGAGGGCCGAACGCAAACAGACAATCGAAAATCACACATGCTAACAACCGCTGCCCAACAGGATGTTCTTGTATTTGAATTTTTAGTAAAATCGGTAATGATCTTGTAAATTACACACATTATCCAATGCTCGTAATTGATACTTGTCGCACGTGTTGATGAGCCCCGGTGCGGTACAAACCAAATAGGAATTGTTTAAATGTTCATGATTTAAAAAATTGAAAAATTACAAAAATTAAAAAACCATGAATTTTCACACATTTGCTTATACTAACTCTATAAAGGAAAATTTTAAGCGCCACCACACAAACTTTCCAACAGACTGATGATAAACGGGTACATCTATCTCCAGGTACTTACTCATTTAAAGCAGAGTCCCATTTCCTAATCGCTTTTTGGGGTAGGGTCGAGAGGGGGAACCGAATAGTCATAGGGTTTTTAGAAGTGTTTAAAATGTGTGATTTAGATTATGTACGTGTACGGGAAAAAATAATGTATTATCGTATTAACTACTTTGTATTACCACTTGCGTGCATTTCGCCAAGCAGTGTGAAGCTAAAATTAAATATAAATCCCATAAAACTTTATCTTAACCAATCCCGTGCCAACTTAAGCATAAGACGTTAATCTCCTGTGTGCATAGCCCGGCCATGACATACATTTAGGCTGCATTTATGTTGGTCCTACAATTTAATGGTGCATATACCTAATACTCTTGATCTGGGCATTGGCGGCTTTGGAACGAAGATATTTAACACACAAAATACGATTTAAATTAAATCCAAATGACACTACGTTCTGATGGTGCCTATAAATCATTTGGATTTTAAAGTTGAGACCAACAGTCAACAGATAAAGGAGGAAAAACATAGCAAACTGTCACGCTAAAATCAAAATTTCCGAAAGGAATGTCAGCGTTGTTCACCTCTAGCTCTTCTGGCGTTTCATCCAGACCAACCAACTGCAAAGCGTCGACCAGCGAAAACTCTGGAAGTCCAAGCAGGACTGGTGGAGCGTCGTCGTCAACGTCAACGTCGACGTCGGAGTCGCAAATCCGCGCGGTCAGCTCGTCTTCGTCACCAACGCCGCTGCCGCCAGCGCCGAGACCAGCACCGCTCTTGAGTACATACTCGCCTGCGAAACGAAACAATGCGATGCCGTATAAAACCAACGCGTTCCAGACACTTCAGATCCTGAGAAATATAATGGAAAACTACATGACAAATGAGAGAACTTGGATTTTCGTGCCAGCGCAGCTCTTGAGCAAGTTTGAAGGACAAGTCTCACTAGGATATCGTAAAAACTACAACAAACGGGTAATATTACAAAATCACCGGGGTTTTTTCGTCTCGAACTGACCAAATATCTAACACCACTTACCCTACTGCCTTCCATAAATGCAAAAAAAAAAATCGTGGAAACCCAAGTGAAAAATAGGGGCACATGATTAGCATGTCACACGTCGTGCATTTTTTGGCACATAAATTGGACAGAATAAAGAATGTCGTAAAGCCAACGCCTTGTCTGGCCATGCGCACCAAATTGCTGTAAATACCGAGGAAAACAACGAGCACCATGAATCTACAGTCAAGGATGGTTCTAGATTTAGAACCTTTCAATCAGGGCGGTGATAAGAAATTGCTATGGCAACACATACACCGCACAGCAACAAATAAATGATATGGCAGCTTACGGAGATCGCTGGGCACGGCACAGCCACTCTTTAACACCCTTACAGGGCACATGGCAATTGCACTGCGCATGTAACAAATAGGTGGAAAATTGGAAGAATTCTTAAATGAAGGCTAGGACAGCGCCGCGCCATGCCCTGCGCTTCAACTGCTCGAGGGAGTGTCCAAAACTTTTGGGTATTTACTTGTGTCAAGGGAGGTCTGACTACAGGCCGTAAAATACCCAATTCTCTTACTCAATTGCCTATTTCTAAACTATTCCCATCCCATCCAAATCCCATGCATGCACACTAGTATCGTTGAGTTTATAGATATTATTTAGTCAAAGGGTCAGCGTTAACGTTAACCTCTCTGCTGAGCAAACAAGCCGGCAACACGCGGTAAAAGGAGGTGATGGCGCTTGCGGCCGTCCTTTTTTATAAATCTCTACAATTAAGTAATTACGACTCAAAATATCGATACATGTGTATCAATCTTTGAGGTTAGCACTAATACAGTTTAATTTAATGTAAAACAATCCCAAATACGAGCAATCAGCGAGAAATAACAAAATGACATTTCTTAACAATAGAAATGACGATGACTCCCATCTAGAAGCATCCTCCATTTCTGTTAGTAAAGTAGTCATTTGGCGACCATTTCTCGCGATAAGCATAAGCGCTGTTAATCTGCTTGTTTCGTACCCTGAGTGGAGGCAAATCTTAGACTATAAGGTATTTGTCTTTCTGGATCTTCCGCGGGCTGCAAATAACGTCTGCATATCTTCAGAATGTAAGTGCCCAAATAACGGATGCATAAAGCAATGTGCATAAAGCGACGAGCATGCAGACTTCAGGGCCTGCGGTTTCGGGGAATTTAAACTGATATTGGTGCTCAAGGTTAATAGGGCTCGCGAAAAAAAAACAATCGTCGCGTCCATGGTGGTACATGGTGCTATTCTATTTCTATTTCCGAGGAAATTGCTCTGCACGATTTCGCATTTTCGTTGAGATTTCGCTTGCTCTTCCATTTCGACCTTGCTGGAAGTGCGATAGCTTTACGATATTCTCAGCCATGCAACCATGCGCACGTGTTTGTTGAATTTGCCAACCCCAGTGAGGTCCTGTACGCTATACGCAATGAACAGCAAACGAGAGAAAGATTAAAAAAAACGTTGGTTTTCAGCTTGCAGGATAGTTGAAAAAAAAAGCATGGGTGCCATATTCCAAGAGTTTTACCAATTAAAGGTCACTTGATGCATATTATCGTTATTACAACTTGAAATATTGATTTTTGACTTCCGAGCTGAAGATGACCAAGCTTAAATGCAGATTTGAAACGTTGTGCTGGCTATATCACATTTCAGAAACTACACTAGATATAAAAATGCTGTACCTAGATGCTTTCAAATATTCAAACTATTGATACTGGAAGATGGAACTCGGCATGAAAATTCAAGAGAGATAGAAAGAAAACAAACATCAAGAAAGGAAACCCGGTCCGTCCAGAGATTCGAGTGCCGCTTTAAGAGCAGATTCAAAATGAAAAGTTTCTTCCAGCCTTTGCAACAATCTTCGTCTGTGAACAGTTATCATTCGTCCATTGTTATAAAAGGGAATTTCCCGTGCAAACGGAGCAGGCTTTAAAGAAATGTTTGCGAATATTTCCACAGCCGTAGTGTTGCAACTGTAAGGACTCGGCACCTTGAGCGAAAGGCTGCAAACAAAACGAGCAGGTCCGCGCGGTAATGACGACTGATAACGTCCCGATCAGGCGACAGATGTGGCCGGTTTGGCGCTCGTTTTGGTCGAACTTGGCCCCTTGACAAGGACTGTACGTATGGGTGCATTATTAAATCGATATGAATAACGTTAGCAATTTAGCACGTTGATATTTTCCGAAAATTTTAATTGTATATTTCTTGAAAATATTCTGATACTTTTTATTGTGCCATTTCAATGAATATTACCATTGTGTTCAATCTGTGATGCCTAAACAAGGGCATAAAATTTTTTCTTGCCATGTTCTTAGCACCTTCATTGAAACCGTATTAGTATTTTCATCAAAGCCATATAATAGCCTATTACCCCAGATCGTTAAATCTTAAAATTGTGTTCAAATAAGAGCAGGGCACCAAACGATACCTAATTTACAATGCGTTCATTATTCGCACCATATAATCTATATGTTAACAATGGCTTCGAAAACATATTGACGAAAGGCATGGCAAGCGCAGGTAATATGGAAAATAAATGTTCAACAAAAATATTTCATAAAAATTGCTAACAATAGACAGATATGGAGGACCGAGGACCGGCAACACGCCATGGAGTCCACGGCGCGAGTACGCCATTTTGAGATGCAAGGTCTCTCCCTATTTATTAAACTATCCTGGTTCCGGTTTCCTGAGCTTTTTTCACGCAATCGTCCTTGCTGCAATCCTTTTTTTAAAGCGTCGAATAAAATGTGCTTTACGTTCCCTGTCTCCAATATCTATTTTCCTCGAAATTTGTATTTCATTGATGGATACCACATGGTTAGCGGTGAAAATTTAGCACGATAATTTCTTAAACGTTCGGCAATCGTCATCTGTTGGCTGCTCTCCGACTGACAACATGAGCTTTTTGGCAAAGGATGCTTGTTCGTGCAAAAATGAAAAGCGCGCAATTGGAAAATGAGAAGTCAGAGCACGCACAGTAAGCTGCTAAAGTAAAGCAAGCTACAGAAAGTTTTAAAATGCTTGATAATTAGAAAGTGTTTGGAAATGTGAAGTCACCAAATTTTGCTGCATTAATCTGCTATCAGAATCGAGTCGATTTCAAATGTCGTACAATCACAATTGGTGGCTTGAGCGAAGATTATTTTTATTTTTGACCTTAAAATTTTGTATCGTTGTTAAAAAATGATATCATCGTTAAACTATTCGGCTTAAAAGATTCTCTGTGTCTTAAATAAGCTAAATAATAAAATCATAGGGGTCGGGCGATGGCATATCGAACTTGAACGAGTCACTCCTTGGGGAAGGTACGCGGATACCCATTCCAAAAACTTCCCGCCAGCGAGAGTAACAACAAGACCGCAAATCTGTGCAGGCAAGAGTTTAATGTGAACTGTTAGTTCAGCAAAAAAACATTTTTCAATTAGAGTGTTTAAATGAGAAAACACATATGGTTCGGAAAAGTCTTTCCACTGGGAAAGAGATGCTGCTCGCTTTTTTATATTAACTCCGTGATTCGTTTATTTTTCGTAAGCAGTAGGACGCAATTTTCCCGTCTAAATCCAGAAAATGAATTAATCAAACAACTGCGATCATGGGGCTGCCCTTGGGCTGCCCTGCACTGGATAAAGAGAAAAACATTTGCCACGCTACAATGTCCTCCTTTGAATCTCGTTCTTTGACTATGTGAAAATGCGCATTACATCTCATCGAAAATGAATTTAAAATTTGGACAGTCGTGATTAAAAACCAGTCACAAAATATCACGCTCTAAGAAGCTTGCCTATGAACTTCGCCTCGAAAACGTCCACCGTGTCAGTACCATTAATATAACGGTGCAATCAAAAATAACTTAAACATGAAATAGCTACAAAGACAGAAAAAACACGTTAGGTCTACAATGCTTTTTATTGTGATCGTAATTTTACTGTAAATTTTAAATAAACCAAACTATGTACATATTTTTTGTGCACGAATTATTCATATCCATCGGATCAATCGAATAAAAACCATATTAGTGTTATTATTACTACGTTACTGATATGCGATTGATTGTAGGGATAAAATAAGGTGGTTAATCCACAGATTACTGCGGCTTATGATATATATTAAAAGCGCATCCTCTTCCGAAGATTATCACAATTTAAAAGAACATCTTTCGGCCATCCACTTTATCTCGATTCACCATGAAGTGCAAAGACAGGCCCGGCCGACCGACATTATCGCTCCTTTCAACAAATCGTCTTCCCCCTAAGTCGAGGTATTAATTGCTTCCTGAGTTCTCACACCCACTACATCAAACACCTGCTCAGGAGCCCTCGCTACCTTTTCCACACTTCATCGGCCATTTTCAAGATGGATTGGTGTATACCTATGTCCATTAGGAGGAAATTTATTCCAGCCAGTCCTCGCGGTCGCCATTGTTCACTACATTTTGCCACTAAAGGCGCAACAAAAGAAGTCGCCGAGATCTGAGAAGGAGGTTATCTAAAAGATCCACAGGCTTAATCTAGTTCACGCCATCAAGTGTGGCTGCAGTTCAAATCAATAGTGCCATTGTCAGTTTTGAGCCTCTTCAGCAGTTTTAACTTTTAACAAAAATATTATAGAGGAGTGACATGTCGACCCACAAGGATATTTTGTTTGGTTGTTAAGTGGCTCTCGAAAAAATTCTCGGAATTTTCATCGTTGGGTCGCAAATGAAAGATCTAAAAAATTGACACTTATGAATAAACACTGCTGCAATAAAAATCATGGAATTATGAAACAATGCCTCTGTAAAAACCTTTCTCCCAGTCAAAATTGTCCCGCCTTGACACATATTATTCTTTAGCTGTTCTAGCGTCTAATCGAAATTCAGTTGCTTGAGAGGAACATGTCGAACATGAAAATAACAATTTTCTTCCTCCTGAATCTTGTCCGAGAAAGACTATTAATCTTAGATCAAGACTTTGAAGTTGCAAGTCACCTCTCCAATCTCTCGGGACCAGAAATATGAAAACCTTTTACAAAAAGGCATTAATAATAAATATTATATTCACCTTTAGTCCAGCTACTAATGGTTGCTAGTATACCTGCCTTTAGAACTAACTGAAAAACATTATTCACAATTATTCACATTTGAAAAACCCAAAAAATAGTAATCTCCACAAAATATCCAAAGCAACCCAAATCTAGTTAAATAACAAAAGCAAAATCCTCTACTCATACCTCAATTGCAAAATTCCGTTTGTTGTGTTTGGTATCCTGTTTATCGGAACACATTCGGCACAATAGCGGCTAAACGACAAAAGCCGTGAACGATGCACTTTGAAACGCAACACGAGCACACCACTAGCTACTCACTCGTCGGAATCCAGCACTCGACTGACGCTGTTCACCAAGCCAGCTGCATCGTGGGTTTTGTCCTCCGTCGAGTCAAGAGGACGGCAATGCCCGCAGCACCTTCCAAGCCAAGCTTCGTCTAACAAAAGCCAATCACGTTCGGAACGTAGTTGCCACGTCGCCAGCACACCGTTGCCAGCGGCGACCAGATCGCCGCGATAACAACGATACAGCCTTAGCGTGTCGACAACTATTGTAATCAGACACCGGTGATGCAGCACAAAGCAAGAGTCCGCCGGTTGACGTGGCAACCTCCGGCCACCTCCAGAATGCTTGGCCTCCAGATCACTGCTCCTCCCCAGACCGCTCCTACCAATACCTGTTCCTAGCCAGCGAGCTTGACAGGCCAAACAAATGATGGCCAATTTTAAATATGACAACCCACAGAGCCGGCAACATGTATACCTTGAAAACGTTAATGAATAAAATGACCCCTCTAGCCAGGGAGAATCCATTTTCTCTCAAGGGGCGGAACCCTAGCGTCACATATTGTTTCAAGAGGGGTCGGGACCAGCCAATCCCAAACACAATGCAACACAACAAAAGGACACCCTTATCCGAAAGCCGACAAATTTTAGAACCATGCAGAGTTCTCACTTGTTCGCACTCGATTCTATCATCTCTATCACTCTCATTCGAAGAACCACAATAAATATATTACGGAGAACAAAGCATCCACTCGCTACATTTGCGGGCGAGACTAATGCATCTGAAGAGCCATTGTTGTGAGACATGACCGAATGAAGGCAAGATGGCCGAGCAGCGAGCGTGGAATGCAGACTTCTCTTCGACGTTACGCCACCATTATTCATTTCCTTCCTAGCCTTTTGTCAGCCGGCCCTAGGGAACGCTCAGCTTGGCCGGCTGAAATACGCTCGCTTACACAGACTATTCTGTTCAGAGACAAGCGAGGAGACGAGACTAGTCAAGCTTAAAATGTTGAATTTCTTGTAAAGTTGCCTCCCATTTCTTGTCAGTTTATCATGGTGTGGTTTTAACTGCAATGCCAATCAATGAAAGTAATGAGTTTATCAATCAGCCGATTGCTGTTCACAGGCTGCTGGAAGAGACAACACCGATCTGATGCAGTCTAGAACAACACCGTGAAGACTAGAATCATGCAGACATGACGGGGAAAAAAGTGTCTAGCAGGCCGCGCCGTGGTTAGCACCTAGTCATCGCTTCCTTTTTATGCAATCTTAGAACAGTAATTTATGCAGAGCTAGTCAGTGCTATAAGACGGTCAAAATTTCAGTAAATATCTTCAATCTGCCTAGGAATTTGCCTTGCTTATATATGCATGTTTGTTTTTTACTAAATGAGGTATTTTATTGTTAATCAAATATTTTCTACATAATATGAAGTGACTTTGTCTGCATAGAGCTAGTAACAAACAAATAGATTTTGAAAGAGAATTTGAAATACTTTTTGAGGCCGCAATTTCGAGGATTTTTTTTATTACTGGGTAAGAAAAATGTGTAAAATGAACCTGGGAGCTCATTCAAAATGTACTGGGTAAGAAAATTTGTCTAGGCTTTCTGCAAATCAGCCAATAAAATGAAAATCAGACAAACCCTACACCGCTAGTTCATTGCCAAGGGTGTCAACAAATAATTTACTACCTAACAATCTGGCTGATCATCCATCGGCTGCAAGTTCCATATCCAGGATGAATCAACATTTTCACATGATTTGTACAATCTCACTGTTGTTTGGTGGGATGATAATCCAGAAAACACCTCCAAGTTGTTGACCCAGTGAATGAATTGTAGTATCGAGTTAGTTTTACTACTAGCACCACTACTTACCAACAGCATACACAAGAGGCTGCTGGTTGCATTGGAAAGGAGGTTATTGTGCTCTTGAGAGAGTCGGTAAAACGTGGTGTCATGCTCACCGCCAAAACTGGACTACATAACACTTGGGCACAGTCATGACAACTTGCAAGCTTGACTCCTGACCACACCATGACATGACACCCAAAAGAGCATGCACCTGACAGCTAAGTCAACAATGTCTGGCCGACTGGATGGACTGGCTCTAGTTGGTGCTAAAATACCAGCTAGGAATGCCATTTTGATGGCATATGAAAAGAGCATGTCATTGACACCACTGGCTAGGTAATATCAAAATACTCCCACATTAGCTTGTCTTTATGGTACAGTGATAATGACATGGAGAACTAAATTATGAGGTTACCCAAAAATCATGAAACTAATAGAAATCATGGTTGTGTAACCAGAAATTTTTGCTCTCCTAATTTGATGGTACTTTAAAACACAATTTACCTGCTGGGTATATCTGAGAAGATTCATCTGGTTGTAATTAGTGATTTAATCATTTTGTTTTAACTTAGTGTAGTCATCATTAACTTGTTTTTAGTGAGTATTACACATAGACTTTTTTCAAAAATGCCTGTAAATTGAGCCTATTAGAAAGATTGTAACAAGTAGCAGGTATGAACTAGAAAAAAACAAAGAAAAAATGTCTGCCTGGATCTACAGTGAAGTGGCTCAAATTTACAGCAACATATTTTTGGGTTGCCACTAAATATTTCGCTAGACTTTTGCACTTCCTTTCTTGAATAATAGTGAACAACTTGACTTAAGTGTTGTGGTAAGAACCTTGAGTGACAACCGACAAGAAACATAAGGAAACATCCTTGTAGATCTGTGATTTTTAGGTGGGCAAGGTTCTATCTCCAAATTCTATCTCCAAATGGCCAACAATTCCAGCCTCTTGAGATCCAGGGTTGATACTGCCTCACTTTTGTTAGTGTGAAGGACAGAGCGCTGCTTATTGACGGGGGCAAAACGTGACTGCCAAAGAGAAAATACCGAATCCACCTCCTCTCCATAATTGACAGACGCTGCTCTATGATTATCGTCGGCCGGTAATTCTAAATGCTACTCAGGCGGAGTGAAAATTCATCATTACGGGCAGCAACAAAGATGAGTTCTTAGTTTTTACTCCACGACATAGTTTTGTCGGAAAGATTTGACTGGTGATTACCCACTACGGAAAGGTAACTGCTGCCTTTCACTCAATGTCCCTAGCTACGGGTTGCAATAAAGGATGTAAGTATGGCCACTTAGGTACCAATTGAAGTAAACTTCCTATTTCTCAGGAATTGTAATTTTTCCAACATTCAATTCTTAAAAAGCATGAACCAATTGAAATACCTTAGGCTTTGATCATAATTTGCTGTAGCTATAGGTACTCTAAAATAATTTAAGTATAACTTTTGCTTTCATTTAGTCTGGACTATGAAATTTAAAATAACATCCTGCGAGTATGTCCAGAGAACAATACATTTGTCTCAAAGAAAGGGGTTTGCTGAAAGGCAACAACAATAGAAGAAAAAGGAAGTGGCTGGGGTAGAAGACTTAGAAATGAGAAGGGCCATGATCTTCATCCCAGGATGACCAGGTGGAATGTTTACCAGGGATTTGAGCCCTAAGTTCCATCCATCATTGCTGGACTGTCATGTAATCATTAGTCAATACAAGCTATACCAGCAACTCTCAGGAGATATGCATGTAAACAATCAGTTAGAAGGAAACATTTGCTATATTATACTGGCAGGAGATGATGGAGATGATATTGGAATCTACAACTTGGTTGGATGTTCAAGATGATGGGCATTAACAAAGGACTGATCTTTCTAATCTTGTCAAAGAATGAAGCGTAACATTTAAAAGAAAAATTGTAGTTACTACTTATATAATTTCATTTGTGAGCAGAACCCACTGAGTGAATAGTGAAAATCTATTAAAATTAAACTTTCTATTTCTGTTAAGTGCAAAATCTGTTCCTGGAGATTGGTTAGCCAAAGATCGGTGCTTTCGAAGCGCTCGTCCTTATCGCCAAGGGGATTAAATCCGACGAAGGGAAACCGTTCCATTCCTGACACGCAACTGTGATTGGACGCCGTTTTATCTCGGCATTGTCTGCCCCATCGGTCCCGAACCCCTGAATACGTAAGCGGACGCAATAATATCTTTCTCTCCCCTTCGGAAACCATGATTCACGTCTAGCCGGGGTGCCTAGTCTCCGTTCCGATCCCAGCACACACGCACCACCATTTCAGACAGGGAGAAAGAGAGAAAGACTTCCTTGCCGGAGAGAGAGATTGATGGAACTTTACCAAGGTTTTGCCCTTAATAAGAACACAATGGAAAAATGAATTCTTCCAAGTTTATGACTAATGATGGTGCGCTGTCAGCCTGCTATGCGGGACCTAGCGTCGAAGCGGGCGCGTCGACACAAAGAAAGACCCGGAGCCAGCTGCAGCCACGTAGCCAGCGCTCACCACGATTACAGCTGCCACGGCCGAAGTCGATTCGGTCGATCCAGCCTTGCCTCGGCAAACACTGGTCATATATTTCAATCAGCTTACACAACTTACGACTATTGCTCCTTAAGAGACAAAGTCATTTGTTAATTACAGTGAGAGATAATTTTTTATAGTTCTTGCATACGTGAGTAGATGGATTGATACTTGGCTTTTTTCCTTCCATTCCATGATAATTTATAACAATTAAGTGAGTTAGAAGTAACCACCGCCAAGGAGGGTTGGAACTAATGCATTATGTCTGGCTTGAAAGGCTAGATGTGGATGGAGCTTGGCACTGAGGGAGGGAATGAAACAATGGATGGTTCGCTTCGCTAGGCTGCTGCACTCTCATCAAAGCAATGAGTCAGTGCCGCTGCCGGCACCACTAGACTAACAAACATCCGCCCACAGAGCTTGACAAAAACAACCAGGTTTTGTATTACGGTTGCATCGAGAGCAGCTTCGGTGGGCATAGAAAACCAAGCGGAATCGGAGTGGGTTTAGATTATCTCATGTTTGGTAATCTGTGAAGTTGTACATTACTCTATTTACGTTTTAATGTGGAGTGTTTCATGTAATAATAATAGCAAAATAATAATAATGGATGTTTAATGTAAAAAAGATAAAATATTATCATATCATCAAATTTTTACCATCTGCTCTACAGTTTTACGACTTTTAATTAGAGCTACTGGCAATCTAGACTTTGAAATGAATGTGCCTTTAAACAACGCTCATTTTGGCAATTAAAATACGCCATTGCAATTAGTCCAGGCCCTAAAATTAAGAAGTATGTATCATTAAAAATATTTTTAGAAGACCAAGTGGGTGGTGACCATATTCAATGACCAACAATAAAAACCAATCTTCAAAATTATGCAGTTGCAATAGCAATTTCAATTAGATAATACCGATCAACTAAATGATATTATTTATGGATTAAATAAGGTATTGATAACAATTACTGATACAAAATTAGGTAACAAAATGAAAGTGAAATGATTGACTTTTAAATAATTCAATACTGCCTTTGATGTTTCTTTTGTCAAAATATAATTATTGGCACTCCCCATGTGGCATTGCAGGGAGTCAACTTTCTCTACCACTCTGGACCGCAGCTCTAGGAATGATATTAGCAGACAATAGCTAGGTAACGTCGACCAGACATAAAAATGGCACCTTCTGAGGGCAACAATATTGCTGTGCCTGCTACATGCAGGCCTCCAAGTGCCATTTTGCAGCATCAGATAGCATACAGGCTGGTGATCATTCATCATAATCGAGACACCCACTGGCCTATCCAGGCAACACCCATCTGGGGGTAACACCTACGTATCCATACTACAAATTGGAACTAATTCTGAATTAGATATTGGCGTAACACAGTTCAATTGTTTTCGTTCCCTTTGCATCGATGACATGTCCTCGCCAGTACAAATAATAAGGAGATGCATATTTTATGGAAACCACAAGTGATTTGTTGGATGAGTCCACATACTTGTGGTGGGCTTGTAATTTAGCTCTTTTAATAACTGAGTTGCTAAACTTTCAAGAAATAAAATGATTAAAACAGGTTTAATACTTTCTTTTGGTTATGAACTCTTTCCCTAAAAATTGTAAGATTGGCAACAGATTGCCACCCATACATTTTATGCTATATCATGCACTGTATAAGGTTTCTCAGACCATGCCATAAAAAATGCATCCAGAGAGCATCTTGTGAATGCATACAAAATCTGAAGACTCAACTAAAATTAAGCAAATTGTGAAGAGACCAGGACTCATCAGAGATACAACCAAGTTTAACCTAAGTGCACAAAAATGTAATATAACTTAGCTAAAACTCACCAGTTTCCAGGTCGATGGTGTATTGAAGTCCAGCCCAAGGGTCATCATCGACCGAAGAACTTGATGTATCGTCATCGTCAATCTACGCAGACAATGTCTAATTATCATCAAACCCTAGATGACGGGTTGTATATTGTACTTTACAAGCAATAGACAATTTTAACCTTGGAGCTTGGTAGTTGAATTAAAAAAAAAATGCAATGGCCACATGTACATTTACATCTGGGATACTAGTACCTCCACCTGTATTGATGTAACAAATACTACAAATACTAATGTAATAAATATGTAACAAATACTACAGAAAAAGGGTGCATAACTCCTCTTATCAGCAACTTACAAATGTGGTCTAAATATTTTAAAAAGAGCGAATGACATGGCTCAAAATAGTGAAAGCTATATTAGAAAACAAGTTTTCCTCGAAATGTATTTACAAAGTATACCTACACCTCATTTACTAAATCAAATGCTATAATGTGCATGCAACCCTTAGAAACTGTGATCCAAATGGGGTCAAGAGAGTTGGGTTTTAGGCTCACCCTTGGGGAAGATCCACTGGAGCCATTCTTGATCTCTTCGAGTGCTTTGAGTTTCTCTAGTTCTTCGCCTTCCACCTCCTTTCGTCGGCCATCCTGTTTCCCGGCGTTGAACAGCTCCAGAGAGAAGCCGAGGTCCACATCCTGCTTCCACAACACCTCGATCAGGTCCATGTCCTGCAACAACAATGAAGGAATACGTCAGAAAATATTCCATGATACGCAGTAGACAGAGTTCGCAGCATGGCATGTTCACGGACTTGTTTAAGCTGTCAGTGGTGGCTCCACACTTCAAAACCATGAAGATTGTCATTGAACAGAATTCGTGAGTGTGAGAAGGTTTTTTAAGTGCCGAGTTTTCAGTGACACTTTAAGGTATTAACAGACTGTTAAGAAACAAACCCATCTTCTAATTGACTGTTGCCAACCGATCCTAAGACTGTTATCACATTTGCCGTAATATCTGAAATAATTTTGCGAGTAATTGTTTCATGAGAAAATTGGAATTTTCAGTAGATCAACTCAAAGAGTTTCAAGAGATGACTTTTGAAAGGATTGAACAATTCAAAACATGATAATGTTCCCAATATTAAGAGCAGAGCTGGAAATATAACCTTTTCTACAGATAAGAATAAACATACAGCAATTGAACATATGATGTTTAGAGCAGTTCATTCTGAAGTGACCTTCAGGTATTGATGCAGGAGATTTGCTAGGGCATTTTGTACCCTGAAGGTAAAATTGTTTTTTTCACAACATTTATGTGGTACAGAGTAAAACTCCATACAATATTCAGTCGGTGAGGCACCGTTTTACTGACAATTAATTATTGATCATTCAGTCAATATTGTAAACATAAGTTTTGTCATAAATATATTGAGTATCGAATACCAATAACAAATACATGTCGTTATCATCAAAATGCAATAACAGCATGCTACAAGATTTTATTTTTAGAACAATATAATTGCATTCCTCTATTATTGGTATTGAACGTCTTAAAAATCAGACTTGTACATATTTGAAACAGATTTCAAGCCTGCGGTAGCGAGCACTGTTATTGTGAACGACATTCAATTACAGCTGCTGCATGCAGACTCGGGGGCAATAAGGCTTTTTCTCGACGTCCGTTGCATGCACAAACCGTTGCCCGTCAGACACCGCCGCTGTGAGAAAGGAAACGCGACACAGATTTTCAAAAAAACGAAAAAAAGCCGGCACAATCACATTGCAATGTAGCTTGAAAAATCGATTCGTAGCAATAGTATAGTAAATTGCTATGGCCGGTCTGGCATATCCGGCAATGCAGAAAATAAATAGTGACGTTTCACTGCAATCCTGTCTGCCGATACCATTCTTGCGTAGAATTTACATAACTTTTCAATCGAAGCGAGATCTCTATTCAAAATGATCTTTCAAGTGTCAGTAAAGCAGAGGCGTAAGAACCGTGAAGAGCTCGTGGGGTCATGGAAAATGAAAGAGTCTTTCGAGACATTCTTATTTTGCACACACTATATGGTTTATACGTCACTTTTCAAATCATAGGTCAGTTAATACTTCTGGATAGCTACAATGGATAGCTACAAAGAAAGTCAAGTTACATCTGCTATTTTTTATATACAAAGCTAATAAGGAACAGGAACTGACTACCGTATAATTTATTTGCTGTCCTGCTTAATGTGACCACTCTTTGATTAATTACGTAGGTAAAACAACATTACAATCACGGTTTAGACCATTGGTTTAGACCAATGATAGTTTAGACAGGATGTTGTGTTTCGATGATTTGAAATTTTACCCGAAATTTGTCTCCTTACGTTGCCGTATTTCGTATGTATTAGAGCAAATAAATTGGAATAACTGAAATACAAATATCATGGTCGAATTGTGACACCATTTGTGCAGCGATTGGTTATTAATTTGTGAAATAACACACGCTTAAAAAAGTGTAAAAACTTGAATACATTTTTTTGCTGTTCGTTCAGACTATGGCGCAATTTCTGAAAAGTCTACAGAGACCCAAAAATCATCGATGCAGTTCAATTTATCAGCGCCGTGGGCGCCATTTTGCGGGCCCGCGGAAAGCACAGCTCGCTGCCCGGGAAGCCTGCCCCGACGGCCCCGCACTCGATAACAACGACCCGACCACCCAACCACACGGCAGCGTAAATTAACACTCAAAAATCAGTAAAAATAGCGCCAAGAAGTTGACGAGCCACTGTCAACCACTGTTAAAGCTGTGGTCAGTCACTGAGCTACCAGTCACGATCATCTAAACCCACGTCCGACAGAGGATAATCGTTTAACCAAACATCAGGCAAAACAAAAGTAGTCCAACTTTTTCGCTCTATCAGAGACTGCCAACAACCGTTCGTCAAATTCTGAAAAACTGTCAGGCAAAACTGTCAGGCAAAACAGTCATGACAAAATTTAAATAATGTATGAATTAAAATCTTGTTGAAAGTTGATTCAAAGATCAGAATTGAAACGCAAGGACAGACGAATTTTTATCTAGAGATGGACGGATCTGAATGCACATACATTTGTGAGGGTGAATATTATCAAGTAATGTAGCCCCTCCAGAGGCTTCATCGAACCTGCCTAGATAATCGAACGTTATATGAAAAAACCAGTCGATATTCGAATTTTTGATTAGCAAACACTTAAAAAAGTTGTAGCGAACGAAAAACCACTGGCAGTGTCATGATTGGTATTCCAACAATTAAGTGATATCGCCCGTTGGAATAAAACGCCGTAAAACGAATAAACGCCGCCGCGATCAAAGGGCAGTGAAGTTAGTTTTTGCCACTTTTCGAAGTTACTGACGTGAAATATTGACATTGACTCGGTCGCGGAAATGCAAGATGGATCGTTTCGAGGGTTGGTTTTTTACAATTCGATACAGCAAGTGTCAGTGTGGTTACAACGCAACCTAACCTAGTATAATGATGTTACAAATTGAAAACATAAGCAGGTTATTTGGACATAACATGTGGTCAGGTTAGGTTGAATCCATGAACTCGAGTGCTTTTATTGTAGGATGGCATGAGTGCATAGATGAGAGTAGGAAAGTTCACAGAGAAATGGACCACAATACACTAATCGATGATCGTATCATTTCCGAAAAATAAAACATTGGCATAGTAAAGTATAGTGAGCTCAACTTGATCGATGTAATAATCAAAAGAATATCTTGGGCTATCAAAGCTTGTTTGTTACCTGTCATCTTGAAGACGTTCTATAGCGGTAATGATCGATGAAAAGGCAAGAAGGTGGCGAATAATCCAATTGATAATGCACTGTCAAAACATGCACCGTGGCAGAGAGAAACATGACGTGCATTCTGCACCTTGCGTTGACAACGTTCAACAGTTCAACGAGTGTGTTTTTTTTTAAACATTGTAAAATTATTGCTCATTTATTGCCACCAGTTTTATTATCCTCGAGCTGTAATGCACAGGATTGCACACAGGTAATTTCAGCATTGCTTAGCCTAATTCGTTTTGACGAGTAAATTAGCCGATCAGTAGTGGTAAAGATTTATGATGAGTACGAAGAATTTTTAACACAGAATTTATGATAACACTATTGATCAAACAATTACTGTTTTAAGTCGACGATTTTCCTGAAAAATCACTGGCAATCGAAGACTGACAATCTCTTTTCAACGAAGCATCAGCGCCTGCAAAGAAAAGCACCACAAAACAACATGTCCAACTGTATCGAACTACAATTGTACATCACCAATTGTCCGGAAAAACTATTTTTTACGAAAAACCTCAAAATGTTTTGACACTCTACAACAATGAACCCGTTCTATCGCGAACTGTTTTTCGAATACCCCCGATTCGGCGACCCTACAAAACCCATGATGCAATGATAATCAATAGAACCGTAAAACTGGGTTTTTCCTGCACTTGGTCGCTTTGAGTGCATTTTATGCACCCTTAGCTCCGCCGTCAGCCGGCAAACTGCAAGGTCGGGGTGGCGAGCAACCCTTCCCCGCCGAACCGGTCGGCCGCGTACCGCAGGACAATTGTATTGGCAACCTGCCGTGACCATGGTGGACCACACGCGAACCATCATCGGCAACATCCCATTCCATGGACATCTGCAAGCTTTTTGTCATCTCATGACAGTTTCGCCAAGCGGTCACCGACTCCAACGATATTATCTTCTTGTTGTGAAGTCGGCAAGTGCTTCACGACAAAGATTTTAATGCTACGAACCGATAGAGCGTGAGAAGGTGGACTTTTAACGTGTCGCGATGAGCTTATAATCTTTTATCGGGTCTAGCAAATAAATAACTCACAATTAAGAAAAAGATAATTGCGATCCTTTCAGAAACAATGTTTCTGACATAAAAACATAAAATGAAAACATAAAAACATATGTAACATATAAGAATCAGTTTCTCAAAGTCTAGTTAAAAAGATAAATTACTGTTACAGACTCATTCATCTCTATGGTCACAGCCATTTACATGGTCACTAATGGTCACTTTATGGTCACCGTGGTCACTTATATTTGCATCTAACCTCCGGTGGAAATTTAAAAACTGGCCGTAAGTCTTTTTAGAATTAGGACCACTGGTGAAAACAGCCGACACTAAGATTTCATGCAACTTGCACCTGCACGTTGGTCATTTTCAGGTGCTTCTCATCATGAATACGCAAGGAGGATTGCATGGAGGAAAATCATGCGCTATATATTCTTCACATTTGTTCCATCGGAGATAGCTATTTTCTTTTGTTGACATAACAAACCAACCTACACTCGATGACATTTATTTTGTTTGCATAGGGTATTTGGATTAGCCACCGTTTCCCAAGACTCAATGACAATATTTGCTTTGAATTTCTCATTGTATAAGCTGCATTTCTGGAGGCACGGTCATGAACACATGTGACAACGTATTAAATACAATTTCATGTTTACAAGAGCCTGCATCCATGGACTACATTGGTCCTTAAAAATCTAGGTTTCATTGCGGAAGTGTTCAGTGCAATTTGGAATTCATTCGATTTAGATTTGTCATTAATAAACAAAAGCAAGGACCATGCACAGAGGTGTTACAATTTTTCTGAAGAATTTATAATATTTTCCAATTCCCCTCTGTCTAGTTGATCGAACGCCCGATTTCGCTCAAAAAATAAAGCATGTTTTATATCCAAGGTCTATAAGTTACGGCAATTCAAAATTACACCGGTCAATTCGCTCATATTGGCATCGCACTCATACATTTTCTTCTTCGTTCAAGCAATTTTATCATAAAATGCTAATGTTCTCGGCAGAATCATGGCCGACTCTCGTCTTTGCTTGCCCATGCATCGAGATCCCCATAAAAGCAAGACCCTTCGAGTCGTCCAATCTGATAGAGGGCCCCTCCTCACGCATCTATCTGTCGGAGCACGCGAGCTAGCCGTAATTACACGTGACGTCGTGGGAGCCTGCCCCTGCCGGAGCCGGCGACTGGGGCCGGAGGCCGGGGGCGGCAATGTCGGCGGCGGCGACTATCATTAATCAGCCGCGGCGTTGCTCGGGAGATCGGTCGGTGTGCAGACATCTTCGGAGAGTCATCGCTGACCGCAAGAGTGGGCGAACGGATTCATACTTTGTAGGACTGGAAGCTCCTCTATCTTTCTGTGGTATTAGCTGTAGTTACCATGTTGCTCGAGTCCATGTGCTTAGCATAGTTAGGTTATAGGAAGATTTTTATTTTGTATAAGCGCTAAAATTTTGCAAGACTTTGCAAAGCAACAGAAAAAAGATATTTGGAAGATTGCTTCGTGTTATAAATTGAATAAAAGCGAGCATTTCTTGGACAAAATAAAACCACACGCTTTTCCGTAACGAGTCGGACCATAGGTTAGCTCTTGAGCATTGCAATCGCATCCTGGCATATCCAGTATATGCGCAAATGGCACATCATCGCTCCAACCACTCCCTGGATACCATGCAGCTCTCTTTAGCGGCATTAGTATATACACGCAGGATGCACCACAGTTCGGGTACACTGAGTATAGGTACGCCTCCAAAAGATCCGGCACATAATCACGTGGCTGGGCCATCGTATGGCCCATGGGTCTACTGGGAATAAAACTTCAAACGAATCGGCGGCGAGGTGGGAAGGATAAGATTGTCCAAGAAGGTATGGTCCTCGCGGTTCGATGCATCATCAACGGACGAACAATTGGATCACACCGATGAGCAATGGATCGAGTTCGTTAATTGAACTTATTAAACTTAGAGAATATCTTAACATATATGCAAGGGATTAGGTTATAGGCAAATCATGTCTGGCACTTGTACCTATATACTTCGGCTTATTAATTTCATTGAAGCTTACTTAACGCGTTAGTATTTTTAGCAAAAACACGAATTTGGTTTCAAATTAAAATTATACAACTAAAAGAAGTCACAACTCATAATTAACTATCGCATTATTTCCCATCTACAACGATCATCACTCGTGGTATCGTAAGATCGAACCTACAAGCCTCATGAGGCAACCGAATATCATCTGCAATCTATCCGAAGAAGGCAAGACACAAAATAAAACGCGATTAAATTTCAGCCTGTCAATATCTTGAGAGACCTCTGCATATAAAGTATAGCCTGAACACAACGTCATTGTTCTATCCTTCTAATTGTATTCAAGCCCGTATACAGGGGAGGAGCAGGAGAGGGCACGCTTTTTTCGAGGCGTTACGACCAGCATGATTTTGATAATCAGCGGGAGATTTTGTTCATCTTGGCCGCCACGGAATTTCAACAGCGCCCCGCAGTGAGCATGTAATGAGCCTGGGCGGAGCGGCCTTCTGATTGGTTGACCGCGAAGATGGTGGTCGCGATTTGACCAATGAGAGACGGCCTAGCATGCCTGCTGGGCGATCGAACTGTGATCGGTTTGTTACTCGTGTATTGGAGCAGATCGATCGAAAGGAGATAGCTGGCTGGAAAGGTCCTTGGATTGTTGTACACCCCCCGCGGTCCTTTATATTATAGAGGATATTTTATCGTATTACTATTACCATGTAGAGAATTATAATGATATATTGTCTAAAGACGCAGCTATCAAAGATTTTTAATATTTAAATAACGAGGCCATTTAATTAGGTGCAATACTACGCTGGTGTGCTGGGGTCAGGTATTACCACATTTCAATTCTAACAGGCACAATCAAAGACGTGACATGCTACCAAGAGTGGTGAGAAGAATTAGTTGTCTTTCGTTTCGCTGTTGTTACAAATTCAATTTTTGCCGTGAGTAGGTTGAAATTTCCGTTTTTGTTCGATCTTCAAAATATTGGTTGTTGTTTCTTATACCTATCAACGCTCTGGCGTCAAATGTCAGATGCACAAACAAATCAATACGTGTCAAGAATGTGCGTATCTCTCACGATAATCTCATCTGATATCTGGGCTCCATATCGAAAGGGATCAGACTTTCAACGATTTTTTAAAATCAAAATCGGACACATGACAGTCGGCTGTTGCTATACTTCTAGGATGGCATTCCACCGTGGAAATAATCAAAAAACCTTTATTACTGGAGATTGCACCCCATTTATCGCTGATCTCCTGAACTCTCGCGAAAGGGACACCGCGAGTTGGCCGTGCCTGTATCGGGGTCCTATGTTTGGGAGGTCCAGGGTTCAATTCTGGTGTCATGTATCCATTGGAAATAGAACTATCAAGAGGTCACGGCCCAACCCCCATTACCCTAGGACCCAGACAAGACTCTTGAACCTTGTAGCTTTCATTCCTAATCAAACAATAAAAATAAATTGCAGGTGGGCCTTGTTGTGTTAATTTAGATAACGCACGGACATGAGCTTCTGCAAGATGGTCTGTATTATATGTAACGAGCTGATTGGCGAAATGATGCGGGTCCACGGATTTAGAGCAGCCATGCTAGTGCAAAGTGTCGATCGTAACCCGCCAAGTTTTCACCGGGTCGCTTTCCCATCGTCAAGTCGGACGTGGACCGGCTGATAGTTAAATGTGTGCACCGATGCTAGTCTGGTGGTCAATCAACCGCAATTTACTAATTGATTCCACTAATTCGGTACGATTCATTTTGTGCAGGCACCGTGCACTAGCTCTGTGCAGCATGGTATAACAGATACCGTCAAGAGAGTCGAGACAGATCATGATTTTATTTCCATGCCACTTCTTCGACAGTCACAATGGACCAATCCAAGCGGATTAAACACTTCAATCTCTCTGTAACGCGTTGTCTAACTGCAGTTTTCTACAGCATACGGATGACTTGTCGCTGTTTTTATGTATCAGTGCCGATACTCTTACATCCAACGATTAGCCATTCAACGTAAATAGATTAATTAGAATCAGAAACCGATCGTTTCCAGCTCATGGTGTACCTCCAACTCAATTGGGTTAAAGTTGGGAAGTTGATAAGTTCCAAAATAACTGACTTACAGTCATTTATTTACATAAATACATGCAAACACACATTCAAAATGAAACCATAGACACACTGCGTTTATTTGACGCCGACGATTGGCCAGATCAAATTATTCCATGAATTATTTTTAGCAATATCTTACGAAAATATTCTCTTCAGCCATAGTGATTCTGAATCCAATCAAACTCCAAAGACTCATAACGAAACCCTAACGAACCCCCGAAACAGCATTTGCTCCCGAACGAGTACGAGTCCGCGGCGACGGAAGAGGCGCCCATAAAGTCATACATTATTATTAGTTATTTTAACCCCAAACCCTAACTAACCCGTTGCGTATGCTTGGCCATATTCCCCGACACTAATTAGCGTACAAAGTCTGCTGCGGCGGCTGGTGGCCGATGATGGCTGCTGGTCCATGGACCATCAGATCAGCGCGCTCGACTGGAGGCGGCACTTTGTGACGAGTCCATCCAGCCATGGCGCAATACGAGCGTCAACGTCGTCTGCACGATCTGCCCTGCAGCTTCCTAAATGCTAGACCAGGGGTAGGAAATCCACGTGAATGATCAGATAAAACACTTCATGACAGCATTGAAGTGTAGGAGTGTCGTAGACTTGAACACAAATTGCACCGTTGGAACAACAGTGAAAATGACTAACCAGCAAAATAGAGATAATTATTCCCTTATAGAGCTTGAGCTGGCATTTTAGTGGTACATATCTGCGTACCATCTCAACTGGCGCTTACTAAATATCATACTCCATTGTTATTATGTGCTTTAAATATATTATTTGTATCTAAGGAGACCGTAGGTATGTCATCTCCAGAAATTTTAACGACAATAATAAACATGCATTATTATTATATTATTATGTAATCTTAATTTGTGGTCACAGCACCCATAAAACAAAATGCAATGTGTCATGGTTATGCTTCAGTGATGGTAACAAAGGACATCTCAGACGTGTCGACGACACTCGCTAATAAATATCACCATGACCACCAATGTATCAAGAGAGAAAAGAAACATTTTTTTCCAAGTTAAATGTAAAATGTATTTCAAGTATCTTGTTTCTTTGGTAGTCGGTTCAGTCAAACTCCAAGGCATACTTTCCCTACCCCTGTTCCGGTGAGCATCAAAAGATGAACACAAGGAATCCATCGGAACCGCGACTCGTAATCATTCTGCAGTTAATCCTTGCGCGATCCCCCGTTAGTTTCCATCCTAATGAGCATTTGCTCGACTTTCCTGCCGCCATCGCCGCGACCATGAGCAATCGCAGCTGCCAGAGACGATCACGATATCCGCGGTAAGGATAACCACGTTGCTCGAACTTGCAATGGTCAAATTGATTACGTATTTTTTTTTAAACCACGCGTTCGATTAGTGATGGACATCAGCATTCATTTAGAGAAGCATGCCAAAGAGATGACCATGCGACAAGAGGCAGAGAAAGGTCCATCGGGAGGCGCGAAATCGAGGCTGTATGCAATTTCTATGCGATTAGTGGATACACGGTGGTTATTGCGCCAGGTAACGCAACAGCGTTACAGGGGTCACTTCCAAATCCCAAGTTAAATGCGATTACAGTGTATACTTGATAAAACCATAGACCGGCCAACGATAAGAGGTAAGTGCAACGGATTTTTTCAACATATTTCTGTGACGTCGTCTCAACTGCAATAGGTGGTAAACACTTTACGTCCAACATACAGTGAACCGCAAAGATCTTTCGTACATACAAAAATTAGTACCTTAAAAATCGTATCTCATCTCGCATCTCAAGGAGCAGGAAATTTGTTATGAATCGCTTCAGCCCCAGTAACGAGATTGCATTAATTCCAAATTGCTAAATTGGATTTAGTTCCATGGGCTGCACACTGTGAAATCATCCAATATCGATCACATTTCTTCTAGGAAATAATACAGCTACGCAAAAAGTAAAAAAAAAAAATGAAATGATCCTGTATTCGCTTTAAAGCTTGTTGATGCTAGTCGTTTTGTTTGCTCCACGGTGGATCCTTCTAAAACATCCTTCCTAAATCTTTAGAAGATGACAAAGCTCATCGCAAAATAGAGTTCTTATTCTTCGGGTCACGTCACTATTCTTTTGAAGTCTGGAAGCTCGAAGATTGAAGTTGCAATTCATTCGAAACAAACCCCTAGTAACACTCGCCAGCGTTTAGAGTTTTATTTTGTGTAGTTCCCTTTTCAGTTAATGAAAACAAAGTCCAAAAGCCCTTCAAAGTTCCAACCACTCGAAGCTTTAGCAAGCTGGTCAGAAGAAAACGCGATTTTACCAAAACTAACAGACGTTGATGCACATCGCTGCAATTAGAAAACATTTCAGAAACATTACCGACTGGGAAGCGATGCATTTACGTCTCTGCACAAAGGTGGCTGCAGTAGCATGACCTTGAAAAGGGGCGCAATGTCTGCCGCGGCGCGCTCAAGGTGGAATTGCTGTCGTCTCATCGTTCCTTCATCGCTCATCGCTCGTAAGCCGGCACCGACGTTGCCTCTATACCATCGCGGCCTTCAACGTGCGGTACAATCACAGCATCCTCCCGGGATCAGAGAAGTACACCAAGGGGGGTGATGGATGGAAACCAAGATTTAAATACTCAGATAATATTGAAGCAAGGAGTGCGGGACCCATAGCTTAATAGCTAAATAGAGCATTTCTATATTTTAATCACAGAAATTATGCATATTATTCGATTATCGCAGGAAAAACAAATTTGTACGTGCTATTTACTAGAAATACTTTGTTCTGAGCGTGGTTGAATGCACTTGTCTTAACAATTGGGACAATGTTCGACACATGAAATCAATTTTAAAAATTGTTTACGGTGCTATATTTGTAACTTCAGATATAATTACCGGTATATGTATAAAAAAAACAATATCAATCACGTCGTGACCAAATAACAGCGCGATTGATCGCATATACAACTTTTTATTATTTAATTGTGAGATTATTTAGGGGATGTTACAACTATATAATGCAAGATATTGGTTGTATACTATTCAATCAACGGTTTGACTACAAAAATCTGGAACCATGCTTCGGATAAACTTCTACCATCGAGTTTTTTTCTCCAATTAAAAAACAAAAAGTTCAACACCATTTAAGTCCAATAATTGACATGCATGTAGAAAACATGCTCTCCTTCCGTTGGTCAATCCAACATCTGTTAAAAAAAAATGTAGCAATAACGATCACCCAGGAGACTGAAATCAGAGCACCACCATGCACTGAAATTTTCTAAACAAGTGTCGAATGTGAGTGAAATTCAATGAAATAGTGTCCATTTTCCATTCTGGCATCTCAGAGAAGAAAAGAGGCTGCGTACATGTCTAGCATTATATTACAGAAATTGGAAGACGTGTGAAATGATGATAGAATTCACCGTTTTAAAAATGCACCACTATGTGCATGAAGGTAATTCGCGGTCTGCCAGTGTGCCCAATCTTTAGCACATCTGTTGAATCTTCAGGCGCTGCAAGTTCAACAGACAAAAATTGTCTTTTTGGTGTACCGAGTGGGTAGCATGTGTTGGCCCCATGGAATCTGGATGGACGATGCTCGACATAGAATTGAGTGCTGTCCTGGCCGAACAGGAAAATTTCGCCTATTTCCCGGCTCTATGCCCTGCATCTACTTTTTTTGCTGCAATTCCAGAGTTCAGATTCCAGACAAATGATTTAATGGGATAGACAACGTTAGCCGAACGTTGAGAAAGAGTAAGTAGTTGGGTCTCAAAAACTTACTTAAAATATCGTCTTCCTATCCGACACGTCTGGTGCTTTCCCATATCCAAACAAGCCGCTGGCAACAAGATTTAGGAGAGAAAATGACCAGGCAGGGAAATGCAGCCACTCTCTCAGAGAGATGCACGACAATCGTATGCACTCTATTAGTACAGACAGCTGGCCGACGGCAAAGCATGCTTAGTCCGTGTGGACCGAACTGCGAATTGGTTCACGGCAGATGGACCAGCGAGACTAAACTCAAGGCAGTGGCGCAGCGTAGGGGCACGAGGATGTTACGAGCCGGACAGTATAGGCATGCCCAGGGAATCGAATGAGAGGTTACCATTTTTTAAGTTTTTAAACTATTTGCACTGTAACCAGCAATCAAAATGGCCACAATTGTGTTTTTGGGTAAATGTTGCAAGCAGACAGTGTGGTCGGCCATTTTAAATAAGTGATATAGAATTTTAATAAGTATTTCTATCACGATAGTACATTTCCTCTATCTTTTAAGTATATTTCACACAGGTTGAGTAATTTGCTTTGAACTCCCGTAAAAGGAGAGAAGGAACCACAAGACAAACGTAGAAATTTCGTACAAGCAAGTACAGGAAGTGAGCAGAGAAGCAAAACGGTAAAAACATTCACAAATAATGACGCGGGTTAATAAATTGCATACGAGTAATTTTACGTAAATAACTCTGCATAAAAGGGAAGGTATTGTTAGCAAGTGTAACATTGTTAAATGATGTAGTCACAATGGAGCATGGGTGGACGACGAGGTTTCGTCAATTTGGAGATGAAGCTGGCACTATATTTTCATTTTTTCGTTAGTTGGGGCAGAGATGGGACAGGGGTGTACATCGAAACCGCGGGTTCGCCACTGTGCCGAACAGATGCGCGAGCGCGACTATCGCTTCGTACTGCCCGCTCGCCTCGGAGACGTCTAGAGCGCATTACGGAGAGCGGCATCTCAGAGCACGTTGAAAAAAACGCGGATCAAAGGCGCGATGAGCCCGTCTGTCACGAAGTGTACTGGACGTTAGAAGCTCGTCTCGACGATCTCCTTTTCAGGTCTGCATCGCAACCAACAGCACCGACGAACATGTTTTTTTTAACACGTTGACATTTCTTTTGTATTTTTCCGCGGTATATGTAATCTTTGATCAAGGATTCTATATATTTTTTTTTTAGTTAATCAAGGGATTTGAGATTCTTATGAAATTTTGTCAAACTCCCAGCCGAGTGGAAAAGTATCCCATATCTTGGGAATCCATCCAATTGTACTATATTTTCATTCTGAATACATTACTTTAAATCACACGACGTCGATGTAAATATTGATGAACGGAGGTCAATCATTGGACATCTTGGACGAAGAAAACTTTTCCGGGTTGGAAAATTCAGCGTGCGTGGGACGGCCGACCGAAGTTGCTGTACTCGTCAGAACTCTTTAACGCCAGCACGCCAGAGATCGGGTTACAAAGTACTCTCGATCACAGATACATCGAACCCACTAACAGGTCACAAGACCCTGTTCAGATCACACCAGCCCGACACGGCACGTCCGATCTAGATCCAATACCTGATCGCCATACCACAAGAAGCAACACAGCACGGGTCACAGTGCAGAGAAGTCCGTGCTGGTGTCGGAGGTGGGAGAGTCCATCAAAGAGCAAGCAAGGTCATGAGATGAGGGCCGGTCCTACGGACAGAGCCTGCCCAGGGCTCAGAGCGGGGAGGCGTCAAGCAAACTGGTTGCCCAATGTTACAGCATCTTGCGGGGCTGGCGAGGCAAAGAGGCCGACCCCGAGCGTGACGTGTCGACTTGTTCGACCAAGGAGCTGGTCACGTGGTCTTGCCGACAGCTCTGCGTGGTGAGCCGTGCATTGAGCTCTCCGAGGTGGAAAGTGCGGGAAATTATTAACTCTAAAAAATGTTTTCCCCGTGGCAATCGTGTAGCTTCTATTATTTTCTAGGATGCAGTTCTGGTATTGAGATAAGGTGCAACATCAATCGTCCTTCAGTATATGGCAAATAAATAACTTCACGATGCTCATAAGTTCTTAATAACTTCAGGTCATGTCTATTTTTCCATGTTGTTTTCTTGATTCACAAGACATAAAATATACCTATCTACGTTGGATAGATGCCTGCTGTCCTCAACTTGAGTGGAAAGCATTATCAACTTATTATTCCAATGATTTTTCGAAATAATGCGCGTGCCGTGGACTGGGAAAGACTGTAAGATTTTACCTGTATACACTTCGCCACGCACGTATCGCGCAATAGGGATACTAATCATCAATTTATGCGTTTTATTTGCAGCTTGTCACTAGTTCATGACCAATAAATTTCGCGGACTGTCATCGTAATCCATTTTCATGAACAACGTGCTATTCACTTTGATGCTGGTAAGCACTTTTGCGGTGCTACGGTTTATGCCCTACGTACGTTTTTGCAAAGCAATGCGCCAGCTACTGGCATTTATAGAAGTTGCCAATAAAATGATATTGCAGGACAAGGCGTGATTTCACACGCGGCAATGCAATGAGTTCCTGGTTGCAATTTATTCATGCTTTCCGAACTCAACCCGCTTCCCCTTTTTCATTGTCATTGCCGTAAATTGCGGACAGTCACACACTTTCTACATACCTTATAGACACTCGATTGTCACTTGATCGGCAACATATATGGAAACAATAGCATGCACACTGGTGCATCATACATAGGACGAAGCAGGCATGTGTGTGGTGACAATATCCTAACTATATTTAGCATGAAATGGGGACAAACACTTTTTTAACTGGCCGATAAGTGTTGGGTTTATAAAGGAACGTCCAGTAATTAACAGACCGTTAACAAAAATATCTTCTGATTGACTGTTGCCAAGCAAATAAAATATAAACGAACTGTTAGGTTCTTAGCAAACCACTTAAAAACTGGGACTTAGTTTCGGTTTTTCAGTGGTCCAACAGACCATTAACAAATAAGATACGTCTTCCGATTGGCGGCTGCTAATCAAATAAGAAATTAACAGACTATTATCATTAATATACCACTGAAAAACTGGCCTTCAAACAACCTTAGGGCTCAATATTCCTAAAATCGCTTTGATTTGTTTAAAAAAATCCGGTTAGACAATTAAATTTTGAGAACGCCGCCGATATGTCGAAAGCATTTGAAATAGACAGACTAATACTTGTATGATCACAAGAAACTCTACACTCTTAGCCCATGAGATTGGACGTATAATATTATGAACGCATCTTTCAACGCATGATCCACAAGAAAGGAATTCCTCAGTGAAAGGATAAGTAACGCTCACCGTCCAACGCGAGTAAAAGATTCTCGACCCCTAGACCCCTAGACGCTCAAAAGTTACCCAGTGATTTTGCGGTCGCCCCCAGCTTCCCAATCCCCCTTGGTGACCCTTGAGAGTCGCGTCGAGGACCACACGCTTGACAGCCGGATGACGAATGGTTTGTGGACATTAGCGTCGTTTCATCGCAGTCCATCCATCTTCGGCGCAAAGGAGAGAGTTGGCTGAGATTGACGGTGATGCTCTTGCTAAGAGGACAAGTGACAAATGGTTTCACCTGCAGAATACAATATCGGCGCTCATCTGACGAGACAGTCCAGTGTTGATGCTGGGCGATGGGACCGTGACGGGACCGTGATGGGACCACCGTGCCATTGGCCGTGTACCGCCGTCGAGTCGGAGGTAGATCCTGCAGGTCTCGACTAATACATTGGATGTTCGGGGTAGACCACGAAAAGAGATGCCGAAGATTTCACCCTTTTGGTAATCGTGATAAGCAGTGGATGTTGCAATGTATTTGCAGGATAAGAATTTCACTTATGAAAATGGTGAATCTCAGAGCAACAATCAACTGAAAAAACGGAGATTTGTCTTTAGACGCTTGATGGTTTATAAAAACTATACGGACTTCAAAATCCGAATGACATTAGGTAAGAGTTTCGTATTAAAAAGTTGTCCTTGCTGACTCCAAGTCAATATTTCCATGAGCTCTACTCTTTTTATTTTATTTTTCTTGATCATCACGCATTGATATTTTGCCATAAAGCTCATTGCCTACCATCACGTGGCGTACGCGCACAATTTCTTAGCCGTGTCAGCTTATGAACCTCAGCTGTGTCAGCTTGTGTACATGTAAGTCCGATTGTGTATCTTAAAACGCCCCTTAACTTTGTACTTCCACCAAAGTAACCCTTAAAATCTGCTTTGATATCACTTTACACTATCTGCCTGAGAATTCGGTTTATTCGCGTGCCGTTCTCTACAGCGCTAAAGGCTCCTGTATACCTCAACAGAAAATAATACAGAGATAACGTTTTGATTGTTGTCATGCATGTGAAAGATTATTAAGGGATATTATTTAAAACTGATTAGAAAATTAAGATAATTTATCGAAATCAAATTTGTTTAGGGGATATGTCCAACGAAATAAAAAGATCGCTACCTATATAATGAGATGGAAACTGAGTGACATTTTTTATATGATATAACGAGTGATAACATAATTTTAGGTTTATCTATAACCTAATGGCCCCTTTCTCTATTTGTGTATGATAAGTATTATGCACATCTGTTTTAATAAATACAGTCCTATCATATTTAATTCAGAAATAGGTAGAGAGATCGAGAGATTTCCTTGCTCCAAGAGCCCCAAAGTTTCAGACAGCAATCTATTTTATTCCTTTGTCAGCTTAAGGCGATATATATAAGAAAGCACTCAGCATTTGATCTTCTTGGGGCGCGAGAACCCCAAATATCCACTATATTAGTATTTGTACCTCAATTAACATAATTCCTCGCATTTCCATATCTCTCCTATAATCACTTAAGAGTCGATTGCTTTATTACAATTATCCTCGGCAAGATAACGTGCACACACACCATTCAACTTTACTTTGGTATAATTGACAACGACTGATAAACGCAGTGCATCGCAAACGCAACTTGATCTTGAACAGTAGAAAAATAATAATTACGCGTTAATTGTTTTGCAGTCGCACCTTTCAAACGATTTGAACAATTATTACCCAATTATTCAAGTACGTGGTCCATCATATTCAACGAAACAAAATTGCAAGACACTTTAGACATATTTATTAAGGCAGCCCCATGAATAAGAGTCTCCGAAATCCCAAAATGCTACAAATTAGTAGCTCTGTGAAACGAATTGTTTTCTTTTTGGTTAATGCTAGCATGTGGTCATTTTTATTGTGCTCCAGCATGGCAGCGACCAATCAAGAAACCTACACTCAGTTTTAAAATTAATACTGCATAAAATATCTCTGCACATCTGAGTTTTTATGTCCACCATGCCTACCTTAGCAATGTAAGAATTCATTACGCCCGGCGACCAACAGTGCACGTCAAGAATTGTAAAGTGCCACAAGAACTTCGGTGAAATACATGCCGAGCAGACGAATATCTTCACGATCAAGTCAAGTTAGACAGCCGAAGTTGCACGAGCAGCTCAACAAGAGTCGTAATTCACCCGTAACCATCGTTACTAATGAGGGCTACAGCGCCAAGGATTCTATCTTCCCGACGTCAACAGGTAGGTAGGTACATCCTCTATTGCATCAGATTGCGTAAGATGCTCGAAAAAAGATTCTCTATAATAATTAAAAAGAAATAAAAATAGTCAAGGCTATACTCTGTACAAAAAAAAGTAATATCTTGAAGCATTTTGAAAATAAGTGATGAGGAACATTTGTTTCTGCGCTGGCGAGACCTCTATGAGCGAACAGAGGTACTATTACAACTCAGTTTACTGCTTTACAACTAGAGTGAGCATTGCCTTCGTGCTCTTTGGTTGAGATGTTAAGCGTAGCTGGATTCTGTAACTGAAATTGAATGAAATTTGAAATCGAAATCGAATGGAATTTTAAGCGAATTGTAACAAGTTTAAAATTAACATGGCGAAATTGCACTTTCAATTTGAGTTACCAGCGATACAATTTCAAGAAGCTTTCCGACCACGAATGTGAGACAATTACAAATTGCACATTCGTATCGAATTTGAAAGTGGTTTTCGCGAATACGACACGCAGAATCTGAAAAAGCAGTTCATTCGCTTTACGAGAAATGGTCGTGAAGTTACCGATTTTCGTTACGTATCATTACCACCGTGGGTGCCGACCACCCACACTCTATGAACGAGAAATTGAAATGACGCGCCTGTAGTGTACTCAAAAATCGGGTAAGTCAAGTTCACGGACCTGCCCTCAATGTTTAATAAATACTTGCAAACTGACACATGTGCACAAACTGCATCGTTCCAAAATTAGCACAATGCGTTCTGAAAATAGCTCGTTGAAGCGTCGTCGAGTAGCGTAGGTATAAGTAACGGTGGCTCGAGACGCATTTTGAGCGGGCGACCGACGGGGGGGGGGGGGGGGGGGTGCATGACCAAAAAGTGTGCGCGTTGCAAGGGTTCAACAATCCCGTCCACGTACACGCATTTTTACAGACGCGTTTAGGGTATTTTGGGCACTTGTAGAGCAAGAGGTCGACCCTCAAAGTCGAAACATGGTCAACGTTGCAGTTCTTTTGAAGGGCAAGGTTCCTTATTTCGCCATTTCACAGAAAGAGCGAATATAACTAATTATAGAATTAAGATTTTTTACCAGGCGTAATTTTGTTTTTTGTATTGCATCCTTATCAGAAATTGATTCAACTTGATCCGTTTTAAAGGTCAAATAGAATTGATGGTCAAGTTGACATTTGTATTTGAAATTCCGAAACCAAACATTGGCATTTTCTTATTTACGTGCAGATATCGTAAAGCGAATCGACAAAGTTCAGAAGTAAACGTGATAAATGATAACGAACTAGTAACACTTGCACAAGACCTCTTTTCTTTCGTCGTTTTTTAATCAAATAAATCGGAGATCTAGTACAAACATTGACACATTAAATATCTTATTTTTATCGTTATATACCACGGTGGTTAAAACTAATTTATTATATTTAGTCAGTAAATTCAAGTGATAAAACTAAACGCATGCACTTGGGACAGTAAACTCACTATACACATCTGTAGCTACTTGTCGAAATATTCATGATAAAATATCACGTTCCGCCAACTCGCTATCTAATAATTAGTACTAAACATTATAAAACTCACAGGCATGTCAACAAATTATGAAAAAAGCAACGAAATCCTTCAAATCGGGTAAGATGCCGACTGATAATATGTGCATGAAATTGAAAGATAGGCTGCCTTGTCAGATGTCCAGTAGAAATTTCAAAATATTACAAGATAAGATCGATTAAAACCAAGTACGGACTTCAAGTACTTCTGTGATCAAGTCGTTTCTACTATCAATGGTACTACCCAGCCGATACGAAACTAATTATAAACCAATTTGCGTAAATCCATGAAAACTGCAAACACCTTCGCATATATCGAAATAAACACATATCAACCTCAATACCAATGTAGCCCGTTTGAAGACACACACTTCCATGCGTTACCAAGGCGATCTAACCTTCAGCACACGCACGTCAGTGCGAAACGCACGCGCATTTCAGTTACTAGCTTCGAGTGCGTTGCCCCGCGAGGAGAAAACGTTCATTATCGTAGCGTCGTGGCCGGAGGTAGATTTCTGGCTGGGCGCACATGGTGCTAATTAACCCCGAGACGGTTATTATACCTATGGTTGTACCTAGACGGTTTCACAGCTTGGGCAACTAACTAGCCTCGTCGGACCCCGCGAGTGGCCAATGCCAATTCTCAAGGTCTAGTTCGAGTTGTTGCGATCGCTGCTCAAGTTTCATCATTACAAAACACACAGGGATGTTTATGGATGCTGAAATAGTCATATGTGGTCGTTTGGCGATGGACAATGGCATATACAGTATGATATGTGGTAAAATTATTATATTTAGGGTATACAGGACGGAAGGGTTGCATATTTAGGGTGCAATTACTTGGTGCGGATTGTGCATATACCGAATTTCTGATATTTTGTTCGATATCTGGTGTTATTTGCACATGTGGCTGATGAAGCCATTTCACAGTGTTGCTTTATTAAAAGCATCTGAGAAATAAAATGTGCGAGTGAGGCAAGCCAAAGATGATTTACATCTTAAGGTTATTAATTAGGCGAAATTATAAATTAGGTCAACTGAGCGATGCCAAAAAGCATAACGTAATAAGGCGGCTTCATCCCAAATACGTCACATAAGATGGATTTCAATTAGAATGTTATGTTATTGATATAAATGCAGTACATGCTATTGCAGTTTTGTCGCAAGCTGCGTGTTCCCAATATGTCAAGTATCAATAAAATACATTTAAGAGCGAGTTCCTTGCATGTTGCTCTCTGGAGCAATGCCTGCTGTGCATAATTCATTTCAAAATTCATGTGAAGATCAAACTTTCGGCTTATAGGCAAAGAAAACCTTTTACAATCTGTGCTTTTACTACAGTAAACGTTGCTACATGAGATTATTTTGGGTAGGTAAGCTTTTATGCGTCAATCACACTACAACCGCGAAATGCTTTCCTAGAAAAGCATGTATTTAGATTTTGCCACCACTTTTAATCATATTCTAACTACCGACATTTTATATCCCGCCATCTGTTCATTCGCCCAGCACATGTCCCCAAAATCCAAATATATAGATAGACAAACGTAAAAAATCGGAAAATATGAAATAAAACATATGGAACGATTTGAAAAAAAAAACAAGATATTTTGAATGTATAAAAATGGCTTAGTAACACAAACTTATAAATTTGTATGAAAATCGGTAACGGTCCCAAACCCATTTCCACTCTGATGCAGAACTAAAAAACACTGACGAGAAAATTGATACCCGGCCAGCCCTCAACGAAAGAGAATCGCAATTTACAGGTGTACTCGCGTCCTTGTCACGATACAACGTAATCGCACGCAAAATCCAGTGTGAATTGCGTAACCGTCGTCGACGACCTGGCAACAGACAGGTGTAAACAATTTGGCGTCGTCTCAGCTAGCTGAAACCCATGAGGTCTTTCTCGCCTAAGACGAATGGTAGCCAACACACAAAATAATGTGCTCGCTTTTGTACCAAAAAAAAAGTGCTCTTGAAATACTATTGCCAGAATTTAGTTTTCTAGAAAACGAAGACATTAAAGTGGACATAAGAAACCAGACGTCCAAAATCCGTAAGCATCTTTCACAACCTACGGCAACATGACGTCGAGCATTGTCCTGCATGAGATATATCAAAGGTGGCCATGCTTTGAGCAGGCACCTCACAAACTGCAAGGACCCTCTCCATTATCCGACAGCCGACGTCGTCGACGCCTTTGCACAACTGCACTAGCTCAGCGTCGCCGGGATTTACAACCGACGTCCCGTAAATAGGTGCTACTTTCAAGTGCATTTCGTTGGTGAAGTACAGACTGATTCTTGAGCGCGGTTAACCCAAAATTTCCCCATAACCAGGGGGAAAACAAATTTAGATTTTACGTCACTGTTCGGTTCATGACCTCACTTTTGACAGCTAGAGTGTTTGGTTTATGTTTTAGCGAAACATTTTGACATTTCTTAACTTTGGTAAATGCGTGCACGTTGTACGAAATTTGTAATTGATGCAGTAAATCAGCGGGGATGGATCTGGCACAGCAGCAGGAAAAACAATTACTATGAAAGTAATGGCTGAGATTTTCATCTCGCTATTAATTACATCCATTAATTTCACTTGTGAAGGGAATTTCTGAGAATTTTCGTATAGTGCAGAGCGTCTTTCTTCTTCCATGTTAGCGAAGCGCGAAAATCGTCCATCTTGGCTGTACTGTTGGATTCATAATTTGGAAATTCCGTTCCGGGTCTTAGATGCACATTTTTATAATGCACTCCGTCACTTCTTCAGCAATTATAACGAGTTCGTAGGACGAGAATTCTACGCAGAAAAATACTACGAATTCTATACCGAAACTAACAGGTCGAATTGCATTGCACATCCCGGAGGCGCCGCGACACTACACGACGCCTCGTGTAAACGACGTCAGTTTTGCGAAATGCGACAGACTCGACAGCGACGCTCAAATTGGCACAGAATCGACGCCTTCCTCCGAAACCTTGCGAAGGCGTCGTCGCGGTTCTAGCGATTCTCGGTGACCACAAAGAACGTTCCCACAACCGCATGTTCGGGAAATGTGGCGTCCCGGCGCCGGTGACCTTGGCGACACAGCGAACTTGTCGTGGAAAATGACGTACGAGGCGGTGCTTTCTGACCGCCCACTTCCACATGAAACCGACCGGTGACCGGTACTCTATCATTTCATGGGCGAGCGACGATGCGGGTGTAAAGTGACGACGGGGATGTTGATTGTCCGAAAATTGGATTGCTCACTGGTAAATTTCCCATACAGTTTGTTGGGTAGTCTCAGGTTCAGGACTTTCGGGAAGAATTCATGCTAAACATGATTTTTTTTTAGGACGAAATACCCGTTTAATACGCAATTTTGCGTCAAGGTATCCGAGAAAACTGACCGATAATACCAAATCCTAGGCTTAAGGGGACTTAACTTCGTAGCTCTTCCAAAAAGAACTCCAGTTGGAAACGGATGCCCCCATTACAGTATGCATGTCAATCAATGAACTCAAAGTTTGCTCAAAGTGATGTTTTTCGTACACGTTTCAACTCTACCTATATATACTCGTTCAATATCTGGAGCACCGACCTATTTATTACTCAGGTTGCATGAGTCGTAAAACAGAGATAATAATATGCATGCACCAGTAACTCATTGTGCAGCATTTAATTGCATTTAAATAATGCAAACAAAACATAACACTGCACTTGTTCTAATTTCTAGCAAATTCTATACTAAGGCCATCGTTTGTTCCTGTAATTCAGACTGTTGGGACATATTGGTACCAGACAATTCGCTAAATATTTTGGTTTATATATTAAGAAATAAGAACTTAATGAAATGGCAGTCAATTAATGTATTTAATATACATTTTAGGAAGATAAACTTGTGCATCTATTTCTGGTCGTCTGCACTTGTACATAAATATGACGCTTATGCAAGCTTTATACTAGATCACGTTATCATTAAGTGGTCATAGAGCGATAGTATTTGATAGATGCATCGAGAAGTGATAAGATAGCCGCTGTCAACAACATATCGCCACCACTAATCGAGATAATTCGCTTGATTTACTCATTTTCCAATTAACGGTTTTCCCGAGAAAATTTCGAATCACAGCTTCCGCAAAAACCCAAAAACCGCAAAAACCCCAAGGATTGCGCTCCTCGGAAACGGATAGTAGGTATACCTGATTTGTCGTTAATCCTATTGATTCATCGAGGAGGTGGCGAGAAGAATGGTCTTAGGGAATAAAAATTAACTCAACTTTGGGGACATTTAACTATTAATTTTAATTGATTGGACATGAAAATTTCTGGATTTTCTGGAATTAAATTCTGGACAGGGCCCATTGACAAAACAAGACCTTGTTTAGCTACAGAACTAAAAAACACGCCCTTCGTCCATTATCATGAGGTCAAATCCGCTTAAGAAGGAGAACAAGTCTCAAAATGTTGGGCTTTTAAGCTCCAATTTGATGGTTGCATACGTCACGCACCGATGATAACAATGATCCAGCCTCCATATCCCAGCGAAGGATGCAAGAGCCGGAATCAGTCTAGCACCACTGATGCACGTAGGGTCTGTTTCCCTATGAACCCTTTCACTTCCCGGGACACCGACGAAATTACGTGGCCGGATGGGCTCACTTGGCACACGGCACTTGCTGCGCAGCTTCATAACAATCCTAACAGAGGTTTTGAGATCGACTATCGTGACCCACGTGCGCTCCTTGCTTCTGGTGTGGTTTTGAATAGGCAAACGTCACAAGCTCGCTACGCATTGGATTTAGAAATTTGGCACCCCTAGACAGCAATAGTACAGCTCTTCCATCCCCGCTCATTCGCGAAGCTTACAAAAGAAGCGTAGATTGGAAGAAACTCCAAGAAAATATTGGTTTCAGAGCTGTATTTTGACAAAAACTCGCCAGAGATTATCTTGTTTTCCATCGTTTTACTATATCTAATCGTTTCTTGAAATTTTCCCAAATTAGCCGCACCCTCGTCTGGTGCACCATAACACTCGGCGCTCCTTTACCCTATACTTAAATCTGGCTCTGTCAGTATCTCGAAATAGTGAATCGTGTGGACTCTACTTCGGGAACTCGCGCAAGGGAACTCGCGCACAGAGCGTTGTCTGAGCGACACAGCCTTAAGGGGAAATGGTATTATGAGGAATGAAGATGTACCGAGAGCTAGTGGAGGAAACAATTTGTTCTCTTCGATTTAAGTAATGCCAATCAATTGTGAAAATGTATGCCTTTCAAGTATGGGTAGTAGCACGGATCTAATTATATCTGTGTTAATAGTAAGATTTAGTAGACAAGTTTCTGTAAGTTCCTGTATCGAGAGCTAGTGTATAATTTCGATTGAGTAATTGTGTGCGTATGTATATCGGCATTTGCGCAGTGTATCTACTGAAATGAACCATGTCATGACTAGCAAGTACGACAAAAAAGGCAAACTGACTAGTAAGCCACGATTGTACATATCGAAACACGAACCTAATAAAAATAGAAATACTTGCCATGTGTATAACTACACTGCTCACAGACTTGAATAGTGGAAATTTCATTCCCTACTGCAGGATTAGCAAAGAGTTCCACCTCGGAGATCAAAGATGATCAGCGAATCCCAGACGGTACTCCCAGATTTGCAGAGGTTGTTACCGAAATGATAACAACTTTGACTCCTAATTTATCGGGGTGAAGCTAAAACTCTGCTTTGCGCCTCCGGGCTCAGAGAGCTATCCGAGCCCGACGCTCGCTAGAACTCAGACCCATGTTCTGACTAAAGTGAGGTTACATCATCCGTTTGTCACCTGACAGGAGCTTTCCAAGCCCGAGATCACAAACAGCGATGTCGTTCCCAAAGTTTGTCAGAAATTCTTCGTATCCGGAAGACTTTCGATTGGACTTTAGATTCACATATCAGAATATTGGGTTCGTTTGCTTGTAAACGCACAAAACATTTATTTGTGTTATAAAGACGCACTGTTTACTCTCAAAACAACATTCATTGGACGTTTCCCAGGCATTACTAAAAACCAGGCATTACTAAAAACAGGTGACACGTGCCTCATTCAGGCAATTGTTGCCAAACGGATATATCGCGCAAATCCAGTTAAAGAACAAGTGGCGCTCTGTTGTAATGTAATCGTTGGGAATTTTTCAACGATTACTTGATAGTCGGGGAGAGGATTGTCATCAATTGGATATGTCAATTAATTTAATTGTTAGGATGAGGAGATCATTGAATTAGCTAGTTCATAGATGGTAAAATGGTACGATTGTTAAAAATTACAATTTTGGCGATGTCACCACCAAACTCCGACCAGTAAGTTTAGCGCCCATCTGCGACCCTGATCCTCGCACAGCGCTCACCTGTGTGGTAACAACGGTGCTGTCCGAACGAGACGTCATCTGAGTGTACAGCATCTTAAGTCACCTTCCAGAGCACTCACACACACGGGCAAACAACGTCAACTCGTCATCGGCAATGTCTCAAAGCATACTGTCAGGATGAAGTTATTCCAGACTGAAAACAACTTGCCGCGAACTGAGTGATAAGAAATGCGAAGCCACGAGATTGCGCGAGCAAAGTCGAAGACGAATCGGGAATTATCGTTATCTTGGTTTGGTTGACGCCATGTTGCCGATCTAGATAACGCGCTTTTGTCATTTGTCTATTATATCTGCGATTTGTAGATAGGTCGGGAGAACAGGGTGGTAGGCTTTTTGTGCCGCCTGTTGTTGGTGCTCTATTTTACAGTGCATCTGTGACGGCAAATTGTGATAGATTTTCTCGGACCTATATAAGGAAGTCTGCTTTTTTATCGCGAGGGAAAAAAGTTCCCGTATAATACTAATGATCTACCTCAAGGAATGGGTTTTAGCAGTGGACCCATTTCAGACATGCAAACCCTCCCTTCGGCCTTGAAATAAATCTAGTTGCCGTGGGCCTTTGGTATTAGTAACCGACGAATGGCGCATGTAAACGGCAGTGTACAACGATCAAGACTTCGACAAAAATTGTTTTTCATGCTTTTTTTTTTGTGAAGTTCAAGATTTCCAACAATCAACTCCCGTGGGAGCGACAAGCAAACTAAAAAGCACTTCAGGGGAGTACAGATAACCTTTCAAGCATAGATTACCTATGTGTCTGATATCCTATATACTCTATTCCCATGTGTGAAATAACGAGAAATGCGAGGAATGCAAGTTGATATGTCACGCAGTCCCACAGGGCGAGTAACCCCACTGAACTTTTCACTTCTACCACAGCGTCTACCTATAAGGTGGACAAACCCTGTTAAAGGTACTCCCTCACACCCTTCTGCGTTCCGTTGTACGGGCATACAGAAGTAAAAAATTACAAAAATCATGCCCGAGCATTGTATTGGTCTACACTTGCATTGCAGAAGGATGCGATGTCGAAGATGGGCGAGGAGATCGTTAGTAAGTAATTAAAGAACCCGAAACGACGTTTAATTAAAAGAGAAAATAATGTACAGGCTCAAGGTCACCCGGCTCTCTAGTTGAAGGTAATTTTAAATTGTACTGTGTAAGCGCTGGTCAGCCACTGAACACGTAGACATGACCATCGTAGTACACTTAAAAATCATCGCTTAAAAAATGCAATTAGATTCACCTTAAAATACACGAAAACATTAAAAAATAACGTTAACACGTAGATCGATCTAGCATCACCCTCTTACGGTATTATTCAATGGTGCCACAGTCAACATTTAGACTTTTTATCATAATCGGACTATCCGAGGGCCTAGACCAGGAGACTTAAACTGGAGGCTTAAAATAAATTCTTTCCTATACAGCTGGGATTAATAAGGAACGCCCTTGACCGTTTCATTGCCGCGTGTTAATTGAACCACTACGAAACCACCAATGAGTAAGTCGTATATATTAAAACGCGCCGGTGTCAATTGTGTCAATAGCCCAGGTGGCCGACAGGTAGGCAGGTCGGTCGACAGGAGTCAGCGCACCTTTACAATTGCCTGCGTAGAGGTCACAAGGATCACAGGGCCGTCTCAAGTCAATACTCCAGCTGGGTGCTATATGTAAGAAGTAACCAACATGTTATAGAGGTACACAAAGAGTAGGCAGACACCTTCTATGGGTTCCCTGAATTCGAATAAATTGCCGCGTGTGTAACAATGCAGGTGATCAACTACGTGATCAACAATGGACGTGTCGTCTTTGTAAGATATCTTCGTGAGAGATGCGAGGATTCGGAATCGATTTCCATAAATTATGCCACTGTTGGAGAGTCTATTACGCAATATTTTGCGAAACTTCACGCCTTTCATCGGATCTTGCTGGATTTAATCGATTTTTTTTTTTTTTTTAATATTGGTCGTTTTTATTTTTGGTGCAGGTGCAAGTAGGGAGAAATTTTTAACGGTCAAAGCTAAAATTTGCTACTTAACACGTTTGCTTCCAATTTCGTGGCCCGTCCACGACTTTGCATTTCGATTCTAGCTTCACCGAACACAGTTGAAAATTCTTGCGGATAACTTGGAACTTGAAGGAAAATATTTTTCATTTCGTCAATGCCACGATGATGAACAAGGAATCGCCCAAAATTGCTCCACAAAAATTCGCAACCACAAAACCGAAAAATCGAGCGTTAAGAAACATTTCGCAACCGTTTTAAATAAACAACGTGCTCTACGAATTTGTGAAATTAGTAAAATTACGCACTTTGTGGTTTTTTGTCTTTATGAGTGACCGCGACTGCATCTCGTTGAATGTTGACAGACAAAGTTGGCATGCATTAGCGAATGCAGCTGCCAAGACCTTGGTTTACAAGCAAGAGTAATATATGGCGTAAACAGCCCATAAACTCGGGTTCACCTCGGTAGGGTGAACCCTTGCTAACAAGAGCTATCAGTGCAGCGCCCTGGCATGCATGTCTATGTTTATTTAAAGAAATTCACTTGCCCCTTCTTTCAATTGCGGTTGTAGACCCGAAACATTTTCTAAGGCCCGGTATTACAATATTTTTCAACTCAGAGTTAAGCTCTTAACTCTCAGAAACAGCTAGTTTTAATTGCATGTGTTTGGTTGTTGCCAATTAATTTAACTCCCACTTTACCTGCGAGTTAATTGTAACACTGGTCCTAAATACTAAAAATGAAAACCCAGGGAAACAACATGTACCTTTATCATTAGATATCACGAACATTGTATCATAAAATTACATACATTATTTTACGAGATAACGTTCGTGACCTCTTACGAAAAAATTAAATAATCGATACCCAGGTCGAACCTTATTAGCCAGCCTCGGATGTATTCCATTATCAGCATGAAGTTCGCGAGGGATAAGATATCTTTATTTGCGTAGCATTTTCAATAGGAGCCCGCCAATGTGACGGCACATCAAAGATTAGTTCCAAACTTTGACCATACTTTAAAAAAAACTATTTTGAAAGCATCCACTTGAAAAAAAATATATATATATATTATTATTTCTTTGCTTTGACAAAGCACGTCGCGGAAAACCTCGCATATACTAACAAATTCACACGAAAAGTTGACATATAGAAAGACACATTGTCGTAAAAGAATACAGGTGCACCAGCTATTTTGAAGTGCATCATAACTAGCAATAACATCAACCGTAATCGGCATGATTACGAGTCAAGATCGCCTTTTCTCTGACCCTTTTCCCATCGCCGGTGTCGTGTCAATAGAACTTATGGTTGGGTTGTGAAATGTTCTGCTCAAATAAGGCTTGAAATCACAACCAGCTCTGCTGGCTCGATACTAGTTCAACCGTTCATCATGATAATCTCACTCTAGCAACTGGGAATAGGTAAAGCAAGTACGAGTAAACTACTAGACCCTTAGACCAAGACTGTTACCAACAACTGTTTTCTGCTACACTTGCTTTTCAACGGTTTGAGCAAGCATGCTGAACAGAAATAATGTTAGATGTATTTATCCAGATTGTATAACTCACATTGCATGCCTATTTTCTAGCCAGCCATAATTATGGATAATGGAATACTGTTTCATAATTGATCATGCCACATGCAACTTCTTAAGGTATAAAGCCAACTTTCATGAGTGTAAAGGTACTGGTATAGTGGTGTAACATAAGTGTGTCACTTTAGTTTCATTCCAAAGATCATCTTTCTTAATTTAATCAAGTGCTTTGTGTCATGTTGTCAGAATAGATACATAGAAGTAGGTATTCTTCAATACCAATGAGCTCTAGGCAGTTTTAATTATAAAGAATCTTGCCTTTTGTCAAAGGTGTGTCAGATAGGGTGCTTTCTTTAGCATTCTTACTTATCAAAAGAAACTCCTTCCAGAGATATAAAGTATTGTAATAATATTGAAGTCTTATGTGGCACATGTACAACAAAATCAAATCATCATACTGTAATAGAATTTAGGTATATTTTATTGAACCTGTCTGTAAACTAATTGAGCTGTGGAATACTGATGTCTCTTTAAAAGTGTCATTTTGCCAGGCTCTGGGAACGAATTTCAAATTTTTCAGAAGTGGCTGGGTCAAGCAGCATGATGGTCAAACAAAATAAAACATTTGTTTAAAGGTGTTGGATAGGTTGACAGTTGGAAAAATGTCTTAATATTCACAGATTATCCAATTCAACGGATTTTCCAAAATGTTAACTTTACCTCTTGCGTGAGATCGCCAGCAGTAGAACCGCTGCATCCGCTGAAAGCAGCGTCATCAGAATCGTCATCAAGTCGCGGGTTGTCTGGCTCCGAAGACGTACTAGCCGTCGATTCACTGACAGCCCGGCGGCAAGGTTCGGCAGGACGGGCATCGTCTACATTTAGTAAGTAAGCCGTAACATCGTGCGCCCCTAATCGATTGTAGCGTCCCAGTGCGTTCAGGTCGTTGAAGACGCTCTGCTGGTCATCCAGCAGCGATAGGCTCTTTGGATGTACATAAAGCTGCCTCTGTATCAGAGTCTCAGCGTGCACTAAAGTCCAGCTGGTACCGTTCATCAAGTCACTCACTCCCAGGCGTGACACATCGTATCCAAGGTACGAGTCCGGGTTCACACGCAACAGGCTTAAAATCAGTGCCAACTGCACGAGTTCGTCACGGTACATTTTCTTCAAGCACAACATTGTTGTCGCTTTTAAACGTCCGGGCGCTTCGTAAATGGTTCTTCTGCCCACTAGGGGCCAAATTTGTGGACTTCTGTTGAGTTGCTCTTAAATAAAGAAATATTGACAAAAATGAGACACTAATATTAATTATTTTAGTATATTTCTAGGGCCTTACAGGGCAATCAAACTCAATAAACTACAAACAAATTGATACTTTATCAGACCAGACAGAAAGTCAATCAATACAATGGCAGGTAAATGCCCATAACCTTACTTTGACACAAGCTGCGCCTTATCCTAGGCCAATGACTGATTGTGAACTATTGCGTCACCTATAACATCGCGGTTCTTGTTCGTATCACAGTTCCCATAATATTCATAATATCTTTATATGCTCAATTTTTAAGGCTAGAAACGCCAATGAACCCTTAACGTCGAGGAATGTAAATTTGCATCAGTCTGACAGCTGCGACTAAGTAGTAATTTACGACGAAAATCCTGATAAAAAATGTTACAAATCATCAAGTTTCTAGCAATGTCTTGGGTAAATTTAAAGACGCAGCACCCTAAGCACATTGCAAGTCTCAAAAATTAAACTAAATCAACGACATTCCAGAGGCAGACAGCGTGTGCCCAATGCAGGCAGTTTAGTGGTGAAATTAATTCGGTCTTACTCCTGTCTAAAATATTAACCTGTTTGTAAAAACTTATAACAACTTACATTCAAGCTCAAATGGAGCCAATGAAACCAAACGCATTCAAACATTGTTACAAAGTGCACCCAAGCATGAGGTACGTAGGTAAACTGTCAAACAAATCCACCGGCACTTTTCTTTGTTTTACACAAAAGTTTCGGTAGATGACACACGGCACACGCAGAAATCTTCGTTAATGTGGCAAACTGAAATCACTTTGTAGAATATTTTGGTGTTGTAATATCGACGAACAGAAGTACAATTCGCAACAGGACACAAAAGCTTGAAATTAGAAATTCATGTGACTCAGCATTCGAGAAACATCTGATTGAGTGCGTACTGCGAGCACTCACACTTGCTGCCGTTGAGTCGTCAGAGCGCATGCGCGTAAAATATGGAATCATGGAGGGAGAAAACCAGGAAAAACGCGGATTTTTAAACAGGTACAAAAAGGCGGGTAATTGCGACCTTACTTATTAGTAAACTTCAGCTATGAATAGTCTATATCTGCTGTAAACAAAAGAACGTGCGGCAATACACTATGTCAAAGTCATAGTAAGAAGTAAGAGCATACTCCAAGCTCGTTGTACAAGTGAACATCTTGTGTAAACGCCATTACTCATTCTTACTCATTTTATTAGATCCAAATTTCACACCGAAACGCGAAACAGTCGGGCAACGAAATGCCGATGGTCACGATTTAATTCACATTTTACAATACGAAAGACGTGCACTTGGAGAGTTAGTAAACAAACAGTCGTTATTTCCAAAGACCCTTACCTGTGGCATTCTTCGATTCAGTGGTGAAGGGGGTGAACCAGGCGAAAGACACACCATCTGCGGCATTTCTTCCACAGTCGTCATTATGTCACCTTTCTCGTTGCACTACTCAAACTTCTATCACACGTTTACACACACACACACACACATTCGCGCTGCACAAAAAGCCTAAATGTATTCATGAATGACGTCAAAAGCCTCGAGGCTAGAAGCACAATCAAATTCATTTTACAATCCTCGTTATGAGACTTTGTCATTTTGCCGAAACATTGAAAATCGAACCCTGCCGAAATGACACAGACACGACCGATCGTTTTACAGCGTCTACAAAACTCGCGGTAACCACTATTTTCCAATAACTAAACAATATTGTACGTTCGCGACTCGAAGCAACACTCAAATAACAGCTTCCTTGCGTCGATCATTTCAATTTTTACCAAGGCCGCCGCCGCTACCGCGCTGAACAATCACAAGCTAGCGAGGCAGTAATGCCACACGGCTGTCAGTGCTGGCGAGGTGTCCACATGGTGGCCGTCGAGCCTCCTCTTGAGTCCTGCCTAATGACGTCCCTCCCATTATTACAATCCACGCGACCATGAGTTATATATTCTTCATGCGATCGTCTATCATTGCTGCTATGGCAACACAAACTTGCTGGAGTGATGCGATGGTACACCATGCTGTCCGTATCATAGATTTATGTTTGTAATTTGTAATTTATTTATGCGCTAATTTAATTGTGCGAAGTGAGGACGAGCAGGGAACTGTGATGAACTCTGCAGAGTTGATGTCCCTTTCGAAGAGTTCCCATCTCAACTCAAGTGAAGATGTACGACAATTTTTTCAAGATAGACTTTTTTTACCAACTTGGAAAACAGACAATACGACCAATAAAACGATGTTGAATACGACGTCCAGTGGTATATTCAATTGAACATTTTATAGCTATGAAGATGTTGAAATATCCTGGCAGAGCTTCTACATTCGTCGAAAAAATTGACACAACTTCCCTTGCAGTTACAGTTATGGGTTTAGGACAATTCCTTGATTTTCAGATCTTGTGGTTTCATATTCTTTAGGATTACATGTTTCTCGTAGAAATACACTCTTTCTTTGAGTGAGCATGTACAGGTAAGGAGCAGTTTATTGGAAGATTGGCAGGGTCAGAACTCAGCTGTCAGGAGCTTCTAATCCCAAGTTATTCTACGGGTTAGTCTTAATGTTAATACAACGGCGTCAACACCAAACTCTAGAGTGAAATTTCAATAATGTATTCGTCAAACAATAGTTAGACGAGAGCGACGCTCGCAGTTTCTCATGACCGTTGCCCTTGGCGAGTGACAGGAAGACGCAAAAGCGAACGAGAATTGTAATAATGGTTATCAATTCCAGCCGGTATACCGGCACCGGCACTCCGCATTCATGTGACCAAAGAATATAATAACCTGTGTTTAAACTTAGCTTTGCGAACTACGAAATACGAAGTGTCCTGTTGTACCGCAATATGCTGTAATTTGTGTCATTGCGGGGGGAAAACAGAAATCTAATTTGACAGCCTACGAAACGACGGAGGATGACGCTTTCTCGTCAAGAACGACGCATGAGCAACTCATGGGGTGGACAAGCGAAGTAGGTGCTCATGGAACAAATCCTCCCATACCCCCAATAAACGCTGGACACCCTGGAACGAAAATACTTGAGGGTGTGTGGTTGAGGACAATTGGCCAAAATCAACGACTTGGTACACACATTCCTCGCTGAGCTGGTAACTATCAGCACCGGATTTTCTGTTTTGGTGGCTAGGGGTGGATACTTTCGGGGAACACGGGGGGGGGGGGGGGGGGGATTGAGTTGTTTTGTGTTTTCTTGTATATATAATGTTTACTAATATTATAAGTTTACTCAATTAGGTGGGTCGAGACCACCCCCAATCCCCTCTCCCACCTGAAAATTTCACTGTTCAACCCGTTAGTTCTCAGGGGCCCTGAAATCCATGCCCAAGTCCTGCTCTAGTGGCTTTCGTCATACCTGGACAAGTTCTATTCGAGTAGAGAGGCTGGATGGAATGATTGAAAATATGGACTTGTAGAAGAATCTTGTTATTCGAGATGCTTTTACCGTGCTTCGGAAGGGGCGTTTAGTCGGTGGTCAGTGGTCACTATAGGTGCTTTTCGACAGGAATTACAACTGGGATCGGGGTTTCTCTCTCCTCTTCTAGGCCAGGCTATAACAACAATGTTTCCCTTCTTTACCTACTCATTCATTGATATATTGTCAAAATATATTTAAAAATATGTTTATTGATGAAGAACTTTACAAAATATAGATTCGTGAACGGAAAGATTGTTGGATGAGCGTAGCGAGCGACGTGAAGACTATAGTTTACTACCCGAAAATTGTATTTATTTATTTTTATATATATATGTTTGTTTGCTCTCTCTCGGCAAAACAGCTGAACCGATTTGGGTGCAATTTGCAGGACACCTTCGAAATCTCTGAATCTCTGAAACTGCGAATTATGTTTCTCTTATAGGTTGTAGGTGGGTGGTTCGAAATGATGGTGCCCCGAATGTCAAACCTCAAAGTGGGGTTTGAAACCTGGATGTGCGGATTGAATCATATTGGAAGTGAAAAGTGCATTATTTGACGCGTTCTTGAAGACTGCGTTCGTAACAAACGAAGTCGTTAACGAGTAACGGTCTATAACCACGGGTTCAACTGTTATTTCTTGGGCAAATCTTAATGCTTTGTTAGATCAAGCACTATTTTAATCAAAGTTACTAAACCTTTGCTTTTACTTGTGATTTGGATGATCGTTGCCTCATGAAAGGTAAATTATGTTATTTTTCATACTTATACTTTCAAGTACTCTTTTACATGTTTGAACCAACCTGTCAAATATTTGTAAGTAATCAATTGAGATCAACAAATATATTATTATTATAATTATTAAATAAATTAAAAACTTTTTATAAGTGAACTTTACCGAAATGTCCACTAAAAATGCTAGATATGCTAAATTTCGCTTCGCTCGCTCGCTATATAGACCAAAGCGTTGGTCGGGGGGGGGGGGGGGGGGATGTTTAGTCAGGGTCAAAGATGTATACATGTGCATTCGCTGTTTGACAAATGAGTCGGCGGCGTGATACCATGTGATACCTGTTACGCCAGGCAAGGTATCCAGTGTTTACTTTTTGGGACACGGATTTAAGCTGACTATTTATTTGGATCTAAAAAATGTGGCTTCTTAGGAGCGAGGAAGGTTCGTAGTTCCTCGTAATGAGGCTTGTAACTTATCAATTGCATGCATTTGCAAATTCTAACCTCATTCTTTGTTATGCATCTTTCTTAGGCAAGGAATTCTTCTTGCTACCAGGACAGAGTTATTTGGTGGGTCGTAAAGATGGTGACTTGGTCTTGGAAGGCGATGCATCAATAAGTAGGAGACATGCTTCATTATCAGTCTCCAGGAATTCCAGAAATAAGGTAGCTTGGTAGACTTGGTATTTTCATGTGGCTACCTTATCAATGCCTATAGGCCCCATAATGATTCTTGCGTTCTCAAGCATAAACATTTATATTTTCAGGGATGTGTTGTCACCCTGCGTGATTTTAAATCTAAGTACGGCACTTTTAAAAGAAAAGACGTTGATGAGTGGGACAGGATACTACCTGAGCATGATGAGATAGTCGGAAACGGAGAGGTGATCAAATTCGGCATAATATCTAATATTTGGATGTAAGTAAATAACTAAAGTTTGCATTTTGTTGGTGAAAACATAAACTGTAAGAATTTGAGCTCTTGTAGGGTTGACATGTAAATTAAGAAAGATGGGACCCATGAAAAAGCAGGAAATTCCAGCTGAGTTCCCTAACCTTCTCGTCCTTATTCCAGAGTGAAAAAATGTGTTGTCACACCCTCAGGCTTGACAACAGCACAGAAAAAAACATTGGCTACTACTTTGGCTAATGTTGGCACAGAGTTTACTGCCGACTGGATGGAGCAATGCTCACATCTGACCATGAACACTGTGACTTTAACTGTAAAAGCAGTCTGCGCTCTGGCATTGGGTGTTCCAATCGTTACCCCAGATTACTGGCGACAATTCGATCAAGCAGCAACCCAAAATCTGTCTACCTCCCTTGCAAAAGACTTTATACCGCCTTTTGGGGAAAGAACCCTCGATGCTTCCCGATTTTCCCTTGATGTCCATAAAGGCCGTAGACAGTTGTTTGCAGGTATGCGTTTTGTTTTCGCCAATGAAGAGCAGCTGAGAAAGAAAGGTTGCTTAGTTACTTCAGCAGGTAATACGCTCAGTAAAAAATGTGCCTTTCTCTATACGTAAGAAACCATAGAATAATCATCAAGTACTTACTTGACACTTTTATCCTCCAAGGTGGCGCAGCTGTTGCATACGATGCACATACATTTTCTTTCAGACAGCTTTGTGAGCCACAGACGGTACTGGTTAACTTCTTCAGCAACGAAAGTCAGGAGTTGCTTGCGGAGTTTTCAGCCGCCATTGGTAAGTGACGTAATTGCTGTTGACTGATATTTTTGGATAGAAAGGATAGAGGTGGGAGGGGGTGGGATAGATCCAAATTAAAACTGTTCTCTATGTAAGTAGAGATATATTTTTTAATAAGTTACAAGAAAGATTGGTATATATGCCATAAACAGTACTAAACAATAAACAGGACTTACTTTTTAAATTTTGATAAGAATATATGTAATATAAGAATAATAATAATAATAAAATTTTTTAACAGCGTATTCAGAGGGGCACGGAAGACGAAAAATTCCAGAAGCGGAGATTGGCCTCGCTATTCTTGATTGTTCAATAGAACGTCATTGTAATCCGCTGTACCGACCTGTATCTTCTCTTTTACTAACTGTATCCTTGGAGACGCAGACACAATCATTGGCCCCAAACACCCAGGTCCTTGCATTGGAAACGCAAAATTTGCACCATCAAGAAGACAGAAGAAATTTGCCAAAAAATATTGTCATTCCTGATAGTGGATCTTGCTCGAAGGGTAAAATTAAGAAAGAGACACAAGATGAAACACTGGACATTTTGCCAGTTCAGCCGGAGTCAACCGACAGCGAGAATAGAAGCCGTAAACGGCAAGGAGATTCACTAATTGAAGAGCCTCACTTCAAAAAACCAGCATCTGTTTGTCTGGCCTCAACGAGCCTCTTTACCAAAGAAATATCCACGGAGAGAGCATTCTCAATACTAGACGATTCACAGGACAGCAAGGAATCCTTGAACTTGGATTTAGATGCTGGACAAGGGTACAATGAAAACGAGGATGACCCGTTCAACTTTTCTAAGTGTACGAGGTCACGGCCATCGCGCAAGAGAGCCGGCACATTACAAGAAGATGATGATCTATTCGGATCGTTGGCGTCGGTCACAGAAGATATACAAATTAAAGAGGAGATTCCAAAACCGCTTGAAGTAGATGAAGATGAGGACATGTTTGCTGCAGATGAGACAGACAACGTTCTGATAAATTCAAATTTATCTTTGACTAATAGCCAGGAGCCAGTTGACTCACTTACCAAAAGGAAATCAAGAAAGGTTTTAAAAATAGATGAAGCAAAAATATTTGAGGCTTCGACATCAAATAATAAATTTGTGCAAAAATCTCAATCGCTAAGAGGTCAAGGACAGCTAAATGAGATCACATCTAAAGATGACAAACCTTATGTATCGCTTAAAGGATTTTTGAGCGTCATGAAAGTGGTAAGCAATCAGCTGCCGTACTATTGCTAGGTAACCCACTAGGTAACTGGACTCAAGCCTGCATATCCTAGCTGGCAAGCCAATAAGTGCAGCAAGATAGGCTGAAAGCTTGTCAAGCTATTTAAGGAGTAGCATGTCATACTATGAAATTTAATAGTAATTTATACATATCTTTATATTATAGTAATAATAACATTATTCTCTTTCCCTTTCCTCCTCTCAGAAAAAACGCGAGCCAGTCGACATAGATGATTTGCAAGATGCCATCGAGTGCCTTGTAGTGGTGGAGAAAAAGCCGCTTATTGCAAGGCGCGAGCCGCCTGTATTTGCCGAAACTTCCTCGTCCAATTCCGCTCTCATCAACTTCAAGCGTTTCCGCAAGATAATGCATGTGCCAAGCCATGAAACAATTGTCATCGATCGAAGCTCTGCATTTAATGTGTCTAATAAAAATAATAGTACTTCATCTGAGGAGGAAGATCGACCTGCTGAAAGCCAACAGTGCTTTGAATTTGTTTCTAAGAAGCGGAAACGTTAAGCCAGTGTCGTGGGTAAGAGATCAAAAAATTTGATTTGGTTACAAAATGTAATGGTATCGAAGGATTACAATATTGATCAATCAGTACACAAACAATCACAAGTAGTGCAAAAAAAATCCTACCAGATTCATTTAACTAAACAATCTTCTCGCTTTATAACTACATGAATGGGTCACTTTATTCCACATTTGATAATGAAGCAACATTTATTACTAATTTCATGTTGAAAATCAAACCCTTGTAGGGAATAAGAAGGGTTAAACAAAAAGTTTTTTTTACTTTGCTTTATTTGTTTACTATTACAGCTGAGCATAAAATTTTTTGTCAAGTGAAACTTTTTTATACATAAAATATGTAAAGATAATAGAGGTGATACGTTGAGTGTATAGATTCAACGGTTGTACGCAAGGTAGAGAATAACCCCTCCATATTGCCAGTATGCCCTATCACGAGCCATGATATTAAGAACACAAATGGTGATAAGGTATAAAAATAAAGATAAAGCAATAGCATGTAAATTGACTTATTTCTTCATACATCATCCCTCCCTAACACTCATTCCAACCTTCAATATAAAGAGTTGATAACACTTAGAACCTGCAGTGACCTGGATCCATGCCTATTACTTAAACCAGAATTAAGATACCAGATTAAACACTTAAACAATTTCATCTAGTTGACAATCTTTACTTCGTGATTCTAAAAAATCTGCAGTTGATGTAAAGTCGAGTAATATTTCTTTTATGGAACTGAGTGTCTTTAAATTATCCCTATGCACTTTTGATGAAGTCCTGCGATAGTGTACCCCAGATAGCATTTTGTCGACAATGTAATGGAGCCAGAGGACATTATTTGCTGGCGCAAACTCCCGCCAATCATTTCTGTAACAGAAAACAGAGATTGTCAGGCAACCCATTATGTTAAGCTAGCAGTATTGCCTTGAAGTATGACCTATATGTGTGATTAAAAAAAAAACAGACATAAATTACCTTCTTTTTGAAAAGGCAATGGAAATGTTAAAATAATTGATCACTTATTGACTGGAGCTTTAGGAAGCCAAAATCGTCTCTACTTTTCAGGTAAGGTACAGAATAATATAATGATTATAGAAGCGAAGCGTTTTATGTTTTATCAGTAGTTAGCAAACATACACAGCAAAAACCAAGTCACGAAAAAGATTGACATTTTTTTCCCCATAGTCAATAACAATAAGTAACCATTTTCCTTGCGTCACTTAATACCTGTAACTTATTAGTTTATGTTAACATTTAGATCTCTAATTAAGAGTAAAAGAGTGTTAAGAGTCAAGTTAAATTAAGAATCAACGCTGAAATACTCACCGGCAATTCTCTCTCATTCTGCGGTAGATATCGAATTGGTAGTCTCCAACCGATACAAACAGTGAGTCGTCTTGCGATAGATCGTTGTATATGCAGCACCCGTCGTAAGTCATTCGAGACAGTGTAAAGTCAATGATTGAAACCTGAGAACAAAATAATCAACATTAGTTCTCCATTAGCACATTCTTGAATGAATTTATACTCTGAATGCTGAGAACAACCATGATTACAAAAATTCCTGCTTTGTTTTTAGCATCTTACACTAGTACAAGGAGTCCCCCCTTACCACCTTAACAAGTGTCTATAGTAGAAGAAAAAATACTACAAAGTCTGCTTTCAGGAATCAACACAATGAAATTAAACTGATTTGATCAAGAATTGATTCTATTTGCAGATTGGTTTATGGCTTAATTAATCTTTGATTCAACTAGATTTGATTTTCAAGCCGATTGGTACACTTCACACCAGCAAGCATATCAGAAAGATTCATTGATACAAACCCTACATAAGTTTAACTGTTATTATGAGTGACTATTAAACCTCAGAAAGTGTAATGTAATAGGGAAAATCGGAAAAGTAAAAAAATGGCTCATCGAGAGTTAAAACAGAATCAAAACTTACTTGAACGCCGTTAGTCTGAACTTTATGTGCTGTTCCGTTCAAATTGAGCTCGTAATGCTTGACATTTGTTTTTGAAACTAGGACATTGCCCCAGTGTAAATCACGATGTTCGAATTCGATGCGCCGTTCAGCAGCTGCCAGTGCATACGCCGTCTGGAAGTAAGCAGCCAAAGTTAACCACACCGCCCACATTTTTTCGGCATTATAACTAGGAAAGATTCTAAGCTAAGTTTTATTCCACACGTAAAAGCATTTAAACAATTAACTAGCTGCCCAACATGTGTGTAACAACTAGTCGGTTATGGGCCTTCGGTTATGGGTTTGCATCAGTCGATTTTTTCTTTTAAACCCCCCAAGTGTTGTAGTGCGTTTTAGAATAGAAACATTGATTACTTTAAATAAATAAATATTAAATAAATATTTTGAGGTTTTTGTGGAAACGATTTTTCATTGAGTGCCAGATTACCTAAATGCAGCAGACTAGATACAACCTGGAATATTATTAGACACTAGGAACTGGGAAGGGTGATAGCCGATAGGTAATTAGCTTGAATTAAAAGTCACAGGGAATGCCTGAGTACGTTCAACCACTTATTCTTCCTCTGCGTAGCCGGAATTCGCAGCCTCCCTGGATGAGTATGAGTCTAGTCATATTTGAAAACAGACTATGCACCAAACCCACACCCATCCAGAGAAACCAAGAATGATAACATCTTCTTTGAAGACACATTCTTCGCATCTTCTACGTTGATTTTCTCCATTGGCATGTGCTACACTTGTTGCCATCATGAGTGGACATTTGGAAAGATGAAAGAAGCGTGAGGCTAACTTGGCAAATAAGTACATGGATGGCTAACGCTCGACTGATATGTACAATGAGCATGTGTTGTACTGTAAGCATACCTGTAGAAAGACAGAAAGTGCCTGAGAAGAGTTATTGAACTGGAATTTTTCAAGGTCAGCTCCACCGTTGGCCAGCTCAAGAACAATAAAAAGTTGGGTCTCAGAGAACACTTCTGGATTGTCGTTTTCTGTGCCTGAAAGCAAAGAAAGAGCGATATTAGCCTCGATAACAGTGGGAAGACCAGAACTGCTGGCATAATTAACACCAAAGTTTAGCAAACTGCGTACAACTAAAATTATCTACCTACAAACAATATAATAAACCTTCTAGTCTCATTACAAAAGTTTGTGGAACTAATGTACGAGGTAATTCAGGTAACACGGCCAAGGGGTGCTGGTCAAAGAGCAGTTATGACGCTGCATCTCTTACCCGATTCATCTGCAAACTCTTGCCAGAGCTGCAACAGCCGAGGAGGGTATTTCCCGATGACGCATGCAGTCCGTTTGACCTCGACAAAGCCGCTTGTCAAGTCTTCACTAACGCCCGCAAGCTCTGCGTGTCGCAGGTCGCTCAGCTCTCTGCAATGCACAACACGTTAGATCATTCCATCGGCAAGAGAAATTTTACTTTGAATCTTATAAGGTTTCATTAGTTTATTATTATTATTTTTTTTACAGTACATCTCGAGTGCTCATCACCACTTACGGTATACCGCACTTATCTAAATTTCATATTAAAGATTCTGTTAATTTAACCACAGCTGGTTATGCACACTTCAAGTCACAATGTACGTGACAAATACTTGATACCAATTACTATATATGCTAGCATTATTAGGAAATAATCCCAGTGGATACAAAACTCCATCTTACTTTGTGATGACGATCTCCGAGAGAATCTCGTCGAAAGTTTTCTGGTGCTCGCCGTTTATCAACTCGTCGCCAGCAATTGGAATGATCTTGAGAACTGAGCTCTGATCTTTGGACTTCCACATAAACACCTCCCCATACAACCCCTCCCCGATCTTGCGGCACTGGCTCAGGTATCTGGAAGTATGGTAATCAATTATTAGAACCTTTCTACTGTACAAAGTAACGAACAACTTTGTGAACAGAATAAATTATTATTCAACTCTTAAGTTATGGGGATAAATCCCAAAAATGTCTATTACTTGACTTAGGTGATTATAACTTTTAGGTGTTGCAATGATATATTATTCAATCTGCAAAGAGTCCGAATAAGGCCGGTAAGCAACAGTTGATAATAGTCGTCACGGAGACGTTTTTAGGCAAGAAACTTGAGGTCTGACGATGTGTTGTTTGTTACAAATTATTCGATATATCAATACACCAATCAATCCTATCAAGATCAAGCAAATTAAATTAAATTCAAGTTAAGAAAGAAATCCACTTACTTTTCTGGCATGATGTCATCAAATGGTATGGGTTCTTCTTGACGACACTTTTGCAAAACAACGTCACGGGCTGTTATAGTGATGGACTCTTCTGCTAGAATTTTTGGATTCTCTGCAATTGAGACAGCTGAGAAGTCTTCGGTAGTTTCACTAAGTTTAGTGCAGAAGCCATCTGGAATAAATAAGATTGCAGGTTGGTCTAAGTCATCTCCTTACCATGACAACATAAAGTAATCAAAATCAATTGAATTCAAATGCAAAAGGAAATTTCTGGAGAATTGACCCACAGGTAAAAAAAGAGCTAGAAGTGAACTGAACAGGAATGTCATGCTCTTCCTTATACCATAACTACCTACCTAAATTAACAGTTATCAATATTGTTTAACTAATCATAGCCATATGACAACGTCAATCTATCTCTAAAAAACGCACCCATTTTAGTAACCGGTGGAGCCAGAATGCCATGAAGGTCTCTGAAGCCATGCGAGTCCTGCCGTGGCTTCGCTAAAAGTTTGCCCGGCGCAACCGAGAAGCGACGGGAGGCGGCTCGCGATCTCGAACTTAGCCGCATTGACGGCCGCTTGCTGAATGCCACACTGGGACGCACTGTCAGTAACTCCTTTTTGGAAACCGTTTCACAGCAGGCTTGTTCAGACTCAGTGGCTAATCCGGAGACTGTCGCAGGTTCTGCATGACAAAAGACTGGCTTGAAATCACTGGCATAATAAATAATTAATTATAGGGTACATTACTAAGTCCGGTTACAAATATATCCGAAGACTCATCTCAAAGGTCAATCAAATTCGTCCATGTTCATCTTAACTGCACATACTAAGCCTTATTACAACAAAATTGATCTTTAAATATGATTTCAAGCTAGCTTCTTTGACACCTATTATTTTGGTTACGCCGAGCGGTTCAGAACAACAGTCAGATGGAAATGTGTGTATATCAAAAATTGTTGAGGCCCAGAGGTGAAAGCACCATTATTTCATGAGAATCCTATTATATCTTGTAGATTAGTTGCAGTTAATTGAATGGTTTACACTCAATTAATCTTTATTAATACCAACTTCAACACTGTTGATAAATAAGTATTGATATTTGAGTCACAATTATTTAATCACATAGGTTTATATAGCCACAACCAAATAACATGTGTTGGAGGCCCATTTGCTCAGCAGAACATTTAACATATGCCCCATAAAATCCTTAAACCTTAAAATAACCACTGTCCATGTTTCGACAACGTTACCGAGACCATTTTTATGTGTCTGAAGAGCCTTCTGTTTAATTGGTTTATTGACCGAGTATGATTGTACAACAATTTAAGGGCCAGGCTTTTTGCCCCGAGCCCAAGAACCTAGAAATATGCAACATCCTTAAGAACGCGGCATGCAAGGTGTTAAACGCTATGTAGCCTGAGAAGTGAACGTGAGAGGCTGTTCTTGCCTGGAGCACCGTAGGGTGGAATGCTAACCTCTAATTAGCTAACCATATTCAGATAATGCTCTTTTACAATTTCACTGTCTGTTATCCACTCTTTCTAGTTCTCCTGTATCGTCAACACCAAAATACAATTTTGCACTCATTGTTTGAGCTAATAGCTTTTCGGCTTTAATTTTGGGAGAATAGCAAAGATACATAAGCCAATAACATTTTTAGCAGATACAATTAAAATAATCACTGCTTATTACTTGGAATGTTTTTATACGTTTAGTTAAAATACATTAAAAAAATTGTCATAAAAGCAATAATACCCTCAAGACAAAAAAGAATATGATCATTTTTAAGGAAACTGAACAATAACCCTTGAATCTTTAGTCTAGAAAATATGATTTAGAACTAACAAGCAATTAGAACAGATAGATTTCCATACAATTTAAAACCTACAATTCATTAGTTCTTATTGGCATAGGTAGAAAAAGACACTTACCAAGATTTTCTCCAGCAGAAATGTGGTCTTCCCACTCTAATTTACCAGAGCAATTTTTCAATAAAGAGTGGTCTTTCCACCGAACTTTCCGGTTACGAAGATTAACATAGTTCATAACTGGGCTTGCCTGTTTTTCATCTGGAGCCAAATAGCTAGAATTTTCACTTTCACTGTCTATAACTGACAAGCGTGCTTTCAGCGAGTAAACACTGCTCAAGGAGTCTGCAGTTCCCTCATCGTGTTCCAAAGAACTTGCACTTCCACAATCATTTTCAGTCTCAGATGATTTTGATACCAAGAATTCTCCAATAAAGTTTGAGTTGGTCGAGATTCCAGTATCAGTTACAGTACTTGGGTGCACAGATTCGAGCGATTTAAGATGAGAACTGTCAATGCTAACGTCCTCTTTGATCAAGCTATCGGACTCCATAGAATCAGAGTCAGTCATAGCGGTTTTTGACTTCAACTTGAACTTACTGCTATGCGTTTTGGAGCCATGTAGAGAATTGTCAATGCTGTTGCAATGTCTGCCATCCGCATTACTCAAACAATCCAACTCAACAGAATCGCTGTCATTCAAAGCTAGTTTGGACTTCAATTCCTTGCTATAGCTTTTTGAGTCATATGTAGTATTTATCGATGAGATCAATTTTTCACCAATGGAAACACTGGTTGAGGTGCAGCCCAGCTTTACATTGAGAGGTAAATTAGGTGCCTCTGTACTAAGCTTCCAAATAGATTTGTTTCTGGAATTGGCAATCGGTTTTTTCACAGAACTGTTTGCCATTTCTAAATTGTCTGATTTTCTTAAGGGCTTATCACTGCCATAGCTGTTTGTGTTATCATCAGAATTTGACGACTGATTCTTACTAGAGCTATTCAGCAAAGATGGACAAACACACTTTCTTCTTCTAGGTGAGAAGTGAGAACTTGCCACAAAGCCGGAAAACATGTCTGGGCTATACGCATCATTACAGCACGTAGTTGTTTTTGGGCTTTTGGCCTCAAGCAGGATATGTTCAGGTGGTCCTTTAGGCTGCGATAATCGACTGCATGAAAGTTTTGGGGTGTCAACCAATGACTCATGACTGGATAGTAAATCACATACCGCTTCAGTTATACTTCGTAATGCTTCTGGATAAATTGGCGTGAAATCCATAATGTTTGGGTTGGTAGAGATTCCAGTGATATTTGGGGTGCTTGTGATTTGCCGGACATTTTTCTCGGAGTAAGATTTGCAACAGGAGGTTGATTTGTTACTACACCCAAGACAATCATGATCTAATGATTGAAGGAATTGCCCTTGTTTTCCTCTAAGCAATCCATAAGATCTAAGTTTGTACGTTTTACATCGAGAAGAGGGTGTGTATTTCACAAGTGGTTCTGCAAATAGGCTTCGGTCAGTCTTTGTAACCGAGTTACACATAGGACTCGTTTTTTTTTCAGCATCTTTTAGTGCAGATTCTCTGAAAAAAGGGGAGAGAATAGTGTAATTAGATCACTTGAAGGGTTACTGAAAAGTTACTGCTTGATTTGATGTATTGAACAATGTTATTTTGGCAATTTACCCCACTGAATTTTGTGTGAGTAAACTTAATTCCACTTAAACATGCTGGCCTTTTGATAAATACTTTTTAAACTGGCTTGTGAATGCTAAGTTAAGAACAGTGCTAGAATGGTGCTAAGGTTAGATAGAGTAGACATGTGTCTAAAAACCATAATAATGCTGGCCTTTTATCCATGGTAAATATGCATTAAAGTTAGTCTCTGATTCACTCATTAGATTTTATTAGGTCAGCTTGGTGCTTTGGTTGTCTTTAGAACCTAAGCTTTAAGTGGTAGTCCATGCCGATATGAAACAACACGACATGTTTGCTGGCGTGCTGCATTAGACGGACAGTCAAGGGAAGTGGTCACCTGGTTGAGTGCATGCTGCCACTATAGTCAGAATCCTTAAATTGACATCTCACAATCAGCTTGTTACACACAGAAATTAAACCCTAGTTAGATCATGAATATACAAGTATTAGCAGGTAGAACGAATGGTAGGTGTGTTGGTGACATCAGGGAAAAGCTCCCTTTGCAAAAATTGTGGTTTCAGATCAATGTCTGTCTACAAACAATTCCAAGTTTAAAATTGGAAATTCCAATTTAGGGGTTAAAGCCTAACTTTAAAAGACATTCATTTACCTAATAAAAGGTATTTTAAGTACAGTACTATGGCACTTTTCGATTAGTTCTTTTCCCCGAACATTCAGTAATTACATTTTTATGAGGTAGGTAGGCTCAAAATGACGACTTCCATACTTGGTAAGCTGAGTAGAGCTACGCAAAGCACAACTGATTTATTTGTATGATAAGCAAGTTAGGGGTATAAAAAAACTCGGGAAATGTAATGTTAAAATCTTTTTTATATTTAGTTAAAAATACTTACGGTGTTTTAATCGATTTTGGAATAATGATTTGTTTTGTGCTTGTTTGCAACAACTTGTCAAATGTGCTGTCACTGTTCCAAATGCTACTGAGCTCTTCAGATCCGGGGAAAGACGGTGAACTCACACTGACATTTCTTTTGTCGACGGCAATCGTCTTCACACAAATTGTCTTTTGAGGCGCCTTACACATTATTAACTCTTTTTCAGACCTACTAACATTGGTGTATTGCAGAGTTGCTAATGGTTTTCGAGCATTCTGGTGTGTTTTTTTTATTTTTCCCGTCTTAATTACCGGCGACAAATGACGTTTCTTTACACCATAGGTTTTATGAGGAGCCATTATAGTTCAATTATAATTAAATGTAAACGTAAATAAACGCAGAGAGTAGTACTAAACCTTGACTATGATGCAGCTACACGTTTAAAGACAGACGACGCCATCATGGCCGACCACAAAGAATTAGAGTAACGGTAGGAAAAAGATTTGAATACTTTGATTTGACCAATCAGCGAATGGGAAATGGTGGCGCTGTACTGTAGCGTAAATATGAACCTCGGCTCGGTACGCGCCAACGAGGGACTGATTTAAAATCCATACATGTCGATGAGGTCGGTTTTGATCTCAAGTTATAAGTGAACAAAAAGGATACTGGAATGTTATGAGCAAAGGTTCTGAGCACAGATGTCTGAGCACCTTGTCTGGTTCCTTGAAAAGCAACCAAATGAAATTAGCAGAATGAGGAAAATAAAAATAAGATAGTTTATACTTATCAGCTACTACAATTCTTTGGCATTAGTCCAGTATGTTATCATACCACCGCCTTTAATTTTCCCAAAATTACCCTTTCACAATATTGCACATCAAAGTGCTGAGTTTCTGGACCAAAGTTAATTGTTTTTCTTTCTTTTTTATGAGCAGTTGGTGTGGTTCCTGAAACCTGGCCAATAAAACACCTTAACCAAATTGCAACAAAAAATGTATTCTGACGGTATCAATAAGTAACAGTAAGACAATAAAAGTACAAACCCATAATTTGTGTACCAATAACATACATACACTCCAAGAGTCTTAACTTCGGGTGTCAATTGCCTTTTTTTTAGTAACACAGGCAAGAATATTTAGAGTGATTTGATCAGACACCTAATTTCACCTCAAATGTTTAGTATCAAGGTGCAAAAAGCACACATTTGAACACTTATAGGAAATACAAACAGTGGTATAGTTTCTTAATTACTTTAAGAAGTTGACTACATCATTTCCAATAACATTTATAATATTGTACTTGGCAGCCTGATAGGCTGGAAATACTATGTGGTGTCTTTATTCTGCACATTGACTAAGAACTAGGTAGGTAAGTACTTATTATAAATAAAATTAAGTAAAAACACTTCATACGCTATGGGGACTGTGACACTCTGTACTTTTTAAACTTTCAACAATCTGCATAAATTAGTCATAAACATATTACGTGATAGAAATACAACTAACATCAACAATTAAAGTTACTATACCCAAAATGGGCTATCATCACTAAACATGGTCACCTTCTTATGTAAATTTTAATACTTAGCTTTCATGTTATAACGATGTCTACTATCATGACCCAGGAGCTTAATTTTGATCTAATTCACTTCAACAGTAGCAATTAAAAAAAAAAGTATCAATAGATGCAAGAACTTGACGTTATTTTTCTGATCAAATATTTCATACAGTACACACCAATAAGTATTATTAAAACTATACTAACGCCAATTAATAAAGCTAATTGCCAATTATTAAAATAATTACAACATATTAAAAACCCAGGCGGTAGAACCTGCACACAAAACGTTTCATTCTACCTGGTAATTTTTGGTTAAACACTACAAAATATCAGTGAGTCGATTATGTAAAGATGCTGAATGAGTCATTACGCGTTATCAATAGAACCCCCCAGTTGAAACCTTTTGTTATGATTGAGTGATTGGAAGTTACAAGTGATAACTAATTCGACTTAATTGTCATATTTTTTCATATTCACTCTCCAATAATAACTTTTATTGTGTTCAATTTCTTCTCAAAAAGTTGTCGTTCGAGGGTAATAATCCCCGGTCTCAATGCTATTGCACTGGAGCTGTTAAATTCGGAGTTAAGCAAGTACGATATATTTCAGAGAATTCAACTAAAAGTACGCAAAATACACGGTCTCCGAGAAGATAGTCCCTCTAGCGATTCCACACTAAATGTGATCTGAATGATCTTGGGTAAACCCAAATTATTATTGCATACAAATTTGGATACATACTTAAAAGATCTCTATACACACCTTTTCTTGTTATCTTCAAACAAAATAATAAAAATGTAGGAAATAAGCGGTAGATACTTTTGGTGCTGGGTTTATCGTGGTTTTATCATGTTTAATGGATAACATAAACGATTATTGACTGTTTTGTCATTGCAGGTATAAATAAAAGTATGACAAAATAAAAACTTCAAAAAGTATTAAGTCTAAGTAGGTACTATGAGTTTGGATGCCTCTAAGATCAGAGTGAAGTCAGCGCAGGCATGTGGGTTTTGGAAGAGATTCAGAAAGCTATTTTCATCCAGAGACAAACTTAGATTTAGCTGACATTTTCTTCAGGACTAATTTACTACGATAGCAGCTATTTTCCATTAAACAATCAAGTTACCAATAATGACACTCATTAGGGTAAAACAGTGAATCAAAATTTATCAGAAAAACTGAATACTATCCAAAAATAAAGGGAAAAAAATAGAATAGTAAGAAATTCAATACATAAGTAGGTAATTAAATTATCACTTTGAAGTCTTGCAAAATAGGTAACTGTATGAACTTTTGCTTCAAGGTATTAAGTCTAGCTCAGTCTCAAAGAGATAGATAACTGTACAATCCGGTAATCCGGCTAAAACAGGGTTTGATTTCATGCGGAGTGAAAAAACACACGTGCCTTGGGAATCAACCTCAATGCCGAGATGAGTGAGAGCGGTGAGAGCAACTAAAGCAGGCTCTGTGTGGTAGAGAGATGTAGCTTGAGTGGTTAACAGTGATGAGGGTAACATGATGCAATTTTTCTTTTCTCCATTAACAAAAATGACAGTCCGCGCTTTTGCTCGATTGCGCCTAGATCAAGCCAACTCGATGGTTTTCTATGAAGTCATGAAAGGCAATCCGGTTTCATGTTTCTTTGATTAGATTCCAGCATTTCTTAATCCACAGACAGAACAGCGGTCTCTTCTAGGGACTAGTCTTTGGGTGAGTATCTTGCTCTGCTCATCTTTCTACTTGTATAGCTGGTAGAATCAAAATGGACACAAAATCGAACCAGGACTGGGACAACAATGAATATCAGCATAGATTTAGAGCATAACCATTAAACCTCTAAATGAAAATTCGATGGAATCGAAAACTCTGAAAGTATGTGTCGCCAGATGCAGTTGGTCCAATGCATGGTGTGGGTGGTAGTGGCAGGAGTGGAACTGGTATGTCTTCCGGGACCGGGATAGGGTCTGGGACAGCCCGAGGTTGTCGGAGACCGATATCGCGAGCGGCACCGCGAAGGCGTTGCAGGAAGTTGGGAAGGCCACTCATTGCGACCCAAGCTGTCACTGCAGATGGCACAGCCATGCCTGGGTTGTCGTAGTAGGTCAGCCCAAACTCGATGCCAGGCTGCAATTATGCAATGATGGTAAGAAGAGAGGGAAATATTGTATGAGCTGCTTTTTTATGTTAAAAACTGATTATTGAAACATAATGTAAATATTTAAGCTTATCTTAGCAAAAAAAGACATAAGAATTCAACTAAATAGGAACAAATATTTAAAAAATAGATTTATTTAGGATATAGATTATTTAGGCAAGATAGTTAGTTACCTTGTCAAAATCGGTGTAAGGTCTTATGACCATGAATGACCAGTAATCCTTTACTCTGAACTTTTCTGACTTCTCAGGGCATTCAGGATGGGTGACCGCCTGATTCACAATCAGGATCATCTTCTTATCCTCATCAATGACAAATCGCCGAGTGAATACGTAATCCCTGTTTGAAAACAGCCGCTGCAACGGATAACAAATTATGAGCACTTCAGGAGTGAATGTTGTTTTACATTTTTGTGCCATAAGACAATTAAAAATTGTTCCTAGTTCCTCCAGAAGCTAACAAATTCCTAATAATAATACAATCTTTATTTAGCTTTCAAGCTACAATTTGCATACAATTTACAATGTAACAGCAATTTTTCCCAGACCAAGAGTTATTCAGAATAATTACCGGCCATTCCATCTCCCAATATACAATGTCGCTGTTTGTGTCAGGGTCTTCATCCACAACCTTCAGTTCAACTGCGGTTGGATCCCAGGACTTGCGGTTCTTTACATCAATTTGCACCGTGAGGAAATCCTCAGCAGTCACGTCATTGTAGTTACCATACACTGCAAAGGCAAATGAAAATAAACTTTAGGCTTTAAGAAAAACTTTTTGAACTGGGGTTTGAATGCTTAGTAAAGGGCTACTAAATTTTCCTAAACTTTAGGCTAATTTAAAATTTTCAGAAACAAGTAAAGATTTTTTTGTATGGGCTGCATTGATTGCCTGGGTCAAAAATTTTAGACAAAATTTGAAACTTAATTGGTAGGTAAGTGGAACAAATTAGCTGTTCAGAAAAAAAAACTCCCACATCATCAACAAATACTTATTTATTTTTTTATTTTATTTTTTTTAACAGATGGTTACTTTATCTACCATAAAAACTAGTTTTGAAAAAAAATAAAAAAATAAAACAAATATGTCCTGTCAAGCTTTAGAATGCCAGACACTTTATCAAGGATCACAAATGTATAAATTGATTTACTACAACCACAGCTACAACTATATAAAAGCCCAACAGGGTTGTGGGTTTCAAATTAGGCTCTAGTGCTATCGTACGACGAGGTGTTTTTCTCGCCATAAATTAGGGCAAGTGCTAGCTCAAAATCTTTGAATCGTAAGGTCGCAACTTTTCAAAATACCAAATTCTTAAGGCACTTGCTAGCTAAGGCATTGCGCCTCAAAACATGGGCTAAGGCCCATGTTAAGCCCCAATATTACAAATACTAGCAACTCACATTTGTAGGAATGCATGCCACATGGTTCACTTCTCTTCCAAATAAGTAAGTCTTCTCCTTCTATGAATGGTTTCCAGTTATCTACAGATTTCTTGCTTGATGGTGTCACATTTTTGCACTGACAATATTCAATGTTTTGAGTAGCGATGGTGACTAATTGCCGCATGCGGCAATCACTACACGTCATTGTTTCTTTAATAAGTGAATGGATGTAATCCAACTCATCTACATGTCTGGAAAAAAATAGATTAATACACTTTTGCCAGAACATTCACCAAACACCGTTACCAGTAAAAATAAAATACGAAAAAAGTTACTTTTAAATTAATTGCAGGAGCTCATAGTTAAGGCGGGTGTACCTTAACATTATTTACTTAGTACTTACTCATACAGCTTGCACTCAGCAATTCTCTGTTTGTCCCAGCTGAATGCCGAAATACAGCTGGCGCTTAAGAATGCTGCCCGGCCTCGTTTGCAAATGTGTTGCTGCACAGTCTTCAGAAACCTATGTAGGGCTTTTTCATCCCAAATTTTGCAGTAAAGCGAGATCATTTGCTGTCCTCTGCGAGCTTTGTAAGCCATTACAAACTCACATTGTAGAGTACACATCCGAACAACGTTTATCGAATGATGTTTCAGAATGAAAGGTATTTTTAAGAAAGAATGTTGGATGTGTCGTAAGAACCGAATGCTCGATGAGTAAAGGTCTGTAGCCATTATCTGGTCACTGAATGTCTTGTATGATTTCCGAGATTCTGCAAGGTCTTTCATGAACGTATTCCAATACTGAACTGCCTTATTCTCTAGCCTATTGCTATAAATACCAAATATGTGAGGTTTCTTTTGTAGCAGCATGGATTTTGAGGTGTGAAAACAACATTGGTTTCCATTTCTTTGAATTAGAAAACCTGCACTTACTCTTGCGACACTGCTCAAGTGATAAGACATTTTGCGCAATACACAGCACTTTTCAGTAAATGAAATAAAATTAACGATCATTAACGATATCCCTCAGAATTAATTCGATGAATCCCTCAGCTGTTAAATTTCGATTCAATTAATTAAAATTCTGACACAAATTAAAAGGCGCTGCTCAACAGCTGTAAAAGGGGGCGGTGGTTCACGGTTTGGTTTACGGAGACTAGTTTACGGCATCGAGCAGCTCCGTGCTGTCAAAGTTGTTCCGCGCACATCAAAGCGCACATGTTTTGAAAGTCAGAAATGGATATTTCTTCAGACGTTTTACATTCTTTTACTCGTAGCTGCTACGATTTCATCGCCAGATTGAATAATGATTTTGAAAAGAAAACCGATAATTTTCTCAGAAAACATAATTCACATCACTCTAAGCACGGAGATTTTAGTTTTCCCCTAAACGCAAATTCCACAAATATAGACAATTCATCAAGAAAGCAAGAAATGGTTTGTTTTGATAGTAAGCGTTTCGAGGAATACAGTTTTTGATAACAAGCAACCCATTATGTTATTCCTTTTGTTTTATTTATTTAGGTTAAGCGGCTCTCTGAGGAAAGTTCCAATTGGACTCTAAAAGTTGTAGACCGATGCAAAATGGACCCCAATGTAGACCGAATCATTCTCTTTCTTGACAGAAGGCAAACATTTCAGGACACATTGACTATTACTCTAGGACGTGGAAATTGTTATGGTCAGACATTGCCAAATAACAAGGTAAGAACAATATTTTCATGTAACTGTAGTTGCAGTGTTTTTGCGAAGTTTATTGACTCTATCAAAATTAGAAATGACAATTAATTATTTAATGCTTAAAATTGTTTATATTTGAGCTTTGTTACTTGAATTTGACGGAATTTCAGACTGTTGCGCTTTCAGTGGTGCAACCAGCTACAGACTGTGCACGAGACTTAAGCAGGCTGCGACTTGAACTTCACTTCTCAGCGACAAAGCGGTTGCTTTTGTTAGCTGGCTACAGTGTAGCAGAGGGCTTTATGACCACCGAAAGGTCTGATAAGACCATTGAAGTGAATATGTTCTCTGAAGGCAAGTTAGCAAGGCATCTCTTTTTTAAATCACACAATACACCCGTACGCATTGACCGCTACGTCACTTTACGTCAGTTTAATAAAAGAAAGGTGTCGCAGTGGCGATATTATTTCACCAGTGGCGTCACCAGAAAAGAATTGAAGGGGGGCGGGCCATGGGCAGCACGAAATCGGGATGGGCAATGTCAATGGCATAGCTATAATGAGCATCCAAACCTTGGTGTGAGTGGGGTGGGGAACACACAATCTAAACAGCTGTTTTTTGTGCTAAAAATGATAAACAAAACAAAACTATTTCATGCCATGTCTCATTCAAGACTGTAACAATTGAGGGTATTGACTACCTGCCGGTAAGTTGCCTGCCGGTTTGAGCCTATGGGACCGACGGGTAGTCGTCCTCCAGCCGGCGTTCGTGATAGAGCTTGCCTCGATACACTGGTGTATTATTTGGTTTGATTAATAACTTTTGCGTTCTCATATTGATTCCGTGTTGGTTATTTTCGTTTCTTTGCCACCACCTTCCTGAGAATCGCTACATGGTAGCGATCGCATTTTCGTAATTCCACTAATTGTATGGGATAAAACTTTTCATGCACATTCATTTTGTAGGGTGCAGATGGCTGAACTGGGGTCCAATTCCTTCAGCTTTTTTGGTTTGAGAGTGCAGCCACTAAAAATAGTATCACTTCAAGGTTTTTTTTTAAATAAAATGTTTGGTTTGTTGGTAAAATTAAGGTCTTAATATGTCTGTTACAGACCCTGGTTTTTTCCAGCTGTGATCTTGGTAGGTTTAGTGAAGTTGGTATACAAATATATGGTACAGAGAGCTTGTAAATGCAAAACATACACCAAAATGCAAATTTATGTCAAATCATTTGCAGTACAATGCAAATTTTGCAGATATTTTCAAAAATTCTGTGAACCATGTGGGAGGGCAAGATACATTTTGGAAGTGCTTATTTTAGGGCTAGTGAAATTGAAGTTTGGCTACGCTCATCAATAAGTTTAATTTTTAGGCTGCCCTTCCTCCAGCCGCCCGCTCGAGTCACACCACCGGTGCGGCCTAGTAGTGGACGCTGCCACAGCGCGGCCAACGACGTTATCGGCCGACCGCTACGCCGCAATGCGGTTGGCGGACATGCGCGTGTTGGCCGCGCACAAGTTTGGGGTCGATGGTCACGAGCCCGATGATTGGGAGGACATGTTGGCGGCATTGCGCGACGCAGCGGTCAAGGTCGACTTGCTGTGCATGAAACCAAGCCGCAAGGTTGCGCTGGATCTAAGTCCGGGGCTTGTCAGGAACCGATATAACAACAGTCGAGGTGATTATAGTGAAATTGGCTTTTAATGACAGGCCTACCTACAACGAGGGCAAGCGGATGATGAATGGCCTGAACACATAAAAAAAAGGGGAATTTTATTTTGGTTATTGTGGTGATGGAAGGGGGGAAGAGGGTGAAATAACTCGAACTAAATTTGTTAAAAAAGTGGAGGAGTCTTGGGGAGTCCCAACCATTTTTTTCCAGGCTTTAAAAACCATTCATGGTAAATCCATGGTAAATCATCAGAATCCCATTCTTTCGAGACCTAGTCTTTCAATATCCTGGCTTGATCTGGCAATTGCCTGCCTGGCTGTGAATGACTTTAATTATATTTGTTTACATATGATCTACTTAACTTAAAAATTCTAAACTTTGGTGAAAAAATTGTAACAAGATTCTTGCACAGCTCAATTAAAAAAAAAAAGTTCATTCGTTGCTCCCATTTTGACTGTGAAGACTATGGGTCCGAGATGTAACCGGAATAGGGGGAGGGGTTCAAGATAATTTTTGGATAAAAAAAAAGTTTCGTTCACTGCCAAAACGTCAAAAAGAAACTGTCGCTAAAATGTTTCAGGGAGATAATACAATGATTTGGTTTGGAAAAGTAATAATTGAAAAAAATATTTGGTTGAATGTATTGACGACATCTGGGTAGGCACTGCTTACCCTGCCTACCCTGGACTGCACGCCCCTGGTGACTACTAGTAATAGGCAGAGGCAATGCTGAGAATAAACTATCTATATTCTAAGATGAAGAAAGACTGGAGACAAATAAATGGAAATCTGTGTTGCATCTATTGAAGGCGCTTGCTATGTTATGCATTGCGTCTTATACCTTGCGTCGTGCCCCACCCGCCGTCCGCTTGCACTAATACTGTAATTTGTTTTTGCTTGGTTTAATTCTTTGATGCCAGGTGAGTAATGATTTTTGTATGTGTTAATGGTTTGTCTGGCATCATACAAAGGTTTATTTGCTGAAAATTGTGCGGATATCTGATGGTTTTCAAGGCTTTTCTAATTGCCTTATATTACTTCCAAATTAGTAAACAAATTGCTATTCCTAGTTATCCTGATCCAGTACTGGAATAGTTCATGTATAAGAATGTTAACGCTCCCACTCCCTGAACACAAAGAAGGTAGACGCTTACTTAGAAAGTCCTCATTTGTTGTAATATTTTATTAAGATCAGGGATTTGAACCTCACCTTATTTCGGTTCTGGTTCCAATTTGGGTTTTCAAGACATTTTGATTCCGATGAAACCCTTTGAAGATACAGTTCCAAAGGTTTCTAGATGGTTCCTTTTTTATTTTCTGCTTTCTTCTACTTTATCTTTGATAAATTCTTTAAAGACATTGTAATCTGGTTTCTAAATCAGGCAACTTTTGAAGTATACATCAAGCAAGTTGATAGGTTTGTTGGCATTTTGCAGGCGCCTCATTCATCATGTACAACTACGCTCGGATCTGCGAGATTCAACGGCAGTTTGCGTTGAAGGTTGCAGAGGGTATTTACCCTCCGCTGATTCCGCTCGCTGAGGTTGATTTCTCACTGCTCAATCGAGAGGTACGTGAGGTTACAAGGAAATGGTTTACAAATGTTCCAGGATAATATACTTGTGTTGGTTTTTCTGGTGTTATTGTTACAAAATATTGGAATCTCTTCCTGTGATTTTTTTTTTCAAGGAACTTTTTAAAAGACCCTAACCGAACGGTTTGGCGTGTTGGAAACACCGGTTCTCGTTAGATCACCGAAGTTAAGCAACACTGCGCTGAGTCAGGTATTGAATGGGTGACCATTATACACATGACCAGTTCTGTTCGGGAGAGAGGTTGGAGGGATGAAAGTTAGTACAGTAACTTCACTCGCCTTGCTTATCAACCTCTCGACAGCATGGATTTGTGGAGGAATCCTGTTGTTCGCGTTGTACCGTCCTTCGGAAGGGACGTGAAGCTGGTGGTCCCCTTGGTGCTCTTCGACAGGAGTAGGCTACATGCCGGCACCGGGTTTCCCCTCCTCCCTTCTAGGCTAGGTTAGGTTCATCATCATCCTCATCATCATCCACTCATTCACCGACGCCATTAGACCAGTGCCGCATGGCCAGTTGTCAAAACAGTGCGTCGTTAAACATCACAAATAATAATAATAAAAGACCCTATGTAAGTGCTGAACAAAGCAATGTTTTATGCATTGATTTTTTCCCTAATCTTTGGAAAATAATTATATCCAATATCAAATAAATCACTGGGCTGGGCTGCAGAATGTAGCTTTATTTAATTGTTGAACAAGTGCCACTTGCGAGTGCCTGCACATAAACTAGGGAAGAGGAAAGAAGAAAACGCAACTTATCAAAGTTGAAATGCCCAATTGTGATCTCTGTAAAGTGAGTTGTGAACTGTCTACATTATTCACAACCAGGGATCTGATCTTCGGTAAGCTGCGTTTCCTTATTTCATCTTCCTCAGTTGTGTATGCAGTAATCTGAACCTGGGCCAATTGGCCCATTATTCTTTTACTTTTAATTACTCTGCATTTAAAATTTTATTATTGGATTTTACCAGCTCTAAATAAAATATTTTCTCTCTGATTCCCAAAGAGGATAAAAAAATGTTACCCTTTGCTGACGCTAATGAAGTTCAAGTTAAATTGTTTGCATTCCAAATCCTGAGGCTTGCCATCTTAAGTTTTGGCCATTTTCTCAGGGTGGCTGCAGTCCATATCAGGAGCTGCAAATACTTGGTTGCCACAGTAGTTTCATGCTCCACTTTTACTTTACCAAAAAACCAAAACCAATATGATGAACACCAATAAAGAGAGTACCTTTGAGTGTTATACCATGAGTTCCTCCCTTAGTAGAGGGATGTCCATGTACAGTCACCAATGCTAGGAAAGAACGCCTCCCATATCACAACTTGACTGAAATTTAAATTACTTTTTCCATCAGTCAATAATCATAGTCACGGGCACAAATGAACCTGTAAAATGTAAAAAAATGTATTTATTAACAAACGCAATGCCTCGGCAGGTTGAACGGTTTGTTATCAATAGCCCACATCATCCCTAGCGGCATTACACAATATTGATAGCACAGATCATAAACAGCGGCAGGGTTACTTGATTGGATCCCTATCATCCTTAACGGTGCTGTTTCTTTCCCCCAAACTCAGGAAGAATGGCAGCTCCTGGTAGACTTCATCCTGCCGTACCCAAGTGTGATAGCAGATGTCGTGCGCGACATTGCTAGCACCAATGCGCGGACGGACCGCGTGTGTAGCTTCCTCGCTGCTATGTGCCTCTGCTTCAGCGTCTACTACCGCCGCGTTCGTGTACTCACTGTATGTTTCACAATCACATGTGTCTATTTTTGTATCGAGTATTTGACTTATTGTGTATGGAACGCTACTGTTTCAGTGTTTTCTCCTATGGAATTTTTGTCGAATTTCTCCAGGGTGACCTCAAGAAAGGAGATGGAAAATACTTAATACTAATGTGATGGTTGTCTGATTTCCCACATGTATATGCCATTATAAGGATTATTGGTTTTCCCTTGCAATGAGAACATTTTTTCCACTGCTCCTTTAGAGACGTATTCCTCAAGCCCATTTCAGCTCAAGTGAAAAACTTTTCTACAGCACTTAGCTCTAGTTTTCCTTTGAATTAAATTTAATTTCTCTACTTTAAAAGTTTCAAACTTCATGATCCAAATTATCTGCTGTCAACAAGCTTTTTTTTTGCATCTCTCACAACCGTTGTGGGTTAATCGAGGAGGGATAACTCTTCTTCAAATGGTTGAAATCTTATCTCCTTATTTACTGACCCTTTCATCTAGAGATCTTAGAAAATCCCATTTATTTTGGACATCAAAGTTTCTCATAGAAGACCAAATGGCAGAAGTTCTCCACTCTCATCAACTTGTAAAAATATTTAAAAAAAAAACCATCCTTTGGTTGCTGGTTTCAGCCCCCTAGTGAAATCACTAGAAAAACCAAAAACCCTGTTAATTTTATTGTTTTTTGTTTTTTGTTTTATACACCCAGCCTAGTAAAAAAAAATGGAAAATATATTTGCAGGAAAGCCGCAGTCAACTGTTACCCGAGATGTACGCGAGATTGCATTTACTGGAAGCGACGAGACAAGTGCTGCATTGCGCTTTGGATGCACTCGACATAGCACCTTTGAAACAAATGTGATCACTACAATCTGGGAATTACCACCAAGGGTAATTGGTGTACACCAAAAGCTGTGTACAATGCAAGATAAAGCTATGGGGAAGAGATCATGATCATGAACATGATCATGTTACTTTTTCGCTAGAGATCAGGAAAATTATCTCGTTAAATAACGTCGATTAACCCTGGAATTTACGGAGATTACATTCGTGATCTATAAAGAAAAAGTTACATGATCGATTCCCAGATTAAGATAATGTAAAAAATATTATATCTTTTAACTAATAAATACATGCAACAGTAAGTCGATTATTTTCCTGTATGTTTCCCTTATTTTAGACCATTGTCAGTCCATTAAGTGAATTCATGAGATAGCACTGAATGGATACTTTTGGCTGATAAAAGATTTTTTTTAAAGGACTTTGGTGTGAAAATAATGGCAGGGGCAAGCAGAGTTACATACTTATTCTTCAAATATATTTTTTTCATTCACTTAACTTGCTTATCAATAAATTATATAAAATCCAATGTGTTGTTTTCTACGGGGACTGTATTTTAAATATACGATCAACCAAAGGAAAAATAAAATATTGTCTATCTCTTTTCATATCAGCACTTGCAGGTAGATAATGCACGTTCGTACATAGGAAATTTGGCGCCATATTTTCCTCCAAGAAAAGTTAAAAAAGTAGTTTTTGTATTTATCTTACGGGAATAAATCACATTTGGTAACGGTGGTATCAGCGACATAAATTTTGTAAATATCGAATATGTTAATTTTTAGCATGCCTCTGTTTGTTGTGAATTTTCCTGTTGTGAGGCATGTGATTCACGTGACAACGATCTCCTAGCGGCAGCTATCGGCAACTCGCTTCCCAGGTAGAGCCTGTCAGTTGCAAGCTGCAAAACGATCGCCGATTGGTCAATCGCATGACGTTCCTTGCAACCCAGCCAATGGAAAGGTTGCTTTCATTCTAGTGCTTCGGCAGGCGCACTCAGTGTTTGACATCGATAAACGCAGGAGTGAGTTCTCAGGGCGCGGACCTGTGTCGATTCTAAGTGCTTCATATTTGTATTATATTTCTCTTCTTATAGTATTTTACTTTATATTTGGCAATTATGAGTATTGCTGCGCTATTACAAGCGGCGGAATACTTGGAGAGACGAGAAAGAGGTGGGTAACCGGTTTAAATTCACTTTTTCGGGCCATTCCGTGGCCTGGCTCCACGTCAACATGGCTCCAATGCCTCGGCCTGTGTTCATTGTTCTCAAAGATATTTTTCGCGTTGAAGTTAATGCTTTTTTGCTTACTTATTACAGAGGCGGAACATGGCTATGCCTCGACTTTGCCAATGCCAGACGATCTCAGGAGTGTAATTTTAAAGAGGCCAAAGACGAAGAAATCTCAGGGGAGCAGGTTAGTGTAAAATTTTACCATAATTTCCATCATTCCAAAGTTGGTTAAATTCCGACAAATTTCAATCTTTTCAATTAGTGTCTATTGTTGCATACTATATCATGGGATAGCGATAAGCAGTCCTGCTTATGAACATTTTAACAATAGGTTTCTTTGTTTAGTCTCGATTGCTAGTGCGCTACCAACGAGTGTGCATAGCATGCCTGCCTAATTCCCGGCGTGACCCTTGAGACCCTAGATGCCATATTTTCACATTATTATCGTGATTCAATTTTGTCCAGTGTAGTGACCATTTCCTCACTCTTATAGAGTTTTTCTGCAATTTGAACAAATTCTTCTGTCTTCTCTAACGACTGTTTTCGTTTTCAGGACTACTCATAATGAACTGGAGAAGAATAGGTAAGCTGTTATGAAATGACATTATTTTACAAATATTTTCTTCCTTTATTTTGAACATTGGATATTTTGATATATTTCGTGTGTTGTGTTCCGCGGTTTCGCATTGCGTCTACGAATTCTGTCAGATTCGGGTATGGTGCCAAATGCCAATCCGATATTTGCATGCCGCATGAGAGTCACATGTTCGGATCATAGTAACGTTTCTCGGAAAAGCAACCTTTCACTGATCGTTTATTATTTTCAACTTACGAGTTCTTGCATCAATTTACAGTTTAAAGCAACAGTATTTTTAACGTCTATTTCGCCGGTTCCCAGTACCTTCACGTAGGTTTCAATCGATTTCGTTTTGCCAGGGTCGTGTTCTTATCAGTGTCCCAATGTGTTTGTGAGGCTACCCATGCTCTAGCCACGAGTTTGACGCTTAATGACTCGTCAAAGTTATTTCAACACCTAACCCGTTTATGTAAAACGCAACCGCTTCCGTGCCACACTCGAAAAAAAACAGTGCGTCTAAATAATGAAAACGAAATCGAAGTGGCAAATATAGTCTTCGAAAAGCCGAGGTGTGCGTCGTACCCCGCTCGACGGTTGGCGCGCTGCACGCGGACAAAGGATTCCGTCGACGCGATATTGATTTTGGGGTCACGCTCAGCCCAGCGCGGAGCCCAGCAGTTTGCCTTTCGAACGCGCGCGGAAGTTTTTCAAAACAAAACGAGAAAAACGGGCGGCAGCGCTCTTTCAGCGGTGCCGTTGGTGTGGCGTTGGTGGGATAGGGAGACGGCAGGCTGTCGATTTGTGAGTGTCAGAAATGTTGCGCATCCCAGAGCTCTGGCCGCCAAGCCAAGGGATGTCCAACGCCCTTCCGTTGGGTCATGCTTCACGCCACACATACTTCGATGACGTGTGTGTATGTTAGTGTTTTATTCAGCATGCGTTTCTTTTTTGTTCGAGCCGCATTTTACAAACAAACGGTTTTATGCTAAACATTTTTTTTTTGTTTATCTAATTACACGGCGGGCAAGTGCGGGACCGGTGAGCTGGCTTCTGCTGGGTAGTTGGGAACTGAATAAATGCGAGCGGGTTGGTTGGCTCGCGGGAAAACAGCCGGAGGTGGGTGTAGTTGGTCACGTGATCGTTCTTGATCTCTGGGACCGAACCACCGTCGTCAACACGGTACGCCGACCAGCGTTTTCTTCGGAGCAACATCTCGACTCTGTTCTCAAGGGCAAGGCTCTATTTTCGCGGTTCTTCTAATAGAACCGGCCGGCAGGATCTGAGCGAACTGACATCTCTCAACCAGAGCAAAACAAACCGAAGACGACAGGTTGCGTTTGTGCTTCGCACATCGCATGACGTCTCGTTCGGAGCTCCGATCCGAGCCTCGCTCGATTTCTACGATTTTCTCGCGCAGCGCGACACGTAGAGCCTAGCCAAGGCAGGCAGCCATATCTGCTCATGTAGACTACAGACGTGGTCTTGTCACTTATAATCAAAGCCGGCGAGCGGTTTTCTTCTTTTTAACAACCGAATTCTTTCTCGGTTGCCTTCTTATGTCCCATTTGGTTGCGTTTATTCAAGGAAGACTGAAATTCCTAAAGGTTTTAAGTTATGGTTCTCATCAACCTTGCGAGCGATGCAGCAGCTGCTAACGCACCTAAAGTCTGTCGTGACATTCACAATCTTGAACACACCATAGGTAGAGTCACCCAATACCGCCAGGTCTATCGTCGTCCGCGACGACTCTACTCGACCAAGACCGAACGCGGATCATAATCGTCGCCGTCGTCGCTGTTGTTGTTTTGTCTTCCGCCAATGGAGTCGAGACTTCTGACGTAACGTTTGTAACTGAATGCCTAGTAGGCCTACCCAGCTAGGCAGGCCAGGCTGGTCACAGATGAGCGAGTTTGGCGGGCTTGCAGCTGGACATCCCCGAGTCAAAGCGACGCCAAAGCAGCGTACTTATCCTAACAAGGCGAAGGCGGGATGTGGACGGGGTGGTTGGAAGTGCTGGTGCTCGTTCGGAAGCGCCCTGTCGGGCGTGGGGCCGCCCTGTCGACCGAGCGCACTTTGGACGCCGAAGGCATCCGTTGAGCGTGCCTTCGGACTGTTTATTACGATGCGCGGACACGAAGCTGGCGTCTTAGGGTGTCTACTACTGGTGTTGGTTGGGACGTTTAGCCTGCTAAGATACGCTCCTGTCCGGATGGGGCCGTGAATCCTCTTCGCAACGTATTTCAACGGGCTCAATCGAGTATCTAACGCAGTCCCAACGAAATTGTTCCAACGATTTAACCGTACACCTCGGGCATTGTTACAAGCAGTAATCTGTCAAGTGCTGTGGAGCCGATCTCCTGGATCAATCGCGCTCAAAACCTTGGTCAGCCAACCTGGAGAGTGGCCATCTCCTTATATGACCGCCAGTTTCCCAGCAAGAAAACAAAGCGTAGGCAAATACTTAAAGTGCCTCAATCACTCTTTTTCAAAACGTGATGCAACTGAGGATTCGGGTTGGCGATGAGCTTGCCAGCTTACGAAAGTGTGCGGCGAGATGGCCGCTCCGCGCGGTAGGCGGCAACGCGGGTTCTCTACGTTGCCGGCGTGCGCGGGAGGGTTAGGTTGGGTTTGTGTACTCCACGCTACGCGGCCTGGGATAGAGGGGGGCCCTGCTGCCGAACTTGCCTGTCTACCGGCCGGCTATTGCAGTGCGCACGGTTACACACACCATCTCAGTGAGAATGCGTTACCTCTGCGTTACCGTTGCGATTGCATGCGCTTGGCTTTGATAAGTGTGTCCCGGACCGTAAACCATTGTTTGGGTAACGTCACGTTGTTATAAAAAAGGTTTGGCTTTACAAGGAAAACAAATCTTTGTGATCTTGATTTTAGTCTGTTAGTACCAAGACTGCGTGTTACAAGTCGCTCTTATGAGCAAGTCAGCGACTACTGGAAGCTACTCCGATATTCGCGCGCTTTTGAGGCGTCGCGGCACCGTCCTTTGCTTTTCAATCGACGCCGCGCGTCCGACGCTCATCTGGCACGGGCTGTGTAAACTTTGCAGTCTTCATCAATCTTTTGGCGGAGCCAGTGTGCTGTTTGTGGCTAGCTATCGGTGGAAAACTATTTTCTTTACTGCCAGAATCTAGTTAAATTGCGTAACAGTCGAGACATTACCGTAAAAAATGTCACAACACTTTATAGTAACTGAGCACACGTACTAAATTGGGGAGGGTTTTAGTTCGAACTACTCCATTTTAAGTTTCAAATCGATGGTATTGCAGACTCCTGAGCTATTTCTAATTTCTAACGATGGATATAGCGTTCTGTTGTCGTTTGCAATGGCATGACATGCCACGATCGGGCTGCGAACCGACAACATCGACGATTGAGACATTTTCAAGGAGTCTGGGCTCCGGCCGGAGATGAACGCTGTGTATAAACATGAGCAGCGTTGCGATCTCAGGGCGGCATCCACCATGTCGTCAGTGCACCCTCGCTAGTTAACAGAAACACTGCTAACCACCCCTAACTTTATGGGAAATTTATCATGCGCAAGGATATCACTGTAGGCAACATGAAGGCGAATGCACCAGTTTCCCGGCAAGTGTGTTCGGGTAGCTCGATACATGAAAACTAAATCGTGTCCTCATCAAGGCAGATTTTCCCCTGCAAGTAACAACGAACATCTTCCAGCCAAGAATGATTGATATTTCAGCCCATCACCCCTAACGGAGCACCCCAGCATCATCCCCAACCCGTCCATTCCAATTAAACCGGCGTCTCGTAAACCCTGCCTCCCACCCGACCGAATTCAACAAAATTTTGATCGATTCGACGCCCCCATACCCCGGGCGCGACCGGCGCTCGCGTTCGCTATTCGGTTGGCCGTACCAACGTTTTGTACGATCGCGGTTTTATTACGCGCGATTTCGTTTGGCGGTTTTATTCGGAGCCGGCTCACGCCGGCCAGAGCCCGCGGCACTTGCCGCGATCTGGCAACGTCGGCCGTTGCTAATTCATCTCTACAGATCATCTTGTCCAGTCTCTGCGAGCGAGCTGGTGCTCTCTCTGGCTGGAGCTGGCCGCGGGTGCCCGTTGTGAATACTGTCACGTGGTCGCTGGTTTTCTACAGAGGGGGCAAACAGTGTGCATGTTACGTTGATGCTCACCGTCTTTGCGTACAGCGATGCCCAAGTCAATTTTCTGCTGCTGTTGGCCACTTATTTCGCTATTTGGTGTGCTATGTACCTGCGGATATCTTGTACATTGAGTTTCATCTATCTATCTGTACATTTGATTTGCATTACGGTGGGCCGCTTTCCTTCCATTCTTTAGCCGTTGGCTTCGAACCGGAACGAAGGACTATTGTCTCTTACGTATAATTAAGCGTTCGGACATGTGATTTCTATCGTTTTTCGATTGTTTCTGCGTCCAGCTCCTATCGGGTATCTGCAAAGTCTGTTAGAAAACGTGTATCCATTACATCTGTTTTTGCCATGGTGGTGGCACAGTTAGTGCGAGCGTTACGTTTATTATCCGCTAATGTCAACACTGATTATATACTTGAGCGGAGGTTATTGGCTAATAGCTAGTCATAAACAAGTCCACTAAGTACACGCGATACGTGCTTGCTCACTGTTATACGGGTACTTCTCATTGTGGAAGATGGGCTAATGTGGCCCGTTGTATTTACTTGTTGATCTGAGTTATATGGTATGTGCACTTTGCGATTGTAAATTGGTAATGCCATCGATCGACATTACCCCGTTGCCGTGCTTTCGTGCGACCTTAGCGTTTTCGGTCGTAAGATTTCTTGACTTCTTGAAGTCGGCGACTTACACAATGGCCACTTGTTGATTTCGAAAGGTTAATTGATTCGGAAGGAACTGTATGCATATTTCATAGGGGCTCTGGGAAGCTTTGCAGCTACTTCGTCGTGCAAATTCTCCAGAATTTCAGATGTAATTTACCAATAAAAAATTAATAACGTGCTAGAACTTGATGACCTTCCGAGACTAGAAAAGCTACCACCGACAATAGCGTTTTTTCCCCCTCCCGGTTTGTTCAATTCAGGTTGTTAGTACATGCAATTTTAAGTGCATTTTTATGGCACAAATATGACAACTATCAAATTATATCACAGTCCTGTTGGTCTAAAAAAAATGGAACGTGCTCCGAGATTTTCTCAAGATCACTGCAATTAACCCTGCCTTTAACACCACGCCATTTAAATAGAATAGGTAAGAAATATACCAAAGACATACATTTTGGCGCGGTTGCCGACCACGTACTGTATATCATACGACTTGCTCCATTTCCAAAATGCTCCCCATGCTTATCGACTCTAGAAGAGTCTAGTTAGGACCCACCCGAGCGTGCCGATTTCGTCCGAGTCGGCACTCGGCAGTCGAAACGGGCACCCAATCGAGGGGCAGCAAGGTGCCAAGACTAACTCTCTACGAAGAAACACCGAGCGCCGCTTTGTGAATGGCTGGCTTTGCGAACAGGCTATTAGTAAACAAGGGAAGCGGTGTTCCAGTTTGTGGCTTCCAACTCTTCCGTGCAACCTGCTGCAAAACAAGCGCGTTCTCGGGGCAATTTGTGGAATGGAGGTAGGACGGCGTTTGCTGCCTGTAGCCGGTACGGCTCGATAGAGGGTGTAATATTGTCAGGTGAAATCGCCAGCAAAAATGGCTGACCTCAGGCCATTACCTCTTATTGGCGAATGCTGTTGGCTATTATTTTTAATGGTGGTTTTTATCCTGAAAATATTGTCGTCACACAAAGCTAAAATGACCGAATGTCAGTGCCAACATTTTCGTAACGTTGGAACATACGTAGTTCCAATCATCCAATCATGGATGACATAAGAGAAAAACACATGTCCAGCACGGGATGTCTGGGGATTGGTAATTCGGAAAAATTGATGCAAGCACCTAGTGGTTATCAAAAAATTAATATTGTGTGAGACAAATTATATTTTGAGCAAACGATTTTTATCGAAACAATTGATATTTAGACATTCAGCATGTAATTGCAATGCACTAACACACTTGTAAGTGTATGCCGAACGATAAAGCAAATGAGCTTGTTGACACCGAGGCGTGTACGGCTTTATTTCGTGTCGTTCTTCCAAGGCAAGGCATGACGATGCTCATAAAATCACATGGGCTATCGCGACGCTCGGTCTACACGTTTGATTGTCATCTACATCTTCTGCTCTCGTTATCGAGGCTTATCAGCCGTCGAGCGTTGTGGTGGACGGGGGGTGAAGCGGGCGTGCGGGGGCGTTGTTTGTTGCCAGCGATGTGTTGATAAACAGCTAGCAATCGGCGGGCGACTCCTTCAAGGCGACTTGATATCAGACTCTTGGGCTGCGTTCCCCCTCCCCCTCTCTTCCCGCGTGACTAAAGCGTATTCGATTTGGCGCCGAAGCGAGGAAAACGCTCGCGGACTTAGCACCGATACGGCGAGGTTTTGTAGAACTGTCAGGTGTGTATTGAGCTTCGATCATAGGAGCTTTTCTGTAGTTTTACGGACGGCAAGAGATTTGAAAATTGATTTTTCTTTCTTAACCAGTGTCGAAATGAAAATGAATGTCTAATTTGATGGTACTGGTCTTATGGCGTTGGTGAATGAGTGGATGATTATGAGGATGATGATGAACCTAACCTAACCTAGAAGGGAGGAAGGGGGTTCCGGCGCGTAGCCTACTGTTCTTGAAGAGGGCCAATAGGACCACCGGCTTAACATACCTTCCGAAGGACGGTACAGATAGACCAACAGGATTCTTCCATAAATCCATGCTGCCGAGAAGTTGATTAGCAAGGCGAATGAAGTTGTTGCGCTAACTTTCATCCCTCCAACCTCTCACCCGAACAGAACTTGGCACGTGTACTATCTAATTTCATTAACAGAAATTTCGAGGTTTTGCTCACAATATTGTTATCTGTTGGGTGCTAGACCCCCTGTCTGGATTGCGTACCCCACGAATAGACACCTGATCTTGTTTTCATGCTGCACCTGGTTCAGCGAGGGAATGTTGATGACAGATGCGATACTTAACGTTTTGATTAACTGCTAATTGTAACACTTGAGTCAATACCTGGCAAGATATTGGCTCGTATCGCTGGTACCGTGCAAATGTGTGCTTTTAGCCATTACGTGCATGTATTTGGTAAATATGGAGTAACAACCTACCTATCAACGATAAGCGTAATTATATCTTGTGTAGGTCAGTTAATGACTCGGTTGGTTTTGACATGTTCACGGTCATACCCAAGACTTTATGTATACTTCTTAAAGACGGTCAACATGGTTATCCGGTTGCTGTTTATCCGTTTATGACATTTGACTGGCGCATGCACTGTTGATGTGACATTGAGCTCGCATTACTCCTGGTGTGGAGCTGTAATGATGGCGACGGTTGCTGTGCCAGGTAACCCACTCAAGAGGTAATAGAAGAATAACATTAGTCACTTCTTTTCATGTTCACATCTGTGTTTGAAGTGTACACTCAATCATCGGTGGAATGGTCTCTGTGTTAGAATGTACTGTCATTAATTAAACGTTTGTGGGGCTCAATAGTAGAGTTCGAGAGTTTTAAGTCAACACGGGGGCTCATCGGGCCGTTTTCATATGTTCAATATAGTTATCGATACTTCGATAGGTAGATCCATTGCTAGTCTCGAGCGTAGTCAGTCGACGATCCTTGGGCGAAGACTGGAATGACTTGGTTGGTGCATTGTTCTGTTGTTCTCTTCGTATCGACCACGCCAAGGCAGAATTGAAGATCAAGTTCACGCAATCTTCTTATGTCACTCGCTATAGTCTGGCCGTTGCAAGGTGAACCGGCTGCATCTATATACCTACTCTGTATTACCTGCCAAGGTATTATAGCTTAGCTTAGATGCGATCTGACTCGTTTTTATATGATGGGGCTTGATCGGAGCCATGGCTGTTGCTCTAAACTAAGAACACCATAGTTATAGCTTGAATTGCATGTATAATCATGGTCATTTTAGCATTTCATTCGGCCAATCTGGATTTCTGTCTGCCGGATAATACTGATCGTATTACCTATATGTAGGTACTTGATAACGCATTTCATGAGCCTCGGAGACGTCAAACTAAGCATACCTAAAATGATCAATAGATTATAAAAGGACTTCTTCCGTGTGAAAAGACTCCACTGCTGACAATAACATTAGCAAAGAGCAATCAGTAGTTCGAGACCCTGTGCGCGTCTTTCGAAGAATATCCGACCGTCTTTCGGCCTTGCCTCACCAGCTACCGCCAGTCACCCGGTCGTTTTGGGCTAATCAGCTGATACGACGATTAGTCGTCATTTAGGGACACACCTCGTTACCGCAATCTGCGCAATATTAAAATGCGATTGTAATGCGATGATTGCCGACATTGTTTTTATATTGCCGACATCCGGCCTTGTGCAAGAATAAGAGTCGAGGATCGCACGTGCAGTTTGACACGCGCGTTGTAGTTGCATTTTAACGCTGCACACACACATACGAGTGCAGCGTGCGTGGATGGGCACTAGTTTAGAGCGCCTACTCGACGGTGTGCAGCTGAGCGTATGAACGGTCTATTCTGATTGTAAACACGTATGTGTGTGTGTTAGGTTATGTGTGATAGTTTAGGTACTGTGGTCGATTGAGTGCTACTGGCTTTTGAGTTTGGTTGAGAGCTGTGTATGCGTGTAAGAGTGGTCTACTGATGGCATGGCGGATAGTTGTATGGCAGGGTTCGGCTGTGGTGGATGTTTATAGTATATTTTGGTTAAACCTACAAAAATGGCCTTTTAATATTATTGTCCATAAGGTAAAATAGGCGAGACGACTGCATGTTGGCTTTTTTGCTGGGCGTTCTAATCTTGAAAGTTGTCTTACTTGCTGATACGGTACATGGATTTTAAGTTACTTATTTGTGGTGCTGCTGTCACAATACGGTGGTCGATGGATTTGATGAATTTCCTCGGTCAAATTTAATTGCTACGCACGAGATTTCCTAGCCAACTTCCATGATTTGCACCGCAGTCGGCCTCTCAGTGCCAATCACGACCCTCTCCGGCGAGTTACGTATACTATAGTTGTGCCAAATGGTACCAACTTGTTATTCGCTAGCCCACTGGCTTCTTTTAGAACCTGGCACATCATATGATGTATGTCAGCATATCGCGTAAATAATGGATCTTTCCAGATACTCAAACTCGCTCGTCGGAAAACATTCATTTCCCAAGCAAGGCTCGGCGTCTTCGGGAAAATGATTGCTACTTTTATTGATAACCAGCAAATCACTTCTTAACTGACTGTATGCCAGCGTGAACCATCGTACCATCGTTGATGCATAGTCATTGCAAATTTCTGTAGGTGTACTGCTATTACAATTAATGGTTGAACGACGACGCTTTGGCGAAATCGTTTTCCTTAGTCGAACGAGCGAGGAAGTAATGTGCCAAACCGGAGTCGCTAGTGGGTAGCGGTGCATTTTTTTTATCAGTATTGTTTTTACGGCTTGCACTTTTCGTGAATAGGTCGTAATTCACAAACTTTCGCATCCGTCCGACACGCTAACGCGAAGTTTCCAGCGTGTTTTTGACAAATTTCCATGGATTTTTAGATTAGACTGTTATCAAGTCTATGCATCATGCTCAGCTGTCCACCACTGACATACGCTGTTTGTGCATATCTATTTTATTTATACATTGTGCTTGTTTTTTTATGCACTTTCGTCAACATGACACGCTATATTGCTGTCGTCCACGTCGCATGCATTTGTGCAGTTAGCGTATTATTATTTTCTTATACGCCTGTAATGATTAATTAGATTTAGCAAAGAAATCCATAAAGACGGTGGTCATTTAGTCTGCGAACTCAGCAACGATTGGTTACTTCTAGTACATTTTAGTTGCACTACAAGTCTGTTTCTTGACTTACTGTTTCAAATCCCATAATTTCATGCTACCTCTCTACCAAAAACGATATTGTACAACTGTATTCGCAAAAAAATAGCCCTTTAATGACAACTTTACCAACAAAAATAGACAATTCAACTCGGTGGAGTCACCGTAGTTTTCATTTCATTTAATTATTTCTCGCAGATTACTCGCATTTAAAACTGGTTTACTTTCAATTCATCATTATTCATGCTAACCTGAACGATTGATATTCTTTAATTGTAGAGTTTTTATTTTAAATAACAGCCGCAAGTGCTATCTGGTGACACCCACCATTACCATATGTTGCAATCTCCTTAGCTCAGCAAAAAATTTAACATGCACGCTGGCTCTCTCATTACCTACTGCCTTTACACTACCCTTCAGCGGTGCACATCAGTACGCAGAAAAGACGACATATTTTCGAACCTGATACCTGTCATTTCACAACTTCAACTTCCTATCGCTGTCATCTATTTACCCAAAATGATCTGAATATTGCTAAAGGTACGTCTATTGATAGCACAGTCGCTTGGCGATGAGACATCCATGTCGCCAGCCACGAATTGTTGATAAACGCATGGGTGAAGGAGAACCCACAATGTGTTGTAATTTAACCTGGGTCGCCCGTCTTGAGCATGCGCTGCGGTGGCGATTGAAAGTAAAAGTAACGAGCGTACAGAGAGGTCGCCTCCTATACTGCAATTCGCTTTCGAGATGCTGGGAATCGTGGCATGTTCCTGCAACATTTGGATAGCTAAAGCTTGGATTGAGTTGAAATTACAGCTACCTTTCGTGCGAACGTTCAGTATGAGTTGGGTTTACAATAGGAAATTACAATTTCCGCAGACAGGTAAGAATCCGAAGCAAATAGTTTGTGTTAGTGGCTTCGTTTCTATTGTTTCACCCAACTTAAACTGTAACGGGCAATATTGGACGCTAAGATTGCCAGTATTGTCTCTCGACGCCATCAAGTTACGAGAGCTGTCAAGTCATCGTGCTTGCCCCATGTCCAGCATCCCAGGGAGTCCACCATAACATAATCGCACCGTACATCCACTCAAGGCTCTAAGACTTTAAGAGCTCTCGTTGCAAGAGCTTTGTGGTACCTGAAGTATACTCAATGCAAGTGAAAGTACAGGCAGTGTGTACTGATGTGACCGGGCTGCCGGCGCCTCGCCATGGCCAGATGTTGTTAGATCATTGCTTCGGACGCTGCTGGCGCCATGCAGTGGCCGGTACAACCAGCTCTCGAACTTTGGCATCGTAACAGTTGGCTGCGAATCAGTGCTCGGTCACAGTGGGCGCATTAAAATGCGGCGTGCCGCTTATGTAGGGGGGGGGGGAGGGGGGCACGCTTTGAATTCCCCCCGATTTGGCGATCGCCGCGAGTCGCTCGACACTAATGGGCGACATCACCTTTCGCATGTAGTACGTATTTTGTTGGGCTTGTTGGAGATTATGGCGCAGATTTCGTAGACGTAAAACAGCTAAAACTATTGTGATGTCATCCCGTCCCAGTAGGTAAGCAGCTACTATTCGTCGCTATTGCTGCTCTGTCCGATGCGTTTTGCTGTTTGTACTAATGTGGCTCCGCACACAATGCAGTGCAAACCCGTGGGTTATTCCTTCTGAACTTCGTCATTGCTATTCCAAGCTGATCTCAAGACTTGGTTGTGTTCATGAAGGCGCAAAAAAAAGCGGAAGCAATTTTTCAAACCTCCACTAAAGATGGCGCCTACGATCACGTTGGTAGCCAGCCTCCATAACCTAACCGAGTCGACGCTCGCGACGTTCTTGTTATTTTGCGGGATGTCCGCGACGCCCGGCGTCGGCGCTCGGCGTCGCGATCGGCCGCGGGATGTAAACAGAGGACGTCGGTATCGACCTGCCCCTTTCTTTCCCCCCTCGCTCTTCCCCCACCCGATCGACTCGCACCTGCGCGCGGGGGCGCAAGGTCAAGGTCAACTTATCCCCCCCCAACCTTCGCTCTTGAGGGCTGGTTTGACATCGCATCATCAATCTCAAACAGACGCCTCCCCCGACGCTCTTGCCGTGAAACTGGCTACTGGGGTTGGTGGGGGGAAAAGGGGGTAATTAATTACTTGCTTAGCGGCTATGGTTTTAACGAGCGGGTAACTGATAGCGATTCTCGCGGTGCTGAAGGACGCGCGTCGCCGAATTGAAAAAGTGCCCTCGCGGTTCGGTTCCTGAGTGGGGGCTTGCAATGCTAGCCTGTCCTCTGGCACGTACTGTTTAATTCTTCGAGACTCGAAGTAAGTACGCCTTTATGCGTTCCATGTCCCTGGAACGTCGGTTGTCCAATGTTAGTCGGAAAAATTGGATTCGATTTTCCGTCCGCATCCACCGACTTTTCGCGAGCACCCTGCGTTTCTGCCGCTGACAGCCCCCGCTATTTGGCGAGGAACACTTCGGTGTCGCTAAACGTTCCGTAAACGATGCTCTGAAAAGCATGTTTTTTTTTTTTTTTTTTTTATTTAACTTATTTTTTCCAAGATACCAATTCCTTGGTTTTTGGCAAGTCAAGGTGTTACATAAATGGATGTACAATCGAGATAATATACCCATGGTATCACAATGATTGTAACTCTATGCAAAACGCCAGTGAAAGGCGCCATTCACGATCGAACACCTCGGTGTCGTCGTTGCGGCGTTCGTCCCATCTTCCAGGGGACGTCAGTTTTGGGTCTTCTCTCGATTTTGGAGCCAAATCGTTTCTAGGATCCGTCTGTTCAACTGCGATTCCCACTTCAGTGTAACGACACGACACTAAAATATGCGCTGGCCGGCAACTCCGCGGTATTTTTGCATTATTGGCACTTGGCAGTCAGCTATACCTACCTTATACCGGTGTGTGCGGCTGTTGGACGAATAATAGAGCTCGCTTTCTCTGTGGGTCACCTTGGCTGCAGAGAAATACATCATCGCAGTGTACACTGCTGCTCGTTCAGTCGGCCAGCCCGTAACTCACGCACGTCTAACGTTACCACCGGCCGGTCTAGCGTATGGAGCGTCCTCCACCAGCGCAAGACTTTAAGAAATAAGCCTTTGTTCCTCTGTAGAACTGTCAATTAGAAATCTCTTCTACCTTTTATGCACTCGCGAACGTAGGCGATTGTACGCGTATCACGACTATCGCCACTCGGGCAAGTAAAGTTGATTGCTATTACTTGGAAATCGATATCATTGTGTTATGACGATGTATTTTGGCTAGTGATCGGTTCAAAGATGGCGGGTTTAGGAAACGTTTGGCCGCTACAATGTAATTGCATACTACCCGATAATGTTGAAATGGCTTCGCGAAAAACTTGCGGCAACATGACAACTTGACCGACAAAAAGTGGGGGTGTAATAGGTGGAGTCACCGTCGTTTTGAGTATTGAGAAATTTCATCTCGTTATTTCGTTCGTTCGTTTCTTGCGGATTGCTTGCATATGGGACTGGTATCGATATTTGCAGGCTTAAATAATTATTTTTGGAATGTTAAACCATCTGGTATCATTCTCCGTTACCACGTGTTGCCTGCTCGTTTGCCCGGCAGAAGGTATAATATAAACGCTGGCCCTCTTCTTCTATAAAATCAACGCTAATGTGCCTGCTAGTTATTGAGTTGAGTCGGTACACAATTTTAAATTCAGCATCGATGTACCCTTCGCTAATGGCCATACATTATTCTTCGTATACTCGATATTGCCATAGGAATCGCTTGAATATTTTATCGCGTGACAACGTTGTAACACCATTTGGCAACACCGCGTATATCGTTGCCAAATATATAGCTTCGTTAGTTTCGGTTAGTGTAAACAGGGGCAACGGTGTAATTGCTGCTAGTCTTGGCAACACTGCGGGTACACCATGCGGGAAGGATGTTTGTGTAACTGGCGGTAACGTGCTTGGCAGCGTCGTGGCCGCCATGTTGAATCTCGTCGGTTGGTGTCGGGAGGAACTTATGCAACCTTGCGAGCTCCCGGGGAGAGACTGACCTATGCCTCAGACCCACACACTGCGTCTGGCATCGTCGGTCTGACATGATGGGGTGCATTTCTATTTCGCTGCGCCTGCACATATACATGCCACGTGTTGGTCAATCCTTGGAGAGGTTTTTCTTCATTTTAACTTTAGGTGTACAGGGGTTTACTTGCACGCGATGGTGCGGACCGAAAGTTTCAAACTTTTCGACGATTTCCGTGGCTTGCGGTGTAGTTTTTTGAACTTTATGTCAGCAGCGTGTTTTATTTATCACTCGTAATATCTTCTGATGAAAGTCTAACTTGCAGGTCTACTGTAGTTTGGATTCGTTGGCAAAGATTTTCGAAGTGTAGGTACTTAATTTTGCCTCCATGGTACTGAAGCAGTTTGGTTCACTCGCCTCTCGTCGTGGATTAAACGAGCTGTCTGACACTCCATATTAAAGCAGAGATATTGCCGAACACCACTTTATCTGTATATCTCGAGGCGATGTGAAGTCTACACCCAGCACCACATGATGCGTTATTTGATTCCCCCCTTCGCTCGGGAGACGATCAAATTTAAGTGCGAGATTGAAACGTTAGCGAGTGCTTGCAAGCAAAAAGCACGCTCGCGACGTTGCAGCATAAAGAAGCTCCTCGTAAAATTGGTAATGCAATTTCGGGCTGCGCAGAGACGTTACGGGCATCTAGCGCGGAAACTTTGCTCGCTCTGGCTGTTTCGTTTTTTTTTTTTATTTTGCGAGAATGCGAATTCAGCAGATTGCAGAGAGCGCGCGAAGAGATTCTAGGTCCATGAGCTTGGGAGGCAAACATACGCAAGGCGGGTGCGTCCATAAATCAACGAGCGCCTGAGCGCCGATTGAGATATGGGGTTGGTGAAAAGAGTCGTGGCTACTGATTGCTTGCCGTTCGGCATGTAGTTACAGATTAAGCCAATATGTAGCTCTGGCGGCTTAGGGGCGATGTGCTTCGATTTGGATTAATGGTTCTTGTTGAGATTCGTATTATGGCCAGTAGCGTGCTAAAAGCGAGGATATTTTGCTCCTTGGGACTCTAAAATGCATGTGACCATGTCTGCCGATAATCTCTAGATTGCAAAAAACTGCGTTTCTGAAGCATCCCTTGAGTTTTCTAAATCTCAACTCACACCCCATCGAGATGTCTGGCCACCGTAGGCTTTCCAGGCTACACGAAGCATGAGAAGGTATTTTAAAAATAACCTGCACTTCGATGCTGCTGCTTCAGATATCTCGAGTCAGTTGATGTAGGCTGTCTCGCTTGCACCGCGTCACTTTTTCTTGTTTTATGGGTCGTTTTTGACGTCTGTAGGTCATAAAGAAAACAGAACTAGAGAGAGAGAGAGATTTCTGGGCTGTTTCTTCAAGCATTGCGATCTATCGCTTTTGAGTACCTACTCTTATTCGAGCTTTGTGGTGTGTTGGAAAGGGATGACATGGCTGCCACAAGGGGTCATACTTTAAGTGAATTGTCCACAACGCTGTAACAGCCCTATCGATTGAGACCCAGCGTCTTTACTCATGTCACACCGGCCATCTGAAAAGAAGATGTTTCTTCCGCTAACACAAAATTCCCCCAGATTCGTAAATCGGCCATCGAATGATCAGTTCCGTCAGTTGAAAAAAAAATCCGTGTTACTCAGTCCAAGCCACCATTTGCCGAATTAAATGTCGGTGACTAGACAGTTGGTGTTTCACTGACCTATCATTATCGTCGATTTGGTATGGATTTGTGGTTAAAAAACACCTAGCAACTACCAAGGACACTGTAGTTCTTGTACGGTTCCACTATGGGCGTATGACCGTTAGCTAATGACAGCCTAACGAACTATACTTCGTGTGACATCGCCTGTGGGTCCCCCCCCTGCGCAGCTATTGTCAGCTGAATGTCATATGACTCGTCGCTCCCATGTGTGTGTGTGTGTGTTCGTTGGATCGTGTCCCGGCCTGGCAATGCGGGACCGGCGATGGATCGTTGTCGATTCAAACTGAGATCGCCTATCGTTGCGAAACGCCGCGCTTGACAGATCGGGACCACGTGCGCGTCACGTGGTACCAAGAAATGAGGTTACGTGACTGTTCGCGTGCGAGTCTTAGCATGTGTACCTACTGGCCGTGCTAGAGCTCGGTACCTGGTACTCTTGCCGGCGTACTAAAGCGTTGAGGTATAAGAAATTGCTCGAAGGCAGCTGTTTACATTGCTAAATTACATCATTTTCTTCATTTTGTTCGTTTAAAATGTTCTTCTTGGTGTTTTATGACTGTGTAGCAAACATTCAACCGAACCCTTGGCTCAGTGTTTCACGATATTTAAGGTTTCTAGATCCGAATGGTCAGTTAAAATGGCCGACCGTACCTAGATTCACCCGCAGGATCAATGGTGACCCGGGTATTGCTAAGAGAGCGTGTTTCGCCCCGTTCCGTCTGTCATGGGGTGACGGTCTTTCAATAAAGCGTAAATAATTGAACGCGTTCGCGGAGTGCCGGCTACTTGCGAGCCCTCTGGTATGCTTCGGGTCGAGCAGCAGTTGGCATTGCCTAGAGAGCTGTCGCTCGATAGAGAGTGGCGAACTGCTCGCACATTATGAAAGGTTGGATGTTAAAGAGTGGCTCAACTTGACAGATTTTTATTTTGTTTATGTTCGAGAAATGTCATCGGTTTGGAAATTAACCAATGGGTTACCATTTGATGTAATTTTTCGTCATACCGCCACTACACACTGGTTTTCTCTTACCCGATGTTTATAAATCTTGCCAAATCAACTCGTTTATCAGCGAGGGCAATCTTGTGACAAAAATCGTGGATTTTAATTTTTTTTCTTATATCTATTTGAAAACAGTACAACATATCGCTGACACTCTTGGTTTAGCTCGGCTCTCTCAGCTAGGCCTCTGCAAGCAAATCGATCGGCGGCTCTAGCCGGTACATAGGGGCCGCGGGTCGCCAGTTCGAACCTCCGTCAGGTCACGCAAGCCTCCCGAGATAACCGTCAAATCCGACTGATTTATCGTGCCGCTTTCGGCCTCGCCGCCGTCGCTTTGCCCCGCGTACGGCCGGGCGTACGGCGTACGGCCCCGCGTACGACGTGCGGAGCTCGCTTTGCGTGTCCGGCGAGAATAGATATGGCGGCGGGGCCGTGCGGGCTTGATTCGCTTTATCAGAACCAAGGGGCTGATACTTCAAACGGAATGATCGTAAAGTTTAGCAGTAATTCGTCCGTGGCTCGCTTTTCCTGCTACAGTCCCTGTCGCGATTCCCTTCCGCCGTTCACAGTTTCCGCGTACACAGGGGCTGGGCCTGATCGTTGCGATTAGCTGGTGTCATCAGACGCAAGAATGCATCCTGTCTGTGACAATGGTCGAGCTGAACGACAGCACATTATTTACCACAAGTCTGTAAGTTTACCCCAAAACAAACATACCAAATCAATCCGTAGATGACGCATTCAGCCTCTACGGTGACTTCATGGGTACACCTATGCGGACTTAACGGTTATTAATAGGTATGCAAAGATGAGTTCCGGCTACGGAAAGGGTAGTTTCGTTCGGCTGACCCTCCCGATTTCTCCGTGGAAGGCGATTGCAGTGGTTGGTCTGTGTTTCGAGAGACGAGGGACAATCCCAGTGCCCGTCTAGACCCCGAGACAATCGAATGGGTCGGACAGACGCATTCTTACGCTGCGTTTCAAGCTTGAAGGTCAAACAAGGCCGGCGTTTAAAGGCTTGCCCCTTGCCAACATTATCCGCTCTTCTTAAACATAAACTAACTACGCTCGTTCGCGTCTTGAGGTGCCGATACTTTCATATAGGCACATTGCTCTTAAGCTTGGTTTCATCCTCTCAACAGAAACTACTCGTAAGAGGCTTGAGTTATCGTCCCCTTTTTTATGTCCAGCTCTCGGGGCATCCGATCCAGACCTGCCCCACATCCCCGACAGCAGCCATCTTAAAATGATCTAAAAAGAAACAGGTGTCCGCACCTGTTAGGGTTCATAAGTCATCCACAAAGGTGACATGTGTCGACTCTCGTGTCCGAACAATCGCTTTGAAAACGCAACCTCCATCGACACACAATGCCGCACAATACCTTTTTCTCGGAAATTATTCGAGATCTCCACGTAAAGAACCAGATGCCCCACACCCCGGGCAACACTGCCTACTGTAAAGTTCGCCACATTTCGGGGACTTCCCCCTATCCCGTCAACTAAGGGTGTCTCGTTCTGTCTTTCTCCCTCTCGCCCCACGACCTCGTGGTCGAAGTGCGAGGAATGCTGGGCCCAAGAATGCTAGGACCGCCGCGGGCTAGCTGCGCGGGGGTGGCCGGTTGACACCCCCTGTCGCTCGCTATGTGGCATTGTTCCCTGGCAGCCAATGGCCACGGCGGAAGGACCTGTTCGTGCAGGTGCTTGTCTCGCTCCGTGGGCATGGTGGGTAGGTTTCTCACCCCGGAAAATGGTGCGCACAAAGACGAGATGTTTCCCTTAGGGGTAGTATAGTTTACGGCCTTCCATTGTGCACTTGGTTGCCGTTCGGATATATACAAGAAAGCACGTAAAGGGCAATCAAGAAAGCCGTAAAAGGTGGTCGTCTGGGTTGGGTTTGATCAACGGTCCCTTCACAGTAAATCAAGTGAGTCGCGGAGATTGTTTGCAATTACTTCTGTTTGACAATTCTAACACAGACCAGGACACATCGCCACCTTTACCGTACAAGAACTACCTCCAACCCTTTCTTCTGACGCAAAAAGGGTCACGTTCTTATATAAAGTAGGTGACCACTTTCCTTCGCCGCGATTTAGATCAACGAGAGTTTTTCCCCTCCTCCCCTCTCGCCAGAGCGCCGCACGGGCATCCCGAAGGAAACTGAAAGATGACGTCAGCATGGCATCGATCCTGCTCCCGGCGTCGTTAGAACCGTACACCGATGTACACAATGGGCACAATTGGACGACGTCGAAGACGGCGTCGTCGATTTAATGACGAGAAGTCGCGCGCGGCACGTTCTTTCAATCACATTGGCGGCCTATTCGAGGCATGACTCTCTTTCCGTTCAGGGGTGTACGTTGGTCGGCGCAGATGGTGGTCTCTCGACGGCCACCCTTTGCGTTTTGCGGCCCCGAGATGGCGAAGTGGTCTCACCGACGGGACTTTTTTATGTGCTTTTTGAGGAGCGTTTAGATGGCGGCGGTCGTTTCACGGTCCGAGCCAATGGAGTCGAGATAAATTGTTGCCCCTCAGGGGACTTTTGAACAACGACGATATCAAAGCCGTGGCTTGCTAGATTACTAAAATGTCTCATCGCTGATCCGATTTCTGCGAGGAAATAGGAGGGCAGAGTACGCTGAATGAAGACCAAGCTCGTGGTATAAAGGAGCTCAAAATTAAAGATAAAGATAATGCGAAAAGAGCCCACGTATTATTTTAACCTTCCAGGGGCTGTTTGACCTTATGGCGCGTCCACTCACGTTACGGGACACACCACTCTGATCGTTAGCGGGCTCAAAGTGACTTCTCGTCTACAATCTGGCATGCCAGCGTAGCAGGCATATCGCGACAAGGACGCGGTGTTTTGTGCAGTTAAACCGTCGCTTTGGATAATAATAACATCTCGGCGTGTGCGAAAACAAAGTGAGGGGCGTTAAGTAGTGCCCCGAGCATACCTGCTATCGGCGATGGGTCTAAAGTCGGTGCAATCTTGCGCTGCCAAAAGTCGCCACCGCTCGTGAAGTCTCTGGTATGGAGCGGTGGTTTGACACATTTGTCGGGTCATTAAAATTACGATTAATTGGGATTGTTGCTGCGTGAACTTGTGGAATTAAAGGATAGTTGTGCTGTGCATCGCGACGAGTATTTCTCAATCGGCTGTGGAGAAACGCACCTGATAAATTTATATACATGATGACAGTAGTGACGTGTTGGGGATGATTTCACTCGCTTAGCATGTTGATCCATTGCTTCCAAGGTGATCTGTAATTCATATTTTGCAACACAATTCAAATTGATCTCGGACCTGATGTCCCAAGTGAGTAAATTCAGTTAGCAGTAATAACTGCGGCATCCATCTCTACAACTTGCGTTGCTAGAATGTAGTTGCACCCATGAGCTTATCCTATGCGGTGCATCCCATCTCTCTAACCGCACCCGTGGCCGCAAATACACTTCGCCGGGACCCGCGACGCGTCGTTGTGCAGCAACATTATGCTTATTTTAATCTCGCGCGGACGAAGAGATGCGCCCCACGCACGAGCGCGAAGAATTGTGTACATGCACTTACTAGTTTTTTTTTTTTGGTTTTTTTTGGCGAAACTTGCCGGTTTGCTGTCGCTGTTTTGCTTTAAAATCGTGTACGCTTTTCACGTGCTGCTCATCTTGGGAAATTGTGGGACATCCCTGCTTTGGGGCGTTGCTACTTTGATGATGATAACCAAGAGACGACATAGCCAACGAAATTCTCGACGTTGCCTCCCTGCAATCTATTAGCTTGTTGATTTTAGGGTTGCACTGAAAGGGGGGGGGGGGGGGGGTGATTTAGCAAACATTTCGTTATTCTGTGATAGTCTCCAGTTCTCAAAAAAAGGAATAAACAACTGGGCAAATGAACGTTCTCTTGTCGAGAAATAAAAATGACAGGATCGCACTCCTGTCGACCGAAAAGGAGTTCGTTTTCAAAGTTGGTCGGCTACTGACGTCACTTCTTGCATGTTCACGTGCCCTTTTTGGGCTTGCCATGAAGTGATCAGCTACATTATGCATTGACTGATAGATTGTATGTCAAATATTTTCATTGTAACACTTTGTGTTCATTTGTGTTCATTTGTCGTACATCATAATTGGCAGTAAACCCTATTGATACCAGCAGTAAAAACAACTAATTTACTAGGTGTTGTGTTTTATAACAGTTTGTGTGTGATCGTCTTTCAGCGCGATTTCGATTTTGAGTACCTATCAGTGTGCAGAGATCGATTTACAGCTTGTCTTTAGATTTTGGTTCGTCGGTTTTTTTTTCGCAAGGGGTTGCTTGAACGGCTCAGACAGCTCGCAATTATGATACTTGTATCGAATTTCACAGCGCAAACTCGAAACTCCCCCCCATCGGGGACAAGCGTCGCAGCTTCGAGCGGTTTTCAACTCTCCTTAGGAACATCAATGTTGTGACGTTTTCACATTGTTCGTAACTATTACCAAAATGAGCGCAAGCCAGACGACGCCGGCACAGACAAACCAATCATAACGCGGCGCGACGACTGTTCGATGTGTGTGTGTGTGCGTGGGGTCCCACAATTCGCGTTGCCTTTGAAATAGATAAGTGGCAATTCGTATGCTCCCTTTAGGGGTGACTCTCTGCCATGGGGTGCCGCTGCGACAATTCGGCCTTGGACCCCCGAAATGCTCACGACGACGTTTCACGGCTTACGGCTTAGTCAAACGACAGCTTAGTCCCTCCCGAGTTGGAAAGCCGATGGCTTACTGTTTTCTTGTATGGCTCCAGGACTTGAGAATATTCCTCTCGTGTCTTACGACTTGATGGGCAAATGGAATAATATGAAATCCTCTGAAACTGCCCCTAAACAAACGGCTTATCCGTTCAATTGTGATGTACAGCTAAAATTGCATTATCAAAGTCCAAAACTGTCCACCTTAACTCTATTGAACTCTAACTCTTAACTTTATTGAAACTTGACAGAGTTTGCTTTCGTAATAACGCAATGACGACCAATATGCATTATGCGCAATATACAATATAATGCACATATTTGAAGGCTTACCCTATAAATCACCATATTATTCGATTGCCACGAGTCCCGATTTCCGAAAGTCGGTGTTGTTTCTAATTATATGTGTCTCTTTGTTTCCAGGTGAGTACCGCGTGTTGATGATTTCTATTCGAAACGCTGATTGTAAGTAAACAAGGCTGGTGATTGATGGCCGACATTGGCCGTCATTCATTTCCCCGTCGCACGCTTTATGCACGTCATACACTAATATATTGCAGATCATAGGTAGCCTAGCTGCATTCATTGGCCCTCGATGAATGCATCCATGTTAAAATCAACCGGCGATATTTCCGGAAATTGCGGGAATGTGCAGCGCCAGTGATTTCTAGTTAAAAATGAATCACTACTCATTTAGTATTGTTAAGCAATTTAACGTTTTAAAGTACGCACTGAATAGTAATTGTTTTCAACATGCTCGTTTCTCGAGTTTCAAAATAATGAACACACGTTTTTTTTTTGTGTTTTTTTTTAAACACGGCTACTATGTGTTTGGGAGCGCCGTTTGCCGAGCGGTTATATAGCGCTATTAAATGGGTTTGTGTACGACATGGCGTCTATGCGTGCGTGAACATTTAGCCAAACAAACGGCTAGAGAGTTTAGCGGAATAAATCATGCATTTCGGTAAATGGGTACGCGTTGTTTGCAAAGTGCCGTGAGGAGACTTGTCTGGCTGGGTGGATGGCTGGCTGGCTGGTTGTCCATTCGGATGATTACACGGGTTAATGTCAGGGTGACAGCAATACATATCCGGCTATCCACTGTCTAGTCTGTCTGCTTGACTGACAAAAGCACGTCACAGCTCTCAATCGAAACCAGATACTTTAATGTGGCGAACCATGCATGTGTGCAGTTGCGACAAGATGAACCGTTTTTTTTTGTAATTACGGGACGGGTTGTGGATATAATTGACTGTACACGGGGTTTTTCCTGGCATGGGAAAGTAAATAGCTTCTATGTGAGACGATCTGGGCAAAAAAAATGAAGGGTGCATTGACTGAAATGTGACGACAGAAGTGTTACACCCTTGGCGATGTTTTTTATGCGTTTACGGGACGTCGTTTAGGGCATTGGTGCGAATAAGTTGATAATGTCATGGAGAACTGGAGTGTGATAGGGCAAAGGTGCATCTGTCGACTGCTTTGTTGTCAATTAAATGTCATCTCTGATTGGATCGATCTTAGCCCTAAGGTGCGTTCATTATGAGGGTTTTAATCTAGTGACACGATGGCCAACTGCTTCCGACGGTTTTCCAAAGATTAACTAACAAGGAATACACATATATTTTTTTTACTGCCTGCCAAAAAATGTCATCGAGTTCAGGATCCTCATATCCCCATGCGAGCAGAGGTCCGCGTCTAAAGACTTTTAGGGGTCTCAAATGATTCTGAAAGATCTGAAAAAAAAAAAAACGGTGTAGAAGGGAAGAGTGTGTCTAGGATTGCTATCGGATCAAATTTTGATGTTTTGAGAAACGAAGACGGGGCGAGTTTTGGAAAAAAAGTTAAAATTCACATATTTGAAGGCACTTATGATATGAGTTCAGGTTATTTGTGATGACACTATAAGTTCAATCGAAGAAGCATTCGATAGCAAAACTCACCACATCTTTTCCATAGGCACTGTGTTTTTTTTTCAAATTTTTTCGAGGGAATTTAGACCCCTAAAAGTCTTTCGAAGTAAGGGTGCAAAACGCTAGTTTTTAGTATGCAACTCTATATCAAAATACCAGATATTGTTATCAAAAAGTTAATTCTTTGCCCTGGAGCATTGCCAGTCGCGATAAGAAGGCAGTCGAGTTTACAAATGCAGGGATTTATTTGAATAGCCTTTCGATGTCAACACTCTGTTTTCTTCAAAACATTTAACTGCAGTTGCAATTTCTCGAAATTATTGAAACTCCAAGGGTGTCTAGGAAGTCTAGATTGAAAAAGAGTGGGTGGGTGGGACTAATAAGGTTGGTGAGACGATACGTTGCTAAAAATGTGACGAAAGGCTCTTGAATATTGAGAATTCTACCCTTCTGAACTGCAGGTTATGTTCGGTCGGCAGAAAGACATTCTCGTCAACAGTTCTAAGCATCATTTTTGTTTGCGTAGTGACTTCTGCAAAGTGACGGCAACAAAATGATACAAGTGCTATAAACTTGTGTAGGAATTTTTCTGTTCGGTGCTAAATATTGCCAATCTGGTATTAAATGTGAGTGTTTAATAGATCATGTAATTTAGCTGCGGCTTTTATTAAATTGGGGCGAAAGAAGATCGTGAGGGAGGATCGCCACGGTGCCTAGTTAGAGATTTGCAACTCGCAATTCGGCAAATGGATGCTGAAAACAGCCATTAAACAACCACGGCCCATCATTGAAGCTCGTGCAGTCGCTCAAGCAGCCAAAGATACGAAAGCCACGGCGAAATCACGGCGGCCGGAAATAGAGAATAAATTATGAGTGAAGTAAAAAACTGATGGCAGTGAATTGGACATATATTTGCTGAAATCCCGCTAGTCGCTTCTAACTTTTGTTCAACCAATTTTTCTGATACGTTATGTCATATTTCTTCATATAATACGACGCAACGATCTCAAGCAAGGCCCATGTATGTTACTTCGAACGTCTGCTACCCTTTTTAATCGATTTCGATACTTTTTTCTAAGATGGTTAAAATTCAACTAAAACAACCGTTTTAAAAAAGGATCGATTTGGATTTTTGCAAATATTCCAATAATATCAATAAAACTAACCTCTTTACACATATTGATTTATTTATTTTATCGCTACTTGCTTTCCTAATCAATTTTGCTTGCAGAATGCTTACAACAATTTCTTTTCACAAACTTTTTGTCGCATTACACTGGCTTGAAAATGAAATAACAGTGGAGCCTTTTGCTGGAAACTGAAAGTCTCGGTAATTCACAGACGACAGGTGAGATTCAACATCAGTTGAAATCAGCTTTTAAAATCGAATCTTGTCTAATCAATAAAATGACAAGAAATGTGAAATAAGAGTTTTCTTCATTTGGTGGTGTGATGTCGTGCTGACTTAGCTTCATTCATTAAACAAGTTGCATGATATCACTGGGGTTAAATTCTGAGAGGTTTCTGAATTCGGTACGAGTGTTTCAACTTCTTAGCAACGTGGAGACGGGAGGATAAAACGCTGAGAGCACTCTTAACCTATTTTGGGCAGCGCCTGCTGTATTCGTGGCCAATCAACGTCATCACACTTTTAACAGCAAATTACAATGCTTACTTCAACAACTCACCAAACGACCGATTATTTAATCAATCCCCACGACAAGCGCGTTGTCATTGGATTTACCTATCAATGATTCAGCGTCACGTTTCGACACTTTCCCCCGCCTCGCCCCACCCGTCCAGTCGTTATCAAATAGTTACTGAAACTCGTTGCGTGCGGTTCGCCCACTCCGCCGCCCCTTAACGCATTTTGCCGATAAGTTCAACTCGCGCCTCGGTAGAAACAAAACAACCCAATCGCTCGTGCATCTGGCTTAATGACGGGCCCATAGCTAACAGGGCCTGGCGCCCTTTCAGCGACTTCTGTTTTTCAATGGTGGGCCTGTTCGAAGAGTCTTTGCGTGGGAGTGGCCGTCTTCGCCATGCGATCAACCCTATTGTGTAGATGCGTTAGCAAAACGGCCACTCTATGCCAGAGTATATGCTTTATATTCAGCCCCCGGTCCGGGCAATTTGTTGTACAAGTGGCGGTTGACCGGCACCATCTGAAAAAGGATGCTGCGACGTCTCATTGGCAGTGCTTAGCGCCCCAAGAGGCTCATGTGCCGCTTTACATAAGGAAGCAAACACGCATGTGTACCCCGAAGCCAAACGATATATACCTCTCCGATCGTTTGCCCTCGCAGCACATCAATCTCTGCGATCGTTTCCCAGCGGACCGTTCCACCGTACCAGCGGCCCGTCAGACTCGCGACACACGACGCTTCCTGTAGTGGCGTCTCATTACTATGCCACCTCGTTACCGTATCGCTCGCGCGCTGACCTACTTGCCGCGCGAACGCTTCCCCCAAGACCAGCGACGCCGACCCCTGGTAGTGCAGCGGCGGCGGACTGTTACTTTCGATTGACACTAGAGGTTTACGAGCTATCGATCGACGAGACTCTATTTCCGGGGGGGCTCCCGTCGAGCTGTGAAAGGAGGATCGCGCAAGAAGGGGCACCAATGCACACAGCGAGGGAAACAGCCTGACCTGTCGCCGAATTGGGAACGCACTATCGCGGTGTTTGCACAATAAAAGTAATTCGCTGATTCGCCCGCGTGAATGACTCTTTTTGCGATGCCGCATTAAAAACAGTGACACGTTTACGGGAGTCGTTACTGCAAAGTTGCATTGTAATCGTTGCTTCGTGCCTCGCGGTGTGCGGATGACGTTAACGCCGTCTTTGCTTAGGGAATCGGCATAACTTCTTCCCATGCATTCGTCACAAGGGCCTCCAATACTGATACTTATAAAAGCAGTGAAACGCCCTCCCTGTTGGCGTCAACGCTACCGGTCGCTGTCAGCAGCTGGCCGGGGAAACCTTCAAGGATCGCTATAGAGCAAAGCGACGGGGAAAGCTTTTAACGGGGACGTGCAAACCAATTGTGGATCAATTTGCCGTGAACATGGCGAGCTGAGCGGAGGACGCTGATCAATATGGATGCCGGTGATCGCACAAAGGCGCCGGCACCATATACAGTACACGGCGGCGTCGGGCTCGGTCCAGATCGCCTTTCGCGTGCGCAGGGGACGAATACTGGTATAGTGCATTTCCCATACTGGTGTGCGACAAATGGCGCGCGTTACCAGAACTCTTACAGCAAAACTGTCGTACTCTGGTTACAAAATACGGTCCGCTTCATTTTCTGCAAGGACACATTGCGACTTTTTATTGCTTTCAGGCCAGCTGAAAGACCGAACGGTTTGGCATGTTGGAAACACCGGTTCTCTTTAGATCACCGAAGTTAAGCAACACTGCGCTGAGTCAGGTATTGGATGGGTGACCATCATACACACGACCAGTTCTGTTCAGGAGAGAGGTTGAAGGGATGAAAGTTAGTACAGCAACTTGATTCTCCTTGCTTGACAACTTTGCGACAGCATGGATTTGTGGAGGAATCCTGCTGTTCGAGTTGTACCGTTTTTCGGAAGGGACGTTAAGCCGGTGGTCCCCTTGGTGCTCTTCGACAGGTGTATGCTAGGTGCCGGCACCGGGTTTTCCCTCCTGCCTTCTAGGCTTGGTTAGGTTCATCAACATCCTCATCATCATTCACCGACGCCATTAGACAAGTGCCGCATGGCAATATGTCAAAACAGTGCGTCGTTAAACACCACAAATAATAATAATAATCCAGCTGAAATATAAGAACACCTTGTTAAGTTGTTTGTGAGTTTTCCGGACTGGGATTGCTCATAAACAGTCTAATTCACGCCTTGAAATGACAGCGTTAATGGGTTCTTGCTTCGCTACGGTTCAATAGAATTTATAATGGTCGGATCTTCATGGGCTCTCCAATTTCCTAACCCCTAACTTAAAATGCCAATTAAGTGCTGTTTTATCCGGTAGACAAGGCACCAGGCAGTCTTGCAGGTACTCGCACGGGGTCGAGGGCCACCTAACCTCTCCAAGGTTCCAACAGACCCATAGAATTTCGTAACCGGCCTAGAATTACTTGCGGCTGTAATTAAAACCGAACGAAATGAACGCAAATGGTGTGCTCTGTGTGCTATCGGCAAACGCGAGCTCGTTATCTCTCAAATGAGACTAGCCCGGTAGTTAGGCTTCGGTAGGTGGACAAGGTGTTGTAACACCCTGTTCGGGCTATCTCTAAGGCTGAGTCATCGTCGGGCGAGAACGTCCTTCGGCCACTTATCGAGAACGTCGGGGACACTAGGAGTTAGGACTAACCTGACGGCGTGAGGACGAAAGATTGGGGATACCGACAGTGGATAGATTTCTGGTTTATTCGAAATTGTTCGCCGAAGTGGTAAAACCGTTAAATGAATAAAGAGAGGAGGATCTGTTTCAGCTTTTAATTGCATACAGTGTCATCATGAGCTTACCACCTCCTTAGTACCGTAAACTCGTGTGTTTTCTTTCCATTATTCGTGAACAGGGTTTTTTTTTCTTACCACTTCCTTCAAGTAAAGCAATACATTTTTGGCTGACGCTACATTCACTTTGCATGCGGTCCCGCCCAACCAGTTCGGTTCTAGTCAGCTCGCTCAAGTTAAGCAGCATAGCGCCAGATCACATTTTGGGTGGGTAACCACTTTCTCAAGAGATACTAAATCTTTCTTGAGATCAAAATAGATTAATTTTCGGTGATTTGCTGGGAAGGTCGCAGGCGACTCGAAAGAAGATTAGTGTATCAGGAGCTGTACAAACCACCTGAAGTGAGCTAGGAAAGAACGCCGACATCACCTGACTGCCGCATGTAGTCCTTATCTCGAACCACACAGATTAGAACAGTGCGTGGGAGGCTGGGGTGGCTGACAGATTACTCAGCCGATTAGGATCTTTTTTTAGCTGATAACGCCGCTAGTACTACCTCTTTTTTTAAGGCTTATTCTTTTAGTGTAACACAATCCTTTATATTTGATGTCGACACCGAAACAACAAAGGTGCTCGTGGGCGTAGTCATCAAAGCGTAGTTGCTTTGAGGCTTTGCCCTGTAAATTTCCTATCCATTACACACCACATGCTTCTCCGTCTGGCGGTTGCCGGTTTTGACAAGTTCAGACCGACCGTTGTATCATCACAGGTGATAGTGTTATTAGTGATTTTCCAATCACCGACACTTATGCCCAAACCATTGCACCAGGTGGTCGTTCGCATGCGAAAACGTCTACCTTCTGAACTTCGAACACCCTTGAATTTCGCTTGGCATCGAGTAAACGGCGGTACCCGCAATACAACTTGCACACATATATACTCCTGTCAAAACTGTCGCTACACTTTCCTGCTTCTGGCGTTACGAGTTACGACAATTGTGCACCGACTTGTCGATAACAGGGTGCTCTGCTATTTTTGTCCTCCCGCATAATTTCGAGCGGTCATGTTCACCGTTCGGGACAAAATGTTACACCAGTGTTTACCTCTTGTCAGTCACGGGTTGTTGCCCGCCACGACATGTGGAATGAGTATGTTTAATTTTTTAACTAATAACTATTCTAACAAGGCATACAAAATGTAGTTGGATGTTGGATTTCCTGTCGTGTCCTGCCATGGTACGTACAATGGCGGTTGGAATTACCGCTTATTTGAATGCCAATTAATGAACATTAGATGCAAGGTACCTGTTCGTGGTCATGCTAATAGTGCTCCGGCCTTGTCCGCGGGGACTCTGGGTTCGATCCCCTTGCTAAACAGAAGCCGTTTCACATGTATTATCAACCTGCTGCTCGTCACGTATTCGATCGTGATTGCCGTGGCTTTGACACAGCAACCGATGTTCTGGCTTTGGACTGGGAAAATGTCGTCCATTAACCGTACTATCGAGTGGAAATCGTTTGCTTGTTCGTCGAATTACAGGTGAGGCTCAGTTTACCTGGCGCATCTCTATTGTAGATAGCCCAGAGTAATGATTTTAAAGTCCTGCAGTAACGACATTTACATAATTTCAACGAAACGCTGCTTGTCGGTTGAATTTCGATCCCCCGAATGGCTGGGCACATCGATAGACACTCAGTAAACAGTTCGCTTGATGTAGATCTGCAGAATGAATGAATATCAGAAGCACAACCACCTTTTATAATCCTCACCCTTTAATATCAATTCCGCGAAGCGGGTAAGCTGGCGCAACGCTCTTTCAAAACACGACGGCGGCGACGCTGATGAAATAGCCGACTTATAAACGACAAGTCTGACGTCGAATACATTTGTTGGGATCGCGTGTTGGAAGCGTCGCATCAACCGACTGGCGTCGTGGCGCTTTCTAGCGCGTCGACTCGGTCGTATCAAAACTACAAGGCGTTCAACTTGCGTGATAGTTTTTGGAAACCTTAGGTAAACAAAATAAAACATCTTTTTACTTCTATCGATTGTGCCAGAGACAACCCAGAATGTCTCCGACGAGCAAGAATCCATATTCTAGACAACTGTGGGTGGTTAGCTGGAGTTCAAACGTTTAACCTATAGTCAGTTATCCCTTTCAATTTCGAAGCCTTGCCTACTTGTCCACCTGGCCGTATCTTCTTCGTCGAGGGTCAAGGAACCAGCTTCTCCAGTTTTTCTCTGTCCATGAAGTGTTGTCGGTGAACACTCGGGTCTGCCCCGCGTCAAGGCAGACCGAGGGCCGTCTTTGCGTCCATCACGCCGCCCATCAGGGCGTTTAAACGCTACCGACGCCGCTGTGCGGATGGCGTCGCGACGTCGCGATGCGCCCAGTCCACCGAACCAGGAGTTATTAATTTTAGACGTTATCGCCGAACGGCGCGCACAACATTTCGACTGGCCTAGTTCGTGTAAAAATATGTTTGGAGAAGGAAAGCTTCCCGTGTATTGCCCCGAGTTGGGTGCAAGTATTTCAAAAGAGATCATGTCGGTTCGATCAATGGGCTTGGTCCGTTTTTCTGTTCGAAATTATGACTTCGATCGGAAGTTGTCGGTTTCAGCTAGACGGCATCTCATCGAAAATCTGTCTTCGGCACGGCTGTCTGTGAACTCATAGGACATGTTCGCGTGGACAGACTGTACCTTTGTATATTTTTAGAATGCTCGACGCATATCAATAGGATTGTTTTATTGACTGCAATTGATCGGCTTTCATTGATTGAAGTTCGACGCATAATATCGACGATCGTCACATTGTGATCACGTGAAATGGCAGGTGGTCGCATTGACAACCATTTGGCCCGATGGGTTTCTTGGGGCCGAATTCATTCTCGCCCACAAAACGCGGCGCCATTCACATTTCGCACCACGCAGTAATTAATTCTGGCGTAAATTTCGCATCTAGCTGCGATTTGGCAACGATTCCAGGCGCCTATGATCGAAACACGGCGTGCGTAAAGCGTTCACAAATATTCGCTGCTTATTTTCGACCTTTATTTTTCTTCGTACACATTAAACACCTTTTCTCGCGGTTAATTAACACAACAATTCACAGCTGATAAGGATAGGGCAACCATCCCTACTCCCCAAAAAAGAGTCAAAATTCCCGATCCAAAGTCACCAGACTTTCCGTAGGCTGCAGGGCAAAAGACTATCGCCCATCGTGCCCTGGTGGGAAGAAGACGCGAACTAGTCCACCGTGGTGGTGCTCATCTCCTTCCTCCTCGCGGCAGGGGTCAACGGTTCTGTGCGTGGCCTGCGGTCAGACTGGACCCGGCCAAACCTCTCCATATTTGTGAACGATCAGCAACAAAGCGTTGGTTCGCTGCAGCCCTGTGGTGCTTGATAGACTGTTAGAGAGCCACGTGTGGGAGAGTGGCGATATCTGTGTCCTGGCGCAGTGGTTTCACCAACATTAGCATTAAATTGACGGCTATGTGGCTTTGCGGAGAGCTTAACGGCTCATTTTCCTGTTTCATAGATTTCATTTCGCGATTTTTGACTTCAATTTGGTGCAGAAACACGATGACCTTGAACGAATATACCCACTCTTCGGCTAGTAATATGCTCTTTACATCGATCCCAGCCGCGATCGGCAGTACCGAAGACGATACGCCATAAACGAACGACGAGATATGGCTCATCGTTCCCCGCCAGGCGCAAACGGCAACGAGAGGAAGAAGAATGAGAATAAGAAGCAAAACTTGTTTGTCACTGGGAGCCGGATGGATAGTCAGCCGCGCAGAAAATCGCTCGCACACAAGATTGTGATTGCACTGTCTCTCAAAGAAACATCAATCGAAGGCTTTCGCATTTCAGTTCCAGCAAGGGTGGTATAATAGTAATTTTTACCTTCGTGCTTTCGTCAAGCAGCCTGTGAAGTAGCTTCGAGTCGGATTCGACTATTCGAGCGACTAGTGAGTCATTCTAGCAGCATTTTGTGCCCGCCCTGCTGTGGGGTTTGGGCATCGACCCTGCAGGCCTCCCTGTTTCAGGTAGCTTTGTAATGATAACACTTTCGCCCTCGGACACGAGTACGACGCCGACGGGTCGATCGGTAAACGCCCTCGCCACACAGCCATATGCCGGCATGGTTGTGTCGGGGACTGTGGGCCTGTTAGCAGGGGGAAAAACAGTATGATACGACGTGTATGCGACTCGATCCTAAACTTTAATTTCCCTGAATTCAGGGAATGTGATAGTTGTATCTACCAATGTATCTGGCAGCTAACCATTTGCGATTCTAGTTTTATCTTCGGTGCGTTCAGGCTTGCAAACACCTTTATGTTCGTTCGATTTTACCGTATGCCTACAATTTTTTCCTCGGTCTGAAGTGCGAAGAGAGAGCGCAAGCCGTACGTACGGCCATCTCGCGTCGCGCCCGATGCCAAGTTGTACGACAGCTACCGTGCTTGTTTGCTATACGAAGATCCTTGTGAGTTGTGATGAAATTACGCGCTCTGTTCATGGCTGTAGCTTATAAATTAACCGGCCAACCAGTTAAGAGGATTGGTAAATGCTGGGCGTGGGTTCGGATCCCGGCTGGCATGACCTGTCTGCACTGGCACAATGCTTCGTTCGAATTTTGTGCAAATGTCAGCTTGTGAAGGTTTCGCTGTTGGTCAACACTGTGTTACAGACAAGGGCCCTCAAAGGTATAAATTGGTATTCTGCAGATGAGCCCTAAACCAAAGTCGATTAAAAATCTTTAAATGACAGCGAATATGGATAGTCATCGTGTATGAAATTTAGGTTAAGAGATAGTTCAGAATAACAATACTTCCAAATGAAGCTAAAATTCAACTGTGAAATCCGTATAAACAGCGAAGTTAGTTAGTTTCAGTCCAAGTTTTTCATCGCAAAATATTCCCAGATCAGTAATAAATAGATTGTTGTTGCACAACTTTGTGCAACAAAGTTGTTAGCTTGATGGCTCTGGTTGTAAAAGTTCGTCCGAAATCGCGATTACATCGTTCGTGTCCCCGGCCAATCGCGGCGAATAATTGGTGGCCGCTGCTTTCGAAACGTGCACATGCACTTTCGTGTGCTGAGCGCGGACGTCATAAAGTCCACGCCGCCTGCCAACTGCACTGTAGATGCATGCTGCAACGTGCGCCGTGTCGCCCGGCCCGATCGACGCGTGCATTTTACCGTGGTGGTGCATTTCATAAATTAAATGCATGCGCGTGTGGAATTCCTAGCGCTTCCAATTAAATGCACTCGCGTGACAGAATTAGAATGTCATCTGTGCTGGGTGTGCATATTAGTTGCAAGTGCGATTGCACGGGCCGGTTGAGCTATTTTCAGTGTTTTAGTGCTGTGGTCATACGAGCGGCTGCTTTGTGATTCTATTTATTTGGGTTGTTTGTTGACGACGACCCGTCATGATAACGCGGTGATGTTATGAGATGAGGCCACACATTTTTTTTTTATTGAACGCACTCATTTCGTCGTGATGAAAGTTACAGGATCGCTCTTGGCTACCTTCAGTGAGCTAGAGAACGGAGAGGATTTTGGTGATTAATGACCCCTGCATGGGTAAGAAGCCCATCACTTATTTCGTAATCCGCGCTCTTGACCGTGGGGCCTTTATTTCTTATCATCCCTTTATGAAAATGTAGCCATCGTTCGTCTTGATCCGCAGATCCTCGACATTCTCCGTATAGTGCAAGTTTTTTGTCAGGTGTTGGGCGGTCACCCAACCAAACGCCGATCTAGCTCAGCATTGCTTAACTTCCACGAAATGTCCATAACTGTGTTCTGTTTCAGAGGACATCGTTAACAAACGGCAATTATTTTAACGAATCGCTTCGAACTGAACAGAACCAGATCGTAACGATACTGCCTCTGTGACGTCGGTCCTACAACTTTAGCCTGTCGGGACCAGCGTTTCACAAAACAAGCATCCGTGCTTTTACTCGCGTGCTATTCCTAGTGTCGCGACACTATTTCTTTTTGGAAAGCACTTAAGTAATTCTTATCACTTAAGCGTGACCCTGACATTGTCCTTCGTGCGAGCTATCTCAAACCCCCTTGTCCCTCTCACCGCCGCCTTCTAGAACTTAACGATTTAATAACAACATGACGTTTTCTTCGTGTTGTGACCAATTATGATTACAGCCAGGCTGTAATCGACATCGGGGCCATGCTGCATCCAAAAGGTCCCAAGAGAGACTCAAATTGGTCCATTCGTTTAATGGCTGCGTTAGGGAACTGACTATTCGTTACTACGAGTCGAGGTGGCTGTTTGGCTAGAGAACGATCTAACAGACTGTTAATACTTTAATCAACCGTCTACAGCGGGCTACTTGGTTAGGGGAAACTAGTCGGTTTGGCCAGACAGGCTATAAACTGTTTCTCACACTACCAGAAGCGTTTCTGTTCCGCAAGGCAGGGGCTGCTATAGTACGTTTTTTCCGAGCTGTCCGCTTGTGATGATTCGCAAACCTTGACGTCGATGCGCTTCAGTCCACTTATACAGGGAAATAGATCGGTAACAAATCCGTTGGCTGAGAAGCTCGTCGTAAAACACTACGAATCAATCAAGCAGATTAACATAGATCTTGGGTGTCATGCTCTCTTCTATTCTGCTCGATTGGGGTGTTTTTTTTTCTTCAATGGGTCGGCTGTCCCTCTAGGATAAGTACCACAGATAATGTTCAAGACTGTCTCCTTGCATCAGCCCATCTGCGACAATGGTGGGATCGACCTGGGACCAAATCGTTTCATAGAACAGCGGACAGGTGAATTACGTGGGACATCATAATATTTTTTGCAAAAAGCTTTGAACAAGCCAACCATATGAACGTTTGTTTTAGAGGAACACGTTTTTGGCGTGCATGTATAGCACACCGATCGACCACCCTAGGATGACATAGGATGACATGCTAGCAAGAAACGTACCATAACCACACACCATTGGCAGAGCTGTGTGCGGCCTGGTCCGTGCCCAGCGTGAAAGTGGGTTGCCGAATGCCACGACAGACGACAAATTTGCATAGAGCACGCGTCTAGCTGTGCGGATGGAAATGCTGGGCACGTCCGTGTGTGTGGTGGTGCAGTGGCGGTCGTCGCGGCTCGTGCCGATGGCCAGGGGGGTACCCACTGTGGTCGTTGTGATTGTTGATGCGAATGTCATCGGTTTTGCGACAACTTGACAAGACATTTCGCGAAATCTGCCTAAATTTTCATCTGACAAAATTGAAATGAAATAGTATGTCTGAATCTAACTAGTTTTTGCATTATTTCGTGGCAAATACAGAATATAAACATGGCTGGCCGTAGTAATTACTTTTCGCCACCAATATTCATTTATTCTAAAGACAGAAGGTCTATATAACCAAAAAGTACGCGGGGTTTCCTTGGCCTGAGAGACCGTTCTTCTACACCTACATCATCAGCATCATTTGGCATCGCTCAGCAAAGATAGATATTCTCGTCATACTTTCAATATGGCACATTTACGTTTAATCTTAATGTGAACACCAAATGAACACGCTAGCCTACCACTCTGTTACCAACAGACTCTCTAAACTCTCTTCTAAACTATCATGGGGGCGGCCAACTACATTTGCCCTCCATCCAGCAAACACACACTTGCGAAATTGGCGCGTATTTGGCAGCCAGCCAACTCCGCTCAGCATAGATCACATCGCGTCGAGGTTTTGAACGGCCGTATTCGTATAGGCGCAATTTGACCCCGGTCGTCGGGTAGGTCACTCTTCTCAATGTGTGTATGTGTGTGTGTGTGTAGAGATGTGGAGTCAGGGCATTGGCCCCGCGCGTCGCGCGAACTGTTCGTCGTACGCCCGACGACGAGATGCGACGCGATACACGCAAACCACGCAATGCGTTGGGTGATGTTGATGTTGAAGGCGGTGGCGCTTCGCTGTTTTCTTTATCAACGCAGTGTGGTGTTGGTGTTTTTGCTATATATATATGTTATTGTGATTGCTGTTATCAGTTGTTTTAATTTTTAGTAATTTACCATTTGCCTCTTTAACAAGCTTACGAATTGGTTTGAAGCACAGTGCTATTTGCGATTTGCGTTCATGTATTGTTGCCCTTGGGTCACGTTAACTGACCCGCTACCATGTTTTACGCACTCGTCGTGCCGGTGCTTGTCGTAACGGTGTCTTGAGTGGGTTGCCTAGCTTCTTACAGCTGGCGGGATTTTTTGTTTCCTCAGACACTTTGACCAATTACATTGACAGTCGAATCGCTAGAAACACTGTGAAATTGACGGTTTACGCTGGAAAATTCGATTCCCGTTTCCATCATGGTCTTTGTAGATCATGGGTCGCAGTAGTTTCGTGGATTGCTTGCATTTTTTTAACACGGTTTGCTCGTTTCCGTGCACTTTAATTTTGGCTATAGTTGTAAAATTGTCTGCTATTGTTGCTAGCGAAATGTTGCGGTCGGGCTTACCAGACTTGTAGCTTGTTCGTTGCCGCGTTAACGCACTCTTTACTTGGTACTTGTTGCCTAGAAACACGGCTAACGGCTGTCTATGAGTCTTGAACGTTTGCTATTCGTGTTTGTATCCGAATTTGGGTACTGCTTCGTAACACATGCCGTCGCGTTTCGACGGAGTGCAGCGATCCTGCACTGATGTGCTTACCCTGTGGGCTTATATATTAAAAACTCATTAGTCTTGAATGTTGACTCTATTACAGAGTACCGGTACAGAGAGTATTGCACACACATGAACCTCGCGCTGAACTGTACCTTAAATTAATAACCAACGATAAGGACGCATGATTTGTCGTTTCCTATTGTGCCTTGTGTGTGTGGGCGTATATTGACGGAAACGAATTCAGCGGACGACGCGTAGTAAAAATAGGTGTGTCCGTTCGCTCGACGCCGCGATGCACTCGGTGGGGAGTGGGGGGGGGGGGGGGGGGGGTTGAACGTCGATGACCGTCGCCTCGTACAAAGTCATGTGTGTAATCTTCACGCACAATCTATTTGTGCCGATTCGGAAAGTATCGCGACGCATATAGATCTGTTGGGCTCGATTGCAGAGCGGCGACCAGGCGGATATATACTATCCGCTGATTTATTTATCAGTGTTTTGTCACAATGGGGCGCATGCACTGTGGTCTGCATCAAGAGTGGAATGAACAGGGCGGCAATGCGTGCGTGATGGCGATCGCAAGCTCGGAATTGTGGTCACTTGATTGCAGTGCGACCAGAGTTTTTCGCATTAATTTCGAGCGGCAATAATTTGAAAAACTGCGTGTAAAAAAACGAACATGTGTTTAACATGATTTTATTTTGCAGACCAGCATACGTTTATCCTACTTAATAGTCGATATCGATCATGCTTTGAGATACGATGGGTTTCTTTTAAAATTAGATGTATGTTTCGCCGAGCTGGTCTCGATTATGAGGGCCCAATGCACCTCACATTTCGCGAACCAGCGATAAGTCCTCAAGAATTCTTGAGTAAATTTCCTTAAAATATACAATCCCAACGGGTTCATTTATATTGGAAACTATACGCGTGGATCTCTTAAACGACGAGAGAAGGCAAGCCTTCCTGGGACATACTTCGACAACGCGGCTGCACACACCCAACGACAGCACACTCAAAACAAATGCGCGGGTGACTCAGTGCGTGCGGGTCAGTCACCGAGCTGTCACCGCGGCCCGATGCCGCGCGGACTTTGAGTCGATGACACATCGGTCTCACCGGGTCGTCGGGGTCAGACCACCTTCCGTCGCGCGCCATGCTGCCGTGGCATCTGGGTCATCGTGACAAGGTGGCCGCTTCTTTGCGAGTCGCTTGGATCTGTCAATGGTCCATCGACAGCAGTGTGCTGATTCAGGTTGTAGTTTGGGTCTTCAGAGGTCAGCCCTGTTTTTTTTTTTGGTAACTTGGCGGAGCCGGGGTGGTGCAAGATGTAATTTGCGTCGTAAGCTTTCAGACAACTTGTTATGTAGACTGCAGAGGATAGCGGACTGGTTTCTGGTACTGTGCAGCAGGAAAGGAGGCAAATTAACACAAATAAGATGAATATCTCAAATATCTCACGGAAGCTCCCATAATGCCAAGAACAGAGAAACCGACGGAAATTAGTCTCTAAACAACAATCGCGGAAGGGTAAAAACAGCTGAAGTTTGACAGCCCAACGAGTACGTCGACTACAAGAAGTGAACTGAACCACAAACCAAATGTGGCTTCAAATTGATTCGTCTGCCGAACACTGCAAAAGTGTGTACGTGGTTTTTTTTAACGTATCCCGTAGTTTGTTTGCGGTCCTGTTTGCTGTCCCCATTCCAGACATGGCCAGGAAGGAAAATTAACGCCACATTGCACACTCATGGTCGTGGAAATCACGGTGTAAACATACGCGTTGTTTGCGTACTCGTCCCAGAGCCGATTGACGAGCGCATGCTCTATGTCGCAACCGAATGTTTGTTGGGGTCCCTGGACGTTGTGTGTGTGTGGGGGGTGGGGAGGGGCGCCATGTGTTTCGCGGTTCGGGACCCAGCCCCGGGATACCGATGCGCACATGGCAGACCCCGGGTGCAGCGGGCAGCGAGGGTGCGAAGGCCTACCATCAGCTGCAGTCTGCTAGATGGGGATGCTAATGAATGGAGCCGCCATTCAACCAGTACTCGTGTGCACGAGTGGTGCACCCCTGCCTCTGTCGGTGCATTGTCGACGTCGGCGGGTTGACGAGGGCATGGGTAGGGGAGAGTGGCGGACTGGGTGGAGGGTCGCCATGATTTTGATTTGCAATGTGTGAGTCGATCGAAGCAGTATAGTTTTGCTCTAAGCTGAGCAATAACTAGGATGAACCGCATAGTTCAAATGAGTGGATGAAAATTCAAGTAAACGCCCGTAACCAATAACACAGTCTGCTAAACATGAATCGGTGAAATCACCAATAACCTAGCTGGAAATACCAGAAACAAATCTAAAATGTATAACTATTCGTGTTTGGGTCCCTCCATCATCCATCCATCCATCCATCAGTTTCATGTAGTCGTTAGCATTATTCTGCCCGCCAATAGCCATATTTCTTAGTCAACCACTTTAATCACATCGCGGTTCTCCAGCCGGCTGCCGTGGTCCATCCAGCTGACGATTGACAGACTCGTTGTTGTACCCCCCAAGCCAAGGTATCACACTCCCCTATGAACCGCTTGACGGTGTTGGCGGGAGATTTCTTGACGCGCAACTCTGACAGTGACGCTCCCCTTCTCGTCAATGCACCCATGAGTTTATTTACAATCGACACCAAGGTCTGGCTGACCCCTCGGCCCTGACCACTCCGTCTAGCGATGAGTCTCTGACAGCTCGCCTTTATTTCGTGGCTGGTGTTCGAACAATGAGTACTTACCCGTTGAGTTGTGTCTGGGCACTTGGAAATGTGTGGGGGACAAGCGGTTGGAAAGTAAGGGTTTGTAGCGCCCCGTTTTGGCCTCAAAATATGAGCGTAGAAATATGAAATATATGGCGATGTGTTTAGAATTGAAAACGCCAGAGATACATTGAACGTTTTTCACGCAATCTGGTTGTGGAATACGAGAATTCTCGAAAACCTAGCGTATCCTTATGTGTAAATAAAACAATGGCGAGCATTGTTATACAGCAAAGAACTAATAACATACATCGCATGTCATCTCATGCCTTCGGTCTTCTGATTTCGACTAACCGGTAATTTTTTTAACATGAACCGTATAATCATACGGACGCAGCGAAACGTAGCCAAAAAACACGGCTCACGCAATTTCCTGATCAACCACCCGGATTACACTTTCAGATGCCTCGGCTTCCATGTTGAAACAATCCATACCCCAACCTAGTGTTTGGTACTCTATCAGTTAATTTATTCCTAGCCAGGCGCTCGCACTGACCGCTCTTTGACGCGACGACGACGCATACACACACACCGAACAGGTTCACCGACCTAAAGGCGTCGCTCGAGCCGTTGAGATGGTCTCTCCGGCCCACGGGCTAGACGAGCGCGTTACGCATGACGGGCGACAGCAACGCAATGCGTTGGACTACCGAATTCGCTATACGGACATCGATGTCGGAAGATAAGCTAGCTAACGCAAACCGAAACGTCTCAAAAGTGTGTTAAAACAGAGTAGAAACCGAAACCCATACTCATTTCTGACTTTATTAGTCGACACTCAAAATTAGTGGACTGTAACAATTATTTTCATTTCACATTTTCTGGCTCGATTCGTAACGCATATCAAACGTGAATAATAGTATCGTCAGCGAAAATGTGTTTGTGTGATAGTCATTTTCTACTTTGATTTGTTTATCATTTAAATTTCAAACATTGAATGCAATGCCGTGTGGTTGCGGTAGACCACGATTTCCACTACTCGGTGTTTAAACGCGGTATGCCGAATTTCCTAACGCTAAAAGCGTCCCGTTGGGTGTGTGCTTTGTGTCCGGTCTTTACGTGGCACCAGAGTCTTAAACTGATTTTACCTAAATCCAGACAAATTCAACACGATTCGCGATCAAAATTTATTTCAAATTCGAATGATAAAGCATGTTCGGTAAGGACTCAAGTATGACTAATTATTCATCGATTATCTGTCCGGGAAGTGAGCTTTGTCTCTGTACCTACCGTCGCCGATCGAATACATTGCAATAGGCCGCCTCGCTGGCGGAAGTACAAGCACCTGTACCGTGTACACGTACACCAATCAGCAACCATAGTAAGCACTGTGATGTAAGTGCATTAAACGCGTGAGTGCCATACTTAGTCAGAGTGCTCGATACCGTCCGATCTTTGCAATTAGTAATTAGATTTTCGTGTAATCATCTTGGTAGCTAGACTGATCTCTAGACAGCTCGCCACGCAGGAGTCTTGCTTTAGAATTAATTATGGAATCCTTCGGCAAGAGAACAACAACAAAAAACTGCGGAGAAAAGTGTAATTTCGCTACGGCGATGTCGGTGATCTATTACAATGCACTGAGAAGAAATGCAAGTTTTATACAACTCTTGATGGTGTATGGGCAATTTTACTGGCAGTAGAAAGTTTGTCGGAATGATGCTTTCCTCTGTGTTGCCGTCGTCTCGTACGCGGTACACCGTACCGAGAGACTCTCGTCTGGCGATGAGGTTAAGCAACGCTATTGACTCGACTCCTGGTTGGGTGACCGCTTTTCTCTGTGTACATTCGTAGAAGCGATGCATTCAGAACCAGACGCTATTTTTTTTAATCTCTTTAGCAGTCTTTTAGGACTTTGCTTAATGTTATCCACATTCCCAAAGCCTGCTGACCATTGATCAATAGCCATCTCCCAGCAATGACCGGTACTGGTAAGCGCCCTGTGATCCCCGCACCGTTGTCTCTGCGCTCTACTTGGCCCCCGACGATCAACTACCGACGCAATTACTCTCGAAGATATTCCACCGACGATAATCCACTTGCCGTGTTTGTTAACCGCGGCGCGTCTGAGAATGGACTTCTTAAGACTCGCGGGGGCGCAACAGCAAATGGTTCACACCATGACGCACTATCGCCGATCGACGCTAAATGCATTGCATTAGTAGCTACCTGAACAACTTCACCACAATAGTGAGTGAACATGCCAGTGTAGGTATACACTATCACCTTAAAAGGCTACTTCCTATCATCGTTGTGAAGTTCTATTTCCGATCTGAGCAGTTTATCTCGGGCAGCGATCGCTCGCGCATTGCGTTCACGTTGAGCGTTCAGCACACCGACAATGTGAGTCCACTGATTTCCAAACGAGTCTTGCACCCAACTTGTTCACAATGCACTTTATTCCAGACCAAGAAGCATGAAGGATTTCTGCCGTAAGAAGTACAATTTTATACGATTTGCATTTTATCGGACTGACGTGTGTTGTCAATCATTTGCTGTCAACATCGAGAATGCACAGCAATATCTTTCGCTACTTGCTCTACAAATGGATTAGGTTCACGTTCTTCCGCGCGTATTGACCGAGCACGCCGTGTCACGTGGCCGGTCCCACGTCGTGGTGACGTCTCGAGACGTTGATTCGCTCAGGAACTTGTCGCGCGGCGTCGGCGAGGGATTGACATTGAAGGTGTAGACGTAATTCGGGTACACCGACAGGTAAAAGTATTGGGGAAATTGCGCAGTCAACCGCAAACTTTCGGCGTTGGAGTCATTTTATAATGATAAACACGTAGCAAGCGACAGGTGCTTTACCAAACCATCTCGGTTTGCTTTGGAGAGGGGTGAGTCTCATTTTACACTCACTTTAGCTGAAGTGCGGTTTTTCCTGGATTAACATAAACGTGTAGTTATTAAAGTAGTCAAAATCTAGCATTTCATTGTATGGTACTTCTTATTAATAAACTAAATAAACGAGTTAATAAAGTTTATGGGGTGGTTATTAATAGAGGATAGAGAAACAATCTTTTTGAGCTTCATAAAAACTAACTCTTCTGCACCCGTTCACAATCGATGTATGTATGCATACCGAAGTCGATCGCTTTCCCGTTGTCGACGCTGTCGCCGAGTGATGGCTGTTTGGCAGCGCCTCGAGATGGGCAGCCAATGGATAGCAGCATGCCGCCACATGTCTTCCGTCAAGACTCTCTCGGCCCTGCAGCGAGATGATTGAAAACTTTGGCGCGCGCTCAAGCGCCTGCCCATACTCCCGTACCGAGTGACGTGCCAATACAAACCACGCGGCGTCGGTCCATCGAGCGTCGGTCCCGCAGCGACTAGCGGCTTCCGCCAACGTTCCGCCACCTTTTGGGGGACGCTGTCGTGGCGAAACTACATGGTGAAACCTGTGATATCACTTTCAATCTATCTGTATTGTCAAGGTGCTAAAATTCGGTAACACATATTGCTGGTAAAAACCGATGTAATTACCAGCATCAACGATACAACATGTTTTTTTTTTTTTTTAAACCATAGAGCGCCAATATTACCGTTAGGATGAGCCCGTTTATAAAAATCTTCAAAATACCGCAGCTCTTATCATCCGTTAGGGAATAGAGAGGCGTTACGACGGGCTCGGCCAAGCATTTTGCGTATACCTCTGTAACGTTGTAACCATCGTGCCTCTTATACGCCCACTTCCTCGGCGCTGTACCAAGCTACTTCGAACCAGTCGTTCTCGGGCTCTTCGTTATGTTTTTGTTGACAAAATATTCGGCGCTCAGGCGTTTGCCGTGACTATCGCATGGGCATCGTAACTCTGTGAGCACATACGATCGAAGCGAACTGCGCCGCGCTCCCCGCCTATTTATACACCCCGAGATCCGCGGACGCATGCACGCACGCATGGCGTCGCGTCACATGAATCGCTCGCTCACCGCGGTGTCTTGATGGCATTGGTGCCACAAGGAGTGGTATGGCTGGCCGTGGGCCGTTGTTTGGCTGGAACAGTAATAGCTAATTGTTGTTTGTGCAATTTATTATGTTTGCATCGACCGGGACGGGAACCCGGGTGCGTCAGTCGTGTAACTGTTTTCTATGCGTTTGGAAAATTTATTTAGTGGTTATATTTTTTTCACGGTGACATTAACGTGTTTAGGCGCTGGTAACACAATGTTTGCAGAAAAAAATGCAATGCAGAACTTAAATAAAATTGCTTATTGGCAAATTCCAAGTTTCTGTCGGTAGGTGTATAATGAAAGATATGCAAAGAGAGCATCGGCTGTGTATGTTTGAATTTAGCATTATTTTTAAAGAATCCATAGTTTCAAATCCGTTTGTCAAAGTTTTGCCTATTAAACAATCCGAAAGACTCAATCCCGACGACGACATCTCACTCTTGCCCCTATCAAGACTCTCTAAAACGCCAACTTTCGAAATTCACACACACAGCTGGCGAGTTTCGTTCATGTCGTCCCGGCGCGCGGATTCTCGGCACGACGCCGACGACGCCGTCAACGCTGGCATCGTCCAGGCGGCCGTCGTTTTATTTTCACCGCTCTTACATCACGGGCCGCTCGTCCAACGGGTGGCTCTAGCGCCAGCTCGCTCGGACTCTCCCTCTCATCTCTCCCTCTCATCTCTCCCTCTCATCTCTCGCCTCATCTCGCTCTCTTTCGATGCTGTAACACCATTGCTCGATCAGATTGAGCTGTACGCTCCACCGCCAGTGACGTCACAAGCGAGAAGGACCTGGTGTCCTATAGTACGTTTTTCTAAAGCTGTCGCCGAGAGGACGGAAATATCATGAAATCCAAACATCTCAACAACGCTCTGCCGCTGTTCGTGATGCGAGTAGCACTGAAACAAGTGATGTAACTCATCTCTTGACCTGACCACGATTTAATCTATTGTGTCGACCCTCCGCTAAGGGGTGGCCAAACGCAATACAGTGTTTGTCAAAACCGGGGCACCGAAGCTCCCCTTAGTGAGGCCGGCCCAGCTGTAGTCACCTGGGATCAGCATGTTCACAACATGGTGGCCGTGTGAATGAGGCTTAGCAGGCAAGGCTTCGAGCATGACTCTCGCCGTGGCGCTAGTCTTTCTGGAGTCTAGACCCTGAGGCCTACTCACTCGGGCCGAGATCACGGTGGGCCTTGGACCGATGCATCACTTACCTACCGATAAGTTCTGTGTGCAATTGAACCGTTCCAAAAATAGATTTGCTTTTGAGAAACGAAACGAATTGCTGACAACGATGCAGTGTGACAATCCCCAGCGTTATCCCAAATCGAATCTCGGCCTCTACTCGATCGCAAAGCGACACGTGTGCACGACGGTTGCACGTGCGCCCAAATACACCCCGACCGACGCAGATGGGCGCCGATTGAAGTCGCGCGCACACGGTCTCTTGACATGAATTGGAAAGGTGCGACGACTACCAGCCAGCTGTGCGCTCGGCGAACAATCGTGTACCCGTGGCGGGTCGCGAACCAAGGACTAGCTGGCTGGTATGGCGTGCTGGGGCTCTGTGACGGGGAGAACGACTGGCTAGCCGCGACCTGGTTGCATACAGAGGTCTGTGATGGACGGAGAGTGGCCGTCTCGCTTATGAGAGTTGTGTGAGCCCAAATTTGGTGTACAGGTGTGATTTTGTTTTGTTTTTTAATATTACTTTGATGGTTTTGCAGCAGTGCAATGTTCAACTGCAGTTGTGAAGGTCGTTGTTGAGCTAAGATTTTCACCGTCAAAACAAAATAGCTGGGCATGTTTCTTTATGGAAAGTACAATTTGCGCCGTAAACGAATGACACCCATCCAAAAATCATGGTCCGCAAGAGTGGTTTTTGACTGCTAGGGTGGTGTTTTTCTTCATTACCTGCATTGCTGCCCCTGCAACAAAATGCTCGCATGAACCTTGCGGACAGTCGGCGAGTGTCGATAGCCACTCTCGCGTATACCAACGCACTCTAACCGATACCATCGCCTCTACGCTCACCCACGGTGCAATGTGCAATTGTCGCGTTCTCTACTGCAACAATCGGCCCGTACACTGCGACTGACGGAATGGTTCGCACGTTCCGGCCATAGTTCACCGCACTGTCATTCCGCGTTTGGCCCGCCCGAATGTGTGCAAATTAAGTGACAGCTGTCAGAACCGCGAGTCCCACTACGCCTGGCACGACTTTCGCTAGGCAACCAACGAGCTCGGTTGTGTACTGGGTTGCGTATTATTATTTCACGCCATAGCGCACTGGTTTGCTCGACGTAGGGCTACACGACCCGTTAGTTATTATACCCTAAAATAGCTGACTTTAGCCCAATCTACTGTTAATTTATAACCTCGACTAGGTTTGTACGAACCATTACGTCTTGCGAGTAAGACCGTGAATCTTGTTCATCATTGATTAATGATTATATCTTGTCAACATGGCATCAGCCATTCACATTTCCGTTTAACCCTACCTAGGGGTAGAGTGAAGTCAACTATTCACCAGAAAGCCACCCCTAATCGAAATATCCGTAGTAAACACGGATAGTTTGCTTATGCTTGCAACCCGGTTGCCAGAAGGGGGAACTGGGTGCTGGGTCTCATGCTGTTTGTTCAGTCAGCTGATATCACGTGTACAGACTGCCTTCGGCTGCTGTCGCGGACTCGGCTGCAATTTCCTAGATGAAAGTATCGCGACACCCGATGAAATAATCGAGCGACAGTAATAGTGTGGCGGCAATACACCTTCGAAACTTTAGCCCGAACGATTATTTGCCCACATCCCACGTGGTTGCCTCATTTGATTGCATCGTTTGTTTGAGATAGTGTAATAAAATAGCGATTCTTAATTGCTAATTGTCCATATGCACGCACGCCCGTCCGCCCAGTATACATACGCAATTGCGTCGTCGGCGGCACAGCGCAAATTCTTGTGTACATTCTGTTTATTCGGTTGCGACCTCGTGTTTGCATTCGCCATCACGCGAAGGCGAACCATGTGATCCGCTATTTAGCGGTGCTGCTGCTGCACTCTAGTGAGAACTCGCGAACACTCTAGACGAGTAAAATACTGCGCAGCATGTGACGAAATGGAGGCCTCCATCCCTCAGTGTTAGCTACCCCATGTGCACCCCACGACGCGCCTGTAGATGGCAGCGCTGTTAGCGTTGCGAAAGAAAATTACGTTTAAGTTGTAGTATAGGCTAAGCCGAAAACTCCCGAGATTCCATTCGAAAATATTGCATTCTCCACTCAAGCTTTTAGTCTCCTATCAAAACCTCTAGTTTAGCATGTTTCAGGTTAATCAAATGATTGGGTTCGCTACTTTCCTTCATACAATTGAAAATTCTGTGGAAATATGCACGTGTGCTAACGTCGATGTTTTTTCCTTGTTACAGACGGGCGCACCTACGTAATTGCCTGGAAAAGTTGAAGGAAATGGTGCCCCTTGGCCACGAGGCTTCGCGGCACACGACCCTAGGCCTTCTCACGAAAGCGAAGAGGTTTATCAAGGTAAGACCGTAACTCCGGTCCGGTATTTGTAGACTTTCGCGTCCACCTCCGCAATGGGATTGGGCTCCAAACGTTTTAGGTCATGCCCAGGGGAACTGAGAAGGACTGGGACACAGGACCAGGCGATAAATTAAGTATGTGAATAGAGAATCCAGAATAGGTCTGGACCCAATATAAGTAATTTAGTGGCTTTAGGCATGACGTCCTCGTTTTTTATAATCAGTGCCTACTCGTGGCCCTTAGGGATCGGTTTTTTATTGTCTGAACGTACAGCTCCGTTGTTTCCTATCAATTGTAACCTATGGAAGTTTTCCCTGCTTTAAGATCGTAACCAAAAGACAATCATTCTGAAACAGTCTCACTATCGCGAAAGTAAAAGCAAACGAACGCGTCGTGGCCACGTCTATCCCGTTGTCGGAGGTATTGCACCGGGGTCGGAGGCCTGTAAGCCCCTGGCTGGCAGGCGTAAAAAAACACGCGTCCGATTTTAGCATCGCGTGGACGCGTACGCTCCACGCATGCATGCACGCCGGCTAGGTGCGTGCATTCGATTTGACCACGCTGCCAATCGATGAACTCGCGCGGGGGCTGTTATGTCGCGCTCCGTGTTGCATGTCCACCAAGGAGGTTGGGGGTCGTGTGGAAGGTGTATACCTGTCAACCGACATGCTGATTTCGCTGACCAAGTTGTCGCCGGCGATGAGAAGCGGTAGGCACCGTTACCGCGACGCGATCGTGTTTACGAAAACCGGGATTTATCACGATGGAAAGTAGGAATTATAGCGGGATATTTTCGATAATAAGTAAGTGCAGCTACTGGTAGATGCGTGTATGCCCGATTCGTTTTCGGTCTTTACGGACCGAGGAAGAAAACAATTCAAAAACACTGGTCTCCCACTGCCAAGGCACCAAAACATCCATTATGGAAATAAATTCGCCTCCGCCGCCACCGTCGAATAAATTAATTAGAATAATACGTCAGCTTGTGACTAATCATTAAAATGTCGTTATCTCGCATTAGCAATTCCAATTGCGCCCTTCATTCGAACTGGCTAGCCGCTACTGCTACAGAGGTTTCGACTTGTGGAAAAGAATTTCAATTGTAACTTGAGAACTTTTTAGAGGTATTCACCTCGTCTTTGTTCTCTTCTCAGAATGCAAGCTGGCAGGGTGATTCGAAATTGGAAAGATTCTGCTTTTATGGCCGGTTGATAACGTGTGCTAGATATTGAGACATTGTCACCAAACAGAACACAGCCTTCTCGCATCAATGTTAAGATTCACTTTTTTCCTGCATAGATTCCAAGAGTTAGACTCATCAGAAATGCAGCAAACAGGACCTTACTTTGAATGTTTTCATTGCCAATGTTTGCATAGTGTGAGTATACTTTTTCGTGGGGGTATTGACTCTCGATTCTTTTCAACTTAAGTTTTGAACAATTACTGCAATTTCAAGCAAGGTGATATGGAAAATTTTGTACCTACAGCTCTGGCAAACACCTTCCGACATGGGTTGACTAGAGATGCAAAAAGTTAACGCATTTTCATTTAGAGAACTTTCTTGAGTATGAGAATTTTTTCTAATTTATATTTTACCTTTATTTAGGTATTCATTTCTGAAGGAAACATCCATTCTGTATGTTTGTTAAGAGCGGGATGTCAAGATTGTAAGAAACCTATCTCATAACCTAACCTACTGTGGTTAATTAGGTTTCAGTGGATTTGTATTTCACATTAGAAATAACAATTTTTTGTTTGTTTGTTGACATTTGTTGCCATTTCAAACCAGTGGGAAAATATGGTCATATTTTATGTTTAGAGCATAATGTACAGTTGCATCTCTAAGGTTGATAAATAATACTAGGATCTGCAAAATTTGTGCACTAATTTCTTTGAAAGTCAAGAAAATAACAACCCCAAATCCAAGAAAGATGAGCCAACAAAAACTTACATACTCTGCTATGCGCACTTGCAGAACCTGGAGGATCGTGAGCGCAAGCACTCAGTGCAGAAGGAGCATCTCCACCGCGAGCATCGCTACTTGCGGCGGCGGTTGGAGCAGCTCAACGCGCACACCGCCCTTTCAAAGCGGCGCTCCGTGTCGGAGTGCTCCGTCTCAACCATCTCCAGTACAAATTCCTCGTCGCCATCGGCTTCGTCGCCCTCGTCCATTTCTGAGTCCGGTAAGTTGAAGTCCTCAATGCGGAGGATTGGTTTGACTTTCATGACAGTTGGGCTGCTCGGTCTTGCCACTAGCTTCTCCTGATTTAAGTGGAATTGAATTCAAGTCAGAGGCACTTATCATTAGGTGCTTGCTGGCATTAGTTGTTTGATTGAGGCACAGATAAGCGTACACAGATATTTCATTCTGGATTAAAATAGCTACTAGATTCTTTTGGGTAAAAGTTCCTCACACAATTTCACGACGTTCCTATTGTCTACATACTAAAATAATCTGGACCTGTAAATTTCAAATTATAATTAATTAAAATCAATTGTAAAATCAATTACAAATGTTTGCCGTTGACAGAGCAATAGGGGTATGCATTTTTAATTGGGCATTTAAAAAAAATTGCTGGGATCTCTTCTGATTGATTGCAATTTTTACAACTTAATTTTGTCTCACTTGTACTGCTGATGATTAAGGCAGTTTTCTCTGTCTAAACCTCTGTCAAACGAGTCATGATCACTCTTCTGCGGGTGATTTCTGAACCATTAGCAGTGATTTATTTTGCGCAGCACATCCTCCATAAGGATGATATATCTATGTAGGTTATATCTATATCTAATGCTTGCCAGCCTAGTGTGTCCTTCCAAAAGCTGACAGTTTTTTATTTAAGACACTTGCATAGAACCTGTAAAATTTTAGCTCAAGGCCGAAGCAGTTCATTAAATTTCAATGCTAGCTTACAAATTCCCATTTATTGTACCCACCCTAGCCACCGATTGACAACAACGAATCAACATACAGTTTGATTATGTACCAAAGTTCCACTTGTCTACCTGTCATTAACTTCAATATTATATTTGCCAGCAGAGATTTACTCTAAAATGGGAACTGTCCACACCAAGATAGCTTCAACGATCACCATAGTTTGATAGTCATCATCCCACATTAGAACAGCACTTTTTTAACCTTTTTTCACGGCAAAACAAATAACAACCTGACCATTCCAAATCTCCTCCTCTCTCAATACTTTTAAGCTAGGGCTTGGTCAATGCACGTCATTGCCGAATCTATTATAAGATTGTTGACATTTGAAGGTTGACCAAGACAGCCTCACCCTATGCTCTGTAGTCTGTGGGTGATCTTGATGTTTTGAGTGGAGCTTTAGCTGGCAGGGCAGACCATCTGGCACCTGTCTTTCCTTGGCTGGTTGCCTCCTCTCCTCAAGCCTACCTGCCGAGGTGCTCAAGCTTCGCCCCCACGCAAACAATTGGTTATATAACGGGCTAATTTTAGACACGACTGTGTGTCAGATCTTTGTGAGAACGTATAGTTTCTGTGAACCCATCCGCCTAGGTTATTTGCTTCGCTATAAATCACAGTTAAGAGGTGTGTCTGTTAAGGACACTATTGTGTAGGTACCTGGCCCATTGCCGCAACTAGAGCATGTATTTAAGTTCTTATTTAGTCGTCTTAAAACAGCTTTTGATTTGCTTAAAATGTGCAGTTCTCTTATCCACCATGTCCTTCAGTTTCATTGTTCCTAACTTACATAACTAACAACTCAAAATGTAGTTGTTCTTTACTTAGCATTCAAAACCCAGTTCAAATAGTTTTTGTCAAAACTTGAAAGAGACTTTTCATGCTATATAATTTGAGAGAAAACAACAAAATAGTCATTTTAAGCTGAGCAGAGCTCAGTCTTCAACTTCACCTAGCCAACCACAAGCCAGGACATGTACAGGACATGTAATGTCCTGATTGGGGCACCACACAATACTAGCACACACTGACCTGACGGTGGCGTTTGTTAGCAGATGAGGTGGATGTGATCGGCTACACGAGCAACCAGAGCGACACGGACGACCACAGCAGCGACCACAGCAGCGGCCAGTCGATTTCGAGCGACAGCGGCGTGGCCATGTCAACGAGCCGGCTCACCCTCTCCGAGATGGACATCATCTAGGCCAGCCCCAGGCCCGCCCCCGCGCCGCCCCGCCCCCCGATTTGGCGAGCGGAGGCGGAAGACGCAGCGGCGACGACGAAGAAATGCGAAGCGGTAGCGAGTCTGGGGTTGGTTACGTGTTTGTGTGTCGAGAACAGTGACGGACTGAAGACGCCCGCCCACCTGCCCACCCGCCCGCCCGCCCCACAGCGCCAGACCGTAGACGGGATCTGCATTGTCGCATGACGGTGGATAAGAGCCAGTAATACTGCATGATGAACCATCCGTATGTCTCTAAACTCCTCTAGTCAACAACAAAAGGAACCTGTTTGTATTACAAGAGTATAGGGAATCTGAGAGCGCATTGCAACTTTCACTGCATGTCGACATTATTTATGTATAAAATTGTACATAACTTTTCATTTAATTTTTAAAAGAAAAGCTTAAAAATATAATAATATAATTTACTTACCAATATGGTTGTTGGTACTACATGTAATGACGGCGAACCGAATACCGTCTTGTTTTATTTTCGAGCTGTTTTATCGTGATCCGAGGAGCTTATTTCTAAATCAGCAAACAGTTTAGCTTTTAAATATTTTATGATTTGTAAAATGGTGAAATGAATTTGGTTTTATCGATAACTAAGTAGCGAGGAGTGCGTATGGCCTGTGGCCGCGTTCAGGGGGTCTGTCCCCCCCCCTGCCAGGAGTGAGCCAGTACCCTAATAGGCTAAATGAACAATTCTCTCAGACTGGTCAGACCATCTCACAATTTTAAAGAACAACACATATTTACTGTAAAATGTTTTTGATAGGGTGGATTGTAACTAAACAAAAAAATATTAAATAATTTTTCTAAAAAGTTCTTTTATTCAAGTGTGACATGCTCATGCTTGAATGAGGAATGAAAAAAAAGTATATTTCAGCCGTCGTAGGAAGTGTGAATCAGTGAATGCAATGATATGAGCGAGACATGACAAGCGAGGCGAGGTGAAGTGCAAAGTGAACGAACGAACGATGCGCAAACGAGGCGTCGTGGTCCTCTGGCAGATCTCTCCCGTCGAACCGAAAGTTAAACCCCTACCCCATTCTCCCCCCCCCCCCCCAAACCCCACGCCGTCGCCACAAGCTTACAAGAAAATCAGCCGAAACATCGTCAAGCATTCAAAGAGTACAAATTCTGTATAAGTCCCTGATGATAATGGGTAAACTTATTATGTTTATTTTTTCCGTGGACTCGAGTTTCAGCAAATATAGCAGTCTGGTGTTTATTCCGGATGGGTGTTCATTTCAAATGTTAACAACGAACCGGTTGGACACGTGGTGAAGGCGGCGTCATCGACCAATATTTTCCTTCTGGCCTGACGTTCGGCAAATCGGCCGGCGGGCCTGCTGGCTGCTGAAACGACCCGTCGGTGGCACGAAGCCTCTTTGCTTGCGGCAGTGCGGCGACGTGCCAGCGGCTGAGGCGAATGCGTGCGTGCATGGCGTGACTGAATGAAAAGGCTCGAGGCAGCTGCAATCGTCCTGCCGCCGCCACAGGCTCCAGCCCGAACGTACGACTCCAACGCTGACGTTCACGTTTCGGATGTGAATGCCTCCGTCGACTTCGACTGCGTTCCAATGGTCACTTTGCTACTACGGAGGCTTCCGTTCACAACATGGTAGATTCCAACGGTTGTGGAAACGTGCGGTCGCCCTTGGAGTCGTACGTGATATGAGTGCGGTTTGGGTCCTGTGGTGCCGCCTAATTGAAACGATCTTGCAGACTGAACTCTGAGAGCTAAAGAGGCTGTAGGCTTGCAGTTCTTTAATGTGTCTGCTTCTATCGTAGCTGGTAAAAAAATTAAATTATATAGTTAATTACCTAACTATCTTTCTGTGTCAGAAAATGAATAAAGTTGACACCTTGGAGACATTTCACAACCAAAAAAAAAAATGAGCAAAAAAATGTATAGAAATATATATGTTACTGGAAGCACTTTAAATTTGGTCTAATGGTATCTTTAAAATGTGATACATAAAAAAAAAAATAGTAGACTTTCTTTATGTTTTTGTAGCAGCAATATGAACAGATACCAGTTATTGTAAAGAGAATCAGATACTAAAAGAGAGAGATAGAGAGAGAGAATTTGAGATATATATGGAATATGGATGCTTAACAATCATGCAGTGAATTTATTTGAGATCTCTCGGTTAGTTTTTAAGGACTAACGGCACTCTGATCTGTGTCGAGAGGTCCGGTACCAGTCGTCGAAACACTTGTCTTGGACGCGTTGCGTGAACTGATGAGCTCCCACCGTTGCGATGTAGACCAAACGCATGGGTCGGACAGCGGTCCGGCTCGATGTTGCTGGCTCAAATATCCTCCCCGATCGACCAACGTTCTTTATAAACACGTGAACGACAGACACTGGACTGCCACTAGACAATTTATTTACTTGTTCGTGCTGCTGTGCCAGCCGCAAGCGACTTATTGTACATATTACTTGTAACTATTCATATTGCATAACCGTTTTGTTCTCAAACATTTTTCTTGATTCAACAGAAAATAAAATTTGTGTATTATTAAGAGTATACTCGAGATGTTTTTTGTTTCTCGTCAATCCCATTCCAAATCTTCTCCGCAGTTTCCACTCAATTATGAACAGAATAATAATAAAGTAATATGGTTTGCTTCATAGTGTATCCATACAACCTGAATAAATGTAACTTCTTACAAACATTCTAATGGCCCTTTGAAACCTCAGACAAAATTGATACTTGTATCTGTGAATGCCAGGGCAAGTACCCTTGTTTATACCAAATCCATATATAAACAGTCTTTGGTCGCAGCTAGTATTATGGTCACCTTTCCTGTCTCTCCCTATCTTTCCTAGTCTCTCCCTATCTCTTGTCTCTCCCTATCAGGGATCTGTTGTACAAAACTTTTGTAGTAGTAGTTACCATAAAGAATAATGTAATTTCTTTAAAATGTCCTTCAGAACGTGAAGTATTCCTTTTTTCATATAATTGTAAGATGCCCAGTGTAAGGGTGGGATTGTGCAGGCCACTTGGACCTTTCTGTTTCAAAATCCTTTCACATGGCGCTTTTCCAATTTCCTCCAGTTAACAAGCAATTAATTTTCTAAATATTGCCACCCAAATTTGAAATCGATGGCTGGAGCTGCTCACGGGGTTGGTTGACAGCTGGGGGGAGGGTGGTCGAGGGAGGGTTTACGCTGGTTGTAAGAAAAACAAATATGGCGAGTGAAGTTGTTTCGCAGGAAGGCTCAGATGGTTGAAAGATGATCAACACAGTGTCGAATCAAAGGAAAGAAATGAGGAGTAGTAGGTTGGTAGACATTAAACACACACTTCACATGTTTGATGAGATTTTTATTGCTATGTTGTAGATTAGATCTGTGTGCAGTATTTTTACATTCTGCCAATCAGCCCAGGAATAAATCGTAGGTACAGTCTACTGGCCAGATGTAATCATTTACCTTTCTCTGTGACAGGTGGCTAGTGCATATGAAACAAACTGAGTGAACAAACTTACTGGACCAGTGATACCAGAACTTCATTTTCAACTATCAAATGAATCAAGATCAAATTACCTTGAAATAAGTGTTCATCAACCAAATGGAAAGTAGCCCAGGAACAACTAGTTACAGTTTCGGAGCAGTTCCTCGGTTACCATCAAGTTTGTCTGTGGCAGCTGTGGATGTGGTTTTGAGAGCAACATGTGCCAGTTCCCCTTCACCAGCTGCTTCCACACTTACGCTCACACCAGGCCGAACACGAAACTTGGATCAAGACATGCAAGCGCTGCGGCTATCACGCCAAGATAATCCATTTTTGCAGGTAGGTAGAAGACGACATTCTGATTTTTTGTACAAATTTGAAACCATTACATATTATGTAGGGTTGAGGTGGTATGGTATAGTTTAGTTACATCTATTTATTCAGTCATTTTCAGTTTTTCAGTATTTTTTATTTATTTAAACTCACATTTTTACTTTTTATCCTAGTGAGATGTGGGTATTAAAAAAATTACAAATAAATTAAAAATTCTAATTTTAAGGAAAACGTTTGGGAAGCGTTACTGAAATATTTTCCTTGAACAACGTTAAATTTTAATCTACTTCCCAAATGTAGACTATCAAGAATGTATATTACTGACCTATGGAAGGGAAGCAAAGCTGAAAAATGTGCACCATACTAGGATACAAAACTGGCACGTACCTTCCACCCTTTACTTGTTGGTTTGAGCTAGTATCTGGAAATACCAGCAAAACCAAAAATCCTGCAATTACTATTGCTCTTTCATATATTAAAATAAAATTCTAGGAACAAACATCCGAGTCTGTCTACGGGCCCATTGAAATATCACACACTTCGAGTTGCTTAGTACTCGGCGTCCGCAGTATTTTTTCCAGGGGGGTGCAAATGCTTCCAAGGATATCGACAAAAGGGCTTCAACTGGGGAGGGGGGGGGGGGGGGGGGGGGGGAAGAATCGCACGTTTTAAATATGTTGAATGAAAACTAGTGAAACACTCGCCTACCGCCACTGTGCGCGTCAGCTTTAAATGCACTCGGAGACCATGGTTTTGTCACCAGCGTGTGTCTCGGTTTGTCGGTTAGGTCCTGATTCACGAAGTGGCCAATATCCAAAGCAGCTTGAGGACCTAGGTCACATTCAGTTTCAAAGGCTGGTATTGGATTTTCAAAATACGCCGTCGTTGATGTAGATGCACATGCACTTTCAATACTGCGATCACTGTTGCCATGGCTGTCCGAAATTTCACGCGCGTCATCATTCGCCTTTCTCTTCACACTTGCACTAAAAAATTTGCGTGAATTTGCGTAAATCAACACACTTCACTAAAACGCTCGGGCCATCAAACCACCCTACTCGAGTCGCTCCCGACACATCACTGGCTTACGTAAAGTTGGGTTCGACCGGTAGGAAAACTTAAACTTCATAAAGTGTAAAATTCTGTTCGCGGAATCGTAATCACGTGGGAGAATTTTGGAGATGTAGGTACCTGCAAAGTTCAACTCTTGTAGGATCCCAGTTTCATAGAATTACGCCACGGTTTTTTCGTAGGAAAGGTTGGATGGTCACTCACCTTTCCTCTCTAGGAATGCAATACAAATTTAGCGTTTTCCGTTTAAATTTCACTATTTTGATCAATTAACTGAGAGAATATGTTTAACTTGCCCTTTGAATGATAAAATAACAAAGCCTTTATAAAGTGTTTATTTTTTAATGTTTGAAGATTTCCAGAGGATGCAATTGCACTCCACTGGAAATCTTCAAACACCCCTCCGGACGCCCATGGCCGCAAGTGTTATCGTGTGGCACCTGCCGTTACCACGTGTTGCCGGCTCGTTTGCTCAGCAGACAGTTTAACAGTAAGGCTCTGACTATGTAGAGCTATACTATCATATGAATCTACTTTATGAATATATCATATGACTCTTCAATATAAGAGCCAATTTTTCAGTGTTCCGTTACAAAACTAACAGTCATTAAATCGTGTTTTTTTTTTTTTTTTTGCTTGGCAATGGCCAATAAGGAAATGTTTTTTTCTTTGTTAACTCTAAGAGGCATGGTGGTAACACAGGTGGTAAGACACCATTACCTCCATTACCACCATTTCTGGATTTTTTTCTGCCGATTCCAAGGGCGGTAAAACTTACGCATACCTCAAATCGCTTGCGCTTAGATGTGTGGATTGGCAGTAAAAGAAGCTACATATTATTACACCACAAAAATCAGTTCGCTCGCTCGCTGCCTTTGAGGGCCTACCGATGCATGTGCGCTTTAATTTTTGAATACAAATGAATTTTTAGCTAAGCTGATATATCTACTACCATTTCTGAGCTTTCAAACAGTATTTTCATAATTATTATGGGTTCTAATCATAAAAAAGGGTGGTAATTTGCCCTTATACCACTATGCACTATGAGTACTGCATGGTCTAGTACGAGGGTTGAAAGTTGTTTTAAAAAGTAAAGCATTATGAGGATTATTTTGATCTTTGTGACTGAGATGTCTCACCCATTGGGTCTGTCAGTGACCAGATGCTAAAGCCACACTTAATAAAACCAAATAAACAGAAATTCATTTTGATGACGGTTCATTTTTGGATAGCAGTGAATTTAAAGGTGACTTTTGATGATGAAACAATTTAATTTTGCTATAAATACAAGAGAAATGGGTGGCAGACATCAGTGAATTAAGAACTTCGGGGTAAACTAGTGTAATTGAGCACTTTAATCGCGCAATGATAACGACGTAGCGTCCAGAAGACGACCCGTCGTTATTTTATTTTGTTTATGTCTATAAGAGTTTTAAGAGTTTTATATTATGTTCATATTGATTTTAAATTGTTGTATCTAATATTTTTCTGTAATTAAGCATATCTTATCTTTCGCACTGGATAAGGTAAACACGCTTGCTACATGGTAGTATTGTATTACCCATAGGGATGGGAGAGTTGGTGATAAAAATTGTCTACACGTATTATAGTGTTTGCCATTCAATAAGCATTAAACCCATCAACTTTAAAGGATAAAAATAAACAAGAGTTAAAAGTTTGGAAAAGGTTTGTTTGACAATCTTTGACAAAACTGTGAATATAATTTCTTTCCTTTATGACAATTACTTGGGAGTGCATGTACAACTTTGGGCAACATTTCTTCCAACGGACAGTTTTAATATGTCCAACTTAATTTATGCGACTCATCCCCATGGTTACACCTAATCAGATACTTCTGTTTTCATCTTAACCTACTTATTTAAATGGCATTTAACATTGTGAAAACGGTGAGAATAGAAATGGAGAAGTTCGGCTGAAATTTAGATATTTTTCAGGAAGGCTTTCAGGAAGGTGCAACTCGCACAGCAGAATTCCTCCACAAATACATGCAGTCGAGTGTTTGATAAGCAAGGCTAGTGAAGTTGCTGTACTAACTTTCATTCCTCCAACCTCTCTCCCGAACATAACTGATCATGTGTATGATGGTCACCCATCCAATACCTGACCCAGCGCAGTGTTGCTTAACGTCGGTGATCTCACGAGAACCGGAGTTTGCAGCCCGCCAAACCGTTCGGTGAGACGATTCGAGGAGGACTCGTAAGCAATTGGACCCGCTGTGTAACTTGATTTGGTCAAGAACACTCACATCTAACAAATGCTAACATAGTTAAAATGAATCTAATTAAACATCCGCAATTAAAGTACGAGAATTTGCAGTTGTCTAGCATCTGCATGCCTAGAAAAACATTTGGTCTGTGATAGCAGCCGTGGACGCCATTGCTGTTATCACCTCGGTCCACTTCGAAAACCGGTCAGCCAATGGGAGCCGAGCTTCAGTCGATCGAAGGTACGAGGCGGGCTCGATCGAGCACGTGTTGTGACGTCACTTGAACAGCGATGCAGTAGGTTTCAGGTGATACTCTTCAGTCGGCTACTCGCCTGGTACGAAGAGACAAATTTTCGCCTCGTTTTAGACGATTATTTCAGTTGAAACTTGTCATGGTTGGATTAACCGTACGTATAGGCAGTCCCGTGGTACTCACGAGTACCACGAGTTGCTTCAAAGTTTTCACAGGCAAACTAAATTTCCTGACAACGTCATTCGTTCCCAGCTACTTGACACAATTTTATGAAATGTAGCTTTGAATTTTAGGCATAGGCAACGCCTCAAAATAGGACCGATCTGGAGATAAAAATATGTGATATTCTGACTTTTGTTGTAAAACTTGTTGCAAACCTTTACAAGATCCGATATTTTCTGCTTTGTAGTGTGATCTTACAGATCTTACAGATTGATTAATTGATAAGTGACGTTTAACGACGCACTGTTTTGACAACGGACATTGTGGCACTGGTCTAATAGTGCCGGTAAATGAGTGAGTGATGATGAGAATGATGATTTACCTTCCTAATTAAGAAGGGAGGAGGAGAAACCCGGTGCACGTGGCCTACTCCTGTCGACGAGCACCAATGGGACCACTGGCTTAAAGTCCCCTCCGCAATTGAGCAATTGACAGCAATTGAAAAGGACGGTACAACTCGAACCACAGGATTCCTCCACAAATCCATGCTGTCGAGAGGTTGATAAGCAAGGCGAGTTAAGTTGCTGAACTAACTTTCAACCCTTTAACCTCTCTCCTGAACAGAACTGGTCATGTGTATGATGGTCACCCATTTTTCAGAAGTCAAATCCAAAAGCTGACAACCATGTGAAATGATTTAAAGCATAGATTTAAATTGCAAATGGGGTTGAATTGTTTCGCTCGCTACGCTCATCAAACGCATACCATATCAACGTTTTAATGGCGAAGTCGATACGGGAAAAATAACATCAATAACCACAATTTAAAGGTCAAATTAAGTTGCAGGAGACATTTTGCATTACATGCATGCTCCCTTATGATATCAGCGATCAGAGGCGCTGGAGCAGCGATCATATTTCAGAGATCAGCCAGATCAGTGAACTCCAGTCTGCTAGAGCCTCTCTTGCAGTCCTGAAACATCAAACACGGAGAGAGATTTTTCTGCTTTTTTGACTGCCGAGTTAAATTTTAACCAGTGGACTTGTTTCGCGGCAACCAGCACTACAGCGAAATGAGAAATTCGGCTCTGGATGTGAGCGGAGTTTCGTGTCTGCAAGATAGCCGTCAAAAACAAGGTGTGAGCTTACCGATTCTTTTGAAATAACGAACCTGGACCAATACTTTGTTTGCTGCCAGCAAAAATTAAAAATTGTTTTCGTTGCGTGGAGCGAAACAAGCACCCTGTTACGGAATGTCCTGCACAGAGGCGACGGCGAATGTTATTTCCAGGGGGGTGCAAGCGCACCCCCCCCCCCCCTCTGGTCGCCCCTGTATCCCACCTTGCCAAGCTGGATAGTTAGGTGGGTAAAGTATCTGGCTGGCAATCAAAATAGTTCCGAGTTTATATCAGATTCGGTTGCACAATTTTCCATCTTCATTCCCTTCCATCCGTTGCTTGCTGGTTTGAGCTCCTATGCATATACAGGAGAAACCAAAAATCCTGCTACTAACCTATTTCAGTAATGGTGTATTTTTACCTAGGTAACATAGAAATTGGCTTTTTCTCAATGTGGTGTGGTGGGAGGGGGAGGGGTACAATTCAATTAAAAGTAAATACAAATTGATACCCACACAACATGTTGTGCATTGAATTAATATGAAATATTTTTGATATTCATTTTCATAACATATACAATTTTTACAAATGTGTAGATTTTCTCCAAAATGTGACCTTGATTTCAATTTACTTGAGGCTGCAACCCTAAACACCCCTATTTATTTGCAGTGGTGGTGTCTTGACTTCCCCTTGATCGTAACACAATTTGACCTTCGTTCCAAAATAGTAACAAGACTCTAGGAACATATCTGAGGAGATTGTAACTGTTATTGTATCTCAGCTTGATTTAATTTTTCGTTGTGTCCATACCAGGCTTCTACCCTACCAGTTGGCCAGTGCCATACCGTAAATATGCCGCACACTGGCATATTTATATGGTCCACTGAATTTTAAATTATTTTTTATCACATTCCACAGGTGTTGGCAAGCAGAGAAAGCCTCATCGACGGTCTGGAAGAGTCAGAATCAGACGATGCAAATCTCATGTCACAGGTATTGTTAACAATTTCCTTATTTGAGTTTGTGTGATTACATATTATTTGTCTGTTTTTATCACAGACCACTGGTAGGATACAGAGAGTGTGACGTAACCTTTTTTATTTTTACTCTTTTAAAGGAATTTCCTGACGAACTGGATATTGACCCACTGACTCTTCCTGAAATTCATGAGCACATGATACGTAGCCCTCCGCCAATCACCTGGCCCAAGTCCCCAAACTTCAAGGTCTTCCGCTTTCCACTACAAACTAGTGAAGACGATTCTAGTCAGGTTGGTCTACCTTTTGTCGTAAACAATATTACTTAATTAAATAATTAAATAAATAAATAAATAAAAATGAAATAATAATATTTTGGTGAAATCTGATTTAAATTGCAAATGCTTGCAATATACGGGGTATTTTTTTATTATCAACACTATAACCGTCTCAAAAATTGATGTCCTAATGGGGACTCTAACCCGCGATAGGTGGAGATCAGGGTTCGAGTCCCCGTTTGGGCATCAATTTTTGAGACGGATATAGTGTTGATAATAAAAAAATATAATTATATGATTATATGATAATAATATAACTACAATAAATAATGCATTTTTTTAATAGTAATTTTATTTTCATAATTTTATTATCAAACAGTTAGAAAACATTACATATATAAGGCAGAATATTTTATACAATGATATGCCAAATAATTTTTATTCTTTATGATGGTTTTTAGACTCATGTCTACTTGATTTATCCTTAGCACTAGATTTAAGAAAAACTATTTGAACTGGGTTTTGAATGCTAAGTAAAGGGCTTCTAAATTTCCCTACTAAGAATTTAGTAGCCCTTTACTTAGCATTCAAAACCCAGTTCAAATAGTTTCTCTTCATTTTTATTCTTCCTTCTACTCTTATGTCAAAACCCATCCTTCTCCCATCCATAATTCTTTACCTATCTACTTAATATACTTCTTTACTAAATAAATAAATAAAATAAGCCTATCATGGGATTGAGCCATGTAGAGGAGAAATCCACAACTCAATTCTAAGAAACTGTCTTTTTTTAACTTATGTTATGGATGCAATTATTTAAAATTTTTAAATTATTTATCTTTCTCACAAAATTACTTGTTTCAGTACCCATGAACCTTAAGTATTTGACATATTATTATGTATTATATGTTATATGTTATTATTTTATTTATGTATTTTTTATGTTTATGAACTTTATGTACTTACAACTAAGTACTCCTTACAGGAGAGCCTGCATCAGTGCGGCAAGCGTGTTGCTCTAAGACGATCTCGCGGAAGCCTCGATGGCGACCACTGGCACGACCTAACCAACCCGTGGCACAACCAAGCCGCGGCAAGTTTCGAGGCAGCACGAAAGACGGTCGCACCGAGGGTGCATCATCGTTCGTGTAGCGATACCCGAGGTATGTGTAGTTAGCTCTGCTAGATGTTCGTAATGTGATGTTATTGATTAAAATACAAGCCATTAAAACCAGGAGAGAAGAAAAATAATCATGTTAATAGTAATAAAAGTATATCGAAGTTTTAATAATACGTTAGGAACCTGAGAATAAGGGTCAATAATACCAAGGGTGTTGACAAGTTTTGCCAACAATGTCATTAACATTTTATATTAGGTAGATGTTACGCCAATACCTTACTGCACCTCTGGTTGTCAAATTTTGGCGCTTTATATTCTACAAAAAAAATTGAACGATTTATTTATAATTAATAATTAATAATGATTACAACCTTAATGAGGTTGTATTATCCTTATGTGGCAATGTCATCATTGCACTCATGTGGCATTGTGTCAAATAATACAGATCGCGGGGCACTCTCCTTGCTGAGCCCGGAGTCCTTGCGATTGCTGAAACGCAGCGCTGACGATGCAGTGCAGCTAATGCCAGGCGGCCGAGAATCACCTCTCAACGCCAAAAGACAGGCGTAGTTCGCCGACGTAGATCATATGCCGCTGAAGCCTCATCTTGAGCCGACCCATTGACAAGATCTTCAATGTGCTTCCCTTTTTCTGTACAATCAGGGATGCTAAACGATAACAATGAGAAACAAATGCTTTGCAAACTGTCGGAGATCACTTATTGAGGTTGAGTAGTTACACCATTTATTATCAGCGTTGAACGTGGAAAGTAAATTTTGGGATTGGAATACGACCACGTCGTGATTCTGTACACCAAAAGTGTGACTCTTAGCTTGTTTTTTAAAATGTCTGGGCTGAGGATCCTTCTCAGTTGTGACTTTTGGCCTCCACATTGTCGTCAATGGCACAGAACTAATCAAAGAGGCAATAGAAGCGCCACAACTTGTGAAGGCTTAAAAATATTTATATATGCAAAATGCAATTTACCTGTTGTTAAAAATGACTTTACTTTTCTTTGGAAATTGTATACCAAGTGTTGCAAAGAACTTGTCAAATGGCGGCAGGCCCGGACTGTAGTGATCTGTTAGTAAGACTACCTTCGCTACACTTTCTTCTACACTACACATGAATAGTGATGGAGCTAGAAATGTCTACTACATCGATCCATACTAGCTGCTTTTCATGGAAAGCTGTTTGTCTATATGAAAATGGAAAAACATGTCGCTTAAAAGTGCAGCCAAGAAAAACATTTGTACTGATGACCTGAACAGGACTTTGGTGTATCCTGCTTACCGTTCCATGGAGTAGAAACATATTTTTTGGCCTGTCACAACTACTTATTTTGTTCGTTGTTGCATGTTAGTGATATTCATATAAATAATATAGCTTTCAGTGGCAACAAGCTGCAACTGCCCTCCACAATTCCACAAATATAGCTAGATACCCAAAAATAACTTAAATGCAACACTAAACAAAATCATTAGGTGCCTCTATTAGTACTAGTTTACCTGTGTTCCACTTTAGACTGGCAGGACATAATCTGCTTTATATCTAGTCATGTGTTAACATTTGAATTAAGTTTTTAATGAGAAATTTAAACAAACCATACAATGTTTACTACCTATGTACAAAATAGAGAAAGCTGGTGAAATCCTTAGGTAGTGCTAATAAAAACTCAATAGGCACTAGTAAATGTTAGCTTACAAAAAGAAATATGAACAATTGTTATTTCGTAAATATTTTAAGTATTTAAGTTATGTTATTTAAAAAGGGTTTTTAATTCCTATTGCATACTGGTTAAAGTTCAAACTAGAGGCAAGAGGCTACCTCTATAGATTATTGTATCCTTTTATCAAGTGAGAACTAATTTGTTTGCATATGTTGATAATTTAGATATGTTATGTTATAAGATATTATAAAATTGAGCTACCAGAAATGTGTAGATAACTTGCAGAAATGAGAAATGTTATAATTGGGAGCACAATTACACTGAGAAATAAAGGGATAACATTAAACATATTTTGTTAAATGATGCAACGTCCTATACTCCGCCATGCCACTGGATTCTCCTTGAGCAGGATTCACGATGCAGAATTTAATGTTAACCCCATAAATCACCATGTTATTAACCCCTGAAAATCTACAAAAATCTCCTTTGATTAACTCCAGGGATTAATGCAAGTTCTGCTTTATGAATCTGACTCCAAAAATACATGGTAAAAGATGTCTTTTGTAAAGTATAGAGAAATCCTTTCAAAAAACTGCTTTTCTTAGCAATTGTTTTGCTACTGAAACGAAACAGGAGTAGGCCAAGTGCACCGGGTTTCCCCTCCTCCCTTCTTAATTAGGAAGGTAAATCATCATTCTCATCATCACTCACTCATTTACTGACACTATTAGACCAGTGCCACATTTGACAATGTGACATTGTCCGTTGTCAAAACAGTGCGTGGTTAAACGTCACTAATCAATCGATCAATCTGTAAGATCGGTAAGATCACACTACAACGCAGAAAATATCGTATCTTTTATAGGTTTGCAACAAGTTTTACAACAAAAGTCAGAATATCACATATTTTTATCTCCCGATCGGTCCTATTTTGAGGCGTTGCCTATTCTTAAAATTCAAAGCTACATTTCATAAAATTGTGTCAAGTAGCTGGGAACGAATGACGTTGTCAGAAAATTTAGTTTGCCTGTGAAAACTTTGAAGCAACTCGTGGTGCCCGTGAGTGCCACGGGACTGCCTATACGTGCGGTAAATCCAACCATGACAAGTTTCAACTGAAATAATCGTCTAAAACGAGACGAAAATTTGTCTCTTCGTACCAGGCGAGTAGCCGACCGAAGAGTATCACCTGAAACCTACTGCATCGCTGTGCAAGTGACGTCACAACACGTGCTCGATCGACCCAGCCTCCTACTTTCGATCGACTGAAGCTCGGTTCCGATTGGCTGACCGGTTTTCGAAGGGGATCGAGGTGATAACAGCAATGGCGTCCACGGCTGCTATCACAGACTACATGTTTTCCAGGCATGCAGATGCTAAAGAACTGCAAATTCTCGTACTTTAATTGCGGATGTTTAATTAGATTCATTTTAATTATGTTAGTATTTGTTAGATGTGAGTGTTCGTGAACAAATCAAGTCACACAGCGGGTCCAATTGCTTACGAGCCCTCCTCGAATCGTCACACCGAACGGTTTGGCTTGCTGGAAACAGCGGTTCTCGTGAGATCACCGACGTTAAGCAACACTGCGCTGGGTCAGGTATTGGATAGGTGACCATCATACACATGATCAAATATGTTCGGGAGAGAGGTTGAAGGAACGAAAGTTAGTGTATAGCAACTTCACTCGCCTTGCTTATCAAACACTCGACTGCATGGATTTGTGGAGGAATCCTGCTGTTCGAGTTGTACCTTCCTGAATGCCTTTCTGGAAAATACCTACATTTCAGCCGAAAATTCAGACTGCAGCTACCATATGTGAATAATTTGAATGTCGTATTCCAATAGAAAAAACATCCTGTCGGTGAGCGGGATCGAATTCTATTCTCACCGTTTTCACAATGCTAAAGACCAGTTAAATACGTAGGTTAAGATGAAAACAGAAGTATCTGATTAGGTGGAACCATGGGGATGACTGATGAGTCTTCTCATAAATTAAGTTGGACATATTAAAACTGCCCGTTGGAAGAAATGTTGCCCAAAGTTGTATATGCACTCCCAAGTAAATGTCATAAAGGAAAGAAATTAGATTCACTGTTTTGTCAAAGGTTGTCAAACAAACCGTTTCCAAACTTTTAACTCTTGTTTATTTTTGTCTTTTTTAGTTGATGGGTTAAATGCTTATTGAATGGCAAACACTATAATACGTGTAGGCAATTTTTATCTCCAACTCTCCCATCCCTATGGGGTGGTAATACAATACTACCATGTAGCAAGCGTGTTAACCTAATTCACTGCAAAAAGATAAGATATGCTTCAAAAATCATTACTGACGGAAAAATATTAGATACAATAATTTAAAATCAATAGGAACACAATATAAAACTCTTATAGACATGAATAAACAAAATAAAATAATGACGGGTCGTCTTCTGGACGCTACGTCGTTATCATTGCGCGATTAAAGTGCTCAATCACACGTGTTTACCCTGAGATTCTTAATTCACTAATGTCTGCCACCCATTTTGCTTGTATTTATAGCAAAATTTCATTGTTTCATCATCAAAAGTCACCTTTAAATTCACTGCCATCCAAAAATGAACCGTCGTCAAAATGAATTTCTGTTTATTTGGTTTTATCAAGTGCGGTTTAAGCACCTGATCACTGACAGGCCCATTGGGTGATACATCTCAGTCACAAAGATCAAAATAATCCTCATAATGCTTTACTTTTTAAATCAACTTTGAACCCTCGTACTAGACCATGCAGTACTCTTAGTGCATGGCGGTATAAGTGCAAATTATCACCCTTATTTATGACTATAACCCGTAATAATTATGAAAATACTGTTTGAAAGCTCAGAAATGGTAGTAGATAAATCAGCTTAGCTAAAAATGCATTTGTATTCAAAAATTAAAGCGCACATGCATCGGTATGCCCTCAAAGGCAGCGAGCGAGCGAACTGATTATTGTGGTGTAATAATAATGATAATAATAATAATTTGGTTTTTATTGTTCGGTTTGATCACAGTACATGATATGAACTCGTCATGGCTTAAAATATGATAACATCGTAAAGTACATATTTCGGGTTTACAATATAATGCAATACATTGCACGGATAATTCTCTTATCTGCTATGATATTGAAGAAATTGATCCACAGAATAATAACATTTATCAATTAAGTGTCGTTTTAATCAGTGTCGGACTGGCCAGGGCAGCCAGGCGGCAAATGCCGCCGGGGCCTCCAGCCGGCCGGGGCCCCTGGGGCCCCCCATTTACAATAAGGAAGTTTTTTAAAACATTTTTTAATTTATAGTCATTTGATTATGTCGTCTTAATGTTGCAAATAGCCAGTGCTTGTTATCATTGAGCCACGCTGCCTTGATGGCAACAGGTTGGTGGAAGTCGTATATAAACACTTGATTTTAGACTTGGTACAAAAAAAAATCATGAATGTTATATTTCGGATCATCTTTCCCCATCCCTTCACTTGATCCATGTTCCAGGTGAAGGGCTTTGAAAGACAAAAGTAGTAGGTGCCGGGAAGCGAACTGCGGACCCCACGCAATGGAACTCACGACCATCCCACTGCGCTATGAGGGCACGTATGCCGGTTCTGATTTGTTATCAACATGCAAGTCAATAAAACAAGATGTAAATAAATCACTTCTAGCAGTAATATTTATGTGTGAATCCTGATGGGTAGGCCACTCATCGTACACGTGTGCACTGACGTCGTGTTTACAGTCCAGGCGTTAGGTGTGCAGTCACTTCAATTTCCACTCAAAAAATATTGAAAAATCAATGGACGTTTCTTAAGTTTATTATGGCCACGATTCCGTTATTTTATGCTTCAAGGTTGGCAGCTCAGCAAGGTGGGTACACGGGTTACCGACCTATGGCCGTGATTTATCGACATTTTAATTGATCAAGTACATTTGATATCCAACAGATTGCGTTTGCGATCACTCTGTGCTTTAACTCGACTGCTGGTTCGGTGATACTTGTTTGGTATGGTTGACCAGGAGACCTACCTTAGAACAACGGGGTTCGACTGGCGTTCCTCCAGTCGGGCTTCAAGGCTTGCATTTTCGCGTCAGATCGTGGCAACTGGTGAAAGCCCATTTTTTGGAGTGGCCGGGCCTCAGCACTGCTTGGTGTTGGGGTCAGGTCCGGCATTTACACTTTGTGTAGAAGCGAAACCTTCTCTCTCTATAAGTGCATGGTTGTTAATGTGGTGGTGTTGGTAATGTTGGTAATATTGGTGGCGTTGGAAGTGTTGGTGGTATTAGTGTTCGTTATGATGCATGTATAGCTGTTTGTAAATTTCTGTATCTATGTCGCATGATTATGTACTATAATTATAAGTCTGAATTGCTGTTGTATATATTAATTTTTCCCCCTTTAACCGTAACCAGTATTTCATCTAGCGTTCCAAATGTACACCATAGTTTTGTCGATGTTCTCACCACCTGGTAGCCAGGTTAGGAACTACAACAAAATCTGAAATTTTTTTCTTGCCCTGGGGGATGATTGGTGTTATTAAAAAAAAGATGTAGGCAACGAGGATCGAACACATGACCTTTGATACCTGATGCAGCCACATAAACCGCTCGACCACATGACCCATTTAACAAGTTTAGTGTTTTTGGGATACATAAACTGTTCAACTGTGACGACTCCGACAAAAATTCCGAAAAAAATCTCAAACACTGCCTCCATGATTTTCAATAAAAGATATTTCGACGAAACTATACATACATCAGCTGCAGTATTGCCCATCATCCTACAAAATAAAAAATACGTTCGAAGTCTTGTTCAGTTTACTCATCCCGGATCTTTCACTATGGATGATCAGACTGTCTTATAACACCACTTGGACCTCCAGGACGACGGTGCCATACTTTGGCGCTGGCCCTTTGGTCTAGCATCAAGCGTATATGAACGATTATAATGAGTGTTACGCATCATCAGCGCCACCTGTTGACAGGATTTTGTACTACACTTTGGACAAATATGTTGATGTTTTTTTCCTGCTGTATTTTCATAGTTATTTTCCGATTAGTTAATGCATCAGATTAAAAATCAGACTTGGCAAATGTCTTCAATTTTTACGAGTCCAGAGTGTAGTACAAAATTCTGCCAACAGGTGGCGCTGATGATACTTAACACTCATTATCCTTCCTATATACTTGATGCTAGACGTAGGAGCCCGGCTGCGTGAGCGACTGGCGCTCCGCGCCAGTCGCTCACGCGCGCTGCTGGGCCCTGGCGCGGAGCGCCAGGGCCCAGCAGCGTGCCGGCGCACCCGTGCACCTGAGCGCGCTTCGCGCGCTCAGGTGCACGGGTGCGCCGGCTGGGCGTCCAAGCGCGCGAAGCGCGCTTGGACGCCTGCCTTGGCGCGCCCGAGCGCGCCAAAATTGCAGAGCGCGACGGGCGCGAAGCGCCAGTCGCGCTCTGCAATTTTCCTGGTATCTAAAGTGTGCGCTCAAAAAAAAAAGTAAGAGGTGTGAAACTGCGGAATTTGTACGGACGGGATTCGAACCCGGAACCCCGGCATTTTCAGGAGTATTCACAAGAGGTAGTGCCTTGTACCGCACAACCACGCGGGCATCTAGTTCCCTAGGCATTTTTATGGTATATAATTTCTTCAGACTGCAGCTACCATATGTGAATAATTTGAATGTCGTATTCCAATAGAAAAAATATCCTGTCGGTGAGCGGATCGAACCAGGTCACAATGTAGCTTGATGGTTCCGAAGTAAAGACATGTCCATTGTGCTACGCAGACGGTCGCCCCTACTGTGGTAAACTGAATATATTTTAGTTTCATTTCTGATGTCCCTGTTTGCCGGGTTGACTATAGGCACATGTCACTGACGGCACTCAATGTATACTACGGTTCGGAGTCGCATTCTTCTTTGCGTTTCAGTGAACCATCATTTAAGAAATTCAAGATATTATGACCGACTTACGCAGCGAGCAAGAACTGGACCTGACCCCCGCACCAAGTAATGCAGGGGCAATCGTCCACTCCAAAGATACGGGCTACCACCAGTTGCCGCGATCTAGCGTGAAAGTGTCAGCTGATAGCGCCCTCTGCAGGGACGCGAGCCACACCCAGTTGCTGGTTTGTCGTATTTTTTTTTGCCTTCTTATCCTACCCCGGCAGCATGGAGATCGCTTCACACTACATCGCCTCTGCCATGCACTATCAAAGATTGTGCAAGCTATGTCGTGAAGAACAAAAAGCGGAGCGGACAGGACTCGAACGCGGTCACATCCGTAGCGAAACATCCGATTTCACTTATCAAAGATTAAAAAAATCCCTCGTTGTGTTCGTTTCCTATCTAATTTTTTGCAGAGCACAATTGCTTGTTCTTACCTTAGACCTATCGCGTTTTTTTTTTTTTTTTTTTTAGAAAAGACAGTCACATAGTTGTGAAACTATTTACAATTTGAAGAGGATCATCAGCAGGATGGGAGTAGGATTAGATCTGTACGAACTAACAGGCCACGGCTACCGCAGTTTCAGGAAGCCTATCTCATCCCAGCATCTTCTCTCGTCCAAATGAAGTCAACAAAAAATGCAGCGTTGAAAATAACATTTACTCGGGATTTAATTAAAAACAGCAGTAAAATATGTCTCTCTTCTCTACACATTGATAATAATTAAGATGATTATGAATCATAATTAATAATGTTTAAGTTTATTATGTAAATATTTATATTAAATTACAATGTCTTTCCTAGAAAAACACAAGTAACAATTATAATTTAATATCTTATCAATGATTTCAAACTACTAAATAAGTAATCTTATTTGCCCCACAATAGTAGAAGCAATGATGTTCTGTCTTACGCCTATTATTTATTACTCTATTCTGTGTTATTATTATTATTTGTTTACTTTACTAAAATCAGTTCATCAGAAAGTTAGCCCAATTAAGAAATACACTATTTAAAAAAAGTATTGTCTAAAAAAAGAGGGTCAATTTTTCGACTTGTCGCTTTCCTAATTTTCTCCTTATACTTCGACACATAACTGGCACTGCCAGTGTGTGCCCGTAATTTCTAACAGCTCTGCGAAGTTCCCTTGCACAAAACCTATCCACCCGATCACAAATATTGCCACCGAGCTTCTCTCTAACAACTATTCTCATCCTAACATAGGAACCCAAATAATTACTCACTAGTTATGTACAATCATTTCGCTAATATCAACGAGTTAGTGCCTTCTTGGCAGCGGCAGCGTTGGCGACGGGCTATCGTGGCGCTACACTGCGTTGGCAGGCGCTGGGAACGCGGCTCACCGGTCTCTGCACGCTACTGCAGCTACCAGCGCTGCTCCCCTGCCGCTGCCGTCTTCTGACAGCATAATGTCAAACTGCAAAACCAAGAAGAAGCATGTTAGTTCAGTGTCAAAGTTAGTACAAAGATGGATCCAAGGTTTAAATAGATAAGTTTTGAGACCCATGTGACAGGTTTAGCAGCCATCTGTACTGGCATGGAGAAAAAAATGATTTTTTTTTTGCGTGCGAATATCGTTTTAACGATTTCGATACACAAAATATTCGGTGGTCCTTTGATTAAATTGACACTCCAAGGTCCAAAACGCTGGGCCTTAGTGAGAGGTACACTGCAATGACTTCAGCTAGGGTATACGAGGTGTGAGACCAGTGGCGACACCACGAGAGTGCAAAATGGGCGAAAAATAATGTTACTGGTCGTCCCATGTTTTTTGTCGGGCCATATCTTCAAGCCTCACTTAGAAGTGAGTTGGTTATCCATAATTAGTTTTCCTTCCCTGAATACTGACCTTCAATCCCGGCCGAACGAGCTGGGAAATCTTGCGCATCATGAGGTTGTGGAAGTGCGGATGGAATCGGTAAACCGAGCCGTCGATGCCGACGGTGACGCTCTCCTGGCCCATCTTGTTGATGAGCGTCGCGACGCCTGCCGACGAGAGGTCTGCTGCGCGCCGCGATACGCACTCGCAGATATGTCGCGTGTTGGCACAGTCCTGGTCGGTCGCGTGGTTCAGACCCAGCTCCTCGAGGATCTCCCTGCAGTTGCTGAACGTGCCTTTCTTGTCGCTGCAACCGAGGACAGATACATATCGTTAGCAAAGAGCTGACGGAGTCAACGGAAATCTGATTGCACTTCTTTCCTGCACCAATGTCAAGTAAGTCGCTGTTGAAGCGCAATTTATTTCGGAATTTACTGCCCATTCTGTGAGAGAAGGTACCTTATCAAAGTCCCCTAGAGCCATTTTTTCCACGAGGGATAGTGGAAAAAGACTAATTTTCTACAGAAAACTTTGAAATGGTATCTTTTCGCAAGTGGAGGAACTCGAGGTAAAGCTGTTGATTTTTTTGAGCTGATGGTCAGAGACATTTCTTCTTCTCTTTGACGTGTGTCAGATTTTTTTCTTCTTCCTGTACTTGGGTGATAATGTTCATTTTTAGGGCTTCATTTTGGCAAGCATATTTTCTAGAAAAATAGCCCTGCCCCTTTTAGATGTAACCTTTTATCCACAACGTGTTTGATATATTTAACCAAAGTTTTGTTTGAAAGGTAAAAGTTAAGGTTTTCTACTTCCCAGACCACTTCAGAAAGTTCGGACGAACCATTCGGATAAACTTGAAAGAAGTAAATAACAGGAAGAGCGAAAGACTTCATACTTGCTCAGTTCAATATGGGTCAGAAGTGCGAAGATACAGAAGCCGATCGCTCGTAAAAAAAAAACAGTTGCAACCAAAGATACTAGTATAACTTCCGGTTACAAGTATCATAAGTTTTAAAAGTACATTAGCTTACCTCTCGATCTCCGAGACGAACTTCGTGAAGAAGTTTCCTCGCGTGAACAGTTGATCAGATCCCTTCCCGCCGAACAGTAGACCACTCTTGGTAAACTTGACGAGCACAAGTCGTACAAGCTCTCCCATGTACATGCCGGAGATCATCTTCTCGAGCAGCTGCTTGCCAGGGTTGATGGTATATTGATCGATCTCACGATCGAACTCCGTCCGACAGTGGTCCAGGTGGCCGTCGTCGCCGAATGCACCCCACTCGGTGTTGATGAGGACGTACTGGGAAGAGGATGACTTTGCCCCGTCGAACATCTCAGCGTTTTCGATCTGTTCCACGTAGCAAGCGTTGCTGCCAGTACCTGTAGCCGTCGAGAGGAGGCGGGTTAGACTCGGGTACTCGTGGGGGATGATATTTAGTTTGATGTTTGGTCAAGAATTTAAAAGGGCGAGATAAGTCTTAAGATTCAATATTGAAAGAGGGTAAAATAACGGCATCATTAAATGGTAACTTTGAACTAACCATACTAACTACCTACACATGCCAGGCAAATAAAATAAAACGAAATAAATAAAATAAATAAAGACGTGCATGAGTCAGGAGATAATGAAATAAAGAAGATGACAGAAGATAATCAAGGTGGCAATGAAAGACGTGCGAAGAATGAATGCAAATAAATCGAGAAGTAAAACCAACACCTCCCAGCACATGAAAAAAAATAAAATCGCAACGAAAGAAAAATAAGAAGATGAATTAAGGTACGTCAAAGGACTTTGAACCAAGCATAAAATCAGCTCGGTGAACAGGATACAAGCAAACCTAACAAGAAGAAAAAGAGCAAGGAGAAATAAAGGATCAACATGAAATTAAAACAGAAAGAATAGCAAAACAAAATCCGCCACCAGAAGAAGTGCCAACCACACGCAAACAAACACACGCAAGAGAAAACAGTTGCGTAGTGTGAAAGACGATTCGTACCGACGATGAGTCCTATCCTGCAATTGTGGTTCTTCCATGCGCAGGACATGAGCGTGCCGGTGGTGTCGTTCAGGATGGCACAGATGTCGATCTTCACGTCCTGAAATCAATCAGAGGCAGCCGCCTGTCAGCGAGCTCTCTCACTCCATTGTTGATGAGCGTCCTGCCTCGCGAGCATCTTGGCTGTCTTGAGACCTTCGGCTATGGTAGTATGGAGATAAAGTAATTGCTGGGGAAAAAGATGGGAAATCCAACGGCTGTCACGGAGTCCGTAAATTATCAGGAGATAAGAAGGAGAATTAATTCGACGACAACAGGCTCTGAAAATGGTCATTATAAGGTTGTAGATACGTAACTATTCTCGAGAAAGAAATTAGAGGTGTCTGAAAGTCCCAGTATTCAAGCGTTGATTGTGTATGACAGAATTATTCCTAAAGCTGCAAACCCTTGGTTCCCCCATGCTCCGCCTGAATTCCATGATCGATTAAACGTGCTAATTTCACCGTTTTTTTGCGTACCCCCTTAAGTGAGCCATGCGTGACATGGCGGTCTCCCAGTGGCATGCACCGCGCTCTGAAAAGTTGATCGAATCGTCGCCTCGCCGCTTGCAAGAGTCCAACATTGTCCCGATCGGCTTGCCGCGCGTGCCTGATATGGTCGGTTTACTTACCTAATATCAACCCTACCCGACAGTCGTGATTTCTGAAGGCACACGACATTAACGTGCCCGTCGTATCATTCAATATTGCCATCACTTCGATTTCGGTGTCCTGCGGAAGACAGGTCGACACGTGTTCAGAAATTAGTTATATATTCGTTGAAAATTCCCTTGTTCGACGCATGGGAATGCAAAGGTCAGTTATTAACTCGTAATGACCGGTCGCTTTCACACCATATTAAATTTTCACCCTTCATTTTTCTGCTTTACTTACGCCCGTGGACCGTGGGCACCGATTGGTTTAAAAGTTAAGCCTGTGAAAATCCATGTTTAGATCAAACGTCTCCTGTGCAACGTAAATTTTCAAGATGATCAACGTCTTATCTCAAAATCATAATATCATCGACTAAAAAACTGCACAACTGACTGAAAGAGATAAGAGTCACTCGCCAATTCGTTTGAATGGGTTTTGAATCTCATCCATCAATTCAAAACACAGACTTTTCTAAAATTAAGTCTAATCAAAGGCCACAAAATAAGCCCTTGGCGCGGTTACTTACGTTTCTCCTCGCGAGCGCGTCCTTCAGCAATTGCACAACGTCCTGCCCGATGACACCGCTGCAGTTGAACCCCTTGGTCCATCGCTCGAGCAGGCCTTTGGTCAGGCCCTTCTGCGTCAGCGGGAAGCTGAAGGTGAAGCCCAGAGGAAGCCGCTCGTCGTTCACCTCATGTTCGCGCATGAAGTTAGCCAGACAGTCGGCGATGTGGTCAAAAAGCTGGGGGTGAATTGCATTCAAATTTACACAACTGAAAGAAATTATTTGGCAGGCTGAACAGGCATCTTTCGTCATCTTAGGTTGCTTCTTGTTATGGCGAATGATATTTTAACAGTGTACACTACTTTCTTCTGAATTTCGATCGACGAACAACAATCGAGGAACAAAACCCTGAGATCGGTATTTTCCAAACCCCAAAAGTGATACAATGGCAAATACAGGGCCAACACCAAAAAGCGTACAAAAGAAGGTAGAAAAACAAAAAATGTCTAGCTCTTGAACTTATTAGCTTTTTAACCAAACTCTTGAACATCACTTAGGAGAGTACGAAGTTAATCAAACAAGTTATAAATTTATCACATTTATGTGAATGGGGTGTCAGCATACCTCTTCGCCGGTGCCCAACATGATGGTCTGCGGGATAGCATAGATCTTGGACTGCATGTCGAAGTGTTTTTCTCCCAGTTGGATGAGGAGGACACGGAAGTTGGTGCCTCCGAGGTCCAGCGCCAGGAACTTGCCGCGTTCTGCAAAGTGAAGAGGCGACGCTTGATATGAGATCCTAGTTTTAGCGGATATAATTAGGACTTCGCTTTACCACATTAGCTTTTTTCCTCTACCCGTGGTAACGTAAGACAGCAGATTTTAACATATCTGCCAGGCGATATCAGCATCTCCACGGCTACCAAACGTTGAATCTACCATTGAATCTCTATTTTTAGTTTTAGTTTTTGTTTTCAAAGATGACAAAGAAAAAATCAATCTTTAAAGAAAAATCTGTTTTATCTTCCCAGCGCATGGCACAGCGATGACGTATGAGTACGGCAAGAATCCATCCATCCATCCATCCATCCATCCATCCACTTGTAATATAGTGTCTGTGTGTGAGTTTACTTTCCCCAAAAATGTTAATCTTCATGCGTTTCTATAGTTTTTGAGATTGTCCATTTTGAAATTTAATCAGGTAAATAACGATTAAGTAGTAGTGATTAAGTAAGTAATTAACGTTCTTGTCAACGGATTAGTCATCAGGACCTCAGGACTCTTCAGGAGACTTTTGCCTGAGCTTTTTTGGAGTAACTCAGCTCAGCAGATCGTAATATCTGCTAGGTGGTTTATAGGTGACGTACCGTTGCCGTTGGGCAGGTCCTGGACGTAGGTGACGAAGCACTTGACGATTGCCTCGGCATGGGTGTCTTTACCCAGACCAAGCTTGATGTCGTCCAGGAGGTGGTCCATCATCACGTGCAGCTGCTCGTTGGTCAGAGTCAGATCCTTGCACAGGTCGCGAATCTGCAAAGAAGCAAGGTTCAAGATTGAGAATCTCCTTGTTTGGGATCCGGGGTGATATGGCTATTTAGGATGGACTATCTGTTTTAGTTGTCCTTTACTTAGCATTCAAAACCCATTTCAAATAGTTTTTGTTAAAATTAGTGCTAAGGATAAATCAAGTAGACATGAGTCTAATAACCATCATATCTGAGCGAGGTTTCTTCTGTTCTTGTCCTTGAGTGAATTGACTGCAAAAAATTCTAACGAGTATCTAAACAGTTTATAAATATGTTGATCAGATAATGATTTTATACTTTCTTTCTTCTAATTAATGACAAAAACTCAAAAGTCAATGAATTGGATTTCATATCCATTTTTTCATATTACGTTATCTAGGACTTTTATGTCCGCAAATCCACATAAGATGTAACATTACACTTTATCTTCGCTTTCAATCAGATGCAGAGATTTGCAAGTTGTTATAAGGTCCAGTTTAATTAAATCTCAACTCCTAGTTGAAATGTTAGTTGAAACTATTTCTATGGTGACTTCCAATCACATGCAGTAAAATTCAGATGTTTCAGTGAGTAAGAGGTCCAACTTGCAATTACAAATTTGGTTTTTCCCAGCATCAATTGACAATACTTTTACTTGCTGTGGATTGCAATTGAAACAATTCCACTCGAAGCCAGCAAATCGGCGATAAAGGTGCGAACATGCACGCTAATCGTAATTAGAGGCTCTCGACTCGTTATACGCCGAGAAAACGACACACGAGCTAGTTTCAAGGTTTAGCAGGTAAGGTACCTGTCTTACGAAGTGCAAGGCTCCGTAATTAAACATGCATCGCAAAAGGCGTTCGCGTGTAGCTCATTAAGTGTTCTTATTGATTACTATTGATTATCGTGTGACAAGAAAATATATTGGTAGTTGGTTGGAGTAGTTGTCAGACATGGCAGGGCGAGTAAGGCTCAGAATAGTTCTTTCTTCTGAATTCTTCACGACTACGACCACAAAAGAAATATGAATGAGAAAGGGAGTCGGTCGATTAGATCACAATTGCTGACATAGACAAATTGTCCTTTTCTTGTTCCATGGGAGAGGGTATTTTAAACATACGACCACGAAAATTAAACATACAGCTATAAAAGTAGGAATATATTTTTTTTCTTTTATCGATAATCTCAACCACTGGTTGTCACTTGGTTATTCACTTGACTTCCTTCTCATTACCTAAGATAATCTATTTTTTCATTTAGGTGTGCTTTATCATAAATAAATATAAAATTCTCGAATTACAAACAGTTCGACAAAACGTTACATGCATGAAAGGTAGCAAATGACTCCTTCGTCTACGAGCTCGTCAGCAGACACGTGTAGAAGCTGTTTATAAAAGTCAGCATGTTATCTTAAAGCGTCATGACGACTTTAACACCACTTCCTTGTAAGTTGCAACTCCACTTGACAAACCCGGTTGCGAAAACCAATTGCGAAACAGCTGCAAGACGAAGCAACACACAATATTATTAGCATTTCAAAAGTAATTGAGTAATTGACCAAATATTTATAAAAACAGAGTAAACATCTTAAATGAAATGTGTATTTTTGATATAAAAACAAAGCAATAGGTAGCTTTAATGAGCATTCCTGGGTATCAATTAGTTGATAAACGGAATTCAATTTATTTATGTCGTTATTTTGTTGATGTCGTTTGACACCGCTGCATTCTCCGTCATGACGTGAATCAGCAATTCCACAGGGGGAACCGAAGGTAATTTGTTGATTTTTAATTTATCACGAGGTTTCAATCCACCGAGAAAAAAATTAGAATCATTGCTTAGTGATTCATAATCATTTATCAATCATTTTTTGCAATTTTGTTTAGGTGGTACTTATTAGTACTGTGGCGCGTGTTTAACGAGCAACTTAACCTGCCAATAAGAAAGAAATTTGAAACCTAAAAACGACAAGTCATTCCTTTATGTCGCAAGTCCGTACACGTACCTAACAAGTAGGAGAATGGCGAATTCCAAACGCTAGCGTATAATTCCCCTTAATTACACGGGCATATCATTCTGTATCGTGACACACCCCCACCGTCCCCCTCGATCAGTGTTCTAGTCGGCTTTCCAATTTACAAAGCTTCTATCTCCTGGTAGGTGTTTTACCTGGCTATCGCCTCACTTGTCCGGTACGCAATTACTGATAAGGTAATGACCCCCTCAAGATAAGCGCATTGCTAGCAGTTGACAAAGATATGTCAGATTAGATTACAATTATGATTTTGCCCCTTTGCATGTGATTGCCGACGACTTGAGTCGACTTTCTGGAGTAAATCTATTTTCTTTGGGTAACATTTTTGGGTAAAAATAGTGCGAAGTGACTAACCAATATGTATTTTGGGACTTGGGTCCGAAGCAATTGATAGAAGAGGGAAAATTCCGACAAGACGTATGACATGAAGGTGTACTTGAAAACACGAAGAGAGGCTCGTGGGCAGCCCACTTTGTAAACGACCCTCTTGGTAAATAATTTGTTTCTGTGGGACATTTGACCGATCGAAAGTGAATTAGGTCGTTTAGGGGTCAATCACCACGCATGAAAATAAATTAGATTCGAACCCCCATGAACTAAACAAAGCTTAGTAATTTCTGACAAATGATTCCAAATTAATTAATCTCCTATCATCGCTTAGTACAAGAAATCGTAAAAAGTTAAGTTAAGTTTTGTATTTTCTCCACTGAACTTGTATACGGTTCATGACCAATTGTTATCACAAATGACAGAAACAATCTACAAGGACATGCCAACTTTTACTCCAGAGGTCATCGCATCGTCTTCCAGTTCAACCAAAAAAGCACAGAGAGCCGACAACTTCCAGAAGAACACGAAAGCATTCTCGCACAATATCGACTTGGTCTAGCCACCACGATTCAAGGGTTCCTCTGAAAAAGATTGCCCCTGTGACGTATGCAACTGGCGCGCGATCGATACCCGGCGGGTCGCCTGATCCACGTCCCCCGCACGTTCCCTTCCAAACAACCCACCCACTCACCGTGTTATTCACGTTGTAACTCCTCATGCTCATAGCCCGTTTCACCGACTAGTAAATCACAAGTTGTCCCACGGTCGTACACCTCGTGTAGATCACAGCCCAGGTAGAACACAATACACAAAACCTTGTCCTCAAAGGAAACCGTCGTGCCTTCTCCACTCTGTCGGCGACAACGATATGAATGAGGGCAAGATTTCTGCGCCGCGCACGATAGTCGGTTCGAGTCGAGCCTTCTCACACCCCGTCGCTGATTGGTCGGATTCGAAAGGCTCGACTCGCTATTCGCTATTTCAACGTTTTTTACGTGTCGACGGATATAGACTCGACGCCGCACATGCTTCCTTGTGGCACGGGCGTCGCAAAGGCAGTACTTGACTTAAGCACCACAATCGCTTCCTCCATAGGCTTGTGTCGCCTTTTGGAAATTACGCCGCTGTTTCCTCCACGGCCTGGATACCGGTTTCGATGACAGTCGTGATTGCCGATGAGATCTTACGAACTAGAGATGTTTCCAGCACAGTTTATCCTCGTATAGTGAGCTCATTTCCTTTTGGCGTCCTAATAAGACTTCCAGACATTTTCCCCGTCGTATGATGTTGATCAATCGACCAATCATTTGCAGATTGGTCAAGTTCTACAGTACGGCTTCTCTGCATTTCAATTTCATTCCATGGTATGCCAACTCTCTAAATGCATTTTAATTAAAGCGATTAGATTTCTCATTCCATGCAGCCATGTATTATTTTGCAATTATTTATCAGGGTCGTGACCATTCTTTCCAAACATTTCCTCGTCGGCGTTTTTATTTCATTCGAGACTAAATATCGTTCCAAAACTCACGATATTTACATTCTTTCCTGGCGGAATTTGAAGCAAAATTATCTTATTACTCGTGGAATAGTTGCTGGCCAGTGTGCGACCGATTCCTTCTATCGACGCCACTGAGAGTCGACACGCACTAGGCAACCAATCTGTGACGTAGTAGACACGTGATCTGGCTCGTCGTCGTCGAAACATTGCATCATGCCTTGCGCACATGTGCGGCGCAATTACCAGGGTTTCAGCTTTGAAATTGAAGCATAATAATTGATGGTCAACAGGCAATCAAATGTTAGAGTTCCTACAATTTTGCAAAAAAAGTTACACGCGTAGTTAACCAGTCTGGTACTTCGGTGTTCACCGGCGATTTTTTTTTTTTCTCTTATTACCCCTATCCCAAACCCTACGAGCACGAGTAATCTCACTTTTGTGAACTTTAGGGGCTGAATCCTCGTCTGCTCCACAAGAAACTGCGTTGTACAAATACGATGTCATGTGTGTCATATTGAGACATTTGACATACCTTGAACAGCGTCAGCTCAGATGCCTCGGGGCCTTACAACAGTCGCGATAACGCCACCTCATCGCACTATTGTGTCTAGAGTGAGATAAGGCGTAATACGTGGGTAAATGCCATTAACTGTCAAACCAGGAATATTTTCAGTAGCAAATGGATTTACCATGTTCAAGGTTCTAGCATAGGCCAACGCTATCTGTGACTCTTGGGGTTACTTGACTTTTCGCAAGGCCTGCCACCCCCCCCCCCCCCCCCCCTCCCTCTATCTAAGCTTACGACTTTTAACTTCTAGGTAACTTAGGGACGGCCATAAAAATCAGGTTTTAAGGTAGTTAACTAGCAGATATAAATATTATAAGTTATTTCACTTGAAATATAAAATTCGTTTGTTAGAGAAATTAGAGCATTTGTTTAGGTCAGGTCAATATCTTGCTGGATGAATTCAGTATGCTCGTGGGCTTGGACGCTGGAGACTTTGAATGCTTTTGTGTTTGTTAACGTTTGCTACTGGTGTACACTGTTAAAAATATCGAAGATTTTTTTTTTCTGGGCGATTTGTGATGAAGGCGATAAGTAGTGCGCTGATTTTTACTGGTGGAAGTAAAAGCCTGCTACTATTCTCTAATGATTTGATCAATGTCGCACTGTTCCGACAACGGGACCTGTCTGGTCTACTGGTGTCGATTAAATTCGTGGCTGATTCCTAGGCTAGAAGGGAGGAGGGAAAATTTGGTTTCGCGACAAATTCTTCTCCTGTCGAAGAGCACTAAATACGGTACACTCAATCAACAAAATCTCTCGACCTGGTCGATCATGGTCCACATTCAACGATCTTTATCACAATATTCCCTCTCAGTTTCGAGTGATAAATAAGGATACCATTTAAAAAATTAGGTTTAATAGCATAGATTTTATGTGTTCTGTCAGAAGATATGCTGAGGAAACAAGCCGGCAAAGCGCGGTAACGGTAGGTGTTATCCGTTAGCGCTCAATAGAGAGTGAACATTTATTAAGACTCGAAAAAACAGTGTCTCCAGCTAGTAGCATCCTCCAATTTCATGAAGACAGTTTAACTGAGTGTTAGTAATGGAAGTAACTGGCAGTCAACGAAAAAGGCTCAACCGGGGGAAAAATAAGCAAGAGATAAGTTTTAATCACCTCGAGTTATCAACAGGAAATGTGTTTCTGGTATTTGTCACTTATGAAGAGTTTCAACACAACACTGTATATAAAATTCCACCAACACATTTCATTTCTGAAAATCATTATTTCGAACGGAAATTTTAAATTTGCTAATTTCCTAACTGTCATTGGTCGTGAAACATTGCCTAACACATAAATGCAGTTCTCTACGGAGTAAAATGCTTAATCTGTTATGCGTACCAGGTTTTGTAATTCAATTTCAAGCTTGCATGGCAACAAGTTTCAAACCCAAGTGTCAAAATCCGCCTAGTGATTCAGCTAATATATCAGATAAACAACTGTTACTCTCGTATCTCTAAAAATAGCCTTTCTAAAATTAGACTCTGGTCCAGTCGACCTTCCAGGTGTGAAAGAAAACCTGGTCTGACCAAATCATACAAGATTCTGACGGCACGAAGTGCCTCAGGAGCCCAATATGTAAACGACCAAGCTATAAATTTAGCTGGTGCCGGAAAAAAAAAACAGAAATACAGCACAGAAACCAATTTATTGATCGTATTTCTTGAAATTTATCCAATCAAGAATGTTGATCAATAAAGTAGAACTGGTATAATAATTAAAACCAATTTGAAAGTTTAAGAGAGTACTACAGATCAGCATATTCGCCCCCAAAGGTGTGGTTCTTCGATGATAACATTCTGACACCGGCATCACCTTGAGAGGACCATCAACCTATCAGATCGTCTAGCTGAAATTCGATCAGACAGATAGTTTGACGGCAAATTTGACGGCCTGACGCACAGAAAATAATCGGCGGTCGCGCCCGATTGCCTGTCAGCTTCTACTCGATGTAAAGGAACAGGCGTCAACATTAGTTTCCGTCTTGGAAGTCACACCAGAACACGATCAGAATAAAAATTGGTTATGAATGCACAGGTGCGTCTATTAGTATAGATCATGATTCATGACGATACTGCATACAATTCAAGTGTCTAGTTTTATCCGCTTATTTTTGGTGCTTTACCTAGGTTATGGTCCGATCATTACGTCAGGTCATGTGACAGCATCCTTGATGTGACAAATGTGATCGCCAACTTGTCGTTTGCCACGTGACTCCTTCACTTCGATCCACATCACGTCCGCCAGACAATTATCGGACGACCTTCCGATTATTCGTGCATCGTATTTCGTTTCTCAATATAACCGCATTTAGCAATTTTTAGAACTTTCATTTTCGATTTAAAAAAACCGCGCGTGTCGCAAGCACCTCAGATGCCAATATGACGAAGGCGCGCGACGGAATTTGAGAATTTCTAGGTTATGAAGGGGCGAAAGGAAATGTGCTACGTGTCTTGGAGCACACAGGCTCACGAGACCATATTCTTGAGCTCTCTTTTCGTACAAAATGCACGTTAATATCTATTGCTCCAATCAACCAACACACTTTTGAGGTGGAGATAATTGTATAATATTATAGGGCTCCTTCTCGAAGAGAACAAACCTTCATTGCAGAGTCTTTGGTCTATATTTCTACTTCGAACCATCTGTGATGTATGCATCTCCAGCAGTGATGTCTTTAAAAGTAGGTTCTATTCGACAATGTGAGTTTTATTGAGTTGTAGACAATTGTAGATAGAGAAAACTTAATTATTTGTAACTTCGAAGTCCAAAGAGGTACAGAAAAGGTAAAAAAAAAGGTAAGTGTAAGATCTCACGATGCTTTGATTATTGCATCAGTCTTGTAGGTACAGCGTCCTTGTACCGGCAGCCTACTGACGCGCGTACCGGTACAAGTGCCAATGGAATTACACCCACCCACCCACTCTTCCATCCACACCAGTCGCAACTCGGAAGTGAATGACGTAATGACAGGATCAAGTTTTCATGGCCAGAGGTCCATTGAAAAGTAAAACATACGTGCACTTATGCACACAGATATTATGCATTTCTCGTCCGGTATAACCTTAGCACGTACAGCCGGCGATTTGCCGCTTTGAGGTTGTTCGGGGAATGGGAGTGCGGCACGCGTTCGTTTCGCGACGTTTGTGTCGCAATCCAATCACGTGCGACTACGGTTTGCTTATACGACTGATACGACGTAGTAAAAAGTCAGCCGTTGCACTTCTTCGAAGTCCGATTCGATACACGATTTGTGGTTGGTGATTTATGAAGTGCCTTGGTGTTCATCGAGTATAGGTATTGCAGAGAGGTCACGTTTCGTGACTAATGCAAAAAAGAATGCATTTCGCTAATATGGGCGCCATTGGAAGGCGTCTGTTATGTTATCAATCAATGTTATCAATTGCCCGCCAGGAAGCGGAAATCTACGAGTTGATATCAGATGTTAGAGATATATGACGGGTGACAGCTGCTAACAAAAGAAGCATGTCAATACTTGAAATTGACTGAAGACGAATCGGCATTTTTAATTTCTTTACACAGATTTATTTTTGGAACTTTGAGATTACTCACATTTTGACTTGAAAGGATTGTAAATATAAAAAGCAGTAAATAAATTATAGTTTTTTTTTTAAGTTTCTCACATTTTTCAAAATGTTTTGTCAGACTTGATTTAGTTCAGTTTGGTCAATTTCTCCCAAAACTGGTAAAAATCAGAAATAGGGAAAATAGTAAAAACTGTACAGCATAAAAATCGCCTAATTGTGACATAATAGAATCAACATGCACAGATCTGAAAAATATTCCAATAAATAAACCAGCAAGCCACGAAACTCACGTCATCTCGACGCTGCTCCATCGTCTGTTTCATTTTGAACTTTTGTAAATACCGCGATTCCCCACGAAGCGTTCCCTAATGCATTTCACAATGCACTGTACGATCGCTACCAGTAATATAATGAATGCAGAGCGGAAGCGTCTGCGTTGCAAGGCGGGCACAATACTGGCGTTGTTAAACCGACGTCGGGACGCCACGCGCCAAGCACACCCCCGCGATACGACCGTCGCGGCGCCCATCCTGTGACGTCAACGCTCGACGTGCCTCGGGCTCGCGGAAAGTTACGAACATTTCATCAGAAACTAACGGTTCTTTTGGTTTATTGACTTGTGGGGTGGGGTAGGGTGGGGTGGGGGGAAGGGGGCACCATAAACGCAACAGGAATGAAAAATTGCACAAGACTTTGTTGGTGGAGATAGACTAGATATTTGGTAGCTTGTAAGAATGATGTGTACACAATTCTTCATCAAAAATCGCTTCAGCTATTATCACAACTTTGTGTGTCCGATCATTTTAAAGGGAAAGTTTTTTAATACATTTTTAATATCACGATATCAAAAATAATGAGAGGTTATCTTTTTGTACTTTTCGTTACAAGATTGGGGTGCAACTGTAAATTAAGAGTTAATTTACTTTTAGAAGCATAAATAAAATGCCATTCCCTCGGTTATAGGTGCATTTAGGAAGCAACCGTAGCGAATGTGTGGGTAGAGACGGTAGCGGGTAGGGGCACTAGTAAACACCCACGTCGATACCTTCCAAACGTGGGTAGAGAATCTAAAAATTATCACAAGTGTAGGTTGGAGTTACCGTTCTGGTATGAGAGTGGTCGTACTTCTAAGCTGGACACTCATAAAATGCGATCTGAATCAAATAATTTCCTAACCATTTGCAACTCAATCAGAGTAAAGCTTTGGCATGGATGTAAGAGGAAACCAGACTTGAAGCTAATCGCAGAATATAGGTTTTGCACAATATTCTGATAGCAATCTATTGATAAAACCTAAATATTTACAATTGCATTCATTACAATTTCATTGATAAGCTAAATGTTTCAACAATTTGAGCCTATAAGAACAAGCTATTGATTGACAAGCATTGACAGGTAATGAATTGGGTACATCCTCTTGCTTGCATTGTCCCAAATCAATATTGTGATTAAATCCATTTGTAAGTCAAGTGACTCTTGTGTTATACGAGGATAAGATAAGAAAATCGGGCTGTCAGATTCAGATATCGCCAAACAAAAATCAATCAAATGACTTTTGATTTATTAAATGAATGGGTATTGCGTCAGGTAAACGACCCATTTCATGTAAATTATGTATTGGAATAAATGAATGGCAAATCATTTGAAAGTTACGTCAGTACTGCTAATAAAAAGAGGGCATGAATATGAATTTAAAAAGAACACGAGTAAATAGGCGAGTTGACAGTTGACACTGAACTTATTCCCAAGCCACGTTTCTTTTATTTACTGTCTCTGTATACAGACATTTTCTTGACTGTACTGTTCCCACTTCTAACCTATAGAAAACGTACAAAAAAAAAACACAACGCGTATATTCCATCTTGCCTTTATTTCATCTCGTAAAGCGAAGTTAGTTTTGCATCAAGCGTTTCGCACTCAAATGAAGAGGACCTCGTGAGCCTTTATCATTTAAAACTTTCAATTCATGGTTTTCAAACTCTTTGAGTGTAATATGCCCCCCCCCCCCCCCCCCCCCCTTACTGTGTTGGCATGCATGAACCCAGAAGATGGGTTTGCACCCTGAAGATTAAATTGTAAAAGAGACCATAGCACGAAAGAAAACTGCGTCAATCGAAATGATTTATTCCCTAAAAACTCAACCTAAGTCGAGGCAAGCGCACCCGTGCAAAGAAACCCGTCGCTTTTGACGTCTATCCATGCTAATATTGATCTTTGACAGCAATCGATGACAATTACAATTATCAACCATAGTGCCACTCGGCACCACATATCGCAACCATCGACAAATTGATTCATTTCATACGACTAACGTCACTTTTCAATGCTGGACATAAACAAACAGTGATTGGGACAATTGCGCTCAAATTGCGCACGCTTGGCACCAGGCCCCGACTTGAGAATGCATCGCATAACTCTTTTCTGCTCGAACGGACGACGTCGTTCAATAAAAGCCACGTGCGTCATTCCTACGTCATCAATGCTGCGCACATCAGGCTGTTTGCACGCTCGTCTGCGCACACTCTCGAGTCAAGCCCCCAAGTGACGTCATCTGTGCAGTGTGAGGGACTGGTGCGGGGATGTGCGGGGGTGTGCGGGTTGAGCGGGGTGTGCGGGTTGTGCAGGGTTGTGCGGGGGCCGATTGCACCATCAAGGGCAAGGTGACCGACAGCCGCCTAAGAAATAATCCCCGATACAGAGATGCAAGGAAATTGCATTGGTGGTCCATGGCTTATGAAGTTATGAGCCATGAGCACGGTAGGGTCCGGATCACGCAAAAAAAGTATTTGATTTTCTTTTCATCTATTGTTCATAGACTTTGAAATATCGCTGTAACTATACTCCGTTCAGCGAGAGAGGCGTTACCGGTCCTTTTAAGGGTGATAAGCGGACCAACCGTCATTTACAAAAACACTATAAATCATTTCCGCTGATTTCAGTCATATTTATTTTGCTCTAAAGCTGATTAACTGAAATGGTAGCAATGCCGGAGGGCAGTCCTCAGGCTGGTATCTTTTCTTGCGGGCTAGTTTGTACATCAATGTGAAGAATCGTGGCTGTCATTCATTGGCAGTGGCAAAACAGAAATTGAAACAAAAGATTTTTTATTGACAACTCCCACGGTCTTGCAGTGCGGACAATTGAAACTGTCGTAGTGCATTTAAAATCGAGTCGTTTCGGTGTAAGTAACAGCTCAGTATAGACTCATGTCTGGTACCAAATGATCCGTAACCTCTGCCTCTAGCCGCTGAGGTCTAAACCAGTGCATTCCAGTTCTTTTAGATTCTATCGAGAAGTAAAAATCTGCACGTGCAGCGCGGGCTTGATGCAATCCACCGAGATGCAGTGAAATGCATCGAGACGCAACGCGCAAACATAGGGCGCCGGCGCCGAGCTGGATTTAGCTGATGCAACATCTACATAACACCGGTCATCCAACACTCGACGGCGTTAGTCGTGGACAGCGGACGCCGGCAAGGGTGTGGCGATTGGAAGCTGGCCGATGGACCGCGCCTTGGCGACACGATGTGCGGTGCCCCGGGGGAGAACAAATGCCGAAGCTAAGTGGGGTCACTTATCGGCAGGCCGCAGGAGTCGCAATGATGACCATCCAAAAATGTAATACATCAGGGAGATCTTGAGCACTTTTTCAAAGATAGACTACATGTCAGCCTGGCTATGGTTTAGATGGCGGCAATCAAACATTTCCAGCTATTCTGTAACAACTTCTGTAAAAGGGATTCACAGGGCCGTTATAGATAACTGCTTTTAAAGTCATACTAGCAGAACCCGATGCCTAACGGCACCTTAAGATTTTGAGGGATTGTGCATTTTGGTTTAAATTTAAAGCCTCTAATGGGACCACAACCGAAAGTACCCCAATTTATTTTATTTGAAATTTGCCGCTTATTTCACTTGGGGTCACTGCATTGTGGAAACTCTGTGAATTCCAAAGTGACCCCGATGACAATTTCGAAAACAAACGACGTTGGCTGTCAAAAGATTTCCGTGAAATATTTCTTAGAGAGTGAAACTTGTGAAATTCCTTTTACATCTCCACCAGATCTTATTAAAAACGTGTTTAAAGAACGGATATGCATTTAAAATTGACAAAATGTAAGTTTTTTCGGTAATATAGTTGTTTGACATTGTTTGAGAACTGTCAAAATCTTTCCTTGCCACCCAGTTTTAAATAAAATTCATTATGAAAATCCCATCAAATCAGCGTAGAAACGTCGCGTTGGGTTGTGCTCTGAAGTCATGTAATATTCAAAATTAAATCCAGCAATGTTTGACTGGTTTCTAAAAAGTATTTGATGTTCTAATCCCGTTTGACGTTTAAATATCCTGAATGCACTGCCGCAAAGATAAGTTTAAGAATTCGTTCACCCTGCAGTGGTCAAAAAACCAAACAAATGAATGCATCTGTCAAACTTTTTGCAAAATTATTTCTATTTCACTTAAAACGAACGTAATTAACAGCGTTTGGGCTCAATTTCTTCAATAACTTTCATAGGCATGCATGAAGAGTATTACCGAGCTGCTGCGGGTGAGTTAAAGGCAAGTTTTGAATGAAATAAAAATCGAACTGTGAGACATGGCTCCAATTTTCCTAGGCAGGAAATTTCAAACATAATTATCAATATTTCACCAAAAAAACGCTTTCAAATCACCCTCAAAGTGTCACAATAGTGTTGAGATTTTAATTTTGAACAATTATAACCCAATTGCACACGTTTTTAACCAAATTTCGCAATTTAAATCAACATGTACAGAAAAATGTTACCCCAGCCAGAGACAAACTAAAAAGTTGAACATCGCAGATTTAAGGCTTTTATATAAGGTTAATTACTCCAATAGTAGTTAGCTGATGCTAAAGATGCTCTCCAACAATATAACATACTCGCCAATTTTACAATTTTTAGTTAAAATAAGCAGTCGAATAAGGAATTATCGCTGAATGGAGAATAAACCTCCCCACCCTTATCAAATCGTTCATCGTTTATTAGGGCGTTGCGACCGGGACCTTCCACGTGGTGTCGACGAATAACCGACGTGGTCGGAGGTCGGAGGTCTGGGAGGTTATCTCTGCAGGAAGAGAACAACTGTCCTGTCTAGCAGCCGGGACCCTGAACTTCGACTGCCGAAGCCCTCGGGCGAGACTCATTGATCCTTAATTGTGGTGAGTCAGAAATAATGGCCATGATCGCCAAGCAGCTGCCAAAACCGCGAGTGACCTTAAGAGGTTTCAATGGCATTGCAATTTCTAGCGCATTTCGGACATCTCCGGAAGTGGTAGCTTTACCAGTGTAATTCGTGACTTCAATTGAAACTATTCTCAAACTTCCGCGTTTATGACCTATTAAATGCCAGGATTATTATTTTAATAATCTTGACTTTGGAATTGGTATCAGGTCCGAGTATATTGCGCAAAGTATTTAATTATGCAGCATTTTTTTTTACCGCCAAACCGGAGTGTGTACCTCAATTGATCCAATCACAAAATACATAACCTTCAACTATTTCCAAAGTTTTTGTTATTCAAAAGATATTAGCGCCGAGTACATATAAGTGAATTAACCATGGGAACAGATCTTGCAACGGTAAATTCTAACAAATTTCCGCTACAATTTTAAACACATAGGAGGAAATATTTTTCTCACTGCAAAACGTTTTTAGTGATTTCTGCCTATTGGTGTCTTGCAATAATTGATATCGTCACCGCAAGATTTCTCTACAATTTTTGCCGTCTTCAGCCGCTCGTGAAGACCCCTATGAGCTTATATCCCGTGGTTTGGTCGGTTGATCTTTCAAATCCAAGGCCTTGGACGCGATAGACATTCGATAGCAAAGCAAACCGAATTAAACGCGTAGGTAAGTGGAAAAAAAAGAGAACGACGCGGAAAACATGTGACCAGCGCAAAGTGGATGACCTTTGGCGGAACACAGGACGAGCCCAGTTGCAATTATTATAGTCATTACCATTTGCCGCGTGCACAAGACATGTAAATGAGCAGAAAATTGTAGCACATTATACCAAGAGGCAACTGAAGAACGGTTAGGAAGACCCAGGATTATTTAATCGGCTGTTTAATTGTTAACATCGGGATTAGAAGCGTCACTTGAGAGACTCATATGTCACAATAATACAGAAAAAATATAATTAGATGTGGGGGAGGGCACATTTTAGTCTAGAGATACCGAAGGAGTTCAAAGATTCTCTTGCATTTGCCAAAACTATTCCGAAATGAGTATGTATGTGATTAGTTCTTAGAAGTCTAGTTTCCTCGGAATCGTCAGCCTACCTATACGGCTATACCACTTGTCATCCATTGGAGCAACGACTCACAAGCAGGGTCCCAGAATCTTCTCACAAGGAGTTCAATACACCTACTGTTTAGTGTTGACTTTGTGATAACAGGAGCGGTACGCGCCAACGAAGCGATGGGAAACCACTTAGATTTAGTGAAGATAGCCCCTCACTAAAAACTGTGTGGTAACTAACGCTGGAATCGTGTAATTTTGAGCTAAGATGACAGGACTGCCAACTGAAACAGCATCCTATAGCTCTATCTCCGTACAGATAGCCTGTGGCAATCAACTTGATCATTGTGATCTCGGGGCACCGGATCAGTTAAAATGGTTCTAGTGCACCGGTCCGGTTCGGCTCTGTAGCGGCGACCACGCCCTGATTGGCGACTAAACTTAGACACGTCCTTGCCGGCGATTCAATGCCGTTGAGGGTCCCGAGGTCACCGTGTCGGCGAGGGCCGGACTCCGACTCTGGACGGGTGTGTCTGTGTCGTTTGCTCGATTACAGGACGCACGGGTTGTTTCTTTGTTAGTTTTACTCATCATTTTAAGATATCGAAAAGACACAAGGAAAAAGTTTAATCTTTACACGGACCGTCGTTTTTGGAAAATCTTCGTAATATATATTTTCGGTAAATTTCCAGCAAACATTTTTGATTTGAGTTCATACTTTCATATTAATACTCGAATATGATGCAGTCAGCTTTTTAAACTGTTTATAACCAATTAAAACGTAGTATAGCGTTTTACAACGAAGTACTAGAATGTACGTAAAATGGCTAGTCGAATTATAACCCCAAACAATTAGATCCCAAGGCTATAAATGACCCGGCTTCTTGGGCAAGAGTTGTCTGGGTAAGTAGCTTCAACTTTCACGACACAGTACGTACAACATTTGGCATTTTATTTCAGCGGGTATTCGTTTTTTCTTTTCTATTTTTATTCGTTTTTATTCTTACTTGTGGGTGCAGGTTTCGAACTTTCTCGGCAAAGGTCTTCCACTCTGGAGGACCAGCACCCACCAGGAATGCCGCATGCAGACATCGGTCATCCAAAATGACATCGAGCTAGGAATTTCTTACCAGCCAGCCACATCCAGTTCACCGGAAAAACATATTGTATACCACGCTTTTTGTAAGACGTTTTTTTCTTGTAATTTGTAAAGAATTATATATTCCACGATTTCTTTCATTTGTAAAGAGCACATTCATCTAATCCAACACCGACCCTTATTTATGTCAGAATAAAGCACAAGAAATATGAAATATATCTAAGCTCGCGTTAAATGGTCTAAAAGATTTACCTGCTTGTTCTTACAAGAGCTTTTGAATATAATACGTCTTTATTATGAGAGCTTCCTTTGGGAATGGAGTTGTGCATATATAAGATGCTGCCTCGTACCTACAACACCGTTGATTCTGTCCCAGCACACTCTATTTCAGACGTGAACTACTTTGGTCGGCAAGTTTTGCTCTATAAGGATTGCTGACAACGATTGCCGCCAGCCAGCAAATTCTTTGTCGACTTGGCACCGTAATACGAAGCACTTTTATAAGGTAGCCATACCATAAGCAATGGACCCTGTCTAGTCTAGCACTTCGACTATACTTTGTCGTAATTACTATTTAATATTTCATAATAAGTCTACACTGATGATACAAGCAAAAAATAACGATTTTTAAACGAAAAGCTTTTTGTGCAAGGAATAGAATAGACACGACACTGGTTTTTGCCAACAGGTATAGCATGGTTTTACTGGTTGTTTTACTGTGAAAATTATGGGTTCCTACTCTCAATCAGGACCAGAAACGTAGACAAATTCTGAGACAATAAATTGACAGTTGTCGATAGGTTGTGTGGCACAAAAATTCGTTGATGGATTGGATTAAACAGCTGCTGTTATGGCGTATAAATGTGACATAGCGTTTTTATTGACAGATTATAATTTTAAAGACCTTGATATGTTACCTTGTCCCTTAGGCGGATTGGTTTTTTGAACCGAGTTGTGCAACTGTGAGAGACATGAGAAAAATGTGTATGGTACCATAAGGTACCATAAAGTGCATACAGTACAACTTCTGAAAGTGAACTTTTATTTGTACAAACGACAAAAACTGCATCATCCTATAGAACTTTTCCGTTCTGATCGACCTGCGACCTACGCTAAAACCCAGTCTTTTGACATTAGATGTCATCGACCAAACATTTTAAAAATTAGTGGGTTTATATATTGGCAATTCACTTTCGTGTCGAAGCCGGTTGTGCAAAATCGGTCAAGTTTGTAGGAGTCGAGTTCAAGTCAATACTTCGAATTACGGTTCAATGGCATGATTTTTAAATTCATACGGCTAAACATTAGGTAAAAAACGCTCGGTTCATCAACATAAACGACTTACACGCGGCTATGAAGAATCATGGATCATGCTAGAAACTTCTAACCGATTCCTTGGTCTAAAACTGATATCCATAAAAACCTCAATGCAGACATAGCGTTTATTACAGTCAAAAGACACATTCTTGACTATGAAATATTATGATTGATTTATTGATCTAGCATGTCAAAGATATTTATACCTCCAAAATCGCTCAGTAATCGAATTAAGAATTGGCTATTTATATTATAAAATATACAACCAACGGCCACGCAACTCTCGAATCTGACTGGAGTCCAATTCAAACACGCCACTGTAGCGACAGACACAACATTGCATGGCTCTAAGAACGAGCTGGTAGCGATGGCTGGAGAGTAGAAGGTAAAGACACACCCTCCAAGGCCCGTTACGTTGGAGGCTCGCTCGCTTGGTGACGTCACGATAGCCCCAGGGATGAGTTTTACGCGAAACCGGTCTGAATACTCTTGCAGCAGCCTACTTTGGTCGATCAACTTGGTGCACGTTTCGTTGCAGATTGCAAGCAAAGGGATCGTAGACTCAAATTGTTTAATTACTCGTAGTTTATTGTCGTTCAAGTTAAGATGAATCATTGGAACATATTAATATCAGCGCAAGTAATTAATAGTAGTTCAAGATCGTGATGTCGATGACGTTATTCGTGTAATCAGAAGTATTGATAGGTTTTTTTTTTACGACTTCGGTGGTCAGCTAAATGTTCACGACATGTTCAACATATCATAGCTTGTGGTAGTTCTGTTCTGTTCAAATGTTTCAATAATCAGTATAAGCATAGACCAGTTAAATAAAAGAAAGATCATTAGGCTATTATGTATGCCCAATCAGTCCTCCGGTGAGAAGCATATTGCAGAATTTTCATATAGCTAAGCTTGAACGTTGGTCGCAAAATAATTAGGAAGTCGATTTAAGAGCATTCTCTGATTTCTCCTTTAGCTCGGTACATATAATTTACAGGTTTTTGTAATAGCCGACCGTCAGCAATACAAATACTATTTAATATTCATGTCACGAGGCTGTGAAAATATGTAAGGTAAGTAATATTGCAGACTACCTTCTCTCACAAGTCACAGGAATCGTATAGGTAGGTCTGAATCATAGCTAAGATTTCTCGAAATCATTCAATTTTAGAGATTAAAATAAAAAGTTTAATTGCAATTCAATGCACGAGATTTATCGAAGTGTCCTCGCTCATTCTGAGTATGTTACACTACTTGTTGCGTACATGGGATATGCTATGCATCCATCAGAGGTCACGTTTCATGCATATTTAAGCAATTATTTAGCAACTATTCAGCTCGCCATGTTTTACATATGAATTGGCACATATAGATTTCAAACACAAGAACAATACTTCCGGGGCTAAAATCTTAACGTCGGATGTGGTTAAAGACTAGTTGATCAATTTTGGGCCGGTTACAAAGAAAAAGAACTATGTGCTACAGATTTATAAAATATAATCAAGGGAGATGCGACTTGTTTCATTATAAGAAACTCGACTTCGCTCTCAAAATCTTTTTGGTTAGAATTTTAGTGTTCCCTATAATAAAACGTCTCGCCAACCAAAAAAAAACCTTATCTCCCACATACCTCATGACAGACGTCCGGATGTTGTCCTATGACATCTGCACCAAATTCGGAGTCGTTATCGCCATCCGATTGGAACGGGAAACTGAGTTGCTGGTAGCAAGCACACAGAGTGTTGTAGATGGAGTTCTTTGGCCTCATGGTTAGAGTATTACGTTGGTGGTTGCGGTGACGGCAAGTTTCAGCAATCGACTGGCTGCAAGACGGCTGTCGCACCGGTTTAAACGTGGTGAGGTCGGGACACACCTCCACAAGCTCCGCCTTTAGTGTGCCGACGGCGGGCTTGCCGGCAGGCACGTAGCAAGGTTTCCCAAGAATCGACGTCGATATGTTAACTCGATGAAGACGTGGAGGTCTCACGTCGTGACTAGATTTGCCAAAGAACCTCGCCATGGAGGGGATGGGTCACGGTAAAAGTAGTTTCGAGATGGGTTTGGGTCGGCACTTTTAATTAACCCCATCGATGAACAGAAACAGGTAGGTTGTTAGGCGTTGTCGTAGAGGATGATTTCAGTTAAAATGTAGGGAATCATAGGATAAACCATAGCTATACAATCGCTCAATGTAGTGAAGTATTTTTGAAGAAGTATTTTTGAATTATTTTTTTATTTTGTGAAGTATTTTTGAAAGTCTGGGTACCATCAGGTAAAATTTATGAGACGGTTTATCGTATTTTTTAAATCGCTTTAGTTTATTTGGATTAAATCCAATCCATAGGCCATTCAATTCTTTGCAGCTTATTGTATGCACAAGTGTATTTTCTGTATCCCTTCAGTTTCCAGTCGTTGTCTCCAGTCCCAGTCTGTGTCAACTTTGGTTTTTCTACGATGGGTCATTTAATCGGATGGTCTCAGTTAAATGAATTTAGATATGTAGTCTCTGGTTTTCTCGTGAACACAAATGAAATCGCTTCGAATACTGTTAGCTGATCGACGCGTGATTGTAGGTCCTCGATAAGGACCTCGATCGCGGAGATTTCGATGCGCGTGACAAGGTTGGGTACGCCCGACTGTACTGCAACCCGAGCAACAGAAATGCGTGAAGCGTGTCTATCTCCCAGGTCAGGTCAAGAAATATTTCACGAGTGACTGTTTTATTAAGGTTTTATTCACTTTATAGCTAAACGGTTTATATGCATTACATTAAAAAAATAAAAATAAAGAGAAAAAAGATCATAATTTTCATTGCCAATGGATTTTGGCATTTAAAAGTTGCCAACATCTTTTTAGAATCGGCTTGTTAGCAGCTATAAAGGTTTTTTAAGAAAATCAACTTAAAATATAAACTTTATTAAACTAATTGCAGAAATCGCATACATAAAAAAAAAACATAAACAGAAATAAATAAACCGACGATATAAAAAATAAACTAATTGTCTGAGTTTGTAAAATTTACATTTTAAGTTCTTAACACATACTCACACAGCACTTACAGAATAAAGTTATTTACAACGATTGTTTTCTTCTCTCAACAGCATAGAAAATATTGAAGATCTAGTGGTGGCTATCTCTAGTGATCATGACCTTAGCTGACCTAGCCCTCGGTGAGACATGAAATGATTAAAAGGCGCTATCAGCCATGAAATGAAAATTTCCCTTCGAAAAGAATCAATCATCGAAATAATTTTTGGAATGAAACAGTTTTACTATTAAGCATCACTTTCGTGACATCAGATCAATCAAGTTTTGTCACAAGCAAACAAATTAACGAACTTCCAGTTTGTAAAATGTAATTACCATATTATTAATAAACTGGTCACTCCTGAATCAATGACCATGAAATTGGTAAAACATTGCCTTATCTTTGCCAATAACTCATGATTTAATGTAAAGCCATCCCTAAATAGGACCAATGCTGATAAGTAAATCTGCCATGCGTTCATTTTGATAGATGTCCTATCTTATGTCGGGCACGTGTACTAGACATATATTGAAAACTGAGCTCGACACAGTTTATGTCTTGGTAAGGCAGTAAAAATGTGAAAGGTTCAGTGATTTTGGCAATCTGTTGTTGGGCAGATATTAAAAGGGGTAGATAAGTTAAAGTTTCTGGTCCTGAATATCTACGTGAACGCGTACTTGTATCGTTTTGGGAAAATCCACAATTTCCTTGAGCGTTTTCTTGTAAATCAGGGCGTCCCGACGCCAGAATTTCCCAGGAACTGGACAATATTAAATTCGATGCTTGGGATCAAAAGTGAAACGAAGCAAATAAATTTAAATAATGTTGTGTTGTATAAAAAATTCTTAGAACTTTCATTAAAAATCAACCTACAAAACGCATTTCCTAACTCAAATAATAAATCAGGACCCAAAAAAGAAAATTATTAATTTTCTACGACATTTTTTCTGCTTTTCTTTGGCTGTGTAAAAATAACCACACAGTACACACACTGATGCTGTTTATCAACGTATACAAAACCTAAAAAGTTGTATTTAATCAGTGCTCTTCCACCAATCACTACAAACAATCCGTGACCCCAACGCTTACTGAGACTAGTCAAGATCATGGAACCAACTGATAATACAGTCTAGCATTTTCAATTCCCATTTCAACCAACCATAATAAAGTGGTGATAAAATCTAGTTGGGTAACAAGATGATAACGTCAATGACACCCAAATCTAAAATCGTCTCAATAATTAACTGATCTCTGATGCAGTCCTTAGATGCACAATTTTCGTCATCGTTTTCAAATCATGTCAGAAACAATATATTTTTATAAGCACAGTTCGCAAAAATGCATGGAACGCGCCGCCGTACTGGAAACACTAGTTATCGTGCGATTACCGAAGGTAAGCAACACTGCACTGGACCAATTATTGGATAGTATTCCAATTATTGGTTAATTACATGATAATTAATTAATGGTTAATTAATAATCATAACATCAAACCATGGCTCTGAAAACAACCACTCAACTATTGGTTAATTATTGGTGATTCAATGTACTATAACAAATGCACTCGCCTTGCTTATCATCCTCTCGACATTACTGATTCATGGAGGAAACATGATGTTTTCGTTGTACTGTCCCTTGGTGGTCTTCGACAGGAGTAGGTACGTACCCGCACTGGTTTCACCCTTCTAGGCTAGATCAGGTACATCACCACGCTGAGACAAAACCAATCGGTCAACACGGACACTTAAATCGTGGCTGTCATCGCTTAGCGATCCCTATCGGGGGTATTACTCGGTACAGCAATTCCACCAATCCATCAATTATTCCTTCTGGGATCAAACCACGATAAGGTAAGACGGATCATCACTGAACCATCGCGACCTAATCTGCAACAATCCTTATCGGAGGATTAGTCTGGGTTTAGCTCACACCACAATTGATAGTGACTGGCAGCAGATAAGAGATAATACAAGGTAAGTCATGTGAGTACCGCAGTGAATTTGTTCGTCTATTTGGAATGGTGATCGCTGTGATCAGACTATAATGTCTTTTAAGAATGTTTTTTTCAACCGCATGGCACTGTCATTGGCATTGCATGGCTTTTCAAGGTTGGACTTTCCAAGGTCGTACAAGAAAAGAGTTTGTTCCTGTCGGCATCGCAGGAAACTTGGCAGAATACGTGACATTGATCATTGATCAAGTCTGGGACATATAAAATTACTTCATGTTTAGATGAAATCTTATTTAAATTGCAAACGCTCTCAATGCGCGGGGTATTTTATTATTATGGTATAATAATATAATATAATAATATAATGACATGGTCAAATACAACATATTTCATGTTATGGATTTCGACACGGTGTCCCGAATTTAAATTATTTTAGTAACGGGGTTTTAGTGCATCCAACTTTTTCTCGTGGGGGACCCAGGGAAAAAAAATTATATTTTGTATTCTATAATAAGGGTTGGTATAATCTGTTTCATTAACTAAAAAAAAAACTTTTAGTGCACATTTTCCGGAAAATCGTTTCTACAAAACAATATATAAAAACTTGATACAGCTAACATGGGAGGCTTTTCAGAATAGTTGACTCTTGTATTTATTTGTGAAGTTTGGTATAGTGAACAGATTGAATAAATTTGAGATCCACAGCTACTACGGAAAGTCAGATTTTTTTCTGAAAAGCACCTCAAAAACGCCGTGAACATGCTCTTTTACAACGCGTGTAACTATAAGACAAAATAATATTTTTCATTTTGAAAACCATCAATCTGTTGCCAATAGTGCGATAAGTCGCCTAGTTTTTGTTTCGTCACGATCGGACGAGTGGTGTAGCCGATTAGTTGCATCCAGTAAACCTAGTTATAGACCCGAGTAAGCTCCCACCCCAACAGTATTTTTTGAAAATAACCACCTTTTGAAATTCAAAATCCAGAATTTTTAATTCAAATTCTAGCAAAGCTAGTCCATTTTTAGAACATATTGTCTGCTGCCAAGCTTCGTGCTTCCTTGTGTGACAATGGTTTTCCAAACTCGTCATCAACTGTCCAGTCAATAGAAGTAATGTCGTAATTTAAATGGCAGATCGAGTTTTTCCTCCTGCGTCGCTGTAAATACCCAAATATATTCTGATCTATGATCATTCTTTGATTGGCAGAATATCTTGATAATTAATGCCTAATAATGACGGGTATGAGTCAAGAGAGTCACGACCTATGTACACCTTCTCACACATGCATCAGTGATTGTCGAGGAAGAAATTATTTTTTCTTTACCAACAAGATAGACAAGAAACTGCAGTATATGTGCCTAGAGGTATACCATTTTAGCCCTACTTTCCTTGGGTTTGTACTTTGTAAATATACTAAATCTAAAAACTCAAGAATACTTCTTAAATTTGCATCTATTAGCTCCATGTTATTTCCATACAAAAGGCGCTTATTTTCAAACAAATTTATAAAGCGCCCTCAGCATATTAGATGTATACTTATTTGCCTAATTATATTCCTACATAGCAATTTCACAGCGCAAAGCTTGAAAGAAATAGTAATCTCATGCATTATTATGTTTGTATTTAGTGTTAAGAGATACCACATAATAAGCGGGTAATTTCTGCAGGTTAACTAAAGTGTCCAACGCTACAACTTATTATTTTCCTCGTATCTTCGCCGATGGCAAAATGAGGTGTAAGTACGTCTATTTTTAAACGATTCAACGATAACGTTTCACTTATGTTAGTGGGTAATTTATTACAACTAAACGATTAACTAAATCCACATGCTATTAACATTGACTTATACAAACACCACGCTAGCAAACAATTTCGCAATCGCGCCTCCAAATTGCCGCAGGATTACGTTTCCCTCTTCAAAGCCACGGAACAATGCATTCCTACTGCGCCTCTCCGAGATCTTTTAATAACTAGCCGACAATAATATAATAATTGTCGGGACGAGCTAGGTACGCACGGTTTATATGTCAAGATCACTAGTTCCATGCCTCCTAACTATAGCTCGCTGGCATGCAAAACCATCTTAATGGGAGCTATTTATAAAAACATTCTCGAGGTTACTAATGCTAAGGTGATTTGGCTATCAAGACATCCCCCATCATATCATTTAGGCTGTTTCATGGGCTGTCGGGTTGGTCAACTTTTTTCGAGGTTTTGGGTCAAAGACAGATGATGTTGAGGGTTCGGGGCACGTGGTCGGCGCCGATATAGACGTCGGGGAAAGTGTCGGGCGTCGATTTGAATTTGTCGCGATGCCAATTTTAGTGAAGTCGGACGGTTTGAGTATAACTTTTTTATCATTAGGTAACAAAAATATTGTTTCAGATCGATAAATAGTTTCAAACAGTATAAACGAATGCGAGACGGTTTGAAAATAGGTATTAAGAAAGATTATATTGATCATTGAATGAGAATTGGTTATCGTTTTACAAATCACGTTGCGTGAATTTGTACTATCTTTATAGAATTTCATTCAGTTTCTTAACAATCTGTCCAATACAATTCGTTAACATTCTGATAAGAAAGTAGTGGATCCGAAAAAAAAGTTATTTGTTGCTATTTCAAACGAGTTTGTCACAGTTTTAGTACACAGTATGAAGAATTTTGGCACATTATACAGTTTGCACCTCCTCGACAGTGCAGCAATCGGATGATTATCTTATCAATTGTCAATAAGCAAATGCCCCACCCTGACAGAATCAAACGTTTTTGTAATCAAATCCGACACGTTACCTATTGCAAAATCTAAATTTAACATAACCACTCACACAAAGTATCTCTTAAATTCATTCAGAAACAGCGCTAGCACTCCTTTCCACTTCCAGTCAATGAATGAAATATTACGTGACTAAAGCCTAGACTACAATCGATGTTACTAAAATCCCTCGACTTCAAAATTGAAATTTATCGACCCGGTCCAGCCCCCCATTTGTACTAAGCCACCAGACACCCTAGCAGTGGCGTCGGTTCGAGCCCCGACTTGACCTACCTCGGGCACTAGAAGGTGGTCGTCGACGGAGTCCCCCATGTTGACGAGTTCGTATTGGGATTGGTGCACACTTGTATCCTGTTCGCTCGCCAAGAGCCGTCTGTCGTTTCAAAACTGGCAGCCACGGCTTTTCAGTATTTTTAGTACTTTACGATTCTCCTAGTGTCTTTGCCACAGTTATCTATCAGTACGTCACCGAAGCTCTCTAATCTAACTATGTAGCTATTTCTATATCAAACGTGTTGAGTAGCGAAGATTGTTATCGAAACTTTCAAATATGAGAGAAGGTAGCAATTCCATGCGAGAACGAAATACTTAAAGCAGGAACAATAATTCGCTTATGGGATGTTTCAAGATTCTTTTTTAATGTCATTCATGTAGTCATGAAAAACTAGCGTCGTGCTTGTGAAAAATGCGAAAATATTATCATTTACTGCCGATTCCATCGTGCATCTGAAAACGTGGCTATATAGATATTCGCATTTAGCGATATTGATGTGTGACGAAGCACAGCACCGACAAAACCTGTGTCAATTTTGTTGTTCAATACACCGGTCTGCCAGCAGTGCATTTGAAAACAAAGCTCAAATTGTACAATTTTGATCCTGAAATCTCAAAATCACGAGGACGCTAAAAGTTGCAAGATTTTGATTTCGTCTATCTCAAGATTTGAGATCTGAGATCTAACTTTGGTGCTAGAACTGAAAAATATAATGCTGACTCCTGTCACATATCACGACAGAATCTCAACTTATGAGGTGATTGCTCAATTCGTTCCCCAATTCGAAAAAAAATGCACGAAAGCACAATGCCAGAAGGTGAGAAGAACTACGCCTTTCAAATGATCTTCTTAAACATATGAATAACTTATCCCAACCTTCCTATCTTATATGATCATAAACACAACGCCATCAATTGCGCTACAAAACAAGCGTCGGCGTGATTAGAGATTAACTTACGATATTTGCTTACCCGAATCTATGGTTGTATTGGCTATTGGTACTATACCTGCTATATCTGTGAGACTGGTACGCACTCGATCGAAGTGGAACAATTAAAGTCGAACACGACGTTTCAGTTAATATTTGAAACCTCTTCATCAGTGGAGGGAATTAATTTAAACACATATGAGATCAAGAAACTCAATAAGGTAGTTCTATTTGGAATCTTATTTAAATTGCAAACGCTTGCAGTGCGAGGGGTATTTTATTATTTTTATGAACACTTTGGGTATGAAATGTCAACTCAACTAACATTCAATTGTCCTTTTCGCGACCTACTGTCTAGTTGGGTTCAAACGAACTGGTTTGGTTTTCAAAACAGCTAGTCAAGAATGCATCTTCCAAATATAAACAACAGCCATATTAGGAATAACCCCAGATGTGACAGCAGTTAAAAATCCCATAATATATTACTTACATTTTTATTTTCAAACCGTCAAACCAACCAATTACCATCATAAAATAGTTTTTTTTAGAGTGCAAAAAACTCGTGTATTACCATAGAAAGAGGGAGGGGGCGGTGGGGTGGGGGGTTTGCTCAACTTCTTGGATTCCCCATACCTAGTCCTAGTGCCATTTTACAAGACTTAAAATTATTTTGAGTCGCGATGGATCTAAAACATTGATTGTTGAGGCCATGCACATCGCATTGACCCTAAAGCCTTGTGCCAACTATCGGAATTATTCACAGTCCTAATCGTTGCGCCATAAGACTATGAGTTACAGGACATTTTTGAAGGTTTCAATTCCTAATTTTTCTGTACGTATAACACATGCAGTGTAAAACAACATGGCACATCACTTTAAGACAACTATATATTTTCTTTTTGTAGAATAGAATTGAATTTAACAGATAATAATAATACTAATAATAATAATAATAATAAAACATGTTTATTTGGTTTGCATTCTGTACTTTTATTGGTAATGCACTTTAAAAATGATTATAAGAAAAAAAATGATTAAATTCTACCAGTCTTCCAATATCATTCAAGAATCTGATGAGAGGGAAATTGAACCAACTCGTTGTGATACGCGTTAATATCACCAATAAATGATTTGTCCTCAACTATCAATGAAAGATCATGTTTCTGACAGGCTAATGGTGCTTCATCCTTCACATCACTTTCTTTAGCTTCCAAGTTCTCTCCAACATTTGCATCTTTCTCCAATTCACACCTGCATTTCTTGGCACTCGTATTATTACCACTAACAGCCTTTGGCTCTCCACTCTCTTTCTTACTGTCAGCGCCCCGCTTCTTCTTCCCGTTACCAGTTTCCGACTTGAGCTTGCTCACCAAACCCCAAACGCCTACCACCTGAATAGAGAGTTCCCGCACCTCCTTAACCTCTCCCCCTCCTGGTAACCAATCCATCGCCCATTTCCTGATGTCGTGTGCGGTCATCTTTTCCAACATCGCCACTTCCCGCTGTTGCCTGTCGAAAAGAAAATCACCATCCATCACCTCGGCCCAATTCCTGTTGACTTCCTCGCGCAAATGGACGTCAACACAGCGCTTGAGCTTTATTACGGTGCGAAGCGCTTCCTCTAACTTGCGGTCGGAGGCCCGAACAAGGGAGGAGGCGAATCGGGAGAGGAACGCATCTATGCGGGCGTCGACGGTAGCGGCGGATCGTTTGTCTTCTTGGTAAGTGACGCTGACGGTGAATCCGAGTATGCCGTGCGTGTCGCGTAGTAGACAGCTGACGTCATAGCCGAGCTGCTCCTTTGTCCGGAGTCGGTCAAAAAGTGGCTCCTCCATCATTACCTGGAGGATAAAATGGTTTTAAATTGAGAACCACTGCGGTGAAGTTAAAAATTAATTTTTTCTTAATGATTTTTGCTTATTTGCAAAATAAGCTTCCATTAGAAAATCCATGCTTTTTCTAGATAAGTTTTCATTATGGCTAAATTACTCTTGACCTATAGGCTATAGGCTATAGCACCAATTGGCTCAAATTAAAAAATTCGACATAAAAACCAATTAAATCCATCCTTATTTACATACCATATGAATACGATAAATATTTTTTTCACAAGCCAACAAAAATTCTATTCTGGCTGCAAACAAGTTTAGCGGTGATTTCTGAAAACAAATCCGATCAATGTCTGGACAATTTACTTACCATGATGACCTCTAGCATGCAGATATTGTGAATACTGCCAAGACCAGCCTGGTAGTAATTGGTGATTACACTGATGCTGTCTTTCAAGTTAAAGGACTTGGTGCGTGCCACGCGTTTTCCCACCTCAATCTGCCTAATGCGGTACTGAAAATAAGAGCCAACACAGACAATAAGTAGCTGATTCCAGTAAAGCTGCCTGGTAATAATACTGTAATGAAATTAAAGTTGATCTAGAAGATTCCTTCACTATCTTCAGTTTGAGTTTCTGCATTCTCTAGGATTCCAAAAAAGGTCTACTGATCAAACAAAAAATAAAACTATACATTTTTCAGGGATGTACTGACAATTTTGCTGTTATATAAAATATTATCTAACATGTCTACATCTTCAACAATTGACTATAATGAAGATCTAAAGAGACAAATAAGTGTCTTAACATTTTTGGGCATTGCAAGAAACAGTAACCTCAGCACAATTAACTGATCATATTGAGCTAAGAAAACATCAAGCCAGCTACACCATCTATTCAGCCGGGCCGAAAATAACGGAACTCCTTTATGTACCCTAGGCCGATTCTCCTCTTCGAGTGGCAGATACTTGAGCTGCGCATGTACGAGTTCTGCTGCCGCCAGCGCCTGCTCCTGTGATATGTTCCCCTGCGCCAAACACTGGACGTAGAGCCGCGCACGGTACCGTCGCGCAAAGTCGGCCACTGCCGAGCGGTCTACATCCACCAACGCCGCCTGGCGTTCCACCGAAGTCCAGTGTGGGCTGACTAGCACACGCAGTCGCAGGTCGCTGCAGACACAACAAGACTTCTGTTAGATCACTTTGGTAATTTGTTGCAGGATTTTTGTTTTTCTGGTGTTTTAGGAGCTCACATCAGAGCAAGTGATGGATGAAAGGGAGCTAATTTAGAAAAATCTGTGGGACCTCCTGATTCTCGGTTACTCTACCAACTGGGCTATCTGGGTACACAGATTCCTGCCTTGCAGAGTGGGATAAGAAAGTTAAAGAAGGGGAAGAGGTCTCTTCTCCTGGAAGAATTAAAATGTCACAGGTTCCTGGTGCCCCATTTTTCCAGCCTCGCTTACCTACCATTGGTAAGAAGTGTGTCATACTTTCTACTTCTCCAGTTTAGTTCTTAAGTCCAAGCCAAAATGGTTTTAACAGTGCTTAGTTGTGTAAACCTACTGATAGTATTGATCGATTTTAGGGTGCTTTACCTGCAGAGCTTGCTCGGAGCAAGTAACGTGTTGAAGTACGCCTTGGCTCGGTTCAGCTTGATCTCGGTAAACACTTCCTCGTTGTCCACCTCCAGGGATGCCAACTTCTTGAACACCGTCTCCAGGACGCTCTACGCAAACAAGGCTAGGTTTGACAAACGTATGGTTTCATTCTAAGCACCTCAGCAATTTCAAGGAAGTAACCAACCAGAATGAGGTGGTTCCTGTTTCAAGAAACATGCAAGATACCCCAACTCTAACCTTGAAGTCCTGTTTTCTGTTTTAAAATACAAATTACAGATTACAAAAAATCAATCCTTTTGCCAGTTATAAACTGCCAGCGTAGATATAGTAAGGTTCAGAATGCAGCCACTGCAAGCTGCGAATAACTAATGCTGTCAAGCAGAGACATCGGTGAAAAAAGGCGCTCACATGCAGATTCTGGTTGAAGCCACTGACGAGTACGCTGAGCCCATTGGTGGCGGGTCGGACGGAGACAGAAATGTCGGCAGCTCGTGCCGGGTGCAGCTCCCCTGCCAGCTGGAAGTCCAGTACGTCGGACATCAGATCCAGTAGCACGGCCCTTCAAGTCGACAATTTTTGAAATTAAGACATTTTAAAATCAGGTGTAGGGGGTTTTTGCAAAGTGAATGATAGATTTAGATTGCTTTGCAATTTGATTTTGGAAAATAGAATTATCACAAATTACAGACGTCATGTAAGAACAAGTCTTGACATAATTGATGCCTACAAATTGAAAATTTGCCTGTATGCAGCACAATGCAAGCCATTTTTTAACTATAAAATAATTTTTCCAATGCTACTATGCAACAGTGTCTGATATATTGATCCATGCACTCACTCAGTCGCTGACTTGGCAATTTCTGGCGAAGCAAGATAGAAGCAGTAGCAGGCGACAGGCTGCAAGAACTTGTTGTCCCGCTTGAACCAGACCTCCCCGAGCGGTGATTTGGCTGCACAGACGGGGAACTCGGCAGGCACAGGGTCAGGGGTCACCGTGAAATCAGTGGGCACCAACAGGTTAGGCCCGGGAAGGTGGCAGGCGGCGGGCGTGGTTGCTTTGCGCCATGCGTCAAGCCACGTGACGGGGATTTCTGCAAAGTGCGGGAATGCGTTAAAAATGGATCGATAGTCACTTTGAATTTTCTGAAACCGATATAAACGTTCATTGAATAACAGGGTTATAATGAGAGTGATGTTAAACCTAGAACCTAGAAGTAGGGACGGGCAAAAAGTCCACCCCTGTCGATTGGGGGTCCACCGATCTTATGTTCCTGTGAGGGGTATTGACCAAAAAAAGGGATTCTCCTTGTAAAGAAGCTATGCTAACATAAAATTAAGGCTTAGGTAGGCTCGATTAAATGTGTTTGTCTCAACTTCTTCCTTCATTCTACTGAGTTGTGAAGTCAGCAGTATTCTCCCTTCTGATCAACAAATCATGGCAATCCAAAATTTCAACAGTATAATAAACGATTTTAAAAAAATCAGCAAAACTCAGAAAGAAAACTGAGCACAGCCTACCTTGGTCGGTGTACTTGGTGTTGAACCACTTTTCATTTTTGTCATACTTTATTGACTTGTCCTGGGCAAGTATGGTGATGTTGACTTTATCAGGAGTGAGCTCTTCTTGAAACAATTTGAAAACCTGGAAAAGAGTAGTCAAGATCACCACAGACTTTGTACGTCTACAAGAACCGGCCATTGACCAAGATTGTATATTTGCAAAACCTGAGATTGGGCTTTGGAGTTTTATAAAATACCTACTTTTGACCTTTTAGGCATAGACACAAGACATTTTTTACTTAGTGTTGATCAGTCCAACTTCACATTAATTTCATTGACAATTATGATAAAATTCAAGATGCAGTTTTGAGAGTGAACGCAAATTGCTCCATAGCGTTCCAAAGGATGTTTATCGTACCTCTGGGTTATACTCGAAATAGAGATGAGGCCCGGCAATACAGTGTTCTGGCGGATAGTGCTGCAACGCTTCCGAGAGCTCCTCGACATACTCGCTGGCTTCGGTCTCCTCACAATAGTGGAAGCGAGCCTCGGCCATGCGGCGTCGCTCGTCGAAGTATCGCTCGTCTGGACCGGATTCACGCATCAGTCGCAGATAGCCGAACACAGACGTGAGGATCTGCACAAACAAGGCGACTTTGTCAGAAGGAGAGCAGGTGTGCTAAGAAATTTAGGTTAAATAAATATGAATGTCTACAGGCTGGATAATTAAATTTTAAGAAAAAATGTAAATTAACCGTGCAATTTATTGGGAGAAGAAAGGAAAGACATTCAAGACAAAAAATTTTGAATCTGGCTGTCAGCCTCTGTTATGGTCAGAAGCTTGCATTATATGACTTTTCTTTTTTGCCATTAGATTAATAACGTAATTCCCCAGAATGATCGAAAAAATACTTGCCTGCTCGATGTTTCGATAGCCCTCGTCAGTGAGCTTGATACAGATTGAAAACAAGAAGTACATCGAGTTTGTTTCAAAACCACTTGAACTATGCTCGGCGTGAAGGGAAAACGCCCACAGTCTGAAAAAAAACCAACTCTGTGCAAAAATCTAGATCCAAGATTTGTTTCGAATGTGTAAACATAGCAAGCACATCAACTGAAAATTAAACTGCTTACAGACATATGCACAATTCAAGCATTCTGTTGACTCAGCTTACACAATTGCACTCACTTCTGTTTGAGAAAAGCCAGTAAAGAGCCTTCCCCTTCCTCGTCAAGTAAGTCTTCTATGAAATCGTAAGGCTTGCTGCGGTAGAGCTTTTCTTGAGGAGGAAGTGCCCATGTCAGATTCAGCTTCAATGTATCCTGTTGGAACAATGATTGATAATCATTTTTAAAAGCTATAAGATGCCGCTGAATACAAGTCCTTGCTACAAGAAAACCATATTCTCACGGGTCCGCAGATCATCGACAGGCTTATAAAAGCAGAATGAGTGTAATACCGTTTACAAAACCCCTTTGCAAAACACTTACATCTCTTCACACTTAGTTCATATTTTTTCTTAACTCTCTTTTTTTTCTTAACGTTCCTTACAAACTTTTCACAAACATTTAAAATATCTACTCGACCGAAACTGGACACAAATGAGAAGATTTTGCCCCGAGATAAATTAGAATATTGGTTACCTTGGCAGACTCGATACGATAGAGGCGATGGAAATCAGGGGTGCTGAACGAGTTGGTGAAAGGCGAGAAGTCATCGGAGGGAAGGTGGTTGCTTGGCACTTTCGAAAACGTTTCGGCAACAAACGCCTCCAGCTCTTCCATCGGTAGTCGGGCCTAAACAAGATTAATTTTTAATTTTTATCATAAAATCTGTGTTTCTAAATAATCTATCTATAATAATCTATCTAAATAATCTATCTAAATAATTTAACAACATCTCTATGGTAAAATCAGATGTTAAAGCAAGGTTATTGATGCGATAGACATGCACATGCAATGAATTATGTTTGCCTATGAAGTTTCCGTCTACTAGAGTTTAAAATACCCAGTCAAGGACTTGTAGGAGGCAATTTTAAACTATGATCTATACCTAAAAGTTAGGTAGGTACTAAGATATTGTACCAACTCTAAACAAACCGTAACTTTAGCATGGTTCATCTGTGTGGCCTCAACCTACTACAACTTACTCCAAATTTGCTTGAAAAAGCCATAACATGCCGGCTGGCAAATAAAACTAAGCATCAATAGAGCACACAAATGAATAAGCGTTAACTTACATAGATTGACATTAGAACATTAAATTCAAATAAACGTACCTCTCGAAAAGTAGGTGTATAATTCTTTATCAAGAAATGGCAAACAAAAATAAGTGTTTTAAGCTTGATAAAAAAAAAATCCTTTTTTATCCTCTAAATTTGTCAATCCTGCTAGGGTTAAGCAACCAAGTCTCCCTAAGGTAGCAACTAAGGGTTGGCTGATATCAACTGTAACCTCTGACAATAATATGAATTAACGATACGATAACGATAATAATAATCAGAAGGGAAATAGCAACCTAAGTTTTGTAATGAGGAATTTAAAAGGAGCTAGCATAGTAGTGAAAGAAAAAGCATTCACAACTATGGTGCGACCCTCACTAGAATATGCCTCCCTGATATGGGACCCGCACACCAGCCAGAACAAGGACGCTGTGGAAATGCTACATAGGACAGCAGCCAGGCTTGTACTGGGAAAGTTCAGGCCAGGCACGTCCTGGGAATGATTTCAGACTTAGGATGGGTCTCACTCGAAGACAGAAGGAAAGAGGCAAAAGTCACTGGCTTGTACAAGGCAGTCACTGGCTAAGCAGCGTGGGGCAAAATAGGACAACGGTTGGAGGGTGCACAACACTTCGGTAGACGTGACCGGTAGACGAGAGGATGAAGAGCCGCAATCAATAAATAAATAATAAATAAATAATAAAGTACCTGAACGGCGAGCGTAAACCGGTGACCGGAGTAGTGCTGTCGTCGAAAGTCGTGCAGCGCACGGTGAAGCTTGGTGGACGAGGTGCCGTGGCGCAGGGTCTCGGCGTTACCCCACGTGAACTTGGTCGCAGGGTGGCCTGCACATGCAAGCCCCGCCACGAGCTGGGTCCACCGTGCGTCATCCGACGACAGGCTCTCCTGGAACTCTGCGATGGATTGCGGGGCCATTTGTATTTTATTGAATTTTCCATTGCACAATACGTTCATACTTTTAGACTGTTGTAATGTTTGCTTAATAAAAAAGTGATGTTTTATCAAATATTTTAGACAATATGAAAGTATGGCTCAAGATTTATAAAACAAACAGTTACCGAAGGGTTTGGCGTGTTGGAAATACCGGTTCTCATGAGATCACTGAAGTTAAGCAATAATGTGCCAAGTAAGGTATTGTATGGGTGACCATCATACACATGACCAATTCTGTTCGAGAGAGAGGTTGGAGGGATGAAAGTTAGTACAGCAACCTCACTCGCCTTGCTTATCAAACTCTCAAAAGCATGGATTTGTGAAGGAATTCTGATGTTTGCGTTGTACCCTCCTTCAGAAGGGACGTTAAGGCGGTGGTCCCCTTGGTGCTATTCGACAGGAATAGCCTAAGTGCCTGCACTGAGTTTCCCCTCCTCCCTTCTAGGCTAGTTTAGATTCATCATCATCCTCATCTTCATCCACTCATTCACCGACGCCATTAGACCAGTGCCACAGGGCCCGTTGTCAAAACAGTGCGTAGTTTAACACAATAATCATTCAAATAAATAGTCAAATCTTGGGGCTTTAGGATTCCTACCTGATTCCACAGCCTTTCGTTCTCTAGTCATTGCTTCTTTCTTGAGCAGCGGTGCAGAGAAGAATTGTGAGAACATGTCCATACCCTCGCGGAGAAACTTCTCCTGGCACTCGAAGTAAAAGGTCGTAGTTTCACAGTCGGTGTGAGCGTTGTCCGAGCCACCTTGCCTCTGTAAGTTTGTCCCAGGTAAATAAAACTTCCTTGAGTGAAAATATCAACTATGTAGGAGGGTTTATGCATCGAGCTTTATTGATTACTTTTAAAAATAACTTTGTTTTTTAATAAGAGTGTGGATGATGACTGCAAAATTGTTACAAAAAACTAAATTGAGAGGCAGGTTAATCACTTTATCTAACAAGTAAAGAATACTGTTTTATTCAAATGTTTTTACCTTGACGAAGGAGTCAAAATGGTTTTCAGCGGGATATTTCACGCTGCCCATGAACACCATGTGTTCGAGAAAGTGAGCAAGGCCTGGTATTTCTTCGGGGTCACTAAAGCTACCCACGCCAACGGTAAGTCCAACTGCAGCCAGCTTCTCTTGACCATCGCATTGCATCTTGTCGCTCATACGTCCTGGACAATAAAGTTAACATTGTAAGATCACCCATTGCACCAAACACAAAATTATTCGGTAACCTTTGGCAAAACAGGCGGTTGTAGCTCTTCAATGGGTCAACAATAATTCTGAGACTTGGTCAAGACTTTTCTCATTTTTACTGACAATTTAATTGTGTGTAGTCGTAGGTCGTTGATATAGTCATAACTCATAAGTCTAGCATACATCTCTTACTATATGAGTTCTACACTGATCTTGACTAAAACAGGTACATTTTTACTGTTAATAATAATTTGTACTTGCTAGTTGGTAGTTGATAACTTGTCCACTAACAAAAACTTTTTGAAATGGGTTTTGAATGCTGAGTAAAGAACAACTTAATTTCCCGGCGTTTCGTAAATTGTCAGGACTGCTCTAACCCCTGAAGAAGTAAGCGGTATAAGTTACGAAACGTCCGGAAATTCAGTTGTTCTTTACTTAGCATTCAAACCCCATTTCAAATAGTTTTTGTTAAAACTAGCGCTAAGGCCAAATCAAGTAGACATAAGTCTAAAAACCATCATAACTTGTCCAGTTTTTTTTTTTTTTTTTTTTTTTTTTTACATTTTTCTTATTAACATGGTAAGTGTACAGAAGAAGAAAAAAAATAGAGAAATTTACCTAAGGATTTATCATCTGCATCACGCTCGCCAATGTCCTTATCCTCTACAGAAGCTTCACTCCCGTCCTCTGAACCACTTTCCTTCTCCGAGTCACTGCCTTCCTCTGAGCCACTATCATCTTCTGTACTACTTCCAGCCTCAGAGGCGCTTCCGGCCTCGGAATCTGATCCACTGTCTGCTCCTGGGTCATCTGAAGGTATAAAAACCATTTTCATTAGATTTGGTTGGTTGTACTTTCATCTTAGAAATTATTAAATTAAGAATTTGTCTAATTTGCACAGTACATAATGAACGCTTATAATGAACGCTTAAGATGCACTATAAGATTACCTTTGCATTGAACCACCGTTTGCACATTTGCTATGTCAGAAATGAGAATAGCTCGTAAACCATTTTTCAGCTTGATTACTCTGAGGAAAAAAAATAAGTTAACCAGGAAAAATTGTTCCACCAAGACCATGATATTTCTGTTCATACTACGTACTTGTATATTTTCTTGTCACTAGCTGGTTTCAGAGGACTCGCAAGGTATTCAAATTCATAACGTTCAGCATTTGATTGCCCCGTCCCAATCAATGTGGCCTCCTCAGACGTTGCTCCTGGTTTGGATTCTTGATGTTCTGGCAATTTCTTCGGAGTGGCTTCTTTGCACACACAGTTCATCTTAAACAAGTTTCCTGAAATCAGTGCAATTCGTTTTAAGGTGTAAAGCTTTGCTACTTGTTGCAAAACGAACATTTGCACTTCAGTTATTCATTCTCGTTTCCTTTTTTGTTGAAAAAGGTTATTTATATTCAAGCTCCTTGAGGTATTGTAAGATTATGATCGAGAAACCCTACTAGTATTAGAATTTTTTATGGAGAAATTGGGTATCGTTCGTAGAACGTCGAAATGTGTACATGACAGGTATGTTCAGATACCATGCAAATCCACACACATTGGGTACTCTAACCTCAAAATTCACTAACCTTTAACAGCCTTTCGCTTAGCATTCGAGAGGTCACTATTAGCTGAATGGTGTCTTTTGGACATAGAAGGTTTGTAATGATGACAAAACTTAAAAAACATTCGGGGATATACCCGGAGAATACGACATGTGAGTGTGAGGTAACGGAATAGATGTGTGAGAAAAATTGGCAAGGAATAATGGCAACGTAGCGGTGGATGATTCATGCATGGACAATGGTTCCTTTTTCTGGCTACTGGGCAAAAGGCGCCACCCACTTTGGCCAAATTCGTTCTTAAGCGGTAAAAAAAAGATGTTGGTTGGTGTGGTTTGAACATGTTTTGCGTTCTCTTAACAGCTCCAAAAGAGCTTCCTCGCCAATCCTAAGCTGAAATATCTCTTTAAAAATCAAATCCAGAGGTCTCCTTTAAATAAAAGTTGTTGAGTGAGATATTTATTTCCCCAATTATTTTTTCAAACAATTTGTGACCATGTTTGAAGGCAGACTACCTCTTGATCCAGAAAGAGATGGGAAAAATATAGGTAAATAACAGGAAAAGAGTAGGTGTGTAGTGTTTGCAATACTCATAATCTTCCTCCGAAGATGCACAGCTAGTTTAAGTATCTCTCATCAGAATGTATTTTAAAGAAACAAACACACGGCAGATTATTAATGATGCGATCACTTATGTCAAAATCTAGCAAAAACTTATTTTAAAGCCAGCTTTTGTCACTTGTCAAAGATCAAAGAACTTATTATGTCCACATGTGCGGGAGAGGTGTAAAACGCAACTGTTCTTTGCAATAAAATTTTGAAAGTCTAATTGAATTAATATCGATTGTTTTATTATATTTATAACATACTCCTTATTTATCCTAAAACTTTTAATTACCTACATCAGCCTGATAAAAAAACAACAGTTATGAAAATAAAAACCAGCCTACATCAAGTTCCATCATCGTGTTCCTCGACGTCCATTCTCAAGTCGTTTGGGCGATACTCGACGTCAATAAGGTAGAGCCCGTGTGGGGGCACGACGACTGCACGGGGGTCCCAGCTGTCTACGCTGGGTGTCGCCAGCATGGCACTTACTTGCGCCAAAGTAATGCGCCCCTGCGCAACTGCCACAAGCACAGCCACTGTACGCCGAACCTGTATGTGCCAAGAACGGACGGCAGTGTTAGTAATATAAATGTGCCAGTTTCAACCACTGATTTTTGCCAGAAGTTTCATGAAGTGAACATTATTGTCTTAATTGATAGAGTCCTTGTTGTAAGTCGTAAGTAAGTGGGTAAGTAAGTGGGCAACACTAGAAAAAAGGAGGGCACTTAGCAAAATAAGGAACCTACATAAGTCAATGGTAGGGTATGCTGGCTGGCAGGAGATTGGGCAGCAGCTGATCAGGGCTACACGCACTGGAAGGAAGGACCACTGTTTTAAGCTACAGGAGAATGGATATAAGACCAACATCGGAAAGTTTGCGTTTATTCCGACAGCAGCCAAACAGTGGAACGACCTACCAGAGAGGGTGGTAAGCCCGTGGCCAGATACAGCCAAACTCCTGAAAGCCAGACTGAGAGAACTAGAACTAGAAACTATTATTGAATGACAAATTACTATGTTTGATCTTATATATTATCATCACCGAAAAATTGTATGAAGGAGTGGATCAGATATGTTATCGCTATATTATTTGTACCATATGTTAAAAGAAAAACAAAAACAAATAAATTAAATAAAATAAAAAAAAATAAAAAAGTCACGGTATTTGATTTTAAAACTGGTAGTACCTGTGGTATTACATTATGTCATCTGTGCACCTAATTATAAAGAGTTAGTCCAACTAAATATTGAAAATTGGAATGAAATTAATAAACTACACAATGAAATGGCAAAGAACACACCACCAAACTACGCAATGTATATTTGATACAATTTTCTGATCCAGGCAAAGAAAATCCGAAGACAAGACAAGAAATGCTGTTCAACCAATTAAAATCAGGAGAAAGATTGTAAAACACTTCCATTTGAAATACCACTCCAAATGAACAGGACATAGTTTCACTAATGAGTGACAACTCTTTCAGAATTTAAAACTAAACACGATTGCAACAGCAAATTTCTCTCCCACACTACCGTTATTCTTGGTAAGTAAATGGAAAGTAAACCATCAGTACCTGCTTGTATAGAAAGCTCCGCGCACTACACCGTACTTCCCAGTGTGCAAAGTCGTTGGCGCTGGGTTCATGTGCTGTGCTGAGACATGAACGACCGGGCGTCAGCATGAGACAGCTGAGTTTGCGGCGAGTGCGCAGTCCTTCACGCAGACGTCCTGCGAAGCTGCGAAAGTCGTGCACGCCCGTTAGCAGCTCAGCCGCTTCCCGTGCGCGGCAGACGTCAAATTCTGGATTGCTGCACAAAGGGGGGGCAGTAAGATAATTAACTAAGTCAAGTATTTCTTCTAGAACAGGTTTTGGTCAAAACAAAAGAGAGTGTTTTGAAGTGATTAGACCAAAGATAGTAAAAGTAACAGACAATAACAGACAATAGACAATGAAAACACTGTTGTTGGTAAATGATGGTAGTGTTGTATTTGGTGGTTGTGTGCCAGTATTATTGTTCCACAGTACCTAGCCATCCTTGTTCGACAATTCCTCATCATAGTCGGGTTTTTATCTAACTATCGCTAACCATACTGACTATATTACTACAAACTATAAGTTTGCTAACTTACAACCAAGTACTTTTGGTATGAAAGGGTAATTTGTTGCTCGATAATGTATGCTATAAGAATTTGGCTGAGATGCTTTTAAAGGCGTCCGGACAAAGCTAGAACTTTGACAAATGACATGGTACAATTCAGATGGATTTATTTCTCACAGCTTCCTTGCTAGAAAAATATTATTTCAGGAGTATGGAGAGCTTCTGTTTGTACAAGAATTGGATAGGGACGTTATTCTCCTTAAATTAAGTTGTGAACATCAATCTACTGGCTTTGAATATCAACTCACTGCACAAAATGGCATCGATTCCACTCTCCGAAAGGCACCTGTGTAACAAGCCGGTTCACCACACAACCAAGAGGTTGCGGCTGCCGAACGGCTAAACGGTAAACGTAGGTTCGCGAGACCGCACTGTGCCGAGCATGGAAACTGTCTGGTACCTGTTGGCATGTCTGCAAAACAAATACCACAGCAAAATTTTGTTTGGAGTAGTTTTTTAACAAAATTGAACAGGCTTGACCTTACAGGTCACAAAATGGCAACAATATGTCCTACAGATAAAACCAGTTAAAATCCAGTTACACCAGTTGAGATAAACCAGTTGTAAAGTTACAAGACTGTCCTGTAACTTGGATAATTCAATTTGGCAATTATCATGTACTTGTCTCATTCTCATAACCAACATAGCCATTAGAAAATATGCAAAGCTATACGCACCTGAATGCGAATGTCAGCCTTTGCTCGCTCAAAATATCTGTTGATACCACACATAAGGAAGTCAGGATCAAAATGCCGACCACCTCTACGCACTAGGTCAACATGGGCAGCATTGCGTAATGCGTGCACGCCCTGGTCTGTTCGACTGAAAGTGAACAGTGAATCTGAATTTCAATAGTTGTGAGACACTTTATGAGAAGAACACTCTGAGCACGGTCTACTGGATTTGAGTGGTGCTGCACTTGCAAGCAGCCTGACAGCAGCAGGTTTGGAGGAGTCACAGAATGTTTAGGCAAGTGCCAGTCACCTTGTGTTAGTCTTGTCACCTAGTGTGAGTCTTGCTGTGTCAGCACTATTTTCACACGAGAGGAGAATTTGGTGGAATTTGGTGGACAGCAAATTGCACATTATTTTCCCGCCGATTACCAAGTGCAGTACCGCTCCAATCCAAAAGCAGTGACCAATAAGTACCTTGAAACATAAACCTCTGGGTTGCCAACCAAGTTGAATTGTTGTAGTGCAATCTCCAGAAATCCAGCGACAGAAGTAGGGTCCAAGCGCCCTGGCTCAGCTTTCACGATTTGCTTTTGTACACCTCTGGATAAATCAGAAGGAGCTAAGTTAACTATTCTTCTCTTTGAGACATAACTGTATCATGTCATGAATGTCACTTGGTTAAATGTGTGGTATCCACCTGAAATTGGTGCCAAAGTAGGAAAAGTACAACAGGTACCGTGGCATCTCATTATTCTATGGCGGCATATAGGTTAGAGTACAATTATGTGAGGGTAGGATGATACACTGTTATTCAAGAATCGGCTCTCTGAATCCTGCTTAATTTATATCAAAATCTAAAAATAATTTGTTGCCGAGGCTTGCTGGAAATCAATAAAATTTGTTGCAAAAGCCAGCAGATTTGGTTTTGACAGCTGTTTCGCACATGGCACTTTACTTAATCCTGATTGGACCAATGATTTTGTGTTAACTTTGTGGTACATGCGCAATAGGTTTGGTCTTGCGCTCGTAGTTCAAACACTTTTGCAGAACGTGGTATTTCGCAGTTAAAGCACTCTTATTACCGTTGTTTATTGTTATATCTTTGTTAAAGTATAGTAAATATTGTTACAACTTATATATTGAAGATTAATATTAACTTGTTACGGCGAAGTAAGAAGGCTACTTAGCATGCTTTTTTCATTTAGGTTTTTGCCTGAGTCAAAATGTTTGGACCAAGAATTTTTGTTAGTTCTGAATAGAAACAAAAAAACATAATCTGCCTAGAGCCCAAGCAAATATATCCGAATTCACTCATTTTTTGCCGGTATCCTCCAAATCCACCAATCAGCATCAACCATATCTTTGCTCCAAACAACCAATGCGATTGTCGTATCCCTTAACTTACACAATTTACTGCATGGTTCCTTTTACAAAACCCATTAATTGCTTGTCCACGGTGGACAAGCAAACGGTGGTTGTTTATGCATTGAAGGAGACAAGAATTATTAAAATAACATCAAATCAGCAAAATTTGTTAATCGATATACCACGAATATCGTTATGATAAATCTAGTCAAAATTGTGTGCAACAAACTTAACAGCAAGGAGCCAAAAAGCTGATAGTTTATTATCCAAGTCAAAGCCACAAAATATGGGTTATTCCACAAACATGTTTTTTTGAAAACTCAAGTGTGCAATTTGAAAACTCAATTTCTTTGAATATAAACTTACATATATCCAGGACTTACTGGCGATTCCAAAAATTACCGATACAGCAAAATTCAATAGTCTACTGTAAATTACTGGACAAAGTTAATACAGTTAGTTTTTCCTGGTAAAATATTGTAAGTTAGTAAGATCCAGTGGCGTAACTTCAAATCGGGGGCCCCCGGGCAAAAAAAACAATGAGGCCCCCCCCCCCCCCCCCCCACACACACACATACACACACACAACTACGTACCTGAGCACGAACAATTAGTACCGACTATAATAACAAAAAACTCACCTAAAACGTCTTTCGCCTGGCTTTTGTCTCCGCGAAAAGTTTCACAACGTCCTGGAGATGTTTTCGCAAGAGGTGCGCTTCCTCGTGTTCAACGGACAGCACGCTCAAGCCCCGCAAACGTTGCTGCCCCATCGAGCCACGAAGGTAGTTCTTAATAAGTTTTAATTTTGAAAATGATCTTTCTGCGGTGGCAACTGTGACTGGGATTGTTAAAAAAAGTAACAATGCTGTGCACACATCGGGAAAACTGACCGAAAGTGCAAAATTTTCGATCAAAACTAGATGCGCGAGATCTTTCACGGTCGAACATTTTGAAATACCAGTTTTAAGGCAAGACCGGAGAGGTAACAATTCAGTCGGAATCAGCAGTCAATCAGCTAACTGACCGCCTTTGTTTACTTTTAGTATCATGGGTATCATGGGTAGTATCAATACTTTGAAAATACTGGGAAATTTCTTTCTTCCACTAAAGTCGGCATTTGTATATCAAACAAGCAAGCAAGTGCCTTCGTACGCTCACTTTGAAGACTGAGCCGGCTGCTAGACTGTGCTTTACAGGGATGCTTCAATAGCTGATGGAAGTGTTTAGTATTTTATCTTGAAACTGTGTAGTTCCAAAAAAACGGCTAAAATTACTGAGAGCATATCATTTAAAACATTGGAAATAATATCCACACTGTCGCATTGCTTTGTCGGCGCTGCCTTACAAAGGGTATGAGGCGCGCTGAGCTTGGCAAGCTTAGGTATAGCTTTGCAAGCGCTTTTGCGTAGTCACTAGTCAGTATTATTATGTGTGAGTATATTGTTCATATTTTTATCAGAATGATTTGGTAAGATTCTTTGAACATTTGTAAGGCCTCACATATTGCCATTTCCAAATAAATGATTCACCAACTCTTGGAATCAGCACGTGTTTTTATAGAATAGCGTTAGAAATATTGTCAGTTTATATCATATTTCATGCAAATTAAAAATTCGGAAATCAGTAAAAACAAAAAAAGACAAAATCCCAAGCTCAGGGCGGCCCCTGCGGGGCCCCCCTGAGCTTGGGGCCCCCGGGCTTTGCCCGGGTGGCCCGGGTGGTAGTTACGCCCCTGGTAAGATCCCTTCATGTTCTGTAACCATCCAACATCAAGGGACATTTGTTGCAGTGGTATTAGACAACAGACTTTAAATGTTCGACTTTTAAATTGTGTGAAATCTTACTCATTGTGAGCCAAGGAGAGGTTTGAGTTCTTCTAATCACAGCACAAAAACAGAAACATACACAATTATTCAAGAGAACATTTATTAGGTTGGTACTTATATTTAACTTTTTCAATTTACACAGGACGTAATTAAGCATTTATACTGTAACTTGTTGAAACCATTACACAACGTGTTTTTTGTAGAGTATGAAGTATTATCGATTTAAAAAATTCTCTTTTCTTGCTCAAACGTGTTGAAAATTACTGTATAAATTAAAACAGATATCTTTAAATAATTTGACAAAAACTTAGAAGTTGGATACTCCTAAGTACCAATGTCCAGTGCCCAAAAAATCAAAACGATGTTCGGTAGTACAAAAACACAGTATTGTCCATAACTAATCCATTCTTGTCTTGAGGGTCTTGATTGTAACCTTGTCTTTTTCGATGACGTAGATTGTAGCTCCCCAACCAGAAACCGCATCTCTGTCAAAGGCATTCATCAGTGCTTGGGAGATAGTTTCAAATAGATCGTCGGGACCTAATTCTGGCTCCCACAGTGCTTCACACATGCCGTAGAGCTGCTCGGAACATGTCCCCGAAACGACAAAATCTTCTGGCTCGTTGGGGCAACCGATCAGGTCCATGTTGCAGACATATGGTTCAAATGTGTCTGGGGTTAGGCCAGCGATGACAGGCTCTACAAAAAAGGGACCAAACCTCTTTTCGTATAGCATGTTTGAAACGACATGTGTAAATGTTTTGGGTTTCATCTTGCGATTTTCTTTCAGCTCATATAAGTTGACACGAAATCGTAGTTTCTCAAAGACCGTTTGAGTATCAGTGGCCAGGCCTGGCAAACCAATATACAAGTGCGATCCCATCTGGAATACTTTTTCCATGTCATCTGAAAGTGTTTGGGCTTGAATTCCAAAACGACGATCGGATCCAATGGCTACACAACCCTTCCCTTTCATTGCGACAACAGCACCTCCATTATAAGACAAGATAGACATCTTAATATAGGAGAAAATTAAACTTAATCAGTTATTTCAGTGAGAGAAGAAGTGATTCCACCGCACTGTAACTTCGGCTCACTTTAATTAAACAAGTGACAAGCGATCACCGGGCCCGAATGACAAGCAGAATGGTTGGCAGAAACAAATATGGCAGCCAGCAGTGCAGCCACCTATCGCTTGCTCTTGGCATGCCAGCAAACAAGATGGTGCACCTGTTTGCACGAAATACGAAATCATTTTATGAGACGATGGTATAATAACAGAGATAAAATGATGATTAACGATGGAAATAATTTTGTTGATAAGAAATAATTTGTTTCATCAGAGAAGCTCTTCATAAATTATCAGTCGAAGTTATCGTTAAACAAATTTAATATGAAAACAAAACGCCGAAAGGGTAAATGAATGGTAAAGAGGAAAAAAGGAAACAAGCATAGATGTGATAATTTAATAGCTATCTTCTTCGTCTCATACAATCGGCCGTGTACCACTCGGAAAGTTGAGTTTCCTTCTTTGATCATCAGTTGTTCATCAATAATGGAATACAATTCTACGAAAATAATTTGCATTTCTTAAATTCATGTTTAACAACATTTATACCAAAAATAATACAAACATTGTCATGTTGAAATCGTTTACAGACACGATGTTGGTTGTGTTGCAGGATTATGTATTGTGTATTTTTGGAAAGTAAAAAGGAAATGGTAAAACAAATCCAATGTGACTGTTTAGAGGAGACATGTTTTTTAAACACAACAGCACAGGTTTTGTAAATTATATTTAAAGAAAAGTAATGTTATGTCAATCATATTCTGCAATGTAAGAAAAAATGGAAGACTTGTAAATCTAAAAATGTCAAACTTTAATATCTTCATATAATTTGAAAAGTCTTTTTTTTAAGTTTGGTGGAGTGATGAGGATGAAAGCCATTTTATTTTGGCATGTGAAAAGACTTGCTGGGTCCTAGCAAAGTTCATGTTAAACAGCAAACTTTATAAAATTTAGTTAAATTGAAAGCTTACACTGGATAGGTCAACAAGTGAATACACAAATAATATAAACCCTTTGCCTTAGCATCACTTCAGCTGCCCTACTCTCATCAAAACAGACACCCACACAGTATTTAGCTTCGCTCGTTAGTTTGGCTCATAGCTAATGAATTGTGCTTGTGTATTTGTGCTTGTTAATAACAGTTAAAGCTATGAGGCAGTACCGGCATTGGTGTTACTTCGTAAAAACATTACCTATATTCGATAAATACGTATTTGATAAATCTCTGTCTATTTCCGTTTAATGGTAACATCTGCTTACGCACTATAATAATATGGCAGATTCATGTTAATTTGGTTAATTTGAGCATTTTTTTTTAGTTTGTACAAATTTGTTTTAAAGATTAGTGTTCAACCCACAATGATCAATATTTATCTTCTTTCAAATGTAATAACGTACCTACATAAATTAAATCCTCTAATGAGAGCAATTTCATAAAAATATAAATTATTCAAACCCTTAAAAACTAGATACAAAAAATGGCACATCACATCAAAATTGTAGTCAAAAATCGCGATTTTTCCAAAACAATTCATTACTGTACCACGCAGGATTTGTTAATGGGGTAAGTAAACACAGCCATAAAACCACTCCAAGAACATAAAGTGCCATTAAAATATACCTCTGAGGCTCCTTATATGTGAGTACCTCAGAAAAGTCTGGAAATCCCATATGATTACAGAAAACATGCGCCAAGAACGGTGCTACAAAATGACCTGCAAAAAAAACAATTGTTGATTCAGATTTGTACGTAAGTATTTGAAAGAAAATAAAATCATACGTTAACACAAAGCATTAATTTCTTGTGTAAAATATATAAATATATTTTCTGATTATTAACAGTTTTTATACGTGGCCTGTGTGCTAGACAAAATAAAACAAATTGCTTATTGGCTTACCTGTTCTCATAAACAGAAATGCAGAATATGCACCAAAAAGTGTTGTGTAAGCAAATTGGAAGCACGATATCAATAGAGCAGAATACAAGTCCAGTCCCCCTCTTATTCGCTCAACTGTGTGGTGGAAATGAGCTGAAAACACCACACAAATAAATACAGAATAGGTACTACATCATCATATTTGACCAGTCATCATTTGTCAGTCTAGCTCACTTTGAAGACTATTTCTATAGCTGTTTATTACAACTAGCATTAAGATTAGCGGTTGGAAGCAAAATTGAAAAGAATCTGAAATACTAAGGATTGGATGTTTTTATTCTTGAATTGATGGTATCGAAACTGAAAATTATTGAATTGCTGAAATCGGAATCGGAGTTGTAAATATATGAGTAAAAAATATATGTATATACATGAAAAAAAAAACTTTGATGTGAATAAAATACTTTCTGCCTCTTGAAAGAATATGTTTTTAACTGGGTTGGAGTTAAAATCAGAATTTGAAAGAACTGTTATTTTTTTAAATTGGTTTAGGAGTTTGAATGTTACTTTTTGAAAGCAAGCAATTGGAATAAGAATTTTTCTTATGCAATTTTTGAATAAAAATTATATTTTATTTTAGCACTTTTTTAAATTTTCATCAGAATTTGAATTTATAAAGATTCCAATCCCTGAAAAAAAAACCAGAAAAAAATGTTGTTTAGAAAAACAATAAATTCCTCGAGTTCATTTCTTGAATTCCTTGAGAAATGGTCAGCAAAAAGACCTAAAATTATTCCCTTTGAGGTCAGAGGTCATCTAAAAGGACTCTATGCAGTGCTACATATCTCTCTTATTTGCTCCACTTATACTTACCAACTCCAAAAAAAAGTGGGCAAATGAACACAGCATTCATTGGACGGAAACACTGCAACAGGAGTGGCACCATGCATGCTCGAAATGTGAATTCTTCTGAGAGCGGAGCAACCACATGATTACGGAGCCAGCACAAGTTTTTCATATTCGAAAGCCAATGTCTAGGTTCTGTAAATAAATTTCAGTGGACATAAATAACCCATTTTGTATATGTTTATATAATGTACCTATACTAGAATTTTATTTTTAAAATAGTTAAAATAGCTAATTCCAACGGCTCCATTTGGAAATATAATATCAATATGTAAACATACCTGCATAAAGTTTCCAGACTCCACTGAACCACTGCATACTTAGAGGTCCAAGGAACAGCAACATGGTAAGAAACAACGGTAAAATACTGGCAGGAATAATACCAGGCATTCGCAAACCCAATAAAGTCCATAACGATACCTAAAATTGAACATGTACTTAGCTCCAAATGTTCTTTGATTTCTGATTTGTAGCACACTAACAGACTTGAATAATAACCGTATGATTTTTAAAAGATACGGCCAAGGTTTTATTTATTTCAAAAAAGGAATTATTCACGCTTACCTTTTTGAGAGTTTGATCATTTGAGAAAAAATACAAAAAAAGAGGAGATATAAACATCATGATAAAGACACTTAAAAACCTCTTTTTTATTGTAGTAGGATGATCTCTGAAAAAGGCGATAAACGTTGTTTAATGTAAGCAATACAACACATTTGCAAAAACCATAAAGGCATGTAAACATTAAAAAAAAAATCGGCAATGCGACGTCTAGTTCTGTGATCCAAAATTATGTGATACCTGTGTCGGTATAATTAGAAAATGTGTGTAAGTACTCCACGGAATGATCTAAAATGTCTCTTTTATTACCTTCCTAGAGTCACTGGTGCCTTCCAAACATATAAGCTCGCTACATACACTACTGATAACATAAAACATGATAAAATTGATACAAAACAGTAAAAATAATATTCGACAGGTTTTTCGCCCTCCATCACAGAGCCGATAAAAGTTAGATCTGTTCTTATCGACTCTGTCTTTAGTGACATTTACGAGGGGCACGTGACTGAACGGAAGGATTCTATTGGCTGTGGGTGATTTTACATCTGTCTAGTATTCCTCTGAAAGAGAAAATGGCCGATTGGTCTGACGGGACTGTCTCCTTTGTTTAGGACTTTCTGTTGTAAAAATTGTAGGAAAAATAAAAATGCCGAGTGCTTCTTTTACTTCATCTCGTTCGTATGTTAGAAGATCACGGAGAAAAGGAGCCAACAGGATCCCTCTACCTTCCCGTACGAGTTCAGGTAAATTGAAGCAATCGTATTTTCTTAATGTGTAATGGTTGGACTCGTCCTACAGGCAAGGCCTATTCTTGTACACAATTTACAGTTTTCTCCTAACCAGATGTTTTCTCTTTTATACCGTAGCGCGTAGTTTTGGGCAAATTATGTTATTCACGAAACGCCGATATGACTAAATAGCTATTTGATATTTTTCAAGAATCTTGTGATGTTCTGCTGTCAAATCTGTAGGATGCCAGACATGGCCATTTATGACCAAACTATTAACTCAGTAAGCCCTTTAAACAAGGGTAAACAAACGGCATACTCTTAAATTCAATTAGGCGTTCAGTAATTTGCACTTAACTTAAACCCTGTCTATTTTTTTAAGTAAAATACAGTTTTGGTTTATTTTTTCTAAGATGCTGGAGATTTAAAATTAAATTATGTATATATTTTTTTTACTACATAAAAATGTATTTTTTAGCCGAGCCATGCGAACTGCCATGTCAAGTTCCCAACCAGAGCATACCAGTGGCAACAAATGCTCCGAGCAGTTCCACTGCTCCAGTCGCATCATCGAGTTCATCAGGTGTGGTAAATATGGCATCTCCAGCTGCGGTGGGTAGTTCAAATGCCGCAGGCAGCCACCACTCTCCTTATGACCTCCGCCGTAAATCTCCGCCGCATCCAGACGGCATGGCTAGTACCAGCTCGGCTACCTCATCTTCAGCTTCGGCTTCCAGTAGCTATTCAGCATCTATGTTGCCAGCACGGAAGCGGCCTCGAAGGACATGCTCCACAACAAACGAAGGTAAGGACATGTCATATTTCAAAAAGTGGGCTAAAAAAATTGAAATAAGGTTAGGGATAGAGACCAAATAAATTTTTTTTTTTGTGAAGTAAGTACGTGCAGTTTGTGAGATCATTGATCTAACCATTTTTTCTTTCTAGCTTGTTCGACGTCGTCGGCGGCGCACTACTTACAATACGAGCTCCCTGACGAAGTTCTACTTACTATCTTCACCTACTTATTGGAGAAAGACTTGTGCCGAGTGAGCCAAGTTTGCAAGCGCTTCCAATCTATAGCTAACGATACTGAACTGTGGAAAAGACTCTATCAGCGTATATACCAGTACGACTTGCCTTTATTTATACCAGCCCCTTGCCGTTTTGAATTTGTTGCGCCCGACGCTTCTGATCATGTCAACCCATGGAAAGAAAGCTTCCGACAACTTTACCGAGGGCTTCATGTGAGACCTGGCTACCAGGCAAATCTTGTCAGCGGGCGAACTATAGCGTACTTTGAAACAATTCAAGGAGCTTTGGATTACGCAGACGAGAGAGGTAAGTTTCTTCAAGCCTTTTTTAGTTTTATGCCATTGACAAGTATTTTCAAACTTAATCCGAAACAAACTATCCTTTTGATGCCAGAAAACACGCTAGAATATAAATTTGGATATACAAAGTTCACCAGTCATGATGACTATCCTGGCAGTAAAATGCTTCTTTTATCTCCAGGCACAACGAAGTTTGGGGAATCGACAGGAGCTCTAGTGTTCCTCCACGCAGGGACGTACCGAGGGGAGTTCCTCGTCATTGACTCGGACGTGTCTCTGATCGGTGCAGCGCCCGGAAATGTCGCCGAGTCTGTCATATTAGAGCGCGAGTCAGAATCCACCGTCATGTTTGTCGAGGGGGCGAAACATTCGTACGCAGGCCACTTAACGCTCAAATTCTCACCAGATGTAACCTCTACGGTTGCACACCACAAGCATTATTGTCTAGAAGTGGGCGAGAATTGTAGCCCAACCGTTGATCATTGCATCATAAGAAGCACTTCTGTTGGTAAGATACCATTTGGCTCGTCTACATCTTCATTCATTATCGTCGTTTATTTTAAATTGTGTCATCGTAAGGCTGGATATGGTAATGGGGAAGAAGGAAGAAAGGATTTATAGAGCTTACCAGAAAGTAGTTGGTAGGCCGCAAGATGATTCTTGGGCCACGTAGAGAGTTCCGGAACTCCTCTCTGCGTTCTTCTTCAAAATCATCTTAAAATGAGTACTGCATTATCCTACATATATCCCCCAATGTTTATAGCAAATTAATCATGCTCTACCTGCATAACAATCTCTACGTTCCCATAATGTCTTTATTTCTTTTCAAACATATTTTTTGACTGTCAAACCCCGTGATTAATTTTGTGCCATTGTTCCAGTCGGAGCGGCTGTCTGCGTTAGCGGAGTAGGTGCCAACCCGGTAATCAAACACTGTGATATAAGCGACTGCGAAAATGTCGGACTCTACGTCACCGACTACGCACAAGGTTCGTACGAGGACAACGAAATCAGCCGGAATGCGCTGGCTGGCATCTGGGTGAAGAACTTTGCTAATCCGATTATGAGGAGGAATCACATCCACCACGGTAGAGATGTCGGGATATTTACCTTCGACAACGGACTGGTGAGATACTGACTTGTTTTATTTGGTTCTATAGAAATCTACAACTTAAAAAAGCAACAGTAAAGAGGTTGGCAGTCTTGGTTTGCCTTCCTTGTGTTGCTCCCATTTGTGACACTGCTAGCATGATAACGTTAACATTTGTGGTCAATCGAAACAAACGAAAAAAATAAAAGTGGGTTGATAAAGTTGATCCTAGTCTGTCAAAGATGAATGACACACAACCTAACATATTTACCATTTTCTCCAATCTAGGGATATTTTGAGGCAAATGACATCCACAACAATCGCATTGCTGGCTTTGAGGTTAAGGCAGGTGCAAATCCAACTGTAGTCCACTGCGAGATCCACCATGGCCAAACGGGTGGCATCTACGTACACGAAAACGGCTTGGGACAGTTTATCGACAATAAAATCCACTCGAACAACTTTGCCGGCGTATGGATTACGTCCAACAGCAATCCGACGATACGACGGAACGAGATCTACAACGGCCATCAGGGTGGCGTTTACATCTTCGGAGAGGGGAGAGGACTTATCGAGCACAATAACATATACGGTAGGTTGTAACGTACATACCCAGTAATCTAGAAAAAAATGTGCAAGTCATGCTAGTGTCTGATGACTGAGTGATGCCAATGACTGTGCATCTTTTTGTGAAGCAAGCACTTACTTTGTGGAATTTCAAACAACTATGTTTGGAAGTTAGGTGCTGGGTAATGCACTTCACACTTCAGGCACCTTCCCAATAAGTTTTAAAGACAACCAAGAGATGCGTGTCATTTGTGGAATTAAACAATAATAATGTAATTTTCCTCATAGCCATCAATTATTATTATTATTATTATTTGTGGTGGACATCTGGCCATATGGCACTGGTCTAATGGCGATGAACCTAACCTAGCATAGAAGGGAGGAGGGGAAACCCGGTGCCGGCACGTAGCCTACTCCTGTCGAAGAGCACCAAGGGGACCACCGGCTTAACGTCACTTCCGAAGGACGGTACAACTCAAACAGCAGGATTCCTCCACAAATCCATGCCGTCGAGAGGTTGATAAGCAAGGCGAATGAAGTTGCTGAACTAACTTTCATCCCTCCAACCTTTCTCCAAAACAGAGCTGGTCATGTGTATGATGGTCACCCATCCAATACGTGATCCAGCGCAGTGTTGCTTTATTTCGGAGATCTAACGAGAACCGGTGTTTCCAACATACTAAACCGTTCGGTCATAGCTGTCAAGTTGTGATTGATTATAGGAGAGCTCAGCTATTAAACTGTTGATTTGATAAGGAATTTGTAACAAGATTAGCTCAAGGTGGCAGCAAAGTTCCTGTTTACTAGTCGACCCAGTTAAACCAAAAACAGTGCAGGCTTCCAGTGAAATTTGCTGGACAAATGTGATTTAATAATTCCCTGTTAACTTTTTTTTTGCCATGACAGTAGGTTTTGGAACGCCTAGTAAATCCAGGAAGTTTTGGACTGCATCAGCAGATAGTTCATGTGACATTCAGGCAGCAACACTTGTTCACTATAAGACTCTAAGAAATCAGGCCATATAAATTTGAGTTGTTAATATTCGCTAAAAAGAAAATAGATCCGGAAGGCAGAAAAAAGTACCCAGTATATGAATTTTTGCTGTAGTGTATAAATGCCAAAAGTTGAAGTTAAAAAGAAATAACCACGATACATCCAGACTACTAGGATCATCTGTTAAGAGTTCAGTTATAACCCCATGCATTCGTACGTTGTAACTCCTTACAACTCCCAAGCAATTTTTTCAATGAATGTCGATTTCAATTTTGTCTCCAAAAATGTAGTGCAAAATAATTTGCTTTTTAGGATCGTCCTTCAACAGAGAAGTCCCCAGAACCATCTGCAACAAACACTGTAGTAACTCTCTCACTAAAATTCCTTGCGACTTTTGTTAACAGGCAACGCTCTGGCCGGTATCCAGATCCGCACGAACAGCGACCCAATTGTGCGGCATAACAAGATCCACCACGGCCAACACGGCGGTATCTATGTGCATGAGAAAGGCCAGGGTCTGATCGAGGAGAACGAGGTGTACGCCAACACGCTGGCAGGCGTCTGGATCACGACCGGCAGCACGCCTGTACTGCGACGGAATAGGATACATTCGGGGAAGCAGGTTGGCGTGTACTTCTACGACAACGGTCACGGGAAGCTGGAGGATAACGATATTTTCAACCACCTCTACTCAGGCGTGCAGATCAGGTATGTTTAAACTTTTGACAGAGATTGGGTTCTGGAATACAAGGTTCACATTTTATGCTGCAATTCAGAATAGTTTTTTTCCTTACTATAAACTTAGGGTGTAGGTAACAAGAAAAAATATTGGAATATTTCTCTAAAATCTGCTTTCCCATGGTATATTGGAGTTTCTTTAGTCTGATAGTGGATAGTGTTTTCTAGGCTGATACCAAGGCAAAGGATAATCAATCCTGCCAATGGAAAAGTTTGAAACTCACTAGTTTTCCTATGTTACTAGCAGTAGAATATTTTAGGTAAAATTGATAAAAATAAGCTGCAAATTCTTGCCTGGGTGACCTTATTGCTTTTCTGTGATCAAAGGTTTTGTCAGTAAAATATCCGGTAAATGAATGATGATCGAAGGATGCTCAAGGCAAGACACAAGCTCATTGACACTTTGGACTTTTTCAGGACTGGCAGCAACCCAATAATCCGAGGGAACAAAATATGGGGCGGCCAAAACGGCGGTGTCTTGGTCTACAATGGAGGGCTGGGTCTGTTGGAGCAGAACGAGATCTTCGACAACGCAATGGCCGGCGTGTGGATCAAGACAGATTCGAACCCCACCCTAAAACGTAACAAGATATTTGATGGCAGAGATGGTGGCATTTGCATCTTTAATGGTGGAAAAGGTAAGCTAACACATCTGTCATTAAAAGGACACACAAAAAGTTCATAGACTTTCAGATAAGAGAGATTTGTGATGAAAGCAATAATTTGGATGTCGGTTTTGGGTCTGCACCCGAAATAACAACATCGCGACTCATTCACCAGCTATAGCGTCGATGCCAAGCCAGTGCAATTGTGTCGTAATGTTGTCTCAGTACACATTTAGCGTGCGGTAGGGTAGAAAATGCAGAGCAATCAAAATAAACAAGTATACATATGTTTGTTTCTGTCTCAAATATATCTTTACGAAACGTAAAGAACTTGTGTGCTCGCCTAAGTTTTGGTGGGAACTCAAAAAAGTAGAATAAACAGAGTTCTCAACTTCATTTTTCCTTATTCATTTGGTTCATTTAAACCAGGCAATTTTTTTATGTTTGTTTATATTTCTAGGGCCTTATTGTGACTAATTATTACAGCCCTCGTCCTCTGGCAATAATAAAACTTTGGTATACAAAAGAATTCAACGTTCTGTTCTCTTTTTCACAGGTATACTCGAGGAGAACGATATTTTTCGAAACGCACAAGCCGGGGTCCTAATCTCAACGCAAAGCCATCCTATCCTCAGACGTAATCGAATATTCGATGGACTGGCAGCAGGCGTAGAAATCACCAACAACGCGACGGCAACACTAGAGTACAATCAAATATTCAATAATCGTTTCGGAGGTCTCTGTCTGGCTAGCGGCGTTTCGCCGATCATACGAGGGAACAAGATATTCAACAATCAAGATGCAGTGGAGAAGGCGGTGGCCAACGGACAGTGCTTGTACAAGATCTCGAGCTACACGTCTTTCCCGATGCATGACTTCTACCGGTGTCAAACGTGCAACACGACCGACCGCAACGCCATCTGTGTCAACTGCATAAAGACGTGCCATGCGGGCCATGATGTCGAGTTCATCAGGCATGACAGGCAAGTCTCCAAGGGCCACCATTTTCCCTGTCAATGCAAGCACATCGAGACAAGTCCAGAATTTAAAAAATACCAGATAATTTTTAGTGTGATATCAAAACAGAAGCACGAAAAAACCCTTTCCTGCATTATACATAATTTGAAAGTATTTATTACGAATGTGATGGGCAATAGTTTTGGCGCTAACTCGTATTATAAACTTCAGAACTGTAAATCCAACATTTTCCCAAAACTTTTGATTTGTTTGACAGGTCCCCAGCAGTAGTAACATTAACTTCAATTTTTCATTCTAGTGGTGTGATAAACGTGTTGTCCAACGTTCTGCGTTTCTAACTGTGATATGATATGTTTGCATATGACATGTATGCGGTTGTTCTGTTTTGAAGAGTTTGCTGGTTGACCAACTCTTCAAAACAGAACAACACCACAAAACACATTATATTATCCACCAAAGGCTCAAAAAACCTTTGCCAGACTTTTCTAACTGTATTCATTTCTTCTCGTTGCAGGTTTTTCTGTGATTGCGGGGCAGGGACGTTGACCAATCAGTGCCAGCTCCAGGGTGAGCCCACACAAGATACGGACACCCTCTACGATTCTGCTGCCCCGATGGAGTCTCATACACTGATGGTCAACTAAAAAGCGTGAAACTAGGTACGGCCACCGGGCTTTAGGAAATATTCGTATCAGTTTCAATATAACACTATAGTTATTTTACTTACTATTATATCAAGAAAGACTTTCGTATGAATTATTTAATATTTGCGACTTTACGTGTGAAGAGTTTATAGTGGCGTGTTGTTTGATTTAGTTACTGAAATGGGTTTAATGTTTGCGAAGCAGCATTTCGTTGAGAATCTCTTTTTATTATATTGTAACCGTGGATCATTGCCAACCTAATTTTTATGTTTGTAATTGTATACGTTATTGGTATCGAATGAATATGTCGTTTATGTGAATGGTGAAGCCTGAAAATTATCTAACTCCTTTACCTAATCTTTATATATATATATATCTCTGTCAATGTGTTAAAGCTTTACATGCTTGATAGTATTTTGTGGTGTGACTGTAAATGTCATTAAAGAATGTTTTTTGGTTGTATATGATCTGTATAAGGCCTACTCGTATTATAAATTTATAAGTTTGTCTATAATGATTCATCGTGTCCTAGAATATTACAAAATCATACTGGCATTACATAAAATTGTAGTACAGTGAAATGAGACAAAAATGATAAATAATTTAGACCTTAGGTTGCGATCACACACAGACACACATAAAGTAATAATTAGGCTAATTAGGAACTAACAATTTGTGTGGAAACTGGAAATGTACATGTTATGCTGGGTAGGCTTAAGTAGTAAATTCCTATCCTTGATGCAATTGATTAGAAAGTGATCAAATCAATGCTAACGTTTAATGTAATATATGGGTCAGAATATTGTGTTTACGATCTTCTCAAGCTTTTTGGCTGTTATTTTTATATTTTTTGTAGCTTTCCAAGCTGACTTATTCTCCAATCTCTATTTTTGTTTAGCTTTGTTGTTATTTACCTATTATTACCTACCTATAAATTCTTGTATTAGCCATAGGTTCATATTTATCAGTTTAAAATGAATATACTAAGCGTCACGCGAACATGCTAGGCAGTCAGGACACAATGCTTTACGTGCTGCTCGAAGGCCATACATTTATATGGCCTCTGGCAAAACACTCCTTGTACATAATAATAATAGCTAGACCAGTAATAATAACAGACATTTAATGTGATTGTGCTTTTTGATCAAAAACTCTCCGTGTACTACTGAATACCTCTTTACATAGCCGTGGAGACAACGACATAATGTGATCCCATTTCCGCTTACAGCCAATCATTATTTTCATGAATGAGCATTGTAGACCAAAAGTTCTTTTTCATTTTATTTTATTTTATTATGCTTCTGCTCAACCCATATCGGCAAATGACTTTCATTAGTGTACACATGTCGAAGTCGTAGCTTTCACGGAACTTTGCCGATTGGTGATTTTGTGTACATTTGTTTGATTTAATGTGTAATAGCAAGATGAGTGTAGGTACTGACAAAAACAACTGATCACTGGTAGCTTTAACGAATTTTTTATGCAGTGCGGGATAGTTGAGTTTTATAATAAGAGATTGGGAGATAAAACGAAGCAATGTTTTTTGAAAGTGTGCCAAACGAAAACAATCAAGCTCAGTATGTTCCAAACTAACTGCTCTTCTAAATAAATTTACGGCAGCTCTGTGTGAAATTGATATACTATGTGTTCTTTCTGTTATCTAACCCACTTATATTTGTTGTTTGGTTTCTGAAATGATTGAAAATCCATCCAGTTTCCAAAAGCAAGTGTACGTGAAGAGGGTAAATAACGTTAAATGTCTTCATTTTATTTCTTCAAGTGCCATGCATCTGCAAATGTGTGACATTCAACCTGTAGGTTTTAAGCCATCCATCAGTGATTTTATTGATTTTAAATTGTACAATGTTACTGGCAGATTTTATTGTAATTTATTTTTTGAACCGAATAATTGTGTACTCCGAAAACAGTCGTGGAGTATACTGGTATTTCTTTAAATATTTTCCATGATGAATATCAAGGACTCTATGCAGCGTGCAATTTGAAGATGGTTTTTTTCTAAAATTCATCTACTTCTCTTCCATTAACTACTCCTCACTTTTGAAATGTATCAACTTTCAATGAGCTAGCTTCTTCACAAATTTCTCTGCTGTACTATTATTAAAATAAGTCTAGATGTAACAGATCGAAATCTGCGCGTGTTGATTAATATGCACTTGTGCTGTAAACATACTGTATCAATAAGAATATAATACGTACACCATAAGAACTGCATGTTGTAATTTCCTGTTTGCACCTACTCCCCGGCTGGCTTGCAAATTTCACGTTTCACGAACACCCAGTTTTTCGAGAAGACCAAAGAATTTTTTATTTGATAGTAACAACCTTCAAATTTTTCTCTCTTTAGTTAGTTTCTCAGATAAAAATCATCATCCCCATACCAAAAAAGACTAACTTTCTATGTTGCAAATGAGTTCGTAGGGGCTGACTTTTGGCATCCATTTTTGTGGGTTTCAAAAACAGGGGAAAAAAATAATTAAATTACATATGACTGCCATGCCTGCCTATAAAACTACCACTTAGAAACTTACATAAAAGTATTCCTCTGCTGGCATGGTCATAATATGAAAACAGGGCTAGAAATAACAACTCAACCTGTGGCATTCTTGCAGACCCTTTTATTAATTTTTAAAATTGTGGTCTATAGGATTGGTCTTGGATATCAAATGTTATTCCATTTGACAAACAATTCAAAAACAAAAACAAGATAGAAAGATGATGAGAATACTTTAGTTATTATAAAAGCAACCCTGCAACTTTCCGTCAGAGAGATGAGATCATCGATGTTAACTGATGGAACAAATTTGCAAGCTTTTCAACTCATCTCACTAGAATAAAGTAACAGACCTGCAGTCCAGCTGAATTATTGTCGTTTAACAGCGTTTCCTGAAAAAGTAGAATACATAATAACTGTTACCTGAACTGTAGGCCTGAACTGTAGGCCTGAACCTTCTTTTTGGATATGTGCATCAAAATCTGTGCAGCACTCCGATGAGATTTTGCGCCCCGTCCAATGCTAGACTGTGCATGAGTTCCTCCTCCGCCACCTGGAAGCAAATTTTCAGTATTTTAAAAGTTACGCTACGAGAAGCATTCAATAGGTTCTATACGTCATTCATTCTCATTTCTCACGATACAAAAAATAAAATAATTTCTAAATGTAGGTTAAAACAGACAAATTGAACTGGCAGTTGGCTTTCTTGCATAGTGTACAGTTGAAAGTAGAGATATCGCTACATAGAAACCTTCAAATCTAGAGCCAAGGTGAGGAAAAAAATCCTTACCCGTGCATCAACGGCAACCCCTTGAACAGCTTTAGCGTTATTTCCCCCGCACCCATCGCCCAGCAGGTGCCGATTCAGATCACGCCTAAGCCAAAACGCGTCCCCGCATGCTCTGCACGCGTGGGGCCTGTCTGCGATGTGCTTTCGCGAGTGCTTCAGCATGTCGTTCTTTTGCGAGAATGCCTTGCCGAGAATACATAATAACTGTTACCTGAACTGTAGGCCTGAACTGTAGGCCTGAACCTTCTTTTTGGATATGTGCATCAAAATCTGTGCAGCACTCCGATGAGATTTTGCGCCCCGTCCAATGCTAGACTGTGCATGAGTTCCTCCTCCGCCACCTGGAAGCAAATTTTCAGTATTTTAAAAGTTACGCTACGAGAAGCATTCAATAGGTTCTATACGTCATTCATTCTCATTTCTCACGATACAAAAAATAAAATAATTTCTAAATGTAGGTTAAAACAGACAAATTGAACTGGCAGTTGGCTTTCTTGCATAGTGTACAGTTGAAAGTAGAGATATCGCTACATAGAAACCTTCAAATCTAGAGCCAAGGTGAGGAAAAAAATCCTTACCCGTGCATCAACGGCAACCCCTTGAACAGCTTTAGCGTTATTTCCCCCGCACCCATCGCCCAGCAGGTGCCGATTCAGATCACGCCTAAGCCAAAACGCGTCCCCGCATGCTCTGCACGCGTGGGGCCTGTCTGCGATGTGCTTTCGCGAGTGCTTCAGCATGTCGTTCTTTTGCGAGAATGCCTTGCCGCACAGCTCGCAGACAAACGGACGCTCTCCCGTGTGCGTGCGCATGTGGACATTTAAGGCCCCATTGCGTAAAAATCGTTTATTGCACACCGAACATTGTATGGCTGGCCGTTCGTTATGGACCCTGAGTAGTGGAGAAAAAAAACATGTAGCGTCTCGGCGTTGAGAGTGAAATATACACACTAAGTGGTCACGGTAAAACCTTAACCCTAAAAAAACTAAAAAACCGCTTCACATAGTGAAACGAACACAGTGAATTTTTAGTGGCCACTATCCGTGAATTGAAGTGGCAACGTTATACAAATTATTAACTGTCAACAACTAATGCTCAGGAAAATGGTAGTTTAACCAAGCTGGGGTTAAATGTTTTAAGGTGTTTCATACTTTGAAACTCCTGTTTTGAAGAAAATGAAAAAATGTCAAGATTCCAGGCCCTTTGGCCCTCTGATGCTCTTTTAATTTAAGGAATCAGATTGGGTATTGCCGGTAAAATGGAGGAAGCAGCAAGTTGTTTACAATTTTGTATTAAAATAGCTTGAATGCAGAGTTGTGCAGATCTGAATACGCAGACAACTTTCTTACTTCATGTGTTGAGCCAGACTGCTGTTGCAGCGAAAGCTAGTAGCGCAAACAGAGCACGCAAACGGCTTTGCACCGGTATGGACACGTTCGTGCACCGTGCGCGACTCGGCCCGCACGAATGCCTTGCCGCAGAACGAGCACGCGTACGGACGCTCACCGGTGTGCATCGAACGCACGTGGTACGCCAGCGTGGTCTGGGGACACGTGCAGAGATAATCATCGGTCACGGGTGACATGTATCACAATGCTTTTTCTTTGCAGTATTATTAAAATAAGGCACAGGGTTTTTTGTCTTGAAAAAGCGCAGTGGGGACTAGCTTGACGAAATATCGGTCGGTTTCGATTATCCTTGTTTGTCTTTAAAACTACCAATCACTTTGTCATTACTCATAATCCAACCACAAGCTGCTTGTAGTGCTGGAAAAATCGATTCTCATGAGATCACCAAAACAGGGCTAGATCAGGTACTGGATTGGTGATTGTAACACTCATGACCAGTTCTGTTTGAAAGAGAGGTTGGAGGCATTTAATTTAATACCAGTCTTTGAAAAGGACACTTAGCCTGTTGTCCTCTGGTGACAATATCATTTACAGACGCTATTAGACCATTGCTGCTCTACTCGTTGTCAAAACAGCAAGTACGTTTAACACCACAAATCAATTAAACTGTTAAAAATTGTTAAACACCTCTTTGTCTAATCTCTAACGAGCATAAAACAATAATTTGTTTTATATGAACTGTAATTTCAGTATAAGAAAAACGATTATCTCCAACATACCACCGCCCCTTATTAAGCTCAAACCATTGCATACACATTAAAAAATTAGTACTCACCCTATTCGAAAGATTCTTTCCGCAAAATTCACACGAATGCGCCTTTTCATTGCTGTGCCTTGGTAGATGCCCGATTAAGCCCTTTCGTTTCGCAAACGCCTTGGCACATATGTCGCACCGAAACAGTTTTCCCCCGTTACTTTCTGTCATAGCCTTCTCCAGCTCTTCCGTAGAGTGGGTCTTCCTGTGCGCTCGCAACTCGCTTGGCTGCTCGAACCGTCGGTCGCAGATCCCGCACGTCAACGTTACAGGCGTGTTGTGTCTCTTGAGATGTTCTGTCATGTTGCCTCGACGGTTGAACCTGTTATTTACGGTGCAATGAGACGGTTTTGTTTGACCTTACTTTCTCTTGAAATCCTCTTTTGCACTCAACTAAGCACTCGCATTCTACCTCAACTTACTTGCACACAAAAATAGAGATTCCCCAGAGAACGAAAATAGAAAAGACCTTGGTTTTTTTATGGCTCGGTATGGTATGTTTTTAAGCAGGTGGTGCCACAACTGCGGTGGATACCCATTCAATAATTAGAACCATACTGTTGCTTAACATAATAGACATGCCAAATTTGCATCAAACTGGTAATCTACCATTAGAATAAAGCCAAACTTTCAAGCAGTGGCAGCTTTCAATGTTCAATCAGGGCCTTTACTCCTGTTGCATTGGTTGGAATGAGGCTGTGAAGAAGCAGTTATCTGTACTCTTCTCAAGAAATATGCAACCCCCAAAACCAAAATTAGCAGAAAATTTAAAGTTGGCAGTCCAAATATGCTGGCCCTAGCTTTTCTGGAGAGTAGTTAAGTACCACTTCTGTTTTTCTAGCAAAAACCCAAAGGTAACGAACCCGATTTCGCAGACTGGGCACTTAAAGGGCTTGGTTGGGAGGTGCGTAGCGTTGTGCTGTCGAAGCTGAGTGCGTTTGTGGAACGCTTTCGGGCAGAACGTACACACATACGGACGCCGATCAGCATGCACGTTCAAATGTTCTCCGAGGTGGAACTGCGATCGGAAACCCTTGCCACAATGCGGACACAGCTTGCAGTGCTTTTTCTCAGAAGAGAGGTGCGAGCGCTTGTGGCTTTGTAGGTGGCTGGTCTGGAACACAGGTGGAGTCAGTGAGTAGTCGCAAATAGCTGGTTATGGCATTCAAAACAGTGGAGAATAACTCTTGACCAAAGCATATTATAAAGCATCAAAGAATCAATAATCAAAAATAAATCATAATAATACTACATCAAATACTGGAAGTTTGGTACGCGATTGTGTTATGAAAAATCGCTGTGTTAAGGGCATGTAGAGAATTCCGAAGGAATACATAAACACCTGACAACTTAATTTTGTTAGGAAATGGTGTTAAATTAATTTGCAGCTTAGGAAGATTCATACATGGACGAATCCAGGTAAAACAGTTGCTAGGCTCAACTCACATGTTTAAATGTCTTGCCACAAATATCGCAAAGGAACGGCTCTACGGTAGAATGAGTAGCCTTGTGAAGGTCCCAACCGGCTGATGTTGTAAACGTTCGTCCGCACTTTTCACATTTGTGTGGTGCATTTGAGCTGTGATGAGCCGCCATATGATCATTCAGTGTCCTGCGCACCCGGAAACCCTTCCCACAATGTTCGCAGATGAACCGGTACTCTTCCTCCACGAGGGGGGTTTCTGCCACCACCTCACTTGCCTGGACTGGGCTTACCGCTTCAGGTAAAGTAATGGAATGGGAACGTATTCTATGATCTAATTGTGAACTGCTTGAAGGCTCATTGTCATTGGAAATTACTTGGCCAGAAATATTATTTGTTTCTTTGGATGGTATTTTATCTTCAGTGCAATGCAATTCAGATATGGAAGCGCTAGTATCAATAATAACAGATCTAGAGTTTTCTGCATGCTCAAATTCACTGCATATTTTAATTTCATATTCGGAAGCCCAACGATTGATTGGCTCTGATTCTATGTCTACAGAGTCAACACTGACGTTGTAAACGTGAACAACTTCTTCAACATACTCCTGATTTTCTACTCCATACGTAACAGTCTCGTAAGAACTTTTTTTAACCTCAGGAACTTCACTTGAAGAGTCTACAGTGATTCTATTTTTGTCTTTTTCTTTCTCTTGCCGAAGTAAACGTATTGCTGTGATTAATTTATCATACTGAAACGCTGGTTTTCTGGTCTGAACTTGACCTGTATTTTCATTTCGAGTTATTAAGTCTGGATCTATTTCTTTCCACACTTCTTCACTTTCTGATGCTGTGTGAAAAAGCCTTGTAAGCTTCTCTTCTGTGTGTAGACTAAGATTTGCAAACTCGTGGCAGCCATCTAGACGAGAGACACAAAGGTAGCACACTGATGTTGGCAGTGTGTCTTCCTCCAAAACCTATCAAGTTATTAAGTTAATATGTGAGAAAATATAAAGGAAAATGTAGTCATGAATTATTAAAATGACCAGTAAAATATGTAATAACAAACCGTTATTGGGAGATGCCAACGTATTTTCTGTGCTAAGTTCAACAAAATGCCTTGTTCGTCAAAAACAAAGATCAAATCCTTGCTCTCTTCCCCACAGACACGGCATAAATGACACTCTTCAAGTATAACAGATGTACTGTCTTCATAAGTAACAGCCTCACTGTTTGAGTTCTCATTGGGTACACTATCAACTGGTTGATCTTGCTCGACAGTACCTACGCCTGCAAGGACACCTTCTATGGGGTCCATATTTTGTGACTAATGCATTGATTTCATAAATTTAAGCTCTTAAGAGAACTTTTAAGTAATGCAGTCCACTACCTTAGGATATGGGGTTAACTCTTACAACTTTATCAAATATAAAAAGAAAAACACAAAATACTTTTTAGGTTAATGCAGTGACTTGTAACTTTAAAAAATCCCTTTCATTCACAGAAAAGAATACTATGACTGTCTCCTCACTATGATAGTAAATGCCTTCTTTTTATTACACCACTTCCAGGTCTATAAACCCAGAGAGGTGGTCATGTGTTCGCTTCGTAACGAATGAAAGAATTTGGAATCCACAGGTAAAAATTTTGACGTTTGGCTGGAACCAACCAATCAAATCGCAGCTCGCTAATTACGCCTTCTGATTGGTCCAAAATGCGAGTAGTCCCGAGCGCATGCGGTAACTACCGAAGGTCCATCTGGTCGGTCGAAGCGCACTTTTTTAAACAGAAAATTCAGCCCTGCAAATCATTAAAATTTGATTTTGGATATTGCTTCCGAAGGGGCGAAATTAGCAAACATCCGATGCCTATGATCAAATATCCCAAGAAGATTTATCCTACCCTGCTCAATAAATGATCTGAAATCCATACCAGTCAATCTCTATTGACATATACTCCCGTCTAGGATAAGAAACGTGTTAAAATAATGTTCGTTATGAACAATTCGAGAATTTTCTAACACTCGATTTGCTAAATTTTAGCGTCGAATAAACTAGTGCAACTTCTAACATTAAACCCCTGTGCTTCAAGGATCTAAAAACCAAGTCCCCACACCGTCTACGCAATCGATTCTACATAGTAGCTGCGATTAGAACTAGTATCCGATCGCACATAGCTAGCGCGAGCGACCACCACATCGTTATCACGGCACATGCCGCGCGGCGCGACTCATAACGGATGGCTGACCATCGCCTCGGCAGCAGATAGATTGATGACATGCTATGCTACCCACGACCACCGGCTGCCCAGCCCTAGCAAAACCAGCTAGCTCGCCTTTATGCCAGCCAGCTATGCGACCGACGGTCGCTCGGGGTCCTATATTATTTGTGAAAGGTTTGTCCTTCCTTCCTATCATCTGCCATCCCCTCGCTCGTCGTCGCCGGCGAAGCGAACTCGCGGTCAGGGTAAGAGCGCGTTCGCGACCCGCGGGGCAAAAAAAAGCCTCCCGTTGCGACCAGCCTCGACCGACCCTGCTCTGAAACTCCCTGCAATATGAGCCCGCCGCCGTCGCCGCTGCCGCCGCCGAGCCAAATTACGAAATCCTCCCACCCTCCCTTAGTCAACGTCCGCTAAACCTTCCTAAGTCTACACCGTGCTCACTGTAATCTTGCCGCGCTCCGCCGTCGGCGAAAACTATTGCACCGATAGACAATATTCCCTCGCGCCAAGCGCGGCGCGGCGCGGCTTGATTGCTCGTCGCAGCACGACATAATTGCTGGCTACGTTCATTTTTCATCCCGTGCTGCTAAAGGGAAAGACAACGGTCAGACGCCGCGGTCGGTCGCGTACAAAAAAAAGGAACGGAAAAAGGTACGGTAGGGGAATAATGAACGTTTTCACGCGATCACGGATATGCGGGCAGTCGAATTTTCTAAGAAGATCGCGTTCGCGCGTTCCATCGCTCCTCTCACCGTCGTCGCCGCCGCCGTCGTCGGCTATCGCTGCTCGCCGATCCGACGGTTTCGCAGAGAGGCCCTAAAGCGCGAATAATATGGTCATTGTACAGTCAAGTACACAAATATTTGGGATTAGCACGGACGACTAATTCCCGAAAACCCTTGGTGACAATGCCAGGGTCCGCCGCGCATATTGCACACGGGTGGACGCGCCGCTCTCATGAATGCTCCAAAATCCTAATTCTCTTTTTTTTGTCGCTTGCTCGCGCTCTCTCTCTCGTTGTTGCACGTTGCACTCAGCGGGGTATTTACGAGGCAGGCGCGCAGCATGTTACGCTCTATGAATAGTGGCACGGATAATCGCCCTCGCTCGCCGTCGCCGTTGTCGCCGTCGCCGCGGCTGTCCGCCCGCCTGCCTGCCTGCCTGCCTGCCAGTGCATATGTTGACCCGCAGATCCTAGTTCCAATACAGCATTCTGTCATTATGCTCTGTTATCACGCATCACTAGGTTTGCAGCTAGCGGCGCGTCGACGGCGGTTCGCTACCTGGAAAGCCCCGTGCAACCTTCGCAGCGCTCACACAAAGCGCGACCCGGCTATAATAGAGCGTGGAGTCATATTGCTGTCGCGGCTCGGCGCGGCGTCGCGACCGACCGTGCGAGCGACGTGCCTGGCGAACAGACAGCCGCCTATGCTGATAGCGCGCTATCCACTTGGATTTGCATATGCGTTGATATTTGTTTGCGTTGCATAGCCTTGTCGCGTCGCAGTTGTGTTGTGTCGTGATTGACTCGGCTCGCCTCGCCGTGACGTACGTGCGTCGACCGCATTAACGGCTTTTAATTAGTATGGTTTGTAATTTTTTCTTGGATGACTTTGAAGCGTCCGATAGCGATGAAGACGTGCTAATCGTAAAGACTGGACGTAGGGTGTTACAAGAGATGGGCATGGAGATATCGCGTGAAGAGACAGCCAGCAAACGCTGCTGATGTAAAACAGGTTTAGCAAGAAGGTACTGTATCCGCGGACACCCTCTCCGTCCTCGCGCGTCGGGAATAGAGCGTAGCGCGGCGCGGCTCGACGGCGGTTTCCCCCTCGCATGGGTGGATATTACCGCCCTCTGCCGCGCGGCCGCCCCCCATCCTGCGCCCCCCGCACTGCCGCCGCCCCCCACCCCTGGGCCGCGCCGTCGTCCTACTCGCGGTGGTGGTAGCCGCGGGCAGCGATGTCCACCCAACCCACCCGAGCCGACAGGACCGTGCGACCCACCCGACCCGACTCCGCTCCGACATGCACGCACATCAAACAACATGCACGGTGTGTAGCGAGTGGCGGTGCTGTGGTGGTGGGCCAGGGGGTTATTGATCGGACAAAAGGACCCTTCCCTTTCCAGTTCCTTCCGCTTGTCTTTCCTTCTCTCAAGCCTGTCCTAAACTGACCGCGTGCTTGCCCTTCTCCAAGACGACGCGGGTCGACACGGTATCATTCAGTCACGACTCGCGAAAGTTACGAGTCGCACGCACATTGCAGTCGCTCCTCGCGACACACCGACGCGACTTTCCGAACTTTGCATCGCGCCCGCTCGCTACAAAACTTTTTAAAAACTTTAATAAGTGTGGTGTATAAAAAGAGTTGTGATTGGCCGTTGTGAACCAATACGATACGTGGGTGGAGCTATAAAATAATTTACAGATCGGAGCGAATGCTCAAACTCGTGATATCATTTTGAATTTTATGACAACGTGCTTTCTGTGATTTCATTCATAAACTGTTAACCACGCGGCGTATTTCAACGAATAACAGTGGAATCCGAGTGGGCCGTGACGTTTTTTAATTCTCTTTTGTTCGGGGGTTTTGATCATTTGAAACTTGCGATTGCGGGGGACATGAACATAATGTCAGATAAAGTGTTGAACATGTCGAAAAGGCCGATTAGACAGTTGCCGATTCGGGAAAAGATCGAGGCGATCGATCGTGTGCACAACGGTGAATCGAAGGCGTCGGTGGCGCGAGATATCGGCGTTCCCGAGTCAACACTTCGGGGTTGGTGCAAGAGTGAAGAAAAGCTGCGTAACATCACGCGAACCCCCGAGATCATTGCCGAGATACGACATTCAGAGCAACTGGACAACAAAGAACGAGCGATAGACAGGGATGTACAAACTAGCCGGAAACGCGTGTTGTCAGAAGAATTCACCGAGAGTATTCTCGCTGCGACGTTACTGCAGGCGTCGCGTCCAAATAAAATGCCAAAATCTGACATCGCCATCAACATGTCAATGGCCAGCCATCATCTACAGCCCGAGCTAGCGCTGAACATGACCAAGTCACAGATGAGTCATACCATGCCAAATACAGTACAGTCACCCTCTCAGATCGTGCCCGGCGCCGCCAGCCAACTGCCCTCAACGCTGCCGGCCAATAAGACTGAAATGAACGACGCTCTGTGGTACTGGCTGCAGCAAACTCAGCAAGTTGCCATGATTAGACCGAACAGTGACCAAAGACTCGACCCAAAGTTAGCGAACAATCTGGACAAAGACGGCAACAGCTGGTTCTGGAGATGGTACAAGACAATGGGCTACTCTCAATTTCCAGACAACTCCGTCGCCAACCAGGCGGACAGCCTCCTCGCTAGCGCCAACCACCCCACACCCCTCACCAACAATGCGCGACTGACCCTGGACAGTGTCATGCTAAATCATTCCAATAATAACAACAACAATCACAATAATAATAACGTGTCGAAAAGGAAACTGGAAGAATCCGACGACGACGAGCCTCCAGATTCGCCAGCGGAAGCTGTTGTTCACGGCGAAAAGTTCCTGCGATGGTTAGAATGTTGTTCGGACCCAAGTGTGACTGCCATGCAGATTCTCCAGTTCAGATACTTGCTCAACAATGTACGTGCTTGCGCCAACAGGAGGGCGAAGCAAGGCCAGAAAAGTTCTCGATCTCGCTCTAGACGCAAAGATCGCCGTGAGCTGACAACCCTTTTGTTACCATCTGTCTCTACCGAAAATTAATCTCAATTAACACTCTCTTTTGTTTTTCCATATTGCGTGTCCTGTCCGAAAAATTTGGCCAGTACCGGAATGTAACGGAATTGTTTCAATAATCATAATAACCCTCGTGCAATTGATGCATAACATTTGTATTCATTTTGATAATCCTTGCTGTATGTTCAGTTTCGTTTGTCGCGACACTTAACAAAAACCCGCAGCTGGCTCGTCAGTTATCGCGTTCAGAATCGCTTACATGTCGGCCGAATGCCCTCAGCTCTAATTTTACCCGGTCAGGATACGGTCAATCTTTCGCTACCTGAGTCATGGTCAGCCTCGTCATCTGCCAGTGCCTCCTGCCGCCACGCCGATCCCCATGGCCAAACCGTCGCCGCCGCGACCGGGGGGGACCGAGCCGCGACCGAAACCTACGACGCGGGTGCAAAGTGCGCCTGCCGCGCCGGCCAACAAAAGAATCGCGAAACGTACCCTTCGGTTAGGCAACCCGACAACGTGGGTCGGCTGTGCGTGACCATGCACGGGTATAGTCAGTGCAAACGTAGCGTTGACACCATGGTATTCGCTTTCGTTTCGTGTAGCGTACCCTAGAGGCGTTTAACAAAGAATTTTGAGATTGTATCATGCAATAGTGCAGGGCATTAGATCTCAGGGCATTATATAGGTTTACAAAAAATTAAGGTTATAACTTTTTGGAATTGATATGCTAGAAGACGCTGGAAAAGTTGTATTTTGTTTATGATAGATATAAATGAACAATATTGTACTTAAGATTTTTGATTATTTTGCCTATAAATTATTGTAATTTTACTTAAACTTGAAAACTTGGGCTTGCCAAACTGTGCTAAAGGCCGCACTCACGATAATTAGCCTGATTCTGTACTGCATAGCTTGCAGATTGACTAGAGAGTGACATATATTTTTTTCAATTAGGTAACAATTGATGATGATGATCTAATTGATTCTGAACGCATAGAATATGTCTACTTTTCATTTAAAGACTTAGTAGTGTGTAATACTCTGCAGAAATTATTAGAATGTACATTATTTTGGTTTACTTAAATTGAAAACCATGCTAATTGACATTTGACATCCACATTTCATGTGGAAACAGAAAAAAAAGTGCCATTTTTCTTAATGATAATTTTGTTTACCTGCACTTCAATTTTATTACATTTACAGGGGACTATTCCACTTAATAAATACATTCGTCAAAAACGATCGAAATTAATTTACTGGTTCAATGATGCTTTTAAGGTCAAGGTACCACATACCCTTGCTAGATTCATATACCTGCTCAACTTCCCAATTGATTACTAATATACCATGCAATCAATTAGCTTTGATGTTGCAATTTACATGGCTTAGCAGCTACCCTTATAAGTATAATGTTTAAATCCATTTTTATAATTAGTGGGCACTTAAAAAATTGGCCTCTGCTATAGAAAAATATTTATCAGTAAGTACCACATGAGAATAAACACAAAATCTGATCATGGGTCTGTATCATGATAAATCCTGATAGTTAGTGGGAAGGAAGGAATGCAGTTGGGTTTACAGGGTGGTAATATTTCTTCACTTATTTAACTTTCAATTAAATAGTTTAATAGCCTTAAAATAGGTAGTATTTAGGTTTGCACATAAAACAAAGAATAAGGTACGATCTCTAAGTAAAATCTTGACAAATAAACTTTTAAAAATTCAAATAGTGGTAGCTAACATTAAATTGCATCTATTTTTTAAAAGATACCTACATTTTTGAGATTATGCATAAAATGCACATTATGCATATACACTCTTTGTATGCACTTAAAATATGTTTTTACATTGCACTCAATGACTTAAGGTAAGTAGATATTAGGTACTATTCGCTTGAAATTGCATTTCACACTAAATTCTCATCAGGCAAAATAATTAGTATCACAATAACAAATTGTGTTGCATTGGACAAGAAAATATTCCAAAAAACATCTGCATCCACCTTAATTCAAGGAAAGAAGGAAGTAACCTTAGATCCTGGACATGGTAGGTAAGAGCTGAACTAGTTTTAGTCAGCAATCAATACAGAAAATAAAGCTTGCATATTATCATTTACAAAAACTAATACTCTTAGGAAGCATTCTCGTTAAAAAAGTTACTCAAAAATTATTCAAAACTTTACGTCTAATTAATAGTAGGTATGTTAAGAGAGTGCTGCCTGGAAGTGCCAAACTTGACGTCAATCACTTTTATCATAGTCAACTAGAATTGATCACATAAAACATTGTACCAACTAATAAAACTGAAACAGTTATAATTTTAAGTAGTAAACTATCAGTTGACGTACATAAACCATAGCTTTAGGTTTATTGGTAATGTAAAATTGGATCCAGTTTTTTATAGCCAGGAATTAAAAAATAATGGATTGAATTCATTTTATATTGTTCCCTAATGTTTCTTCGCCTAATATTAAATTGCCGGTCAGGATTATTTTGTAATCACTTGCCTTGACCACCTCTGCAATGATAAAAATCTCGTACGTAACATTCCACCACTAGTTATTCCTCCACTTCTCTGCTGCCTCTCTCCTTGCATCGGGAACGAGCTGACTACACATCCCTCCTAGCACGTTCGACGTGGCTTCCGTTGCCAAAATAATCGGCCGCACAACCGTGGGAGGAATCTGCCTCAAGACACCCCCAACTGCCCCAGACATACCCTTCTGGTCGTGCTCCTCGCTGGCCACCCTGACGATTGTCTGCGCTGTGTCTCCCAACCCTTCTTTGACTAGCATGTACGCATTAGCGATTCCTTCTCTGATGTCCACCGGCTGATTGTATCTGCGTTTCTTACCCTTGTGCCCCTGCATTTTCCTTCTCACGCTCGGCCCTGGGGAGACCATGTCGTAAGCCATTTCTGCGGTGCTCTGAATAGCCTGCACAAGCCGGTTGGCCAATTCTAGCGCTGCCATTGCGGTGGATGTCGTGAACGAGTTGGCGCCTCTCTGAAGCCCACGTACGATTCTGCCGTCTTTCTGGTACTGTTCGATGGGGAGCCAGAAGAGATCCCGAATCCCTTGAAAGAGCTGTACCAAAGCGTGCATCGGACCTACGCCGCCAAGCAAGCTCGGAAGTTGATTTTTCTTGATGTCGTTTAACCACTCGGCCAGGATGTACGCGACGAGTTTGTCGAAACCGAGGAGTCCGTGCCTGTACGAAAGTCGTTTGAGTCGCAGTTCGGAGCAGTTCAGTTGTCCGAGTCCCATGAGCAGTCCGGCCAAAGGGCCATGAGTCATGTCTACGTGCTTACCCTGGTAGTCCAAGCGGATCGGCACTTTTGGAGAGAATATGAAGCTCCGGAAGAAAATTGGGAACGGAGCAGTTTTCTCTTCAAAGTTGTCTGTCTGTGGAACAGGTAAATCTTTTGTCGGCATCAAACTGTCTTCCTCGAGCATGATCAGCAACGTTTGAGGTTCACAGGGTGGTTCGCTGATGGTCTCGTTGGCTACGTTGACTGTCATCACTGGCGGCTGATGGGTTGGCGTGCTGTGCCGAGTCTGTGACATTGCTTCGTCTTCATCTTTAACTACGTTGGACAGCTCGCTGAAGAAACCAAACAAGAAAAGCAACGAGTCCTGATCGATGTTGAGTCGCAGTGGCAGCATGGACACCTTCAGACAGCAATCCTGGTCTCGCCGCTTCGGGTCCGGTCGCATGTGAACCGCTTTGATGATCAACATGTTTGCATGTGACTGCTTAGGCTGTGCCTCGCTCGAGTACTGATAGAGGAACTTGTTGATCTGCGAGGACGCTAGCCTGTCGCGGACTTCGACCTCGTTGATAAGTAGCACTTGGCGGGAGGCTTCGATGGTGGTCTCCGGATAGACCTCATGCTGGAAGCGCACCTTGTTCAGCTGTAGCTCCATGAGCACTTGGTGCTGGCGCCCGGCACCCCCACGGGCCTGCCACGAGAGCGGAAGGTTCTGTTTTGGTGGTGGCTGCGCAATTGCGTGCTGCTTGAACTGCACTTTACCTGGTGTCGATTTGGAGAACGACACTCCGCTCATGGTTTCATTCGTCCGATGCATCGGTTGTTGCTGCGACAAGAACCCGCTGCTATTGTCATCTATCTTAACGTGTTTTTTTACAGTAGTGAAATCTGCTCCGCCGTACATGTACCAAACGATTGTCATCTCACGCAACGTGTACTTGAGAACCGGGTTGGGGTAGTGTTTGGGCGCTTTCAGCAGGTCTGTTTTACCGATTGGTATAGTGAAATGGTTTTCTATAACTCGCACCGGTTCCTCCGTCAGTATTCGGATCTCGGGCGGGCCGTTACGAGACATGATTCCCGAACCAGCTTCCTTGTCAACCATACAGAATTCTTCCTCCCAAGCATCATCATCGTCATCTATAGCATTTCCAGAGATCTCCAGCTCGGTGGAAGGTTTCGCGGTCTGGGGCGTGTTCTCGTCGGGGAAGAAAAATACCTCCACGCCCTTCGCAACTCGTTTCGTCTTTTGAGATCGGATTTTTTGAGCACCATTAGTTTCCTTCATTGCTTCCTCCATCATATCGTGGACGTGTTTTGAGAGCACGTGGGAATTGTCCAGATCTCCATCCAAGGAATTTCCTCGAGTGTTGATTAAGATTGGATCGGATGATGTGCTGCTGTTCGTTTCCAAGCTTTGATCATCAGCAATCAACAGGTCCCCGTCAGAAGCAAAGTAAGCGATCAGCTCGGTCAACGCCTGACACGAATCTGAACACGTGCGAACATTCAGGATGTTGTTTGATGCTCGAAGATCGACTCGCGGGCTCGCACTGTTCTGTCCATTGCTCTTATCACAGAGTCGAAGAGACAGCTCAAACAAACCCATGTCCAGCACGCAGACGTAGTCTTTCCGCAGGTCAACCGGCGCCAACGGGTTCTTGGTTTTGTCTGAGATGAAGAGAGCTGCATCTTCCGCAATGAAGCAGAGAGTGGACGAGCTGGTTTGCGCCGCGATGTTGCTGGAGACTGAGAAGCTGCCCATGGTGAGCACGGTTTTGAGCGGCAGGTAGAGAGGGCGGTAGTCAACGGCGCAGTCCCACAGATGGAGGTGCAGCTCGGTCAGCACCCCACAAGGGTCGTAGCCGGGAACTGGGTAGTCAGTCACGTCAAACATGTCCAACAGCTGAGTGAACCAGCTCTTGCTGCTCGTAGTCATCTGGTGACGTAGCGTTGCTCCCCTTACGCCTACCGCAACTCTGAAAGTCTTTAAGCGGTGCGATTCGTTCCCAGCCTCAATCTTGATCGCCACCGACACCATGTCCAAGTTCGTTGGGTTCACCACGTTAGCACCGGTATCTGACTTGTATATCGTAGGCTCAAGATGATTCCGTGAAGTTTGTCCCACCGTTTTCACTCCTGCGTAGCCAAAGGGAGTTGGGACTAGGCCGCTGTGATAGAATGCGGCCTTGTTGACTTGCACGCAGACGTAGCCCAAACCCGTTTTCCCTTTGAATCCAGACACGGCAAATATGTTTCCCTCCTCGAGGTGCACCTGTATTTCTCCGTGTTGTCCGGGAATGACGTTTCCTCCAGAGTCGCGGACCGGCGTGAGTAAGTCAACGACACCCTGTCCGATTGTCAACGTGACGGCGACTTTGCTCTGAGACGAGTCGCTCGTGGGCAGGTCCTGTTTCCGCTTTTGCCGCTGCCGATGTTCGTAGACTGAGTAGTAGATGCCTTCGTCCTCCTCGGAGCCCGAGTCGGAGTCGTACTGCAGCCCCGACTTACACATGCTGAATGCCGGGTAGATGGACTCCTGCAGCAGGTTGGCGGTAGTGTCGCTGCCTCCAAACCCGGCGTAAGTCTCCGTCGGCGCTGCCTTGGGTCGCGGGGCAGCTGGCTCCCAGAGCAGCACGTCGTTGCTGATGCGGTTGTAGATGAGCTCGTAAACGTGTTTCGAAGCTAATTGTAGACTAGCATTAGGCAGGTTGATTTCGAGCTGAACCCGGCTGTTCTGTGCCGTGTGCTCCATGAACTCGGCCATCTCCTGCTTGTTGCCAGGCACAACAGACTCCTTGCCGTCTGGGTCGGCCGCCTTGCCATGAGGCGTGTCACTCTCATGGATCACCTTTTTGGAGCTGAACGGCGATGGCTCCCTCTTACCGGCTGCCATGAAGGCGGCATCCGATGTGGAGTGATGCAGTGCCTCCTCGCGTTCTGGTAGCTCCTCAAGCTCGCCAGGACTTGCTGCAGGCATCACTCGCACGATGATTCGAGGCAAACCGAAGCCCAGCCCCGCGCTCTGATCCTCAACCTGAGCGAACGCAAAAGGCACCGCCTTGTCTGTGTCCCCTTCCTGGAACAAGCAGTGCAGCTCGTGGCACTGGATCTCGAAGCGCTGACCATGATCGCGCGAGTTTAGAGTTGTCTGGAATGCTGCGTCTTTGAGCTCGGCGAAGAGAACGTCCTTGCGTACTGAGCGTTTCCACCACGGGGGGCGGTCCATATCGTGTTTTGGTCGCAGATCCGGGCAAGGGAACCGCACTTTGAGCACGGCAAACGGACAGGACGCTTTCACCGTCATGCTGCTTTCAGGGAGCACCGGGTTTTCCACTGCCTGGTAGAAACATGTCTGGCTAATGCTGGGCTCTTTGGCGACGCCCGCTACAAACATGCTGCGCTTGCACAAGGGCTCCGGGTTCAGCACGGCCGTTATCCGATCGACGATGGAGACGTCAATCTCAGACCAGCACTGCTGCAAGCTGACAGCAATTTCGGTGTGTGGATGCGTGTAGCTCCTCGTGCTTCGGTGACTAGCACTCTTTTCTACGTACTTAAAACTCACTTTCAAGTCCGGCTGGGAACCCAACGGTATGGAAGTTTGTGGATCGGATTCGCTAATGGAATTACTCATAAACCTTAACAGCTCGACGTACTCTACACTTGCGTCTTGTGACGCCGTTTTCTTGTCGATCAAACACTCTAAAAGTTCAACACTCGCTGCAGTCAGTGTGAAAGCCGCTGAGTTCGCTTGCGCCGTTTTCTTCTCGTTGCCTTCCACAATCACCGGCGCCGCCAACAATCTCACGTGATTCATCGGACATGCCCGTTCAAACACTTCCTTCGCCTCCTCAAAGTCCTTACTCCCATAACCGGTCACTGCAAAGAAGCCCATCTGGTCAAAAAAATCTTCCGCGAGGTTCTTCATCTGTTGAACGGACGACCGCGCCAGGACCCCATTGTCGTGTTCCACGCACAGCGTGAGCACGTCTTCGTGCAGCAGGACGACGGCCAGGCTACTCACGCGGATGTTGAAGTGGGTCACCTCGGCTGTGGGGTCTGCGTCTAGCGTGACACTGCCGCTGGGCTTATAGCGTTTCTTGGACATGTTTGCGCCAAAGGGAGATGGTGGAACCGAGGAAGCGCCTGACTTAGTGCTCGCGATTGATGTCGTTGAACCGCTCATGCACGATGCCATCGACGACGTGCTGTCGGTCATCGCGCTGCCCTTGACGTTGCTGCACATTGGCATGAAATCGTCGTCACTCTCGTCTGAAAACGCACCTTAGGTTAGTGAAAATTAAATGTAAGCATCGAAATTTTAACTATTGGATATTCTTAGGATTTGGAATGCTATTTCTCTACTTGCAATAGGCAATGGTTGAGATAGTAAAGAAACGACAAGACTGGGCATGGGAAACCTGTGGTTTGTGTACCACATAGGCACCACACAGGTTATTTTAGTATAATTTCTTCTTCTACTCTTTCATTATTTGCAATTTTCGACATCGTACACCAAAACCTACTTGTGAAACGATATTTCAACAAACATTATACATTTTCCATTTTAAAATGCTTTTACATTTCAGCAAGCTCTGCCACATTTCATTCTCTGCCATCGCTGGATACTGACCTAACGCTGCCGTGGACCACCCCTGTGTGTACTGCAGCCCCTGGCTCTGGCCAGACAGAAGCTCAGGATGCAGCTGGTGCTGCAGTTCCTGCTCTACTCGCTGGAAATCCTCCACACCCATCGGCTTCTCCACGCAGCGTGACCTTCGTGGCACGTTGCTGAGGGACAAACACGAGCAAGTCAGTGCAAGGGCTATGCTGGGGTGACTGTCACTACTCAGGCTGTGAGGGCTAGTGCCAGTGTAGGCACTAAGCTGTGCTAGGCACTAAGCTGACTAGTCACAGTGAGGGACTGTCACTACCCTGTAGCCAACTGCGCTCAGCTTGAGCCAAAATCTACGTGCACAACGCGAGATAATCATATTTTATTGGGCATATTTTATTTTATTTTTTTATTTTTTAACCCCTTCTAGGATTAGTAAAAGCACATGGGATGCCAGAAGACAATATGTATTCTATCTAGGTTGTTATAGTCTTTAAAATTGCAATCTTATGTCATCATTTGTAAATGGCATAATAGATTAAGATGGCATTTGTCACAGACAAATTTTTAATTGATCTACTATCAAGTTTGAAGCTCAGGTATTCTATGACAATAATGATTATCTTAAACACCAAATAAAATATGTAGAATAGAGGTTGTGGAAGAGATAACAACTGATATCTTTGCTTTTTACACGATCACGCTCATAATAGGGGCTACTTTCCATAGTCCACGCACCACTCCCACCATGCCCACTCACCTGGTATCCTCAATATCGGGAGTAGCCAGTCCGTGTACCAACTCCATGAGAACGTGCATTTGCCGAGGTGAGAGGAACGTGGTAAGGGCCCCGAGGTTCACTTCCAGGTCAACCTTGGGTCCGATGATGCCATCTGTCTGCCGAAGTTTGAGCCGCACCTCCTGTCGCCCGGAGAGCCGGCCAACCAGCACTGGGTCTGGTTCCAGGGACTGGTTGGACGTCGGAGGGTCAGATCCGGGGGACGACGAGACAGGAGTGCCGGCAGGTGTGCTGAAGCTCTCGGCAGGGCTCTGTAAATTCCGTTCAGTGAGGAAACATACCTTACCAGCAGGGCGCCACCAGTCGTTTGGGGTAATGTGCCGGGCAACTAAAAATGTTTAAATCACTAAAATTATCTCAGTTTACGCCTGCGATTCTTTCTTTTGATCAAAAGCCCCGAGAAATTCTTGGAGAATTGGAAAAACTTTGGGAATTATATTTCAGATATAATTTAACTAGCTAGAAATTCAGCCACTGAAATCACTGAAAACCACTTAAATTAGAGAAAACAGAGGAAACATGGGAAACCTTGATAAACTGTTTTCATTTTCATGTCTCTATATTATGTGCTTGCCAAAAGGTATGCATGACATGTGCTCACATGAAATCTTCCAGCATCTCAAAATTATTACCAACATAGCAATCTGCTTTACAATAGTACTGCATCCATAAATTTGGAGAATATTGGTTCACAAGTTCTTTCTTTTTTTAAGGTAATGAAAATATTCCATAGAGCGCAGATTACTTGAGAGGAAAAAAATATCATCTTAAGCCGACGTACCCAAACGGTGGAGTCAGCACCGACGCTCGTGGAGAAAACAGAGCGTGAGAAGGTTCGAGCACGAGACGGGTACTCGTCAGTGTAGATGGAGACGCCCTCCATGTAGAACTTTTTCGTGGAAAACTCTGCCTTGTGGAAAATGCTGCTGGCCTGCTGCGACGGAAGTTGTCCCTCCTCGGTGGGGGTCGGGGGGTCGTTGCCGGCTTCATCGCAATAGTCCAAGCTGAACGAGAAAGAAACACGTTTTGACCTTGCCTGTGATATCAGTGCCAGGTGGACTTACCAGTTAGGCGTTATGTGATAAATAAAGATATTTGACCTTACAACACTATTACCCTCTCAGAAATTGATGCTCATGAAATGCACTAAAATCCTTTCAAAAAATATATGTTCAAGAAACTCAATGGGTTAGAGCAACACCTGCGATAGGTGGGGATTGGGGTTCGAGTCCCCATTTAGGCATCAATTTTTGAGAGGGTAGCAGTGTTCCTAATGGTAAAATGCCCCACGCATTGTGAGCTTTGCAATTTAAATCAGATATCACAAACTTAAAACATAAAAATTATGATTTTACATACAATTTTGAATTCACAAGATCTGGTATACCAGTGCCCTTGGTACATAGACACATATTATAAAAACCTGGAACTTTAATTTTTCTGGTAAATATGATTTCTGGTACATATTGTCAATAATGCGACTAGAGAATGAATAGGTTCACTTTTGCGCAGCAAAATGAGTAACCCAGCTTTAATTAGAAAGAGAGACAAACTCTACATAAATTGTGTATAATTTTGTACATTGTTTATTGTATTTACTAAACTGTGTATTTAGTACTATCTGGAATCTTTCAAGCTAATTAAATTGATTTATACCTAAAGAACTTACTGTTTTATTCTAAATTCAACAGCAACTCCAGAGTCACTATCTTTTGGCACATGTTCAATTCGTATCGTTGTGTTGATGAACTTCACTTTGACACGGCTTAGAACTGCAAAAGTATCGAGTCAGAGGTTAATTTAATGAGATGATAAGAAAGTAGGAAGGAAAATATCTAATTTATAAGAACCACCAATTGAGATATTAAACAATTATAATTCTAGACTAATTTTCCAACATGCCAGTATATAGGTATGTTTTATGTTTCATCCGAGAAAGATTGGATTAAATGAATTTATTTTCTAATATAGAACTTAATTAAATGAAAGATATCAAAACAATGTGAAACTAAATTGCATATGTGACTACCTATTGGACCCATGAGAAGTAGTCTCCTAGTCCTGTCACCTTCAATGCAAAGGTCATTTCTATCTGAATTCAAAACTTGAACCAAGGACAAGGTTGATTAGCTAGTAAACTACTCTCAATGTCACCATTCCTATTTGGGAACTATTTTAACTCATCCACAAAATAATGTTGCTTCAGTTTCTAACCATTCTGGCATTAAATTTGGAAGTAATACTGCCAAGTAAAACAACTTAGGACACACAAAATTTAAGACCCTACAAAAGTTACAAAAATCATATGCTTCAATCAATATGCACACAGCATAAATGAGTTTGTTAGTCATACTTGAGTCTATGGTTTGGGCAAAGAGTTCCAATCCTTCCAGTGGCTGTGACTGGTCCACATCTTTTCCATCGGCTGCACTTTGTTTGAGGCACTCTTCTGCCAGTTGCATACTACTAGTCATACTGTTCCACATCGACTCAAACATTGATGACCCTAAAAAATAAAATATTATATAAAGATAAACTTATTGTTTCAAAGTTAATTACCTTAACACCACTAGTGGCTCAAGAGTGTCATAGGTAATTAATATCATTCATTATTTTACATGTGAACTAATGCATTTCTTATGAAGGGAGAACGTTAAGTTCATACAATGGTCTTGCAAATTGTAGCGATGCATGTGTGCACGATGACTCACTGTTTATTTGTTCTAGTTCAAAAACAATGTTATCACTGTAAAAATGACATGACACACATGGAGAAACTATTAACAATGGTGGGTAGGAAAGCCGAATACATTTATCAAGCTATATGCACATGCACGCGTGATTTAAGTGGTGAGGTTCCATACCGCTTTCTGCTCGCTGCTTTGGCTGAGCGGTAATGACAAGTCCTGAAACTTCAACGTAACTGCCATCTCGAAGTATCGATGACCATGGTATCGACACTGACACTTCTGAGATGAACCCATCGACAAACTCGATAGGAAAATTCTGTTGTTCCCCCAATTCATTGAGTGCCTGAACAAATTATTCATCAAATAAGTAAACAGCCTATGTGGACACAGTTTTCTAATGATGAATGTATAAGCAGGGCTGTAACAGCTTTGTCTTAAGTTTTTGGTATCTTCTGTTCATAAACATTGCAAAATGTTGAATGCAATTGGGTAAACAAAGGGAAACTCCATGGCATGGGTATGGCCATGGGCCATGGCAATATGCCAGATCTAACCACGAAATTACAGAGCACTCGTAGAGCTCTTCTGTTCGATGAACCAGGATTAGTTGGGCTTGATATTTCTTTAATAGAGAAAACAAGATTCTTACTTGAACATCCAATTTAACATCAGATACTGTGCCCCTGCCATTGTAAAGATCCACTGTCAGCTGATCCAAGGTTAGCTTCTCTTCCAGAAACTGTCCCAAATATCTTTGTAGTAAATATCTGGAGAGACGATTTTTAATGCTTTCACTCCATGGTAAATACCAAGGCATGTCTGTTCACGTTGACCACCAGCACACGACACCCACAAGTCACTAGATTAGAGTTTAAGCCTATTAAACGCGGATACGCACTAGCCTCGCATTTTTAGCAATATGTGCCTTTGTCTTGTTTATGACGTTCACATGTGGCCTGTGACGTCAGGCAGCGGAGGAGCCGAATTGAAAAACGTCGACCTCCTCAAATGTAATGTAAACACTGAAAGACATTTTATGTTTGCAGATATTTTGTAAGCACACAGCAGTAAAACCAAACCAAAAAAATAAAAAGTCTAACCCAACCTTAACAAATTTAGACGAAAATTCAAATTGCTAGCAACATGTGTGCGGCACAATCAAATTAATTGATTTTCTTTTAGTTTCCAAAAATTCTATAGGATTACAATTTGAAGTTCGAATGTTTGAATTTTGTCATTAGTTTTGAATTTTGTACTACAGCTACATTACAATCAACAGTTGTTTTCTTAACTATAATAAAAAGGGCTGTAATAATGATCATGTTACAAATTTAACGTTGCCATGGAAATATTGAACAATTAATTTTATACTTGCACAGGAAAAAAATTCTTACACTTTAAGACTAAAATTCTTGTGCGGGTGAGTAAAGCTAACTGTGGAACGCCATAACAATAATCATAACTTTAAGAGAGAATCTCCATCTCAATTTTTTCAATTTTTACAACTTTCTTATTACATAAGGTGCGGTAAATGTTCAGCAATTAAACAGAAACCGAAAAATGGCTAAAGGTAAAAAAGGTAAGAAAGGTGGCAAAAAGAAGAAGAAAGAAGAAGCACCTAAAGATGTTATGACAGAGGTGGACCGTGAAATATTCCAACTCACAATCGCTGATTTGACAAACAAATATGAAAGGTAAGGAAATATAAACAAATCGAAAAAAGGTTCGTCATGTGCCGCAATGATGATTCATTGTGTTCAATTTCAATACCAAAGTATGACTAATTTAATCAATTATTTATTCTGTAAAAGGATTAAGGCACGTTGTCTTGAATTGGAAGCCCAAAATGAGGAATTGGAAAAGAACTTTGAAAAGCTGGATGAGGATCGCGCAGACATTATCAGCTACCTCAACAGAACTGTGCAACAGAAGATGGAGGAAATAGCAGAGTTGCAGGAACGCCTAGAGGGCTTAAGACAGGTATGGATCTTAAGGTTAATATCTAGTTCCAATTCTAATTAAGCATTCATTTCTGTGATTTTCAAATTAATTATTATTTTACCTTGAATGAAAGTATTTGAGTGAATTACCTATGCGTGAAATTAATTGAATTGTTTGTCCAGGCAAAAGAAGCAGAAGCTGTTCAATTCAGAGAGCGTATTGCAACACTGGAGCATGAATATAAATGCATGCATGAGCAACTTACATCAGAAATCAAACTGCTTAGTAAGTAAAAATATTTATTGTCACGAATTACCATATTAAGAAATTAAACACTACTTCAATACTGACCATGAAATCTTTCCCAACAGCTGGAAAACTCAACTCTCTTGAAGAATTCCGCCTTCAACGTGACGAGCTAATGAAAAAGTTCAAAGACCAAGAACAGCACATGGTTGACCAAGAGGAGCGTCACAAGCGCCAAATTTACGACATCGAAAGGAAATTTGTCATTGGAAAAGACAAGTATGCTGTGGAAAGAAACAAGCAATCCTTTAAAAGTACTTATTTTTATAATTTGCACTTACCACCCTTTTTTTGTATAGGTTGAAACGTGAAATGGAAGCTCGCCTAGTTCAGTTGTCGCACGACTTTCAAAAAACTACGACATTGCGTGTGGCAGCCACGACTCACCGGACCATCCGAGAAAACATTGCATTAAACAACGAGGTAGGGTTTGATTTTTTTTTAAATGTACCCTGTGAAATTTTAAAGACAGGATAACAAAATTTCAAAATTCTATTTCAGTTGGACTTGATGTTGAAAACTGCTCAAGAACTCACTGCTCAGAATCAACAAGTAAAAAAGATGGACACTAAGCTCAAGCAGACACTTGAGTTGTATCACAGTGAAAAGAATATGGTGATCAACAAAAACAGAATTCAAAATAAGGTAATAGGCAAAAAAAATATGCATTCTTTTTTTTATGTACATGGATTTGTCAATTTATCTGAATGCACTTTTGGATAATGAAACCTGCTTTCTTCTCACTTAAAGATAATTGAGAAGCTAGCTTTTGAACATGACGAAATGGAAGAGATGATCGGTGGTTTAACAGAGAAAGCAAATCGTGCATCGCACATTGAAACCAAATATAAATGCACAATAAACGATGTGTCAACTCTGAAGCAATACATCTCCAGCCTGCAGCAGAAGCTGGATGCCTGCCAGTATGAGCAGACGGTGTTAAGGAACCAGACTTCAGATGCAGAGCAAGAAACGGTCAGACTGCAGAGAATCTTGCGACAAACCATCACAGCAGTTAAAGACGCCCTTCATGTAAGTGCACTCACATCCTAACGGATAGCCAAGAGGCTCGATATTTGTTGTGGTGAAGAAGGGAAGAGAGAAGGATTGCAACTTACTAAAGGAGAAAATTGGCATCGTGAGGTGCACTTGTCAAGAAATTTCTATAATTACCAAGAATATTTACGTTTTGGCGTGTTGCCGTTGTTCTTTTAGAGATGTTACTTAACACGCCGAAACATCAAAATTCTTGGGAAGTCTAGAAATTTCCCTACAAATGCACCACATGACACCAACATTCTTTTTTGGGAAGTTTCACTCACACCCTCGTTCCTCCATCACCTAAACTTGATAGTTATAGATTGCTACAAACGCAAATACTTGCCGTTAGCCTCCAAACTTGATAGTACCTACAATCAAACATCACACAATGCAAAAGCAATGTGCAGACAATTTCTTTTCCCCAACTTTAAGCTAGCACCAACTTGCTTTTCTGCCGTTTTCAAGTACCTATCCCAACAACCCAGGCCATAAATACACGAAACTTATGTAAAAATACCCTGCATTTTTAAATACTTTCATTCTGTTTTGATATTGCAGGTTCAGCGAACACCTAGTCTGGAGGACGAATATAAATTGACCAAAAGAGAAAGTCTTTTAAACAACATGCTAACAATACTTAACTTAGCTCATATACCAGAAGAAATACCCCCTGAACAGTAAGTAAATTAAATACTTTGATAAAATTGTTCAAGACTTTTAAGCCAGACATCAAAAGCCAATTTTCTTCCCTCAGCGAATCCGAAATGTACATGCAAGGAGACCTCGGTCTGATCGCCAAATCTTCGTCGATAATGTCCGTCGAGAGCGGTAAAGACTCGTATTCAAATACTCAGCTTGGTGAAGAGCTTGAGGTGGTGTCTGAGAAATCCGGCAGCCGATCGGCCAGGAGTTCTGCACGTTCTAAATCAGGAAGCTCCGGATCGTTCCATTCTGAGCATTCCGAACCAGCTGGATCTGCAGGCTCGCGGCATTCTGCAGCAGCTGCTTCCAACAGCTCCAAGCATTCCAAGCACTCAGGTGACTCGGCAAAAGACAAGATAGAAAGTTCCGAGGCAGATGACAAGGAAATAAACGAAGAGCCAGCTAACCAGCCAGATGAGCTGGCTATCCAACCAGAGGAGCCAGCCAGCCATCCGGAGGAGCAAGCTGCAGACGAATGACGAAAAAAGTATTTTTAGGACCAGTATGAATTTAATTTAATAATAGAAAACTGGTATAATAATGTGGATTATTGTACGTTTCAATTGAATAAACTGATATCTAATATCAACTTATTGTATTCCATATTTGACAAGAGAAATGACCCCATGGAACTGACAACCTAAAAGCCCTTAGACTCCCAACCCATCTTGTGGGTGCTCCTTTCGAACGTCTTGACCTTTCCTTTCCTTGGTCTGAAAAAAAACATGTGCAAATTAATAATAAAATACAAAAAAGAACATGGCAAATGCAAAATTATTTGTCTACCACACTCTTGGTAGAATAACGTAGCAAAAATAAAAGGATTTAAAAAAACTCGGCACCTCTATGATTGTGGTTAGTAACCAAAAATACCATCTTGTTAAAAATTTCTGTACTTACAGCGCTTTGCCAGCCGTTGGTACGACAATGTTGCGCTTCTGAAGGCTCTTATAGCGGTCACGCAGCAGGCTCCCTTCCGGTTTCATTTGGAGCATACTGCCTGCCAAGTCCTCGGCCATGTTAAAGTCCAAGTCAGCCGGCTCAAACTTGATTCGGCATAGCTGGCTGGTGTCTTTCGCTTTCAAGCCCTTGACCTTCTCTCGCATCTCACGCAACAGTTCTACCTTGCTATCCACCTTGGACATCTCTGTCTTCACAACGGATATGCGTATGACATCCGAAAGCTTCTTCTTTTCTTCCTTATTCTTTTTAATCGTGGTCTTCTCAGCCTTAAATTCTTTAATCTTGCGAAGCTTCTTCAGCGGTTTCTTCTTATTCTTGGCGGGAGGATTGACGGCCTTGTAATCGCCATCATCGTCCGACTCTTTCTCGGCCTTCACTGTGCTGTCGGGAAGTCCTTCTGACATCTCTGCCATCCAGGTTATCTAAAATGGAGATATTTTTGTAGAAAGTTTACAGGCAAAACAGGCAGAAGTTTCCAAAAGGCAAATGAAATAGCCACTCTTTCAATGTATGGGAAGATCTCTGTTCCCAAATCACAGGTTATAAGCATCTGAATGATCATATTACATTTTTAAACATTTTTAAGTAATTGCAACTTTAATTAGAAGTCAAACTAATGTGTACATAAAACAGCTAACAAGAAACTCAATTTACAAGAATCTTGTGTGATACAGAATAATTTTTCACGAGAATGCGGCATGTTCCAACCAAACTCGCTGAACTTTTTCTGAAATAAAATACTCACTGCAGTGCTCTTTTCAGAAACGCGTGAAAACATCTGCGATGTAACTCGTTTCATACGAGCGGCTTCCTTTATTATTTTTGTTTCAGCTTCAACCACCTCTTGAATCAAGGCCTGATGATCCTCATAGGAGGGATTGTAAGACGTACCTGCAAAGAGTAAATTCCAAGTTTAGAGGTTTACTTGTTATTTCATTTAAAACATCTGATTACACGTGTGATTATCAGTCTTACCAGGGTGGGGTGGCTCCACTGCAGAAACATGAGACAGCTTTGAAAGAATAGATTTGGGAACAGTTGTCTGCCTTTTTCCAATGTTCCTCAAATTGTGTACAACAGTTGTTGTAGAAAACCAGGTTCCATCTTCTCCAAAAGGATTGTCCACGCGCTTCTTATCCTCTCCCCAAATATCAACAGATACAGGTTCGTGTCTCTTTCTTCGATTGTTTAATTTCTCATCGGCAGCTAACTTTCGGTTTTTAATTTGAAGAGCTTCAACTTTCCCGATTATGCCCTGCTTCAAGCGTTCCGCTTTAAGCTTTGTAGAGACATGGTGCAATTCTTCCAAAGTTTTCACACGATTTCTATGATAGGTAGAACATGAATTAACTTTCACTCACTAAAATACACCCTTTTAACTGGGTACATAAAATTGTGTTTATAAATGCATACCTCTTGGAGATGGGATCTTTAACAGCTGACGTGTTTTTCAAGCTTCGATAGCATTTCAGTGGCTTGGCTCTCCAAGCTTTCCGTTTTGCTTCAGCAGACTGTGATGCCTTTGCAGCTTTTTTCTCATGTTCTGGTTGAGTGTCGATTTGGAACAGCTCTTTATCTAGTCGTTCGGAAAATGGCCCTCTAGGATAAAAAACAAATTGTTATTTTCAAATTCCGTCACATCCTGGAATTTTTAAAACGACTATATATAAACTAAACCACTCCACCCTGCCATACCCTCATTATAGTTTTATCATCTTTTTGCTATGGTTTTATTAAGGGTAAGTCAGGTGCTTGGTAATTTTGAAGTCAACATTCATATTTATTCGAAAGCTCATAAAATTGCGATTCCTTGTAAGCTTCTTAGCTTATGTATTATGGTGTAAATGACGCATTTAATTGAAAGCGAGGTAAAACTGTTCTTAGCTGCCGCATAGGTGACGTCCAAGCATTAGGCCAAGCATATTAGCAGAATATTAGGCATCAGAGGGGACTAATAAAAATTTCCCAGCTAAACCCCTTACGAAATTGGGTCAGGGCGGACGATAAGGGCTGCTCGAGAGCACCCTCGGCGAATGATCAAGAAACCATAACAATCGACCGCCTGTCAAATAGTCGCAATTCCGCACAGTACAACCGGACCGAAAATGCAATAAACCATCGAATTCAGACAACAACTACATCCAAAAAAGACATTGCTACATATATCTCCAGACCCATATTGACTCGAAATGGCACAAGGAATATAACAATACCAAGGAAAATCAGATCTAACAAGGATTAACCGCGCAGCGGTATGGGTAGCACATTATTACCGAAAGCTACTCTGTGGATGTAATGGGAAGAAGTGGGAGGAAAATCGACGTCAACTGATCGCCTCAGTAGGTAGTACCATAGAAAAGATTTTCTTTTCTGACTTTCTTTGGTAGTACCAGAGGTAGTACCATAGAAAAAAGATTAAGGTTGTAGTACTACCAAGCACATCCCTACCATACTACCCACCTAAATCAAATACCACCAAGAAAACAACAGACTATAGCCTTTCCAGAGGACGGTACATCCTTAGAGAAGTACAACCCAAACAAAAATTTCTGTTACAGAAGAACAACAAGAAGCCTGGCAGCTTCTTGCTGTTCTTGCATTTATCTCGTGTCATACTGATGTCCTCGTGTCATCGTCGGCCTTAGCCTAACATGTAAATACAACCCTAAATAATAGTACTGAGCTTACCCCAGTCGTTCTTCTAGTCTCACGTCTTCTAAGTGCAATTCTACATCTTTCACGTCGCAGTGTTTACGCCATGAAGCCTTTTTATTCTTGGAAACACGCTTTTTCTTATTTTCATTTGGAGTCTTACCTACATGAACGTTAGCCATTTTAACTCTCAGGAATCTGAAAATGGACCGATGTGTGAAGTACGACCCAAAGAGCGTTCAAGGTCATGATCAGTCATGCTTTTCAAACCATTTAAAATTAAATGAATAAATATTTATTATTTTACATTTATCTTTCTATTATCTTTCCATTACTGAAAAAAATATATATATATCTTGTTGGTTGATAACTACGTCATGTTAATAATGTATGCTGCTGCAAATTCCTATCGAAATTTTCGCTTTATTAGAATGTACCTCATATCTTTTAACTCACCACCGCTGCAACTATGTTGCTAAAGACCATACAGCAGACAATCACAGCATTTCATTTAAGTATCCAAAGGCAAAGATTTAATAAAGGAAAATAATGGAGAATGGATTGCAGGAATGGTGATAGTAGGTGTGCAATCTCTACAGGGGGCAAAAAATACAGATAACATTTTCATTCATCAATTATATTAGATATCTTACAAAAGAGGTTACATATCATGAAAATAAACAGTAAAATAGCATCAAGAACCTTAAATCGTAGATTGCCGAACATGGTTTTCCGAGAATTGTTCAGTCCTAATGATCAATAATAATAAGTTCATCAATACCCCAATCTTCATAGCTATGATCAGGTAGAAAGCGTCGAATGATGATGGGGATCTTCCGCTGTTTCAGTTCCTTCATTGCGATTTGAAGAGGGTCAGTTTCTCCTTCAAGTTCTACCATTACAGGGGCACACATGGAAATCTGCAGTGCCCTTGTGCCGAGGACCCGCGCCCGTTCGTACTTGGTCATGTAAGGTGTCGTTATGCGCTTTGTCTTCGGTACGCCGCCCCGTGTATCACCCAAGCCGAGAAGTTCGATTCGATCTCCGTCATCGTCTGCTTGATCTAATTCCTCAATGTTTTCATCTTCTTCAACATCATCAAAATCGTCTCCGGCATCGTCTCCATCAAACTCGTCGTCCGCCATTTCTGTATAATAATGAGCAGTGTGGAAAATGGAACGCGAAATGTGGACTGCTACTTGGCCTGGAAATCAGAGAAACTACTTCACACTTCTTAATATCACTGACAGCTCAAGAGTATTTTGAAAAGAAAATAATATATTTCCGATTAAAGCATAAGATGGAAAAAATAGAAGAGTTAACCAACAAATTTGTTTTTGAAATAAAGCGAGGGCAAGTTCACGCACTTATTTTTTTTTCTGATTTGAACCAAAATGATATCGGTTCTATTAATGTCTAGAACTGTTCCTGAAATTTGCTATTTTTGTATTTTTTCTCACAGCAAAATCACAGACTCGTATGACATTGCAACTCACACAGTAGCGCTGCTCAAGCTAATTATTACTTCTACAAAATGGGTTACAGCACAGTGAGTAATTATTTAGAATAACGATTCAGTTGTAGTTTTTCCTTGCATCTTAGCAATAGCCGAAGTGCTGTAGAGCATATGGAAACAATAACGCCTGATTAAACCCATACTGATCATTTTCACTGTGGCATTTATGAATTTGTTATCTACTTACGAATGCTCGTAATAACGGTACTTTTTTTTTTATCCCCGAATGGACGATATTTTGTGAGGGAATTGGCGAAAATTACCAGTACATTGCTATTGCACCTGTTATAAGCTAAAATAAACGATACAATTAATTTAAAAACATTTTAATACAATACTCATTTGTCTAGGGATCTCATCGACAACATCAAGAAGGAAGGAAGGAAATTAATAAATGCAATGCCTATTCAAGCTACAGTTGGCAATATGGTACGGAGAATTCTGAATATTGTACGAGAAGAATACGTAGCCGGTCATCAAAACAAACAGGAGGAAGTTGATTCTCATGAATCACTTCACAAGATTGTAACTGCAGAGGGAGAAGTTGACGATTATACAAGAGAAATACCAGAACTGAAGGAAGCAGTCCTAGAGCATATAGGAGAGTTTGAAATGGAGCTAGAAACTAGCGCTGAGAATCTTGCCCAACAAGCCACTGAACATATTCATGCCAACGAGATTATTATGACGATAGGAAAATCTACCGCCGTACAAGCTTTTCTGTTGAAAGCAGCGAAGAAACGTAAATTTGAGGTCATTGTCGCAGAATGTGCTCCATTTTGTAGAGTAAGTAAAATGTTGTGAATTACTACAAACACTGTGAATTTATAAAATTACAACAAAGTTTTTTTCCATCAGGGGCGACAATTAGCAATCAGCTTGGGAAAAAATAAAATTGAGACCACCCTCATAGCAGACTCTGCGATATTTGCAATCATGTCTCGAGTGAACAAGGTGATAATCGGCACGCACACGGTAATGGCCAATGGCGGCTTGCGTGCAGTCTGCGGGAGCCACACGGTGGCGCTTGCAGCAAAGCACTACTCGGTTCCTGTTGTTGTGCTAGCACCCATGTACAAGCTCAGCCCGACGTACCTCTGTTCGTATGACCAAGACGCTTTCAACAGCTACGTCTCTCCGGAAGGAGTGCTGAACTATGCCGACAGTGAACTCATTTCTCAAGTCCATGTTTATAATCCAGTTTTTGATTATGTTCCACCAGAATTGGTCACCCTTTTCATATCTAATGTGTAAGTTTTTTTATTTGTTTCCTTTGCTTTGCTTGTATGTAGTTTTGAAGATAACCTGTGACACTCTTTTTTTTTAGGGGTGGACATGCTCCGTCATATGTCTACCGGTTACTAAGTGAACTCTACCACCCAGAGGATCGTGAAATATAACAATACTTTTCTTCTTTGTCATGAAATTCTAAATAAAATATTATATGAGAATCCAAGTTTTATATAACTACCATGCCAGTTTTTCATTTTGATGATGGACATTGCTTATTTTCCTATTCCGTATCTCCTTTACTCCACACATCAAAAAGACGAAAGACCTGCAATCTATATCTCTGAATCCAGTTCATTTGAAAGGAAGAGGGTGTTTTCAGAGTGGGTTTTTGCCAGTTGCCACCAATGATCAGTGGTTACCACCCATAGGTAACTAGGTACTTGTTGATACTGGTAGGCAGGTGTTGCCATGGCAACCAGGAATCCAATAAACACTGTACAGTAGCAAAAGGGTAGACATACACTTTGGACATACCTACTGACAGGTGTGAGAGAAGTTTACAAAGGAGCTTGAATGAAGTACAATAACATACTACAAAGTTGTGCAATTCTTTCCTAGCAATATGTTTCTAGATAATATTTCAATTAAAGATGGTGAATACACAAAGACCATTTACACCATGGTATATGCTTCAGCTATATGGTTTTGTCCAGTAATGAGATAGATTGCAAACAGTTTTATTGATTACTAACATAGAGTTGCTTTCAGATAAAAGAACAGCGATTTTTGGAAGCAATCCAAATTCTGACTGATTTAGTTGACATCAATCCCAATGTAAGTAAGATTTTGATGGCTATGGCCATAAGCAAAGCAGACCTATTATAAAACCAGGCACAAGCGTAAGCAACTGGCTACTTGCAAAAATAATCTTAATCATTCTTTCTCATTTAGTCACGACCAGGGCTCTCTCTTCTTGGCTACTGCTACTTCTTCGTTCAAGATTTTACTAACTCTGCTGCTTGTTACGAGAAACTAGTAAATCTTGTACCAGAGGAAACGGAGTACAAGATATACTACGCTCAATCGTTGTATCAGGCTTGCTTGTATGAGGAGGCGATGAAAGTCACTCTCCAAATAGCCGATCAAGACTATCGTGGATTGGTTATAAAATTACAGTCTGCCATTCGTTACGGACAAGAAGATTTGTCGGCCGCTAGAAATTTAGTTGAGCACGGACTGGCCGATGATCCAGACACAGAAATTAATTTTGGATGCTTGGACTACAAGGTAACAGCTAACCTGATGCTTTTTTGTCTCTTAATAAAAACATTTTTAATCTCTCTCTTGCTTCTTCATTTTTCTGGTCAAAACTTTACTAATTTGACTTTTTTTAAATTTAGGCTGGAAATTATGCAGACGCTTTGAAAAAGTTCAATACTGCACTGCAGTTTCTTGGATATGACCCTCATCTCTCTTATAATGTAGCGCTGTGCCATTACAGGCTCAAGGAATTTGCTCTCGCGTTGAAATATATTTGTAAGCATTATCCACCGAAATGTCTACCTTACATTTATTTTTTAAATAGCTAGCTTGTGGAAATGTACACAAATGAATGAAATTGATTTCAGCGGAAATAATTGAGCGAGGGATTTGTGAGCATCCAGAACTCAGCGTTGGCATGACAACCGAAGGCCTAGAAGTGCGAAGCGTTGGAAATACCCTCACATTACATGAAACGGCTCTCATTGAAGCATTCAATCTCAAGGCAGCAATAGAATATTCACTGAAGAATTGTAAGAAAAAAATCTCTCTTAACTTTACGTATTGTTTTTAGCGTAGTATGTTTTATGGCTCTTTTTGATTCAGTCGAGGCTGCACGAGAGGCGATCACAGACATGCCGCCTCGCTCGGAAGAAGAGCTTGACGCAGTGACATTGCACAACCAAGCGTTGACCAACATCGAATTAAAGCCAACCGACGGTTTCGAGAAGCTCCAGTTCTTGCTGCAGCAAAATCCGTTCCCTCCGGAAACATTCGGGAATCTTCTCCTTCTTTATTGCCAGTACGATTATCACGATCTTGCCGCTGATGTTTTGGCAGAGAATACTCATCTTACTTACAAATATCTCACTCCGGTAAAAATGATGTGATAATCAGATCATAATTTAAATTTCCCTGAGCTGAAAATAAAATTAACCAAGTGTTTTTTTTTTAGTACTTATATAATTTTTTGGATGCGCTGATAACCCAGCAGACTTCGCCAGAAGATGCGTACAAAAAGTTTGATGAAATCGGAGCAAAGCAAACAGAGACGCTCCGAAAGCTAACAAAACAGGTCCAAGAATCACGACAAAACCAGGATAATGTGGCTGTAAAGAAAGCTGTCAGCGAGTATGAAGACGTTCTCGACAGGTGCATAGCAAAAAATTATACAAAATATCAAAGTTAGGTGGCTGCGTGACTTGGCTCTAAAAAAAAAAAATTTTTCTCCGTAGGTATATTCCTGTGTTGATGGCACAGTCTAAGATTTATTGGGACATGAAAAATTATGTGCAAGTGGAGAAAATTTTCAGAGAATCTGTGGAGTTTTGCAACGAGAATGATACATGGAAATTAAACGTTGCACACGTTCTTTTCATGCAGGAGAATAAGTTTAAAGAGGCTACAGGATTTTATGAGCCAATCGTGAAAAAACATTACGATGATGTGAGTCAGTTAAGACGAGTTTTACGTATTAATTTTTTTTGTCAAATTTAGCATCGTCTGATTGCATTACTTTTCATTTCAGATACTAAACGTAAGTGCCATTGTTTTGGCTAATCTTTGCGTTTCGTACATCATGACTTCACAGAATGAGGAAGCTGAGGAACTGATGCGGAAGATCGAAAAAGAAGAGGAACAACTGGCGTACGATGATCCAGACAAGAAGATATTCCACTTGTGCATCGTAAACCTAGTCATAGGGTTAATATTTTTACTTATTTTCTTTCATAAATTTATATTTGTAACCTACCCTGATGAATACTTATTTAAGCTTCTTTTTTCAGGACCCTGTACTGCTCGAAAGGCAATTACGAGTTTGGGATATCGCGAGTCATTAAAAGCCTCGAGCCGTACAACAAAAAGCTAGGCACAGATACTTGGTTCTATTCTAAGAGATGTTTTGTTGCATTGATTGAGAATTTGGCCAAACACATGATTGTTGCTAGGGACAAGGTGCTACAGGAATGCATTCAATTCTTAGAGAACTGTGAAGGTAAGGCTATACAGAATCATCCAACTTATATATAAATACAAATTAACGCTTATTAACAAAAAATAAAAATAATAGTAATAATAATAATAAGAAAATAAAAAATAAGAAAAACGTTCTTTATTTCAGCAAATGGAAAAAATGTGAAAACAACAATTGACCCAATTTTCGAAGACAAACCAGTGCATCAAGGCAAAAACACAGTCACCTATGAAGCTCGGCTACTGAAAGCTCTTATCTTACGATTGCAAATGTATTGAAAAAATGCTTATCTTGTTGGTTTTGTGTTTAGTTAGATACACCATGTGATGAAATTCCATGTGTTAAATCGATTCATTTTAACACTCTGTTCCCACTTCTTGGCAATGGACCAAACTTTTAGACATTTTTAAATTCAAGGACTTCAGCATTTTTTTGTTTGTGAAATAGGCTTAGAAGTGTCACTCAAGGCAGAAGTTGCATGCTCTTTAAAACGAAATGATGCCAGTTGAGATAAGCTCTAGTAGGCCATGTAAATTTGATGCTTTTACAATGTGTAGTAGTGCATTATCATAGAAACTAAGGTCAGATTTAAATTGACTCAATGTAAGGTCACCCAGTCTACATGTGTTTCTCAGTGAAATATTTGGAACTTTAGCCTGTATTCAATTAAAACTTTTAAACCTGACTTTTACCGATGCTTCTTTAGACAATGTTGAGATTGAGTATACGGAACTGTCAGCGGACAACATGTCCTGACAGTTTGCTACAAAAAGTGATTAATTTAAGACCGAGACATGAAATACTGCAGCTGTACTGTGTCGGTGCAAGTAGTTTGCGACAATACCACAGTGAGAATGGTGTCTATGGATACAGCCATCCAACAATCGGAACATTCCAAGGTACCAATTGCAACAAATAGAACCCATTTATATTGGTTTATGCAGGTATAGTGTCCATAACAATAAAAAAATACTCTACTATTGAGAGCATTTCAAATTTAAATACAGACTAACCCTTATAAAACTTATTCAATAATGCATTGGAGTTACCTGAGCTCGAAAGAACGTCCAGCGTAGACAGGATAACTCTATAGCGCCACTGGAAAAAAAGTTACTGTGAGTATTCACAGCCTCATGGTTCTACTCCTTGGAAATTTATCATTCTTATCAAATACGTTAAAGTCTCTCAAAACATTTGTATTCTATTAGCATAGATGGCTATGTGGAACACCCAAAAAAGGAGGCTGGAATTACAGATCCCAACTGGGTACACATTTTTGAGAGGATAGTAATGTTTATAACAATAAAGAAAAGCATATATTTATATTAAAAAAAAAAAAAAAAAAAATTTGAAATAACATTTCCTTTAGTTCCAGAGAGTGCTCTCGAGGCAAGAATACAGCAGAGCAATTTTTATCGTTTTGTTATGGCATATCGTCAGCATGCTCACAAAGCTGCCAATATTAACCCTGTTGGGTTTGGTGCAAAAAGGTACAAAATATGAACAAATAAAAAATATTTGGTAATGCTATGTTTTTATTTATAATTGCACCCCATTCATTTTTCAATTTTAGCTTAGTTCCTGAACTGGATCCAAGATTGTATGGACTGAAGTCCAATGATAGGTTCCAATTTAAGGGTATTCTGGCTTCCCCAGTTCAGGAGGGAACTCTGGAAGATGCCATGCAGATTTTGCAAAAGACGTACAGTGATACCGTCAGTGCTGAGTTCTTGCACCTTGAGGTGATGGTCTTATGATAAATAAGATTACACTAAATTTGGGACGGCACGTTAGATTTGACAACTTGCTCGCTAATAATGATAAAATAATATAATTGATTAATCAAATAATAATACAATAACAATAATCTGAAAACCAGGCCTTTGCTGCCTTTGGAATCCTGGGTCTGTACATTTAGAATTTACAAAACATATCAAACTATCTTGAAAAAAAATTCTAATGCATAACTCCCCTTCTTATACATTTAGATTTGATATAACAATTCATGCAATTTTATATTCTTTTTTCTTACAGGCTGAGGAAGAAAGGGAATGGTTTGCACAAAAAATGGAGCAACTACCAAATATTCAAGTGGAGAAAGAAACTCAAATAGCATTGGCCACTGAATTAATTAAGTCTCAAGCCTTCGACAATTTCCTGGCCACAAAATTTGTCACTCTGAAACGCTACGGTTGTGAAGGAGCTGAAAGCATGATGGGATTTTTCATGGAAGTCCTTGCAGTGGCCTCTCAAGGTGCTATGGAAAATGACACTGTTTGATAATACTTTGGTTTATCTAGCTGTTTTGCAGCAGTTGTACAATTTACAAATAGGTACGCAACATATTAATAGAAATCCATATTTTGCAGATGGATTGGAACAAATTGTTCTTGGTATGCCTCACCGTGGCCGGCTCAATCTGCTGACTGGGATGTTCAAATTTCCACCCGAGATGCTTTTCCGCAAACTTAAAGGACTTCGAGAGTTTTCCGATGATGTTAAAGCATCTGGAGATATTATGAGCCATTTCAGTAAATACTTTTCTACAAAAATTTCCTTTCTATCTCTTAATTGATTACCTAATAAATGTTATATTTCAGCGTCATCGGTCGATTTAAACATCAAAAATAAAGAAATTCATCTAACAATGCTGTACAATCCGTCGCATTTAGAGGTCAGCCCTGAAATATGTTACCAATTGGTACCTAATCCAGGAACTAAAAAGATTTCAACTTAGACTATACAAAATATGTTTCTCAGGCGGTGAATCCAGTTTCAATGGGAAAGGCCAGAGCAAGGCAGCAATCGCTGAGAGATGGGAATTATTCTAATGACCCTACAGCTAGATGGAGTGACAAAGTCTTGAATGTGCAGGTAAGAGGAAGCAGCAACAGATTGAATTGGACTTTATTAGTAGTATATGAATTGGGTATATAGTATTAGGTACATTATGATAAGGACAGTTTTTGGACAGTTTTTTCAAACAATAGTTTTTAGTTCGATTTAGTATTTGGAATGAAAACACTGTGCAGGTTAATTTGGCTAATTACACTAAATGTTTTGGTTATCTGTTCTGAGAAAAAATATTTTCTGTTCCTATAATTCTTTTTTAAAGGGGGAATTTTAAATGTAGCACTACCCTAAAAAGTTCTCCTCCTCAGGTTCACGGCGATGCTGCGTTGGCAGGGCAAGGAGTGAACCAAGAAACGCTTTCTTTAAGTGCGTCTCCTCACTTTGAAGTAGGTGGCTCCGTCCACTTGGTTGTCAACAACCAAATAGGGTTCACCACTCCTGGCCCTAGAGGGAGATCGTCACGCTATTGCTCTGATGTAGCAAAGATAATCTCCGCTCCTGTGATTCATGTTAATGGAGACAATCCTGAGGTGAAGCATGGAACATTTTAAAATAATAAAATTATGGGAATTCTATTAGTAACACCAGAAATATTGCCTTTTGATTCAAGGACGTGTTGAAAGCCTCTCGCCTGGCTGTTGAGTATCAAAGAAAGTTCCGGAAAGAAGTATTTGTTGATTTGAATTGCTACCGGCAGTGGGGTCACAACGAATTGGATGATCCAACGTTCACCAATCCATTACAGTACAACATCATCCATTCTAGAAGGTGAAATAACAACAAAGGCACAATTTTGCTGTTGGATTAATTCAGAATTCCATATATGAAATAAATACATTTTTTGTTTCTCTAGAACTGTTCCCGATTTATACACCGACAGTTTAGTAAGCGCCGGAGTTCTTACCAAAGATGATGTAACTTCCATATCTGGGAAACATTTTGAATCCCTCAATAAAGCGTTGAAAATGGCACAGGATTTTGTAGTTGAGGTAAGGTTGAGAATAATTGTAATAATATCTAAATTCTTGCCAATTGGTATTCTGCAAAAGCTGAAACTTATTTTTCAGGAATCTTATTTCAAGAAACAATGGGCAGGCATCAAGCAATCTCCTGCTGCAATCACTTCATGGGATACAGGTGTTGATCCTTCGTTGTTAACCTACCTTGGACGAAAATCGGTTTCCTATCCCGACGATTTTGTAAGCTTGCTTGAATTTAGTATTTTTGTGTATCAAATTGTATATTGATTTTCAATAGAATTTATTATATAAATATATATACACAATCAATTTTGTGTATTTTTGTATTCAACAAAACAAACTTAAACTCAATTGGTTTAATGTTGTAGAATATCCACCCCCACCTGTTGAAAATGCACGTAAAAGGTCGGCTGAATAAGTTGGAGGATGGTCAAAACATTGACTGGTCAACTGCTGAAGCTATGGCTTTCAGCTCATTATTATATCAAGGTAAGACACCAGAATGATGCAGAATAAAGCAATAAGCTCAAATAGCATGAAAATGTCTTACATCGAGTCTTTGTTTCAGGATTCAATGTTCGTCTGAGCGGCCAAGACGTTGGACGTGGAACATTTTCACACCGGCACGCAATGCTCGTTGATCAGAAGACAAATAATATTTACATTCCACTCAACCATCTTGACAAGGAACAGACAGGGCATTTAGAAGTAAGCTACAAGGATTATTTGCCAAAGAAAAAAAAAACTAACAGATTTTGTTGTTTTGAGACACATATTGATATTTTAGTTCTCAATTATAATTTGTCGTCTTTCCAACAAAAAGGTGGCTTTTAAAAAAAACTTTTCCCTTCTTTGCTCTAGGTTGCCAACAGCATTTTATCAGAAGAAGCCGTTTTAGGATTTGAATATGGAATGAGTATTGAAAGTCCAAACAATTTAATTATTTGGGAGGCTCAGTTTGGAGATTTTTTCAATGGTGCTCAGATCCAAATTGACACTTACGTTACTTGTGGAGAAGGTAAAAGAACAAACAAACCCCACATTTGAGCCAAAGAAAAACTGATTTTAGATCAATCCCAACAACTTCTCTCTCCGTATCGCAGCTAAGTGGATGACATGCAGTGGCATGGTTATGCTTCTACCGCACGGGTACGACGGGGCCGGCCCCGAACACAGCTCCTGTCGTCTCGAACGATTCTTGCAGCTAAGCGACTCAAGCGAATCGGCCCCCGATGGCGATGATGTCAACATTCACATCGCAAATCCAACAACGCCAGCACAGTACTTCCATCTGTTGCGAAGACAGGTAACTTAATTGAAAGGTGGCCATTTTTTTTCTCACAATATAACACTCATGGCTGTTTTAGATGATCAGGGACTATAGAAAACCGTTGATCATCGTTGGACCTAAAACACTGATCCGACTTAGCGAGGCTGTATCGTCGCTAGCCGAGATGGGACCTCAGACGACTTTCACACCAGTAATAGGTACAAATCTGCTAACCAAAACACATGAACCATCTTGTAACGGATTAATTTTTTCATAAATGTAAATTTATAGGTGATCCATTGCAAGATGTTGACCAAGTGAAGCGAGTGGTCTTTGTCAGCGGAAAACACTATTACGAACTCAATAAGCTACGCTCGACTTCAGGATTGAAAGATGTTGCGATCATTAGAGTGGAAGGTCTTTCCCCTTTTCCCACCGATCATTTACGTCAGGAAATTGCTAGATACAAAAACGCAAAACGTAAGCCAACAAATTGTATGTAAACATCTGCGAAGAACCCCATAAGCATATGCTTTGAAGTTACAGTTATTTGACTTGGTCTTTCAGTGTTCATTTGGAGCCAAGAGGAGCCACAAAACATGGGAGCATGGACTTTTGTGCAAAGTAGATTCCAGAATCTTGTTGGCAGGAAGGTAAGCTCACAGAGGATTGTAAATTAGTGCAGATATTGGACTTTGGAAATCTGATATAGTCTGAATAAATTTGTAACAATTTTTCAGTTGCGGTATGTTGGTCGTAAGCCGTCTGCTGCTCCCGCAGTAGGTATTGGAAAACTTCACCAACAAGAGGTTCAAGAAGTAGTTGCAAATCCTTTCACAATCAAATGAAATAGTCACAAAAAAAATTCTCTAGAAAATAATGGTTTTCTACCTCTGTGAGGAAAGTAAGTAGGGAGTAGAAAAAAACAGCACAAAAGTGCATCACATTATGGTAAAAGAAGAAACTACACAAGCAAAATAAGATTTTGATTAAGTTTTTAATTCATTGATCGTTATTAGTAAAGTTTTATATGTTACATTATGTATAGGTATATGTATAATATTTATATAGGCAATAAATATAGACAACTGCCTTTGTTAAAAAAATGTTTGGGTAGTTTGTTACCATCTAGCATAATTTATCACAACTCCAACATGTAACGCTTTGTCTAAGATTGTATTTGAATCACACATAAAATTGTGTTTAAAAAATATCTACATGATCAAGATAACAACAATATGCTCCACAAATGTGTAGCTAAAAGGAATTAAAATTTTTGAAATGAGATTCTTTCCTACTAGGTACACCTACTTTGGATGAATCTTATTAGGTAATAATAAAACACATTGAACAAACTTGTTGAGAAAGGAAGAACAGTGAAGATGTATCGATGTAATAAGAATGTCATTGGTAACTCGTTGGGCAGTGGGAGTTTTCAAAACGTTGATATTGTAAGATTTCTAGATCTAGTGCAGCTCTATTGCCAAGCGAATGCAATTAAGTTTTAAAATTGTACTCAAAGTTTACATGTTAGTACGGAGGGATTTAGTTACACTTACCAACAAACATTTTGCCTAGCTAGAAGCTAGGATGGCTCTCTCTTTTTCCTAGACCTATATTTAGTAGAGAATGCTTCAAAGAAATTGAAATTTACCTTTTCAAAAGTACATAAGAATTCACTATTTCATTCGTTTTCTGAATTGTTTGTTACACTCAATGAAACTATGGAACTGATATGAAAAGCACTGCAGATTTTTTTTATGTAATAACATTGACCACATTAGCTAAAAAAATGTAAGTACTCACTTCCGTTAAACAGTCATGGTAATCTCAAGCAACATTTTAAGCTAAAAAATTGCAAGTCTGCATTTTGTGGAATAACATTTGCATGCAATATTTAAAACTTTAAAACATTTAAAAACTGTAAGCAGACTCACTGTCGATCAACCACCGACTCCTGTCGTAAAATTGCAAAGAAACAACTTGCGATAAAATCAGTCAAGGCAGTGGCATAGCCAAGTCTTGTGGGGTTATGGCAATTAAAAGGTCAAATGGGAGATACCCCATTGACATTTGAAAATTTGTCATTAAGCTAAAACCCTCATAAGGAGACTGCCCTTAAGCAAGGAGGTATCTAGTCTTGAATTGGCTGGTATTAGATTGGAAGAAAAACATAAAGAAGGAATTAAAAAAAAGGTGATAAGAATTTAAAATTCAGCATTGCTTATTTAAAAGGCAACGATGAAGAGCTTAGAATCATATCACCAATAAATAAACGTTCCCACTAGTCTTTTCCAACCCAATTCCACCAAATTATCCCACAGGACTTGCCATTTTCCCCCATTCCATACCACCAAGAAGCTATGCCACTGAATCAAGGGAAAATACTAAAACAGGCAATACTTCCTTTCAATCTCACACAAAAACACAATCTGTTAAATACAACACCCATCAACTATTCAACTCATTTTAAACCCTAAACTAATTAAGATCAGATGGAAAGCATTGTGGTCTAAAATAATAAATTCTATTCGCTATCTGGATGTGGATTGAGTGGGAAAACCTGGGTGATCTCGCCGACTCCTTTCGTGCGTCCTTCGCGGAAGAGCAGTCGTTGTCCGACCTTGACGTACTCGGGATGTCTCGCAAAGCAGAACAACACCGAAGCACGTTCGTTCGTGTGGATTCCACCTCTCGCCATGATCCCTTTGATCACCGCTGTCTGTCGAATGTTGCCAATGTGAACGGTAGTTTGGAACCCAGGGTGGATCGCTGTTGAGTGGTACAGCACACGGATTGATGCCTGAAAGGAACATTGCAGATTCGTTGACATTTTAACCATTTCAAGAAAGTTACGGGAAAAACTTTTTATAGTGGTAATCCTGGCCTGCACAGGTTTTGTGTTTTATAATTAATCAGCATCCATTCCTAACTCGGTTCAGGAATGTTAAAAATCTGCACTTATTACTGTATTGATTGATTTATGGGGTTTAACGACGCACTTTTTTGACAACGGGTCCTGCAGCACTGGCCTATTACGTCGGTGAATGAGAGGATGATGAAGATGAACCAAACCTAGCTTAGAAGGGAGTAGCCTACTCCTGTCGAAGAGCAACAAAGGAACCACAGGCTTAACGTCCCTTCTGAAGGACAACAACAGGATTCCTCCACAAATCAATGCTGTCGAGCAGTAGATACTACCATGGAAAGTAAAGCCGTCCTTACAAGCCTAAAAGAAACAAGTCAACAAAAAAAAGCATCCAATAGAAAACGAATGCGGTTTTATAACAGTAAAACCGTTTGAATTGCTACGGGCCTGAACACCTTTCTATCCTCACCTGAAAGTAGAGGCTGCCAGAAGGTTCCAGCTGTGTGCTCAACAGGACCATGCCATTTCGAAGGCCGACCACCTCTTGACTGAAGCTGAGAGATGCGCTTTGGCTTGCATGTACCACTCTGCATGACGTCTTGTTTCTGTGCATTGTCTGCAGTGTGACAGGTACGAAGTGTCCGTTGTCCATTGGACCTGCGACAAGAACGACATACATGTTCTCGGTGTATAAAAGTAACTTTTTGCAAACTTCATGCCATGTTTATCGATAGATGGACTGCTGAGCTCCAGATCTTATTTGGAGTCAGAGTTTCTTATCTCAGCAGGTAACTGCTAGTTGAACCATGGGTCATTCCATGTGTAATCACTCACCTCAAACTTTGACCGACCCAGATTTTGATGAAAATTGGTATACTTGTTAAGTTTGTTGACTTAGGGGCTATTTTTTAATTTTTTTTTTTTTGGTCCAACCGTTCGGATATTACAAGGGGGGGAAGTTGGGGTCATTTTGCCCCCCGCGCGTGTAGTGACCACCCTTTCTACGCAATATCTAGGGTTCTATGGGAGCTACAGAGCTGGGAAAAAAATCATCTGAAAGGTAATTTCATACCCTACCTGAATATGGAAACAAAAATGACGATATGTTAATACGAATTTAATTGTGATTTTACACATCTGCATTTTCCAAAATGACCATATCGCTGATGAGTCATTTTTGATTTGCCTGATTTTTTTTCTATATGTACAGAACATACATATGATCATGTGTTCCAAAAATCAAGATGGGTGTTCTACTACTTTCCAAGAAAAAAAAATGTTTTCTGCAAATTCATTCATAATATAAATTAATATGAACTGAATTTAAGACAACATTCAAGAAAATGATCATTACTTACAATCATAGCTACTATGAAGTACAAATTTGCATATCTTAAGAGAGATGTAGTTTACCTTATTGAGGTACATATTTTATAAGCCCTGCTGTTGCCCTGTTGGTGTCTGTAGCCGACAAAAAGTATGTTCGACCAGTTGCCGTGTTGGGGTCGGCCAGTGTTAAAACATCAGCAAAAGCTACAATTAGTTTGTCTTGTACACTGGGATAAAAATATGATGGAGCTGGTCCATGAGGGTGTAGAAAGTTGACTTGAAGTTCAAGAGACTGTGATGATTTTTCAAGAACACACGCTAGCCACCAGTCTTCGTTGTATGCTACAGTGATGAAACTGCCCACGTCTTTGAACTCAAACTCGGGTATTTCTGCTGCTGTTGCTTCCTCCTCTTCTTCTTCTTCTTCTTCTTCTCCTTCTTCATTTTTCTCAACAATCTTCACAATGTTGATTTCTTCAGAAAGAGAAAAGTGTTTCACATGTAAGGAAGTTAGCGATTTTGGGTAGAACGCATGAAAGCTTCTTGTGCCTACGATAGTTTTTAATTCTTTGAATCGTTCTTTAAGTTTGATGCCATTTGCTGTAATCTCTTCATTGGCTACAAACACAAAATTTACAGTCCACACATTTTCTGTTGCCCACCGGTAAAAGTCTATCGGCGTCATTATTTGGTCGGCATATGGTTTCTGTAAACTTGCCCGTGCTGCATTTCGTTTTACAGTCCCACCAACTCCATCGCATGGTCCTTTACCGTGGGATGTGGCAAAAAAATGCCACTCAGCAGTTAGTTCGAAGTCAACTTCATGATGGCACAAGTTGGAAAAATTCTTCTTATTCTTATATTGGGCTGCCGCTCCATCAGAAAAGTAAATTAAATGGGATACATCCGAAATGTTTTGTTTCAGGTGTCTTATCAGGTGCTTTTGGAAAGTGTGCACAGTAACGGTGTCATGAGTTAGCGAGTCAGAAATGACAACGTAACTTAAATGTTGTATGTCTCGATCTTCAGGCTTAAAGTAACACACAAATGGGTGAAGGGTGCATTGGCTGTTATTCCAATGGTAACCTTGTGCAGCATCCTGGAGCACAAAAGAATAATTCTCAGCGAAGTCGCCCACTACTAAAACTTCCCCTGGTTTAAGGTTGGCTTTCTTCTCCTGCATGAATGCCGCTTGCTGCCGTGCAATAAAATCATGATTTCTTAATAAAATGCATTTTTCAATAAAACAGTCAACAAACTCATCTGTAGGTTTCGTAATTGTCTCTAGGGTACATCTGTCTGTTGACAGCCACTGTTTATAAGTCACAGAGTCTATGAAATTTTCACTGAATGAGATTTCTAGCCATTCACGAAGTTCATCGGTTCCCGGACAATTGCCACACTTTCCTACAAAGCAGTTGAGAAGCGGGGGGTTGCACATGAGGCTGGCAAGGCAGTGTTGGTATGATTTGATGGTACCGTCTGAAAGCAAAGGCAGCTTTGCTCCCAAAGCCATCAACTTAACGTTTTGGTGTATCGTACAGACACAGACAGAATGTGTCCCAGCTGCTCCTGCCAGAACACAATGTTTGGGTCTGAGCTCTGCAAACTTCGAGAATCCAACCTTGATGTCAGGATATTTATCTTTGAAGCTGCGATACACTTCACTTAAGTTGCTTAACACTAGTCTCTTCTGGCGGTGAACTCGATTGTCACCCACTTTAACCGAGACAAAATCTTTTTTACCCGGCATGACACGGCTTACATCATCATTTTCATAAAACTCTTCAATCAGTTGAATGCAATCAGGGGAAAGAGTTTTTCCTGCTTTTTGATTTGCAGATGGCAGTATCCCTTGGGCCTTTACTAGTTGTTTGGTTTTACGTACCAAATGGTTAGATGCATTGAACTCTTGCATTATTCTCTTAATGCTCCAACTTTTTGGAAGCACAGATAAAATTGTTATTTTCTCGCTTCTGGTACTCGTCTTAAACTTTTCTTTCAGTTGTGCTATTATCTCTGACCCATCACGGATGCTGTCCTTGCACTCCTCTGAAGATGTCAAATCTTCTTTGCTGATTTCTTCATTACTGGGAGATACTAGTTCCAATCTCTTCTTTACACCTTGTGTTATTTCGCTGAACTTTCTTTTCGAATAAAACATAGATTTACCCTTTAGTTTGGTGGTATTAATAGGTGACACACCAAATGCAGCTAAAGACTGATTCACGGCATCTGCTTCACAGGGTATGTCCACGAAAGGTAGGTCAAGTTCAGTGGATTTAGTTGGCGTTAGAACAGAAACGGTTGTTAGTTCCTTCAGCCTGAGCGAGAGCAGCTTACGGCAAGTTGAGCATAATTTCTTTCCAGGGATGAGGTCGGCAATCTCCAAGTATTTCGTCCTGGATGCTGCATTAATTTCTCTTAACCCATTAACTTTCACTATTCCACAGTGAGCCTGAAACGGATCGCAGCATAACTTGTGGTGACAGCTATACAGACGAAGGAATTTCTTTTCATGTAAATGACACACGGTCTTCACATTATCACACTTAGTACGCAGAGCTAATGATAACTGCTGGTCACTATTGAAACTTTCAATGCTTTTAATCGCTAGATCTTCGATGGGTCCACATTCTTCTTCAAAGAACAGTCCAATTGAGCACATTATGAATCTCTAAATAAAAGGTGCTTGAGAGCAAATTAGCTTCTATCCTCATCAACATGAGGCCAGAGACTGATTGCTTTAGTCCAGACAAGAAATTACCAAACTTTTTACTTGTAACCTGTTACAACTTGATCCATGATTCAGGAGCATGACAAACAATCTATAGTTGTATTCTAGGGAATACCATTTTAAGATTCTTGTAGATGCAAGTCCAGACAAGAAATGAACAAACTTTTGACTTCTATGAACTGTTTCAACTTGATCCATGATTTACAGGAATATGGCAAACAATCGATTTGTATTGTAGAGAATAACATTTCAAGAACATGCAACTGTGCAAACAAAAATCAACTTTAATATAAAATATATGCCAGTGCTCTGATCACAATAATTGTGATCAAAATGCTGTTCTACTGGCAAAAAGGCACTTTTTTATAGAAAAAATTTTTTTTCTTGGAAAGTGGTAAAACACCCATCTTGATTTTTGGAACACATGATCATATGTATGTTCTGTATATATAGAAAAAAAATCAGGCAAATCAAAAATGACTCATCAGCGATATGGTCATTTTGGAAAATGCAGATGTGTAAAATCACAATTAAATTCGTATTAACATATCGTCATTTTTGTTTCCATATTCAGGTAGGGTATGAAATTACCTTTCAGATGATTTTTTTCCCAGCTCTGTAGCTCCCATAGAACCCTAGATATTGCGTAGAAAGGGTGGTCACTACACGCCCGGGGGGCAAAATGACCCCAACTTCCCCCCCTTGTAATATCCGAACGGTTGGACCAAAAAAAAAAAAAAAAAAAAATAGCCCCTAAGTCAACAAACTTAACAAGTATACCAATTTTCATCAAAATCTGGGTCGGTCAAAGTGAAATTTAATTAAAAGTGAGTGATTACACATGGAATGACCCCCATTTAAAATTTAGAAAATAAGTTTTATTGAGTTTTGAGCGCCAAATGGCTGTATAAGAGAATTTAGAAAAAAGTAATGAAATAGGTAAATAACCTCACTGGATATTTTTAAGCAAGTCTCATCAAACCACATTTTTTTTTAACTGTAATCAGCTTCAAAACTTTCGGAAAATTGCGCTATTTCTAAGTTAGGACACGGTAAAGTTAGGATACATACCTATGATTAGTTTGGCGCCTTCCGATATTACTCCTTTAGTTAGAAGACCACCCACAACCGTCCCAACCTCGGGGACTCGTATCGTCTCGTCAATTTGAAACTCACACAGTTCCTGCAAAGATGACAAATAAATGGTATTTAATGCCTGCAATTACAAGTGATTTTTAACCCACCAAATAGTTTGTCAATTTTTAGAAGAGGTCAAGAAATACGTCTAAAAAATATTTCATTGTCTAAGGAATAAACTTCAATAAGTAAGGCCTAAGAACAGAAATTGATTTCATTTTTCAGAAATCACATTAATTATCCTGGTAAAATACACAGGTCTCTTTATGCATTAATCCCTATTAAGTGAAAGATGTGCTAGATTAATTCTTTCTTACATGTCCAAGCCGTTCTCTCTCTTTGAGACTGATTCCCGGCGGTAAAACGTGAAGGAATTTGGTGAGAAGCCCGAGTCCGTCGCCTGTCACGCTGGATACACAGAAGATCGGCACAATGTTGGCCGTCAGCTGGTTCGAGCCAGCCGTAAAAACATCGTCGTCGTTTCGCACCACAAGCGGAACCTGCCGACATGTTCAACGTCACAAAGCTGCCAGCCAACATAACGCTGTAAAAAGGGTTGCTAGCCAACTTGCTAGCATTCATGATTTTTATATCAGTGACTGACAAACCATCATAAATAGGTTATCTAATGAGACATTATTGCTTCATGAAATATTCATAAATATGAATTAAAAATGAATATCCATGAAATATAAAATCAGTATTGGCTAACTCTCTTCTACACAAATGTAGAGGGCAAAATCAACTGTAGTTGATTAATGTTATCACTATCAGCAATATTTTTGAGGAGCTTCAAAGTAAACTTTGTTTTGGTAGAGCTCATTAAAATGATATAGTTAATGACACAGAATGACCTTGAAAAGGCTTGTAAATAAAGTAAAAAATTGATAACTGAAAGCTTGATATAAGCATAATATAAGTATCTTTGCTAGCAATATTTGTAGAGAGGCCGAAGGTTCCCTAAACCTAAGGTGTCGACTTTTTAAAGTGTGATATCATAATCTTCTTGTTTTATTATCATTATCAGCACTCTAATAAATCTACACTTTCAAACAGCACACCTAGATGCTCTATTGAATAATCTTATCTACTGTGCAATCTATATTGTTATACAGGCATGCTTTGTTTTACTAACATTCAACTACAGGAAAGCTTGTTTGCACATAAAAACACTCTTCAACAGGTGCACCTTATTAACAATTGTGGTTTTACATCTTGATCAATATGCCAAGTGTGAAAACATGCTAAACAGACACCTGGACAAACGTGGAAAACAAAACTTCGAGGCAAAGCAGTAAGGATATTTACATGTCAACAAAAATGAAATAAATGTACAGCCCCAAATAGTCAAAACCAGACACTTTTCTATCCATTTATATTTCTAATCATTTTAATTACCTGCCACTTTATACTATTTTCACAAGGTGATTGCTCATATACATAAACAATTCAGAACTAAAAATGTTATGACAATGTTTGCAAATGTAGATATCATAGGTGTGATATCACACTGTGCCTATTTTGTTTTAAATTGATAAAATGAGGTGAGTCACCAACTGATATACTTCCAGAGTATCAAGACGTTTACTGAAAAGTCCATGAAGTCACAATAAAAGCCGTTACCAACCTTTCGACTGCCTGCCGACTTGAGCACTGCTTCCAGACTTTTGAGCGTATCTTTTGGCGACATCACGTCGATCTTGGTGACGACTATGAAGAATGGAACGTCCAGCGCAATAACCAGCGCAAGATGTTCGCGCCCCATTTCAGCAACCCCTGCCGTTCCACTAACAACCAGCATCGCATGGTGCGGTGAATAACCAGTCAGACCTTGCACCGTCGTGCGCAGGTATTTACGGTGGCCCGCCAAATCGATGAACGTTATTAGTTTAGTAGAGTGTTCGCAGATTTCTTCTGCTGTCATTAGTTCGCTGTAGTTGATTACGTTGCCCTGTGAAGAGAATAGGAATTATGTGTTTTAGACTCATGTCTACTTTACCTAACCTTAGCACTAATTTTGAAAAAAATATATTTAAAACTGAATTTTAGACTGGAACAAGTGATTTGTCTCGACTATTTGTTGTTAAAATTAATTGTTCTTCGTATAGAATTAAAAACCAGTTTTAAATATTTATTTTATTAGTTTTGGAACTAGATGGCAAAAAATTTGTTATCAGACAATTTTATTTTCACATTTTATTATTTTACCTCAAAGCATTTGGTGTATTAGTCAAAATCGAAAATATAGTTGTAATCATTTTGGAAATATAACCTTGGTGTGGTTTTTAAGATTGTAATATTATGCTTTTTCATAGCCACAAAGAAACTATATGTCCTCATTTACTCAACACAATCTTGTAAGTGGTTAAATTTATCAATATAGGATAAAACTTACAATAATGCAACTATATATAGAATTACTCATCTAGTTGGAGTTATTATGCTAATCGAATACCGGGTCTCTGTCAATTCCCTCAAAACCAAGAAAAATTTTAACAGTAGCATGAAAGTAGCCATTGCACTTCCTCATCCACAAGCCAGTCCCCCCTCACCTGAGAGTCGAACCCGAGTATTTCGTGTGAAATGGACGATGTGCGGCCAGACTGGACTTCGTGCAGGTGCCTGAACATGTTAAGCCTTGCGCGACCGCGTCCGTTGTCCAGCTGTCCCTGTGTCATGACTCCTAGCAGAGTGGACTTGCCGACATCGGCACTGCCCATCACAGCCACACGCACCTCGATGCTGTGCTGGTCATCCGGCACTTTGCGAACTAGCACTTCCGTCACCTGGGGCAGTTGTACAAGACGTGCAAGCGTAAGGAAATGTTTGTTGATGGCAGATTGGTGATTAGCTTAAGATTTCTTGCTATCTTATTGCGATGGCACTTGCAGACAACATTGAAATACAAACGAAATAGAGCCAAGCCTGAACTTCTTGGCAAAAGCTTTTATTATTCTCATGGGCTTGTACCACACAGACAAACATTGTTATTCTATTTAAACAAGCTCAAAATAGACCACAAATATGCTTAGAACAATTTCTCTTTCATTTTAAATGACTTCATTTCAAGAAATGTTTTTGAATTGCCTGAAATTGCAATTTTCAAGTGGCCAAACTGAATATGGTACCTTGTAACTGGGTTTTTTTTTTTCAATTAAATTTGTACCTTGAGCGAGTTGTCATTGTCGCTGTCTAGAATCCGTTCCCTGAGAACAGTAGTGGTAGCACCAAGCTTCATAGCCATCTGTTGCAGTGTTTGCAGACTAGCTGTCATCTCAAGCTCGCCGAGTCCTGTCAATATTCCGCTGTCTTCGACGCCTATCTCGTAGATTGCCTCCCCTTGACCTTCTCTCAATCTCCACTTCATCTAAGAGAATTGTTAGGGTTTTAAATATTTTTTTAATGACAAAACATAAAAAAAATACATATAATTAAACAAAAAAAATCTATAATTTTATGAGTTTATGATCTACTTTATGATCTATGCATTGGCACACCATTTTATGAGGTTTAAATTAAAGTGGTGGGTCATTGGTTCAAAAATAACATCACAAGTGAGAAAAAAATTGTCTCAAACTGTTACTACACAAAGAACACTAAGAAATATATTTTTTAATTTTTTTGTAGCCAGTGAAAATGTTTAACCGAATTCCACTGACGTGCCAAAACAATCCAAACGAATGATAAATAAGAATATTTTCAAAAGCAGACAATTTGAAATGTTGCACCGTATTACCAAGTTGCAACGATGTGTTATCATTACCTGAGTGACTAGGTGCTCAAATCGTTGTTTTGAAGGACTTATAAGTTTGAGCTTGTATTCAACATTGCCAAGTTGAGGCTCAGGAGGAAGCTTTACTGAATTTTGATAATTCAGCCCATCAAAGGTGTCCATTGTCTCATGAGAGTCATTTGGGTCAAACAATCCAATGAAGTCCATCTTAGTGTGTCCAGCTAAAATGAAAGGCCAGTTTTAAGGAAGTTTGCTTTAATGACAGTATATTTTATACTATTTTTAACTTTTACGGAGTCAACACAAAATCAAATAAAAAAAACAACAACAAAAAAAACAGTGACTATGTCATAGTACCTGAACACAAGTACCACAAGAACACAATAAAAGTGAAAGTTACATCATAGTCTCTATTACATGGTAGCACCCAGCTAGTCTATTTTAAATTACTTTCACTCTTACATCTTAGATCATTGGGTAATACCTAGCAATATGGCAATTCCTACAAAAATAAGAAAATCATCTAAATATTGATAGTTTACAAGGGAGCAAAATTAAATCTCGCTCAACAATCAGCAATATAAGGAAAAATTATCTCTCATTACCTGCAATTACAAATTATCTCAAGTTAACAAAATACCAGAAAGATTTTAGAAGAGCAGAATTAACGAAAATCACTTTGCTAGACACAATGAATTTAATTTATGTCACTGTCAATTTTGTAAATACTGCCGATTGTTTGATAACAAAGCACAAAGGAGATCACAAGTGTACTAGTTATGACCTATCTGTCAAATCATATTGCAAAAGCTTTGTGCTACATTTCCTCATCTTGATTACTGGTTAACACATAAACAAAGCTAGGCTACGGGACTTCTATCACCATTTATAGATCCAGATAGTAGTTCAAACATATCTAAAACTATATGAGTGTAATATTTTGGAATGTTCTCACCTTGGTTCACCTTTGTGTTTTGACAGCGAGCCAGCTGCAGTCAAACGCGGTTGTCGTTGCATACCAACATACGAAAGTTGTAAGCAAAATTGAAAGTAATGCAAAATTTAGAACGGTTGGCAACATTTTGTTCTGATTCCGGTTTGCAGCCATCTTGCTCAACTTCCGGTTAACCTTCTTTCGCGTTGCAAGTTCTTCAACGAATTGCTGTAATAAACGTAAATCATGGGTTTCGCAAATATCTGGTATTCTCACCCTCGCAAATACGGCCAAGGATCTCGGTCTTGGTAAGGGTTAATTTCTTAGTAACTTTTCAATGATAGATTGCTGTATTGTATTACCCAAAACCAACATGAGCTGTCCATGCACAGTGGCAGCCCATGTGTGTTTCTAGTGTGCAATAGTTATCAGTTATAAGAATGTTTTTTATATTTTGGTGAAATATTAATTGGGATGGTTGTTGCTCAATTTATGTTTTGTTTACAGCCGATCATGCGCCAATGGACACGGTCTGATCCGCAAATATGGCCTCAACCTGTGCCGACAGTGCTTCAGGGAGTATGCCAATGACATTGGATTCAAGAAGGTAATTTAGGCACTTGACAGTACCTTTGCTATCCACTATAAGTACTCAACTTGTACATGCATTTATTGTTCATGCACTTTTCAAGGAATGCTGCGCTTCTTATGTTAAAGTAAACATTGTTTTTTATTTTTCAGCTGGACTAAACATTCGTATAATAAGCCGCATTCATTTCTCGGCTGAAAATAGCGTTCACCTATGGCTGGTGGAGTCGGAAGAGAGTAGTTCAACATCAAAAACTTCCATCATTATGGGTGTAGGTTGTTTTTAGCAGAGAAATAAATCATAAAAATCTTTAACAGTGTTTATTACACCGACCTATAATCCTACCAGGTACATATTACCAAATTGACTGGTTTTTTCCACAATAATTGCACACCTATACATAATTAACTTAAGTTATAAAAAATAAATATACTTATATGATGAGAATGGTGGAATGAGGTTGAGTGTGTGTAAGAAATGTTGACTTTAAACTTGAGCTATGGAAGCAATTAGAGCCAGTATTGATTTCTTTGGTGGCCGACAAATCTTCTTGTATTGCTCTTGACAGCACAGGTTCGGGAAACAGTCTATTGTCGTCCGGCATGGCTTTGGAAACAGGTCGAAGAGTGCTGGTGGGGGTGGAGTACATTGCATGTATGCCACTACATTCTTCAATGCTGCAAACAAACCAAAATCCCAGGTTAATTTGTGAACTTGCTAGGTTTTAATTAGAGAGGACATTATTTTTTAAATATGTCACAATAGCTAGGACCAATCTGAATTAATATTAACCTGCATATACCTGATGTAGTTTGTAGGTATTTCAATGTACCTATTTGAAACAATTCTGTGGGTCTTTATTCTTATGAGGTGAAGAGTGTATTCGAGGCAATTAGTGGGGATTCACACTATTTTACTGTGAAATACTTTTTCATGTTGTCAGAACCTGCTCTGCCTTGAGTTTAGGTTTTGGCTGTCTTTAGCAATACTTGCGATCTCAAGAGAAAGATTGATGGTAGCTGCAAGCAGTGTTGAGTAGGAACTTAACGGAAATAACGCGTTCCTTGTAACGCGTTTTCGCGGTAACGCGTTCTTTTTTCTTGGTAGTAACGTAACGGAATAACCGTTCCTTTATACCAAGAACGTAAAACGACATTTACGTTCCCGTTAAAGTTCCTATTTTGGCATTCTTGTGGGTATTTAGTATTTCATTTTTTAATCCTTTCGGGTATTTCAAAAAATAGATAAACTTGGCCATAAGACATGTCACATGTCAAAGTAAGTCAACGCTGCATTGTTCTCGATATTCCAAAGACTGAGTTCCTCTTTCCGTCCATGCGTCATGCATTTTGCCAAAAAAAACCAAGATCACTGTGCAGGTGTGTAGACTGGAGAAGCGATGAAGTGGGGTTCATCGTAAACAACCAATGAGCAATTAGCATCATGAGGGAAGAGACACCCCCATCCCCCGAAGTATCTGCTCATCCCCCGACATTTAAATCTTTGCCTGGCCCGTGTCTCGTTCAGTTTACAGTCGTTACTCGTCCTGTGGTTTCGTCCTTCGTTCGGTTTTCGCTTAAACGTTTTAAACGTCGTGTTACCATTCGAAAATGTCAAGCCTTTTTTTTTGTTGGAAGAGCAAGACGGCATTGGCTTGAATTTTCGTGCCAAATGCCTTTTGTGTGTCCCGTTTCAAAAGTTTTGGTATAAGTCGAGAATTTTTAAGGAACTGAAATAGGAACTTAGTTCCTTTTGAGGAACTTAGTTCCTTTTGAGGAACTATTCAGTTCCTTTTTATTTTTAGGAACTGGAACTGAATTAAGTTCCTTTCAAGGAGGAGGAACTGGAACTGAACTAAGTTCTTTTTTAAAAGGAACTTAATCAAGACTGGCTGCAAGGAAAGTTATATCTAAATTCAATACTACTCAGCGGCGCAGAAGGGTTCGTGGGCCCAGGCAGTTATTTTTCGGAAATCTTAAGAAGGCATAATAATAAAATTGCTTTTCTGATATTTATTAATGGGAACTGCATATGTATGCATGGACCTCAAAAGACCGGTAATTATGTGGTATACCGCCACACGACTAATCCTGGTCGGATTGCTTTTTTGGGCCTGAGAAATCTACTGGAAAGTTTATAATATTTGCTTGAAATGTGTAAACCCTGTAATACATTTTTCACAATTTTTCGGTGTTGGTGTCGAGATGTTCGTTTCACTGCATACAAAATTGAATGACATTTATGACTGATGCTGTATCGTCAAACAGGATGGATACAAAATTGTTTTGACTATTTTCTTGAATCAGGGTTTCTTTATTTTCTTTCCCAAGCCTAAAATATTGGCTAGCACTCCTTACACAACTGCAATCTGTCTTACCTGAAAGTCTAGGAACTCTTTCCCACTGCGGAGTAGACGTCCTACAGTAACTGCCGGCTCCGTCTGGACAACAAATCCTCGGCCAACATTCTCTGTCTGTGGTGCAGTTCTTGACGGCCAACGATTCTGCAATCGGCTCTTTTGGACACACTCTCGGTATAAAACCCAAGAAAGCTGCGGCGAGAAAAATTTGTGGTAGGGAAACGCAACGCTAGGTACATGCATGTAAGTTAATTGCCTATACTATAAGTGGTAATATGTTACACTCTGGACCAATGGCACCAGCATACCAGCTTTATCAATGTCTTTCTCTAAGGTAATACTATAATATTTATAGTAAAATAATGCCAATGAACATTATTTTGCTATTTTACTGTTAGTTTGCTGCAAGCCCAAGATAACCTTGAAAGACTTACCTTTACTTTTACAAACTTTTTTTGTCGATGAAAAGAGTAACAACTTGTGCATTTGACTTTAAGATAAAGAGCATTATGAATTGTGGTCTACTTTCGTATAACTTGGGCGCTGCATAATTTACGTGAGTGTTTTGGTTCCGGATGTGGCTTAGGTACTCCAGCGCGGCACTTGAACTTCCCAGCTTCTTCGCAGCACTGCTCTCCTAGTATAGCGCAATCTGCATCTCCCTTGCAGGGGAGTGTGAAATAGGGTAGATTTCCAGCCGATGGGTTGGGGCAGACGAGTTCTCCACCGTTGCGAAATTTTACTTTTGGTGTGCTCGATGAAGATTCAGATGAGGAAACAACTAAAACAAGGCATTGAGATGTGGAAGTTTTAATTCACATTATAGATTCTAGCAAATATTTATAAATTACCCAATATTTGCCTACACTAAAAGCTTTTTACTGTGCTAGGTTCTAGTACAAGTAAACCTGAAAGGCAAAGTTTGATTTGTTTTCCAGGCCTTAAATGGTTTACGGTTTGTTTACAGTTTGGTTTACAGATAAACAATAATGTGCTTCACTGAGTTAACGTCTCTAGTATGGAGAAAAAATGGTCTTTGTGGCATGTTGTACAACAGGGTGAATAAAGGTTCTCACCTTATTTTCGTTCAGAAAATTTGAGTGGCTGACCTAGAAATATATGGAGCTCATGAATTTACTTCAATATTATTATTTTTAGTCTTGATTCAATCTTATGGTATAGAGAATCCTAACAAATTAAATTTTTCTCCTGAACAAATCTTTTGTATGTAGACTGGGATACCATAACACATTATCAAGTGACCATAAGAATCTGTGACATCCTTCTTTCTTTCGGATGGTAATTCGTACACCATCATGGTGGCCAGCTATCCTGATGAACAAAACTGGGTTGGGGTTGCCCGGATTCCGCAGAATCATTTCAGGACTTTGTTGAGAATGCAATCGTTATTTTTCCCTGAAAATAGTATTTATACTGATTCGAGCTTGAGTGGATTCCATAAATTAAAAAACAACACCCACAGGTAGGTGCGAATACTTCTACAACCTAACCGAAATAAGATGTTCCAAGCCTTTCAGGCTTACTACAAATAAAATTGCCAAACAAACAGCAACCGAATACAACCGTAATTACCGCGCTTATTTCAACACGAGCCCTTGCATGAAGCACATGCTAGGTGTAAATAGTAGCCATAAATAACGACTAATATGTGCATAAACTGAAGCAGTGTCAGTCACTGGCATTGTGCAACTATAAAAACTAGGAAGTCATAATCAGCAAACTTGTCTGAGAACAAGCATTTCGGATATACAATGGCAAGGAGTGTGTACAGATCAAGTCCAGCTGGCACTGGTCCATGTTCATGCTAAATGACCGCCGTACTTGTTTCCTTTAAAAGCACGCAAAAAGAGTAGAATGCGTAATCGGAAGTAAATCTGCTAGCGTTTCCATGTTTTCCTCCGAAAGCACCGAACCACGGAAGATTGGTGAGAGCACGCATAGAGAGCACGCACCAGTTTAGCATTTGGTGCAGCTATGCTATGGAACTAATTTGGCGGTAAGGTAGTGGGTGTTGCTCTTAGATGTTAGTAGACTTGGCAGTACATTTTCCAGCGACAAACAACCAATTCAAACGAATATTACCCGCTTGGTAAATTTCTTATTCACAAAATAACGGTCACTTTGATGCACCCTTGAACATAAGTAGCTGTCCCCTAGAGGTAATTATAGATTTCAAAACTTTTTTTAGATACGATTCTGTTAATTTATGACATGTATTTTATGCACTGAAGTTAAGCAACATTTCGTTGACGTACAAAAAATAAATGTACAATAAAACGTCGACCGTGTTCAAGAGAGGTTGAACCGGTCGTAGGTCTCGAGCTAATGAACGTTGCTAATAAATCAATAAATACTGATACTGTTATTACTCGCTCTGGTAATTAACCTCTGGACACCACAGGTGGATAGGTGGAGGACTCAAATTGTTGAATTGGAGTGTCGGCATCGGTACAGCGCTTCTTCTCCTCTAAGGCTAAGTTAGGTAACGTCATAATCGTTAGACCATCGTGGTTAGACCAAGGACGTCCGCTAATAAAGTGCGTCGCTGAGCATTTAAAAAATCTCTAAATTACGTTATATTTATTTTGGAGTGCCTTAACGTTGCCTTGCCATTTCTATTTTGCTATTTGACCAGCAAAATTTTGATTGATTTATTGATGTGTGGTGTTTAACGACGCGCTGTTTTGACAACTGGCCCTGCGAGTTGCGACACTGGTCTAATGGCGTCGGTGAATGAAAGGATGATGATGAACCTAATATAGCCTAGATGGGAGAAGGGAAAACCCGGTGCCGGCACGTAGCCTACTCCTGTCGAAGAGCACCAAGGGGACCACCGTTTTAACGTCCTTTCCGAAGGGCGGTGCAACTCGAACAGCACTCCACACATCCATGCCGTCGAGAGGTTGATAAGCAAGGCGAATGAAGTTGCTGTACAACTTCCATCCCTCCAACCTCTCTCCGGAACAGAACTGGTCATGTGTATGATGGTCACCCATCCAATACCTGACTCAGCGCAGTGTTGCTTAACTTCGGTGATCTTATGAGAACCGGTGTTTCCAACACGCCAAAAATAGAAAGCTAGGAGCTTAATTTTAAGAAATTGAGGATTCACAATCTTTCAAATCTAACTCTTAATCCTTTAGAAAATGCTAAATACATACCATGCAAAATTTTGCTTCCGTCGCCTGTCAAAAAGCTCAAGGGAGAAAAATGCATAGCAAAAAAACGGGCGCCAGTTGCTGATCCCTGCGTGCTTGCAAAATGGGGAAACACGCATGCAATCTAGGTGCATACCAAAATGTGAAGAAAACCTGAATGTCTACAGTAAATTTCGTTTTGACACTATCGTCATCACTCAAGAGGCTATTACCATCTGCCATTACATCACAAACAATTAAATATCTTGGACTGCACCAACTCCCTTGAACCAACTCTCATCTTCTCGGAAGTAACTATCAATTTATTCAAATTGACCACTCGATTGCTCAACACTCCTACACAAACCGTTAGTAACGGACAAGAAGGATTACAAACATAATCGTGCCATTTATGCTGATAATTTGTGATACCCTTCGGCTATAGATTTAACTAGTTGCAAAAAATGAATCATTATGCAGTTTTGATTAACATCGTGTGCTAGACAGATGAAGTAACAATAATATAATCATGAGATTTTGTTCTGAGCGTGACCTTCTTCAAAGCGAGATGACTACAATGATAATCCGACAACACTTCGTTCGACGGTTCGCTCGACGATGATTTACAGTGAAAGTTACATTTCGCAGAAAGAATCTCGAACATTTTATTTATAGATGCAATTTTTGAGACAAATATAAACATTGCAATTTGCACTTAGCTATCCCAACTTTTTCGCTAAGTACCTGACCTACTGCAATATTTTTCGGCGTGATTATTTATTGCAGCAATGACCGTTGGCCTTCAACAAGCTGTATTAATTGCAACATGATGTGAGATAAATAGCAACATAATATTTATTCGGCCCAGTTATCGATTTTTGTTACAGCATGTGTTCATTTCAGTCATTGCCATCAATAATTAGCGGCTTAGGTTACTTTTTCGGGGAGTGTTGCCGTTCATTTAGACCTCTGACACAATTTAGCGTACGAATTCGCACTCATCGGGAGGTTGGTCTAAGCTAGCTTGACTCGTCCTCATTTTAAAACACCAAGACGTTCCTAGGCTAGAATGTTATTTACTTTTACTTTGGCAATGAAATCGAAATCATCTTACAGTTAGTTTCTCAATCAATCAATGACTTGTCGCTAGAGGTCGTTCAAAATAAATTGGGACTGTGATTATGATTGTAATGCGAGATATGTAGCTCGCATTTTTGTTTGCATTGTGCTGTCATACGACAACATTTTTATACTCGCGCTAATGAAAAAGCCCTACCCTTCGTGTCCTACATAGCATTGTTCCATACGATATTTTCTGCCAGTTCTAGTGATGTGCTAATCACATCTGACATCATGCATGATGTGTAACAGAAATGTTTTGCTATCATCCGAAAACACCCTTTCGCACGAAGTTACGAACTATTCCTTTCGAAATGCGCAATCGGTCACGGTTTGTCATTAAATATTGTGAACTATTGAGCATTGTTGATTGAAATCATTCGAAATGTCATTCATGGTCTTCATTAACTTTTTAAGCACCAGCTACTGTGCCTGGTCCACTGGCAACGGCAAGTAATAAAATATTTCCTGAATGATTGATTGTAAGTGTCCAGTCGTTGTGTCAGAGATGGGGACAACCGGAGTTAGATTCTGCAATTTAATCTCGCTATTGAGTGACCAGCAAGGTGTAACGAAGTACTTTTACACCTTGCTTATACTTGGGATGACCAACACTTTTTCGGCTACCGGAGAAATGTGTGTCAGATTGAAAAAAAAAACTATTAACTAAGAATGCACAATAGAATAAGTAACCACGAAGATGTAATCGTTTTTACATCACAGCCAGTACCTTTCGTTTTAAACTTTTGACTAGGATATAGATGAGATTATCTATGATATAATTTTATGATATCGAGTAGCTATTTATAACAGACTGCAAAAAGAAATATTGTAATGTTCTTTTGTCATTTGTGATATTGCGAGATTGTTTAACATTTTAAAATGTGACCGATTGTAATATCTATTTTAGAATCCCACTGATAGATACAGACGTGCGTTGTCCTTTCTTCGAATACCAACACCGGCTTGCATAAAACTTCAAGACATTCAACCCCTAAAATTTGTCGAAATTCAAACTTTTAACAGATAAAATGGCGAGTGACACTGAAAAATGTAGGCTTAAACTAACCTAAACAGACAGAGCAATTTAGCAAATTCCTCACTTTGCCTGGAATACCAGACAGCAATTCCTTCTACAAAGTCCCGACCATTGTCCCATTCCTCTCCCATCACTATCTGCTATGACTAATGGACAATGGTAACCACTTGACTACCGCCATAGACAAACGTACTTTTCAAATCTTTGCGCCGTAAATACTTATTTTCATTAGTGTCAATAACTACACGTCTATTGACGCACGTGTCACCGTAAAGTCCACGAACTTTTCTAAAAACTGGTCATCAACGTCTTTACCACTCGTTGTGAAAGCCATTTTACACTTCAGCAATCCTGGGCTCACCTGAATTATCTTCTGTATTTACTGATAAGAACAATGAAGTCGACAGCACGACCCATAGCAGCGTGCCGGCTCTTGGGTCCTGATACAACATGTCTTCAGACTATAGTAATCCTCTGGCGCCCACTGAAATCATACTAACACAGCACCTCCTCTGCAAGCCGCAGATACTTTCACTTAGAATTTTTCTGGCCGGCGACGCTATTTGATAATAATTCCAATGGGTAAAGGACGGCCGGCTTGGTGCAATGTACATGGGGCAATCTTAGGATCATGTATGTGAAGCACTGAAATTATGGACAAAAAAATGTTGAAGAAATCGTGAATGTAAATTTAGGTACGTTTTTGATGCTCTCTGCATAAATAACGCGGGACCTCAATGGTTACTGCTACCGGTGCTACTGGAGTGCAACACATTTTTTTTCATTGGGGATACTTTTTAGTTTTTATTAAATAGGCAGTGTAGGTAATGGTGGTAATCTTAAATAGCTTGCACCCAATCCAACAGAACATGTCAATTTGTTAGAAAAAGACAATGTAGATACTGTATATGTCAAGATGCTAACTTTACTTACTACGAACGAATGATAATTTATGGAAAAAAATGTTGAAACATTTTTTGTGCTAATTATGAAAACTTTTGTGCCAAGGTTAGAAAAAAAAATCAAATCTTGGGCCATGTGGGCTATCGTGGGCTAATGGCTGAATACAGGCTCTCCGCTCTATGCACTGTTTTATGAAGTAGGCAATTGCATAATAATGACTGGTAATTAATTATTTTAGTTTGTTTTTCACGAGCACGTGGGCAAAGCACGTGCATTTATGCCACGCCCACCCTTTTAACTCCACCGCTGTCAGTGTCAGCAATGGCTGAACCGAAGATGGTCGTGCTAAAGATTTCTCGTGATTTAATGAGAAAAGCAAAGTTTTCAAGTAAAATAAGGTCTCCTATGAACTCCATTTCGAAACTTTTTCAACCGCAGAATATTGTTCCTAAAGTTGCTGAGGTGAAATATGACGATATCACGTCTAAAAGTCAAAAGGTATATATTTTAGGTTATTGGATCATTCAACCTGTTGCTTTCTAGTTTTCACTGCTTGTTTCTTTATTATAAATGTTAGATATTTATAAGGTTTTAAGATTGTAATACGTTATTAACATATTTTTTCTTGGTTTCAGCTTATGTTAGACTTGGGTATCATCAGACAAGCAAGCACGGGCACATTCTACCTCCTGCCACTTGGAGTTCGGTCCTTACAGAAACTGATTCGAATTGTAGACCAAGGAATGCAAAACCTGGGAGCTCAAAGGCTGCTCTTACCATTACTCACCTCTGGTGATTTATGGAAGACAACAGGTAGATGGGAAACGGCTGGTGCAGAACTATTCACTCTTCAAGATCGGCACCACAAAGAATTTGTCCTAAGCCCAGTAGGTAATTCTGATATAATTTGATGAGAGAAAAAATATTATTTAACTGGATCATTACTGAGCATTGCATATTTAGAATTCTCTAACTTTTATTTACTTTTAACAGACCCATGAAGAAGCTATTACCGAATTGATCGCGTCAGTGAATCAACTCTCTTACCGCCAGCTACCTCTTAGACTGTACCAGATAACAAGTAAATTTAGAGATGAAATGAAACCAAGATTTGGTTTACTCAGGGGCAAGGAGTTTCTGATGAAAGATCTGTACACATTTGATTCGTCACATGAAGCGTCTTTGGAAACTTATGAGCGAGTTAATAATGTGTATGACAGCATATTCAAGAAAATTGGAGTCAGATATGTCAAAGGTATGGTTACAGCTTATTCATTTAACACTTTCAGAGTACATTGCAACTCAAAATCAGGATTGCACATCTTTATCTGACTTAAACTAACGTTTCAGTTGTCGGAGACTCTGGCATGATGGGAGGTTCTGTTTCACATGAATATCATTTCCCAGCTGACATAGGAGAGGATCAATTGTTAATATGTGATGCATGTAACTATGGAGCAAACAATGAAATATTCCAAGGAGTTTCGTGTCCTGTTTGCAAGCACACTGAAATGAAACAGAGCTCTGGAATAGAAGTGGGTCATACATTTCTTTTGGGCACCAAATACTCATCACCTCTAAAAGCATCATTTCTTAACAAAAATGGAAAACCAGAACTAATACAGATGGGCAGCTATGGATTGGGAATGACGAGAATATTAGCTGCAGCTGTTGAATCGTTGTCGCTGACAGAAGAAATGCGGTGGCCACTTTCACTTGCTCCATTTTCTATTTGTATCATTCCTCCCAAGGTAGGTACAGAATGGTAGTGTAATTTTTACTTTTCTACTTTCTTTTAAAGTCTGTTAAATTTTCATTTAACTTTTGCAGGAGGGCAGCAAAGAGAGCTACGTATCGCCACTAACGGAACAACTTTATGATACTTTTAACTCGATTAGCATCTTTAAAAACAATGTTGTGGTAGATGATAGATTACAATTTACTATTGGGAGAAGATTTTTTGATGCAAAGAGAATGGGCTATCCATTTATTGTTGTGATTGGGAAAAAAGCAACTGCAGAGACACCATATTTTGAGTTGCATGATTTATTAGACAGCAAAGAATATGAGCTGACAGTTGAAGGTGCAGTAGAGTTTTTAAAAGAGAAGGCAAACAGTGAGCTGGAGTTTTAAGAATCTCTAAAATGAATTCATAGCTATCAAAATTTAGCGAGCAAACCTCATAAATTTTCATTTTCAATATTTGTTGGAAAATAATATTTATTAGGCGCTTTTGCTCATAGAACTAAATCATTTTTTATACAATATAATGAAAATGTAATTGCATAAACACGCTTTAGTTTGTTTGTATATAGTTCCTACTAAAATATCCTCTAGAAAAAAGAATTCATATTTGAATTTTTGGTATCAGTTACCATGGCAACAACAACTGTTGGTTTCGACCACCGCCTGCTGTCTGATTGCTCCTATGGTAGGATTGATGATCAAGACATGATTGGTGTTTGAATTCAAACACGAATTAGTCCGCTTCCTGTAATCATTGCTTGAAAATGGAATCGTCAGTAACAGAACTGATGCAAAATCTGAAAAGATTGGAAGATTTGACCAATTTTCAAATGAACGAATTAGCTTCAGGTTTGTGCCCAAATTAAATTTAAATCACATTGATCATTTTGAGAATAGCTACAGAAAATTTTTTTCTTTTAAAAACTTGCAGTGCGACAGGAAACCTTGTCAGTGAAATGGAAATTGACCCGATATAGCGACAAATCTAAAGAACTGGAGTCTGCATTGAACTCAAGCAGGGAGTTGTTATCTAGTAATCAATTTAATCTTATGCTTTTGGAGCACAGAGAAAAAACTCTGAAAGAAGATATGCTGCCGGAGAAAATAAAAGCCATGGAGACAGAAAGGTCTGGTTTGGTACGTGTGATATTTTGGCAGTCTAGGCTTTGCATAATACAGTTATAAAAGATTCCCCCATTAATCCACCATTAATTCATATAGGAACAATTACACAGTCACATATGGCAAGCCAGAAAAGATTTCTGTGAAAAAGCAAGGGAGTTTAATAAAAGGGAAGGCTTTCTGGGATCAAATTGTCACAGTAATAGTGAGGCACATGAACAGGCTAATCCAGAATTTCTGCCAAAGGTAACTGATGATGAGTTGGACCTGCTTGTAGCAGAAATTGCCAGTCTCGAAAAAGAACTTCTCACAACAAATAGCGAATTGTTTACTTTGAATGAGAAACTCGCATCGGCAAATAATGAAATTGAGATGCTTACGAATGAACCCACTACAGGCGTTGATTTTATCAGGTAAACCAAAAATTATATTATCGTGCAGAAATTCTTCCTGTTCATCACCTGTTATTATAAAAAATGTAAATATAAACACAAAGTATATACAACCTATAATAATTATAAATGTATCAAGCTTAAATATCACCATTTTAAATTGATAATAGGTTTTATTGGCATATTCAGAATGTTTAAAATGTGCAAGAGCTATAAATTGCTGCCAATATTAATAATATATTTACTGTCAAAGATTTAAACATAACAGTTTTTTTGACAGTCATCCACAAGAAAAAAACCAAGACACAACCGATTACATCATTTTCCAAAGTTATAAAATTTGTCTCTGGTATAAAAGCAATTTTCAATTTTAAATACTTTCAGTTGTTTTTTATATTGCATATCTTCTTTACAAGTATTTGTAAATTAATCTGAATTAGGTAACTGTGTCCTATGTTTTTCAAAATATAAATTAGCTGCCGCGCAATCGCTGCAAAGTCAGACAGATACAGATAATTATAAAGCTTCAATGTTGTCAAAGCAAACTGATATAAGACATCAAATTTTATTTTCAGATTGCAGGAGGCTCGAGCATATTGTCAAAATCAAGTGGATCTAATGGAGTCTCGATGTAAAAAAGTGAAGGACGAGATTAACAGCAATGAGAAAATACTTCAGTCTTTAACTCTTGAACGGAGAGCGTCTGAAGCTGTTCATCATGATTATGCTAATACCACCAGAAATAGGCACACTAATCAGTCTAATCACAACGTCACACAAGAATTTTCGACGAAAAAAATTGGTTCAGCTAAACTTGACGAAGAGCTCAATAAAACCATTGATCTAGAAACAAATAGACAAGAGCCCCTAGCACAGTTCAGAAAAAAAACTCCTTCAAAAGTTACCTTTGCCAGAAATGACCAGTATGTTCCCGAAAAAGAAAACGAGCTTGCTAAAAAGTTGCTAGCGAGAGCGGAAAATCGAATAAAAGAAATGCAGGCGGCTCGTGATACTTTTTTGAAAATGAAAAGTGATGCTGGTGAAATAGTGAAGACGGGAGTGACAGCAGATTGGTATCAAGCCCGTCCTGCTCTGCCGAAGGCCAGCATTACTGAAAATTTTGCTCTGAGGAACAGCGAGGTAAATGTTTTAAAACAATCAGTAAAATTGATACATTTTTGTAGCAAGGTGGTAAAGAGTATTGAACTTACCAAGATGGGGGTGATGCAGACTGTAATGATAGTAGCTGGATATAGTACTAGGGGCTTGCAAATGCAAATTGCATCCATTGCAAACCTACAACATTATAATTGTTACTAATTTTGATTGGTGAAAACTATTTATATCAATTTGCTGAAAAATGCAGGGGATCTAAACTGAGAACACAGGAAGATATCCTGAAAATTTAATCTAAATAAGAGCAGCCATATGGTAAATATAAAAACGCAAAATAAACACTTCGGGGATTTTTCCGGTGCTAGTGAAATGAAGATTTTCCTCTGACTTATGAAATTACGGTTGATTGCCAATGAATTCTATGCACAAACATGCTATAAAAATATTTTATTGGCTATTATGTTAGGTATTATTATTCATTTAAAACAACTTATTGTGGTGAATTAGTTTCAAGTAATTAAATGTATACAAGATGCAGAAGTTGTATAGTAACTGTTGTTGATTTTAATGATTTTTGGCCTAACCCCTCTATTCCCAAATCCTAATTCCCATCTTTCCTTCTTTCCTATTAAATTATATTGAGGTTTTTGGCATCCTTGTTCCTTACCAGTTATTTCTTACCACCTATTTATACCCTCTATTCAATTTCTACGTAGATTCCTCAGAGGAGGGAGTTTATGCCTAAGCAGCAGAGTGCCGTAGCTGGAATGCTGGGTGCTTCCAACAAACCGCCACTAAGCTATGAGAATAAGGAGTCCTCGGGTAACGTCGGGAAAAAGCTCAAAGCATCTACATTAAAGTGTGCTCAGCCGATACCAACGAAACCAACTCGAGATAAAGTAACGGAATTTGAGTCCACCGCTGAGCCAAGTTCGCTTCCCAGAGAAAAGCCTGAACAGCCCAGAACCTCCATTTTGAAGCCACCGTCTCGTATGCCGTACATATCGTAAATACTAATGCAGGGAAATATTTGTTATAGTGATTAATTTTATCTTTCAATTCCATATGCAAAAAGGTATATAAAATAGCTGCCATAAAATTTAGAAGACTTGTTATGATATACACTTTGTCAAGGTGTTAATTAGTACAAGGATTGCAAGTGAAAATATTAAACCAATAATGGCCAAGAAAATGTTTGGTCAAAATCAGGAAAATAAAGAGTTAAATTTTGATTTTCTTTAATTATTTGCCACCATGATTCAACTCATTGGATATTTTTCGTGCAATTTCTTTTCTTATTCTCCGCTTTTCTTCTAATTTTTGACGTAGTGACTCCAGTTCCTGAGTTTTTGGAAGAACCACAGGTGTTTCTACCTGTTTTTCGTTCTTCCTGTAGGACAGACAAGTAAGAAAAAAACTTGTTTATACATTGTTAGTTCAATACTTAACAGAAACGAGAGACAGACATACCTTTGACTACGCAACAACAAAATATAAGGTACGCTATCGGTAAGAATTTTAATAAAATGTTATATATCAATTAATGACAAATAACTGATTGCCCTTACAATGGACAGGATGTAAACACTTGAAATATTATCAAATTATGCCGTTTGTGAGAACGACTGAGAAGTTACTTACTTTTGGTACTTTCTTACTTTGTTACTTTTGGTACTTACTTAGCTTCCCTGTGCTGCGAAATAAACTCCTGTGTTTTTGTGACAAGTCTCTGTTGACGAGCCCGTTCCTCCTTAATCTCACCTCTCCTTGCTTCTAATTCTTCCTGAAGGTCAATTTTCATAATGCATAGTCGTTCACGAAGCTAGAAATCAAATGGTGAGCCAGTTATTTTTTTCGAGATGTTAAAGAAGAATGATCATGGAAATTACCCAGTTGTTTGCATTTAAGATTCCTGGACCCCAAACTAATTCTGCTGAACTTCGAAAATTGTTCTTAAATATGTAACAATTTCCCATCATCCATCTCCAAGTGGAATAAACAAGTCACCTTCGAAACGTGCCGAATGTCCTCCTCTTCCAAAACCCCTCTTATGTGTGGGAGAATCCAGCCATTTAGTTTCATTGAATATCACTTTCAAAAATATTAATATAGGCGCACACAAGTACTTATTGAAATTGTTCGTAGCATAAATAAATAAATGTTAAATTAATCAAACAAATTATTTCCGCACCGTTTATTCGGAGTTAATTCGTGACAGTTCTAAAATTTGCAATTCTATTTCTGGAACCAGTCGGATAAAACTACCTCATAACTCTCCGAGCTTCCCATAATATGCAAGAATCTTCTTTACTAGGTTTTAGCCGTATCTCTTGTACCTATTTGAGTTGGAGACTTAAGGACCCTTACATAGCACCAACGGCTTCATCTGGTAAAATAGTTGAAGCTGGTACCTAATCCGGAGATGGTTTGTGAGAGCACTTTAAGTAACCCTATAAAGCTCGCCGTCAGTTGTCAGTGGTCAGAGAATTATCGAACAGGACAAATTACAGAAAGGATCCAGGAATTAAATGTTTGACTTTTCAATGCCTTTAAAGCCTTCAATTTCAATGCCTTGACCTGTGACCGTCAATAAAATTAACAGAGCCGCTGATGCCTTGAAGTCGTTGACCTGCCTAAGGCAGTTGATGCCTAAAGCTGCGTTAGGGGAAACGAGCCCAGGGTAAGGTCCTTTGCCAAAATTAACGGCAAAAACTCGAGAACAGCACAAGAAAAACTGGTTTCAATTCCTCAACTTTCATAAAACAAATCCCAGCTTCTAACTCTGTTTACAACCATCGGTTTGATGCTACACATTCACGTTAAATGTTGATTGATAGCCTGTCAAACGAGGTGTTAACTAACTAATCACTAACCAGTGAGCGAAATCAATTCTCAATTTCGCTCAATCAACGAGCCTATAACAATAAATCACCGGTGTTTACCTCCGCAATAGACATCTCGCACATCAGTCCGATGCCGGGAGTTTCCGTCAGGTCGATTTCCTTCTCCTGGAGAATTCGCACGGATTGCAGTGCCTTGATCTCCTTTATCAGTGCGATCTTTCGCATTAGCTCTTCTTCTTTCTGAAATCATAAACCCTTGCGCGTTAGTGTGATTCCTTTTCAATACCACGCGCTTGCTATTTTTATCTTTCGTTTCAAACAGTTTCTGTATTTTTTCCTAGAATTTTATGTACGAACCTTTTTTAATGTTTCCTCCATCACAATTCTTCTTTCCGCGTTTATTTCTTGGACTGTTAACAAGAAAAAGAGAGGGGGAGATCATCAATAAGCTTCACTTGGTGTTGTTGAACATCATTTAAACACTAATAAAGTGATGTTTTTGAACCCAAACTGACCCTGTTTGACCCTTCGTGTCTGAAGATCATCCTGCGCCAGTTTAGCCCCTTTGAAGCTATTTTGACACATTTCCATCAACAGTTTCACTTTGCGCCCTTCTTCGGTTCTCCATTCTTCCAGTCTTTTTTCTAGCTCCACTTTCTGGAAGTGCCACGTAAATTTTCGATTAGCATGACAAAAACGAAGGCTTGCGATGGAGCTAATAAATTATCGAGATGGTCTAATTGACTTGTGAGATTACGAAGTCTAGCTTGCGTCATTTTGGACTCTATCATTGGTTGAACTCACTACAGTATTCGGCTGTTCAAACAAGAAATGTCCGCGATCTGCACGAGTTTGCTGTTGCTAAATTAGTCTATCCAATATTTGCGAATTCAATTCGCTTATTTTTTTGGTATCCCAATGCAACAAAATTAGCCGTTGCTACTTCAAAAAGATCTTAAACACACGGACGTAATTGAACTGTTTGTCTTGCCGATTACCTCAAGGTTGAAATAATTGTGTAAGGGCGTTCGTAAGAGTCTTTTCATTTAATTACAGCGATTTCTTTTTAGGAAAAATTCACTTGAACTTGAACTGATTTGCCTGTTCTTAAGTAAACCCAATGGATACTGCTTACCACTGGTAATTCTAATCAAGGAATCTTCTGCAAATGTCTTGATAGCGTAATAACATGGAACTGTCAGTGCTCCATTTTCATTTCTACAAATTGCGTCGCATATTATTTGCATTATCAACCAGAATGCGTGCGCTAATTATATTGGATAAATATAGCAACATCTCGAGAAGGTAAAACAGACATTGCATAATCACACTAATAAATTAATCCCACGTTATTTTACCTCTTCCCTAAATTTTTCCCTTTTCGCAATGTTCCGTTCAAGTACTTGTTGCTTTGCCAAAACAGCCTCTTCAAACGTAAGTAATCCTATAAGATGTTTCTTAGCGATTTGCTCCAAATTCTCCTCTTCCTTCTTTTTGCGGATCTCTGCTTCGAGGTCTTCGTAGTCGAAGGAACTGCTAGCACCTGTGGCCATCGCTTGCAGCCTGTAAGACCAAACATCGAAAACAAAGTAGAAAAGTACGTGTCTTCTCATGTAATCCCCATGTAATCTTGACATCTTCTTTTATAAGTCTGGTATCCAGGACCAAAGAGGCAAATCTGCTATGAACTGAGCTGCTCAACGCCCTGGGTCTTAAAAGATCCTTGTCGACGGTTTTTATCAACCAAGACTCTTTGATCAACTATTTTAACCGCTTTGTATAAAATATCATTTCATGCAGACCTCTTCATTTCTTTTTCTTCTTCTTTCATCAGCCTAGCAGCTTCCCTTAAAACTGTAGCCGCATTGCTTTTCACAGCCATGGGCGGCTTCTGAAACAAGCATGTAAGATTGACAAGCACAGAACACATTTTTATCTCGTTTCAGTATAAATACTGAGTTTAGAGGTAATGCCAGAGAATCAGCGCTAATGTTGAACTGTCTCCGTGAAAAATGGCCGTCAAACCGAAAAAAAATGTAGGATATTACTAGGTGGAGTCACTGTCGTTTTGAGTTTTAAGGAATTAAATTTAGTTTTTTTTTTTCACAGAGAATACTCACATTTGAGACTGGTTTACTCTCTATTATTTTGTATTTGTTAACCTCTGAGATTAATATACATGTATGTATCGATATTTCGAGTCGTAATCATTTTATTTTAGAGGTAAGTTGAAAAGAACGGTCGTAAGCACCATCGGAAGGCACCTACCGTTACCATGTGTTACCGGCTCGTTTGCACAAAACTCAAAGGTATAAAGTAAAAATCTTACAGGCCACAATTGTCGAAGTAGCGAACCTTAAGCTTTTGAAGACTTGCTTTGCTCATTCCTAATGTCTTAGAATCCAAACTCATTTCTTTCGAGCGCTCCTTTTCTATTTCTTCGATTGTGTCGGTATATCTTTGTGACTTTGACGCGGAAGCGCAATTAAACTGAACGCTCTGCGCGGATTCGTACATCTCTAACGATTGTCTATGATTTTCAATCGATTTGTCTTCCAAGATCTTCTGTTCGACAGGCACAGTGAAAGTGGTAGCAGGCAGTTCTCTCGAGAATTTCATGCAAGAATAGTCCTGTACAAGCGAAATTGTGTTACCTTTATGGATTAGCGTAGTGCAGGGGTTTGCTCCGTTTGACTTGGCTTGTTTGACTTTTGTTGCTAGGTTAGGACCTTAGTAGGGTCGAAATGAAGTCAAACATATGAGAACCGCACTAACTGGACCAGTTCGTAGTATTTATTTTCCATTTTAAAGTTGACACAACAATTGTTATGAAATACTTGCTTCTGGCGTTGAGCACGGCGGTGGAGGAGTGCTTTTTATATGCTGCAAAACGTTTGGCGTTCTGGGTCTTGTAAGTCGAATCATTTTTGACTTCTTTTCTGCCATCAGCTGTTCTTTGAATTCGTTGTACAAGATCTGTGTAAAAGATTATATTTGAGTTCAAGTAGTCACTTTATAATTCTGATTAATTATCTCACCCTGAGGTGTACGCTAGAACTTCGTACAGAACATTTTTCTCTAAAATATGCTCATTTCTGTAGAGCCATGGGAGATGGAGGGTACGGACCAATACCGACTGGCAACGAACGAACATAAAGCCGCCAACTTATTAGACGATAAATTTGACAAAAGTTAAAATTACGCGAATTACTATACATAAACCAGAGGAAATTTTATTCTCCTGAGACTACTCGCCCGGAATACTAAAGTAGGAAGGTTTCTTAGGTTTGAAGCTTATGGGCAGAAAAGGGTAAAAACAGTTTCCGAGATAAAAAATTACACCTGCGCATTACCTTTAAGACGTACAACACTCAGTACCTACAATGCTTAAAGCTAAATTTTCAAATCTTTATTCCTTATAAGAATACCGTACACATATCGTTTGCAAGTGTTTTCATTTGTATTTTGATAAAAACCATTTCGGCACAGCTTCTTCTTGCTCGGTAGAGAAGAATTATTAATCGTCAGCCAGATTGGATATTTTGTCTCTTTAGATGGATGATTCGCGAGGAATCTACTTCTTTTTCTACCAAACATAGGTGATGCGTAACTACTCCATGCCCTGACCCCTGACTTATCCTTTCTAAAGCCATAATGCGTATATCCACGCACAGAACTGCAGTAGCATACCTTCATGTTCTCGCCGCGCAGGAACGGATGCAGGATCGTTGTTTCGACGTAATCGTATGCAAACACCTGGGACGCGGCCTGTGTGACAAGCAAGAGAACATCCTGCCCTGCTAGGTACTGAAGGAGGCGAAACGACTTGAGCGGGTGCAGATCGATCAAAAGCTGCCTCACTGCATCTCGCGACTCTTTTCTCAGTTTGAATATGATCACGTAGAGCATCACTAAAATTATACGAGTGTGTTTCTCAAATGTAACACATTTTTGTAAGACGGTAAACCATTTTAAAATTATATACGGTTTAACGAGGTAAATTTGGGTAAATTCCCTTCTTCTCTTCAATCGCTTCCGTGATATAAAAAGAGGGATGTTTAACTATAGTTGATAGCTACTGGTTGGTTAATGCTTTTAAGCCAAGTCTTGAATTCTTCAGGATAATTTAGACTCATGGTATGGTGTTCACCTGGGAATAGCCAGTTGCATTTTTAAAAGCAGTATATAGTCTTGCCCGTAAGAGAAGGTACTGGTACAAAAACTGCCCCCCCCCCCCCTCCCCCTAGCATTGCTACCAACTCGTAAATTAAATTTCAGTTATTCTTTCAGTGGTAAGGTTGATTAAATGTGCAATAGAATTTCCAAATTTGTTTAATTGTGAGAAAAATTACTGTAATGGCTCAAAAAATAAAGTATCTTACAGCAAGATTAAAGCTTTAGAGCCAAAGGAAAATGGTGAGCATCAGCGAATATGATTTTTGATGTTTTTTTTTAAAGACAGTTGTCACACATGTCACCCTAAAGCGACCAGTGACGCCTCTGCTGGAAAAGTATGTGTGAAATAGTATATATAAGGAAGATTCTTCAGGGCTGCGTACAAGCAGCGAATGATTGCTTTTGCGTACCTATAGGTAACCTCAAAAAATTATATAATGTGTCTTAGGAATAACTAAGAAATTTCGTAAAAACATACTCATTAAGATCGAAAAGTCGTCGTTGTTGCGATTCTTTCTTTTCTTGCAAAAATCGTTGACGATTACATACAACATCTTTTCCACCTTGACGAAGGTGAGGAAAAGCTCGATGACATGAGGATTCGGTGCCTAAAATTAGAGTGAGATATTTTTTAAGCGTACAGTTTTTTCACATTCGTTCTAGAAATCGAATTTCCCCAAATTTTCTAGACTTTTATCCTACCTGGATCTAAAAAATATCTAATTGATAATATAAATGTTGCTCTTAATTTTAGTTGCTGTCATATCTCCTAATTATGATCTTTAAAAGCAATTACTATGCCTCATACTTACAAAATAGCCACAGGGAAGAGACCTTGAAAGTGCTAGTATAAAATTAACTGACATCATTTTAATGACATACCTCAGCGGAATTCTCCGGCGAAACACTTTCTAGATATTGGGTCGGTGGAATTTCTCGGTTCTTGTAATCGTCCAATAACTCTAGGGTTTGTTTGATATTATGCAGTTTCAAAAGTGCCAAGAGATGATGTTCTTCTTCTCGTATCTTATCACTCTCGCACATTTCACCCATGTCACCCATTGCAAATACAGTTTTGACCTATGAAAAAATAAAATAAAAGTTCTAACAAAATGTCACAAAATTTGATTATTTTTGAGAATACACATCCGGAAATCGTATAGGGTTTCGTAGATGCTTGGTATCTGGAAGGCTTTTCAGAATATTGGCTTTTGGATTCAATTTATCCAGAGTGGATGTTATCGATCTTCAAAATGATTTGCTCAAATTAGATGATGCAATGCAACGTGTCATTATTGCGTCATAAACACTAATTAATATGCCATTCCGAGTCTCAAAAAGGTTTGAAATGATTTACCTGTAGAATTTAATAATAGACTATCGATGTGAACCTATATGTAGATGCACTTTGATTATATTTGAGGTCACAGAAAACCAACCATGTATTTCCGGCTGTGGTAAGGAGACAGCAATGTCAATTCATGACACTATAGTGAAGACTCAGAAGTCAGAATAAAAAATTCGTAATATCCTCGCGCGCATATGGCTGAAAATTACAATATGGGATTCTAGAGGGGCCTCTAAAATGCAACAAAAAAGGATTTCACAGTCGCTGAAAGGCTTCTGGAATGAATCCAGAAATAGAAAAAGAATTGGGGGAATTTTATGCTTGTGCCTTGAGCAGCACTACCATGCGGACATATTGGATGGTTAGCATGGGTTCTTGACTCTACTATTGTAAATCGACCCCTCCCCATCACCACCTCCCACTCCCCCTTCTACACAGCTCTATTTAGCTTCACGCCTAATATAAACGGAAACGGAACACTAAAATATTTAATTTTATGATAATTTCACAAGAGCATCCCACGCCGCTGCACGAAAACATCCTTCCGGATTTAAAAGTGACATATTTTTATCGGTTCCATTGGTTGTTATAACGGCTCAATTGAGATAAGCGGCATCGGATGCTGGGGCACAAGCACGCAGTTGTTGTCCAATTGCAAGAGGGGAAAGGGCGATTGAAGGGGAAAACTACCAGCGCTGTCCCACCACACGATATATCTTGTTGAACCCGTATCTTGTATCGTAATGTGGCCACTCTTCAACGACGACGCATCGTGTCTTGCTGCTAGCATCAAGAAGAGATCTTGTTTCGGTAGTTTTGTTGTTGTTTATTAGTGCGTTTCTATATATTTACCCTCTGAAATGACGGGGGAAACTCCTGTTGCGGAGCCGACTCTTCCTGCTCCCGTGGGACGGAAAATTAGCATCATCGCCGATGAAAATGTGAGTGGTTGGAAAATCGATTTCGATACTTCTATGATTTATGGACAGTTGAATACTGAAATGTCAGCATAGCACGCTACATAACATTTCTAAGTCGGTATACACTGTTAGTACCAGGAAACATTTGCTATTCTCGGAGAATATTACAATAATAATCGAGTTTTAATAATATTTAGGTTACTACATATATATATATAGACATATTTTTCTACAGGCTGATACACTAAATATGTATGGATTCTAAATGATGACATACCATTTTAAGTCAACCAAATTGATAAGTATTCGCCAAGCTGGTAGATATGAAAATAATGTTCGCTTTTTGAAAGTTTACCTACGTCGATCAGGAGAAGTGGATTAGAAAACGCCTCGCTTGGTCGTTTGGCCAACAGAATCTGCAACAGGTTTGCAACTAGCAAGTAGATTGCAATTATGAAACCGATTGGTCCACACATCGACGTGATCCTCTAGACGTAGTAGCAAAAATAATACAGGTAGCCAGCCTGATATCTAAACAAACATTGGCTATCTCGAACGACCGAGCATTTTTTACGATTATTAAAAATCATGTCGGTAGGAAGCCCGCATAAAACTGGGACAACACACTTGTGGATATTATTATCAGGGATATTTTATTTTTGTAGACAACTTAACTTCCTAACAATTGTTGTCAGTAATAAAATACTTCAACCATTTTGCAAAACTAAAATGAGCACCAATAAGTTGGTAATAAACCTTCATTACCCATCAAGACACAAAAGTTTTAGTTGTTTAAATTATTTGTGTTGTCTATGTTTAGTTACCTAGTAAACTAGTTAAGTACTTTTCCGCACAGTTCTTCGTGCTTTATTCCATAATTCTGTATGTACGGGTCTTTGTGTTCAACATGCCTAGCTAATTGACTCGTTCGCCGCAATATTGGCATACACTTCGAAGAACGTTAATTGCAATGTTTACCTGCATGCCCTCGAGATGACAGAATTACCTTGATGGACCACTGACACAACACGCAAAACACAGTTTCCCGTCTCCTCTCTTGTCTGAACGCCACCACATTGTCATAATTTTCTGGCAAGTTGTGGCAAGGATATTAGCCAAGTTTCGACACAGACACTTTTACTAGAGGTGTTGTAGCAATCCTTACTAATGGTGTCCAGAAAATGACATTATCCCTACTTCTATCTGGTCCAGAAATTCCTGTGTGTTTTAATCGTGTCATTGGAGAGCAGCCAGCATTGTCTGGTTAACATTCTTGGGCGTATCCTTAGCGTTTCTGCGTAACCAAAGAGAACAGGAATCCGTACTCTGATTTAAATTTTCTTTCCGATTTGAAATTATACAGCCATGCAAATGAATGCTTGTTCAAAGACTTTGAACGGTTTTTTTAAACCTAGAAATTGAAGGGTTCGACAAGTTCGTGACGGTTGATGCCAATAGAGATATGCGGGTTAGTTTTGCAGCATGGCTCGTTAATCTTTCACTCAAATGCCTCCATTAGTTGAAAATACATAACTTCTTCCGCATTCGACACAAATTGAAGCTACGAAACTCCATTTTATTACTCAATAGCCAGGATTCGATTATTCTTAATTGTTTTGACGCGTTGCCAAGTTCAGTGCGTTCGTTATGCTGTCGAGTCCAATTCGATTGAGTTGAGTTGGTCATTGACATTTGACTTCAGTACTGTTTTCTTGACTCTAGCTAGAGGTATCTAAACATAGTCCACATTGTACTAGATTAGATCAAAGAAGCCCACACATCGAGTCGTAGTTTTTAGCCGTTGTAAGTGAAAGTTCGATCCATGTACGATCAAATCGTCTGTCGCGAGGGTTTATATGGAGTGATAGTCGCAATGCCGGCTGTGCATATATTAATGCGTTTCGCTATAAATAAGTAGGTTAGTCATACTCAAGAGTAAATGAACAGTTGATCGAGTTGGGCGTTTACCCAATGCAAAATTCATTCACTTGTTCTGCTCGGCTAGAGGCTGATTTTTTTTTGTTTTTTCTTTTAAAAAAAATTGTGAGCATTTATTTGCGTTGAAAATTGGATGAAGGATGAAAGAAGGGTTTTATTACGAGAGGGTGGGAGATTGGGGATGGGGACGAGGGATAAGGGATGGAGCATGATTTATTGAATGCAATATATGGAAGCTAAGGCAGAAGACTGAATTCTTTTAATCAATCTCTATTTTTTGTACATTACATTTTCCTCGAAACCAAAGTCAGACGAACGTAAGCGTAGCCTCTACCCTAGTATTTACCCGAAAACAATTTATGAAAAGCAATTTTTTGATGAATCCGAGTTATCGGTTTTATGGAGAACAAAATCAGTACTATTAATCTAAAATAATTAGAGCAGTAGACAGGATAAGACTTATCTCTATCGTAACATCACGAAATCATTTGCAAAATACATGTAAGTTTGCGAAAATAACGATCAATCTAGTTCTATTTATAATATCCAGATCTTAAAGATGAGGTTTGTAGTACGGATGTGAATTACTGATAAAGACTATTTTTACTATAATATCTTATCAAATAGAGAGGGTCCTGCAACCGAACTTGTCACAAATTGAGACAAAACGTCGTCACAGTTTCGTCACAGGCTCAAGGACATCTGAGACGTTATTTGCACAAAACATTGAAGGATATTGAAAAAATACACCGTTAATGCAAGGAAAAACTCGGTTACCTGCAGTATCATTTGGTTCATGAGTAAATGTAGTTGATTAGAGAAATGATGGCAAATGATGACATTTTCTTGTCTGTGTACTTGGCGTGGAAGTGCAAATATCGGCCGAGTGCTCTATTCCATTGTGGTCCGTGCTTTTGTCGGGAAGATAACCTTTAAGAATGATCCATTTTCCCTTCTCTATCCCCCTTAAATCCCTGTCAGTCCCAAAAGTCTCACGAAACCGCTGTCGCATTAGAACATGCTCTCTTGTACGTAACCCACACAAAGTACATATCCCATATTTAGGGAAAGAAAAAATGAAACCTACGTGTACATTATTCATTTGAATCATAACCAGATGAAGACATATTTTTTTTTACTTATCTCTTATTTCTTCTTCTTTCTCAATTCTTTTGATACCAATTTTGGGCACTTGCTTATTTGCCGTTTCTATTTTATTTGTCTTCTATCTCATTCCTATTTCCCCTTCTCTATTTCCAACTCTTCGCACTTTTCCATCTATTTTTTCAGCGTTCCTCATTTATTACTTTGATAGATTTAAACATGCAGATAACGTTCGATTCGATTTGCTTACTGGGGTTTAACGACGCACTGAACATCACCAGACCCTGTGGCACTGGTTTTTAATTGTTTGAATGAGTGGATGATGACGAGGATGATGATGAACCTAAAGTAATCTAACAATGATTAACATTGGTACAGAAAAACAAGAAAATAATTTTTAATTTGCTCATAGTATATTCGCTAAACAGCATACAAGTTAATGTACTTCAAATAAACATTTTGTCGTAATAAACTTTGCTAAGTGTTTTGGCACGTATACCAATGCGATTCCAACTGCATTCCCGCGGTCTATTATGAGCTGTCATTACGCGAGTTGAAAAAGGCATGGAATTTGAATGCACCATAGTTTAGTATTCCACATGCGTCGTTGATGAGCTGCGCCGTCCGTGGCTTCCCTTAATTGGGTTAAATGAAGTCGTAGCAAAGGGTTCCGATTTCCGACTGGATATATTGATCTAGTTGCCTGAAACAGATGGCAGTGTCAACATTGGGAAGATCGGTTACACCAGTTGTCCTACAACATTTCAGCTAGATGCTAGAACAGGCGTTTCAACTTCTGAGCTTGGTGTTAAGGTGGAGTTGGAACTTCTGTACCAACCATAAGATATGTAAATTTGTTTCTAGGAGTTACTTGGGCTTAAAATAGATCAACATAATGCAGTCAAAAAGTTTCAATTATTTATTATTTAAACTCGCTCTTTTCCAAAAATTAGAACAATCCATATCTCCGGTCTATGGGAAATTGTGTTGCCACAAGTCGATGTTTTCTATGGAAATCTAGCTAAGAAAACTAAACTTTTTACTAAAATGTTCGATGAGAAATGCTCCGTTTTTCGGGGAACGGAGTTAGACGTGGTACCCGTGCCAAAACGTTCAACCGTGTCTGCTACCAGCCAACCTGTTTCTCAGATTCATCCCAAACATTAACATTCGCCGGGATCCTTGCAAGCTGGACCTCCAGGAAACCTCAGAAAACACAACACGACCCCCCCCCCCACTCCTTATTGACGAGACGGTTCTTTGCCTGACCTGGTAACGGTTATAGATTTACTTTAATAAACTTCTACCGAACTTAGGGGTACTTCAGTGGCTGTAGGGTTTGATGAGACAAGTGTAGATATTGCATGGTACTTCATTTTGGGATTGTTTATGCTACCGCTATAACCCCCCTTGCGGATGGAAATTGCTGCATTGCCTCTGTGAAAAGCGTCTTACGACTGGGTATTTTTTTAATAAAGTCGGTGTCACTTCAATTTTTTTTCAGGAGGTGTGACAAAGTTTTTCAAAATAGTTTAACAGAGCGTGCTTATGTATAATATTAGCCTGGTATCTGGTACCATGAAGTCTCCCCAGGTCCCTTCCCTACCACAATGAGCTATTTTTGGATAGGATTTTTTTTAATGAAAATTTACATGTTGAATTTATATTTCCTCAACATTTTAATTCCCAATATAGCTCTTCCTGCACAAAAACGTAATGCTCACAGAAATTTCGACTTTATTGCGCTGCTTTTCGAGTAGCGACCAAAACTGACTCATCATAAGCGTCAACGGCGTTGAAACCACTGTCACATTTTGACCACATTTACGCACACTGCTTCAAGCCACACAAAGGGATGTGCGCAGTTCGTAGTCCTCTCGATTGTTATCCGGCTGATTGTCAATTGCCGGTGGGCGGAGATGGGCGGCAAGGGGCATTTCACACAAAAAAAAAACACAGACATACTCTCACAGTACAACAACATGTTATTGTCGAGATGAAAAGTGTTTTCATTGAGAGCATCCTTTCTGGCTCATTGAATAGATGAGAACGATTGGACATGAGAGCTGATGATAATGGGGATGAAGTCTGGTCCATTAATTAGGAGAAAATTATAAACCATTTTGACCATCATTTGACCTGATGCGGAATACGTGTACACGCATGGGTGCTCGTACCTCGGATTGCTTCTATGTTAATTTGATATGTGTGTGACGCAGTAGGCGAAATGCTAATCGCTAAATGTTTGCCGAGTAATTTCACTGTACGATCGCTGTTTGCTTCAATTCATTTTAATTGAATCTGTGCACAAGAAGTCTTAATTGAACTGATTTCTTGCTCATGCGGAGCGTGCTTCAAAATTATTCATCAGACGATTGCAACAGTAATTACATTCATGATGGTTTTTAGACTCATGTCTACTTGACTTATCCTTCGCACTAGTTTTAAGAAAAACTATTTAAAATGGGTTTTGAATGCTAAGTAAAGGACAACTAAATTGCCTTAGCATTCAAAACCCATTTCAAATAGTTTTTCTTATGATTACTTATTCTTATAATTTGCTTACTGTGCTAAAATTCAGCGGCGGGTAACTTTTTAAAAGCAAATGCAAATTTTATATTTGCCAGTATAAAGTGTCAAAAATCGTGCTCGTGTTCGTGCACAGCTTCATGCACATATTTATATTAATTACTTGATTGATTGAGTTGTGAGGTTAACGACAGACTGGTTTGACCTTTGGGCTTGTGGCTCTGGTCTTATGGCGTCGGTGAATGAGTGGATGATGATTAACTGAACCTAGCCTAGAAGGGAGGAGGGGAAACCCGGTGCCGGCAAGCAGCCTACTCCTGTCGAAGAGCACAAATGGGACCACCGACTTAACGGCCCTTCCGAAGGACGGTTCAACTCGAACAACACGATTCTTCTACAAATGCATGCTGCGAGGTTGATAATCAAAGAAAATGAAGTATCTGTACCAACTTTCATACCTCTAGCCTCTCTCGCAAACTGAACTGGTCATGTGTATGATGGTCACCTGACCCAGCGCAGTGTTGCTTAACTTCGGTGATCTCACGAGAACCGTCATTATCGAATATGTTTGTGATTTCCTGCGAGTTTGTGAGATTAAAATGAATGATTAGTTCTCTCGTTAGTAAAGCTTTGCAGTAAAACACATTTTTTAAATAAACCACGCTAAATAGATTTACTGAACAAAATCGATAAGACATTTCAGTAAAATTATCATCTAAACAATTTGGTTCTCCCTTTCATTGGAACTAGCCTCATCATTACCAGCTGGGGCACCAAACAAAGCTTCACTCTTCCCATACCACCCCTCCGAGCAAAAGAATGTAGTAATTTAAACGAAACCCCTTTGGGCCTCGTTGAAATCGAAGAAAACACATTTTCCCATACAGCATCGCCATCCCACCCCTCACCCGCTCATTTCCCGCGGTCACGTCAGCGCCATGCGTGGTGGAAGCACTTCCGATTTTCCTCTCTCGACGCTATTCCGCCGTTTTGTCCGAGTATCATGGTTTTCCGTGGTAGGTTTCGATGCGTGTACGGATCGATATCTCAGCACACTGGCTAGAATCTTTCATGACTTGATCTTCATTTTCTACACAGTATTGCAGTACCTTTAAGTGGCTCGAGTACATGCATTGTACTATATCTGAACTAGACCACTTGCCCTTTTTAGTTTTGGGTTTTCATGACAATCAGCGGGGTCGCTTTTCTTCAAATCCCAGACAGTCTAGAAGTTAAAGGACGTCTCCACTTAACATGAGTGCAGATTATAAATAGTCGTACGACGAGTTTTGTGAGTAAAAAATGCATTAATACAAGAAAACCTTATTGGCTTGCCGCTTATATCGCTGGTGTCGTCGAGGTATGAACCAAGGGACGTCTTAAAATATAACTGCCGACTCTTTCAGTACTGAAACGCCGCTATCGCGAGCAGTTCGCGCTACTAAAATATTCTTGTGTCGGCTACGTATTCGCTCAAATTTTTGTGCTGCTGTTAAAACTTTCGTGGGATATTTTGCCATCGTCTTATAGCAAACCTGTGCGACAATGTCGAATGATTTTATAAAGGTAAGAAAAATATCTTCAAAGATATGAAAAATAAAATGAAAAAGATCTTCAATAGTTTTTCGTCAAATTTCTCATATTTTTTTATTGGAAGTTTGCGGATTGAATATGATTGAAAATGAAAAAAAAATGTCCTTACTTATCAAAGTTCTTTTTTAGAGTGGCATTGACTTTTTCCATCGGCAAAGTGAGTGACCTATTCGAAGTTTTCTCGCGAAAGTATCTCGTGGCGAAACGCGTCGTGTTGACACTCGTGTCGATTGATTGATGATACGAAAAAGACGAAGACACACGGCTATAAATACACAAACTGCCATTTTTGTTTTGCACCCCTTTAAAAAAAACGGAATAAAAGACAAAAATTTCCCTCTTCCTTCGCTAACAACGCGAGGTGGAACCAAACATTTTAAAATGTCAAACTCACAGTTTTTGCGCACGATTTATATTTCCTTGCAGGTATTCCCTAACAACGAAGCTCTCAATGAAACGCCCTGTTTTTAATGAAATCATTTGTAATCCGAAGCAATGCACGTGTACTCTGTTAAAACAATGCCAGCTCCTCGTTCCTCAGATTACCCTGCCGTGTCGTATTAATAGTGTAATTTGATAATGAACCATGGCTGATGTTTGCTAGCTAAAACAATAACATTTTGCTGGCAACTTTATCTCATGTTATCAGTGAGGTTGGAATAAAGAGGGGGATGATGTTTGTGAACAAGCTCAACCGATGTCAACGCGTTGCGGTCGGGGCATGTCAGTGCAACGGGTGAACCCAAAAACCGCGGGTCAGGAAAGTTTCAAACTCACAACTCTCGAATATATTAAAATAATAGCATGAGTTTCCGAAATATTCTACAAAATCGCGCACGATGTTATCATGCAGGACAGGTAACCTACATCGTTAAAACATTATCATTGGTATTTACTATGATATTTTTTTCAGGGGCATGTTATTTTGATGTGCCTTACCTGTCAGGTGGACTCATCATGTGTTTGTTGATAAAGAACAGCTGAAAAAGCCGTAATTAAAAGGGACATGTATTCAATTTTGAAACAACGGCATCAAATTTGACCGGCGCTGGCGGTAATACCACAAGAAGGCTCGATTAGGTTTGCTTAAATATCCCCCCCCCCCCTCCCCCAAGCCAGAGAGGTAAACCCCTCTTAGATTGAACTAGTCATTGGAAAGCGTCCACTAATTGGCAAAGCATTAATTCTGTGTGAAAGATGACGTAGGCTTAGATTAGAGTGACGTACAGCGCAGAATCGGGGGGTAGCTTTTTTGGGGTGGGGATGGGGGGTTGGGAACATCGACTAGCTACGGTGGTGTGCGTTGCTTCTTTGGGGGGCGCTTTCGCAGAATGTCAGTGAAGGCTGGTCAGTAACAACTGCGTCATAGATCCACGGCACACGAAACTGTTGAAATTTAAGCGCACCAGAGACGAGGAGAGTTTGTTGTTTCATAATAGAAGTCCGAAGAAAATGGAAAAACTGGCGGTGAAATCCGATTTGTCGGTATGTTGATTTTAGTAATTTCCGCTTGGAAATGTTTGTGTATTTATTGTTTGGATTTGAAATCCGCTTTTTACGCGCAATAAGATGACGGGGGTGCGCATTGGTCGCACGGGAGAGTAAACAGCGTGTTTGGGGCAAAAGTTTAGAAAGACATTTTGTAAGGTGATCCGTGAAATAGCGTGCCTGTAAGAAATTGTGATATTTTTTCGTGAAGTTAATGATCTTTAAGAGGTTTAATTTAAGATTCGGAAACACATCTTTAAAACGGACAGATTGGGATCTAGCACGCATGCCATAATTATATGAATAGTATTTTCATACATATATTTTTTTTCTCAAATGTGATTGGACTCTGTGATTGGACCATATCATTTCCACTGGATTTTTTAGCACAGACAAAATTGTTTTTTTCTGTCGATACAAAATGAGTCATACAAATTTGCGTTATTGGAGCTCGTACATGTCTAATCAATTTTGCCAATCAGCTAATTAGCAGCTATTACTTGGATAATATACCTACTCTTGATAAGTGTTTAAAACTAGATCTAGGCACTCGCTACGATCGCAAGTATATGCGCTGATACAAAGTACGTAATTACAAAACATCCTATCTTATTGTGTCAACTAATTAAACAAACAAACACTTATCATTCAACGTTAGCAAGCACTCATTTTGAAAGTGAGTTTATTACAAAAAAAGCGAGAGAATAAAAACCGCGTTGGCTTAGTTTGAACTTCATGTCCGATGCCAAAATTCGTGAAGGCCAGGGCTTCTTGGGTTACTGGTCGCCTTGTGGGAGTTCAAGTCATTGGACGACGCCGACGCCGACGCCGACGCCGACGCCACGGGGCCAAGGAAAACTACGTAAAAGTTCGACGCCACACTTGCTTTATCCGTTTAACAAACATTTCAAGATTCCGTAGCTTTTATTTTTGGTTGGCTGGATTTGAGGTTTTAAACGGTTTGCCGCCGATTGCTGCGGCGCCTCGAAGCTGGTCTAATTCAATTACCACTAATTAAGGAGTAATTTGCTTGACGTCGCGGTATAAAAATGTATTTCTCATCCCCACTTTTAATTAAGGGTCACTTGTTAGCTAGTCTCGTACTTGAGGCACGTGCACACATATATATATATCTATATAATCGAATCAGAAAGTATAAAAATATGCATAAAGTTATGCTTAATAAAGAAAATTTTTATTGCGTAGTTTTCTCGTAGCTCCCGCTGTTCGTCTGATATTATTTACGAGCTTTTCACGGCATTTATTCCTTGGGAAATGTTGATTTTATGTGCAGTTATTTGCTCTCTGTATATTTACTACACCTTGTTTTATTGCGAGAGCACAAAAGGGGGCTAATGCAAAGCCCCACTTGAATTCATCTGACATCTTAAGTGGATTTTCGCAGCGAAAATGCCTTGCAGGTTTATTTACTTCTCATGCCAAGAATCGTACTATAGTTTCAAAGTCGAAATGAGATGCCAGTCATATTGTTCCTACAAGTTTAATAAGTTTTATTTGTACTACAAAACAGATTCACTAATGAAGTGCGACTTGTTTCTGTTGCAGAAATACCTGGTGCCCACGGAGCATAGCGGTGATATTCAAGTCTATGTTCAGGTAAGATGACTATTTTAATTCTTTGATTTATGGATTTTATTGATCAAAATGATGGTTGTCATAGAGAAATAATAAACTAGGACTTCCGATCGATTTTATACGGAAACATAACGACTTAAAGAGCTTGTAAAGGTCACATTTTGAAGCATGCTAGGACTGGAGTTTTCCAGGATGTTACAGAACTCCCAAGCGGTCAAAAAATAGAGATTTTTCACCTTATGAATAATAAAAACCTAACAAGCACAAAATACGTTGTAATTTTCCAGCGAAAACGATGAGTGGTAATGGAATTCGCCGACTGAGTTGCTGAGACTGAATGCATTTCCTTGTTTTCCCTCAGGGAGATTTGAATCAGCAAGGAAAGCGTGCTGTATTCTTGACAGTCCACGATCTGGGATGCAACCGTGAGTACCTACCACATGTAGACTAAACGGACATGTGACAGGAAGATAAAGTATTTCCCTTCGGACACACCTGCTGTGTGCACCATATCGATTCGGTCGTCTGAACTTACCTTGGTCCTAGGCTACGTTTGCACAGCTGAATAAATCAGGAGCACAATGAGATAGGATTATTGTGTTCTCATCTACCTAGAGTATATTTCGTCTAGAGAAGGATAAGGGTTTGCATGATCACACCATAGAAAGTTTGTGGCTTTTACTGGCGATTTAGGGAAATCACAGGACGACTTGGTTTTTAATAAAAACACAGAAACTTTTAGTCTAAGAGGAATAACTTTTGCTTGAAATTTCTTTATTATCAATATGTTTTCGATTGAAAACGCAAAAAAGGCCAGCCCCTAACCGTACCAACAGTTGACCTGAGAAATTATGTGTTAATAAGCTAGGCTTGAAGTTACCAGAAGATCCTGAAAACGATTTCTATAGCGCCGTATAAGGATACTACGTAAATACCTATAAACTCTGACTTAATCTCCAGATGAAATAGAGAATATCACGTCATCATCCTCAGATCTAGAGTAAGAGCTAGTTTATGTAATTACAATGTCTACAATCAAATGTGGATCAATAGAAGCAGTTGGGGATGAAACGATAAGACGGCGTGTAGAGCTCTTGGCAGCTGACAAGCCGCCTTTGAAAAGGAGACTTCACCACATGCACCGCACTTGTGCACGCCAAGCAAACAAGCCGGAAAAGTCGCCGGGAAAACACACAAGAGAGACGGAGTTGATGCAATTTAGAATTGAAAATGAAGTGACTATGTTTACATGACCGTGCTTGTGATGTAATACATAAAGCTTCGTTTACTTTTGTGCTCTGAATAAATTAAAGGTTTAAAGAACAAACATTACTTGGTTACAAGCTTTCATCCGGTTTTATGCACAATTGTGTTAAAATCCCGAAAATTGATCGATTGACATTTATATTTGACTTTTTTTTATCGATTCTCTTCCCAATTTCAGAGCTTCTCGATGTAAAAAAATACCCCTTTCCATTCTAAGCCGTTATTTCATTTCAATTTTGTGCAAAGTTATAAACAAGCAGATAAAAACTCGATCGAAATTTCCGCTTTAAAACCGGCACCTCCACCACTTGTACCCCCACTCACGTTTTTCTAGTTCGTCCAGCGCACATCGCGTTAAATTGGCGTCAGAGCGCTTTCTAAAGGGCACATGAATTATTAATCAGGCTGGAATTGCAGCCCAGTCAGCCGTTTTCTATTATCCCGTGGTTTATTATTATTCTTTTATTGTTTGCTGTTAACATTTCCCGAGTCACTCCATAAATGTTGCTTGTGTTGGTTGCAGGATGCCTAGGTTAGCATGTGCTTCTCGTCCTCGATGTAAAGCCACAATTTCAAAATTATATGCATTTCTAAATCCATGAAGCTCTAAGCTTTCAGGATATTGAAATTTGAAAGTGGCTCTGGAGATTCATTCATAATTTGCCGCTCTTGATCCGTTTTGTTACATTACGTTGGTTACTTTCGTAATTGGCTTTTTCATTTAGGCTCGCACTGAATGAGAAAAAGACACGAGGTTGATGGCATAAGCCCGGATGAATAAATGATAGTATTAAAAAAGAGGACATGGAAGGCAAATTTGAAATTTGCGACCAAGCAACGCTTTTTTTGGATATCTGTACGATAATTTCAGCTAATGTCGATTTTTGGAAATCGATTGACTGTTATTGCCTTCAATGAATTAGACTCAGCATTAAAATTTACTTAACTTCTAGATAAAGAGGGAGTTGCATTAATTGTCATGGCAACAACCAACCACATGCAATGGAAATCAGCTGTTTCTGTGAGTTAGGAGCTTAAGTAGGAGTTAAAAATATTGCAATACCCGGTCTTAGAAATAGATGGACGCTAACTCAAGTTTAAATTCCTATGCCATCACGGGTTTCTCGGCACATTTTTAAGAATATCAATAATAAAAAAACGCGTTGTAATTTTAGAGGTCTTTTAAGAACTAGACGTGTGAAACGTGGAGATTGTGACCTCTTTTGGTTGACCGAATTGTGGACTGGTGTTTGCAGACACGTCTTTCCACGACTTTGTCAACCACCCGAGTATGCTGGAGATAAAGGAACGGTCAGTGTTCATCCACATCGATGCTCCCGGCCACGAAGACAACGCGGGAAACCTATCGGACAGGTGAGTTGTCATGCTGACATATGGTATGGCAGCTTGTACTCTAGTATAGGCAGTGTGTAGTCTATAACATAATTTTTTTCAGGGGTTGGGGGAAGGAAATGTATAGTTCAACCACCCCTCGGCTGATTTTTTTTATCGTTTTATCGTTTTATCAGAATTCCATGACTTCACATACTTTTATGAGTCACCTTTAGTAAGTCTTCATTATTATTTTTAATATTAGAGCTAAAAAAAAAATTGTAATATTTTTCGAATTATTGTGAACCAAAATATTTCCATTAGATTGCTTTCTGATATTTTATTTTGAAAGGTCCGACTTTAAATTGTATGTCATCATTCTTTGTACGTCTTTTGAACAGAAATGATGCATTCTGTTGATCCCGCTGCCAGTACGGAGTGCTTTTTTACTTGTTTCAGCAAAGAATGAAGTTTTCAGTAGACATAAATTGAAAATATATTTTTGGGTTTTAAATACCTAACAATTCAATCACGTTTTATGTGCATATAATCATGTAAAGCAAGCTCCAATCATTCGTCCAATCAACCGTGTCGACATAGAGTCGGGGCTGGGCTTTTTCTGTTTGCTATATATCGCGGAGTAGTAAGGGTTGTTACGCAAAATGTATCTTTCTGGGATTGGATTATCTTCGTATGGATTGTTTCATGATTATATATGTATTATATAATTAAATCAAGGGTCGATTTTTCTTAACGCAACTTTTACCTGTTACTTTATGAAGGAGGAAATCAACATCTGAATTTAATATGCTGTGTTTCTTTTCTATCGGAAAATTGTCAGGAGTAGTCCTGACTCAGGACTGCTTTCACCCTTGATTAAGAAACGGGTACAAGTTGTGAAACGTTGAGAAATTTAGTTGTTCTTCACTAAGCATTCAAAACCCAGTTTAAATACTCAGTTTTTGTCAAAACCAGTGAAAGAAAGTAGGCATTAGACTAAAAACCGTAATATCTACTAGGTTAAGTCGGAAAATTAAATAAAACTTAACATTATTTTATGATAAAGGTAAAATAAAACGAGTATCATCTGCAAACTCGCTAATAAATATTTTAGCGTCAGCCATTTTTGATCGGAAGTTTAGCTAGCGTTTGTTTATTTAACTCACTAGCCGGATGTATAAATATTATATCATCAGATTCAATAAATAGTTCACATATATTTTATTTACTTTAGAAATTAGAAATAGCACAATGCACTGTAGATTAATATTTCCACATTTCGTTTCTAACAACGTATAAACAATCAAATGATTTTCCCAGTGGAATAATCCCTCCATTTGACATCGATTTGACAAATGATTGACTGGTCATGTCCTGTCCACCTCTAGCTTCGCATATCCCACCCTTCAGCAACTGGGGGAAGATATGGTGACCGTCCTCGACTTTCTGCACGTGAAGTACGTGATCGGTTTGGGTGAAGGAGCTGGAGCAAACGTCTTGGCGAGATTCGGCTTGGCGCACCCCAGTAGAAGCTTGGGTCTAATCCTGATCAATTGCACGGGCAGCGCTCTTTCGGTAGTCGAGAGCTTCAAGAGCAAGGTAAATACCAGACACATGAATCGACGGTTGCAGAGCAGACGTGCTTCACTGATCTACCAATGTGTCAACATTTTTTTTTTAAAGATTGCGAAATTCTTTGTTTGTGCTGTAAAATTCATTTGCAGGAATGATTTTCGTGAATGTTTTCAGTTTGATAACTGTGTGACTTTGTTTTCGGCAATTAACCTTGACAGAAACCTTCTCTGGCATCTGGAAGTTTTAATTAAGGGCTAAATATAAACATGATGCCATGCCAAAAGAATAGAACGTTCTAAGTTATCAGTCTTTTTAATTTTAGACTGTAAACGGTTTCAGGGAAGTTTGAATCTGCTAGAAAAATAGCGAAGCTAAACTTATTTTCATAACAATTTCTTGAAAAATAATGAACGTGTAAAACCACAAGTCTTACAATTAAAACATATACACCTCCTTGGCTACATCTTGAGAGTATCTACTACAGGGACCTCAACAGTGAAACAATGTTGAGGGCTTGTCTAGCTCTTATATCTACTCCAACATGTCTTATTTTTCTTTTCAGTTCTTCAACTGGAAGGGGACTGATGGTACAGTCAGCCAAAGGGCTGAAGACTACTTGATTTTCCACAAATTCGGTCATGTGAGTAATCATAGAAAGAAGAAACACCCAAAAAACTTATGTATATTCAAAAATCTATAACCGTTAACGTGTAAACATTTTGCAAAATGTCAATCGCATGCCCTTTTTCTATACGCTTTTTACCCCACCATTCATTTTTACTCCTCTTTTGATCCCAAAAGTTTACCGCATTTATAAACCCAAAAAAACTTGACATTACATACTAGATGAAGTTACCAGGTCCACTTCAATTGTTTTTAATTAACTGTAATTGTTCTCTCCCATCAATGTTGTGAACTTCTGCTTTTGACTGTCTGATCCACATAACAGAGTACTTCCTAATTCAACACTTGAGAAACTTAATTGCGCACGTTCTAGTTCAATGTTAGGCAACTATGTCTAACAACTGTGTATATCTTCTTGTTGCATCTACTTTATCTTGCTTGGTATTCGTGTTTGGTGTTGCATCTACAATGGACTTCAGATTATTAACGAGGTAAAGGAAACTGACACGTTAAAACATTATTAAAGGGTCTCTTTAATGGCTCTTTCACTCACGATTCACGATTAACGATACTATATTCATTTCATACATCTGGAATAATTTTCCCGTACATTACCTTACCTTACCTTACTTTACATTATATGAGCGTTAACTTGAAACTGTCTTCGCGAAGAATGGCTGCCAAATGACTACTTTACCGACAAAAATTGAGGATGATACTAGGTGGAGTCGCCGTCGTTTTGAGTGTTCAGAAATGTAATTTCATTGTTTCTCGCAGATACCTGAATTTGAGACTAATTTACACTTAATTAATCTTTATTGATGCTAAACTAAGCAATTTATACACATGTATCAATGTTTTGAGTCGTAATTATTTGGTTATATAGGTTTAAAAAAGGCAGCCGCAAGGGCCATCGGGTGGCACCTTCCATTAACACTTGTTGCCGGCTCTTTTGAGTAGAAAATTAACGCTGGCCCTCTGACCATACCTATAAAATCAAGGGAGTAACTCTTTGCTGTAGTGGGAATCAAACTGTACAATTTTAAACGAATTAAACGAATCAGATACGCAAAGCAGCATTGCATCATGTTAATTAACACAAATTCAATTATTTCTAGCTTAGAAACAATTCAAAAGATCATAAATTTGCACACAGCTTCAAATATTACTAGTTGATAAACACCAAATGAAACTTTTCCAATTATTCCGATCTTTGTCATCAAACTTTTCACGTTGAAACTGCTTGACGTTTGAAGCTCGATGCCGTTTCTGTGTCTAACGTGTTTCGTGTCCTACTCTAGCAACTCCTGAACGAGTCGAACTCCGACAAGGAAAAGGTCATGCAGGAGTTCCAATCCAGACTCCGTACCACGATCAACAGTAAAAATCTCAAGCAATATGTGAACGCTTTCCTCAAGTAAGTGTCTGTTATAAACTTTAAACTGTGCGCGTACACAATCTCTGAGCGTTTTCTTTACAAGGGTCGTAAAAAAATACTCATCGCCAGGAACATGCTATGAATTTTCAAGATCGACTATAAAAAATAGTGGTTATCTTTCAATTCGTTCTTAAATTGAAATACGCTGAGATAGTTATGTATATCCTTTTTGCCGCCTTTAAAAAATAACAGTCTAAATCAACGGCAATCTCTTAATCCATTGTCAAATTTGAATTTTGAATATGAAACCGAGAAGAATGAAGAAACGCGGCCTTCATACTTCTTGGAAATCTATAGATACAACGACTGTGCTCTAGTAAAAAAAATTTAAGGACTTCAGTTGAAACACTGATATCCCAGTGGTTTCTATTGGCTTCCAGTGGTCCACTCAGATCTCAAAGTGTCCGCTAACTGAAATTTCTTTGCAGTCGCAAGGACTTGTCGCTGAAGTCTTGTAAGACCGATGTGCTCCTGATCACTGGGTTGCTCAGCTCGTACGCGTCGGTCGTGGAGAAACTGCACAAGGACATGGACAAGACCAAGGCCACGCTGCTCAAGGTTGAGCGAGCCGGTGACGTTCTCTTGGAGGCGGTGAGTTGGAAAACGCATGGGAAATTGTGGGAAATGTCTCATGCGTCATATACCCAAACGATGTATATGCTTGGATACAGTGGACCATGGTTTGGAAGTTATGACATTGAATCTACAATTATTTTTCCCGGTAACGTTAAAATACTTCTGGGTGGTTTGTTGTTCTCGTGTCGGGAAGAGTTCAAAGTCTTTTATAACATTCATCAAAAAAACTTTTAATACTTTAGAGAAACGACGACTGATTTAAAAACAAAATTGCATTAGCCTTTGAGTCCGAACAGTGACCGTTTTGATGCATCTTGGTGTGAGGGTAAACATCTGTTAGCTATTTCTCCGAAACTTCGAAGAAATATTAAAAATTCGTTCATAAATTTATCACATTTCAAAACTAGGAATATTAAAACATTGTGTGGACACCATGTTTATTTCAGTCTGTTTGTTGTCACGATGGCAGCTCGTCGAAAGAAAACCAATAACGTAACACAGTCACGTATTCCAGACCGGTCTGATTTTTCTTTTGCCTTATAAAAAACTTCCTAAAGGGACCTTTTTGAAAGAAAATTTCTTTGTCAATATTGACACTGGCATCGTATTGATTGTCCACCCGCTCTCTTTCTGTTTTCTTAGCCTGATAAGGTGGCTCAAAGCATCCTGCTGTTCGCGAAAGGACAGGGAATGCTGACCTCTGTGACATTGCCGGGCGTTGAGAGGAACAGAACCTTCTCGGGAGGCTCGTTCGACGGCGAAGGCCGCCCAACAAGGAAGCTTTCTCGGGGAATGAGCATGGAAGAGTACGACAAGCCTAACATTCGACGACTTTCCGTTACGATTGCACCTCCAACACTGCCACCTACCAGCAACGGCACCGATTAAAGAACCCATCGTGATCACCAACAGTTCAAAATTTCGAAAGATACATTTTGTTGTCTCCGGATTTTCAAAGGTTGAGTCAACGTTCAATCACGTGGTTCAATGTAGCACGTATGCCTCGGTTCAGTATCACGTGGTTCTGGAGCAGGTTCAATGTTTCATTTATGTTTTTAACTATGTTAATTTGTAGACTTTTTAACTGCCTGGCATACTAACAAGAACCAATCACAATATTACACAATAGAGTATGCAGTAAAATTATATAAATATCGCTAAAGATTTTAATTTGAACCCAATAAGGGAGTAAAATGCTTTACTACGTATTGAGAATCTATCGTTATTTTTGTGAGGGGGTTTTATGTACATACTTCAAGAAAAAAAAACCTGCGGGAAGAAAGATACAAAAAAATATGGAAGATAAATGTAATACATGTTATTAATTGATTTTATAAACGATACTCCAGTGTATGTAAAGATCTAATAAAGTTGATAGAATGCCAGGTGTTTTTCATCCTTTTCGAAACACTACTCAGGATGTTGCTTTCAGCTTGGAACACAAATTTGGTCGTTGACCAGAAATATTCAGATTACCTAAGCTGAAGGTGACGTGCTACACATTATTTGTAATTTCTTTCAGTTGAATTCCTCGGAAAAGGCGGCTAAAGAATTTATTAAAGGTTAACAAAGGCATTAATTACATTTTATAAAGTCCTGTTTTACCAAAATCTCACCTTCTTGTTGTAGTGTGTGTTGTAACTATTGCCATGACGACTTCCAATCACATGCAGTGCAATTCAATTTGAGTTAAAGTCCAAATTATAGTTGAAACATTTGGTAAACCCTGCTAAAGAGCATCGAAATCGAAGTTTACTTTCGGTTTCAAACACTCGCAGCAGACAAAACAACATGAAATAACACAAATATTTGAACAGAGTTGGATGTATTTGGATGACCAGACAAGAACAAAACGGATAATCCGAAAAAATATTTGGTAGGATTCGAATGATTTAGCACAACTTCTCCACCTATGGACGCATATAGTGATCTTCCCTAGATTTTTTACTCGTCTGGGACCGGCTTGATGAGGACTTGAGTTATCTTGAACTTGAACTTGTAACGTGCGCATGAATTATGTTTATTGTCTTATTATGAATATATGTCGCCTTTACCATCTATATACATAAAATTATATAAAAAAAATAGCCTTCACGACCTTAGTTTATATGCGTCTCAGTTACAAAGAAGTGTGCTTAGTCAATACGAATTTCAGTTACATGATTTGCAGGTTAAAATTTTACAAAAATATGAAATACGAAAATTACAAATTTAAAATTGATAACAATTATAGAAAATCGGATTGAAGTTTAAAAAAAAATCAAAATTCGTCATTACTTAGACTTGCCCCACTATCACTTTCGCTTTCTACTGTGTTTGCGCCGACCTCTGCGTAGTCGTGCTCAAGGGTTGCCAGGTCATCCCTAGCCTCAGCAAATTCCCCCTCTTCCATTCCCTCGCCCACGTACCAGTGGACGAAAGCTCGTTTGCTGTGCATCAGGTCAAACTTTCGGTTCAATTTCGCCCACGCCTCCCCCATTGCTGTCGTGTTGCTAAGCATGGCACAGGCTCGCACGAGACGGGCGAGATCGCCCCCGGGGAAGACGGTCGGAGGCTGGTAATTGATTCCGACCTGGGAGACAAAAGGAACGAATTGTGAGAATCTGATCGGAGTTCAAAGAATCCTAAAATAGTTTTTTTTTGCTTGAACATATTTTTTTTAGGCTTACCATAGTTTAAAAAAATCTACTTTCAAGATGTATATTTTCGCGACTCCTTAATTCCAATTGCTTGGAGAGAAATTAAATTATATATCTGTCACATGGGACCTCGACTCTCGTATCTAGTAAATAAACCAGAGATTAATGTTTCCCAATCTGACAATTCCCCAACCTTTTTTAAACCAGGCAAAAAACGTCTAAGAACCGTGTGGCTCAGCATAAACTTGCTGCAAATGGAATGTGAATTTTGAACTGGTGACATAGTTCACATTTTTGCCAATAAAATAAAATTCCTTGCCCCAAAGTCGTCGTCCTCTTCTGATCGAGGAAGTTTGTCACTGGATAATCCCCCTAGAGTCATGATTGGCATTCTTGTGAAAATTGGTTTTCGTGAAAGCATGGGTAGAAGAAATGCCGCGGGAATCTTAAACTTTGAACAATCGTCTTACTTGAGATTTCAACGATATATACCAATGTGACAGAAGCGAATTGGGACATTAAACTCCAGTTCATGTCAAATGTAATAGAAATATCGATTCACAGCATTGTTTACGTTCAGTTATTTTAAAAGTGCTCTTTTCTAGAGTTGGCCCGAACTCAATAACAGTAATATTATCAGGTCGGTTAATGAGGGTCTTGTCCCTCACATTTGATAACGATATCCGATAACGATTGAACCGTAAATAGTATATTTTACCTGTTGTGTTACCAAAACATACAGTACGCTACAGGGTTGCAAATAGGTCAGTTTCTATTCAAGACTGTGATAGTGTTTGATCCATAGTTGGTAGGTGGTTGAGTCAGTAGGTTTGTGAATTGAACGATTAGAAAACATGGAACACAATTTGAAAGAGAGTTGACGTGTTGTGCTCGCGAAGAATGGCCAGAATTCGCTGTGTCAAATTCACCACGCTTCTTCACAAACTACAACAAAAATAAGAAATTTGAAGCATATTAAACCGGGTAAGTCCTTCAGCGTAAGATTTATACATAAATCAGCAGTCTGCAAACCACTACGTATCCCAAAAGTGCTCCATCGTGAAATTACGACCCCGTTTAAAACAGTTTGGACCTGCCCGCCCCACCACCTACAGACACTAGTTCTCTTGGACAGCTTAAAAGGAGTAGCAGTTGGTTAGAAAATAAAGGGGTGCGATAATAAAACACGGGAACGTTATTCTAGAGATGGTCTTACCCTTCGTCTTAGTAACTGAGATGTATCACCACCGGGGTGTTAGATTAAAGTTTACCTAGAGCTCGTACCTAGGGCTAAGCTTGGTTTAAATTAGGTTTAAACTTCAAATTCATGTTTAATTCTTTTCTGATATTTCGAACTGCTTCATTATACAAATACAAAAAAAAAACGCAAATTTACATTCAAATCCGGTATTAATTCAAGGAGTGTAGCTGTCTATATTTCTCCTTGTGCTAATCTCCGTTTAAAATATGAACCTAGATCAATGGAGGTTTATACTTTATATTTTAAACCGCTCTCCCAGTTCAAAGAAAATAGTATCAGGCAACCATAACCAGTGGTTAATTTCAGGGTGGACGCGGGTGGACGGCGTCCACCCACCTTTTTTTCAGAGTGGATAGCGTCCACCCACCTAATTATTTTCGAAATGCCTTTTCTTTTAATTTCGCCTTATCAATGCGCTGTTCTAATTTACTCAGTGTGCAGACGATACATCATTTTATTTTGTACAAACTTGCGATTAATAATTTGGACAGAATTCCTTCCGATTCCGTTGGTTCGGGCTAATGTTTTGGTCAAAAGATGTTAGCAGGATTGCCTTGGAATTCCAACCCCCAACTCCTCGTGTGAGCAGAGGCAAGCAACGTTAGTTGATCGATCTTTTCAACAATGGTATTAGCAGGGAAATTTAGGTTGACCGAGATAACCCGACTGATCTCAATTACTTAAACCACGCGCACAATATTTCCGTGAATTACCATTTCCTCTCCTTGTCCTCTCGGAAAGTGCCTTGTTGTTTTGAAAACACCCTGTCAGTCACGTGTACTGTTCGCTTCAAATTTGCTTAGAAATTTCCACAAATTGGAGGATAATATTACAAGTATTTTACTAAAACAAATAAAATTCGTTGGATTCACATTTATGAAGGATGGTTACGTCCTCTTCGGGTAAGTCTCATTTGAGTTACACAAAGTCTTTTTGCCGAAAATAAACCACAACTATCAATACATGATTCCACTTTTTACTTACAGAAAACAAACAGAGCTACCCTCCCCCCTCCCCCCCCCACCACACACAAATAAGAAGATCGTCAAGCGTCCACCACCTTTTTTTTTAGAAATTTACCACTGACCATAACGTATTCCTATATCACAAAAACATTCCCCTTTAAATAAAAACTCTGTGCTAAAAACTATATTTTTCTCGTTTTACGTTTGTTTGCCTAAATTTACTTGATTGACTTTTGCAAAATGTCATTTATTTAGAGAACATCAAATTTGTAACCTAAACCGGGCTGAAACCACGCTTAGCCTGATGTTTGTGAAATCGGCCCCTATAAGTCTTATTGGTCTTTGGTGGCAGTAAGAACAAGGTTAGGCAATGCCTAATGCTCGACATAAAATTGATTGACAGTGAATTGATTTTGTAAATTTAAAGTCGTCAAACTAATAAAGTCGTTACCTTGAATCCTGTCGGGCACCAATCGACAAACTGAACGGAGGACTTCCTCTTCATATAAGCGATCGCGGCATTGACATCTTTAGGCACAACGTCCCCTCGATAGAGCAGACAACACGCCATGTACTTGCCCCTCCGAGGGTCACATTTCACCATCTGATTCGCCGGCTCGAAGCACTCTGCCGTGATCTCGGCCACCGAAAGTCCCGAATGATAAGAGTGATCGGCATTGAGCACTGGAGCATATGTCGTAAGAGGGAAATGGATACGAGGGAACGGGACCAAGTTCGTTTGGAACTCGTTGAGATCGACGTTGAGGGCACCGTCGAAACGCAGCGACGCCGTGATGGACGATACTACTTGGCTGATGAGGCGATTTAAACTCTTGTAGTCTGGTCTTTCGATGCAGAGTTTATTTTGGCAGATGTCGTAGATCGCTTCGTTGTCGACCATGAACGTACAGTCGGTATTGTCCATAGTGCCATGAGTGGTTAATACAGCGTTGTAGGGTTCGACGACAGCGGTTGACACCTATCGTTATAGGGTGAAAGCATGGTTAGATTGTTGGGTATCAAACCTGTTGAATCCAGTTCAATCAGGGTTTAAAAATCTACTGGATGCATTTCGGGTACTGTTGCAGAAGATCCAGAAAGTTTAAAAAAAATACCAAGGTTTAAGTTACGCAGGAATCGAAAATCGATGAGTAGCCCTTTTATACTAACTAAGAAATGTTGAAGACTTCCTCAACATATAACATACAATCACAATCTGTCGTAAAATAAGTGCAACAAATATTCTTGTCAGTTTACCTGTGGTGCGGGATAGACAGATATTTGAAGTTTGCTTTTCTTTCCATATTCCTCTTTGAGTTTTTGCATTAAAAGGGATGTGAAGCCGGATCCTGTGCCACCCCCAAACGAGTTGAAGATGAAGAATCCTTGAAGTCCGCTGCACTGGTCTGTCAGTCTTCGGACGCGATCGAGGACTTTTGCTATGACTTCTTTGCCGACAGTGTAGTGCCCGCGAGCGTAGTTGTTGGCGGCATCTTCTTTTCCGTTGATTATTTGCTCGGGGTTGTACAGGTTTTTAAATCGCCCTTGGCGAACTTCGTCTGGAAGATTGGATTAAGAGAGAATTACTGACAAAAATAAAATGCGCAGTGTTGGTCGTATGGAGTCATTTCGTTCGAAAGCTTTTGGTAAAAGTGCCGGTTCCGAAACGGTTGCGGAAACTTAGACGAAAAATCGTATTACTAGAAGGTACTACACCGAATAGTTATTTCAGAAAAAAAGGCATGTCTTAAAAATTACCGTAGTTCACGAACATACTTTGTTCAAGTAGGTGCAATTCTAACAAATTAAGAAGTGAAAATCCTCCTGTTTGTCAAACGACTGTTTCTCTAAAAGCACACTCAAAACTTTCTGAAAGTTTGAGCGAAGGAAAAAATTACTGCAAAACGCGTAAATAAAATGCGTGTGTTCATACCAACTACTGTAGGCTCTAGATCAACTAGGACGGCTCGGGGAACTTTTTTCCCGCTGGCTGTCTCAGAGAAAAAGGTGTTGAAGCAGTTATCTTCAGAACGTTCGCTGTCAGGCTCCGAAGTTCCGTCAGGCTGGATGTCATGTTCCAGGCAGTAGAGTTCCCAGCATGAGTTACCTATTTGAACACCAGCCTGGCCAACGTGGATTGATATGCACTCACGCTGGAACGATGGAAAGTTGTGAGACTCTAAATCGCCTCGAGACGGTCGAGAATGTTCGAGTATCGACCACAGATAGCGCCAGCGTTGATGTCGCTGGGTTCGTTTCGAACGACTAACTTACCATTTCGCGCGTAGATTTGGAAATTCTCTAAATGAAAATTACACAAGAATTTTGATGAAGTTAAAAGGAGGGTGAGTGTAAACTACTAAAAATTTAAGTCATTTAGCCAAAAGATTTCTGAACTTCAGAAATAAATGTATGTTTTATAAAAAAAGAATGCAAGCCATTGTTGGCATTTGTCTGTTTAAGGTAACCATTCAGAAGACAGTGATTGACGTCATATTTACCTGTTGGTGGCATGTTGTTAATGCATTTTGTGGATTGTGTGATAATAATTAAGTAGAAAGAAAAATTGCTCTCTGATTGCTTTTTCACGATGAAATAACACTATATCGTGACGACTTATTCAAAGAAAAATAATGAATGAATGATAGACGAAGTTGTTCGTTTTCTGCTACCATAAGATTATTAAAGCAACGTCTCGATATTAGAGGTTCGTGTTCGAATCCCCGTCAAGCCGGTTTGTTTACTACTTGCTTGTTTACTGATCCTGATTTATAAAATGTTGTGGGAACATAACAAGTCTGGAGAAAATGCCCATCATTCTTAGTAAATAAGTTACAACGACCGGGTAACAGTCAGTTGGCAGTATGGTACGTCTATGTCACGCCATCAACAGTATTTGATTGATATTTTTAGACACCCATTTGCTCTCAAATAGAAAATAAATAATTTATTTTAATAGTTGTCACTATAGTAAGTTATATTTAAAGTATTCTGGAGTATGGACCTGGAAGATTGCTTGTCTAATGTTTCAGTCATCGCAACCAAGGGCATCGAGTGTGCAGTCGTTCTTCTTTATCGGTGTGAGACGACAGAAGCAAGCTGTCTGTGAGAGTAGTATGATGTTCAGTAGCTGACAGAGAGCGCTACAATTTAATTTTTGCAAAAGCGGTTGCCCTCTAAATTTTTAAATCTCATCCCCATCACTGTCATGGAAGCACTTTCTAGGAACCGAGATTTCTGCAATTAGCCGAGCATCTGCAGATAATTATTCACGATAGTTCGCGTTAAGCTATTAATTTTTTAGCCTTGGTTTAAACAGATCGTGTAAAACAAAGAAATAATAACTATACTTAATCAAATTTTGGTGGGCCAACTTATCTGCAGTTTATTACAGAAATAGCATTCGCCGAAAAATTGAAACGTGCACTTTTTTCGGCAAAGGTATTTCCTATTAATTAAAAACTTTTCTCGTTAGCTCAAGGCAGATGGCGATCCGCAACAACAAGATCAATAGTAAAAAATAAAGTGGGCATCCCAAAACTGGCAGGTAAATATAAACACGCCAGAAAACGCAAGGCAATCTACCTACAGTTTGTTGGAATGAAAAGGGAAATGTGCATTTGATTATTATCCTATTATTCTCAAGAAGTAACCTTCACCAAGCATTTTCTTTGAACGTCCATATAGGTTGTTTACGATCCGATACCAAAGCGTGAGCCCAAAATTGTTGCCTTGAGATACAAGTGGAGCTAGATATACAATTCGGCAGGATATTTAGGTGCTCTAAATAATATCTTTGTACCCCACCGATCACTTCTGATTTCAAAGACCGTGACCTAAATGCCATTCATCCCCATAAAAATCAGACCAAAGTTGTAAAATTTATTCAGGTAACCATAAAATTAAAAGGTATCTGCAGTTCTCCTAGCTATTTTGTGGTAAACATTGTCGTAAGGGGTGCCCTTTCGAGCCTACGTCCAGTTCGTGCGTACGTCAAATATAACCCACGCCAACGTCCACAGTGCGTCTGGTATAGTTGCATTATTTTTCTGAACATCTGGAAACGTGACAAATGTCGCTTTTGGTCATAACTAGGATTTCTCTCGATTATTTATCTGTCTGGCAATCATTGATGATGAGATTTAAGAACTAGACTAGACGTATACGTTTGTACCTTTTCTATGCCAATAATTAAACTGGTAACCTTCAAGAAACATTGAAATGCATCACACTTGTACAATTGCATTGCTTACATAAACCACCTGACGTGCATTTCCGATCTTTGCGACTAAATCATCAGTAGAACTAACTTTTAAGACAAGACTGTCTACCTGTCTCAAGGACTTTATCAGTTTATGTTTTTTTTGTTTTTTTACTACACCTCCCTAACAAAAGGGTCTTAGCACAACTCATAATGCACAGTTACTTTTCCTCCCTGACTCAAATGAATGATTGCAATCCTTGAAAATGACCAGAAATATTAAGAATTTATAAAAAAAAAAAAAACAAGGATAGCATTTCAAAGCCATTTATTTTATAGTCCTAAAAAACTTTTATTACTTGGCACACAAGTTTTTGTTACATTGCGACTTTTACTAGGAATTGTTGAGAAGGTGATAATTATGCTGCCATGCCTAAGATCATTAATCGTCGACATTTTGGTCTGGTTGCATGTTCTACAAGATGCAAATTTCAATTTCAATATAACCAATTATTTCAATTTCGACTCTTTGGTATAATACGCTAGACAAGATATTATCTTGTCAGTAATCTTAGCAAGTTCGGTGAAAGATTTTATAATATGTCGATAAAGGACAAGATGTGCTTGGCAAGTTAAACTGCGCGGCATCTCGTGTCTTTCAGAACCAGTGCTCTGAAGTAAGTAGATCTATGAATCATACATAGACTTTCTCATTTCACAAGATGAACCCCCCCAACAATACCTTTAGCTATTCGAGACTTGGTCTTTCTGTGTCACTATTAAACAAAAATCTATAATCTAGTGCATAGACATTGCATTTCAATGCCTTAATGTATCTTATTATTATAATCAAATTCATATGATCCGGTCGAAAGGGATAGAAATTATTGCGATAACACAATGTCAGTATAAACGAATCCCATGATCTTTGTTTAATCGCTAATTTCCTAGATCTGAAATCTGGGATAACATGACAAAAGACTATATTAAAAGACTATTATTAAAAGACTTCATATTATCTAGGTGATGGAAACGGGATCGACGAGGAGCACTTTTAACCCAAGACCAATCATTTTATACAAATATCTTGTTTTATTTTAGATAAGAAGGTACAAAACGAACATTTAAAATGTCACATTTTAGAATGAAAATTTTCCGTAAATATAAAAGTATATAGTTTTACTATTATTTTAAATACACAATCACACAGCAAATCATCCAATTAATATAAAAATATTGCTCGCTCATTCAACACTCATTCAGCGATTTGTTGTTTCTTAGAAAATATCATACATATTAACACACATATATAGAAAAACTTTGTTTCTTATGATAAGCGCAAGAAGTTGTGTTGTACTACAGTAAAATATCAATCGTAAGTCTTCAATCCCACCCAATATTAAATCAACATTATCAGAGTGATATAATTCCAGCAAGAAACGAATTTGTTGTTTCCGATTTTCGCATCTCTATAAACGTTGCAGCATCGTTTCAATCTCATGTTTCAGCTAATTTATAATAATTAATGTTTGGCAAATAGATAAATGTTTCTTTGACATGTCGAGTTATACCAACCGATGTAAGTACCAATTAACTCATCTCCAATGTTTGGCCCACCCTCACCTACTGACTACAAAAGAGCGTCGCCGGCGTCGCCGGCGTCGTCGGCGTCCTCGGCGTTAAAACAAAGCCAAAGGTATCGGGGGGCAGAGCGACGCACGCCGGATATAACTTGATTTCCTCGGGATTCTTTGTCGTTACGTGGTAATGTTGGTAGATGGACGAGATGAGTACGAACGAAAAGCTCTGTACTAATCGCTGCCCGATGCATGTTCTCTTCCCGGTGCTGAATGGAATGAAATGCTCTGGTTTTGTCACTTTGCCTTCAGCCGAGATGAATCTTTCCGGCATGAACTCCTCCGGTTTGGTCCAGTATGTCTCGCCCGTGTTCAGCTCATAGTTGTTGATGAAAACAACCGTACCTTTCTCGACATGATATCCTGTAGACAGACAGAGCAAGAACACCACATTAACAAACCTGACAGTGACGTCTGACACTTTGCTGTCCCTTTATTTCACACGATAAGGACTCTTACCTGCGATTGAAGTTTCTTGAGTAGCCACGTGTGGCACGATCGGCGACGAAGATGTCCGCAAAACTTCCAGAATTGTGGCGTCTGTGTACGGCATGGCGGGCTTGTCGAAAAGATTGACATTCCTCTCTCCCCCTGTGACAACGTCAACCTCTCTCTGGATCTTGGCAGCAACCTCAGGATCTTTAGCTCCCATAGCCAAAACCAACATGACGAGGTTGCCAATAGCCGAGTGGCCGCCCAAGAAGTCTTCCAGTGCGAACAAGATGTGATCCCAGCTGAGATTTAAATCGTCTTCCAAATGCATTAGCAGGGCGTCGGTGAAGTCTCTGGGCTCGCCGTTCACGTCCATTGTTCGTCGATGTTCTTCGATGATGCGTGTCAAGATAAACTGGCGAATTTCTGTTGCCCACGTTGATAGTTTCTTCATGTGACTCGAGTAGGCCGGCAACAGCCAAGGCAAAAAGTCAACAGCGTACCCCTGGTTGATCTCCCAGAAGATCTCGTCGAATTTACGCGTGATGTTGCGGAAGCCGACGTCATCGTACCCAAATCGAGTCGAGCACATGTACTGTGAAAACATATTTGCGCATGCCAGTTGGATGAGGGGTTTGATTTCTATTGTTTCACCAGGACGCGCTATGGTTTGGGTCTTCAGCTCTCCGAGGAACTCTGAGATTTCTGCAGCGCCAACGCTGTCTAGGTTGTCGAAGTGGATGGACGCAAAACGAGGTGAGCAGTACACCCGAGCGATGCTGCGTCGGGTTTTTTGCAGGTCGGACCAGTCGCAAAGGGCCAGGGCTGGAACAGAGACAAGTCGTCAAACGTTAGTAATTTATTTTGGCATCGTAACGAGAAAGGGCGTGGGCCGGCACGTACCCTGCTACTATCAAAGAGCACCTACGGAAAGTGTATTAAACGCAGACATAATTTTCCTCTGAGTGCTAGTACATATTGCCGAGATGTTGAGACAATAGATCATGGATCGAGGGTTTTGGGTTTTGGGTTCGCTGACGAGTTTCTAAGATCAGGTCACGGTCAAGGTGCGGCTGGTTAACTCGCACTGACCGATCCATAGGTATAATGAAAAGGACAGTGGTGGTACAACTCTAGCAGAATTAGCATGCTCATCTTACAAGTAATAGGGATCGAGCGCGAATCAAGTGAAATGTTCTAGATTCTTTGAAAGTATGAAGGTTACCAAGTCAGTGGTACGACATACACTTACATACGAACATAACCGCCTACCTACTATCTTCAATTTACTACTGAGCATGTCTACGCGATAATATGTAACACGGTTATTGGTTGTCAATGAAAGTTCATTCATAAAATTATCACAACTGCCCCCCGGCTCCTTGACCTAGGTAAAAGAGTGAGCGAGCAAACACGACGATTCATTGATTACCAACCGAATCGATCGTTTTAGAACTATGACGACATAACTAAGGCATAAGATACAATTGTTTGGAATTTATTTTCTTGAAAGTCATGCCAATTTTAACAACAAAATAACGTTTTCGCATTTTATTTTATATATATTTTTGTTTTATTGACACAGTTTGTGTGACAAAGAGCTAAAACGTATTGCTAGAACCACACACCACGTCACAAAAATGACTGGCCAATTCAGACAAGCATGCTTTTCAATTCAAGCATCCAATTCATGCTTGTGGCATCCAACATGAATTAAATAAAATAACTTGAGGACACAAAGCTGCAAAAGAGTTTTTACTTTTTAGGCTCGATGGTGTAGAACTTAGGCCTAGAAGTGTAGTAAACAGTAAACAAAAGGTGGGGCTGAATCGCGGTGAGCTGCGTGCAGTGAATTGGGTCGAATGAAAGAGCTGCGTGTACCGCTCCGCGCGTTCATATCTCCCTGCAAGCGCTCGAACCGAACGCGGCCAGACGCAAGAACCAGTGGACATAAATTTGCTGCAACGCCTCGCGAAGGCCAAGGGCACCGCGATTCGCCAAACCGTTAGCAATAATGACATAATCTATAAACCACTTCGAGTCAGGAACCGTCGCCTCCTTCCTCACGTAATTAAATAAGTATATAAACAAACCAGGTGTGCTCTTTCGCTCTTACGGAGGCATGTGCCGTTGGTATTTGCATACTTTTTTTCTACCTTCGACGGTGTTGATGTTTAGCAGAAATGACAGGGAAAGTACACGGATAGGTATCGGACGATTGAAAGTTGCTGAATTGAATGCGCTGTGCATGATAATCGACTTAATCGACTTTTCATCGTCATCTTTGGGGTTCGATTAAGGATGAATTTTGTGGACATTATCGATGGTCGCGTTTTATTGGCATTTTTTTGGGCACAGTCGGCGAAAACGTACATAGGTAGAAGAGAACTTCGCAATTAACACTAATTTCCTTATCGGTGTTGTAAAACAATGATAACATAATATTAATAAGATGACTTAATGGAATTCCTCGATCATATTTTACCTGATCTCATCAGATATGCAAAGGGAAATAAGTAGGCTATGGTGCACGTGATTCAAACAAACGATATTTTTTATCGAGCAAGATGCAGATGCAGCGAAACGGAATAAGCTCGAAAACAGATCGCTGCATAGACATCTGGTCTCCAGACAATGATGTTTGTTTTCGTATACTGTTTTCCGAACTGGAAATTCAACGTAAAGTAACCTTCAGAATTTTTCCTCAAGTTAACGAAACCTATCTGTTATATAAGTTTTTACAAATAATCTATCGCTCAATTCATCTGCTATCGAATTGCAACAATTAGATCAATTCAAATCATTGGTCGCAATTTAAACTGCCTTCGCGTGATTTTTTCAAGGAAATGCGCCAAAAAAATATGCTGGCATCGAGTGACTGAAGTAAGTAGCAATAAATCGCAGTGGACGGATGGACGGACGGTAGCTGCGCGAAAAGGTGTGCTGCGCGCGGCAGTCGGGGCGTCCCGCGCTGCGCATAGCAAACATGCGGCGCGCCGGAATTTCGAAGAACAGGCTCCGTAGCTGCGCTTCCGGGTGAAGTCTCACGTCTCGACCTTTTCCAGCAGCCCGGGCCGGCCCGGATTCATACACGCCGATTTTATTAATTCAAAGTCAATTTCAAGGATATAAATGCTTGTTAACGAGTGTAGTTTGATTTGCTACGGTAGCCTAATTGTCGATAGTGCGAAATCGCAACAAGAAATTAAAAGGTCCGCAGCTTCAGGTTTCGTTTTTTTATTAGTTTTTGACTTTAATTTATTATTGTAAACAGGAGCACTGTTATCGATCAAGGTAATTAGCCTCCATTGTAAACTTATAGATCTTTAGTTGGGCCATTCCTGTACTTAACGACTGGTTACGTTTGTAAAAACCCAATAGCTTTGAGAAATGATACCTGAGAAATCCGACAAGCAAAGATCTTCTAAATATACCGAATCGTGCGCAATATAAGTCGCTTAGAGACTGATGAAATTACAATTAAAATACCTGCGAGTGGTTGATGCAAGCCGAATTTTCTAGAAGATGGCATGCATTTCTCCGATTAAAACGATTATATGATAACCTGGCTTACACATGAAACTTCTATCAATTCTTGCAGAGGACTTTAAACATCGCTAACAAATAATTATTGACAATGTTTCAATATTTATTTCGTAGTCATTGTTTTATTCGCACCGTAATCAAAACGCAAACACAATCGGAAACTTGTCACAAAATACATACCGTCACGTCCTTCAAATGCATTTCCGAAATATTAAACTACAGTTACATGCAATTTACAAGAATTTTGTTTGTAGTAAATACTGTAAGTAAGGTTAATTGGCATTAATGTCGATAACCGAGCGGACTTACAGTTATTGCGGTCACCGCCGAAGAGCAGATGGAATCGGATGAAGTCTGGACGTCCACCAAAGTGCGATCCCTTTGAGATGAGCACCTCCTTGATGAGACTGAAGTTGTTGACGACAATGCAAGGGACGGCACCCAAAGTGATATTAAATACGTCCCCATAGATCTTGCTCAGCGCCGTAAAAGCCTTGAACGGGGAGTCGTGCTTGCCCAAAAGATGAAGACTGCCGATGATCGGCCAAGGCTTCGGTCCCGGTGCTCGTATCAGAGTCTTTTGCTTTTCGATTTTATCGATTGTCGTTGCCGCCGTTGCTTCTTCTTTGCGCTTTGATAATTTGTGTACGAAAAGGAACGCGAAAAGAAGCGCAGCGACAGCGACTAGCGCAAGTGTAACTAAGACGGCCATTGCTTCTCGTTGGTCTGAGGAACCCACAAGCCAAGACTCGACTGAACTGCACGGAACCGAGCGGTGACAAGATGTGGACGAAATGGGCAAGATGCACCCCTCTATATTTGACAAGAGACCCCCTCCACCCCTCGGACTTTTCCCGACGAATACACAATTTATTAACACCATTCTCAAAACACACACACCCGCCATCCAACCCCTTTACGTAACCATCACTTGCAGCCAATCACAGATTATCGGTGATCCCCTTTCCCCTACTTTGATTGCCCCCACCCATTGGTGTTCCACATAGTGAAGCACAGACTGACCAGTGTGCCTTGACCATGATCGCTCGCCGCTACCCCTTCTCAGTCGTCGACAACGTCACTTCGCGTGCCCCTTGCGACGCCTCCGACGACGCCGCCATCCACGCAGTGCGACGCCCGGCCGGCGTCGGTACGCGCACGTGGTCCATTCACTCGACGCTTCGCCAGGCGTCGCGACGCACTGCAGCCACCGAAGCAAACACCTTGCCACCGCAAAGTAGGGATAATTTGATTGATGGTAAGACCTAGAGTTTGATCAGCACAGTACCCTGCTCCTCCCATATTTCTCTTCTGATAATTCCTAGATAAAGGGAGGAGTGTGCCTCGTCTCGTAGACAAGCGTTCGTGCCTATAATGACTGTCAGTCTCGCCGGTAGCGTCACCGACGTTTCCTCCCTGTTACTGGCGGTCCACCCTGCCCCCGTGCCCCCTCCCCCTTCATCGTGGTACCGCGAGATCCCCCCAACCCCTGCGTCGACGGCACTCCCCGCCCGTACGTCCGTCGGCCGACCTTACGCCTCTAGCCACAAGCAGTGCTAACTCGTTACCGATCACAAATCTGTGTTGCTGAACTGTCAGCTGTGCGGTCGGATCAAGAAGCAGCGTCCCCGCGAGCTCACGTGGATCGTAATCACCTGCTGCTTGATAACACCGAGAGTGACGTCACTGAAAATGGCGACCGGTAAGTGCTTGACGGATACTTGTTTTTTTGGGTACGGGCGCTAGTAGTATGCATGCACGAGCAGGTATTGCGGGAGATGGTACAGGTTGCGCTATGACCATAAGCATGACTTGGAGACCAGAATTCTATACGCAGGGTATTTTCTGTCGACTTGACCACAATTGCTGGGTAAATCCAGTTTGTTTTTTTAAGGGAAGGGAATTTGCACGTAAAAAAATTGCATTGCATACGTTTGTAGATTTGGAATCGATAGGAAGTCCGCATTGATCATAAGAAGCGTCATTGCCGCAGAGAAGGATATAAATAGGCAATCAATAGACCTGCACTGAACTTCGGGTTTATTAAGTCACGTGGCTCTAATCGTGCACATTTCATCAGAAATGCATGAAAATATCTTTGTCCTGTTCCCGTGGGGTGCACTGCGACGTCAATTCCGATGTAGCATAACCGGAAAATGGTTGTCTAAACTCTGACAACAACTCGTGTTTTCGCTTAAAAAAAGCGAGTCGAGACAATGAAAATACTTCGGTCGGGGGTTGCTATTTGGCACAGACCCCAATTTCGCCGGACAGACAGCCTTTAATAGTGTCGCAGACAGGCACAGGAGACAGGCGTCTTCGCTTTAGTCCTTTTTACACTATGGTCGATAGCTTTCCTTTTCTATGGCCAATAATGACGGGATGCGATCTCCGATTCGAATTCACAGCGCATTTTATCAAACCGTTCAAGTAAACACACCCCTAAAGAACACAACAACTTTCATTTATTATTGTTTTTCGTTTTTTTAATATCTATCATAATTTACTCTGCTGCCAATATTTATAAATTAGATGATTAAATGATGTGCTCAGAGCTGAATCACAAACATCTAAAATGCAAGACGGCAAAAAATCGTGTTATGTCTGTGATCTTCGTTTAAGGTGTAACAGAGCAACACGTGTGTTAGTTCGAATCACTGCAGCTCGCCGCAATGCGAATTGTTTTTGTTATTTAGCTAAAGTGCTGATTTTGTGCCGGCCGGTCGGTCGGATGGTCAGTCTCGTCGCACTGTTCTCGTCGCTGATGCTAGCGAGCAGAATATTCTGATTGTTCTCATGAGTGCTGACTGGATTACAAAGAAATCGCTTGAATAGCAAGCGTCTAGCTATCACAGGATGTGTAGCACACGCACTTTTCGGGAAGCTGCCTTGGACCAAGGTTTATGTAATGCCGACCTAATAAAAAATCAAATGGACAATCAGCATCAATTTTTAAATGGTTAAAATGTAGGTGTAAGTTTTTTCGATTTTATGGGCACAAAACGATCGGAATTTAAGATTTTTTAATTTAATGTGGAGTTTGACAGGCTTATTTAATGAGAAAAATGTAGCTTGATAAAACATGACAATAAAATTCAAAATTTTAATAACAAATAATCTTACATTGTTTAAGTGTTGGTAAAATAATACAGATCGAAAATGTTCTCTTCGAATATTTTATTACAATTATCACGACTAATCACTGCACAATGTGCACTCAATCACGGAATCGAACCCCGGTCTCTGCCTTCTGCGGGTGTTGCACGTTTCTATAGTAGGTTTTAGTGTTTATAATATTATACATTTTTATAAATGTTCTGCCAATCACAAGAAAATGTACTTCAAATAAACATTAACACCACATCTATATTTATATATATTGATATTTGTTTTTATAGTAGGTACCATGTCTAACTATTTATAATGCTAATGATGATGAAGCAGTCAGTTTGTAGATACTGTCTGCACTAAACAAACGTTATCTTTACCAACAACTCAACCCTTAACTTTGACCTACATATTACAATGACTGCCATATAAAATAGCAGAAAGTGTATAATTGTATTCTGAAACCTTTCATCTTCGCCGATGCTTTTATACGGGTTTAATAGAGTAGAGTCTGACACTATTGCCTTGCTAATGACCGGCGCAACATTGATTTCAAGTTCCTATCTCTTCTACCGACAATTGAAAAGAAACTGCTTGCAAAATATTTTTCTTTACCAAATCAACAGTGCAGATTAGTATGAACTAACAATGGTGATGGGAAGAGAAGACAAACGCTAAGTGTGCAGAGTCGCGTTGATGGATGAGCGTGCGGGGGGACATGCTAGTTCTTTTTAAATTATGTGAATTTGTCTCAAGGCTAAGTAGGTAAAAAGGGGTAGGGGTCGTGAGGGTCTCTTCTACTGGTAGGCACTTTACAAACATTGGCATCTTAGAGCCAATTTTAAAATGTCCGGTCACAGCCAATTAGATTTTTATGTTTTTATGTTTTTTTTTGTAGTGCAATTGTAGATCTTGCTTTGCAGGTTAAACTCATCAATTAACGACAAATTTGTGTCGTTGAAACAAAGTACACATAAATTCAACGTCGCGTGAAACGTTTTTATTATTCAAATTCTCCTGGACGCCACATTTTTTGCTTGCTCCAATGCGCATGGTTCTGTGAGTGAAATTAATACCCCGTTGCTCGATTTTGGCGGGAAATCAGACACGTGCACACGTTTCTTTAGCCGTTACAGATGAGTCCGGAATGTCAGCTCATGTCCAACTCTGCACGTTAACCTATATCTCAAGACAGTCATTGATTGACCTTGGAGTAACAAATGTAGAGCAATATGAGGTAGACAAAATGTAAAATAATTCAATAAATAAATAGGATATAAAAGAAGCAGACGTCCGACATCGAGTATAGAATAGGAAATCGATCTGTCTGCATCAACGAGCTTGTCTGGGATTGTTCGAAGAAGCGGGCGCTGTGACGGTCTAACTCCTGTCTGTACGGTTGAATATGTCATGGTCATCCTGACGCGTCCTGACTCGCTCCTGGCTCGATCCTGACTCCCTCCAAGTCGTTGAGGGCCAGTCTTCGTGAGGTCACGTTGAAGTTCCTCTTAAGAGCTTGACGGAGGAACCATCTGGATATTGACTGCGGTTTTTTTAATTATGAGTTTCAAAATGTCTTCCCTTGTATCGGAATCATTGCATTTAGCTTCCATCTTAAAAAAGCAAAAAAAAAATGTGCGTTGGCATGAGTATCTCAGAGCTATAAATGGGAAAGAGCATCAGAAGTGTGACAAAATCATCCCGCAGAGGAATTCCGATCTCGCGATTGATCGTTTTTCGGAACTCTCGGCCACGGTCACCCGTCACGCAGCGCTCAACGTCTGGGCCAGGGCCAGGGTGACCCTGGCCAAAAGCTGCTCCAATATTCGGCTGGCCCGGGGTGAGGGGGCTAAGGGGGACCACTCGTTCGCCGCCCAAGACTCACACACACACACATGCACGCACTAAGACGCTGGGAAAATTAAACCTGTCAAGTCGGTCCGAGGGTGATAGATTACTAATACGTTATATCTCTTGCTACCAAATGCGCGTTGTACAACGAATATTTTCGACAGGACGTTTTTAATAAACAAAATCTATTGGTCTGGCCATGGGCCTTGGTTACACTACATCATCAAGTTTTAGGGGTATTTAGTTATTCAGAACCGATCTCCTCATTCATCACTAGTTACCAGACGATTGCCGAAAAAACGAATTTCGGACTGGTTTATTAGCGAATAGAAAAAGCAAGCAAGTTTTGATATAGGAACCAATTCGCCCGCTGTGCAGGCTGGCGCGAATGCAGAATAGCGATCACACAATGCTCTCACTCTTTGGCAACATTAATGCCCGAAAATGTGGACCGGTTAGTCAGTTGGCGTGTCGTAGACATCTTTTTCGTACATAGGTCCATCATGAATGCAAACTGGTCCTTAAACCCAAATTGAAGACATGAACAATATTTTGCCTGTTGACCACCCCCTGAGCGTGCATGTGCAGTTTTCGTGTGCAGACGACGGTGCAGTGAATCCGTAAACCTCCGACAGCGCGAGATGTCAGCATGCCCCGAAAACTCGGTCTGGCCCGACATGCCATTCCGATGCAACGCTACTTCTTTTTCAAAAGGACCTTCAAAAATTGTCTGGACCAAAAGATCCCCCCTGCCGTCACCACTCACTTGCACGCCATGCACTAAAGCGGAAATTCACCGCCTCAATTTTTTTCTGGGCATGTCTAGAACGTTTTCTCGGCGAGACAAACTGTCTTACAAAACGGACACTGTTTTTGTCTTTAGCAAATCACAGTATAATCCGTTTACGTAAGGTGGCCGATTGACATTTTTAAGAGAGCGAATTATTCAAGAATTACTTATGGTGATGACAAAGAAATTGTCAAGATCACAGGGGCGATTTCGCATAATCAATCCACTGTTATGACGATAGTCTGTTGGCCGTGAATTTCCTTATTCATTCTGTGATAGCTGAGGACAAAGTAGATTAGCTTTTCGAGTTCACATCAGATCCATCAGAGCATTCATGACGCATGTAACTGGAAAGATCGAGTCCCTCTTCGATTAGACACCCTCAAAATTTGTGCAGCTGAAATCACTTTTGCAAAGCATATTCATCTGCGTGCCAAACATAGGGAAAAGACATAATCGAAACCCAGCTTACTTATGCTTTTTATTATCCATTCAAACCTTAGGACCAATCAATTCTATCAATTCGTCGAAACGAGCTCGATTTTCCGGTATGCTGTCGCGATTGCTTGTGTATGTCTGTCGATCTGTCTACTGTAAGAGACGCAACTGACTGATTGGCAGGCCAGCTTCCTCGAGACAGGAGCCGGCCGTTTCATCTGTGGCCCATCAAGCACCTGCCGTGACTATAAAGGTTCCTCTGCCAAAATTATCATTAATCTATCACTCAAATCGGTGCTTCACAAGTGTGAGATCACAGCTTTGACTTGTCCGCCTAATAACGCTTCAATTCTGACGCCCCAAATATTGAGTTATGGGCGTAATAAAGTTTGAAATGCCCAAATTAGTTGCCCACTTTACCGGCGGGCCACTTGCCTAGCCCGGTCCTAAACGATCTCATTTTTTCGGTAGTAATATTTGGTAATTATACGATACTGGTGTATTTTTCATGCAAATTTGTTGTAGTTTGAATGTTAAGAGGTATAACGCAATTAATTTTGGTCAAAATTTATTCAAAAACTCTCTCATGGAACTCTCTCTCATAGTACAAGTTTCCTTGTTCAAACTTTATACGTCAAAATATGTGAAGAAATGATATGTTTTGTTTATTTCTCAGTGTTTATTTTTAAAAATAATAACTGAATAGTTGGGGTTGACACCAAAGTTCCCGTTCAAGTTTCCCGGTATGCAGCGATAGTTTGGCCGTGACAGAAGACACTTCTCATAAAACTGGAAATTTCCTGACTTGCACTTCCAGAAAATGCGGTCAGAATAAAATAGATTATACCTTTATAATGCGGGGGTTAATTAATAATAATCCCAGCTTCAGTTATTCGCAATCAAATTTGGTGCAAGGTGTCTTGTACTGCTGTTTCAGATCGCGAATGATACTGAAATATTTGCGTTCTCGTCATGTAAGGACTGCCCTATTTTCCCGAAACGAAGAAGTAATGAATAACCCAACTGTTCGCAAACATGATCCAGACATAGTTGGTGCCCGTACGAAATATTTCCAACATAAGGGCACATGTCGTCCTTTGGGGCATTTTCCTACTTGAACTGAGTCAAAACGAAGCTTTTCTGCTACTATGAAACAAAATCCAACACGGGGCTTGGCTATTCACCTGCACTCGATGTCACGTATTGTCAACCGTGTTCGCTATTTTCTGCCAGAAAATAAGACAAGTAGCTGCTTAAATAAAGGGAAACTACCCCTGCGCAAATGTAATTCGTGACTGGAAACATCTATTGGTCACTTTTCACCTTGGATCGCATTCGGTGATCCCGATTAATTACTAAATCGCACAGAATTGTTTATTTTTAGTAACCATACATTTTTTAAGTATCTTTTTCAGCACTCGCAAGTGAGAACCTATACAAATGTGTGCGATACAGAAACATTCGAACTGTTAATTTTTTCAGGCCCCTTCCTTTGTGTTGGGGGAGGGGGGGGGAGGGGGGCAACGAAAAATCTTGCCCCCGGGCAAGATTGTACACCTAGTTACGCCACTGCAAACTAGAGAGATATAACGAAAAAATGTAAATGATAATGTTTTAATGCCAATGCACTTTTTGCTATAGCTGTCATAATTGTGTCACCCCAAGACTGAATGTGATGAAAACATCTATCGGGCCAGACCCGCACACAAACGAATATATCTTAAGAAAACTGCAGACAGTTGGAACAAACCAGGCCAAAAATAAAACAAGCTAACAAGTCGTAGCATAAACCAAAGTCACTTCGCAAGTAACTAGGAGTAATATTTTATTTGAAAAAAAAGTTCGTGTATTTGCCAAATTCAATGTCATGCGTTTAACGTCTGTCTAGCCATTGGTTCAAAATTGGGAGGCCTGAGCTCGCCCATGGACCAGAGCGGGGGTAGCAGGTGGTACTTGCTACGAGCATGCGAAGTAATTGCCAAAACCAAACCAGAGTAATTGTATCACAAGAACTAGAAGCGGGCTAACGTGTATTTCGTGTTATTTATTGCGTTTAGCTTCAGCAGACGTTATTATTCGATCCACACCAAAAATGTACACTGTCTGGGGGTCTTTTTATCAACGTTAACCATCAGTACACCGAAATTCTCACGGTGCTTTCAACGAAAGAAATCAAATGTGCACGCACTGTACAATTGCGTGTCTGTACTGTCTGCAATTGTAATGGTTGATCTGCCAGACAACGGACCAGTGTCCTGCTCTGAGGAAATTCTATCCATATTTCCATGGAAATGTGAGACGGCAGCCATCGCTCGGAAAATGTCCCGTTTGTTAAAGATCAATTAGAGTCGGCTGAAATTAAATTTTATTGTGAACTGTTCGTTTTTTTACTCATCAAAAAATCTGATGTATTCCAAAGGAATGATGACGAAATAGTTTATTATCATTTTATACATGAACTATTAAGTAGGTCATTAAAATGTGATCAATCTCGAGACTTGTACCTATATACGTGCAAAGGTAAAGGAGTTTTTGAAAAAGCTAAGAAATGTTTTTACAAAAGTACTGCTCATCTCAGCGGTGGTCACACCCCAAGGGCTGATAAAACACGTGTAACAATTTGTTAAAATCTTTTTAATTAACACCGATCGACGTTTACAGTTATTGATAGACGCAATAAAAAGCGAAAATTAGCGAAATTGTTTTCTAGTTTCTGTTGAATGCAAGTGCGATCTTTTGCTAAATAGCGCCGATGAGTCAAATTTGGACTGATCGTTTTGTCGCCGCAGAATTCGACACCACCACACATATATACAAACTTGTTTGTGTGTATTTTAACTAGGCTAATCCAGACTCGTTTTGATCAAACAAAGGTGAATGGACAAGTAAAATTTTCGGCGTTTTGGACCCCGACCTAGCCCACGGTGCATTATCATATTAGGCATGTTAGGTCGATGCATCCTGGCTTCCAGAAATTCACTCGGCAATATTTTTTGGCAAGTTACTCTGCGCGTGTTTTTTTACTTTGATGAATGTGTTACAAGTTTTCGGCAGCCCCCCTTCCCGATCGGTTGGCCATAGGTGGGCCAAGCCAAAGGAACCAAACGCTTTTTAAAACAACTTTTTAACGTATATAAAACAGCATCTTTGATGGGTTGATGGACCGACACCACCGAAATTTTGCCGAACAAGTGGCTGACCTCCGTTGAGATGGTCAGTGGTTGGGCCGCACGATGCGCGAAAAAGATAAATGGTTACCAGTTTTCGGCGTCTCACACCCCGGTCCTAGCTCTGTGTTGGACCGGGCAGGTTTTTTCACCTGAGATGCACCATATTTTCGGCAATCTGAATCAGATATGCATCGACCATGGGCCTTGGCCCGCATAGGAACCTGAATAGACTGTGTCCTGCCTCACATTCTTAGGAACAATGATCTCACTACTTGTTCCTCTTATCAGTTTCCTTTTCTTGGTGTCTTCCTGGAAAACTTAGCTTCTGTTTAAGGATTGGCTGGAAGATTTTATATGGTTTTTAGATTAATTCCTTTTTGTACTTTCGTTGAGCTAGCCAAAGTGACCAGAGAGCGAAAAGAACTTGCTGATCCACCTTCTTCGCCTTAACAGAAACGAATCAAAGGACGCTACGTGCAAATTTTTGCCTGATGTATTTATAAAAATGGCTATTAAAATAGCGCGTTATCTCCTTCAGGCCACCTTCTAAGATGCTCGTTAGAGAATCTCAACAATTATTGGACACCAAGAGAGTGAATTACAAAATTATGTATGACAAAAAAAACACGAAACTGGCCCGACTCCACGCACTTCAAATTTTTGTCTCACGGTTTGTACATTTCGGTTATGATTGACTGGCGTAAAAATTCCTCACGTGGTGTCTGAAACTATCTTAATATTTAATAAGTAATAAAAATGCTAACTACGCAATATTTCTGCGTTCCAGGTCCTAAATCGTGTACCAAAACGTGTGCGCGGCCGCGCGTTAATAAGCGTCTGCCCAAAAAATACAATGCACTTGCAAAACAAGTTCTTCCAAATAAACAAGTTTAGTTATTGATTGTGTTATGAGTTTTCGGCAGCACACTCCCAAAATGCTGAATTAATTTCGGCCATCGACTGAGATTTATGACACGCTATGTCGAATATTGGTGGACCCCTGACAGCGACAGAAGCACGCTAAAAAGTTTGCTTCGAAACAGGTTCATCACAAGGACTACTAATTCATTTTTAATTTCCCCCAAAAATTATTCGAAATTTTGGGAGCGTTGGAGATGATGAAGGTGGCTAGACATCTCAGGTCGACGCTCGCGATGCATCAAGCGATTTTGTGTTGCAAGAATTCCCATTTCTTTGCGTCGACCGCATCTTGGAGGTTCCTGATCATTGTGGTGCAAAAAGCATCTTAAAAAAAATCTTATGTGAGGTGTAATTTCTTCCTCGCTTTGATACTTCGGATTATGTTTTGAATTTTGTCAAGTTCGTTCTTCATGTCCTTTTTTAAGCGGACATTGAAAGAAGCACAGGAATAAATTTCCCTGCAATTGAATTGAATGAAATTGAATTGCTTTTCTTGTATCATTAAAAAACCATGTACCTACATAATGGCATATGACAATGAGGATCGACGATATGTAACATTGAGCTTCCGTATCACTGGCAAAAAAAAATTTTATTTACTTTTTGCAACTGAAATTTGTTACAATACTACATTGAAGTATGAGGCAATATTTGGTAACAAAAGCAAACCCAAGCAAGTGTTTGATAACAATGATTCCTTGGAAATTTAATTTTTAGCAGAAAACTTGTGTCGTTTAAATCACTTTGTATTGAGTGAAACATGTGTATCATTGCACACTTACCGAATACAATTGCTTATTTGTATAGAAAACCACAGACAAGCGACTAGGTTTTGTGGGAATTTTTAAGCCCAGTCTTAGAATCCCCTTTAAGGTTATTTTAATTTTTAATGTTAAGGTTTCACTTTAATATTTTGGACGTGGTTTTAATTGCATTTTTATTATTATTTCATATATATTTTTAAGTGAAGTATGCTCAACTGGCAATGGCTAGGAACAATATTTATTAAAAGTCTTCCAACTAATCTTGCCCAGTATTTTTTTTCTGGAAATTCTTTTAGGTCATATTTCCGATAATTTTTAGCGAGGTCCATTGGTCTATTATCTACCCCATTCGCTAAAACCAAAAGTGCAGTTCATGCAAAAGAGATGTGGTTATTTTTTTATTATGAACAATGCTACCCCCTAAAAAATGTGGATTTAATCGTTGTATCGTACCATTTCGGGGAGTAAAAATTAATCTGTAGGGGTAGTTACTATCAAAATTTTATCATTGTATTTTGACATTGTATAAGTAGAGATATGTTTGTTTCGTGGAGCGCAACTCAATAAAATATAATTATTAAAACATTAAACTGATTTGAATTCACTTTGGTGTCATTAGAGTCACAAAGAAAAGCCACAAAAACAACAACAAATAAAAAAAACATAATATGCATGTTAATAAACACCCCCTTACACTCAAACGTAATTTTTTGGAACGGTGGGGGGAAGGGGGGGGGGGGTGTTGGCTAATGAAATTTAAGACTTCGCTCAGCTCGCTTCGCTCATCATACATCGGTAAAAGTTGGTGTAAGAGCAAAACCAGCAAGAATCTGCGAAAAAAAATCACACACAACTTATTTTTTTTTGGCTGAGCGAAATTGAAGATTTTGCCCCGCTCGCTTCGCTCATCAAAAATATGTCTTGTTCGTCCGTTGAGGTCTGATATAGTGGAAGTCTTCAGCCGTAAGACAGTGAAGCTTTGAAGTTGTGAAGCTTTGAAGCGATGAAGCTGTGAAACTGAGACGCAACTCAGCGACGTAGCAGGAAAATGAAAGATTGTAATGAATTGCCGAAGAGCATAGTTCGAATTCCATTAATATATTTAAGAGAAATATTTTTGTACTATTAGAAAATATAGAAAATAGTCAAATTTTAAGTCGTAGTAAATAATTATGTTTAAATATAGGTAAGCCTTTGCTACCATAGAGAAATCAAAGAGTAAACAATAATAAAGATTTTGTAGTAGACCAATGTAATAAGAAATTGAAAATTATGAGAGAGAAGTTATCTCCATTCTTTTAGACTAGATTTAATTATATCTTCTATATTTCTGATTTTGATTGTCTGATCTTTCACACGCGAACTCTACCTGTAATTGAAGACATACCTGAGTTGCGTCCCTATAAGTAATTAGCAAGTACAGCGTGAACTTGTAACATATAACCTTATCAGAACCATACACCTTTTAACGTACAGTAACTTTAATTCGTGACTCTATATATCTATAAATTTTCTGAGGATAAACAAATCTAAAATGTGCTGGTACAAATCACCGATAGGTAACCTTGATGGAAATTTAAGCAGCATGCCAGGAGAGAATATAAAGTTGGCGGCTGCCAATTCTCAGTCTCATTTGCGATTCTGAAGACACAGAGGTGAGTACCTCGAGCAAAAGATTCGTTTGGCATTCTTAAAGATTGCTTCGTTGAGAACTGATAATTGGTTTATGCATGTATGATTGGCGTACACAGCAATTTTTACCATGTATAATTAGAATGAGTCAAACAGAGAAAGCTTGTTGTAATATTTATAAGAATCTACATTTTTTTTTTATAAATATATATAAATTCCTAACATTTTATTGAGGTGCATTCGTTAATTGAAAACACTTTTCATTTCAACTCTGATATTTAAACCAGCTTTATTCGGTTTCAGTATCACAATTTTACTGAACCCGGAAATGTTAAAGCAAATCACAATAAACAATTTAAAATACTTGCTCTCAATCGAAAGGTGTAGTCACGTATTAAATTTCAATTTATTTATGTCATTCGGATATTGGAATTGGGCAATAGGTACGGTTCATTATACCCTGGGTCATGGACTTAATAGATAATTCGTATTAAAATCAGTATTCGGAAGACGCTTTTCCGTCATGACCCTCGCGAATAACTATCAAAATATATTCCCACCACTCGTAGCCAATCCAGCACCACTACAACTTATTAATATTAAGATTCCAAGAATCGATTGCGTCAGAAATTTGCGTGGTTGTTTCGAAGCATCGTTCGTATTCTGAAGAAACTAAAAGTGGGCCTGGTAACTGATATCGTCGAAGATCTGTGCCTTCTTGAATAATAACCAAGTCATGCTCGACCGAGAGGGACATGTTTGAGTCAAGCAACGGTAAATCTGAACAGCCTAAGGTGGCCGATCGAAACTATCCCTTTTAGTAGTGAGAGGAATGCGCGACATAGTCCAACCTTCATTTCGATTTTGATTAAGAAAACTTAGTTAGCGATTGAATGTGGTGTAACTATATATGGGACGTTTCGACATTTTTTACATGATTTCTTAAAAGTATTTTCTGATAATTTTACTATTTAGTAATAAAAATGAGAGCATGTGTAGTTGTGGGTACCTACCATGCACGTAAGATTCAGATCAGTACCATTTGATTGCGTTGCTCTTATTGAGTCATAAATATACTCATATATATTGGAATTTCTCGGATGGTCATGTCAATTTTCTGAAATGAACGTTTCTCTTCTTCTCAAGAAAAGTATTTGATGTTATAATCAATGTTGAAACCAACGTCTTTCAATGAATTAAAGCGGTTACACTGATTGACAACCATAAGTACTAACTACCTTTATAGGTATTTTTTAGTACACTAAGTATGGAAAATATTTTTATTTTATCAAAAAAATGTCCTTAATTTCCATACTGTATTTTCTTTTTGGTGTAAATTCATTCACTAAGAAAAAACCACCCTCTCGAATGCTCAACCCCGCTCTGCAGTACCCGAAAGAAACCTCATCAGAGAAAAGAAAAGGCACCATGGAAACCCATGAAAATAACGCCACACAAACACGAACATCTATATTTACCAAATCATTACACGACAAAAAAAAAACACTTGTCGTTTCACCCAGTGGCGTTATGTTGGGAATTTCAACTCTCACTCTCCTCGCGTTATACCACGTCGAGTTGCTTTGTGCCTGGCCATGAACTTGGGCACCCTACCGATGCACGTCGCCTTGCACACATTCCTTGCAACGCGGAAGAGACTACTTACGATGAAATATTTCTGAGAAGGCACCACTCGGCGCTAGCTTCTACGCCTTGGCCGGCCGGTCGGTCGCCTAACACCAAGGTGGAGCTAAATATTGACCCGAGGTGTCTCAGACGGACTGACCTAGACTTGATTTCTTCAAAGATATGTGTCAGACGCGAAGTGATGCCAAAGACACCGTTCACGAAAAGTGCTCCCCAAAGGAGGGGTACCTTTTTGGAATTGGCTAATTCTAGAAATTGTATAACTCAAAAATTGTGATAATAAAACGTACAAGGAAGAAATGAGACCAAAAGAAAATTTAGAAAATAGTGTCGTTGTCTTGTTACGTTTTTCTTGCAATTTCCACGGTTTATTTTATAAACATTTTCTTATATGAAGTGATTTATTAAATATTAATCATCAATTTCAATTAATAGTTGATTATTCTCGATCGAAAAACGGGGACCATTGAAATTTCATCCTGGTGTATGTTAGACTCGGCCTATCTACGATCCAGGTAGATCACCTTCTCTCTCATCTCAATAATCGAAAGCAACCAGTCGTCTTCAACGCAACCAAATACGCTGTACAAGTGATAGGACGTGAAAATCCTGGCAAAGACAGTAACTGCCTTCTCTTTCGGCCAATCCGTCTTCGCAACCCGGATACAGATCACTGATCGTTTAACGTAAAAAGTCATTATTAATTCCACATATAAGCGATCAAAACAGTTTGCCCTAGATTGCTTACAGCTTGCTTTTACACAGCAGCACAAGTGGGGGGTCAAACACACAAATCAAATTCAATATAGGCTAGATGATTGACTCTGAAGGAATAACGGTAAACATACGTGATCTCCTTACCTAAGCGATTTGCAATTCAACATAAATTGCATATCGACATCTTAGATATACGTTCGGATTGTTTGCAGCCAGCTGCATTATAACGGTGAATAATTTATTCACAAAATTATTAATTAGCAAATGGCGTATCGGATGAAATCCATCAATTAATTTATAGTTAGGTTTTCTGTATAGAGGTAGATAGATCTAGTTTGTCGTTCACTCTGAACGAGGGTCGCGGGTTCATCGTCCGGTCACGATCGGCAATGAAATCCCCACTCAGCCTTCGAATATTCATCATCTGCAGACGATAAAAAAGGAAATGAGCGAAATAATTCTATGCAAAGTGTAAGTTGTTCTATCTGACATTGGCTAGGCCGCATTTGCGCGTTATATTGCGAGCTTGTTGTCCTGATGACCCGACTTCGTTGCCGTTTAGGATGCCGCGAGGCAGAGTGGGGAGAGTCACCAACTTGTGCCCCACTACTGACGTAACCGATGAACAAGGATCTTCTGGTCAGAGTCTTTCACTCCTGAGGTCCCTTCTTAAAGCGCCGAGTCCATAGCGTCCCTTTCTGAGGGTTACCAAAGTATTGATTTTTTTCTAAAAATCCCTACTTCGTCTCATCGTCGAAATACAGCGATATTTTTAGCTTGACCTGTCAGTTGTACTGAGTGTTCTGTTCTCTGCCTAAGTTCTGGTACATTGCACGTCCTTGCATCAGAATGTCTTCTCTGTAGGACATGCTTCATGGTTTAGGAATGCATCGAGGAATTTACGTGAAGTGAGTGAGACAGTCAGGAAGACAACAATAATTACGTCAAAAACAAACAAAAACAAATCTAGCTTGTCACTTGGAAGAAGTTTACAAATGTCGTTATGTTCTACCAAAGTAAACAAAATAGTAACTGCAAACAAATATACAGCACACGGAAATATAGTGAAATAAAACAAATCATTTTAAGAAATATCAAACGGTGCTTCTGTGTTATTGAGGTATAAAAAAACTGAAACTGACCACGGAATAGCTGAAATAAAACCAATTTGAAATGTAATCTGTGCAATCTCTCCCAATGGTGTTTGTTCGGATCCTACATCATGGGTCCGCCAGACATGTCTGATGCTTTATTTTCCATCTTGTCCCACTTTAGATGGTTGCCATCACAGCCGGTAGGTGTGAGCCGACACTGATAAGGTGAACTTGGCATCTTATCAAATTGTCTCTCACTTTGCCGCCGTCACATGTAAAAAATCAGTTTCTTTTTTCTTCATAAATGAAAGCAAACGTTCTAAGAATGTTCGATCATTCACGGAATTTGTCTGCGTCATTTTATGCTACGAAATTTAAAACTGTAAAATAACTCTGTCCTAGAAAAGCAATATCAATTTAATCGAAGGGTTACTAAGTCTAAAATGAAAGGGAAGGGGTACAACTCTCTTGTACAAAGTATATATGTATCACGTACATCCATAAATTTTAATATTCAAATTGATTATTCAAACTGCGAATAAAATTACAGTATGGTTTGCTCTGGCCAGCCTATGCTTGTCACAGTGATCGAATTATTCACACTCTCCGTGTTCTACCGAGACTTGGCAAAGATGAACTCTTCACCTGGTTGTGTATACTTGCCACGAAGAAGTTGTTTCTTCTTCGTCATTCACTTTCAATCATCTCGATAGAGTAGGTATACCTATACATTATCGGCATCCACTTTTAGAGCACCGTATAATTCTGCGCTCGTTTCGAGTCATTATTTTTTTGTAGCCAATTTATTTTATACTACATGCCATTAGGTCTAATTAAAATTAATTTTACTGACTACCTTATTGACCTGAAATCTACCCCTATCGTTTATAACTATCAGTAGAAAAAGGGGAAATAGGTATTGGTACCGTGGCTAACCTACTTACTGAATCTGAACAGAATGGGCCTATTGCATGTCAAGTTAAAATCAGCTTCATTTTTTTTTTGCCGTAATGTGAGTAATATACCAACTGGGGCAATACGTAGACAAAGTAAGTATACATTGAACGTGAAGGGAAGTCCAATAGAAGTCTACATAAACTGTAATGGCTTTTCGTCAAAATAACGTTCCAAAAATCGTTTTATTTAGTTTTAGTTTGACGTACTATTTGATTACGATATCCGTTAGATTTAACCAGTGACAAGTACTAAATATTTAGCGAGTTCCGTGAATTAACTTTTGCGTAACCAAACTTTCTTATCAAAGATAAAATATTGCTCTAATGGGATCGTAGTTTTCCGTGATATTTAGACGCTCATCCTACTGAGTCAATGTCCAAACACAATGTAAATGTGGAAGTGAGGTGTACGGAGCATGGTGTCGGCTAAAAATACTATTGCATTATTGCACGCTAGCTGGGTTACTATGTTATCTTATCTGAGCTTATATCACAACCTTACCTTCATAACTGGTATGGAGTGATAAGCAATCTAGATAAGTCTGATACACCCCATAAAGCTACAAGATTAGTCTAGTGCTGGAGTCGATGAGGTTGTGGTAGCAGTGACGGATTCGCGTCTTCATCGCAACATGTCAGGTATTTTGAAGTGTATTCTAGACTTTGCGTTAACACCCATTTAGTCAAAATAACCAGTTAACAGCACAAAAAAAAAGTATATATATATTTGTTGCCTTCAGTAAAAGGAGATTATATTCAGAAGTTTAATAAATATTACTGATTTGCTATATAAATAGGCAATTCGTTAACATTAAATGATGGACCCATCAATTTGATTTTGTCATTAATATGTATTAAATTATAATTTAACCGAACGCCTGTAGAATCCAGACGCATAACAACGAGATTATGCACGAACGAAACGCCCAGCAAATTCGCGATAAACTTTGTATAACATCGAATCAGAATGAAATTTTCCACTCGTTTTGTAGGAATAATTTCGTTCCCAAATCCTACTCTGTATATCTCGATCTCTGTCGCTGGCAAATATGCTAATTTTAAATCCTCCACAATCGCCTTTCAATTCGATCCCAATAAGTGACAGTTGACAGCAGTTTGACACTTTGCCTGTTAAGCCTAGCTCCACTGGAGCAGTCTTGTCGCCTGTAGAATATTTGAATCGTTGATCGTTACGTATTCCACTTAATTTACATTGGAGATAGGTTTACAGGTCGCGGAAACTTCGTTGATTCTTGATGAGGAAGTCAACTCGGAAAATTGTCAGGAGCAAAGCATTTTTGTTCGGCGTGTGTACTATTTTTCCTACTACGTACAATTCAATTACGTATCATGTTTTTACCTTTTCTTGTTGAGTAGCCCACTTGAACTTATCACTTCAGTTAATTGGAAAACTTCTTGTTTTTTTCAATAACTACTTGATAACACTAATCAATCATATGAAAGCAGACGTAATTATGATATAAAAAAAATAACTTTGTCGGCTGAGAACTCTAAATTCACTAATTTGCAAACACATAAGTAGGTACATATAAAATGCATCCAATCCACGTGCTTCAAAAGGGAAATATTTGACAATCGACACGAAAAGACCCAAATAATAAAGAAATATAAAAATAAATGGACATATAGCTTCACTCATCTTAACTCAACTCAAATTGTGTTCACCAAACCCACCCATGACCTGGCCCCCAGCAAAGCGACCAACTCATGAATGCAATTTCAGAGTCTGGATTTTAAAATACTTGTTTAATTAGCAACAAAAAAAAAACAATATTGTTATAATAGGTAGAAAAAATTGACAAAAGCTATAGAGGAAAACAAATATGGCGGACAACACTGGAGATGATTAGTAGTGTTTTAAAAAAAAAATGACAGTTGGCCCACATGTCGCTTCTGCCGGACAAGTATATTCTCTCGCTGAACGAACTATAGTTGGTACATTCGAATCTGCATCTGAACCACAAATGATCGATTAACTTCTTAACCAGCACTGATGTCAATCGCAGTTTCTAGCATGCAAAGTCGATTTGTTATTTAAGGGACCAGCCAGCGGTCTGCCTTATAATTTGAGCATTCGTCAACCACCCCGAATTGACATTGGCGTGCCCTTGCTGCCCAGTGACATTATTTTACTATGCATGGACTGTTATGCTAATCACCCAAGTGATGCTGCTATATAGCGACCCGAAAATCTTATAGAATAAAACTCTGTATAATCAAGAGCGTTATGAAGGAATACTATTGCAATTGTATTGAATTACGTTCGGATGTAGTTTGCTCTTTAAATCCAGTGGGGATTTAAAAAATTAGCTATTGTAATAAAAAGTGATATATAGTTTCTCATGAGAGCGGGAAGCAAGGTTTGTGATGATTGACCTAAAGCAAAGTGTTGATACATTGTAGTTGTGGCTTTGTGCATGTAAAATAATTCTTCTGTCTTTTAATTAATGATTTTGGAGTGATATTGGAACAGCTCGACTGATATCTTGTACATTACGCAGGCATTACGTTTTCATCTGCCATAAACTGGCGTTATCAAATAATTCTAAGATAAAATTTGCGCTCTCTTTTAATGTGTGAATTTGTAATAATAAATAACTTTTGGTGATTCATCAATACAGTGATATTTATTATCAGCATGATGATTTCATGCGAATTGTATAACTCATCTATATTCTATAAGAACTAAATAATAAACTACATAACAATAATACAAAACAAAAATAGTGGTAAAATAATCTGATTAATGAGAAATAACTACAGCAAATGTCTATTTATGTGCCCACGCTTCAAGATCGTTCTAGTTATCACATATTTTAATAAGTTTTTTCTTTGGTGGAGGAGCCGTTCAAATATCCTTGCTCTGCGGGCTGCGTTTAGGGGCTGCCCACATATTTGAAAATATCTAATCGCTTGATAGCAAGTCAAGTTCGCTAAGATACCGTTATCATAAAATAATAACATCGCTTAAAAAAACATTGTCTTCATGCTGGACCTGTTATTTTTCATTTTTTCATTTTGCTTTAATTTCTCTCTGATAACTGAACACATTTAAAATTTAAAGGTCTCTTAGAATTTTTCTTCTAGTTAGCATATTATTCAATTTGGTTTAAGCCATGTTTTGAAATTCACACAACTAGTTGCTGAAAAGTTCACAGAGGTTCATTGCATCGATCTTCAATATGCCAAGTATAGCGTAGAGTTTTATTCAACAGAACAATCATCTTTGGCTTTGGGTCCTTGTGTCGCTGCATCCGGCTTCAAACTCTGAGGCACAAATTACATAACCTTTTAAACATGTGTGAAGTCTCGAGTCAATAACATTTGAAAGAAAATAGCGAGCACAGCAGTGACCTCCATATAAAATCAAGTGAATATTGCATCTCTGTTTTCCTCTACTGATTGATTTTTTTACATACACTTAGCGTTGTTATTAGAATTACTGATAAACCAATATCGATTATACTTGTAAAAGTATATCTTAACAAACGCCTGATTATTTTCCTCAAGTTATTCCATTTTTAGTGGAGGGTGCATTTGGAGTTGAAGATGTAAATACTCAGTGTACGTCTCAGTAGCTTTTGTATTGCTCTTTTTCTGCGATCCCTTCCAGGGTATTACGTGAAAGAATCTTAATGAATTCTCACATTTAAGAATACATTCAATATAATAATTATTGGTTACTTATTACAAATATCCAAAAAACGGCAAAAATGTTCATCTAGTAGTCTTCGAAATCTGCATGCACTTCAATTAAGTCTAAAATCTGAAATAAAGCTCTAAAACATCATCTACGGGTAATAAAAGTTCAATCTATTAGGTCTTATGAAACCACCAAACATTTTTGTAAGACATTTCACGAAATTGAAAAGTTGAGTCACCCAGAGACGCACTATAACAATTGAACTTATATAATCGATCACATGTTGTATAAAAAGTTGAATCATCCTCGTACGCTAGATCGATGTGGTTCAATTGCTCATAAAAGCAATCAGTGATCCTGTTGTCGATAAAAACGAACGTAATATGCAGTGTGCAATAAATGGCGACGGGAGATAAAATATGTTTGAATAGCGAATAACTCAAGCGTGTGATTTCGGGCCCAGATGACTGCATATCTTTTGAAGCATTTCAAATATCACAAGAATTCGATAACATTTCTTTTTTTTTGCGTTATTATAAATATATTTAGATAACTAAGATAATCTTTCGATAGCCTCCATGTTTTCACAATAAAATCTTTGAATGGAATCAATAGTGGACTTTATGAGAGTAGAGAAATGCATGACGGTCATATTTGTCTGAAGACTCGCTTTTTTTTATACAAGACTACTTGAAACCTGTACAGAAAAACTGTTCGTAAAAAACGGTGCGATGTTTCTGAACCTTCTCACTACCGAAACATCTTGCCAATGAGCTAATTTCCAATGGTCTTTTAGTCCATACTATCCAGTATCTTAAAGAAATGCATCTTCTCCTTTCAGAAGCGCACTTGGACATGAACGCCAGCGCGCAAGACTCCTTGTCTATGGACGCCGACGCTTGGCACCGCCTTACTGCCTCTTGCTCTTGGTACTCGCTCGTCGCAACGCTGCAGTCCATCGTTGAAGATGTCAAGCCCTTGGAAATCATGGCCGAGTTCTCCTTCGCCACCTGGATCTACATTACCCTGTTTACCGTCGCGTTCAGCCTGGCGTATTACTACCTTGTCATACCAATGAACTATATAAGGGTACATTTATTGTTATTCTCATATTATCAACCTTATCCTTATATCTTATACCTCAAACCTTAAACCATATACCTTATACCTAATCAACGACAGCATTCTATAACACTTCATTACACTAGCAAACAAAATAACTATTTTATCACTTATGCGTAGCGGATCAATGTATACCAACAGATTAGATTTTTTCTACAGTTTTATCGAACTACCATAGCGTTTATGCTAAATCGTTAAACTGTCTTCGCAAAAGAATTGTCGCCAAATGAGTACTTTACCGGTAATAAATGAAGAGGCCACTAGGTGGAGTCACCTTCGTTTTGAGTGACAAGAAATTTTATTTCTTTGTTTCTCGCAGATTACTCGCATTTGAGACTGATTTACTCTCGATCAATCTGTAATAATACTAACCTGAACCCTTGAGGTTGTATTGTTTTAAATGCGACCGTTTCTACATTTCAGGATCTAACAGAGGTTGGTTATGACGTGGTCATGGAGCCAGGATTGGAGGCACTAAGACGAAGAGGACGAAACCGGAGAGAATTGGCAGAGAAAATGAGACGGCTAAGAAAAGTCGGCAATCTTCCACCAGTTTTTCCGAACGGCTGGTTTATGCTCCTCGAATCCAGTGAGCTGAAACCAGGACAAGTGAAACATGTAGGAGCTTTAGGTGAGCAAATCATCAATTTTGTTGATCTTCAAATTTTGTGCAGTTTCTCCGATGGCCAGTTTTACAATTTCCTGCTAAAAATATAACTGCCAGCTAAAGACACTCCTCAATAAGTACAGCCAAGCAGTCACCTACTTATTTTCATCTAAACCACCGGTTTCTTATTTAACTGGAATTTGTTAAATTGGTCCTAAAGCTCAAATTTGAGATGCCGAAGACGTTTGCATTAAAATTGACAAACATCTCCGTGAAATCTATGGACTAATCTTTTCTCCAGGCGAGAATTTCGCTGTGTTCCGCACCTTCGAAGGGGTGGTGCACATTTTGGACGCCTACTGTCCTCATCTCGGCGCCAACATGGCGATCGGCGGCGTCGTGAAAGGCGATTGTCTCGAGTGTCCATTCCATGCTTGGCAGTTTCGAGGCGAAGATGGCAAGTGCACGGCAGTACCTTACGCGGAGAAAGGTAATAACAACTCGTGCCTAGATCTAGCATATTTGGAACTTGGCTGCTGACATATCAGTTTTACTGCTCGATTGATTGGTTTATCCCTGTTGGTAGCTTCATAGATTTCAAGATTCTCATTCGAAGTCTATCTCCGTTTTGGTATTTACGAGATGCTGGATGCCACTATGTTTAGTGTCAGTTTTCACTAATATAGATACGAAATTTAGCAGTCTTCAGATGGATAGTACAGGCATGCTAACTGTTTATTGTTATGTGTCCATCTTGTGTATAGCATGATATGTTGACATGTTGGTAAGTATGTTACGAGTTATTACAAAGGGTGAAGTGAGTAATGATAAAATAATCGTAGTAACTACGAGTAACATAATGAAAAATATACATTTGAAGTTTTGTAGTCTTGTAGTTTGTCAAATATCAGTAAGAACCATTGGTCCTTATTTTGGCTCTCCTTTGGATATAAGATACAAATTATTAAGTGATTCGAGAATGAGTGACAGTAAAATCGAAGACAAAGAAGAAATGACTTGTTCACGTGTTAATTCTGATTTCTGATAGCGAGGTGTCTAAAAATGTAAATTTGGAATGAAATGCCTGATGTAAGCTTTATGTTCCAGTTCCCGATTTCGCCAAGGTGAAAAAGTGGAAGTCATGTGAGACAAACACGGTGATCTTCGTATGGTACCACGCTGAGGGCGAGGAACCTAGCTGGCAACCTGAACCTATCACCCCAATCATGCAGAACAAGTGGTGGTACAGGGGCCGCAACGAGTACATCATTAACTCTCACATCCAGGTACGCACTTGCTATGATTAAAGCCACATTGTAAATTGCCAAAGTCTGACATTTATTGTTTTGTGATTCGCCATGGCGTAGGAAACGTAAGAGAAGAATGTTTCGTTAGTGTTTATTGTTTTAAATCACGTCGAATAGATGCATTTTGATTACTTGTTATTATATCACTGCCCTTCGCATTGTTACGGAAATACTTCATGAAGAAGCAATTCAAATAATCAGATTTAGAACGAATGAAATAAATAATTTCAAATTTCGTGGGACCCAGGTGACTGGAATCAGAAGAACGAGGTTTTAGACTCCTTGGGCAATATCTTCGGCAAAGCTTTCTAGTAATAAGATCTTTGGCAATGAGCACAAATTAAGGGTGATATCAAAATTATAGCGTACACTTTCCGAATCTTTACATAGCAAGGATAAGCATATGTCAGTACACAACGCTATGAGCATCGTTTAAAATATATCTGCGACCACCGAGAATCGAACTTGAGATCCATTATTAAGCGAATTAGCACCAATTAAGCGCCTATGAAGGTATTTTGGGAATTAATTTTATCTAGTACAGTCAGGCATGCTAGCCTGTTTTTTTAGGTATCCTTTGTCAAGTTTCAATCTTAATCGTATGTTTTGCACACCTGTGCAACTTCCATACGCAGAAGTGTTCCCGCGCTGAAAAGACAGACACTGTCTTACGTCTGTGTCTACTTTGAAATGATATTCAGATGTTCAAGAGTCAGTTGGACTCGGATAGTTGTACCATCCACTGTGGCCGGATGCACTTCGCAATGCAAAGCCGTTGCACATTGAATGCAGTTGAGACTGCATCGATGCACATGCAAGCCGACAATGATAGACTGATGCATAGCAACGCAATTGTTGAGGCAGGCTCTTTTTGACAAGGACAGACACGCGCTGAGTATTACATTCATGGATTCGAAAACCTACACAGTGGCAGACTGTACGGACCTTATTGTTATTTTATGCAGTGCTTTACGACAGTAAACCGTTGAAATTATGGGTCGCGCCATTTTGTCAATAAAATATGAAAATTAAATCTATGACGCTGTTCAGAAGTCATTTTGAAATTTTCCATTCACTTCGATAAGAAAATATACTCTAATCTCCAACAAACAAACAAAACTGTTTAAAAACTAGGTTTAATACAACTAATTTTCCTGACGTTTTGTAACTTTTGTATGTTACTTCAGAAATGCTTTCACCCTTCACAAATTAACATGTATAAGTTACGAAAAGTCGGAAAATGTAGGTGTTATTCTGAGCATTAAAAATTCAGTTTTTATTAGCGTGTGTGTGTTTTTTTTTCAAAACTAGTGCTAAGGTTAGACAAAATTCATGAGACTCATCAATTAGGGCAAAAATTGCTCGCCATTCGTCATAGGAACGTATCGCTCTTTTATCAAACTATACAGCTAGTTTTTTTGCAGTTCACTGTACTGCGTCAGAGAATCGAAAATTAAAAATGTCATGACGTCCAACGCCTTCATTAACTCATCACGTTGACCGTGAAAGGAGAACGAACCCGGAGCTAATCGTTTTCATGTCGGCGTCCAGGAAATCCCAGAGAACGGCGGCGACGTTTCGCACCTGAATGCGATCCACGGGGCGTCGATGTTTGCCGGCAGCGACCTGCGGTTCGTCGAGAGGGTGATGTGGAGTTTTGCTAGACACGTGTGGTCAGCCACGTGGGCTCCTAATCCCGAGCCCAGTCTCAAGCACACCGCTACTATGAACCTTCACCACGAGATCAGACTGTTCAACAAGTTGGCTCTTGTCGGAATGAACGTTGTTGCCGAACAGGTGAGAATACCAGAAACGTGGCTAATAAGTTTCACGATTAGGTGTTTAATAAAGTCACAGACTAAAATGGTCAGCCTGTCACAGACTGTGTTTCCAGATTTTCAGGGGTTGTTACCGCTGTGATGACAAATATACCCTTAACACCTTGCTTAACTCTGAAATCCGACTTTTGGCAGGTTTTATAATATACCTATTTAAAATAATACTCGTCAAAATGTTTATGTTGGAATTTTGAATCACATCGTTCCTTTATTTGAGGGGAACTGCACATTGTAGAAGTCCTCATTAAGGGTTAGAAAGTCAATTTCGCAATATATAAGTGCAGTGTCCTTGGCCTTAGCAGTCAAGGCAAGGTGACCCCAATGAAAGTATACAGAAGGGAAATGGGGGGGGGGGGGGGGGGGGGGGGGAACTACTCTGTCTTACCACCTAGAATTTGTGAGCGATCTTATTTTGAAGTATAAACCAATTTGAAGTGCAGCTTACATGCTTTTTTGTTTATAATTGTAATGTTTTCTAAAAACGTTCGCAATTATGAAATCGATTTGATGACCGATAGCGGTAATTTTCATGATACAAGCAAACCATTAAAAACGAGCATTGCTTTGCGGTTAAAATACCTGCTCGTACTGGAGACTACAGCATTTATAGATGTAGCTGTTAGAATCGGAACTTTTCTTATAACGAATAAATTTAGAATTCAGTAATTATTAGCTCCGTATCGGGCAGAACAAATACCTTAAGAATCCTCAGTGAGCACCAACAATTTATAAACTATTTGCCCCGGTTTCAATCATAGGAACCATGACAACTTCGAGGCCATTCCCCTTAAGACACATTGCACGCTCGAGGGGCATATATATCCCATAGAATCCAAATGTATTGAAAATGGATAATTTTACTGAAGAAATTACTATTCTCTAACACCAAAAAAGTTGCTATCTCATATCACACCTGACAGTCACCGATAGACCTCCCTTCCGTGTATTATATTGAATTGCGTACAGCTTGCAGCTTGTCACAAATATTTGTCTTATCTTTGTGTTCAAAATAGGCGTACGACAGGAAGAATAGATTGCTTTTATTGCCGCCAATTTCCTCAAAATGTCGCTATATAACACGCCGTTGTCCAATGACTAACCGACTGTTACCACTAAACAGATTGGACCCGGGTACGTGGTCTTGAGCTTGGATACATCTGTCGGACCAGCTTGCATCGTGCAGTGTGTCACCCCCATCGAACCAATGCTGCAGCGAGTGGTGCATCGGTTCTTCTGTCCACCGCGTGTTGCCATCTTCAGCAACTTCCTCGTCATTGGCGAGTGCATTATGGTGAGAAACTGCACCAGCTTACGCTAGGGGTTGCTTTAAATGACCAAGTACCAGTTTTTCAGTGGTACGTTAGCTAATTAACAGACCGTTAACATACAAAAACACATTCTGATTAGCTGTTGCCAAGCAAATAACAAATTAACTGACTGTCATGTTTTTAACGTACCACTGAAAAACCGGGCCTAACTGTTTATTAAAGATAATATAATAAATTCTCTAGAAGTACTCGGGGGTTGAGGAATTGGGGGAGAGGAATTGGGAACGACTCGGAAAACTTCCAAATTTCCACATCAACACGGGGAATTTGTTGAATATAAAAAAAAACATGTGCAAATGTGCCGCAGTCATTCTCAAAAGATCGTTAAATCATAATTTGTTTGTTGTTTTCAAGGTCAATCAACCAGACCAATCAGATGCGTCACTTTCAAGTTCAAATGGCTTAATCCATCTTGGTTAAACCAAGCCAAGTATACTTATACCATGGGTTAAACCCAAGCAACGTTCACTTATTGCTACTGTACCTCTAGGGCAGAGAATATCTTTGACTAGGAGTAGCGCAGACGTTGTTTTTTCTTTTACTCCGCAAATATAAGCTGAGATGTGATTCTTCTAGTCTTTTGTTACCAACTTAGCGTATGATGTTACCAACCTACTGCATGAAATAGATTAAAAATTTAATCGTTTATGATAACAATTGTTAATACCCAGAACGTTAAAACAGCCAATAAACGCGGTAAATCTTTGCTATCTGTCGATTAACATTTGTTATCATCCAATGAAAAGTAACTATTAAAAAAGAGAATTGGGGTTTTCCAATATCTATTTCTTTATTTTGTACCTCATGCTCTGGTGTTTTTGTGCTTTTAGTTCGAGCGAGACGTAATGGTGTGGAACCACAAGAGATACGAGGACAAACCGTTACTGGTAAAAGAAGACAAAAACATAACCAAGCACAGGAGATGGTTCAACCAGTTTTACTCTGAAAATAGTCCTAAGTTTAGTTTTGTCAAGGAGACGATTGATTGGTGAGACCAATTTCTTGATCCCAACCAATGTCTGGTTGACAATGTTCTGTGAAATAGAACAATGGAGCACGTGAATCAAAGTGGATTGATCAAAGTGATTTAATTCCAATTACTAAATATTTTATTCTGCTACGACAATCGCGAGGCTTTGGTTTGGACATCGTAGGTACAGATCTTTGGTAATTGGCGCTTCCATATTTTTATATTGCAATGAAGAGACTCTCCATGCTTGAAATTATACGCAGATATTTGTTCAAATAGTGTTGCTTTTGCTAGTTTGTGTAACATAGCTTCGTCAAGATTTACTGCGTGGAGGAGTTGATCTGTCAGGGGTCCAGGCACCGTGGTGTAGGAGGAGCACGCCAGAAAAAGGCATGTAAATGTGGTGGCAAGATGAATTTATTACACCTTGCACTCTCTGTAAGTGTGAGTTATTTATACTTTGTACTTAATATTATAGGCTAGTTTAGAAGCACCTGTTTTGTATCAATCATATTTAGTTTCTTAAAGAATCTTTATTGATTTAGTATTTACTTTATAAAGTTAAGAATGCCGATAGATGCGGCTAGTTTTAAGCGTTTTGAGTGGTGCTTATTTGACCCAGTGGGTTCTTCTTTCATATTTTACGTTAGTGCTATATGCTGGACATGTTATGGCTACCAGGAATGGTAATCACCTATACTTCATACATGACAAATATATTTTTTAGTAATAACTATTACTTACGGGCACTTTTTTAACATAAAGTGCAGCTGTCAAAAATGTATAAGTACGTCTTCTTTGATCATAATTAATAAAATTAAAAAAAAAAAACGCATAAAAACGTGTTTATCTGATATTTATTTCTTTCAGTACAGACAATAGTTGCTTGAGGGTAAGACGATGATACATTCTTTACAATTAAATTAGGGTGTTATTATTATTGTAAAATTTATTAACATGCATAGCCACAGCTTATCAGGTAGAGTTAAAAAATAATCGTAACAGTCTCTTTGGCAAAGAAGGGTCTGGTGCCCTGAAGGCATGCAATTTGTGATACTTTTCTGCGCACGAAGAAGTATAACTCACAGGAGCGCAAGCAGCCACAAGCACAGCGTATTTACTATTTACCAAATACTTTGTGTAGCTGAGAATTATTCTCCCACTGTCAAAACTTTATCTGCTTGCCTTATATTGTTTGCTATAAAAGAGACAGAAAGGATAGGTTCAAAGACATTTCCTGTGTAAATAAAGTTTAAGCATGACAAATATGCAGGATCCCTCGAGCAGATTATAGAAGTTTTGAGCTATTATTTCCCTGGGAAAAGTACTTGAACAAACAACCCGCAGAATACAGCATGGTGGTTAGTCAGATATGATGGTAATGCATTAAACTTGGACCACAAATCGCAACATTTTCTTATTTGGCGTTCTAAACGTAATGGAACAGGAATTTTGGAATTTTGCGTCTAAATTTCTTTAGGTTAGATGATAGAAACTAGATGGCAGCACATACGCGGCCCTAGATTGAACATTTAAATTGATCTTTGTTATGCAAGAAACTGAGTGGGGGAGGTAAAAGTTTGTAATTTTCACTTTCATCGTAGAAATAACGCAATATATCTAGAAATCTGTTAACGTATATTGTTTTCAGTCATTATGTGCTTCTTATCTTGTACGTTTTGGGTTACCAAAATGGTTCAGTACAAATTGTTGCTTTGTTGACATTTACTACAGTCAATGACATATTGTTCATAGGCTAATGTGTTTTTATATTTGCCTTCAGTCAAATGCCTATTTGAGAAGATAATGGAGACTGGCGCTTTCTAATCATTACTAATAATATAGACACTTTAGTGATGCCGTCTCTGCCACCGTCCTAACGTAAATGGAACCAGTTAATGCACCGAGAAACGATGGATCCAGTGCGATGCCACCTCCCGTCCAGCAAGGAACTGTGTTATTTCGCGAGATACACAAAAACGCATGGCTCAAGAAACTACCTTCAACTGAAAAGAGGACTGGGGCATACCCTAAAGTAAGTCTACTTTAAAGACGTCCGCCGAACTTATTGAAACGAGCGCTGGTATCTTAACTTCATGTCTTAATTATTTTCCAGAAAGGTGAACGTGTGTGGGTAGTGTTCTGTGTTCACGATGATGTGGAAGCATTTCTCGAAACATACAATGACCAAAAGCTTGCTGTTACCCATAAACCAGACTGGTTTGAGTCTTTAAACAGTTGCATTCACATTTCCCCTACAATTTGTCCCCAAGACGAAGAGTATGAGTTTGTGATCACGTTACCATCGGACTTGGTCAGACTAACAGCGCCATCATGGTAAATTACATTTTATTTAATAAAATAGTGAAAGTTAATAATTATCTCCTCAGATATTACCTATTCGGAATAATTCACGTGCACTCTTTTCACAGGGACGCAATGATGGAGTGGGTAGACACAATCCGGTCCAAACTTCAAGAAATGAAAATATTCTCACCTCGAGAAAACATATACAGCAAGATGCCAGAAGCGCGTTTGCCTTTGTTCCCTACCCGAGACCCGAACTCGCCCTTACCATTGCCACCCGCCGGGCCATCTTCCCTTCTCCCAGGGATCGAACCCATCCAACAAACATCAGATAACTCTGACGACAACTCGATTTCGACCTCTGGTAGTTCCACGGAAGTCTCTAGCAGCTCTGACTCGTCCGAAGACAACAGCACCCAACCCCCCGAGCGAGTCGAATATGATGACGTGAGCCTCGAGGTTGGTTCGTCCACAACGTCACTTTACATCACCCAGTCCGAGCCTCAGCTTTACGCGAGACCCAACCGAGCACTGAACCGTGCCACGTCTGTTCAGGACTCTCCTTTGGTCTATAGTTCCTCCTCGATGTCCAGCCCGTCCACGGCAGGCTCTCGACAGAGTCATGGTGAAAACGTTACGGTCATTGAAGTCAGCAACACTTTTACATCGCCCATCAGTCCAGCAGTGTTTAATTTCAACTTCCAAGCTTCCCACACAGAATCTGCGGAAACTGAAGATGACGGAGAATCGAATGAAGCATTTTTCACCCCTCCATTGACTCCTGCAATGGTTGAAAGACATACACAACCTTCAATATCCCTTCATACCTTACCTTTGCGAGAACAGAACAACCTAAGTCAAAACGGCAATGGAAATCTCCCGACTGAGGCAGCAGGGTCAAGCAACAATAGTCATTACGAATGTGTATTCTTGCCTGTGTCCGACGGAGGATTGTCAACCCCTTCGCCAGTCAGCAGGTCTCGGGACGCTGCATCTAGCACAAGGAACAGCAACCCGCAGAGGGTTGAAGTGCCGGAACGAAAACTGCAACCTCGGGGCGAAATTTCCGAACGGACGGCACAACCAAGAGGCGACGTGCCTGAAAGACCGGTGCAGCCGCGGGGCAGGAGCGCGGCTGCACGAGCGAGAGCGCCATTTGGAACTGTAGAAGCGGAAGCGAGGCTGCAGCCGGCGCCGCACCCATACCGTCAGCACGCCGCGGCTGCAACCCCTGAAGTGCTCGACATCGCTCGATTAACGCTACGTGAGCAGCAGGTCAGTGTGCAGGTTGTACCAAGGAATTTGCATTTTTTCCCCTAACTTTTAAGGTCAAAATCCATGGCAAAATCTGATGTTTTGGAATTTACAGCTTTGATTTTCTATTAGGATCTCTAACATCGTTAAAGCATTCTGTGATTGTGCAAAATGATTTCTATAGCCTGCTTGCCAGTTTATACCAGTGCACATTTTGTACTAGTCTAATGATGCTGGTACTACTTAGCCAGTATTCTGTTGGCACACAAGTACCTAGTTAGTTTGGTCCTTGCATACCCACGGTCCTCCTATTTTTGATTAAATTTGCCTGTCATGACCTCTAACCAATTAATAATTTTGAGTACAATTGCTTCCTGCAACAACCCTCAAATTTAAACAACTCCTCCACCTTATCTCATTACTTTTACCCATATGATAGCTTTGCTCTTCAAACCATGGCTGTTTTGGTTATCAGTTACCTATGGGATAGCCTCCTCCCCAAGTATTTGTTAACAATCTCATTCTTGTCACAGGTACTGCAACTACGCAGGGAAAAGCTACACCCAGGTGGTGTTAGATTGCAACTCAGACGGAAGGATTGTACAGGCTCCATCGCTCTTGTTGATGCCTTCGGAGGAGTCTGGTAAGACACGCATCCACCTGGACTTTGTATCAGTACCATTAGTGTATCATTAGTTGATTGATTTGTGGTGTTTAACGACGCGCTGTTTTGACAATTGGCCCTGCGGCACTGGTCTAATGGCGTCGGTGAATGAGAGGATGAGGATTAACCTAGCCTAGAAGAGAGGACTCCTGTCGAAGGGCACCAAGGGACCACCAACTAAAATTCCCTTTCCGAAGGACGGTACAACTCGAACAGCAGGATTCCTCCACAAATCCATGTTGTCTAGAGGTTGATAAGCAAGGCGAATGAAGTTGCTGTACTAACTTTCATCCCTGCAACCTCTCTCCAACCTCTAAACAGAACTTAACCTCTCTTCCAAGCAGAACTGGTCATGTGTATGATGGTCACCCATCCAATACCTGACTCAGCGCAGTGTTGCTTAAAACCGGTGATCTCCTGAGAACCGGTGTTTCCAACATGCCAAACAGTTTGGTTGAGTTTATGTTAATTGTTGTAGTAAGTTGAGGGAAAGATCTCTATATTCTGATGCATATAGATACTTAACAGTTTATTCATGGAGGTGTAAATAAAAAGAAAGGAGTAAAACTTACCAGAGTAATATAAAATCGGAGTCGTGTGCCACGCTTAATAGGTTAACGCAAGACAGTTTGAAGAAAAAGAGAGCACAGAATGGAGAGAATCTATCTTTTGTTGCTCGCTCTTTTTACACCTTTCCATATTCATTCAATTATCCTACTTTAATTAGCTCTAATACTACAAGCATTGTAAGTGAGTCTTCCCCATGCCTGTTAATATTTATTGATCCAGCCTTACAATTACTTACAATTACTACTCTTAACACTTACACTGCACTGCAACTTTACAGTTACTACACATGATTAATTGATTCACTCCTTATTACAAATTCTTGTTTCTCTGCGACAGGATCTCTGGATGGAAACAGCGGGAACATCCAATGCTTTACAATGCACTCCACATTGGGGACCAATTAATTAGCACTGCAGGAGTTCTGGTTCACTGTGCCTCGGACGCACACAAACTCATTCGAGCCGCTACCGGGCTTTACGTAAGTTTCTCCTTGTTGCTTTAAATTAGGCAACATGCTGTCCATTGAAATATTCCTGATTTCATAGACAACTATTTTTAGGAGTGGCTCAAGTTAATTTCTTAGTCTGTAGACAGAGAAGTGTTGGAATTTATTGAATAGCTCGTTTAAAATGTAATTCTGTCGTGACAATTTACAAATTTTTTGTTATACTGTCCTCAGGTTGAGTTTGTGATTCGTCGTGTGCCGTTTGGCAGGGTTTTTGCAATACGCCGCGAAATTGAGGGTCAAAGCTTGGGGATCATCCAAGAAGGAAACACGGCAGTTATCCGCGACATAGTGCCCAACGGATTGGCAGCTCGACATGGCCTATCGGCCAAGGTTCAAACATGTGATAGTCTTTCGTTGACGTCCTGGACGATGACCGAGATAAACGGTCGTCCCTTAAACCTTTTTTTCAAGGACAATGAGATCCGAGATAGACTGAATGCAATCGGTAGGGAAATATCTATTCTAGTGCAGCCGTATGACTTGGTAAAACAGCTTAAAAAGCAGCTTAAATCACTTAGAAGCTATAAAGATTACATCGTTCAATAGAGGGCTGTAACATGTTACGTTGTAACTTTTTATGAGTTTAAACACTACTAGACTACTTCATAAACATATCTTAATGATCTGATTAATATTTATTTTTAATCATATTTGTAACCATTTAATTATCTCAGCTTTATATTACTGGGAGCGGCATTTATTTAAGATACACCTTGATATTATTACTTTTTAATAGATCACGTCATGCGGTTATTTGCGTTTCCGCTTTTTGCTTGGGGTTTTTAGCTGAGGTGCAGCTGTGAACGTTCAAAGACCCACCGTTGATATACCCAGTTTTTAAACAGAGAAACAGCGACCATGTGTACCGAATAATTTTTTACTGTGAATATTGTGTAGAGATCTGTGCGTTTACCTCACTATGTCTCGTCGAGTAAGTAGGGAGTAGTACCTACGTAGGATGTTTTTTGGTAGCAACAAGTGAGAGTATTGGAACAAGTATTAGTCAGTTAATTCTTAATAGCAGTGATACCGTTGAGGTGATACATTTTACTATTGAAATATCTTAATCTGTATTAATTAAAACTAATTTTTGTAGTGTTACATTTTAGTGTTGTTTATTTCCTCACTTTCTCCTCTGCCTTTAGTGTGAGAGTAAATGATGCATTTAGTGGCTTTTAGATAAGCGTTAAAATGGCTTATCTTTTTTTTAATTTTTTTATTTAGCGAGCGAGCGCTATTGCAAAGGTAATACAATTGGTATACAAATTAAAGAATACATTAGTGTTAATCTGAACAATTGCTCAGCTAATTTATCAACATCATCCTCACACATATTATATTCACAAACTCCTAGATTCAATCTGAACTGATCTATATGTGATTCTTGTTTTAGACAATTTGTTTTAGTCCATAATATTCTACTCCCCCAATCAATTTTGTAGTTAGAGCATTGGGTTTGAGTGTAATCACACATTTTACCCGTGAATCTATTCAATACCTCTTCATAAATATTATCAAAGAAGTAATCTTACAAATCCAGAATGGTTTGCATTAGGAGAGTGGTAAACTACTAACACTATCATATTCATATCATACTGTAATTTTTAATATAAATTCCTAGGACCCAGAATCTTGTATTTTTACCTCTTGGTCCATTATGTCATTTGTTACATGCGTTTCGGCTACTGCCACAACAGGACAAGGATTATTTTTTAGGTGCTCTCGTAACTGGTCAATGTTGGTCCTTAATTGCTAATCTTTATCTTGTAGTAAATACCTAATCCTATTTCCATGCGTTCAATCAGTCTGGTTCAATCTGTCTCTTGTAACACGGACAGCCCGTGTTATGTTACGTAATGGGTAGCCAGCTCCAGCTCAAATGAATGTCATTTACGGGATAGAAATAAAATGGGAACGATTTATAATTTTGTAACACTGTAATAATTGAAAGTGGGCGTAACTATAATATGACAGCCGGACCGGTTGAGAGTTGCTGACTGTTGACCTTTCTGTAGAGGTGGACGTGTGGTCAATTGCCCCTATCGTTAGCTGTTTGCGCTGATTAGAAGTAATAACCGATTGATAAGGACTTTTATCAGAAATACTATCATACCGAGACGTAGGTACGCCTGTTCGAATTACTGATTCCACGACCATAGCTCTTTAACATCTAACATGTGGAGTGATTAAATACCTGATACCATCATGGAAAGGTAGGTTAGTTTGTGTAATTGTTCATCATTATTTATGTTTTTACCACTCAATTCACATTCTTTACGTAGTCATTTTTGCTGGATTGATTTGTTTCATATGCTTAATAAGTTCGACTCCATTTTTTAGATCAACCAACTGTAGTTGTGAAATGACGCATTCAAAATGTGGTCACATTCTGAAAACTCTTCGGTCTCTTATGAAAAATGCGAAGTATGTCAGTGAGCCATGTCAAGCCTACATTGTGCCATCGGGAGATGCCCACCAAAGTGAATATCTGGCCGAGTGTGACAAACGCAGAGCATTCATTTCTGGATTTAATGGGTCGTCAGGAACTGCAATTATAACAGAGCATAATGCATGTTTGTGGACCGATGGCCGGTACTTTTTGCAAGCCTCGCAGCAAATGGATAGCTGTTGGACACTGATGAAAGAAGGTATACCAACTACACCAACCCAGTGCGCTTGGCTGATCAAGACATTGCCGTTTGGGTCCAGAGTTGGTGCCGATGCTACCCTGGTATCACACAGTACGTGGAAACCTCTCCAAGCCGAGCTGGAAGCTGCTGGACACTCTTTGGTACCGATACCAACAAATCTTATCGACCTAGTATGGATAGATCGGCCACCTCCACCCAGTGGAATAATTACACACTTGCCGATTCAATACAGTGGAAAAACTGGGAAAGATAAGGTAAAGGAAGTTGTCCAACAGATGTCAGACAAAGGGGCTTCCTTACTGGTTGTTACAGCACTGGATGAAATTGCATGTGAGTAGTAATTATATTAATTTAACATCTAAGTAATAAATGTATCGTGCATTTATCGCAATTATATTTCATTATAACAGAATACAAACAGCATTGCTTGACATTTAAATTTGTATTTTCAGGGTTGTTAAATCTTCGTGGATCAGACATCAGCTTCAACCCCGTGTTCTTTTCCTATGTCTTAGTCAGTCTGACTCAAGTTCACCTTTTTGTTGATGAGACGAAGATCACCCTTGCAGTTCAAAACCATTTGAATCAGGAAGACTTACCACTGAGCATTCACTCTTATGATAAAGTGACCACCTTTCTTACTGAGAATTTGAAAGATATTGATGGCAAGGTGTGGATCAGCCCTGGGTCAAGCTACGCTCTCAATGCTCTAGTTCCCGAGAAATTACGCCATTCGGAGATCACTCCTATCCAGCTCATGAAAGCAATTAAGAACCCAGTTGAAATACAGGGAATGATAAACAGTCATATAAGGGATGCTGCTGCACTTTGTCGATACTTTGCTTGGCTAGAAAAGGAAGTGCCAAAGGGTGGAGTAACGGAGATATCTGGCGCTGACAAACTGGAAAAATTCAGATCGTAAGGAACTTGTTATTGGCTAAGCATGGATTTACAATCTCATTTGGCCTAGAGTTAATAAGTCTGAAAATACATTTGGTTTAAAAATGTGGTATATATATATTTTTTATTTTAGAGAGCAAGAAGATTACGCTGGGCTCAGTTTCGAGACTATTTCCTCGTCTGGCCCAAACGGTGCCATCATTCATTACAAACCCATGCCGGAGACTGATAGACCCATCACTGTTGAGGAACTCTACCTGTGCGACTCAGGTGGCCAATACAAGTGAGTGATCCAAAACAGGTGTAGGTAAATACATTAAATGTGGACATAAAAATGTCAACTCTTGGCCCATGAAACTATGATGAAACAGGTCTTAGAGAAAGTCTTAAAGAATTCTTAGTGAATGAATGATCTGTACATTTTCAGAGATGGAACGACTGATGTGACAAGAACGATTCATTTTGGCACGCCAACTCAACATGAACGGGAATGCTTTACACGCGTTTTCAAAGGCCAAGTCTCTTTGGGAACTTGTGTTTTTCCTAACAAGATTGTGGTCAGTATTGTATCTTCAACTTCCATTATTCATAGTAACTAAATGACCAAGTGAACAAATCTGAACACATCTCTACAAAAGTACTTGGCGTAATACTAATTACACGATGGTGATTTTTTAAAAAGAGTAAAAGAAATAGTCACACAGCTACTTTTCTCTTCCTATCGTTTACATTGTGATTTGAGATTCCATCGATGCCAGTACAGTTGTCAACGACATAAGTTATGATTTATTGCTGGTATTTTTGGATGAGAACTTAAACTTAAAGCTTCAAACAACCAGCACAATTTCACCATTTCAATTCCATTTTTTTTCAACCAAACTGATATACATTTCGATTATAATTGTAATGCTGTACTTTAAAACCTCAAAATCCAACCTGTAAATTGCACACATGCACCCAAAGCAAAGGAGGGAATGGTTATTGATGCAACTTCACATTACAGGGCAACTGCTTGGACACACTGGCACGAAAGGCGCTGTGGGATGTCGGGCTAGACTACCTCCACGGGACTGGTCACGGCATCGGCATGTACCTCAACGTACACGAAGGCCCGATGGGCATCTCGTGGCGCCCGTGCCCCAATGATACTGGCTTGCAGGAGGGCATGTTCCTCTCCAATGGTTAGTTACGCACTGCAATTAATTCATTTCTCTATATTTGTCCACAAATGTTGCTAAAACTGAAAGACCAATAACAGCACTTAATTCCCTGAATTCTGAAATGGGAACCAAACACCCTAGTTGTTTTTATTTAAAAAAAATGTATTCTCCTTCACAAGTACTTTACATGTACATCCAAACTCTTATGGTGTTGTAAGTTGTATGACAATTACTGTGACCAAATAAGCCACATTCTTCTCAACTTGCAGAACCTGGATATTACGAAGATGGCAGCTTTGGTATTCGTTTGGAAAATATCGTACGTGTCGTTCCTGCAAGTGTGGCTAACGATTTCATGGGACGCGGTGCGCTCACGTTTGATACCATCACTCTTGTACCAATACAAACCAAGATGCTCGTGCCAAGCATGCTCGTTGAGAAAGAGGTAACTCCTTGCACTTTTCTTTCTTCAATTTTTATACCTATGCATTATACTGCAATGTATGTTTGGTACTTATTGTCTTGCAGATTTCGTATCTCAACGATTACCACAGCCAGTGCCGCGAAACAATTGGGTTGCTGCTGAAGAAGCAAGGACACCTAGAAGCTAGGGAATGGTTGTATCGGGAAACTGAGCCGATCGGTTGATTCCAGTCCAGTGTCTAGTCACAGATTGGAGAAAATTGAATGTTGCTCATCCTGCACTCGTCGGCTTGTTATCCTCGTTTAGTTTTGAGCTTGGTTTGTAATGGAATACTTGTAAATGTATAAGTGTGCATGGGTAGGGTTATATAGATTGCACACATATGGGGTTCAGGAACACTTTCTGAATGTATATTTACATTTTTTTCTTAGTTGGATTAGATTCTAAATAGAAAATTGATGAATTCATACCAATTCGATGGGCTTTTATTTTCTGTGGCTTTTTATAACGTGTTGTTACAACTCCTTCTATTTGTATGGTTATTATTAGAAGACTATATGTTTTTTTTGATACAATCATTGTCAAAAAATGAAACCATATTTTGGCATCTTCAAAACGGCACTCACTGCAATTTGTCGACACAGAATTTGTCAGTATTTGAATTTGCTTTTGGTGCCTGAAACAAACTAAACATTTTTAATCGGAAGCAATAACTGCAGAGCTAAGAAGATTACTGCTGTACAAATTAGATATTAAAATGTCTACTTGTACTTTGTGTTTATGTCTATATCTCATGTGTGCAGCCGTAAAAAATGAGTTGCATATCGCTTTACAGAGTTTTTGTTTAATTTGTTCAAGGTACTGTGAGAGTGTGAATTAACATTTGTTTAGAACAATAGGTAGACAATTTCCCATTAATCCATGTCTGGTATATATTTTTATAAAACAGCTGATGAGTATTACAAGAAGTAGGTAATCTGTTGGCTATCTTTTGGCACTTACTCTCAATAACCAAATAAAATATTGGATATTTTATTGTTGTGATGCAAAAAAGTTTTAATTGGTTTTTTTAACACAAGACATTAAAAATACAGCATTTAATCACATTTATATGTTTTTTCGCATGTTCTGGGATAAACATTCATGATTTACTAGATAGCAAATAGTGAATGGCTTGAAAAGTTCAAACAAGAGGTATTCGACAAATCCAGTCAACTGGTACTCGGTGTGGGTGGATGCGTGGGTGGTGTTGATTAATATGTTAGTACATTATCCATTTTGGACACTTATCAGAAAGTATCCAATCAGTCGCTGATATGAGTTTTACGAATTGTCACCAACTACCATGGTAATCACGGCGGTCACGGCTAAGACTTCATGGATGCCCCTCTGTGCTCTGTTTTGGGGTCAGATGTCAGTAAACTTGCGTCATACAGATTATACAGCACATGGACAAAATCTTTAGTCTCAAAATTGAACATGTTTTTTTTTTTTTTTTTGACAGAATAATTGAAAACCAAACGTAATATTCATAGGTTTTGACTAACTATATTATCAAAGCGTGAAACCACACGACAAGTGTCGTCTAAAAGGTCGGGTGTGTTTCGAAGTTGTGTTTCCAACGCCCCAGACGCATTGACCGCACGACGAGATGTCGAAAAGCCACGAAAAGACATGAGCCTTTTAAAGGTTACTATCAGTAAGCTTTACACTCGACTGATGCTTATGATAGAAACCGCTTGCTCTTAATCGTTCTTGTCAAAAACGTGTCCCCAATTGCTTGCTGTTCTAATTGATTTGTCTAATTACGTTCGTAAAAGTACTGTACAATCTAAGTGGGTACCGTTAATTTTTTCGTTTAAACAACGACAATTGTTCACTTTATCACATGCCAATTGGACGAAACATGTCACCTCACATGGCAGTGTTATTCTAACAGTACCTACCTACAGGCTACCTCATACCAAGTGTCGTAGGCGGAGAGCAAGGAAGTTTGTAGGCGAGTCGATTCTATGCAAGCTGATCATCGTCAGGTGCGAGAGAATACGATGGTGAGTGGAGTGTGTCAAGGGGAACAGCGAAGAGTACAGTGCGATGACCTGACACATCAAACCACGATACCTTATTACCATGGTACTTCAAGGTGGAGAAATTTTAGAGAGGGGAGGGTCATGGTACAATTGTAGTCGGAGTATCGGCTAACAAAAGACTCGTGGTACTCCAGTTCTTGTACCTATTGCTCTCACATGGATCTTGACTGTGACAGGAGCAGAGTGCGTCCAATTTCGAATTAAGTTCGGTTTATGTGCAAACTATTTTAATTTCGCTGATTTAAAGTCGGTTTTATTTAAGTGATTTCGAGTTTCGTAAAAATCTGTGCTAATAAAATACTGACCACTGCACGCAATGCAGTATTAAATTAAATTAGAATCAGTGATTGTATTTGTACACTGATCGTTACGTAGAGTATGAAGACAGTATTTAAAATGAATCGCCACGCAAAATTACATAAGCCAAGCTACCAGTCAACGTGCAAGTGGTGGATTTTGACAGCGACAATCACCATGCTTTTGGTGGCCATATTCGTGGGTCTCGTCGTGTTTCTCGGACTTGCCACTGATGGTGACAGCAATCCAACTCAAACCCAAAAAGATCCGAGCATACGGTATCAAGATAAGAGAAGATTAGACGAAGGGAAAAGGAAGAGAGAAGAACAAGTGAGAACGATCCTGGAAGAGGAAGTAAAAAAAGAGCAAGAGGCTCACGTTGAAGAAGTAACGAAAGATTTCAAAGAGATTCACAAGGAACTAGATACTCTTTCGAATGATAATTTGCAACACGCAGATCATACCAGCAGCGATCATCCTCCCGTGAAACCACACAATGACGACGATCAAAAACCAGTTGAAACAGAATCTATCGAAAGCACGCATAACGTGCATTCTCGTCCCGAAAGCCTGATCGGGCACGGAGAGTTCCTTGGCAGTGACATTGACAGCGTTCGGGATCATGACACTGAATTAAAGTTCCAACCATCAGAAGAAGATCCCAACTTCACCTCAGCTTCTCCAGACGTCGGGGAAGTCATTCACTCACAAGAAGAGTCATCAACTCACGGGCCAATTCCTTCCTCTGCTTTCCAGACACCAGCCTCACGATCAGGAGTCCATCCAGAGGATCACACCTCGAGTGACCACGCCAACAGCCAACCTCCAACTCAAACTAGTTATTTGAACAACGATCCTCTTCAGAGACGAACGTTGCACGTTGGAAATAATATTCGCGAAAATAAAATAACTTTCTTCAGTGAATTCAAGCCTATGCCAAAGAATGATGTGAAACCTTCGAAAGCAAACGATGGATATTCTCATGGGATTATTCCTGATGAATACCCAGTGATATCGGCAATGTTCGACGGACCAGAACACCGTATCACGCACGATCACGAGATCAGTTCAGGCGAACAAGACTCAATCTTCGATCAAGATGGAGATGTTTACATGAGCGAAGACGCTGGTCCTCCATTATTTGACGACCATTCTGTTGGGTCCTTCCTTAACACGCGTGTCCAAGATGTGTACAATTGGCTGGCAGCCGAAAACACAACGCAATCTGAAAACGGAAGCCTAATACACGACCTAAAAAATGTTTTAAAAGCTATCAACAGTTCTATCGTCGAAGGAAATCCAAACATCTTGCTTTGGAAACTTAAAGAAATGTACAAAGATGGAGCAAACGACGCTGTTTTAAATGTAACGGATCCATCGATACTTTCAAACAGTTCTAGTTTAGTCTCCGTCGGGCTTTTGGCTTTTGACTTGCTGTTACTTCGAAGCGTCCAGCAAATTGCGTGGGAAGACCAAGTCGAAGCCAAGGAGGCGATGATGAAGGACCCGGAAGTGGTCGCTATGAACGCCTTATTCATGACTCCAGAACAAATGAGGGATTTCCAGGACCCGACATCCCGACTTGACGTGGAGGAACCAGGGAAGAGTTTCCTAGAGGAACTGATGGGCTTTTTCAACAGCACTTTGAGGGCGATTGTGATGCTGGGCAGGGCTTACAGAAGCAGTGTGGTGGGAAGGAACATGGAGGACAACCAGACAGGAAACGATGTCGGGAATAGCACTACCATGGATTGTATATGGACGCTTTATTGTAGGAATCTGGACAAGACTGCAAAACTGGATGGACTCTACGGATTCCTGGCGAAAATGAATGGGTGAGTTATAGGCCACCAATAATTGACAGCATCATTGTGTAAAGACCAATTGTAATTGAGTGATCTTTGTTGCAGTTTGGGTCTGAGACTGGTGATGGGTGAGTTTCCGCTCGAGACAGCGCTTGATCTTTTCATCAAAGAAGCTGTACAAGGATCAACCAGAATCCAGTGCGAGAAGCTATTTCCAAAGTGAGTTTATTGCTAGTGCACCACACTTTCATTTCCACTTGCTTTGTTTCGTTTATTTGATAATAACCCACTAATTATTCGGTGTATACATTTTAAGAAATTTGCAGTACTCGGTGCACACCAAATTATGTGAATTGCTACTTGAGACTTTGAGTGTACAGTTCACGCTACATCCTTTTCTATACTTGCGCTGATAATTGAATTAACGTTATACTACCACTACAGTTAAACTCCTTGAAAATTGACCAATCTTCGTCATCAAACCCACTTTTTCGATAACCTTAAACAGAAGTTGGCTGTATGGAGTAAAATATAATTGGAGATTTTGCGATTCGAGTTCTGCTATTTCAGCGGAATTTTTCCAAAATTTCAACGCCAATTTTAACGCCCAAATTCCCCGAGACTACCAAGCATTTGAAAAAATACCACGTTTTCAACTAATATTACCTACAATGCGGATAGAATACATACGCACAATTTGCTAGTTCATCCACACACTTTAACATAATTCACCTGTTTCTTTTTTTTTTGCTTACATTCTGAAAAAGGTCGTCCGTGACCGTTCGCTGTGTTCACATGCCCCAGTGCACCTGACAAATGAGTATCATCCCGATGCATAAAGAAATATTGTTTTTTAATTGCTCAACACCTAATGCCATATATCCAGTAACTACCAGGTGAATTGCAAATTATGGGAAAAACTATATATATGATAGAACGCGATAATATAACAAGTACTTTTGTCGTATATTACTCATCTCATTGTGAACAATGGAATTAATGTGCGTGCATCGAGTAATGCCGAGTGTTTTTACCGTTATAAAAAAGAAATAGCTAGTAACACTTTGACGATTTTATGACGGAACAATGCCTACTCCACCCAAACTTACATTATTTCCATGCGACAATAAAATGATGCGTAGTATATATTCATCTGCAGCCTGCATACTTACAACTTCTATCATAAAAGAATATTCCGTGTTAGAAATAAACTAGTTCACGATAAATACGGGTATAACAGAAATCTGCGCTTACCTCTCAAAACCTTACAGTGCCTACCACAAAATGAGCATTTTTGGGCATATAATTAATGTTTATCCGTGAGAAAGACTCGAAATAGGTCAATGTCATCACTCACATAAACACCAGAAAATCAGGGACATTTTCTAACATCCATTTTCAGTAATATTTTTCTTCGTGGTCAATCATCAAAATCACGAAACATTCTTTAATAAAGGTTCATACTTTTTTGCGTACATCTCAGACACTTTTTCCATAATATTTTCAACAATTTCTTTGCATCACGATTATGTCAAATCTATTTTAAACCTCTGAGGGTATATGAATACAGAATTCGGTCACGCATGTAGGCGATCGTTTTACTGTACCTATCGCACGCACGTTGCTATGTCCAGTGCGGACTCCGGAAATACTTACGGTGAGACTTGGTAGACTGAAACAATCATATTACTCATAACTTGTAAAATATAACGGCTTAAAAACACGGATCGTTGTCTTCTGTTCTTTTGAGTGTTTAACGCCTACGTGACGAACCTCCCACGCTAATAACTGCGTGCTAGTTTTAATTACCTTTACTAATACACTGACACCACTGCGCAATATACAATTTATATTGTCGTTAAGGTAATATAAGTAAAAAAAAAGAGTTTCCCCTTAATCTAAACCCTCCAGTGTTGCGGTTATAAATTATCTTCAAATTATGTTTTGCATTTTTAGGTTAATTATATTTAAAAAATATGGAACTATTCGGGCTTGGCGAATATGAAATGATTTGAAATTGACTGACATTTTAAGTCAATAGCATCTGTTCTAGTTTTAAACAAATTTGCACAGAACGAAAATGTGTGTAATTGGTTTTTTAAAGTACTTTCAGAAAAGGTTACAAAAGTAAACCTTATGCCCGCGTGAATTCACATTCGCGTCCACCACATTTTCACCCATCGATTTTACACCATCCCACGTTTCGATTTCATTTCATTTCTATCTGTATGACACTGCTCGCTTCCTCGTTTTAGCCAGGATTAATTTGATAGATGTGATTAATTTTCGACAAAATCGGAATATAAAGCTGTCGCAGCTGTCCAGATGTAATCCGTGTGTAACATGCTTTCAATACGCGGACGATGTGACAGAGTGCACAGCCCTATACCCGTGGTCTAATGACAGTCTATAGCAAAACCTTGTCGAACAATAGCCAGGTTTGGCCATATGATAACGCCATGGATGTGGTGACCTATCATCTCATCACTGCCATAAAGCAGGCTAGGTTGTCGATATTTTTGTCCGTTTTAAGCGTAGATTTCTTACATCTTACTTTTATCTTCTTTACTGAAACTTTCGTGTTTTCAAATTTTATCCATCATTCTTATTTGTTACGGTCCAATTTATATAATAATATTTATTATTTTGTGAAAAAAAAAACGATACAGCGTTGCTAATTTAGTTTCCATGTATGTCCTTTTTGTAAAAATATTAATTCAATTTTTTGTAATTATTGGGAACACTTATAACCTATCAAATACTGATGCCGATCTCTACCTATCAAGGGTGTTGCTCTAATCATTTGAACATTGAACATGACGTAACAACTAAATAAATCCGCGATTGTTATGTCAGGGTTCAATCGTCCCCGGTTGGGCACCAATTTTTGAGAGGTTATCAGTTGTAAGGAGTTACAATAAAATACTCTGTTCATTGCAAGCATTTTCAACTTAAGCAAGCTTTAAATTTTTCTAGTTTTTTCGGCTACTAAATACACAGATCGCTTTTGAAAGATCTCAACGGGTGGAAATTTTGATATATTTATATAACCACAAAATTTGAATAAATTGCTTGCAAAATCTTACTTGTTCATTGGAACGAATACCGACACTGCATTGTCCAAAAGCCACTCTACAGAGATCCAGAAGTAGATCTCTGAAACCCCCTTCTACCTTGCTTCAGTTCCGGACGCTATTACAGACGCACTTTTGTCTCGTAATGTAGACCGCAGTACACGCACCGACGCTCGCGTCATGTCGTTCACCGCAAAAACGACGCCTCCATTCAGTTCACTTCGTCGATTTGCCACGAACAGGAGGAGATAATGGAATTATTAAAACTAGGCATGTAGACTACATGGCCATTAAGTTCAGTGTATACGCATTTCGTACAACGAGAAATGCACCAAGTTGCAACTGCAGTTGAAGATGGTATCGCTGAGAATATTCTTGCGCGGTCATGTCGGTGCGTTACCCTCTAGCTCTGACAAGCGTGCAATTGAACGGAATTTATCATAATATCATCTAGCTACTTGTAATGAGATTGGAATTGGAACGAAGAGTATTATCACAATCGTTGTGATTGTGGGAGGAACTCCATTTCATGCACTCACGAGTTTTGAATTCGATGCACTGTTTTCATTTTTTAAGTCGGCGATTGGTCTCACGAAAATGGAAGAGTCGGGGTCATTTTATAATATGCATGCCAAAATAAAATTGACTATGATGGTACGTTGGCTAAATTACCATCGTAGGATAGCGAGAGATTTCATAAGAGCTATATTATTACCCCTGCGTGATACTCTAACCTCCCCAGTGAGCTGTTTTTGTTTATCTTATTACTTTATAAGCAATAAGCATTTTTACCTTTAAAGGTTAGTGCGGTATCGAGTTCTGGGAGCTCTTATATCAAAGTTATAAAATATCTATAGTCTTATCGGTGGTAGCTTCGTGCTGCGTAGAAAATGTGTGGGCGTTTTTGATCCCCAGGGAATTTTGAGAAATGGGGGGATATGAATGCTGTTTATGTCTTCTAACGTGTGCACCTAAACCCTATTGAAACTTAAAGATAACGTTTGTTTTTCCTTGGGCACACGCTGTCATGGTCGTGTTTTGTGCTTATTCACTTGTGTTATTTTTCTCTGAGCTCAGCGAATTTAGAGAAAAGCGACGTGATAATTTTGACGAAGGAAAGGATCCCTAAAAAGCGACGAAAAATGATTAATGATGCAGCTCAGCAGCTTTACAGATTCACAAAATCGCGACTGTTTGCTCGATATTGCTTTTTTGTTTCGCTGGGCAGCCGTTTCAGCATCAAATCATAGTTTTGCTAAGGGCTTGAGGGACAAGGTTCGTTTTATTGATACAAACAATATTGACTCTTTCAGAGTGTTGTGGGTGGGGAAAAAAACAGGGAATGGGGAGATTAGAGAACCAATTAAGGAGTATCAAATGGTCATTCCGGGAAATGATCGATTTCTTTGGCGCTGACCGATTTTCTCAGAAATCATGGATGAGAAAAATGCGAAACGGTTCTTCAGCCTTGAAATCGGGATATTTAAAAGATTCCTTAAACGATTTTTTGCATGCAATAAATATCCAATGGGTTTTGAAATGTCAGGTGTGAGATAAAGACAAACTATACTTAAATGTTCAAAGATAGTAAAGAAAACAAAAAAATGCTATCAAACATCTGAGATTTAATTGTAGAATCAACTTTTTTTTTAGATATTGAAATCGCCTCACAGAGCTGCTAAAATCTGATTTCTTTTGTTACAACGGATATAATCATCCACATTTTGGCAAATAAAAAATTAATCACTTCGCATGTACCTTCATCTGTTACCAGGTCACAGAATGAGACATAACGATTTGGCGTGACCCATCCACATAGTTCACCACATGTCACACTTTTCTCCGAAGTTGAGCTAGATGATGATGGATGGTTGACCATTTACCCTGTCCGGTGTTCGTTCATCTCATTTTCTCGTGACCTATTTTCAAATACAGGGTTTGCAATTAGTGTGACGAGGCTAACACCGTCTCGACAATTACTTATCTTGCAAACCTTGTAACAACTTAGGAGCCGGATCTATCCGAGTTTAAGTTTAGCCCTGGAGTTTTAAGATTATCTGTCAATCACAGATTGTATATACAGATTTTCAGGAAATTTTACCACGGTGATAAAACTTTACCGTCATGTAAATGGGGGTTAAGCTCTAACTCGGTTCTATGGATTTGGCCCCAGGGTGCTCGCTATCCGGGGTAGACCAAATAATGTTCTGGAATAACTGGAATACGTACCTATACAAACGTAAGTGGTGTGATCATGCATAAGAAGCATAATGCATAATGCATAAGAAGCCCTCAAAGTCAATGGGGCTCATCTGTGGGTTTTGAATTAAACACTACAACAATGAACCAGCCAATCGATACATCAAATTGTAAAGAACACATAAATTAATTTATAAAGAATCAGAAAAATAACGAAGAAAATAAAGAATACGTATTGAAACAATAAATAAAAGCACTGAAGGAACTAGGTTTCAAAGCAACCGCGTCTAAATTTATTTTTTTGCCTGCTGATACGTTTTATTTCATGCATTTCACATGGAAGGAAGTTAAACTTAATTGGGACGGAATGTGCCATCATCCTTATCAGAGCTTTGACTTTCTTATAAATAGAAAAGCCGAAGAAAATAAAATCGTGAACAACTAAACATGGGCTTTTTAAAATTTTGTTTGCATATTTATCTTTTTCGATGAGTTTTCAGATTTCAATTTCCCGCATCGGTTGTTTTCTGTTCATTCAATGCCACAAATACCTGGCATGAGACAAGTCTAAATTTAGATAACCCAACTTCAACTCCAAAGTTTTTTTGTTTTTTTTAGTAATACCAGAGAAAACGTTTAGGAATTCCAACTTTTTCGTCCGAATTAAGATGTAAGGCAATAAAAAAAAAAAAAAACTTAAGGATATGTCGACCACGTAAAAACTGCGAAAACACACATTACAACTTTGTATGCCTAGAAAAAAGAAATATAACCACTAAAATGTTCCGCTCTATGTACTATACTCCGTTCAGCAAGAAAACATACTTTCCTGTAGAGGTGCCACCGGGCTTTTTGGGGTGACATGCGAGCTAACTGTTGTTAAAAAACTCACACACACACAAACACAAACACACACACTTAAATCATCTCCGCTACTATCCGCCATTTTCCTTTAGCTCTAGTGCTCTTGTCGTGTCAAGATGTTTTACTTTTCGAGCTGTTCTAATACATTATCTACCAATTATAACAATCTCGGAAAAGAAATACATATATAATAAGTATTTCGAAATCCCACAAGCTGGTAGCAATTCAGGAGGGCAGTCCTTGCCCTTGTAGGTATCTTCTCTCGTAGGCTAAACTGTACATTTTGCGAGAGACAATGAAATGAGATTCTTCTTGTGTTCACAGCTGCAGTCCCAAAACCGCGGCCGAAGTGGTGATGAACATCGTTCTGTCATCTCAAACTGGCTCGTAACTCGACGACTGAACGACGAGCATTCGTCTTCCACTTTTCACGAGCCCTCTGCGCCCATTATCTAACAAGTTTGTCAGACACGACAAAAAGGTTGTTGTTTTTGGGGTGAAAAATACCGTTGCGTCGCTCGAAATCACTGTACATGGCGTCGTGAAAAGCGACGTGATGCTGGCACTCAATTTCTGTTCTTTTTTTGTAACTTTTCTTTGTGACTTTCACTATTTGAATCTCTCGATACAAACTGTAATTCTGTTTTTATAGTGAGGGTGAGTGTCTGTAAAATCTGGCTTCTTCTCCTTGAATAGTCTGTTTTTTATTTATTTATATAGAAGTAGGTATGTCATAAAGAATTCTCGCAAAATTGCCAGAAAATGCGTTAGATAATCGAACCCAGAGAGAAATTTTATCGTAACTTTAAATAGCTTCCAAGGGTCTGGTAACGCTTGTTGAAAAAGGGTTTTTGTGTCGTTGAAATGCCAGTAAAGCACAGAGGATATTTACTATACTCAAAAACAAACTGGAGGCTGTTCGTTCTTAATTAAATCAAAGAACATACATTTTAATTAAATTGGTACAACCTAAAGCTGAAGCGACTGGATGAGATGTGCCTTCAGATCCTTCAAAAGCGAGCGCCATTCAATTTCCTCGGCTTTCGTTTCATGATGTGCAATTTCTGAGAGTCTAGACATTATTACTGTGTAGTATACGAAGGCACACATGGTACACGGTAAGGCATGAGGTAAAATAACCTGCACTTTTACAAATTCCGTTTACGTCCTGCAGATGTAGTTGAAGAGGTTTTTTCGTTTCTTGAAAATGTACGGCATAACATGATTGGAACATGTGTTGTGAAAAAATAAAATTTACTTGTGTACTTTTAAAATTAAGCTTTTCTGAAACAAATAGTTTTCCTTTTTTGATATATGTGTATCCGATGGACCTCACTCCCATAATATGACTCTTCGGTCCACATTAATACAAATTACTAATATTAATTACTAAATAATAATGTAGTTATTTTGACTAAATAATGACATTTTTCATTATTTTGAGTTCGGATTTCATCTTCGGATTTCATCTTACAATCGCGAATTGCGAAAAATTGTATTTCCAGACATGGGCGTCCGGAGGGGGGTGCAAGTGCGCTTGCAACCCCCTGGAAATAAAATTCGCCGTCGCCTCTGTGCAGGACATTCCGTAACAGGGTGCTTGTTTCACAGAGTGCAAGAGAGGCTCTAGCAGGCTGGAGTTCACTTATCTGGCTGATCTCTGAAATATGATCGCTGCTCTGGCCCCTCTGATCGCTGATATCATAAGGGAGCATACATGTAATGCAAAATGTCTCCTGCAACTTAATTTGACTTGTAAATTGTGGTTATTGAAGTTATTTTTCCCGTATCGACTTCGACATTAAAACATTGAAATGGTATGTGTTTGATGAGCGTAGCGAGCGAAACAATCCAACCCCATTTGCAATTTAAATCTATGCTTTAAATCATTTCACATGGTTGTCAGCTTTTGGATTTGACTTCTGAAAAATAGGTTACCATCATACACAAGACCAGTTCTGTTCGGGAGAGTGGTTAGAGGGTTGAAAGTTAGTTCAGCAACTTAACTCGCCTTGCTTATCAACCTCAAGACAGCATGGATTTGTGGACGAATCCTGTGGTTCGAGTTGTACCGTCCTTCAATTTTTTCAAATTCTGTCAATTGTTCAATTGTTCAATTGCGGAGGGGACGTTAAGCCAGTGGTCCCATTGATGCTCGTCGACAGGAGTAGGCCACGTGCACCGGGTTTCCCCTCCTCCCTTCTTAAGAAGGAAGGTAAATCATCATTCTCATCAACACTCACTCATTTACCGGCACTATTAGACAAGTGCCACATTTTCCGTTGTCAAAACAGTGCGTCGTTAAACGTCACTCATCAATCAATCAATCTGTAAGATCGGTAAGATCACACTACAACGCAGAAAAAATCGTATCTTGTAAAGGTTTGCAACAAGTTATGCAAAAAAAAGTCAGAATATCACACATTTTTATCTTCCGATCGGTCCTATTTTGAGGTGTTGCCTATGCCTAAAATTTAAAGCTATATTTCATAAAATTGTGTCAAGAAGCTGGGAACGAATGACGTTGTCAAGAAATTTCGTTTACCTGTGAAAACTTTAAAGCAACTCGTGGTACGCGTGAGTGCCACGGGACTGCCTATACGTACGGTTAATCCAACCATGACAAGTTTCAACTGAAATAATCGTCTAAAACGAGGCGAAAATTTGTCTCTTCGTACCAGGCGAGTAGCCGACTGAAGAGTATCACCTGCATCGCTGTGCAAGTGACGTCACAACACGTGCTCGATCGAACCCGCCTCGTACCTTCGATCGACTGAAGCTCGGCTCCTATTGGCTGACCGGTTTTTGAAGTGAATCGAGGTGATAACAGCAATGGCGTCCACGGCTGCTATCACAGACCAAATGTTTTCCAGGCATGCAGATGCTAAAGAACTGCAAATTCTCGTACTTTAATTGCGGGTGATTAATTAGATTAATTTTAACTATGTTAGTATTTGTTAGATGTGAGTGTTCTTGACCAAATCAAGTCTCAGAGCGGGTCCAATTGCTTACGAGCCCTCCTCGAATCGTCACACCGAACGGTTTGGCGTGCTGAAAACACCAGTTCTCCTGAGATCACCGACGTTAAGCAACACTACGCTGGGTCAGGTATTGGATAGGTGACCATCATACACATGATCAGTTATGTTCGGGAGAGAGGTTGGAGGAATGAAAGTTAGTACAGCAACTTCACTAGCCTTGCTTATCAAACACTCGACTGCATGGATTTGTGGAGGAATCCTGCTGTTCGAGTTGCACTATCCTGAAAGCCTTCCTGAAAAATACCTAAATTTCAGCCGAACTTCTCCATTTCTATTCTCACCGTTTTCACAATGTTAAATGCCAGTTAAATAAGTAGGTTAAGATGAAAACAGAAGAATCTGATTAGGTGTAACCACATGGGGATGAGTCTCATAAATTAAGTTGGACATATTAAAACTGCCCGTTGGAAGAAATGTTGCCCAAAGTTGTATATGCACTCCCAAGTAAATGTCATAAAGGAAAGAAATTAAATTCACAGTTTTGTCAAAGGTTGACAAACAAACCGTTTCCAAACTATTAACTCTTGTTTATTTTTATCTATTATAGTTGATGGGTTTAATGCTTATTAAATGGCAAACACTATAATAGGTGTAGGCAATTTTTATCACCAACTCTCCCATCCCTATGGGGTGGTAATACAATACTACCATGTAGCAAGCGTGTTTACCTTATTCAGTGCGAAAAGATAAGATATGCTTCAAAAGTATTAAGGACGGAAAAATATAAGATACAATAATTTAAAATCAATAGGAACATAATATAAAACTCTTATAGACATAAATAAACAAAATAAAATAATGACGGGTCGTCTTCTGGACGCTACGTCGTTATCATTGCGCGATTAAAGTGCTCAATTACACTAGTTTACCCCGAAGTTCTTAATTCACTGATGTCTGCCACCCATTTCTCTTGTATTTATAGCAACATTACATTGTTTCATCATCAAAAGTCACCTTTAAATTCACTGCCATCCAAAAATGAACTGTCGTCAAAACGAATTTCTGTTCATTTGGTTTTATCAAGTTTGGCTTTAGCACCTGGTCACTGACAGACCCAATGGGTAATACATCTCAGTCACAAAGATCAAAATAATTCTCATAATGCTTTACTTTTTAAAACAGCTTTCAACCCTCGTACTAGACCATGCAGTACTCACAGTGCATGGTGGTATAAGGGCAAATTACCACCCTTTTTTATGACTAAAACTCGTAATAATTATGAAAATACTGTTTGAAAGCTCAGAAATGGTCGTAGATATATCAGTTTAGCTAAAAATTCATTTGTATTCAAAAATTAAAGCGCACATGAATCGGTATGTCCTCAAAGGCAGCGAGCGAGCGAACTGATTATTGTGAAAAGGGTTATCAGAAATCAGAAAAGGGTCAGATAGCAAGCTAGTAGAATTTCAACTTTGGATTTTATTCTCTCCCATAGCCTTAAACAGAGGTCAAACAAATGGAAGTATGGAGTTAAATCTCCAATGACACTTACATTTTAATCAAAATTAAATGACAATTTTGTCATTTAAATCACAATTACTTAAAGCTTAACGCCGAAAAATCTGTGCTGATTAATTAAAAACCCCATCAGAACAGTAAACTGATTGATACATACAAGAAGTCCCCACTTATTTACCTCAAGGGTAAGGGATGAAGCCATATTCTTAAGTCTAACAATTGACTTTCGACTAAAATCGTCGACGTAAATCAATAAAGTAGCACTTACAATCGCACCTGGAGACGTAATACCAAATGGTACGAGTTGAAAACTAATTTTTTTACAAAAGGACCAATCTTAAATGGTGTGAAGATGTTTTATCACCTTCCTTTCAATATTAAAGCAAGACAGATTGACAAACACTATGATAGGGTGCTAAAATGGAAGAATGGAACGATTTTTATTTTTATTTTTTAAACAAACGAAGGGCTTACTGCCTGAATACTTAAGTGATAAATTAGTTAAAATTAGTAATATTCATGAACACAAAACTAGAAATGCCAAATTAAATTACTATCTACATCTCTCTAATAAAGACAAAATGAAAAAGTCACTATTTTATAAAGAAATAAGGGAATTTAATAATCTACCAGAGAATGTAAAATGTTGCAATAGTGTTTTAGAATTTAAAAAAAAAAAAACATTGTAATGAATTAATGTGTAAGGTATGAAAATATGTAATGGCTAGCTCAAGAGCTAAATAAAAAGACTTTATTATTATTATTATTATTATTATTATTATTATTATTATTATTATTATTAAGGTTGGGGGTCTTCGAGCCTTCGCTCGTGGGCACGTGGTCTCTTGAATTTATTAACAATGCAGTTTATTTTAGTTTATTTTAGGAAAATAAATAAGGCAGTTTATAAATGTATAAAAAATGAACTTAATATTAATCTGGGAAAGTATAACGTCTTTAGAAAATTTCGTTTACCTGTGAAAACTTTAAAGCAACTCGTGGTACACGTGAGTGCCACGGGACTGCCTATACGTACGGTTAATCCAACCATGATAAGTTTCAACTGAAATAATCGTCTAAAACGAGGCGAAAATTTGTCTCTTCGTACCAGGCGAGTAGCCGACTGAAGAGTATTACCTGAAACCTACTGCATCGCTGTTCAAGTGACGTCACAACACGTGCTCGATCGACCCCGCCTCGTACTTTCGATCGACTGAAGCTCGGCTCCCATTGGCTGACCGATTTTCGAAGTGGATCTAGGTGATAACAGCAATGGCGTCCACGGCTGCTATCACTGACTAAATGTTTGGCAAGCATGCAAATGCTAAAAAAACTGCAAATTCTCGTACTTTAATTCCGGATTTATAATTAGATTCATTTTAACTATGATCTCAGCTATGATAGTATGTGTTAGATGTGAGCGATCTTGACTAAATCAAGTGGCATTAAGAGTAAAATTGCGTATGAGCCATCCTCGAATCGTCACATGTAGCGCCCGTCTGTCCGGATTGCACCGGCATGTCTACCTTGTGGCGGAGCCAGTGCCGGACTGGCCAGGGCAGCCCAGACCGACTGGATTTTAAGCAATAAAGCAACTAAACTTCTAACGATATTATTCCCGGCCGAAGTAACCAATATCCCTCCTCATTGCCAACATGCTTCTCTTCTTCATAGTTTAGTGATTTATATTTACATTAAATATACGTGATTCATCATCTGTCCTCGTGGTTGAGCGGTGAAGGTATCCGATTGATGAGAAGTTTGTTCCGTGATCGCATCCCGGCGATGCCCCGTTTTTTTTTTTTATGAGCAGTATAGTCAAACATCTGTACGTCATCAAGCGATAAGAAAATTCCAGTATCAGCGCCGAGAGAAAAGGATTTGCTCATGGGCGTTCGGAGGGGGGTGCTAGGGGGGTGTGCTTTCACCCACCTGGAAAAAATATTCGACGTCGCCTCTGTGCAGGACATTCCGTAACAGGGTGCTTGTTTCGCTCCGCACAACGAAATCAATTTTTAATTTTTCCTGGCAGCGAACAAAGTATTGGTCCAGGTTATTTTCTTGAAAAGAATCGGTAAGCTCACACCTTGATTTTGACGGCTATCTTGCAGACACGAAACTCCGCTCACATCCAGAGCCGAATTACTCATTTCGCTACGGTGCTGGTCGCCACGAAACACTGGTTGAAATTTAACTCGGCAGTCAAAAAAGCAGAAAAATCTCTCTCCGTGTTTGATGTTCCAGGACTGCAAGAGAGGCTCTAGCAGACTGGAGTTCACTGATCTGGCCAATCTCTGAAATATGATCGCTACTCCGGCGCCTCTGATAGCTGATATCATAAGGGAGCATGCATGTAATGCAAAATGTCTCCTGCAACTTAATCTGGCCTTTAAATTGTGGTTATTGATGTTATTTTTCCCGTATCGACTTCGACATTAAAACATTGAAATGGTATGTGTTCGATGAGCGTAGCGAGCGAAACAATCCAACCCCATTTGCAATTTAAATCTATGCTTTAAATCATTTCACATGATTGTCAGCTTTTGGATTTGACTTCTGAAATATGGGTGACCATCATACACATGACCTGTTCTGTTCAGGAGAGAGGCTAGAGGGTTGAAAGTTAGTTCAGCAACTTAACTTGCCTTGCTTATCAACCTCTCGACAGCATGGATTTGTGGAGGAATCCTGTGGTTCGAGTTGTACCTTCCTTCAATTTTTTCAATTGCTGTCAATTGTTCAGTTGCGGAGGGGACGTTAAGCCAGTGGTCCCATTGGTGCTCGTCGACAGGAGTAGGCCACGTGCACCGGGTTTCCCCTCCTCCCTTCTTAATTAGGAAGAGAAATCATCATTCTCATCAACACTCACTCATTTACCGGCACTATTAGACCAGTGCCACATTGTCAGTGTTGTGACTAGATATTTTTTTTATATCTAGATAAAGATAAAGATAACTGGGAATTTTTTTATCTAGATAAGATAATAGACGATTCTCAAAAAAATCATCTAGCTAAAAGATAATAGATAAAATAAATTATCTAGATAATTTGCTTTAGATAATAGATGATTTTTTTTGTTATTTGAAATGGATTTTAGAATATTGGATATTATATTTACGTTGAATATCAATGCTATAGGACCGCATCCTGCCTTCCAATAGGTAGATGTTCTTACATAGAGGGTCCAGACTTACAAATCATTATGCATTAGTGACTTTACTCTCAAGATTGGACGTTACCTGACAGAAGTAGTCAGAAAAAGTAGCCGTTCTGAAGCGGCGGATTTTGTCTTGTTGTCTCGCAAAATACGAACATAATAACTATATATATATATATATAAAGATATAGATTTTTTTAACTTTGATTGAAGTCTGAGCTGTGATGACTTGAGTAATGTCTGGACAATCAAAGTTCAGAGGTGTTCACTTGCAATTAAAAAACTAGTCATCTATTATCTATTATCTAAACATAGTGTTTAGATAACTAATTTATTATCTAGATAAAGATAATAGATGAAATAAATTACTGAGATAATTATCTAGATAATTTTATCTAGATAAGTCACAACACTGCACATTGTCCGTTGTCAAAACAGTGCGTCGTTAAACGTCACTAATCAATCAATCAATCTGTAAGATCTGTATGATCACACTACAACGCAGAAAATATTGTATCTTATAAAGGTTTGCAACAAGTTTTGCAACAAAAGTCAGAATATCACATATTTTTATCTTCCGATCGGTCCTATTTTGAGGCGTTGCCTACGCCTAAAATTCAAAAGCTACATTTCATAAAATTGTGTCAAGTAGCTGGGAACGAATGACGTTGTCAGGAAATTTAGTTTGCCTGTGAAAACTTTAAAGCAACTCGTGGTACGCGTGAGTGCCACGGGACTGCCTATACGTACGGTTAATCCAACCATGACAAGTTTCAACTGAAATAATCGTCTAAAACGAGGCGAAAATTTGTCTCTTCGTACCAGGCGAGTAGCCGACAGAAGAGTATCACCTGAAACCTACTGCATCGTTGTTCAGGTGACGTCACAACACGTGCTCGATCGAGCCCGCCTCGTACTTTCGATCGACTGAAGCGCGGCTCCCATTGGCTGACCGGTTTTCGAAGTGGATCGAGGTGATAACAGCAATGGCGTCCACGGCTGCTATCACAGACCAAATGTTTTCCAGGCATGCAGATGCTAAAGAACTGCAAATTCTCGTACTTTAATTGCGGATGTTTAATTAGATTAATTTTAATTATGTTAGCATTTGTTAGATGTGAGTGTTCTTGACCAAATCAAGTCATACAGCGGGTCCAATTGCTTACGAGCCCTCCTTAAATCGTCACACCGAACGGTTTGGCGTTCTGGAAACATCGGTTCTCGTGAGATCACCGAGGTTAAGCAACACTGCGCTGGGTCAGGTATTGGATAGGTGACCATCATACACGTGATCAGTTATATTCGGGAGAGAGGTTGGAGGAATGAAAGTTAGTACAGTAACTTCACTAGCCTTGCTTATCAAACACTCGACTGCATGGATTTGTGGAGGAATCCTGCTGTACGAGTTGCACCTTCCTGAAAGCCTTCCTGAAAAATATCTAAATTTCAGCCGAACTTCTCCATTTCTATTCTCACCGTTTTCACAATGTTAAATGCCATTTAAATAAGTAGGTTAAGATGAAAACAGAAGTATCTGATTAGGTGTAACCGTGGGGATGAGTCTTCTCATAAATTAAGTTGGACATATTAAAACTGCCCGTTGGAAGAAATATTGCCCAAAGTTGTATATGCACTCCCAAGTAATTGTCATAAAGGAAAGAAATTATATTCACAGTTTTGTCAAAGGTTGACAAACAAACCGTTTCCAAACTTTTAACTCATGTTTATTTTTGTCTTTTTTAGTTGATGGGTGTAATGCTTATTGAATGGCAAACACTATAATACGTGTAGACAATTTTTATCACAAACTCTCCCATCCCTATGGGGTGGTAATACAATACTACCATGTAGCAAGCGTGTTTACCTAATTCACTGCAAAAAGATAAGATATGCTTCCGTCATTACTGACGGAAAAATATTAGATACAATAATTTAAAATCAATATGAACATAATATAAAGCTCTTATCGACATAAATAATTATAATAAAATAACGACGGGTCGTCTTCTGGACGCTACGTCGTTATCATTGCGCGATTTAAGTGCTCAATTACACTAGTTTACCCCGAAGTTCTTAATTCACTGATGTCTGCCACCCATTTCTCTTGTATTTATAGCAAAATTACATTGTTTCATCATCAAAAGTCACCTTTAAATTCACTGCCATCCAAAAATGAACCGTCATCAAAATGAATTTCTGTTCATTTGGTTTTGGCTTTAGCACCTGGTCACTGACAGACCCAATGGGTGAGACATCTCAGTCACAAAGATCAAAATAATTCTCATAATGCTTTACTTTTTAAAACAGCTTTCAACCCTCGTACTAGACCATGCAGTACTCATAGTGCATGGTGGTATAAGGGCAAATTACCACCCTTTTTTATGACTAAAACTCGTAATAATTATGAAAATACTGTTTGAAAGCTCAGAAATGGTCGTAGATATATCAGTTTAGCTAAAAATTCATTTGTATTCAAAAATTAAAGCGCACATGCATCGGTATGTCCTCAAAGGCAGCGAGCAAGCGAACTGATTATTGTGGTGTAATAATATGTAGCTTCTTTTACCGCTAATTCACAAATCTAAGCGCAAGCGATTTGAGGTATGCGCAAGTTTTACCGCCCTTAGAATTGGCAGTAAAAAATCCAGAAATGGTGGTAATGGTGTCTTACCACCTGTGTTACCACCATGCCTCTTAGAGTTAACAAAGAAAAAACATTTTCTTATTGGCCGTTGCCAAGCAAAAAAAAAAAAATAAAAAAATAAACAATTTAAATGACTGTTAGGTCTGTAACGGAACACTGAAAAATCGGCTCTTATATTGAAGAGTCATAGGATATATTCATAAAGTAGATTCATATGATAGTATAGTTCTACATAGTCAGAGCCTTACTGTTAAACTGTCTGTTGAGCAAACGAGCCGGATAAGATAACACTTGCGGCCATTGGCGTCCGGAGGGGGTGCAAAGCACCCCCCTGGAAATCTTCAAACATTAAAAAATAAACACGTTATTTAATCATTCAAACGGCAAGTTAATCATATTCTCTCATTTAATTGATAAAAATAGTGCCATTTAAACGGAAAACGCTAAATTTGTAATACATTCTAGAGAGGAAGAGTGAGTGACCATCCAACCTTTCCAGCAAAAAAATCGCGGCGTAATTCTATGAAACTGGGATCCGATAAGAGTTGAACTTTGCAGGTACCTACTTCCCCAATATTCTCCCTCGTGATTCCGATTCCGCGAACAGAATTTTACACTTAACGAAGTTTTAGTTTTCCTACCGGTCGAACCCAATTTTACGTAAGTCAGTTATGTGTCGGGAGCGACTCGATTAGGGTGGTTTGTTAGCCCGAGCGTTTTAGTTAAGTGTGTTGATTGTGGGAGTATGGATGCAAATTTTTTAGTGCGAGTGTGAAGAGAAAGGCGAATGATGACGCGCGTGAAATTTCGGACAGCTATGGCAACAGCGATCGCAGTATTGAAAGTGCATGTGCATCTACATCGACGACGGCGTATTCCGAAAATCCAATACCAGCCTTTGAAACTGAATGTGATCTAGGTCCTCAAGCTGCTTTGGATATTGGCCATTTCGTGAATCAGGACCTAACCGACAAACTGAGACACACACTGGTGACAAAACCATGATCTCCGAGTGCATTTAAAGCTGACGCGCACAGTGGCGGTAGGCGAATGTTTCGCCCAGACTAGTTTTTATTCAACATATTTAAAACGTGCGATTCTTCCTCCTCCCCCCCCCCCCCCCCCTCCCCGAGGTTGAAGCCTTTTTGTCGATATCCTTGGAAGCATTTGCACCCCCCTGGAAAAAATCCTGCGAACGCCCATATTTCCAGACAAAATTAACAATCAAAATGCACAAGCCTTGAAGATAAATAATAAGTGGTGCTCTGCTAAACACAAAGAAGCATAACCCACAGGCGTAAAGCTTAGCACGTTATTTGTTTCTACTAGCTGCACCTGCACCAATTTGAACCAAATTTGCAGCGCACATTTTTGTATTCCTAACTTAGACCTAGTTTGATTTCCAGCAAAATTGATTAAATATTTTTTAAACAATTCAAAATGTACGACATTTTCAGATTAAGGAAACACTTTGATGGGTTGTACCGTCAAAAGTATTTGCTATTTTTGTACCAATCTTTACTAATATGCAAAACGCATCAAAATACAGCTATTTCAAAGATTTGAAGACCGTACTTGGTTTTGTTTACTTTTTCATCGGAATTTTCTGGCAAAATGTTGTGCATTTTTGCTGTTTCTAGGATATATAAATCTAGGCACCTGTTTGACAGACGTGAATTAGGGTTCCAAAGAAATCACGTGAATACGGCAAGGCCTTCCGGTTTGTCTCTATGGATGGCAGTTTGAACTTAAGATATAATTATTTTATTTTTCTCAGCCATTACTATCGCTAAGCTCATCTACAACGCAACACAAATTGCGTTCAGGAAGCCCTGGTTAACCTAAATCTGTTACTAACATTCGGTTACTTTTTGGCTGCGCCAAGCTCGAGTCGCTCTAGTATCAAATCATTGAACTAAGGTGCTGTCGAGAGTGAATGACTGATTCTGCCAACAGGTAGCGCTAATTGCAACAAAAATGTTAAACTAAAGCACTACAACCCGATCCATTATTCCTATGTGATGTCATTAAGGCCCGGCGGCGGTTCTCACCATGTGGTAATTGCCTGTGTGGTGCAGTGAAGTGTGGCAATATTCCAATTATAATGGCAGTACAGGTCGACCAACGCAACCAGTTCGATTTCCGTCGAAAATTCCGTACATTATTTGGACGGATGGTTGCGTTGAATGACAGTTTGTTCATCCATGGTGAAAGATCCGGGATGGGTAAACTGAACACGACTTTGAAAATATTATTTATGTTCTACGATGATGCACAATATTGAAGCTGATGAAATATATGTTGCTGACTTCGAAACAAGTTTTGATTGAAAATCATCGATGTAGTGGTCGAGATTTGTTCAGAATCTTTGCAGCTATCGTCACAGTTCGACAGTTTATGAATCCCAAAAAATTTCTTACTTTCAGGACGGTGCGAACAGTCGTGTGGACAGAGTGGCTGAGTCATGTGCGGAGAGACCTGCGTTCGATCCTGGTTGCTGGCACTTTTTTTTTATAAATCGTAATTGTCATTCTCCAGAGCAAAAATAATTCAAAAAAAAAATGCCATTATGGTTTAGTTCCAGCCTGGCTACCAGATGGCGCTGCCGTCGCGGCCGTGGTTGAAAATTTGAAATCATTTTAGATTCTGTATTTGGTTACTGAAGGTGAGGACGTCAGCGACGTGCTCGCAGAGATATGATCGAGATACAGGTTGCAGAATATATAGCCTCAAGCATGGCTCATAAAATATGACGTATTCGTGCACTTGCGCACTAAACACTTCTCAAATTATGACTAATCCAACGAAAATTTCCAAAATTCCCCGGGTAATGTGCATAGAGAGACACAGGTCAAAACAAGAATTAGACCTTGCCTCCAGCATTGGGGAGGAATAGCCTTCGGCCACTCCAAGAAAACGGCTTCCATCGTTTGCTATGATGCAACGCATAAGAGCAAGACGGCAGTAGCCTACTGGTGGTGAGCCAGCCGATGGTTTAATGTGAGCACTCGTCCCCTGGTCATGCACCAAGTATTCCCGAACCAGCAGTCGAGTTAACAAAGTGGTCGTTAGCGCAACCTGTTGGGTATCAAACGAACTTGATTAATTAATACTGAACATCGATCGGTAACTGGATACTACTCGCTCAGCTATCACAGGTTGGCATTGTCACGTACCAAGTTATAGGCACAAAAAAATCACTCGTAAACAGTTATCGCCTAGTAGCCGGGCGGCTAAATCATCGCTTCATGCGTAGGGGGTCCGAGTTCGCATCCCGATACCGGGTCTCTTTTTGGTTTTGGAAATAAAGACTTACTGTGATCCATTTAGCGACCATATTGCTGAGACATTTTTTAAATATAGTAACTACTGACCTGAATATCTTCCCGAGCTGCTTAGCAGAAAACAAATCGGTTGCATTAGCCTTCTTGCCTAATTCTGTCTCTATTGACATCCATTTTGGGTACAATTTATTTTTGTAAGAAAAAGCTGATAGAATTATGGATTGCTAAACGTGTTGGCTAAATCTTATTTGCTGCTGGTTTAACCTAGCAGCATTTTGTCGTTAGAAGATTACAAGTTTCAGTGGTAACGTCCTAGAGTAGACCAGACGTCCTTGACCAGGTATTGACCCGGTGCTGAAATAAGCATTGCCTCACCTAGAAGGTAGATCTCGGTGATGACATGAACTTTTCCTCTCCTATAAGGTCTCAGTGTTGACATTAATCTTACTTCACCCAGAAGGGATATTCCGGTGCTGAAATGACCCTTGCCTCACCTTAAAGAGAACGCTTGGTGGTAACATACACCTGGCCGGCGGGCTGGATCCTATGCTCTCTCCAGGTTGTTTGAGATCAGCTGGCTGGATTTCATGCTCTATCCAGGTTATTTGAGATTCTCAGAGAGTCACAAAATGCGAAGAAAAAATTTAGGAAACTAACCAAATTTTCCATCTATTTAATGGCCATCTATTTCAGGTAAAATATATGACAATCAAGTATATAGCAGATTCCAGGATTTATTTTTGGCACACCAGGTTTATTCTTTGAAAATGTACGCTGTACTAAACTTTGTTAAAAAGTGTAACTTTGGAAGTTTAGTTTGGCAAGCGGAGGAAATATTTAGAAAAACGATTTCATTTGTTCCCAAATTCTAATTCTTTTTCAACAACAAATGATAATTAGCATTTTTGAAATCTCCCATTTAACTTACCTCATAATAATACACATAATAATAATAGTTATTTAAATAAAGAACTATTACACAGAACAAAATAAATTACGCACAAGTACAACAACATGAAGGTGTGTCACAAAACCATAGTTTACACGAACGTTTAGGCACAAGGATAGAGACATAAAAATAATAACTAATGAATAAACAAAAGAAAAGAAACATTTTTATCAAACACCCAAACATATTTAAATATTAGAACATATAAACACAAGAAAGAAACGAGAAGAACATGAAGCAAAATATACAAACTAACAATTTTCATTAAATGACATCTAATATCAGCAATCATCCAACAAGTACCAGTACCACCCAGACCACAGTCACCCAAGGTATAAGAAGAGACAAGGATTCGCCCATTGGGCTGAGACCCGGCTATCCACACCAACAGAGCTGTGGATCGCACTCAGCCTCCCAAAAATGGTTGCCACGATCTAACGCGAAAATGCGAACCCTTCAGAGTTTTACCGACAAGGAGAGCCGATTAAACTCCGGTTACTCTACACGGGGCACCCAGGATCTTGTCCTTAACCAAGTATGGCTGAAGGGGAACTCGTGATAAGTGCATTGCTGTACCCCAGAGAACTCTGTTGGGACATCAAGTAGTGATTGAGCAATTAATAAAAGATCGATACATCCGTGATCAGTCGATAATTACCATGTACCTACTTGCTTAATGATCCGAGCTGCCGAATCGAAAACAAACGCGCGTTTTAACCCGTGTTACTGTCTGTACTAGACCCGGTTGAATCTGTTAGTCTTGACGGCAAGTGAAAATTAATTAGTTTATATACAATCCAGAATGCAATACGGAATCATTCTGTGGTGAAGATCAAAGAGTGCTGCCCACCAATTCACTCTAGAAATAAAAGCACTTCGATCCATGGCGAAGGCAGGCTACGACCTGACAACTGTCACATGTATAAAGTGTTCGAACTTCTTACGTTGCTAAAGTTGCTTTTATTCGCCATAGACAACAATAATATTGACGAGGCATCATCAATACGCACTCACACAATACAAGAAACAAAATCTCCAATTTCAATTACCCCAGACAATTTTTTTTTGTATTTATGTGTAGACGCTCTAGCGTCCAAACTTCTTCACCGATTTGGACCAAATTTGCAGGGCACAGTTTTGTGTTCTTAACTTAGTCCGAGTTTGATTTTCAGCAAAATCGGTCTAATAGTTATTTAAGTTTTTAAAATTTTATGAACAGAAAATACCGAGAGAAGCATGAAAGTGTACCCCTTTCTATGAAAAATAAAGGAATAAAGAACAAAATAAGCCACCCTCATCTACAGCGTAACTCAAATTGCGTTGAGAAGCCCTAGTAGTAATTAGTATGCCCTTAAAAGAGCAGTAATCGGCGGCCGCACAGTGGACAGGTGACTAAAATAGCTACCTATCAAGAAAAAGATTCCACGATCAAACCCCGACTACTGGGGTTTGGTTTTTGCAAACAAGCGACTTCCTTACAGAGAGTTTAAAAATGCCTGGGAAATTCACCGATTATGGAAGCAATGCAACTACGAAATTTAAGATTTAGGTTTGTTTACAGGTAGCGCTATCGTCTAGCATCGTGCTGTCGCTCCAGTGTCATCTTACCTGTGGTCGACATGCCATCGGATTTTGCGCCCGAAATTACCAAAAAAATTTAATTCTTTGCGCATTGAATGCACCTTAATTATGCTCTCCTGTAAAATCCTTAAAGATAACGCATTCCTTTGCTCATTTTTCACCTATCCAAATAGGTGAGACTGAGACATAATTCTTCTTCCCATCCCTCCCCCCCCCCCCCCCCCCCCCCCCCCAATACGAAACCATCGAGAAACATTTGATGGAGGCGCCATGCTGGAACACAAAAATTGTATCAAAATTGTTTGAAGGCGCCACCTTGGAGCTCGAAACCGTCTTGCAACTTTGGTGAAGGCACCATGATAGAATCTGAAACCAAACCATCTATCAAAATTGGTGGAGGTGCCATGTTGGTACACAAAATCATATAACAAGTTCCGTATCCTTTTCCCGATTTCACACATAACTTCCAATCTTACGCGCCCTTTCTTACCTTCGAGACATTTCTACAAGTTAACTTAGGTGCACACACATGGCACCTATTTAATAACATGATACGCACTCCAGTTACATGCATTAATATTTCTAGTTTAATTGCTTGTGAATAATGTGGCTTTTATGAGTTTGCCATATTTTGGTGACGATGATAAATGTCTATAGCACCAGCTTGGATTCGGATACGAAAATTATTTTCTTGGAAAGGTGTTTCTGAAAATTTCTCCATCTCTAGCTTAGCATATAGCTATAGCATATAGCTTGTATATTTGACTTCCCAATTCCATTTCTGCAAAATAAGAAGTCATTTACAAAATATGAACACGTAAATAACGAACAATGTAAGTGACCGAAAAATAAGTAAGAAAATGTACAACGAACAAAATTGTGTAAGATCACGACAATTTCATATCGTTGAAAAGACAGAAAAATGAAAAAGGTCTTTTGGAATTGGCGTACGATTTTCTTACGACTTAAATCCAAAATGATACATGTTTTGTGGGGTGAACCTTGAGAAGGTCACCTCATTATTAATTAATGAATGCCAAACCTTCGCAACTCGAGTACGACGCAAGTTCTGGTCAACGTTTGCAAGTTAAACAGACCCGATTTTCTAAAAGGTTCAAAATTGGACAGGAAAATAACTTTAAGCCAAAAACGTTAACAAAAAATGAGAAAAAGTAAGGAACTCTAAGAAACTGTTCCGATAAAAACAAAACCATACAGCCAAGACGTTTCCTAAAGCGTCCCCACGACTTTTCCCATACGTTACCGTATCAGCATAAATTGTACGTAGCACATTTCTCCATCGTAGTGCGTATCGCATGCGTGCACGAATCGCAGTGCGCGCCTGGAATTTCGATTGTGTGCCGCTGCCGCCGGGAGTAAGCCATGATCAAGATGGGACAGTTCGTTCGTTCGTTGGGTGAACCACGTGGGGGCTGCGTTGCGCCGTTGTCAGGGGCTCGAGTAGCTCGACGGACTTTGGTGCAGTGGACTCAGTAGTGTGCGTGGTGTCGTGCGGGGTAGCTCAGCTCAAGGACTTGCGCCCAGCTTCGGCGTCGGTCGCGTCGGTGTGTACGTATGTCGAGAGAACCGACGCGCACTTGCTACTTCTTGGCGTCGAGTGTGATGTAAGTGCGACGAAGAGAACACGAGATAAGTCTCTACTGTGGGAAATGAAAATGCGAGAAAATATTTCGCTGAATACATGGTAAGTTGAGATTGCGTTTTCATTTGAAATGTATTCAAATGGTATAATATGTGCAACGTATTGCATAGAGTTTTATTTTTGTATTTATAAAGCACTTGTTGACAAGACTGATTTGTAAAGCTGAAAGAAGAAAATTTTTCGCGTTTTCAAATTAGTGAAAGCAACGGATTCAGTTAGAGTTGCTAAAAACGTGAAAGGTCGAGTTTTTTTTTAGTTTAACTTTACATATATCTACCACGGCGTATGATTTTGTTAAACATATACCTTTGTGAATCTCGTTAAAATATTTTCAGCCTAAGTAATCAGTTTTGCACACAAACTGCTCGGTGGTTTTCCAAAATAAGGCAGGTAAAATTATTCCAGCGCGTGGCTCCGGTGTCAAACTTGCTGAACACAGAGATGTACATTTTTTATTTCGAACTCCAAAGCAGAGCGAGGTCTTTATACCCTTCTCGACTTCGAAGAAAAGAGAATACGGTTACAAACACAGCTACGCATTCTGTTCGCAATTAATTTGCGAGCGGTGAATGAAAGAACTCATCCTCCCTTCCTTCAATCAAACAAGAAAATGTGGTAAGGGTTACTACAAGGCAGCGGAATAAATTAAAAAAGTACACTTTTTGTTAAAAACATCGTTATGTTGATCGCAGAAAAAAGGGACTAAATGAGTCTACCTTCAGACTGCAACCCCCAATCAAAGCCTATCCAAAACCTGTGTAAAGATAAAATATTAACGCTGACATGCTTTGATCATACCAGAGTAATTTACGTAGCGACGGGCACGCTAAAAGGTTAACATTTGCTCAAAGCGAGTGTGAACAATTTATTATTTATTGACGAGCTTCGCCGTCGATAGCTGTGTTCGAAATTTCAAAAATCTCATTTCATTTTTGTGAAAAAAAAAATCTGCTACAAATATAAATTGCCTGCAATAATAAGCTTACACGTATGAGCATTTTCAGTAAAATCCTAATTTCGTATTCAATCGCACGCATCTCTGCGCGATTGCAAGGAAAGAGACAAATATAAACATGGGACGAACATACATGCCGCATGCGATGATATTTACACAAACAGCGTATTTTTTTCTATTTTGAACGTTAGCCCAAAATTTTCCAGTTCACCTAGCCATGAAATGGAACTGATGCACATAATCAGACTCGCAAAGCGTGAACCTAGGCCAAACATTTTCGAAATCCGTCCTGCTAATATTGCCAGCCCATACAGCTCTATGATACCTCGTCCAAATACGCACCGCCGCTGCTTTACAGGGTTCAAGTGGCTATGCGTCGCGGCGCCACGCGTCCCGACGCCTGCGTTTGCATTGTCTCTCTTTTAATTGTTATTGTTGCAAGTCCTCTCTTCGCAGCTGCACAATGGCCCTTGGCGTTTGCCCACCATTGTCCTACTAGACCCAATGAGACAGACGAGAAAAGCTATACGCCCTGTTCTAATGAAGCCCTTCACTGAATACAGTGGTGGGGCGCGCATTGCACCAAAATTCCGATGTGCCAGAAAATCCAGGAAATTTAAGCCTGGATGAGCGTATTAGGTTAGTGTATAGAACGCTAGTACGTTCAGCTATACACCTAGCTACAGAGCCACTGTACACACTTCCTAGTTCCTACCAATCTACTCATCGACTTTTAGGACTCACGTTTTCGCCGTTCCATATGTTGCACCCCCTGGCCACCCACCCCCTAGCAGTGGCGAGCCCTTGCGTCTATCCCCTAGGCTTGCTGGTCGGTCTTTACAGTCATGTTTAATGGCCGGTTAAGAGCATCCACCAGAGAAAAAAAAAAAATATATATATATATAAAATAAAGTCACGACTCACGAGCCTGTCCTCTCACGCGGAATTTTTTGTAAGTAATGGCTGTGGCTTTTACTATGTTTTGATTACATTTTATGATGGCTTTTCATATACTGCCGTTTTCAGATGCTTTTATACAATAGTGTATTTTGTGTTCGCTCTAATTTCTATAGGCCTTGCTTGTAATTAAAATACCGACCGATTGGTTGACTGTGAGCTTTAGGTTATACTAAGTCTTCACTGAGGATAGATACTACATCCCCTTTGGATCTAATGAATACATTTGCACACGTTCACCACTCGAAGACAAAGTGGAATACAAATTATTCCGTGTGCTCTGCCAGCGCTCCATGCTGCTAAACGCGGTGGTGGAGTACTTGTTATGTAATTATCTTTACTATCCTCGAGAGAAATTGCTTACTTGGGTATAGGGTAGGTGTTTTGCCTTGTTATAACGTTACCAGCCGCTAGCGCTGCCCAGCGCAAGTATTATGCGGCGTTTTGGTGGCTGAGTTCCCACTTCATAGGTAGAGATGACTGTACCATTGTGCATTCTATGTTGTGGTTGTGTTAAAAACACGATTTCGTTTTGGACGTTTAAATCTCTTGAGCGCATCTTTTTATTCGCGGTCATTACCGCTATTGTAGGATGTTCTATAAAAAAATTTAAAAAATTCAGCAAATTAGAACAGAATTGTCGTGATCAGCACAACAAAGTTTAATTTTCAGATAAAATTGAAATAAAATAGCAACTATTGTGAAACGTTCGATCATGTCGTTAGTATATGTAGACCACTTTGGTTGATTAATGTTGATGTTTTATCAAAAGTTTTCGAACGGAAGAGTTGTGTATCAACTTCCGATGAACCTTCCGTTTTCGTTTTGAGTCGATGAGTTGAGTTGCTCTGATTCTGGCTGACGTAAAGAGATGCATTAATCAAAGATGAAAACTTTTCGGTCAGAATCCTCTCAAATCTGCGGTTTGTTTCTTTTTTTCGATAGCTCTCAGATGAAATTGTAGAAAAACCGTTTGTTATAGAAACTTTTACTCTATACATTGCCAAACTTATCACTTCCAATGACAGGTCAGACGATTGATTTTTTTATAAAGAGAAATAGAGTAAAGACAGAAGAGAACATTTTCTCCGCACTACTTCTCGAAACACGCTAAGAGAGTGCACACGAGTATTTCTCACTTCGTTTTAATACCAAATGTTGCTCCATTCGTCTGAATAAAACGGTATACTTATAACGCATTTCATTTTAAGATAGAAATGGAGCAGCACGCAAGAAAACCCGTGCGCCAAAACTTAGAAATGTGTCCAAAGATAATTTTTTCACCACAAAAGCCAGGGGTTGTTTTGAAACTTTAGTGGTAAACCAGCAACAGTGGATTCTCATAGAATGGTTGTGACAAGCTCAGTAACGCAACCGACCTACAATCAAGAGGTCCACAATTCCACATTCTGTTGCACATTCCCCCGCTTTCCTCGCTCATCACACATTTCTTTCATATCTACTTTGCACACGTCCACTGCAAACACAATAAAACCACAACGTAATACAAACTGTCTTTTTATTGCGCCATTCCAGAGTTCGATGGCAGTAGACAATGTACAGCGTAGCAGCTCATCAGAGCTACGATCGCAGTGAGCGCAGAACGCATCCCAGACCGCAGCCACAGGCGCAGCAGCCGCAGCTGAATCAGGTCGGGGATGCGCAGGGCCATGGAAACGCCGAGACAAGCACCAAGCACAAGCGCAGGAGCAAGCACCGGCTATCTATCACTGCAAGGCTGTTCAACTACATCAAGCAACAGTTCCAGAAAGAGGAAGGTGAGCAGAGTTGTAGAATTTTGATGCGTGATGTTGAGTTGTGGTTTTTACGCAGAGAAATTCATGTTTTTGGCGGTCGTGATCGATGTCTGCGTGGTGAAAAAAACTTTTAGCGTGCCGTTGTATATATTTCTTGTGTGAAAGGATGAGAATAAAATATTTTCGAGTGCACTTAGTGAAATGGTAAATAAAGTAGTCACGGAGGGTTTGCTATTGGGCGAGGAAAAAGATTCGGCCAAATCAATTACTTTTCTAGCGTTTTTGTCGTTTTAGTTTCGATGGTGGAGGTGCCAGGATAGAGCAAGTCTCAAACGCAAACAGGGTTATTTTACTAGATTGATTACTAGGGTTTAACGACGCAATGTTTTGACAACGGCCCGTGCGGCACTGACCTAATATCGTCGCTGCATGAGTGAATGATGATGAGGATGATGATTAACCTAATCTGCCTAGAAGATGGAGGGAAACCCCGGTACTGGCACTTATCGTACTCCTGTCGAAGAGCACCAAGGGGACCACCTGCTTAACGTACTCTCCGACGAACGGTACAACGTGAACGACAGGATTCCTTCACAAATCCATGCTGTCGAGAGGTTTATAAGCAAGGCGAATTAAGTTGCTGTACTAACTTTCATCCCTCCGCCCTCTCACCCTCTCACGGTCATGTGTATGATACCTGACCCAGCACAGTGTTACTTAACTTCTGTGATCTTCGGTAACTTCGGTCACAAGAACCGGTGTTTCCCACACGGTTGGTACGCTTCCACCGAGCAGTTAAGTTGACTCTGGTAAAAGTAAAAGTGTAAAAGTAAAAGCTCTTGTAGAGCACTTTGCTGCAGGAAAGTTTGATTCTTTTAATGGTGTTTTTAACGACGCCCTGTAATGACGTCGATTGGCGTCGTTGTAAATGATTGATGAGTTACGTTATGAGACGATGAAGATAGAACGCGAACCTCGTGATAGGTTTTAGAGATACTGATGTTCGAGAGAGATGTTAAAAGTTGGAAATATTCCAGGATGTCGCTACATCCTGCAAAACGACGATCACAAAAATCAGAACAGCCTCACGTATTATTGAGATAGGGATGACCTACTCAGTGCAATGGAGCAAATAAACCCCGCACTGAGATTTCAAAGCTGGTTCGGGCCAACACCAACACACAGTAAATAAACCATCTTAAACGCGATTCCTTCGACGGAGACTCATGCTATAACAGTGTTCACGAGTACGAAAGACATACAAAACTCAAGAGAGGGTTACATAATATATACGGACGTTCTGATAAAAATTTCATGCAAAAAGGAGGAAACTTTTTGGCTTGTAAAAATATAAAAGGGTGCTGTCAATAATAATGACTGTCTCCGCTCTATATATCCGAAGATTGTCTTGCTATAGACGCATATCCACCCCTGTGCGTGAGAAAGACTGGATTTTACGCCGCTAGACGCTTTATTATTTCTGCAATCCAATTTTCAAGCGGCTGTTACATACAAAGCACGTGGTTATAATAAATTTATCCTGAAAATAATTCGGCAATGCAGATAAAAGGAAAGAAGTGGCAAGGCGACGCATAAGAAAAACTCCATCCTGTGTGAAAAATAAACCATGCGAAAAGAATGGCATGCAATAAGTATAAAAACATATTTCTCTCATTTTCTATTTTTAGTCACGGAACGCGTTTTGGGCGTCGGTTTTTTTTTTGCCAAGCCCGAAAAATCACAATTTCCATACGAAATTGTCGACCTATTATGCTAATTATATTCAGAGATATTTCAGAAAGCGCACAATCCCATGTTCTGATCTTTTATCAAGCTAATGCAAAGGCTAACTTCGCTATAACTTTGTCTTATGAACCTTCCACGTAATTAGAGAGGTCCGAGTTGATAATTGGAAAGCCTGTGTAGTTTGCCAGGTTAGAGACGTATCTGGATGAATTTATGTTCGGTTGTACAAAGCATAGTTATCAGTGCAAGAAGCAGCCATGTTGTGCCAGCGTCACTACCACAAGCTAGGAAGTACAGAATGGCGCTTGGCCAAATTGATGGTCAAAGATAAAGGAAGCGTCCATTATTATGTTTTCTGTTCATGTCCACGTGACCAGTCAATAGGAAACCAAAAACCACATCAAAGATATACGACTTAGGAAGCCCTTGCTCTGAATCGTACCATGTATATAAGAAATACTCGAATCCACACTTCTGTTGGTTTGAATATTAACTTGGAACGGGATTTTTGAAATCTGGAAGAGGCATTATACCCATAAAAAAGTAAGTCGTACGTTACAGAAAATGGCAAGGGAGACTTTTGTACGGAAATCGAGATAAATTTAAACGTTCGTGAGAAACGATATCGGGATGGAAAAAAGCAATACTTTTAGAAATCTTTCAGATAGTATCGTACTCTCCGTAATTATAATGCAGAAGGCTAAGTGAAGGGATCGATAGTTTTTGTCTCATCGTTCGTGATTAGAGCGTCCACGTTGTATGCAATATGGTGCACTGCTGCAGTGGAACAGTGCAGTTGCCGTTTGCCCTCCTTTTCAGAACATGTACTTAACAGCATGCAGTTTTGTCAGCTAGAATGTGGCTGAACTAACGGTAAAATTTGCCCCATCAAATAGACTCAATTTAGTCCATTTACGCCATGAAATATTAGCTGTTTGATATCTCTATTAAAACTGGAACTGAATTTGAAAATAGCTCCAGGAGTTTGATAATTGGTATTTAGTACCTAGTATTGATGGACGAGTTATGCATTCCCATTATTTATAATTTTGCGATAGCACCAAAGCTATAAATAACTATTTCCATCGTATTTCTACCACATGACAACGTTCACGATTAAAGAACGCTGTGGTATGATTCATTGGTCAGCGGGTGGAAAAGAAAATCTCTGTTGGTTTCACCTCATTTCCTACGAAAAGCCATGAAAAAAGGAAAGTTTCCCTTGGAGCTCAGGATTTCCTCCGTGCCCTACGCGTTGCATGCAAATGTGCCGTGAAAATTTTAATAAAATGAAAATATCGCGCGGGAGGAAGCTATGGAAATACGACCTTCATTACTTCATTAGTACAAAGCATATAATACCACGCGACAGACAATGGCTAGTAACGCGATCACGTTACCCTGTTACCCTATTACCTACCTTACACCACGCCCAAACATAACTAACATAGTTAAAATATATTGCGTTTGTGTAACAGCATAATTTTCGCTAGCCGCTCTGCGCCACCGGTCCCTATGGATAATCCATGGTGTGACATAAATCCGAGCAGTGGCGTTTCAGCTTTAAACTTGTATTGTAGCAATCCATTTGGGATTACTGAACACGACCGCACAATTTCATTTTTTAATAGTTTATATTCGAAATAGCACCCCGGAAATCCAAACGGACACGAATTTCTGAGCCAAACGGCTTAATACACTGAAGTTTCCAAAAAGTCGAAGTCTGTTCCATTTGGCTGAAGTGATGCGTTCCCGAATTTAAGTAGACAATACGCAACGCCAGCGATACGCGTTGGAGGATTACAATCACACCCTAATGTTCTAGCAAATCACGAGAGGTTTCCATAAAAAAAAAAATGCTGAATGTGATACCACTAAACTAATCCCGCACGTAACACATAAAGGGAATTCGAAATAGCGGGCTTGGGACCATGTCGGAAACATTAGAATTACACAAACCTGGAAATGTAATCAAAATTAGGACCACATTCTAGACATGTTAACTTTCACCTTGTTACTTTTTTCTACGCTTGGTAAACACAAACTGGACGAGTCAAAGGTGTAGTGGCTCCAGCATTTTCCGTGAACTCAATTTCCATTAGAAGCTAAAGGGGTAACGGCATACCTTATCAGGTAATCATTCACTAATCAACTATCCCTAGGGTCTGGTGAAGGTAATGGAGACTGTCATGTTAATTAATGTTTGTGGTTTTACCCGCCGAAGCCCAAACCTTGGACAAACAAAACAACCACTTGTAGAAACAACGTGTCATGATCACATCCTGACATACTCGCTTCTAATGAACCCAATAAAGAGGTTAATTGACGAGTTTACTAACCTATATTTATTAATCGTATGATGAACTTTGACCTGGAACTTTCTGACATGTGCTCGTTAGGAAAAATTAGGTGCTTGTGGAAGACGCAGTATCCACTGCATTTCTTGAAAGCAGAAAATGTAAATGATAAGTAGTAAGTACACCTATACTCACACTACGGGGCAAACGGGGTTCTTGGCACGTCTTCCAACGACAACAACTTTCAAGACAAAGTTTGTGAACTTTTTTTGTTTTTGAAATAAATCCTAATGTTGAAATGGGTTTTGTACGTAGCGGACATCAAATCACATAGCGGGGGGTATATTTGTATCATTGGTTTATTTATCAGATGGGTACAAACATTACGAAATCAAATGGTCCTAATTTTCTTGGCCGATTGAAATACACTTTTGAATTACTCATTTAAGGCACAGTAATAATAGACCACTTTTATAAGGCGTGGATACCTTTGGAAAATTACACTTGGTAACCACATTTTGTAAGACTTTTCCTCAAATATCATTATATTTCTGCTAATATTGAGATAAACGTACTGACTTCCTAAAAATATAAATAGGAACTTTCTTTAACTGATTAATATAATCATTGCAAGCTAAATATTTCAATTAAGTCTTACAAATTATTACTCTAAAGCGAGTAGGAACTGATTTCCAGTCTCCGACTGATCACACAATAGAAAAGAAAAAAACTAAACAAACCAAATGTGCTCTCGGCACGAAAAGAAAAGCACGCAATCTACGCAGCTCACAGCTCAAAGCGTGACCATCGCACACAAATGAGCGCCGTGTTCCGAATTAATGTTTACCTCTCCAGCATGAATGGTCAGGCACTGTCCAGATGTCATTATGTTCATCAGGGAGGCTTGAATCGGGAAGATTTGCCCATTCCAAGAGTATGGGTAGCCATCCTTACCCACAATCTCAAGATAACCCTTCGCGGCCGGCGCTTGTACGTCCCCGGGCAAGAGCGTAGTCACCTCCTAGCAGGACACGAGATGTAAAAATGAAACAATGGAAGTGGTGGTTTAAAATTAATTGTTAACAATGAATATAAACTAGTTTTTAATTTGGAAGAAAGTCTTCGGGCTAGAATGGGGTAAACTTTGGTTATTATTTTTTCAACGATGCAGAGTCGAGAGTGCCTGGATTTAAGTATGATGGGCCTGTGAGACAGAAAATGTGGTAGATGCTCCCTCTGCCAATTTCGCCGATGGATGAAATCAGCGCTATCGTATTTTCTTGTCGGTAGAAAAGTTATTTTAGAATATGACTCAAGACGGTAAATTATCTTACAAAGTAATGGCAAAATCAGAATAAAAAATATCTCCGAAAGTTAAACTTTATAGATACGGTTTATGGAAGCCGAAAAACAATTCAGTAACAACAAGACTAAACAACTAGACTACAAGACTAGACTAGATTAACAAGATTACAACAAGACTAGATAAAACTAGTGCCACCACGTGGTTTAGTTTTGAGGTCAGATTCTGTCATGTAATTATTAGAGTACTTAAAAAAAGGCCAGAACATGAAATCTCTTGAAACTTTCAGCCCAGGATGCCTTCAAAGTCTTCATCCTGCGTTTCATTTTTGATATTAGCTATACAAGTGTCGTTGAAATGAGCGCAATTTCAACCAACCTGCAAAAAGGCGTGAACCTGGAAGCCCCTGAAGAAAAGGGTGACCACAAACAGCCGACCGAAGCACTGCATCACGAAATGGTTGCTGCAGGTTTCGCGCAGCGTCGCCAAGTTGAACGGGAACTTTTGCTGCTCGCCGCGATAGACCCCGTGCTGATGTCCACTGACCTGGAACAAAAATCAGCGAGCTTGGCTTTCAAGAACCGCTTCAGCATTAATCACCCGACTTTTCTTTATCACCACGTAAACGACCTGAAGTAATCATTAAAAATTGTATGTCTAAAGTTTCTTGCACCGTTTTCGTTGTTTATTTTCAGCTCATTTGCATTGTTTTACTAGCTAGCACCTCAACATCGCTTCGTGCTAAATGGAAATACTCATAACCATGTCCACAGATTCCAATTCAGCAAATGCCACCAACGGCTGTTGAACGAAGTAGTTAAACAAAGAACAACACTACCATTGAATTGTTAAAACAATTCACACTATTAACATAAGAGGAGCTTCGCCCCACACCAAAGTGTCTACCCAGTGCACCCCTGGTTTGCTAGGGTGAACGCTAACCGATAAATATTTTATTATTTGTGGTTTTTAACGACGCACTGTTTTGACATCTGGCAATGCGCCATTTGTCTAATGGCGTCGGAGAATGAGTGGATGATGAAGAGGATGATGATGAACCTAACCTTGCCTAGAAGGGAGGAGGGGAAACCCGGTGCCGGCACGTAGTCTAATCCTGGCGAAGAGCACCAAGGGGACCACTGGCTTAACGTCTCTTCCGAAGGACGGTACAACTCGAACAGCAGGATTCCCCCACAAATCCATGCTGTCGAGAGGTTGATAAGCAAGGCGAATGAAGTTCCTGTACTAACTTGCATCCCTCTAACCTCTCTCCCGAACAGAGCTGGTCATGTGTATGATGGTCACCCATCCAGTACCTGACTCAGCGCAGTGTTGCTTAACTTCGGTGATCTAACGAGAACCGGTGTTTCCAACATACTAAACCGTTCGGTGCTAACCGATTAAGTTAAAGTTAATAAGGTCCAGTATTGAAATTTTCTTAACCTCTAGACAAAATGGGAGTTAAATCAATTTCCATGGCAACAACTAATCACATGCAGTGAAAGTCAGCTGTTCCTGAGAGTAAGGAGCTTAATGCCCAGAATTAAAATTTCCGGAGAAAAAAATATCTTGCGGTTACGATGAAAATGGATAAATCTGATTGGCTGTTACCATGGAGATGAGTTGTTAACTGGGAGATATATTTGGCCGCTAACTCAGTTGAAAAATATTGTAATACCGGGCCTAAGAGACAACCACAGTGTTTCCACGACAATACTCTGAAAAATGCTTAGAAAGTGTGTCTTACGTCGCAGATGTGATTTGCCAAGCGTCCCAGCTTCCCGGTCCAGGTACAATTGTTCATCGGACAGTGAAGCATCATGTGCAGACAACCCTGCTCGTGGAAGTGCGCCTGCTGGGCCGGGTAGGTTTGCTGACAGCCATGCACTGCGTACCTGCAGTTTATTAGTCCAGTGTCGCCCTGCAAAGACAACACATTCGGCGGCTTAGCGTACAGGTGTAATTCAGACTGCTTTGCTACGTTTCAATCCGAGAAGGACATGTTTCATTGCAGTGCATATCTTTCTCGAATCCTTATGAAGCGACAAGATATTGTTTTTCTGACACAATCGGTTTTCTCTGGAACGGTTTGGCGCCTTAGAAACGTCACTTCTCGTGAGTTCACCGAGTTAAGCAGTTCATTACTCTGGTACAAGTATTGGGTGGGTAACCATCATATACATCACCAGTTTGGTTTGGGAGAAAGGTAGTAGAGATGAAACGTTTTAACAATTTCATTCGCCTTGCTTATCAACCTCTCGACAGCACTTATTTGAGTAGGTATCCTGTTGTTACGTTGTACCGTCCTTCGGCATGGACGTTAAGCGGGAGGCCCCCTTGGTGCTATCCCTTGGGTTTAACCTCCTTCCTTCTAAGCTAGATTACATCGACATCTTCATAATCATCACCCACCCTTTCACCGACGCCATTTTACCGGTGTTACTGGTTTTCCAAACAATGCAACCTTAAATTAAATAAATGCATTTCTTCTACTAATAGATAAAATTATAACTTAAAAATCCTATATTAATTTATCCGTTTTCTAGCTGATACTAGTGTTATTTCCTCCCGATTCCTAAATAAGTTGAAATAAGTGAAAAAGCGTAAAGTTTGGTGTCATAACGATACAAAAAAAAAACATTTAAAATTAAAATCGCAGCTTCTTATGCAACCCCGCGTACAGTGTTATCGCACTGGTGACTACGCACGAGAATAACACAAATTACAGCTGATATCAAATCCGTTTTCAAATCCGTATAAACCTCCGACAGCTTGAAACCCCATTGTCCAAAATCAAAACCTCGCCCAAACACCGACCAACCGATGTCCAATTGTCTCCAAATGGCAATTACTTACGATGTAGTGTCGCCCAGCGGGGTGGCCGATGGATGCCAGGGCCGAGCTCTCGACGCTTGGGTGACCTGGCTGAAGAGGCGACAGCTCCAGGACATGGGGGTTCGAATGGGCGTTCACAGTGGGGATGCTGATGGCATTCGTTGGTATGGGGGACAGCACGCTTTCAGAAGCCGTCGAAGCTATGTTTTGGAATTGCTCTCCGACCTGCGCGTGAAAGCAAACATTACTTTGCGAAATTAGTGGTAGGCACTTACTTGATAAATACATATGTTTCACTTCAATAACTTGCTTAGAAGCAATTTGGTAAATAGCCTAGGTGTGCACAGAAACCAGCCATAATATTTGATAAAGCAGCGAGAAATGGCATCAAGACCGGGACTGACTACTTTTTCTGGCGTGATTTTCGGGACAGAAAAGCTTAAAGCTACTATAGAAATTCTTACCAATTCAGGTCCCAAGTAATCGTAGATCATCGGTAAGGAGTACTGGTTGCGATCGGCCAAGTGCGTGGCTTCGGGCGTCTGAGTGCCCGACCACAAATTGGGGATGGTGCTGCCTTCAACGTCGTTGGATGGTCTGCGGCCGGCATCCAACTCCGTATCGTAGCCTTCGAGGTCTTCGGCGCAGCTCTCCGTGGCTTCCGATCCGCTGCAAGGAGCGTGAGCGCTGGAAACAAAACGGGTTCTAACGCTAGGGTGCGATTCATATTTCTTTAATTCATCTGTGGCGTTAAGATATTTAAGGAAACAAATGGCAGCCTATTTTTTTGAACTGGTTTTGGTGATGGCTAAGACTCCATTGGGAAAATCTCTAACTTTAACAGAGTGAATCGAAGTTAAGTCGAACAGTCGAAACAGTCGCACAGTCGAATTTTAGTAATTGGAAATTTTTCGTAATGCTTAACACTTTTTTCACACTGAATTTTGTTCTAGTGGTAATGAAAACAAATTAAAACTGACTCATACCGCGTAGCTGTCAGTGGGAATGTGTAGAAATCAGTAGTCGTCGTCGCCGTGTTCTCTTGCTGGTAACGCGCATTGCTCGCTTCGGGCGCCATTGACCGGTCTCGACGCAAGTTAAGCAAGTACTCGAGGCATTGTGGCACTTTTTCGGATGGAGTGAATCGCAATTCCCCCGATGAGCACAGTGTCTGCGACGAGTTCTCGGAGGACTCTTGGTTGCCCCTTAGACTTTGAGGGCTTTGGTAGGCAGGTGGTAAAGGCCTAGTATTGACCAAGGTAGGAAAGGTTTGGCGTTCCGGCTCGTAGGCAAATGGAATTTGTTGTCCTTGTTGTCCTTGAGGTATTTGTTGAACTTGGGTGTTGTTGTTGGTTTGGGTGTAGGCAGCATCTTGGGACGGTCCCACACACGGTGGTATTAAGTGGGGGAAGTAGTTAGTATTGTATGGCGGGTGTGTAGCAGGATTTTGCGATGAGTTGGGCTTGGGCACCGACAAGTCGTACACCTAGAATAGAGGCACAGAATAAGACATACACGGCTTAAAAATTTAGATAATAGATAAAAAACCAAGGTAATACAGAATGCTTAAACCCGTTTGTTTAAGAGGGAAGCGAGCGGAGCGAAATATACTATTTCACTTACTCCAGAAAAAATTCACTCGTGTGTTGACAAAAACTATTTGAACTGAGTTTTGAATACTAAGTGAAGAAAAACTAAATTTCCCAACGTTTAGTAACTTGTACCTGTAACTTTATCAAGGGTTAGAGCAGTCCTGACAATTTTCCGATAACAAAAGACCACAGAATTATAATAATTACTTAGTTCAAGCATCCTAAATGCTTATGTGTTTAAGCTTATGCTTGTTTGTGTTTTGTGTGCTTTTTTTTTTCTTTATCTTTGGGTTTTTTCGCGCTCTAGCGGCCAAATGCTTGATCCGATTTGAACAAAATTTGCACATTTTTGTGTTTTTAACTTAGACCCTATGTGATTTTTTTTTAGAAAAATCGACGAAGTAGTTTTGTAAATAATCATAATGTACGAAAATGTATAGATTTTGTTTAACTTTTGAGAATTGTACCGCCAAAAGTATTTGATAATTGTTTACCAAACTTTGCAAAGATGTGAAAAACATATAAATTAAGTAGGAGTGTTTGAGCCCGTTCGTGTATTCTTTGTAATTTTATTTACCAATTACCGACTTCATTTTGTGAATTTCGGCTGTTTCGCTTTGATCTGTACAATGGATCGGCTTCACCTTTTATCATCCCAAAGTATCGCTACGCTCATCATACAACGCAACTCAAATTCCTCGTTAGATGTCTTAGCTAATAGACATTTGAATAACAGACATACACATACTTGGTTAAAACCCCTGTTAAGGTTGTGGTAGACAATGCTGTTGCCAATGTCCATCCTTTCTCTCCCGTTAATGTTGGTGGCGAAGAACCCGCCAGTGTCCTTAAATGTACTCTTAGTAGAAACAGGCTGAAAGAAATGCCTTTTGCTCATGGTGAACAAACTCTTCATACTCGAATGCTCCTGAGAGTTAAGAAATTGGAGCCGATTGCAGCCGTTCCATGCCTCCTGGCCAGCCAGGTTCACGTTGATCATGCTGGCACACATTTCAGAAGTTCCTTTGAACAATCTGTGAGAGTAATTCAGCGGAATCTCCTGTTTAGCACGAGGCTGCTCTGGTCTGGACTCTTCATCGAAAGTAACAATCTCTGGTAATATAAATTCAGCGGACGGAACTATACGTGGCATTGTTAGACCGTTGAAACTCCCGGCATGAGAGTCGTTAAGTCCAGCATCGTTCAAATTCGAATGATACGACTGATGCGGAAAATTATCCCGTGGTCCGGCGTCGCCGTGATACCGGTTTCCGTTTTGCGTATTCGGCGGGAGTGCGTACTGAAAATTAGGGTTCTGTTCGGCACTGTAGGTGGAGTGAAACATAGACGCGCTTTGCAGGTTTGCTGGAAGACTCTGTGGCCTATTGAAAAACGACAGGTTCGGCTGAGAGGCGTTCGCTTGCAAGTAGTCGATGGGTGGCGTTGTGTCGAGGAGCGCTCGCAGTAGAGGCTGCGTCGAATGTAGCTGGGCGGTTGACATTCTCCCAGACTTGGCATCCTGAAAAGATTTACATTTTTGCACATTTCGGCGAAAAGCACCATTCATACGAATGAAAATTACAAGAGTGTAATTTGTCTACAGCTGAGGCCAGATAATACTACTGGGCAATCGCAAGCAAATTGCACAGCAATTAGTTAATGCAATTAACGTTGAATGCTGTTTTCAAGTGTCACTAGAATTATTCCAGTGCAAAATACAATTATTACATAATGTGTGTTGACGCGGGAATAACTAAATAAGCAATAGACTAAACTAGCAGAGTGTTGTGTGATAATATAATTTAGTTGCTGCAGGAGCATGAGTGTTTGAAACCGAACTAAACTTTGGCAAAGTGCAACCGGAGTAACTGCAAGAGTAAACAAAGAATAGCGCGTGAAATCTGAGTCGCTTGCTTCGCTGTACGAACTGTATTAGGTGGGCTGTGGAGGTGCCATGCGAGCTGCTCTGCGGATTGCGTTCAGGGGCGAGGAGAGAGCACAATTCAATTTATAACTTGTTTATGACTTTGACAATTTTTGTTTCGAAAAAAGTATCATATAGGTTGTAGGTGCAAACAAATCATTCCTGTAGTTTGGAAATCTTGAAAGGATAACGCCGCACCTTAAATTATTATATGTATTGCGTTAAATAGATATGTTGAAAGATTTTAAGAACATGTTGCGAAAGGAAACCATGCATTGTGTGACTTATAGCTCTATTAGCGTAAGCAATAATAGTGCAAAACAATGATAGCAATAATCTGAGAAACTTAATTAAAACCATATCTGTGTCAAAAAAGCAAAAACAACAAACTGTTCTCTAAAATTAATTCAAATCTGGAACTAACAAGAAAGAGCGTAGTTGTGCTATGTGTGCTATGCCGGATCATGCTCTGCGGGTGGTATTCCGGGGATTGCAGCGATTCATCATAACGTTCACTTCGGTCCGAGCGTGTATTTTATGCAGCATTTCATTAAAACTCACTACACAGCTGCAGCTGGATCCAACCATTAAGCAGTCAAGACAATTAAATGTGAGTTTGTTTCTAAAACGCGCGTTTCATTCTCTGGAGATAAACAGCAGCGAAATGTGACTCGCTTCTTCAGAAAAGCGGAAACGACCATTTTATATCAAATGTATATCTCGTCGAACCACACGATTTGCCGTGCGCTGGTGTCTGTAAATGTTATTCAAACACAGCAGAAGACTGAGGAGTTTGCTGAGAGTTTGGGCGAGATGCTCCACTTCTCAGTTCTCTGCGTACTCGAAAGTTTCAAGACAAATTTGTTATAAATTGGTTGCCGCTCAATGGCTCTCCGCCAGCTTTCCTATACGGTGGTACGAATTCGATGGAACAATGCCAACTACCCTGTTGATGTGAGTTACTTTTCGGAGAAAGAGTTACTCTATACGGGAGACGGGGGAAGTTATGATACCAATTCGATGGCGTTGCCGCGCGGAATGCCTTGCGGGCTACGAGGCAGATTTGCCGTTGTGTCTGGCTAGGAATTAATCTGTACGTAAGAAACAGGGAAGACATTTAACGCAGTGAATGTTAATAACGCTTTTCTCGTATTAGTTTTTTGAGTTGGCCTCTTTTATTTTAGTTCGTTACAAGAAATGTAAAACGGTAAAATCTAGGCATTTAGTGAAAAAGCACATAGCGCTTTTAGTGGGTCTACAACTTTTTCTGATAATAAACCACTTCAGTGGAATGAGGATCGGATTCGTCCTAATTAGGTTTGTTCGTGAACAATAGTTTCTACACATTTCCAGCACCTCCTTCCCCTAAATATGTGATTCTGGCGATACAAGAATAATCTCAAAACTTTCATTCATTCATTAGACACATTTCCTTCTTCTTTTCCAATATAAAGGAAAGGGTTAATTTTTACAACACAGTTTTATTTACTGAATATTAATTGCTTTTCTCGTCTCTCAATTAGGATAGATATTCGACTATAGATAGCTAACCTCGTTTATTTAACCGGGCATTATTAGAAGATAACAGAAGACGTCGTACGCGTGGCTCTAATGAAACTTTAGAGGTTAATTGTGGGCTGGATTCGAATTTATAAACATACCGCAAATTTGATTAGGGCACGTACTACTTAAAAAAAGGCGCGGCATATAAAATTTGCATGGCGCGTTGCCGATAAAAATGTAACGAGCATCTGTTGGTGAAAAACATTCATCTGTACATTATGTGTACACTTTGTTTAATATGCAATATTACTTCAGCCTGGATGGCTGCTTGTGCTGCATTGCTAAGAAAAGTAAATGCTTTACCAATAAAACGAACGAGCCATCATTGTTTTTCTCATTTTTCCTAGTACTACTTAAACAGAAAACTAACCTACCACATGCAATTTTCTACAAAAAAGATTTTAAAACGCTTTGATTTCCAGAATTAACAGTTGATTAAAATCTTACCTGTCCGCGTGCCGCCGAAGGGTGTGCGCCTTTAGCCCGTTTCTCTGGAACGCTGTCAGGCGTTTCTTCACGTCGAGGGCGACCGGGCCCTTTGCGCTTTGTTGCAACCGTTGCCTTCTTGTCATCTTTCGCTGGCGGTTGCTTGGGAGACCGGTATCTGCGATTCTCCTCGATGATCTTCCTGACCATCTCTTCGTCTCCTGCTCTCTTAGCTTGGAGCATGGTTACCATCACGGGTTTCTGGAAAAAACGATGGCTGCGTTGTGTAACGGTTCAACTGAGTTTTAATTTTACGCCGCCGACGCTTTGAACCCAGATTTTTTAAGCGCATGGTTGTCGGTAATCACCAATCGGCTTGCAACGTTCTCTAGTTTGAATGTCGATGCATATCCCTGAGCTTTCGGGTCGTGTCATCTAACGTAGGAATCAGCCAGCCGACACTAATATAGTCAACTAGCTAGTAATGCTAGTTTACAGACCTACACCCCCAAGGGAAACAAAAAATAATTATATGTGAAAATGCTAACTATACTGTGGCTAAAATTACTTGAGACTCGTATCGTTCATGATACTTTCAACTAACATCTTGCATTAACGATTAAGATATTGTGTTTCTTTCGCGGCTTATGGTTAGGCATCCCCTATCTTGCGTAAGTCTGGTGATGCTGTGACCTTATGTTGCTGTGACTTGCGACTTCACGAGCAGCAAGGTCAGATATTCCAGCCTGGCTGTGAGACTTCGAGAAATTATCTCTCATGTTTTCTCGAGGGCGGAAGAGAGACATTGCAACAACAGATCATAACAAAGTGTGATATTGACTTTCAAAAACAATATATCGGCTAAAAAAAGATGTCAATTTATCATAAATTGCTAGCAGCAATAAAATAACATTTGGGGGTGGATTTCTATAGTTTAAAAGTGGCGAACCAACCATTAGGGAAATTTAGCGACGGCTTTCATGTGGCATTTTGCCATCTCAACCCCTATTGTATTTGAAGTACCTCACTTCAGGGTAAAAAAAGAGAGATTCGAAATCTGCGTTGTAAAAATTTGTGTGGTAAGGATATTTAATAAATTTTCATGCCTTTTGCATCACACCCTCGAGCTTAAAGATGGACTGTTCAGTTTGAGCTCAAATTTGTTCGACTTATATCACATAAAATAACCAATTCGTTAACAGCAGTCATGGAGAAAGAGCACTTTCTTGTCGCTTCCGAAGGCTTCTCGGCTATGATTCCTCCACTCCACCTACTCTCAAAAACACAACGTATCATGTGTAAGGTAACCTATCCACCACCTGATTCAGCGTCCTATTGCTCAACTTCTGTAGACCAGAACCGGTGATACAACACAAAAAAATTGTACTGAACTAAACGGCAAGACAATACTCGTTTCATTGTTTTGATGTCCAACTCCTGTGCCTGACCACTGAACGGTTGCTCGTCTCTCGCGTTTCACAATTATGCCTGTTATACTGACAGCTAGGATTAATTCATTCCTGGCTTTTTCATTCCTCATTGCGGGCTACTTCGTCGCCGTCAATGGGTATTATAATAATTTGTACGCAATTGTAATAACCAACCAAAAGTAACAGTTGCAGCGTGGAAGTAACTAAATAACCTCAAACTGGTTAGGGACATGTAGCACTCCAGCGTGATCATCCAGAGGGAGGGAGAGAGTCAAACAATATTTCGATTATATTTTGTGCGTATAATCCTGCTATTACTACCAATTGAAATAAACACCACGAGCAAGAGATGTGTATGTGTATTAATTTACATGCGGCTGATAGTATATGATGAAAGACAGTGAGTTACATGATCTGTCGTGCAACAAAAAAAGTTGGCGTACCTTCAATGTGCCTGGAAGTTGAAGATCTTGCGCTATCAGTTGCAGACTACGATATGTCAAAGCTTCCAGATTAACCGACTCGTCCCACTGACTACTAGCACTTTCAGAAGCCATTTCACTTAATTATTTGTCTTTAAAACAGACCAAAACCAAAACCAGTCACACGTGTAGCAAGACACCGAATCTGCATGAACTCGCCGCTCGCACTGCCGCAGCGAGACTGGCCTACGAACTAGGGCCCGAAACCAGCTGGTCTTGTAAATATTTTCAATGTTATGGCTGATTTTCGCGAAACGCAAGCATTCCAGAAAATCTCTTCCGCGTGTACCAAGCAGCCTAGCTGGCGGCGCGGTGGCTACCGTCAAAGGGTTTATCATAGAATGGCGATGCCGCGTTTTGTAACAGAAAATTACACTTTTAAGCCTCAGCAATCTCAAATTATCTATAATGCTATGGCTAAACGTGGCCTTTGTAAATAATAAGAATTGGAAATGTGCTGAGTACTTATTTTACTTTCGTCGAAGATTTTCAGTAAGCTTGCGGCTTCTACGTGATTAAATTGTCAGCTGCCTTAAAGTGATATGTGTCCACATTGTTTCATCCAGGCTTTAAAATTAACAGGTGTTAATTATTTTCCTCACAGCCGTTGTTATATTAAACGTTCCAAGAGGCTATTATCTTAGCATCATTTTAAATTAGAATATAAATATCCCATAGAACCACTGCCTGGTGGCAAAACGACCTGCATTAAATGGCAACGCAAATGCGAAACGCGTGCATAAATTAGAGGCGTTACTCTAAATGTTGTCAAGCGAAATGCTTCCCCAGAGATAAACCAGCCACCCAGTTATAGGTCCATTGTTTCAAATACTTTCAGCAAGTGACAAAACGTGCGCCGGTAGAAAATGAAACGCGTTCGGCGGGTTTTAGAACCTAGTCCATCGAGTATTAAGTGATGCATCATACAAATTAAGACGAGTTTGTTATTTACATAAAAAGTTTTAGCACTTTCATCTCCAGGGATTTCGCATTTTTTGTTATGAAATTAAAAAAATTAATTGGTAAAAATAAGAAGCGCTTTACTTTAATGCCGTGCTGCGAGGGGAAAAAACGAACGCCGAAGGGTGTGTTGTTAAGAGCTGGGGTACAATTTTAACGCCATGATTTCATTGCGGCAATTCACTGTCACGTCTAGACGAAATTAAAATAGAGCAGCGAGGGATAGAACGATGAAAATTGCGAACAGCGGCCGATTAAAATTTTCCGCGAAGTGAAAAACCTGATCGTCGGTCTTGAAAGTCGAGTGGTAGCGATATTGTTTGCATGTTGGCACTCGTTGACAATTTGCTGACCGGCCTCCTTGAGCATTTAAACACTTCAATATCCTTATCCGGCTGGCATCGTCAGCAACGTGCAAATAAGTTTCCAATTTCGTTCAGTCTGTAGATTAGTGCTTTATGAGCGTTTACCGCTCTGCTTACATCTCAAGACTGCTCTGCACAGTCAGAAACTCATGTCTTGCTCATGTCCTCTTTCGATGCATCCCGACAAAGTTCTGAAAACAAATGTGTCAAAATGCCACACAGTGGTTACAGAATGTAACGGCTAGTCGCGTATGATGAACGATCATCTCCCATTGACTCGCACTCGTAAATTCAAGTCTCGCGTCTCGCGACGCCGCGCGACATCCGACTTTCTTGCTACTTTCTCTGATAAATAGCTTCGAATAAGACGTAAGATATACGTTGGCATCCTCCAAGATCCTAGCGTTAACGCGATTAGGTCATAACTTACGTCAATCGCTCAATAATAACGAATTACAAAAGCTTTACAAAAGCTAACTAGCAATAAGAAAAATATCACACAGACTAGGTCATGCCCCACTCAAAAATCTTTTAACTTCGGCTTTGATGTATGGCACGTGATTATTGGGTCCCCAGTCTTCGCGAAATAGGTTGGTTGGCAGGGTGGTGGCGGGAAGGGGGAGAGGTGGGGGTTAAACAATCCCGCGCCCGGCCAAACAGGGTATCCCAACCAGCGGACGTACGCCGTACGCTCGTACGGCGGCGTGCAGGTGAGGCGATGCGCGAACGAGCGTCGCGGCGCCCTCGCGCGTACGGCGTCGGCGGCGGCGTCGGCGTCGGCAGGAGCGATCTCGATCCCCGATTCCCGTCAGAGGTGGTCGGTAGTGCAGCTGGAACGGTCTGCTGTCGCTGGAAGAGCTGATAGGATAAATCACAGCTGCGGAAGGACTTCACGAGATGGGTACGAGCAAGGTTTTCTCAGAGTCGGTCATGTGAGCACGGTTGTAAGACGTATTGACACTGACAATAGTTGATTGCATTGGAAATAAATGTTTAGTAGATACTTGTATTTCTAAAAAAAAAAAAAAATTACCATTGATGTTTTGACCTTTTCTTCTTCCAAACTGAACGAACTGTTCAACTCACTCTTCTCAAAAACAATTTCCGTACACCCTTCTTAATTCCCTTCCCGTTTCTTGTATATCCTGCATTCGTAATTGATGTAAGAAAAACTATGTGCTCTGTCTTCAACTCGTTAAATATTCACCCTCTGCCTGAAATTAAATCATTAATTAGGTCGGTGAATTCTTGGTTGTGATCGTATAATTGAATAAAAAAAAGACTGTCGCATGTCCCTGTGCGTGAGGGGTGTGGGGGGGGGGGGGGGGGAGGTCAGAGCTAAATAATAAATTACTGGTGTGTACCATAAACCATCCACACAGCGCTGGCCAATGTGACATAGACGGAGTGAAATTGAATAAAGATAACGTTTACACGCTTAATTCTATACACTTCTGGCGGCATGAAAAATGCATGGAAATATGATGTAATTTTGCCTGTCAGTGTCACTCTCCGAACGGGCACATAACACTATTAACCAAAGTAGACCCTTTTTTTTTCGGCGCAAATTGGTACGTACACGTTGCTATATTGCGTGTCGCGTTTGCCGACTAGCAAAAAACACCGTTGGATATTTGAAATTTCGATCTCGGTGACAAAATTGTAACTCGGAAAAATGCGTGATACAAGGTTTAGCTTGCGATGTTAATTTTCCTGTTGATTGCCTGTTGATCCTTACAAGCCGAGAGGTTAATCCTGTTAATCGTCTTCCTAACGGCGGTACAATGTGAAGTGACACGAGCGGATTCACCGGGACAACAGAAAATCACTTGACTTCAGACTCTCGGAGGCGATTGTCAGCTAAGTCGCATTCAAGCCTTCAAACAATAGCCGTCAAATTCTGCTGAAAATTGATAAGTTACGGGAACAAAAACAACTGTAACGGACGGCCACAGGTTGCCGAACAAGTTTCAACTACCTGTAGCGATAAGGTTTCCGTTTTACACCACGACCGAGAAGCGACGTTGAAGAAGAAAAAAAAGTGTGTGCCAGCGGCTGACGAGTGAAGTGTTTCTTTCAAAGCTTGAATATCAATTCGGTATGCTTTCTAAATATGCATTATTTACACGGGGAAATTATTTTATTTATAAGCGGCGAAAATTCGATGGCATAATAACAGATGAGGAGAGTGATATAAAGACGTACATTTTTCATAATCCGTATTTTTGGATGCGATCATGAAAATTCCGTTTGACCTGCATTTGAGCATAGTTCATTAGCTACAACACCCAATTCCCATTCCCCAGCGGATGGGGAAGGGAGGGCGCAGAAAGCTCGCTTTTGTCCGATAAGGGATGGTCGGACGTTCCGACAAAACTGCCCCAGTCAACGCAACGCCCCCATCATTTCCCCGCTGTCATAAATAAAAATATCAAGCGCACACGAGACAGTAAAGAAAAATAATATACGAACCAACGGTCCGCATGTCCAAGCAAATCGCGCTCATCGTTGAAAATTTATCGACGTGAATATATTATTTTTCTCTCGTGCTCTAAAGTATTGCACGGTGGTGCAATTTTTTCGGACGACGGGATGACCCATAGGTGTGTGCCAGCCCTGACGACGACCCTAGATGTTCGATTACTTGGTGACCCGTGCCCTTTTCACCGTCACTTCGTGTGAGCGAGGGGTCGGACCGGGCTCGTAGGCTGCCGGCAGTTCGTTCAGACCACAGTTAGGGTTAATAAGGTCATTTCCTCGATGTCTCAATTAATCGCCTAGCGATAATAATAATAAAGGCGTTTGAGAGGAAATAAAATCGCAAGTTTTGTGACTTGTTTATTGAGTGAAGGAAGATGAGAAATCTTGCAGATTGACGGCGGAAATAGCGTATAAATTTTCTACGCGGAGATGAAAGAAGGTGGCTGGACGTTGGGTAGCTATTTTCGGTTCGTATCTCGCCTGTTTTTTCAGCTCCGTTAAGAGTTTTTCGCCGACATTCGGTGGAGGTGCCGTGCTAGAATATGAAACGAGATTGGTCTGCGGGCTGCATACTTTACAAACGAAAAAGGGTAAATCATAGGAAAATATGTCGCCATCATCCGTCTTTTCAAGAAACTCAATTAACCCATTTGTTTTCCTTTGTTTTCCATTCTTTACCCCTTCGCCTTCAAAAAGCTCTCGCAAACTCAAATTTAATATTACAGATGGAGAAAAGTCAGAATAAGAAAGAAAATGTAATATGCGGAAAATGTTTACGAAAAAAAAAGCGTACTGAATTCGACAAATCTGTCCCCTCCAGACGCGTATAGACTAAAAATAGCATTAGCAAGCGAGCAGACACGCAGTAAAATTTTCAAGTAATTACATTTTTGTATTCATAAATAAATCAATTCACATTTATCAGATTAAACCAGCGCATCTATTTTTTTAATTTCCCCGCTTCTTCTTCAAAGCAGTGTCAACAACAACAGAATTCCGTTCAAAGCTACTGTCAGCTCCGTTCAGCTGTTTCGCGCCTTGCGCAGCTATCAAAAGCAAGAGCATGAACAACAGCTGCGCGTGAAGCATCACAGCCGCAGCCACGCGTTGCGGTCGATACCGACAAACTTATTCGTTCAGAGTTTCTACCGAAACCCGGGCGACAACATTTTTTGAGAAAACAATTAACACGTTCAGGGAATTTCTCTGTTTTAGAAAGCGACGCGGTTTCCACGCACAGATGCCTCGCTAATCTGTTTTAAAGGAGGTCGGGGACTCAATCCCACAAGCCATACGGCTGACACCGACCTAATCCATTCCAGCTAGCCGAGGGTTTATCTAGGATTGCTACTCAGAGGAATTTCGGTACAAATTTAATCACACGCTCCAATACAGCGTCGTAATCTCAAATATCCACACCCATGGAAATAATAAACACGTCATAAAACAATGCTGGAAATTGCGGGCAAGTTGCGCATCTTGCTACGAATCGCTTTTTGAATAGCGACATGGCGACGAAATGAGGGTCACTGTTTGTGCGGTCTGGGATGTGACCATTACGACGCCGATGCCGACGCCGACGCCGTTAAACAAGCGAGCAAACCCGATGCGACGTCTTTGGGGGAAATTGGTTATCTAGTATACTTAGTACTTACCATTACGAAAAGCGAGGAACACGGTTAGACTGTTTAGGAAGCGTTCAAAAAAAAGTTTGGAAGCGGATCTTTAAATCTCGCTGGCCTCTAGGTAACAGTCTTATAACAGTTTGGAATTAGGCAGTTATTCTGGAAAATACCATGAAGGGTATTCTCATACCCTGAGGTATGAGGTTCTCAGAGCTGTTCTCAGTCAAAATAGCAAAACAGACACTTCTCTGTTCACCTGTGCACATGAAATAAGTGAATGTCTAATTACTCAAAAAATGAATTTAAACAATAGAAAAGCCAAATTTTGGCCTTCTGAAGCCAATAAAACAAGAAAAATGTTCGAATATCATGCATCGCAATAGACTCCGTTCAGCGAGAGAACATACTTTTCCGGCAGAGGCGCCACCGTACGTTTTGGGGTGACATGTGGGCCAAATGGCATTTTAAATAACACTAAAAATCATCTCCGCTGATGTCTGCAATTTTATTTATTCTTGGAAGCTTTCGTCGTGGCAAGAAATTTCATTTTTCGATCTATTGTAAGAATTTTTCTACCAATTTCAGTAATCTTAGGAATTGTTTTACAAATACAATAAGTGTTTTGAAATTCCGTTACTATAATTATAATTTATATTGAATTCATGAGCTGTTAGCAATGCTTGGGGGGGGGGGGGGGGGGATCCTTTGGGCTGATATCTTCTCTCGAGGACTGAACTGTAACAAAGCTTAGCGACAGTCCCTAGTCCGGTATCATCTCTCGCGGGCTAGACTGTACTGCGAAACAAAAAGATACGGTTCTTGGGAATATTTTTGTCTAGAGCTAGCTCGCTGAAAGTGATCTCTTCTGTCCCAAGTAGAAGAGGAGTTCGAGGACTTCCAGATCTTCGTCGCCCGTCATCGGCCAGAAGAGCTGGCAAAGTTGGCCAGGACGACCAAGTTTACCCGCAAAGAGATCCAGGTGATCTACCGCGGCTTCAAACAAGAGTGCCCAACGGGCACCGTAGACGAGGACTCGTTTAAGAAGATCTTCTCGGCGTTCTTCCCACAGGGAGGTAAGTTATTATTATGCTGATGATGCGATTGCTAGTCCTGAACTCGTTCAACTCGAACGGGAATTGTGCACCAATGCAAGATAATTATTTTGTAACTCCTCGCTAAGCTGTCGGGCGACGAGCGTTCTAACGAACAAATTGTTAGATATCGAACCTGCGGTAGAACTGCCACGGTACAGGAGCACGGCACCGATGTTCAACTTCTGCAATTGTCAGTGTGGCGATTTGATAATCGATTTAGATGGAGCATAAATTGCTTCGACTGCATTACAGTGTAATTATAATTTAGTCTCAATGCCGAGGCAAGAATATGAAAAGCATCGTTATCTAACCAGAATAAGGGTTTCATTTTGTTGAGCACGCGAAAAACTTTGTGTTTTGTTAGTAGCTTCCAGCATTTCATTTGAGGGCGTTATCAACTCGATTCCGCTAGGTGAGAGAGCTTGAACGAATTTGAACATTTAGGGGACATAACGGAAGAAGAACAGAAACTCATTTCGGCATTAAAGCCAGAGCAAATAAGGATAAGCTGTTATTCTCTTTCTAAAGACTAAAAAGAAAATCGTATAATCGAATCGGATGTTGGACGCCTTTATTTCGAAGCAATTTCTATCTCGAGTCGCGCTATTGCAGTCCATAAAAGATGTCTGTCCATTAGTTGTGGCCATAAGACTTGAAAACAGCAACCCACGAATGACGTAGTCTAAAGCTAGTAAATTGAATTCCCGTAATTACTCCATCTACGGGCGTAATTAATAGGTTTCTCTGACGATAGACTCCAATCAATTAACGGTAGAGGGCGGGGGAGGCGTTTATCCGAATGCAGCGAACAGAATCGGCAGCCTCCAAGCGTATTGGCTGCTGCAGAAGTCCCCAGCAGCCGCCACCCCCACGTCCACTAACTCAAAGAACGATATTTCTTAGTTTAAAAGTAGGGTCGACAGACCTTACGGTGTCGTTGGGAATTTGGGACTCCCGTAGCCCCAATCTGGGATAATTCATAAAGTTATTTATCGCGTTAACACGTTCTCTCAGCAGAAGAAATCATAGCAACACACAGTAAGTTTTTCTTCCTCTCAGCTCTGTATTTTCCAAATCTACTCTTGGCTATCGATTATTCTGTTAGCCATAATCCACGCACAAAGAAAGAGACTCCTTCAACATAACAGAGTAATTCTTTGTGCACCATTTTCAGAGTATACTTAACGTGATGAGTAATATACAAAATGTGTACCTATCAAGTCTGCTGTGTAGAATGGATGGATACATTTGGCTTCGCAAAGCCCCGTGATTGATGATACATATTATGCAAATACGGTATGCACGCGCGCCATTCTCGCTAGCTGTGTGCTCTGCGTGTCGTGCCTCGACGCGATCCCCAGGATAAAATAAATCCCCGTAGGAGTGTTTCTTCCGGCGCCAATCACTGTCTGCCTTTTTCCGTCGCCGAGCAACACGCTAACAGCGTTTGACGACGCATTAAATAGACGTTCTCCAGAAACGCGCCAGATGTCGCACGTTTGCGACCATTTTCCTCTCAACTCCTTAACTCTTTTTAGTCCCGATAAACGCAATGAAACGCACTAAAAGATCGTAAATTTCTAAATGGAAATCTAACAGCGGCGAGAACTAACTGCGTAACAGCCACGAAAGTTTCTTAACGCGTAGCTAGATTTTTTCTTTCTGATGGGGCACTATAAATTGCATCCATCCATGCCACAATACGTTCAGCCCCTCAACCTCCATTCCAACCCCTGTCAGTCCCATCGACTCTAACGTTGTAATTGTTTCAACCTCGCAATTCACTACTGAAACGGAGAATTTGGCTTCTAAGCCACACTCTCCCATCACATCAAACGCTAGCTCGTACCCTTTTTTACCGCTCATCATTAATTACGATCCCTCTCTAGCACAGTTTGCCGTTCGTTTATCGACCCGACCCGTTTGCGAATCCACAACTCGTGACAAAATCACGATAGAGGCATTCGCAATTATGACAAACATCGCGCGTTCGTAGTTCCGGAAATTATCACGGTTTATAATGCGAGTTATTTAACACGAGAACGTTCGTGTTGAGAACGTCTATATATATAGTGCTTGTGATCGCCACCCGATCCTATAAAGGCAGTTAATTGCGGTAATGAGTTCATTAATTTAAACAAATGGTCTATTTACAGAATAAAGGAGTTTTGGATGGACCAGCGAGATGTAGACGATTCGAATGGAATGTTAGTGTGGTCTATAGAATTGGGAAATCTTGTATCGTGGATAGCGAACAGTGCTTGCAAGCATTTGCGGGAAGGAAGTTTCTGTCAGGAGAGAATCGAAACAGTGTTTGTTATAAGCTTGATTGATTGATGATATTAAAGCAAAACACGTGCAATATACCTCTAGAATATGCTAATGCTCAAGGTGCACAACATAGTACTTAGGCACAAGATGAAAAGGTGATTCGGGGGTAGATATTGAATATGATTTCCACAAGCGATCACTCTCTATCAAAGTTTCTATGCGCAAGTTGAAGTATAACGGGAACACCTGTTGAAGCAATATTAGTATATGTGCAGAGGTGTTACATAGCGGAGATGATTCCTGTTCGTGTTGTTTCAGATGCCCGGCAGTATGCCCATTACGTGTTCAATACAATCAACAAAGAGAATGTCACTGGGAAGATCAGTTTCGAGGTAAGTTACTTCTTTGATAATCGGACTCTTTTCTCACTCTGTGTGCAAGACAAAATTGTTGCAGTGGATGCGATTAGATTGCGTGATAGACACTCTCGCAAATTTTTGACATTTTTTGAAAAAACTTCAAAAAATTTAATTTTAAATTTAATTGAATTAAATTTTTTATTTTAAATTGTATTCAAAAAGATTTTTGCGAGTTGCCCAGTTTTTCTCGCCGAGTAGGAAACTGAAAAGCACGTAACGTCACGTTGTACTTTAATTGCATTTCCACGTGCCTTAATTAATAATTCCTCAGATGTCTTAAAAGTTCTTAGCAAATGTACGCTGTTTAAAGTTTCGTTTTGAGCCACGAGCCGTGAGCCTGTCATCTACGATTAATTAACTATGACAAATACGGCAATCTAGTTGAGGTAATGCCAGTGAAGGAAAAAAAACAACTAGTTTCTGTTATTTCCACTTATAACACTTCTAAAAACTCCAAATAAAGATGAAACTTAAAAAAATCCATGCAACAAATTAAAATACTGTATTAGCGCGCGTTCCATTGTTCAGCGCGACCGTTGAGGTTGAATAAAAAAGAAATTGACCTTTGAAAGCACCAATAAAATATTGAAGTAATTAAATAAACTCACCATGCATGTTCATTTGAGTTATTGTTTAGCGCTAGTTGTTCTCTCAGCGAGTCGTAATTAATAATTACACATTTCATTAGTGCTCGCTTTACTCTCCGCGTTAGAGCTGCTCAAACAATGGCATTCAACGGTGGTCTAATAAAAACCCAGTCTGTACCTACCCTAGCTCTTCGAAGGGATGAAACAGCAAGATAGAAATTACCCTAAATAGATTTCGTGCTCATAACTTTCAACATCGTTAAGCCAAATCCTCTTGACGCCGCGACTTTTTCGTTTTATATAGAGTTCATATTTTTATTCAACACGCCGTTTATTTTATTACCGAAAGTTAGTTGAAATAATGTGCACCATAATTCGTATGGGATAGGAAAATGCATTGTCGTAATTCTCAACAAAGAAACTGCAAATGCCTTCATTAGATTTTACGAGCGATCGTTGGGACTAAAGCGTTGTCCTGGAAAAATAATCTACAGCGGCTTCGTCGTGAAAGAAAACGGATTTTTGTAGAAGAGAAGGGGGGAAGGGGGAGAAACGTTGAAAAATTCACAAAGCTGCTTTTCCCGATAAGTTTGTTGTAGTGTATGAGAAAATTGTCGTAGTCCAGCCAAATTTGAATCGGAAATGATAAAATTGTGTACTTATACTAAGTGTATTAGCTTTATTTTCCACAAATTTGGTAAGTCAGTTATGGGAATGTGTGTAGGTCGACGAAGACGGTCGTGAACTCTTTCGTTCAGACTCAAACTATAAAGGATCCATCGTCTCCAAACTTTTTCCAACGGTTTGACCTCAAGTGAAAAGACCCCACGGAGGGAAGAGAAAGAAAACACACGGGACGGAGTGGCTCAGAGCCTATATTTGCTTACAGGATTTCCTGGGAATTCTCTCGAAAGTGTCCCGCGGCTCTATCCAAGAGAAGCTGCAGTGGATCTTCGGCTTGTACGACCTGAACGGCGACGGCAACATCACGAAGGGTGAGATGCTCGACGTGGTGACGTCGATCTACGAGATGCTGGGTCGGTCCACGAACCCCGCCGTCGGCGAGCACACGGCAAAGGAGCACGTCGAGAAAATCTTTGGAGTGAGTGTTGACAATCGACAGGCACGGAAGGTGCAAAACCATAAAGGTCAATGTTGTCGTGAGATTTGACATAGGATTGTGATACAAGTTATATGTTTTTGTTTGTATCAATCATGATGAAGAAAGATCAGATTTTTGGGATCGGAATATTTGACCAACAGTTTGATTTTAGTTAATTTTTGATTTAATTTGATTTTTTTCAGTCGATGCGTTGTATTTGTTCCGTTTTTCTGATAGGGGTTTCTGATACAATATCTACGATGGTTTAATGTTATTCATTGGTGAATTTCAATCTATTTACAATCGAGATTGCCGTTTTATGGATATTCGGTTTAAATTGACTTTGGTTTCATCTTAAAATCCGAGTTCAATCTTTTAACTGTTATTTTTTTTATATACTAAATAGAATAAAGGCTATACGCATGAATCCTGCCATCTATATAAACTCCCTGTTGCTATTCATATTTATGTATAATATTTCAAAAACATTCCCCAACCGGTTGTTGCGCTTGGATCTTGATAGCGAGCTAGCTGGCATATTTTCTTTCCCCGAGTGAAAAGCACACGCTCGCACGCCTGTCAATCCCGTTCGTATGATCAGACTGTCAAAAATATTCTAATCCTCACGCGATTTCGATTTCAATGCATGACAATCGAGACTCGAACCAAAGAAAATATTTGTAAATACTTTTTGAGAAGACTCTCGAGAAAAACGGGGGTTGGTTTTAGCTCGAGATTTTTTTTTCGGAAATCGAATACTGGAATCTGCTGAATATTTTAGAGAGAATCCACATCCTGTTTTAAAAAGTAATTAACATGTTTTTGTACTAGAAACTAAAATTAATAAGCACTATAGTTACATTTTACAGTGTCTTTTATAATTATCAATACAATAATCAGCCAAATGTACCATAATTGTAAATAGTGAGAGAAAATCCTTTTCCGGCAGAGGCGCCAACGGTCGTTTTCGGGCGACATGCAAGCTAACTGTCACTTTTCTTTAACTGTCACTTTTAAAAACACTACAAAATATCTCCGCTTATGTCCGCCATTTTCGTTTTTCTGTACTGCTTTTTTCGCGTCAAGATGTTTGCTTTCCGACCTATATTAAGAATTTGTCCAGCAACCATAATAATATCTAGAGCTCGAGAGTTATTTTGCAGATATAATTATTATTTTGTAATCACGCCACTAGAATCATAACCGAAATTTTATTATAGCAATGCTGGGGGCAGTCCTTTGGCTGGTTTTTCTCTCGCGGCACAAATGCAAGCAGCCAAAATCATTGTCTCGGAACTCGTCTGATTGATTCAAATTTTCAACTGTAATGTTTTCTATTGCGGTAATGTTTTCTATTCTAATCACGCAATCCCCCAATTGACAGGCGACATAAAAATGCTAGGACGTTTCAAGAGTTCGATTGACTGGTGGTAGCAAGGCAAAAACGCGACCTTGTTTTCGTCGACGAAATTTTTAAACGCTACAAAGCCACGAAAAAAAACCGATACAAACTCGGCACTCGGCAGTGTTGGCGCCTCCACTATGCCGAACTGATTCGTTGCGCGCTTGTTCAAACTCAGTCCATCCACTGCGAACAACCCGTAGAGAATCAAATATATTTTTGGATAATTAATTTCGTGTGTTAACGATCAATAAGCATTGCAATAATTATAAAAACCCGTATTATTAAAATGTTACGCCTCACTGACTGGATTTCCATTCCATTCAGTCAAAATCAGACTCGACAGTTATATGTCAGCAACTTTCAATTGAAAACAATTTGCCCGGCCGAATAATCGAGTGACAAGCACTTTGCCCCTGGATTAGGAGTACGCTTACAGAAGAATTTAATTATGATACTAATGTCAGTGGTTTGAATTTGTCGGTAGCTCGAAATTGATGAGCGTAACGAGTAATTGGCACAAATCGAAACATTGCGCCACGCGTTCCACGACGGCGCACAAACAAAATATAATATTTCGTATAATTTCGAAGTGCACGATTTAAAGAAGTTTACAGTATGTGGCAACAAATGAAAAATTGTGTTCAATCCTTAATCCTAATGAATATAGCGTAGAAACAGTAAATCAGCCATAAGTGCGACATTTATAAACAAGATACTATGACAATTCATTCTCTATAAGTTTTTATTTTTGTCGTGAAAATTACCACGCTAGATGTGTAAAATCAGGAACAGCTTTATTCGGGATCGACATTTTAGTAGCAGGCTCTCCGCTGTCGCTTGACTTGGCTGTGGGAAATCACCGATCTGTCACCGGAATCGAACCAGGGACTCGCAACGTCAGACTTTCCCCTTCCCCTTCCACCGAACTCCACACCACCACCCCACGCGCGGTCGGTAATGTGATCGCTGACTCAATTTTCCTTTCAGCAAATCGACACCAACAAAGACGGGGTGGTCACCATCGACGAGCTGGTCGAGTGGTGCTCCAGGGACGAGCAAATCCTCCAATCACTGGACACCCTAGACACCGTGTTGTGATCTAGACAAGAGACAACTCTGATTGCGTGAGCGGCTCAACTATTTCGTACTATCATTAAGATGGCTAGATATCCACTTGCTTCGCTCTCCGCTAAGTTGCGGCCACTTTTTGGTATGCAGAATAGTTTGTATTCGCTTTTGGGCTAACACTTGAGACTTTAATTGAAACATAGTGCATTGTTTTCTCTTTTATCAAGTGAACCAATTGCTGAGGTATAAAGTGGCAACTGTCATTGTATGTTATCTCAAGGACAAAGAGACTAGAGGCGTTTGACAAAAGGCAGTTGCTAGTGCCATCTTCTTTACAGGGAGCGAAACAATGGAACAATTTGGGTCCTTTAACATCACTCTTGTAATATTATTATACTGTCGTCGTAAGAAAACTAATTACGTTGTTTTCGCAGTGAACTCTCTTGGCAATAAGAATATGCTTTAACTTATAGTTGTCAAACTCTTCCCCTTATCCGAATAATGGATTTTATAATACAGCAATAGATGGCCGCTTTAATGGAATTTTTATACTTTTCTTCGCTGTTCTTTTTTTAAACGAGGAAAAAAAAAACGAGGCCTTAAAATTCTTACAATGAAATGCATAGTTTACTGTCTACAATATATGGAAATATATAATTTGTAGTAAATGCACATCCGAACGTAGTGTGGACGGAATAAGTTTTGCATAAACTTTTTCGCGAGGGTTTCCAAGTTAAAATTGATGCAAGTGACAAAGGCTCAAGGACGTTGGCACTTAAGATGGACACGCGTATACTTCGTAAGTCGGATAATAGCAGAGTTTCGAGGTTTCATTTTGTTACGTGTTCTTGTAGTTTCCCATTAATTAATTCGGCATTGTCAATGCAGTACACACGGCGCACCAGCGTAAAAGTGGATTTGAAACATTTTGTAATTCGACATTTTCCACTTGGAATAACTTTCCCAGTTCCAGCCCACTCTTTCCTCTGCGTAAAATGTATTAGTATATGCTTTTCCATTTAGGAAATTTGTTCTCGAAAAGAAAATCCGCATCGCGGATCATTAATCTCTCCATATTAACAAAACCAGAACCTATATAGCAAGTTCCCATGGAAATGATCGAACTGCAAAGGAATGGTGAACCAATCAGTGGCAGCATTTGCCTTCTCTTCTAATAGAAAATGGATGTATATTCAAAGTCCCCTATACACGTTCGCTATTCAGTTGGGTAATTACCGTTTACCACCATTACCCGGGTAGGACCTCACATTTGCTTGGCTCGGATATCAAGATAATTCGATATAGATAGCAGACTGTTAAACTGTTCCATTATGCAAACCACAGATCACGTGAAATTGGCAGAGATTCGAATGGCATCGTGTTTATGTGTGGTTTGGGTAGCCTTCCGGATGTGGCTTGCTCCATACCCTAAACTACGACCACCACTTTCAAAATGGTGACTGCCACTTCACTGAACCGGATTAATTTCACGTAACATAGCTCACATATCAAGCTAGTTCCCAATGCAATCCGTACCCACTACATATTCTGAATTATTCATCGGTCCCTAGACTCGATAACCGAACTCAGATTCAACCCTTTTATAACGGTCTACGGTTTTTATAGGCGAGACCGATCAAAATCATCGTCACATATTTATCGTCCGATATTGAAAGGACCGCCAATTTTCCTCCAGATCAGCGTTTATGAACGTTTCATAAAAAATATCAATCATAGTTATTCTGGGTGAATCAGGAAGTCGCTCGCCGTAAAATTTCGGTAGGCAATTAATATCAACAGAAGTTAAAAAACGAATTTTTTAATTTCATAGCCTAAAAGCAATAAGGCCTAATCAATCAGAGACATTTCTCATTTCACCTCTACATCCCTACGATCTCACACCACCACAGCTACATCTTACTATGACGTCTCCCGGTGTAGAGGTGCCGTTATTTGAGTGATGGATCCGGGACTGATTTCCCAGGACAGAATATATACCGACGACGAGTCTGTCTCGGGTTATCTATCACCTGTGACGGTGGCAGACAGCGGAAATCGTCCTGCAAACAGCTGTCACCCACGCTCCGTGGCTCATAGGTGCCCTAATGGTTATCCGGGCATGAGGTGGTTTTATGTCTGTCGTGCAGCTTTCTCTCCACTTTCTCTGGCCCATTGTTAGTTTGGAAAAGCGAGTAGTACGCATCGCCTAGTCGGCCAATCCAAGAGAGGGTCTCCCGTTTTGCAACCCTACCCTCAGGCTTCCCAAATCAATATATCAAATGGAAAATTCGCGCAAGGCACGTGTCCGAAATTTTATGCTCGTCTTACCGCGCGCAGAAAGTGTCACTATTTTAAAGAAGCGCAATCGCAATAATAGATTACAAAGGTGTATAATAATTTCAATGACTTTTGATGTAACAATTACAATTTAATAATTATTAAAATAGCATTAATATAAATATAACAAAATCTTTATGTGTATTTACAAAAAAAAACTTGTAGTCATAGTGAACCATTCGTTAAAAATTTTGTATTTTTACTAAGATCCCATTTTTGAGGCCACGTTCATTAATATACTGGTCTAGCTATTATAGTCTTCATTATATCATTGTGTCATCCCACAAAATGTAAATTTTGTACAGAAAATGGCGAAGGCTTCTTTCTAATCTATTATAAATTACAAAATTACCAGAATGCTAATGCAGCAGGGGAGCTAGAGAATACGGTTGTATAAAACTGAACTGTGTCATATTTGTACGGGTTTTATTTTAGAAGTTAGATTGTGAACTAGCTTATGTATACCTAACATAACATGAATACTCAAGTGTATATGAGCAAAATAATGCACATTTCGTAAATAGTCTCCTCGTTTTCTTTGTTTTAACAAACTACAACTATTTAAGGGTGATTTGGCGTATTTCTTATTTCTTTCTCGACTTCATACTTGCATTGGTCAGTCCAGACTACTGAAGTTATAGTAAAAATCCACTTTTCTGTAAAACCAAATAATTTAGCCATCATTCTACTTCTGGCTCCTGTAACTTCCGACGAAAGAGACGAAAAACTCATAATCGTCTTTCAATGCATATCACATAGGTACTGCATGCTTTGAAACCTCTTCTTTCTTAAAATAAGTAGTCTCTGCTCTCTGATATATTTGCTCTTATATTTCTTGTCTCTTTTACTAAGTAAACTTAGGACGTACAGTAAGCTGCAATGTTTGGCGTACTTTATAGTGTACTTGCCTTTAGACTGCTAATGAAAGCTGTTTTATCCGCAATATTCTGTAGAGATGTAGCCTGTTGTTCTCTCTTCTCCATTATCTTTCAGTCTTTCGCTAATATTGTTAATGAAAAAATAAACACAAGGATGATAGAGTATAAGTTGTGAATGTTGATAAGTGCTGAGAAGTTTATTAAAACAAGTCAGTCTTTGTTGCAGCTATCAAACTAATTATGTAATTTTTAGGCAATCAATTTGTTAATAACGCGATGGTCTATTAGCCATATTAAAAAAAAAAAATCAGTTTGCAAAAGGCCAGTTCAACATGCAAAATGGGTAGACACAAAGGGTAGATATTGATTTGTTTCAACTTACTAAACTATGAAGCAACTTTTGCATCATTTTTTAATATAATTTGTTTCACGACCAAAACTGAATTGCAGTTGGACTATAGTTGTATTTGTACCAATTTTTCGACTTGAATCTTTGAACTCCTTGATAAATTCTATCAATTGTTATAAAAATATTTCTTGCAATAATTACCAACGAAATTATTCACTCGCACTTACCTCTCAGCATGTATCATAATTCCTCAATATCGAGGTCAATGATCGTACACCATTGACGCACAACATTCCTGTCCCATTTGGCCAAAGAGTAACACAGCGTCAAAGGTCAACTGGGTTAACAGGAATTTATTTCGGAAACCTTTCAATAAATTTGTCTTTCTTTGCAATTTTGAATTAATTTTTCACCAAAAATTTGAATGGACACGACATAGGTAGTTAAAAAAATATGGTCATAAATCAAAAGTTCTCGTCGACACCTTTCGTTCGATCATTCGAATCTCTTGCAACTTCTTTATAATCCATTTCCAACGTCAAGATATCGTCTCTCGCCTCCGCAAACTCGCCTTCCTCCATACCCTCACCGACGAACCAATGAAGAAAAGCCCTTTTCTTATACATCAAGGAAAACTGTGAGTTGAGCCTTGCCCACGCCTCACCAATCGCTGTCGTATTCGAGAGCATAGCCACAGCGCGGTTGACTTGAGCGAGATCGCCGTCGGGAATCGCCAAAGGGGGTTGACAATTGATGCCGACCTGGTGCAATAAAACGGCTGGTGATAAACGACGCCCAAGTAGCACTCGGAAAATCAATTTCATCTCAAAGCAAACGCAACAGACGAAAGATGACCGAGTGAAGAAGAAGGCGATCGTTTGGCTCCCACAAAAGATAGTCTAGACTCTAGACGGTGCTCTCAGAATGGAGATTAGAAATGATGTCGGCGACCGGACTGCCTTTTTGATATTGACTATGCCCCCACATAAAAATTGTGTACAGGCCATCAAAAAAGTGCACGATTTTTATTTACGTAGCAATTTGTTGTTCGATAATCAGATTCTATTCGGTGATAGTAAAATAGAGTTGGAGGTTATAACTCTTGTTGTATAAATTTGATTACGGAAAATATTCGGCTGGACTGACAGTTGTAATTGCCTAGGCGAATCGAATGGCGTAATAAACATTTCAACAACCACAATACACCATTAAAACGTGAAATCACACGATAAAAACAGCGAGCATGAGCATGGTCATTGAGTTTAGAATTCATGGCAATGACGGTATTTGCTTAATCTTTGTTGACATTTAGTCTTGCGGAATGTTTAAGATGAGCTGTGTACGAAAGGGCTAGAAGACCACAGATATTTCCACCCCATTGTAAACCGCACTGAGATGTAAGAGATTTCGCCCCCATCTGGTCACTGAAAATGTAATTAAATCACTTACCACAACTGCTTGATTGCTAATTCTGCCATGCCCACTTTTTTTTGCTGTAGTGAAACGTTACTCGCCAGCGAACAACTGAAGCACACTAGGCCAGTATACTTTCCGAAACCAAACTGATGCGACCCTACCGGTGCAGATTCCAGAGATTGTTAATTGCGATAGGGTTTGATTTGATTTCAATGCACCGAAACCCGAACTACACAGTCAATGACCCAAATAGTGAAACATGTATAGTCATTAAATAATTTATCTAGATGATGTCGGGAAGCTAGTATTAAAATGGACAGGTATTTTGTACTAATTCAAGTTATTTCAGCATTGGTCGAGCTTTTATAGTTTTACCTAGATACTAATAGTTGCAAATCAGAATTATACAGATGACATTCTCTGGAATCAATTTCTTTGGACCATGAGTATATTACCCTTGCCTACTGAAAAAAATGCAAGTAAATATTGCAAGTAATGTAAATATGTGCGTGAATATGAAAATTTAAGATCGAAAACCCTTACCTTAAACCCAGTTGGGCTCCAATCAACGAAACGCACTCCATGGCTATCTTTTATCTTCGCGATCGCAGCATTAACATCTTTAGGCACAACGTCCCCTCGATAGAGAAGACAACACGCCATGTACTTGCCCCTCCGAGGGTCACATTTCACCATCTGATTCGCCGGCTCGAAGCACGCATTAGTGATCTCGGCCACGTCCATCGAATTATGACTGCCTTTGCCAGAAGACACTATAGGCGCGTAGGTGGAGAGCGGGAAATGGATACGAGGGAACGGTACCAAGTTCGTTTGGAACTCGTTGAGATCGACGTTGAGGGCACCGTCGAAACGTAGCGACGCCGTGATCGACGATACTACTTGGCTTATGAGATGGTTAAGATTAGCGTAGGTTGGTCGCTCGACATTGAGATTAGCTTGCGAGATGTCGTAGATCGCCTCGTTGTCGACCATGAAAGTACAGTCGCTTATGTCTAAGGTTGAATGGGTGGTGAAAATTGCGTTGTATGGCTCAACCACTGCTGTTGACACCTGAAAACGAAACAGGAAGTTCATGTTTATTGCCAAGAAACAATTATAAACTTCCGCATGCAAGGTAAGGTAAGTTCAGTCTAACTTTACAAACTTTACGGGCCCTCTTGCGAGAACTTTGTTTTACAGTTTTGTTAGTCATATTAGCAAGTTAACAGCTTAGGGATGTAAAAGCAAGGGTTATGACAACGCGTTCACGCATTCCCTTTGTCATCATGCTTACTTTTGGAGAAGGATAAATTGCGAACTGCAGCCTAGTCTTCTTGTCGAATTCAACCTTTAACTCGTCCATGAGCAAAGAGGTAAATCCGGAGCCTGTTCCGCCCCCAAATGAGTGGAACACGAGGAAACCGCCAAGTCCGTTGCACTTGTCAGCGATTCGGTGGATACGTTCCATTACTTTAGGAATGACCTCAGTTCCGACCGTGTATCGACCCCGTGCAAAGTTATTGGCAGCATCTTCGCTTCCATTAACCATTTGTTCGGGATTGAATAGCTCTCTAAACGAACCCACTCGCACGGCATCTTAAACATCAAATATACCATCATTTATTACTAAAATGGTCAATTTTGGTCAAAATCAATGACTCCCACATCACCCATGCTAGATAGGTGCACCGTAAATTGACGTCTATTGAATAACTTATTAAACGTCCGTATAAACTCCCCTTAACTGGTGAGTGTGCAAAGTGTTTAGCAAGAGTTACGACCAAGATGCCAAAGGAGAACCGCATCTAGATTACTTTAGGGATTTCACCTATCAGACCCCCTATCCCTGCTCACCTAAAAGTTCACCCACCGTGCACACGGCTCTCTATTCAACTGCACACGAGATAGTTAGACTACCACACATTTTAGTACACGTATATCCAAGATGAAACTGACCTACAACCGTCGGCTCAAGATCTACCATGATAGCCCGAGGGACTTTCTTCCCGGATTTCAGCTCATCAAAGAAGGCTTCTGAGTTGCTCTCGCAGAAATTGGCGTCACTAGGCTCCAAAGTGTTTGTGGGTAGCTCTGGTGCGGACTCGCCGTTGGGCAAGATACCGTGCTCAAGACAATATAATTGCCAGCATTGCTCGCCCAATTGCACTCCAGCTTGGCCGATGTGGATAGAAATACATTCACGCTGTGGAAGGGAACCGTGGCATATTGTGGTTTCATCCGCTTTCAAGGAGACAGGACGGAATATTATGGGTAAGATACTTCCTTATCAGTTTTGTTCCTGAACTCTCTCCTTAATTGTGGTGGTGGTTGGAGTTTGAAGGGAAAACGTAGCTAAGAAGTCTGAGTGGTGTTGCTTGATAAGAAAATTCGCTAGAGCTTTTATGGTTGAACAGTTTTGAACATACTCGAGGCGATCAGCTTGATAAAAACTGTAATTTATAGAGTTTCTTACCATTTTGAAGTTTTGTGATCACTTGTAATTTGGTCTCTAAAAAAGTAGATTTGCACAAGTAAATTTGGAAAAGTTAACTAGTTTCTTATTTTTTTTTGTGTGTTTTTGTAAATTTTAAATCTATCCGAAAATATTCGTGTCCATGATTCCTCAAACAATTGAATGCTCGAGATCTGAATGGATACATTATCCTCAAGCAATTGTCTATTTGACAATAGAATCCAGAGGTAATAATTATTGTAATTTCGATGTGCGAGAAAAGCAATCATTTCTATCGAATTTTCCATTCATCCAACCACCATCATGGCTAATGTACCAGCATATGCTGAAACTAGATTATCAGAATATCACTATCCCTTTATTAGAATTAGAAGATTTTATTTGGTTTCAATTCTCCTGATACATTATTTTCCTTTTTCGTACAGCAGCAACTTTACATTTCACAAAATCGCCTCTCCAACGCAAGAAATCTATTTTTAACTACTTCAAAAACAGCTGTAAATTGTTCATGACATTTAAAATTACCAATTGGTGCATCAATATTTGTCGTAATATTTTAAAAATCTGGATATGCACTGCTAATGACGCTCTTCCCTCGATATCTAAACATGTAGGTCCTGATGTAGATGTGTTTCCCGCTCAAGCTGATGGGACACTTGTCGTTGGGCCGAATCAGGAAGCAGACGGTGTAGAGAGCCATCTCCAATTCAGGACTCGTTCCCACAAACATGGTCCCCACTGGTTTCATTGTGTTCTCCCACTTAAAGTGAAGCTTCAAAAGAGTACCTTTCTGAAAATGAACAAAGACAAAATGTTTGTCGTACTTTTCATACCCTTTTTGCACGATGTTAAAAGGTTTCCGTAAACCACCTGCAACATATTATTGACTTACATTTCCCAAGCTGAGCTTTCTGATGTAACCGAGATAGTCTGCAGTCTTCTTTCGCTCTTGCGCCCCGAAGAATATCCAGTTGTGCAGTCCAGAAACTTCGCCTTGTTTCAGTTCTCCGAGGAAAACATGTTCAAAGCCACTGGAACCGACCTTGCCTTGGCCTCGAGAGAACATGGTGAACCAGATCTGTCGAAGCATATCTTTGTATGCTCGTGGATCTTTGCGGACGATTCCTGTACAGACAAAGATTTTTGAATTACGCCCATAGATTTACCCTAGCGCAAATGACTGTGGACACATAAATGTAGTCAAACGACATTGCATTTTCACGATTTTTTTTCTTCTGGGAGTGGAAACCCGTAGAGTAAGGCTATTTTTTTAAATTTCAGCTTTAACGGTCGATTTTTCTCTTGTTTGGAAAGCCAAAGAGCTTTTCCAAATGGTTTTCTAGTTTGTTACTTTATCAATAGCGAAAGCTCGACTGACTTGACATCCAGTTGCAAAACAACTGAAAGAGACACTTTTTATAGGTTTAAATTAGCGCCCTAATCTTAGTTCATGATTAAATTACGAAACCGTATAATTGGCACTTGCAGTAAATTTTATTGGAAGGAACTGGTAAACTACATTAGTTAAATTGGTACACTAAATTGGGAAAACTTAAGAAAAATCCACGGGAAAGAAATAGAAAAATAAGTAACACGTTGTAAGACGTCAGTAGTGAGTACCTTTGTCCCCCAAGAACTTCATGGTGTGTTGCATGACCGGTGTCGCGAGGAAGGTGTCAAGGAGGTCGTTCTCTTCGCGCAACTCTTCCTGGGTGACATGCTCGTTGATGTGCGAGTCCACGATGTAGTTGTTGTAAAACGCCCGCAACTTTGCGACTGTCGGGATGTTGAAGGCGCGACTCTCGATTGTTAGTAAACTGGAGAGATATACGAACAATTATTTAGATGTAGGTTTATAATGCGTATCTATGCTAGCAAGGATAGGAAATAATGCTATAATCGGATATAATTTTTGAAATTTTTTGTCTCCTAGTTTTCCTAAAAGAAAAGGCATAGTTAAAAAGGTGGACGGTGGAATATTGAAATTTGAGTTGGAATTCACTGAAGTTTTTACGCACACAATGTAGTGTCATTATTCCAAGGAATTTGCTTTCCCTGGATTATTAATGAAGAAATGAAAGTAATATTCTGTAAAAAAGAGCACAAATCATAGAATAAGGAGATGATTAGTGGAACATTGTGAATTTTTTGTGGTGAGTGACGGACTTGCTCTGTTGTAATTGACTTGTGGTCCACAAAAGGACCTAACATACGCTCGAGGCATGTGCTACATGCTTTTGAAGTGGTTATTTGGGCAAGAAAAAAATGTTCACACATTTTTGGATATTGTATTTGGACTAAAATATTTTTAAGGCAAAAAAAATGTTTCTATTATATGTCATAGGTGTACGGAATTTTTAAGTTCATAAATCATACTGCATTTTTCACTATTCTTTTTTCCCGTTTTGACTATTCCCCTTTCCACAAACTCAAGTGGAATACCAGGAATTCATTTTTTTCGATATCGTCATTTTTTTTGGCAGGTTGTATTTTTTTTTTGTGAGCTAAAAGAATCAGGTTGATTCTAGTATTTTTTATTTGCATTGAAAAATGGAACAACCTTGAGGTGGTCATTATTCCTCAACCTTTCTATATTTTCCTCGCCTTCCCCTATTTATTCTGGACCATGGTAAAGCTAAAAAAGGCACTCACTCCTTTCAGCACAATATTCTCGTGATTGTCGATTCAACGTGAAATTGAAATGGTGTGGGGTTATACTCTTTACTTGAAAAAGTAGCATATTTTGTGTCTGTCTGTTCCCTAACTGGGTGGGTTCCCTAACTGGGTGGATGCGAATATCCGATCTCTCCGGCTCCATTCGATACGCCTATGAGAGGAAAATTATTCTTTTGGTTGATTCATGTCAAGATCAAAGAATACATAAGATTCTCACGGTAAAGCAGCAGCATCTACAAGACTGTTTGAGGTGGTGTGGCCTTGGTAATTGACTTTGATAAGATGAGCAGCATTGTTCACATCTTTCTTGAGGAGTTCTTCAGTGAGCGTCTTGATTTCAGCATCTGTGATGAGGGCGCTCGCCGGCTGGGCGCCTGGACACAAGAATTCGTTACAACGAGAATCGTAGAACGAGGCCAAATCATTTTCACTCGATTTTGCCATAACAGTTTGACTACGAATTGGCAAAAGGCTTATGATAAGATCTTTGGACGAGAGACTCGTTTAGCTGAGCAAACTGAAAATGTGTACTGTCGGCAGATATATCAGTGCCTAGATAGTGAAGTGTAAACTGTAAAAAGTAAGTTGAGTGTTTATATAAGATATGCTATTCATTTTTTTATATTGTGAATCAATTTTGGCCTGGTTTTAGCTATTTATAGTGAGAACAGCCACTCGGTGGATAGAACCTTTGCCTAGAATTCAGCTAAGATTACCGATGGTTAGTGGTAGCGTTAGTGGGAGTGGTACAAATGGTTGTGTGGTAACACACAATAGCGAAACGGTAGATGTCATATGCCATTGCATTCTCACTTATCAATTTTGAAATTAGGGATGTGCTGGGATCAATTCTGGATTTTTGGGCAAGCATTATTGGGCAGGTCGAGCACTAAATTCCGACACGCGAGGCCTCTGTTGCCGCACTAAGTTTTTCTCAGTAACTGGTCTGGCGTTTTAATAACTAAAGACCCCCGAGGTAACTCTAACGAAAAAATAAAAATAAAAAAATAACTAGGTATCTCAGAAATATTTAATATGCCTTGAGGCAAATGTAGTTTTATTACAGGTTTCGACAGCTGATTAAAATTTTAAGCTTTGATACAAGCTTTAAATTTAGCATTATATACCATGAACCCACAAAAACCATGTTCACAAAAACCGGTGACCAAACTTTAATTCTAATTACAAGCTATACTGGAATTGTCTACAAGAAAAATGAGATAAATGAACATACAGCAGTTAAAAACACACCATTAACACGTACCATCGTTTCTACACACCAGATTTAAAACTAAATGAAAACATAAACATGTACAAAACTCATCTTACCATATACTTCACATGCGAAATAAGTCACAGCCAGAAGCAACCCGTAAAAGTTCTTCATTCTTGATCTTCCACCGTCTAGATCTTACACCACAATGTCTTGTTTACTATATAATTGGCACCTATCTGCAGGCTAGGCACGTATTATAATAAGGCAGCAGTCACCACTGAAACCTTCGCCTTTCAGCTACGTCACTTATTCTACTGCTGGAAATTGAGATCAAGTTTAATATAGAAAGAGATAGGAGAGGTAAGGACGGAAGACGGGCGAGGCTCGAACTGTTTACATAGGAGTTACCTTTGTGGAATTTACTTTATGGTACCTTCTCTTCTTTTCTTATCATCTTTTTTTTTTTGGCAGGAAATAACTGATATGAACGCTTCCATCGAACTAATTATCATATTATTATGGCAATGTTGTAGACGCGGGTTGTTTTTTTGACGGATTCCTCGCTTGAAGTGTAATGAGAGATGAACCGTAAGGATATCCATTAATAACTTTTTGAACGAATTTGATGCTTTCTTCCAGTTTTGCTATTTGTGTGAAATTTAGCACGACATTAGCTTCGTGATTGATGAGATCGTGTCGTAGAGAAAGAGGTGATGTTCGCTGGCTGAATTCACCAGGGGTGACATGAAATTTGAGCAACGAGCCTATATTAATATCGACTTGGTTATTCACGAGAATTCCTGCCGAGATGAACTTTTGAGCTCAAAACAAGCTCGAAATCAAAGGCAAAACGCAGCGACCCGCGTAGGCATGGTCGACAAGGGTTGATTTTATGGACTGACTCTCACAGCTCATGCCATGGTATGAGTCATACCCCAAGACATCAAGGCTAGCATGTCAGTCTACAGGTCAACTTGGCTGGAGTAGTCTTTCTGTTTCTAAAGCAAAATGTAGTGTGAATTTCGGCACAAAATGTTAGGACATGCAGTGAACATTTGTGAGTGCCCTTTCCTCTCTTCCCACGGGCATTACCCAATTAAATACTGTGATATTGATAGCAATAATTTGATTTTTTTACTGTCACTAGGATGAACAGATATGACTGTCAGAAAAATACAAGCATATGCACGAATTTAATTTTCAAAATCTATGTGATTAAATTTCAAACTAAAAACAGACCACTAGGGAAAAAATCGACTGTACAAACTTGTAACTTTATTTGAGGATGAACGTACCAAAATGTTTACAAATTTATGAGATCTATAATAGATTGTTGCACAACAACGGGAAAAATACTATTAGCCAAATGGAGAAGCCAGATAAAAAAATCAACATCACTCTTGTCCGAAATGAATCCCAGCCAAAAATTATATCTAGGAAGGTGGGATCTTTCTCGGATGGTTGTCGTGGCAGAATTATTGCAGACGTTTGTGCTATTGCGTCAATAGTGATCAGCGTCACAGTTGGCTGAAAATTAAAACAAGAACATTTTTTGTTACATGTTTGAGGACGAGGAATCTGATGGAAACATGAGAAATCACAGAAATAGTAATAAACAAATAAAGGATAGAAAATTCCCGAAAAAAATATCCAAAATAGTAAATAATATAAAAGGTATAAAAGAATAAAATTGAAAAAATATAGAATAAATAAATAAATAATAATAAATAATAAAGAATAAATGAAGAATAAATAATATATCGAGAATCATATAACATTTAGATCATACATATCATATATATCAATGATATCATTAATTATTGTTGAAAATGACACCTAAAGCATACAGAGAAATCCACAGAGTCCTAAAATAAACTTTTATCCTCTCTCTCTCTCTCTCTTTATCTCCCTCTTTTATCTGCATTTCTGTCCCAATGTAAATTTTCCTTAAACAAGTACAGGTAGAGTGTATATAGAGTACACTCTCAAGCTTCCCTCTTTTTGAAAAAATCCTTTTTATAAAAGCACCGTTATTCTTACATAATATATATTAAACAGCAACAATTAAGGGAAATAGAGATATTTTGAATAATCAAATTCAGATTGTTATATGTCTTAATAAAAAAATCTTCAAGTGTACCACATAATGCCATCTATTTTTCGAGTAGGTACCTGGTAAGTTGCGCCCTTCCTCTTTTTTATTCCTTCCCACTCCTAATTATGTTCACTTTTTCCACCCCAAAAAATAACAATTTGACTCCTTCAAAATGTTTCCAGCTTAAAAAAAAAAAAAAACGGGCTGGCGTTTGGGTTTATTCCAGCACAGGTTAACCAGCTCAAGTCTGGAGATCTGATTTTTTTTTCATGCTTACCTGGCTGGAAATGGGTTGGCATGCTTGCTGACATTGGGGTTGACAAGTTACTTCGTGTTGGTGGTGTCGTTTGAACTGAGATTCTCTTGAAGTCATCGGCTTTCTTAGCAATGATGAAAGACCGAAGCTGACAGTGCTAGGACCGCGTTCCTAAAGAACACACATTTACCGATTGTGTTAACGCATGCAAAGTACAAAATTATAGAATAAGTCAGGCCAGCCAAAAATCTGGAGGTCACTTGATTCTTACTATTTTGTCAGCCACAAAACTGCTTCCTGCATGTTGATCATAATGGAGGCTCCCAATTACTGCTTCATCTCCAATATTTTCCTGATTCTGCGTATCTGAATTTGTTATCTTTGCAGGTTGCATGATGCCAAGATTTAGTTTATTTCAATCAATTGTCTAGAATTACTCAAACCGAAATTTGACCTGTCATAAATAATTGTGTTAAATTTTCATTTACACATTTGTTAACTATATTGTAAGTACTTGAATTTATCTCTACACTTTCTCAAGATAAGGGTCACAAAAAATTTAATTTACATGTAATTTATAACTGGCAGATGACAGTTTTACAATACTTTTCACAGCTTTCTAGAGCTGTACAGTGCATTTTTTTTAATGCAACAAGTAATTTTTGAATTTTTGCTCACTCATTTCCATGGGTCTTGGAAATGTGTGATTATATGTGGTTATAACTTTGTAGTGTCTGCCCGGACAATGTTAATACACATACATTCTGGGAAAATTATAAAAGGTGAAATTGTACCAAAAATCTAAATGAATAAACCCGATAATTTTTATTAATTTGTACACAAAAAGACTATTAAAAAGATAGGACAATGCATGCCAGTTTATATACTACCTATATACATAAAGATTTTGTACCCTGAATGATTTTCAATTGCTTCAAAATATTTAATCTTCATTCACTCTCTGGCCTTCAGAGCCGATTTTAAGGGTGGTGGTGTTGCGGGTGCCGCCTTTTTCTTGCCACAAAGACCAAAGCATCCTGTCTTCTCTGCTTTTGGACGGTCGTGTTTTGGCCTGTCCAGATTGGTGCGATGATCCCCACCAACGCTTCCATCAACCTCTGAATTTTCAGGAAGGTCAGCGGAATTTTTTCGCCTTTTTTTATCACTAGCAAAAGTGACCAACGCTTTAGATGAAGTACCCGGGACATATTCCATGTCATCTTGACTGGGTCCCGTTCCCTTCACCACCCTATCAAGAGCATTGCCCCTTGAATCTTCGAATGGCTCCAAGCTGCTTTCTTCAGCGTCAGTTTTGTTGAAGTATACTGTCCTCCCATCACCGGTATCATCACGCCGTAGCACTGCATTTTCCGTTTCTAATTCTATTTCACTATCCCCAGAACTAAAATATCCACTAATTCTGCCCAGGTCTTCTTCAGGATACTCCTTCGTTTGATCTCCTGGTTTTTCGAATTGCATATCTGAAAAGTTATTTGTGCTTAGTGTATTGGACTCAATCATTTGCTGATCAAAATCATCCATGAAATATTTCTCGATCAAGAAATCATCACTGCTTTCAATTTTAATTTGTGAACAGAGGCTTTCTACGTGAGCTGTCCCACACGAGTCATTTCCATCCATATCAGTGTCACTAATAAACTCTTCTTCCTCATATGAAGACGACTGCTTACTTTTATTAGTTAGATTAGATGTATTGCCTTCTTGACCTTTCAAAACTCTCGAACCTCTTGAAAAAGATTTTAAAGATGTATCTTCATTCACATTGTAATCATAGATTCTTTCATCTTGAAACCTGCCAGGAGTTCTTTGGTCAGTCTGAATCGCATCATAAGATTTTACGCTGTTCGGTTCGGTAAAGCATCGATTTTCGTTCGGTTTTGTCACACAATAATTTATATTGCTGACTTGCTCCATCGTATAAGTCTTGTTGCCTACTCTGGGGCGATCCATGTCAAAGAATTGTTCAAAGGCATTGGTACAAGTCGCCTCACACCCACATCCTAACTTGTTACTTTTCATTTCGTTTGGACAGTAGCAAGTTGATTCAACTGTTTGTGCATCAACCTTCACGCAATGTTCAATGTCTTGTATGATATCTTCGATACCTGGTTTTTTTGTGCTCATGTTGGGTAGCTTGTTGTCATATTTAGGTTTTTGGAATGGTTGAGTCTTATATCCTGACAAACAATCAGCTCTACAGTGAATTTCACTGACAGAAGGGTTTGGATCCGTACCTCGGTTATGTGTCTTTGCCCCCACGCCCGTAAAATAAGAAGTGTCAGCATCCTCTAAGATTCCTAGTTGTTTTCGAAGGTTTGAAACTTCCAGCTGCATCCTTTTCTGTAAGCAATTACAGAAGTTAACAGGTAAATTATTGTAAACTTCTATTATGGTGTTTAAATTAAATATTTTCTACCTTTTTTACTTGATGGATGAAAAAATAAAATAAATTGAAAGAAAAATGATGGTGCCTATCTTCGATATTGTAATAGCACAAAGTCAAAATAGATTGTTTATAAAAGTAAGTACTAACAGCTTTTTAATTTTTGTTTTGTTAATATGTTGGTAAGAATTTACTTGTTGTGAACCATGAGAATTTGATTCCTATTGCATTCAGTGAGTGCTTAAAAAATGCTCTGCTTTTTGTGTGTAATTAATAAATTTTTTTTAAACCTTGAACTCACTTTGCTACTTGTGACTGAAAAAAAAACTGTTCATTTAATAAACTGAACAAAGAAAGAAAAAACTACATTAGATTTGACATCACTCTTGTTTTGGCACCATTCCCAAACATGACATCTTGTTTCCTAGCTATAGCTAGTAAAAAGTTCTTCTCCAAAGATGTTTCGAAAGATATTTTAGTACCTATAAGTAAAAGATCTTTGAAAACATCTTTGGAGTAGAAGAAATTTCCATTCTGTGGATGATAAAACGAAATAATTCCCTTTTATTCCCTATTGTCTATGCTTAGATAAATAAATATTTAATTTTTGGGAAAGACAATTTACCTGGTCTAAGTCGTACTTGTTTTCGTCAATATGCCTTTGAAAGATTGAGTTTATTCCCTTGTCAGTGAAGATTCCTCTCTCCAAAATATCTTCTGTTATTTTGCGGAGAAACGTTGCATATGCTGCTTCTTGATTCCTGAAACAAGCCAAAAAAATCAAGGAATGATTTGCATAAAAAAAGGTCTTGTTAGACCCTATTTGTTTATAAGAATATTCAAGTGTATTTATGGGCTTTTATTCTTGATCTCAAACAAGAAATCATAAGTGTTCATCTCAAATTTTAGTACCCCTTTCCTGCAAAGCCACCTCCTACAAGCTCAGCATCTCCATTTCTTGCCGGTTCCACTGACATAGGGAAATCTTGACTATCTGCACTTGAATAAGTTTCTTCGTTGAACGTCAGGTCAAGTTTCAGCGGAGGTGTTTTCTTGGCCATCGGACACCGTTCAGGCGTTGAGCCCCGACTTCCCCCTCCCGACGACACTTCTCCGCAGTACGCAGAATCACAGCCGTAGCTTCGTGACGATCCCTGAGAAACGTAATCTACAATGAAGCTCTCTATGAATGAAGCTACCTGTGCATTCTCGTAGAGATATATGCAAAATAATGAACATGCGTTCAAAACAGCAAAACTCATGCTGGGTTGTTTAAAAAAAATAATAATAAAATATTAATATTAATAATAAATATAAATATAATATTAATATATAAATATTTTAATAAAATAAATATTAAGTAAAATCATCATAAAATAAAAAAATAAATCCAAAGAATTAAAAAAAAAAAATTCGAAAAATTCATTTTATAAAAACTAGAAAAATTAAATTAAAAAAAAGAAAATTTAAAAATATTTTTAAAAAACTTTAAATAAAATTATCAAAAAATAAAAATAATAAATTTTCATTAAAATTTTTAAAAATTATCGAAAAATTTTCAAAAAAAATATAGGGTAGGTATGGTTAGGGTAGGATAGTTTAGGTTAGGTTAGGTTGGGTTGGGTTTGGTTAGGATATGTTAGGTTAAGTACAGTTAGAATTGGTTCGGTTCGGTTGGGTAAGTTTGGCTGGGTAAGTAAGTTTAAGTTGGGTTAGGTGTTGTTAAGTTGGATAAGTAAAAAAAAAAAAAATTTATATTTTCAAATTTTTTTCTTAATTATGAAGTTAAAAAAAAAATTAATTTTATTAAAATAAACAAGAAAAAAAAATTGTAACATATTTTAAATTTTTTTTTAGCATCTGTGGTAAAATGATAAAAAAAAATCATTGAAATTTTTAAAATGTTTCGATATATTTTTTTTTTAATTGCATTTAAAGTCGTCTTTGATTTATACCCGAATTTTTTTTTACGTTGAAAAGTATGTAAATCTTAGTCACTATAACAATATTACGAGTCTAGAAACCAATGCTCAAAATTTATTGACTCCTTAAAGACAAGATCTGGTGTTCAAAAGGGCAACAAGACAGATCTTATCGGCGTAATAGTGAGAAAATTTGTGTATGATGTATTAAACCCCAAAAATAATGACACAAACTTCAGGAAAAATGTATGCTTGTAAAATACAAGCTCAGGTCCATGTAAATATTACGAACCTTGCTACTGGTACGTTTATCCGCTTCGCTCTGCTTTATTTCTGTCTCTCCAAAATTCCAAGGATCATCGTAATGAACGTTGTGGGCTTCTGGCTTGTTGGCCTGTCGAAACGATTAAATAAAAAATAAATGTTAAAAAATATTGCAACATTTCCGATTTAGGCAACTAACTTTGTTTACCACAAAGTAATTTTTTATGCTGATAAGTTGTGCTTTCCTGAGTTGCCTTTCTTGCTATTTTCTCATACAATAGATGACCATTACATTTTAAATTAGCATTCTTGTCGTTATCACAACAGATAGGTAGGTCTCAAATTGTTTGGAATTCCTTGTCTTATTAAGTTATTTGTTATTGGTTGGAGTTAGTGATGAAAAACAAATAACGATGGAGAATATTGACGCATTACCAGGGAAATTGTGGTTCTTTGCAACTCGTGGGTACTTGTAAGTATTGAATCTGATTTTATTCATTCATATTTATTTAGAACTAGCTCATCAAAAGTTGTAAAAATGTAAATTCTAATAATACATCTTGGGACTCACCTGGTCCAGCAGTTGAATTTGCGAGTTAGTCAGCCAAATGTTTTCTTGCGGGTCACTCTCTTTTTTTAGTTGCGGTCTCCTGCGTGGAGCGTGGTACACAGACAGGTCTTGAACGCGAGACTGAGCAGTCGACTTCAGAATCCTTGGCTGGAAGTTTTTACTAGATACAAACTGATTTGGATGGTGGTCAATGATGTCCATGGGCACGGTCGCTTTCTGGAACTAAATGAAAAAGAAAGAATAATAATTGCAATTTGAAGGAAAGAATAATTACTATTCTTATCTGGTACATTTAGTAATTCTACTTGAGCGATTTCAGATGCAAACATGTGGTACCAAGTTATGTTTTGTGACACAAACTCAACTCAGTTGCGTTGTTAGTATTACATTGAGCCTCATGCATGTTTATAACCAGGATTTGTAACTTATTGCACCTAATATTGCATATTCTTATACTATAATACCTCTAATACCAAAACAAACATCATACTACGACTAACGTCTAGGGATTTGTTTTGAAGTTAGGATTCATGACAGTTATCTTTATATGTTGTAAGCTAATGGAGAGCAAAAATTACACTGGTGTTGGCAGAAAATCTTTGTTTGTAACTTTTATCTTAACTTTGGAAAATTTATTTTTAGATATTTTTTTGAAAACATCCAAAATAGACATTGACATAGACCACGATCTTGGGTCGCTATTTACTCACATTCTTCATGGTAGATTTTGCTGGACTCCGGGACCGAGATTTTCCCCTGGTTTTCGTGGGAGTTTTTTTAATTTTTGTATCGCGCCCTTTTACGCATTGTATGTGACTTGTCGGAGCATACACCAATCCATTAGCATCTCTATAAAAACCAATGGACAATTAAAATAAAAATACACAATTCAAACTTAATTTTAAAAAAGAATTTTATAGCTGAAGGAGTCATTTACTTGTAAAACGCATTAGGCTTGTGTTTGTCGTCGTAGACAATTTGATTGACAAGGTCCATGTCTGACGGGGAAGGCGAGTACATGCTGATATCGTTTAGGTTGGTTCCAGTGCTCGAAGGAGAGTACAGGTTAGAATGCCGACCAGAGTTGTATTCGCATGGATTATGCCCATTGGAATTCTTGCAGGTATTCGGATCGCAATAGTTGTAATGACGACTTCGTGGCGTTTGATTATGTAGGCCAGAATCAACAACACTTTTGGCATTTTCCACTCGGCGGTAATGATTCGACATTTGCATGTAGATGAGCGTTTGTCCCGCAAGTGTGTTTGACACTGGTTGGTATGCTATAAGAAAAACAGGTTTAAATTTATTTGTGTTGATAGATATGTACCTTCTTGTGATTTTGCACGCTGATATTGTATTTACCGTTGCTTTTTAGTAGTTTTGGCGGTCGGCTGCATTTTGTTTTACAATTATCCATCATAATTCAAGCAAAGTGTTTTGTTGACATGAATATGTGAGGTTCAGCCTGTAACAATTCAAATTTGAAAACAAATAAACAGATAAAATATTAGCAGCTAGAAACTTAAAATAAAAAAACCATAGCTTTAAAATAAAGATTATAATGTATAATTAATCAATGAGCAAATATGCATACTTTTGTACCTGTAGTAAGAAACTGTTTACAAGCTAAACAAGCTCAGGCACAACTTCACTAACAAAAAAGTAGGTGTATGTCAGGCAAACTCCACCTGCCAACTAACCCTTACACCTGGTTGCTAGTTACTGTTTAATAGGCTATTCCACTAGCCACCCTCCAACTCACACTTCCATTCCATCAATATTCCATCAAGATATCCCCTCCTTTCTTGCTTGCAAGAGAAGCATTTCAACTTTCTAAGCACAAAGGATAAAAGGAAAATAAATCTTCCTTGTGTTTGTACAAACTGCATCAAATGATTTTTTCCCTATTTTATAAAAAAAAAAAAAACACACACACTAACAAACATGGAAACTAAACATGCATACTATTAATATTATAGATCTTTGCAACAAATTCCCCTCTGACAAAAATAATCAATAAAACAGGCTTCATAATCTAAACTGTGACCCCTATGGGAACATCATAAATGCTAACTGGACTGAACAGGTGCATATTTATAAAATGATAACAAAGGTGCTTTCACATGACAAAATTGAAAATTTGAAAAGAACAATTGGGTACAATTAGCTTCACAAAATAAACAGCAGGATAACATTGATCAATTGAAAGAGGGTACCGGGATGTTAGAATAAATAAAGAAATACAATTTTCCCCGCTTTAACTATGAAATGCATGGAATTTTATAGTAAAATCACAAAGTCATACAAATCAATAAACTCATTACTACAAACCCTTGACTGTGAGCTATATATATCAAATTCTAGTGGGGGTTGATTTGTGACATGCTTGACATGCAATTAAATATATCATACATTTTGTTTCCAACTGAAGGAGTTCTGGAAATCCTTTCCCCTACCTATCTACGTTCAAACATTATGTTGCATGTCAGCCCTTGTGTCAAGTAATGGTGTTTCTTACAGCAGCACCTAGGGTGCAACCCCAACAGTAGTGACATCAGAAGAACCCTCTGACAGGACAGGTGTGTTTCTGGCCACTTGCATGAAAGGGGAGATATCTTAGTTGGGGTACTATCTACATGTTAAGGCACTATTATCTAGTTTTTAAATAATTAGATTGGCAGCTAGATAGGTAAGAAAAGAAGATTAGAAAGAGAGTTGAATACCTACAATTTCAGTAAACGCATCGGTTTTTTGAGCATATATATTTAAAAAAACAAAAGAAAATCTTGTCATTAAAGAAGTTGGAGCATGCAGGACAAGAAGTTAAAGGGGATAACAAAATTGATAGAAGGAACCTGACAAGGTCATCGAAAAAAATTAATTAATCCTTGATATTGTTTGTTTTTTTTCTCTCAAGAAAAATCAACAGTACAAGCATGTAGGTTTAAAATAAAACTCACATATTTAATAAACTAAGTGAGTGAAGCACACATTTTTCCTTTGTTACTATCTGTTGAAAAATCATATTATTCTATGAAAGCATACTTATGAACCAAGATTACTAAAGCAGGATACTTTTTCCTGACCCATCCCTGGTCAGGTCACTGAGAGTGTCTAGATCCGGACGGTCTAACTAACAGTTTTTATTTTAATAAGTGTGATCAAGTTAGCATACTCAGCTAGTTTGTTCCAAAGACTGTTTGTTCTATAAACCTTTTTTTGACAGAAACATCGATCACACTACTACTTAACCTATGATTGGACCTACCAAATGAAATTAGTGCAGAAAACATATCAGAGTTGACATTTCTTTTTTCTTACTTCTTTGAAAAATTTTGAAAGCTCATTATTAAAAGAATCCAATTTGTGCAGACAGGTACAGTAATTATAACAAATTCAAAAAATCTTAATTTTGTTGTGGGTGGCCATATTAAGCAACAGAAATCCAGCTGGTAGTGGGCATAAACAATTGAAAGATGCTAGTATGTCGACACACATTTTTCAATTTTTCATCCTAGAATGAACATAGATATACTAACTCAATCTTTCTTCTATGATAGTAAGTACTACCAATTTTAAGGTCCGGGAAGTTATCACAACTGGCTCATAGTCGCAGTTTATTCACTTTGGCTCAGTTGCAACCGAATAGTATGCAGAGTTTCGTATTACCAAGTCAGTCCCTTCAATGTTAATTTCTTCATACAGCCACCTGCGATTCTGACGACACTCATGTCCACATTTATTAGAAAAACATTTAGGGCATGGAAAATGGCATCCAGGACATTCCTCGCTCATACAATCACAAATGTCAAGCTGAGCAATTCCCATCAAGCCAGTTTCATCATATAAAGTAGCCTTCTTTGTAGATATCTTTCTGGTGAGTTTTCGTTTCTCTCGATTGCTTCTCTCTGGATCAAAGTTTTCCATAAACTTTGATTGACCATTGGTTAGCTCTTGAGTTAGCAGTTTGAAGTTGTAAGGAATAGATTGTGTGGTGCGCTACAAACAGGAAACTTTTGATTAGATAATTGTGTTATTTGGATAATAAAAATTGTGGTACAAATTCATTTGGTATCTTTTTTGACAACAATGCACATAGATTTATAATTTTTGATGCTAGTAGGCAAGTATTTTTTTGTGGGTTAAAACAGTTAAAGAGTTTGCTTGCATAGCTGTTACGATTGATTACCCAAATCACAATACCTTTAAAATACGTTGTTCTATTTACTATTTTCCCTATTCCTTGCAAAATGATGAAGCAATTGGCATTGGTTTTCCCCATAGATAGGTATCATAACTTATATTAAATGCATTCATGCTGGATTTCCAAATAAAAAATACTGCAAATTCAACACTTTACTACAAGCATATGGTACCATAGTACCAAAGACTTTATCATAGTACTATGGAATAACAATTCTTGTTCTGTGATCGCATTCCAAAACGTAATGGATCTACGGAGCCAGTAAAAAATCTCGCTGGGTCCATTCTGTAACATTCAGTAACTGGGAGCAGTTACTTGACTTGCGTTCCAAAACCTACTGTCACAGTGAAAAAAAGCTACTTTAGCCACCGGAGGTATTTTCCCCAGTAGAGTTCACTGAATGAAATAACGGACTGGAATGAAAGATGGCGGGATGGGAAGAGTAGAGCTCATTTGCGCTGACCGAGGCAAAGTATAAATATTCAACTCAGTTAAATGAATAAAAATATTTTTTATGCATGATAAGTGATTTTAATGCATATTAGTTGTATAATTTGCCATCTGAACTGGACTTTTCACTGAACTGTCGAAAGTGATCGTTCAATGCTGCCAAAATTAAAAGTAGCTGACAACTGCCAGTTACTGGATGTTATAAATATTTGCCTTCCATTACTGGAACCATATGCTCTACTGGAAGCCTACTATGATCCAGTAAATCCAGTGGGTTTTGGAACGCGACCTGTTATAGTACATACCTTGGTGTAACGATTTTTGGAACTGGTGTCTTCCTGACTATCTTGGCTTTCCAACTCATTTGTATTTTCGGAATTATAACTGCAGCTGCTTGTTTCATCGGTTGGTTGGCCAGGTGTATCAATATTTGGTTCAAATTGCAATTCCTCGTCAGACTCTATAGAACTGTTAGATTCGCCGTTTATTTCTAAATCGTGAGGATCCTCATATTTACTGTAGTCTATATCGCCACTAGCATCATTTAAAGAACTAGAATCTCCTTCATTGTCCTCATCTCTGGGCTTGTCAGCTCCTGAAATATCTTCATCCTCATCAATCACTTCAACCTCGTCCTCGTCCTCATCCACCTCAATTGGTTCAAAATCATTTTTTCCATCATTGGCATCTGCACCAATACGAATTTTTCCTGCTCCATCAGTAATTTCACTAGTAATATCAACACCTGGCACTTCAATGGGCTCATCCATAGTTAGATTCTTGTCAATTTCCAGATACAGAGACTGCAGTCTCAGACCGACATTGGTTTCTTAATTTTCTCTTCAGATAATAAATGTTATTAGGACAATGAAAAACAATATTTGCGGCAATTTTGATTGAAGGATTGATTGAAGCTGTCAATCCCACAAGTTTGCCCACAACAAAGACGCCCACAAGCCTATCAATTGTCAGTTGTCGGCCATTCAGACTCAGACGGTAGTTACCAACTTTGAAACCAAAAGAAATGTGAAAACCAAAAATACTAGTATTGAACTGTGAAAACATTCAAAATAGTAATAAAAACCAACCAGTTCTTTGGCGCAAGCTATTATATAAGAAAATCCGTCAAACTGCAGACAGCAGCATGTTAATTTACCAAAACTTTTTTTTTGTAAGTTAGCCAAGCAGCTGGTTGATCACGCCATCTCTAGTTAAATTTGTTGACAGAAGTCATGAATTCATTTTTAAGGTTAAGTTGGTCTCATGAATAAAGATTTTGCGATTAATTTCGTGCAGACTTAAAATCCTTACGGCTTAAGCATTTAACTTAAATGCCACATTTGTTTGTATCAATTTTTTCTTAACATGGAACGGAAGAAAGAAAACATAATATTTGAAATTTCAAGCGACTCCAGCAATCCATCCTCCCCGTCATTTTCGACAACAGAACCCTTGGCTCAAGAGCTAGATGATGCACTATTTGGTGGCAATCACAGTAGGTTTAATACCACTGATATTTATTCTTCTTCTTTTGGCTCAAGAAGTAGACACATCAATAATAATGATGGCAGAACTATTCTGCCAGATATTCATGATGGAGATATTCTCTGCAATTATAACTCACAGGATGAAGATGACGATGCTATTCGAGACAGAAGTGACAGAAGCTGTCACCGTGCATTAAATTTCGAGCAAAGTTCTAGCCCACTTCCAAGCCTTGATTTAGGTACAGCAACACAAACCCTGTCTCACAGACCCGTGCATTCCCTAAGCGACAGCTCCGATGGAGATGACTTGCAGACAGGTGTTGTCGTTGATACCAAGAAAAAGGGAAATCATTTACCAAAAAAACGTAAAAATGAACAAGCATCTATAAGCGTAGCAAATAAAAAGGTCACTGTTGAAGAACGAAGGAATATGGCCAAGGTTGAGCAAGAAAGGAAGAAAGCTGAGCGACTGAAGAAATTGGCTGACAAGGCCGATTTGAAAGCAAAGAAGCATGCATCAGCACAGGCTCAAAAGATTTATAAACCGGAAGAATGTATAAAGGTAACATCATTTTTATTCTGTCATTTTTAGATCAATTAACAAAACTAAGCTAGAATGTTACCTGAAGTTACTTTGGGTTTGCAAATAACCCACTAAAATTGTTCAAATATTAAATTTATAAAATCGTTACACACAACCCTTTGTACAAGACCATTTCTTGGCCAGAGATATAATTTTACTTCGCGAGCACAATAAATATAATCCTTGCATGTTTAAAAACACGCTAAATGAGCCTAAAAGCAGTGATTTGCACTAAAAAAAACTTGTTGTAGGCAAGGGCTACGACACGATTATAGGCTTGCTGCAAATTTCACAATGTACATTTTTTTTTTTCGGAAATTTTGGAACAACTCTAGAAACATTTTTTTTCATAATTTAGTATAAATCTAAAACCCCTTAATATTGGCTGTCTCTCCAGCAAACTATCAAGGTATCTCAGTTTATTGCTATGAACAATTCAACCATACAGCCACAGGAAAGATAAGCTGCTTGCTACAATGAAAATGATCTTTGCTTATAAACACTAGCAAGATATACCCAGGCTTTTGATGTCGGTACCATAATATGTCCTGTGGTTTTCAACACAAAAATTCTGTGGTTGAACATCAGCTAGAATCTATATTCAATATTGAATCTAAACAACTGTACGAAAACAAAAAATTTGAATTTGTATGTTTATTTTTTATTTGGTGGTGTGATGCTGACTTGGCAAAGGGCAAGAAACAAATTGTTTTAATCTTATTCATACCATGAAAATTGTTTATCTTATAATATACCATAATTAAGGTATCTACAACATACCTGTAAAACGGGTTGAAATGTCTCCAGGACTCGAATCTATTCTAAAATGTATGTGTCTATGATCTACAATTGCGTATACATTTATTTGCAGTATCTTACGGCTATCATAGACCCCAAATTTTTTGAAGAGGACTTTGGAGGCGATTTTGAAGCCTCACTGAAAGAAGTGGAAGTAGCCTACGACCAAAAAACACAAATTATTCCCTTTACACTCACTTGGACCCGGAAATTTACAATCGACCACAATACAAGAATAAATGTAAGTAGATATTTAGTGATTGTAAATTGCATTTTCTACTTGCTTTCGACAGATGCTTTCGATCTAAACAAAGAAAGAGATACCAAACAATTTTAAATTAATAACAGGTGGATATTATTTTCAGGATGAAGATGTTGCATTATTTTTGATACCTATGGAGCAGGTGATTACTTTGGTTAAGGCTCGAAGCCTCTACCATGAAGTTCAAATGGTTAAAGATGTTATCAACAAACCTAAACTTGCTCTGGTAATTCATGGCACAGAAAAGTATTTTAGGTGTGTTCCGTTAATATTTATAAGTTATAATTCAATGTTCTGGTTGTTAGCACATTTTCTGTCATGACTTAGTGTTGGTCGGAATATGACTAAATAATAATATACGATATGTTGTATGATAAGTTAAGTTAGCAGCAGAACCCGTGCCTTCAACTGGCTATTTCACTTCTAGGGCTAAAAAGGGGAAGGCAAGTGAGAGGGTTTCACGAGAAGATTTTTTGGAAGCATTGGTCGAAGTGCAATTATTCACCGGCTGTGATCATAGGTTAGTGGAGACCTCGCTAGAACTGGCAACACTAATTGCACAGTTCTCGAAAGCTGTTGCTGAGATTCCTTACAGGTGAGTACTAAACTAAAGACCACAAATATTAAGCACTGTCAATTGTTCATAGAATGTAAATGCGTACCTTGGCCTTTTCCCTATGAGAATGTTCAAGAAATAACCAGTAGCTGAGCAACTAAAAAAATGTATTGAAATGTCAAAATTTAAATCACAACCAGCAAAAGGAATGTCTGCAATTTTTAGATGAAATCTGTGATGAAATCTTATTTTATTTGCAAACGCTTGCAATGCGCGGGGTATTTTATTATTATCTACACTATAACCGTCTCAAAAATATTTGAGCATCAATTTTTGAGACGGTTATAGTGTTGATAATAATAATTTATCTGCAATTATTTTTAAATTTTCAAGTTTGTCCATTTCATATTGTGTCGTGATATGGAAACAACCTTATAATCCTTACAACATGTAGGATTTGACCATGCTATTTTAAATTCTTCAGATTAGAAAAGGCCAAAAAGGAAGACTTGAAATTGGATTGGTTTGGAGAGAGCGACAACAAAGATTGTGTGCGAGTGGACAAGAACGGTCTCGGAATTGCTCGTCTGTGGCAGCAACAAATTTGCGAGTTCAACCTGGCTGGTTTGGAAGTTGCGGAAGCAATTACAGCTGTTTACACTTCTCCTCAATCACTGTTTCAGGTGAAGATAGACTCCAATGAAGTTGATGCTTTGTTGTGCACGAAGTACCTGCTATTATTATGCAGTTCATTAATGGTGGTGGGAAAAAAATGGAGTGCAACTTACCAGAGAGCTGAAAGTCGGTGTTGTGAGTTGGGCTTGATCGTTAACGTTTGGGCGTATTCCTTGTCATTGTGAAGATCTTATAATTTATTTTTGCATATTTTTTTAATTACCAACCGCTTTGGAAACACAGGTTCTTGTGAGATCATCGACGTCAAGCAACACTGCGCTGGGTTAGGCATTGGAATTAACTTCCTTTTGGAAGGGATGTTCAGCAGGTGGCCCCTTTGGTGCTTTTCGACAGGAGTAGGCTACATGCTGACACCGAGTTTCCCCCCCCCCCCCCTCCCCACCAATCTTTTAGGCTAGGTTTGATTTATCATTATCCTCATTATCATCCACTCATTTACGGACACCAATTAGACCAGTGTCGCATGGCCTGCTGTCAGAACAGTGTGTCAATCACACTAATCAATGAATAATTAATTGTAATTACTTCAGAAGAATGGTCTCAGAATAGTTCAAAATTATTTTTAATTAACTTATTAATTTTGCATATTTTCAGGCATATGATCTTTGCTCATCTCAAGGAGAAGGTGAAAAACTTTTGCAAGATGTACAGGTAAGGGATCTCTGAAATTAAAATGATACTTGTAATATTACCTACTTTCACAAAAACCTGCAGCTAAAATTAATTATTTCTTGGTAGATTCGCCGAGGGGTGGGAACCCTCTCTTCTGTTCGCCGGGTAGGACCTGAGCTCAGCAAAAAGATCTACGTGTTTTTCACGTCGATGGATGGAGATAAAATCTTAGGGTAAAATCGCTGAGTGGTAAAACCTGAGCTAAGATTTCTTCCAATGTTACATCCTATTTATGTTACGACACTGAAATGTTTCAAGTGCCTATACTATTGTTGGGTTTCTAGAATAACGATTATTATAGAGGTGTATAAATAAATTTACAATTTGTAAAGTTATCCAAAACAGTGTTATGGTTTTATTTTGAATAGGTATTTACAGGTAGTCAGTAGATAATTCCATCCAGATGAGTACACATTTTTTTTAGCCAATGTGAGTAATGGGGCTTAAGACTTTCTAGCGTGTTTAATCCAACACTCTTTGAGTGTTGATCATATAATTGCATATGTGGCATACTGAAATGATATTTAAAGCAAATTTTCTGCCTAGGCCTACCCACCAAACCAAACCTGATACATCTCTTAAAAACAGCAGATATTATAAAAATTACCTCCTTTAGGTTTGGCTATTTTCCAGTAAAACGACATGTAATATGATGTAACTCTTTCCAAGCAAGTTTGATGGTCAATACCTGGTCGGACTCGGATCTAAGCCATTTCATGCAGCATGTCGACCGAAGTAGCAGCGGCCATGCAACGGTTGCCAGCCGATAGGTGTGGTGTTGCGATAACGCTGCGTATCTCTTCCTGGAGCTTGAGAAGCACGCGTAAAACCTCGCGATTGCGTGCTGGGGCGACTCGCAAAGCTTCTTTTATGTCTTCCAGCGAGTCTTCGTAAAGCTTGAGGTCGACACGAGCTTTGGCACGTGCGTAGAATGCTTCGTAAGAGTCAGGCTTTAGCTTTAATACTTGATTGGCTAATTCGATTGCTTCAGGGCATTCCTAAAAACAAAAATTCAAGAATTGAAATAGGTAATTTTAGATATACCTAGTTTTGTAATTACAGGTTAAAATTGTGAATTGTTGAAAGCGTAAGTCATAGAAAAGTACCTTCATTTTCCTTTTGCATCGAGCCTGGTTGAGCAGGAAATTTGCTCGAAGTTGCTTAAATGTGGCCAAATGCTCCGAGCTGGTTGATTCGTCCGTCGGGAACTTCCGTAAGGCGTATTGGTATCGGTGAGAGGCCTCTTTCAATCTGCTCTTGCGATATAATACATTGCCGTCTTCAAGCAGCTTATTCAAGAGAATCAGCCTGCAATAAAAACCCAAGGAACAATAGATTAAATGCTAATACAAAATTATTTTCCTTATACACACAAGAAACCTTGCTTGGTTTTATCAGAGATAGCAGAAACAAATTCACTAGTAATTGAGCATTTGAGCAAAACTTACATGATTTCTGGTTTTCCTGCTGCCATCGCCCATGTAGCCGGCCCCAGTTTTGCGCCCTTTCTCAGGAAGCAGTGAACCACCTGAGCATTCTTGTGGCTGATAGCTCGATCCAGAGGCCTCATGCCATTGATATCAACGTGCTCGATCATGGCACCTCTGTCAATGAGCAGCTGCACCAGAGCAGGGTTTCCTTGAAAGGCTGCAAGATCGAGGGGCGTCCTTCCAGTCTTGTCAGCGTGGTTCACGCTGGCACCACGGTCTAGGAGACATTGGGCTGCCTGTACACGGCCACGCAAGCAAGCCAGTCCCAGCGCTGTGACGCCTTCAACATCTTCTTGGGTCATTGACGCTCCTGTAGGAGTTAATGGTGTTGATTAAGTCGCAATGCTTTGAATGGTTTTTATTTAGATACATAAAGTGCAAGTGATAGACAGATTTTCCTTAGGTGTAAATAACGGTGAAAAAATTGTCTAGGTTGTTAGAAGAAAACAAAGACAGGTGTATTATTGAAATACGCAATATCCAAGTGCTCCTTGAACAAAATGACATAGATGTCTCACAAATATTTTTCTGTCAAAACCAATCAGTCAAAATAATAACTAAACTAACATAATCAACTTTAAATTTCCTGTCTTACCTTTATCGAGAAGCAAGTCAATGAGCCCGACGTGTCCCTCGGAGGCAGCCATCATGAGCGCTGATCTTCCCGAGAGATCTCTTTGCTCTAAAGGTGCGTGGTATTGCAGCAGTCTCTCTGCAACGGCCCAGTGCCCTTCCCTCACTGCCACTAGCAGCGGTGCCAGTTCCTGCCAAAATAAAAATTAATTTTAAATCTTGAAGTTTATCAAGACAGAATTTGACATCACATAGACTGCCATCAGGACAACTGACAGGATAGGGAGGATTGAAGCACGAAAGGAAGCTATTAGAAGCTGAAAGCAGGAGTGAGTAAAGGTAGGGTTGTGTTACCAACGAGTTAACCTGACACTAATTTCTCTGATTTAAGTTCTTGTCTTAAGGGGATGCAAGCATGGATCTCATGAAACATGTGCTTACTAATCAGGAATTTTTCAAAGTTTCTACCTTGATGTTGACGGCCGATATGCTTGCACCACGGACCAGTAGCGCCACGCAAGTGTTGTGGCATCCGTTGGCCGCTCCTACTGTCAATGCAGTTTCACCCGTTAACGAGTCACATGCGTCCGGCTTCACCTCCGCCATGTCCAGAAGGTACTGAACAATCTGTGGAAGCACAAGCCAATGTCAGTGATACTTTCAACTAAAATACATCTACAATATTTTATGAAAAGCGATTATTGGAATTAACTTTGAAATGGCGGGACAGTACCACTCAAAAACGTATAGTCGGAGATATGTGATCTCAAATACCTTCTTAGACTTCAAGTATAAATTAATAGGTCTGTTTTTAAGCAACCCAAGAAAACTCTCTTCTGTGGGACCCACTCAAAGGCTCAATTTATAAGTAAAATTGAAAGTTACGAAATGAAATTCCGCTGACCTCCGTGTGACCTTGTGCAGCAGCGGCTACCAGTGCCTGCTGCGCTGCCTCGTAGAGCTCAACTTCGATGTCCGGCCGTTTTAGCACCCAGTCGCATGCCAGCAAGTAGCCGACCACGTTGAGTCTGCCGTTCCTGGCCGCGTGGACCAGAGGGCACTGACCAGCTGTGTCTGTGTGACCAAGGCTCGCTCCTGCGGATACCAGTTGCCGAACAACCTGATAAGGAAGGCACAAGAGGTGATTAGATACAAAGGAACTACAAAGAATGTCTTCTAAACAACCAATCGCGTGTTCGAAAAGCGCATGTCCATGGCAACTTGGTCACAAAAAAATATTCTCCCAGAAAAGTTAACAAAACAAAATTTCCCTCAATGGTAATCAACTAATATGAATTTAAATATGAATTTTAAAAATTAATAAATTATAAAATTATCAATCTGGATGTAAGAACTCTTAAGACTTGAATTAAGGTAATTTTGTCCTAATGAATGAGGTGTATTTACAGAAATGGTGGGGCTACCATTGACTTTGGCTACCAACAAAGCTTTATCACATATAACATGTGACAAAATTGAGAGTAGTGCTCACCTCACAGTGCCCCCTTCCCGATGCCAGCGACAACGGTGTGCACCCCTGACTGTTGGCCAGTTCCACGTCTGCTCCGAACTCGAGGAGCAGTGCAACCATATCGGAGACACCCTCGTTGGCGTACATGCACAGAGCAGGGGCATTCCCCAGGAACTCGGTGAGATGGTCGGGAGATGCCCCAGCAAGCAGCAACAGTCGTGAGACCTTCACATTCGGACTGTAGATGTTCCTCAGGGTGCAAAGCGCAGATCTGATGTCTTCTGCACTGCTCGCTACCCAATGCGCTTGTAAGTCTCGCGATGAGTAAACGTGTAGGGTCATGTTCTTATAGAGGTGCGCCTTCAGGATGTGGTGACCGAGTTCAAGCGTTTTGTCGGCGTCGAGGGGGGATTGAACGCGCGAGAGACGGAACGCGATTCCCGCGTGGCCAGAACGGAGGTCGCATAGGAACTTCATGCTTTCGCCGTCGTCGCGGCGGATTAGCCACTCTCTGAACGACGGATGGAAGAACATGAATGTGTTGTCTTGACGCTTAATTAGGAAGCCAGACAGCAGCTATGGAAAGAGGGAAAAATGCCAAGTTCAATTAAATTTCATATCATATTTATCATTTCTGGCACTTGCAAAGAAATGAATATTCAATGTGAAATACCTAAGTTAATATCACTCAATAATATGATCAAGCAAACTTGAGTCTACTTGATAAAATTGTATTTATTTATTAATCTCAGAATTTCAGGAGAGAGAGGCTTGAATATGCATTTGTGAGAAAAATCATGACACACACACACACAATACTTATAAGCAGAAAAAAATGACTGATTTTCTCAGCTCTGACAATCAAATGTCGGTTACTTTATATTTAAGTCCCACACCTAGAGCCACGATTATATGGTGATGCGCGAAATCGCGAATTGTTCTTATCTCTTGTTATTCTTACAAATGAGTGCCATTCATTGAATTCCCAACTCAAATATGTAAGAAGCTCATCGCGACATAACGCGAAATTCACGAAAAATCATCCATAACAACGAAATCAACTATTTCCCGCGAAATCATCGCGAAATGAGCCTTTTCCCATCCAATTATCTTAAATTTCAGATAATCTGTTCTTTTTTCATTTTTATCAAGCCACATATCACGGAAAATAAATAAACAAACAAAATAACCCATTTCACTAAAATGTGCATATTGTGCGAAATAGCCACTAATTTCCATTCAAAAAATGTTAAATGTTTATTTTATCTCTCTAAACACACATTTCCATGAATTTGTCAGATTATTTCCCCCAGTCTTGTTGTCAGGTCTGTTTCTCATCAAATGCTGTCAACATTCCTAAGCTTAGGGGGTAGAAGTAGTGGGGCAAAATGTTTGCTGTAGGAAACTATTGCCATTGGTTGGCTGAATCTTCCCCTCCTTGCCATGTGAGCACCAGCATCACATGCATTCAGTCTATATAGAGATTAGCTGGGATTTCAAATTTCAATGGCATGTATTACATTTTTGACTTTTGAGGATCAAACAAAGCAACTCTTTGTGAGTGATGGATTTATTTTGATGTGTGGAATCTGGAACACCAGACTTGTCTGGGAGAAAAAAATACAATCTTGCAAAGTATGTTGTTAGTACCAGGCAGTGGGTCTAATTCAAATTCTAATGGACATAAAAATCTCAAACCCCTCACTGACAAACTTTTTAGTTTTAAACTCTTTTTGGAAAATTAGTGTTACAAATAGGAGCTAATTGAAATTAATTTAATTTTGCATCAATAATAATAAAAACATGGAGCTTATACGGATAAATGTTTCTTGTGTCTTATTTGTTTTGTAGTTTTCTTGTGGCGTAACAATGTATTTTATGAAAAATAAAGGTATTAGCTACATTTTAAAGGAACTTATTGAACAAAAACACTACGTGTAAATATTCTTCTTTTTTTCGTCACCTATGTCCGAAATCTGCTATAGACATGAAATTCTGTACTTTTTCCATAACACCGCCATAACACCGAAATCCAAAAAGCTTACCACGAAATTAACGAAATCATAACACCATAAAATCTTGGCTCTACCCACACCACACTACACTTACTCTTTAATGTTTTGACTTTAGGTTGGTGTTTCTTACAAAATCAATACCTACCTACCTACCTAGATCATCCAGATAGTGTATGTGACTAAATTTCTCCAGTTTGTTGCATGTTATATTTTATTGATTGATGATCCTACCTTAAATCTTTGAAGGAAGTCCTCCCACGGCAAGAATCTGTCCGTGTGGAGGGCGTTGACTGAGTAGTAGATCTCGAGTAGAGTGAGGGGGTAGAGCGCAGCCAAACAGACAGAAAGGATGGATGCGACTTGCTCGAACGATCGAATCGTTGGGAATCGAAGGTTAAAGTGCAGCAGGAAAATCTGAGCTAAAGACACTGGCAGGACCTAAAAGAGAAGAATTAAATAAGTAAATTATTTGTGAAGTAAAACAAGAAGCTAATTCTTTGGTCGTTCTGAGTTCTTTGTTCTTGAAATCTTTCTTCATCTAATACCTACATGCAAGTACAGAATCTTTCAATCTGGGAGTATTTACCTTGTATCCAGATGATTTAGCAACCAGATGGCCTCTTTCCAATAGGTCCAGCGTCAATTTAGCAAAAAGGAATGATCCTCTACTGAGACCCAAAAGGTGTTGCGAGAATCGAAACTGCGAACTCGAACTTCCATCGAGCTTTCCTGTTGTCGAAGCCACATTGGACTGAATACTTGGACTGTTACTCAGGCGGAAATTGATATAGTCGAGTAAGTCCTTCTGTAAGTTGTCATTGGAGCTGAGTTTGTCCAGGCTAGAAAGATAAATTAACAGTTAACTTTGGTACTTTTGAATGCAAAACAAACCTAGAAAATTGTGCTGCCTTAAATTTTAGCTTATTAACCAACCAATCTTAGTCTACCAATATTTGTTGAAATAAGGGAGAAAATAACATAGCTCGAGTTTAGTTGAAGTATGTACAGTTAAAATAATTATTTCTATAGTTTTCCTAAGGTATTGGAAAAAAGGAAGTAAATAATTCTATGCTGTGAGCTTTGATAAAATCAAACAAACCTAATTCGATGGAAAGGCAGTAGACTTGTGACCTCCTGCAGTTGCGACCTAACGGTAATGACGAGCTTCAACCACGGAGGGAAGTCCTCGATGTGTCTCGACAGAAATCCGCAAAGCGTATCGCCATGGTCGGGCCGGTGGTATTCGGCTTCGCAAACAGCATCTATCAGGATGATGCAGTTGTCGTTGGGAATTTTATTCACTCGGCGCAGGGAGCTCAAGGGTTCAAGGACTCCTCGAGCGAAGGCAAGGTCGGGGTTAGTGATGCACTCTTTCATCGACACAGCTCCCTGGAAAAATTGAAATAAATGTAGAATGCAATTTATGAGGATTACACATAATTGACACTTTAAACTCATGAAATTATTGTTAAATTATTTGTTTGAAAAGCCTCAAGAAGTATTTGTTCAAGAATATACACATGGAGTGACAGGCAGGTTAATTACAAATGAAAATGATGAAATTCAATGCTAAAATCTCCTAAATATCTAACTAATTAAATTACCTGGCAAGTATTGATTACATGGCTTGCAAAGAATTAATGCGTATTGCACATTGCAATGTCATATAACTGAACTCAAACAGCAGAAAGAACTGAAGATGGCAAAAAAAAATCACCAATAATTTGAATGACTTTGATGGCTTTTCATATGCAATGGCAATGATATGTTATGGCTATTTAGCTAAATAAAACTGATTGTTATTATTGACAATGTAATTGTAGTAAGACATGAGACGCAGCTTACCTGGAGGTGCGGTTCGGAGAGCAGATATTCTCTGTAAGCCGCAAGCTGGTTGGCCTGACAAAGCTGCGCGGCCAGCGAGTGGATGAAGTCAGGCACGAGGCATGTGTTATTGTTGTCTGCTTGGCAGAAGTGATATGCCACGACATGCGATGCCAGGTGACGGATTCGTTCCGAGACTAGATTTATTTGACAGTAAATACTTTGCGAACCGCTTGTCCTGTCCTTTCCGCTATTGCACACGTACGTATCTGTGGAGAGAGAAAAATATTTGGTCTAGTTTCATGGCTTCATGTTTTTCTTGCTAAATATTTCTTGAAGGAATAGTACCATTTTTAGAGTTTGTCAGTTAATTATTTTCAAGTTGAATGCTCCATCTCATAAATATTAATTTTTAGAAACCTTTTCTTGGTTACCAATATTAATTTCAACAATTACTGCTCTAAATTGTGTTACTTTACTTCAAGAACATCATTGAACCCACATAAGAAGTTAAAATTTCTGACAACCCATCATTATTAAACTTTAATTCTGTGCCTTAATAACATTGTCAATTTACATTTATTTTTAAACCAACATTTTATCACAGCAAAGTCGCTTGGCATCCACAAAGAATGATGTGGTTACTAAAAAAACTAGTAGATAACTTCACAAATTGATTAACTATTCTTATTGCAGCACAATCTATATTCAAAGTGTGGGGTTACATAAATATATCTCCTAACAACTTCTGTGGGTCTCTCGCCCACCACCCATCCTATATAGTGCACAATTACCAATTAGCTTGCCAATTACTGACCTTGCTGATACGTTGGGTCTCGCCTACGCCCGAAACAGCTGTACTCGACCAGCTGCAGCATCAGCGCCGACTTCCCGGTTCCCGGATTGCCCGAAAGCACAACTCCCGGACTTGCCGAACCGAGCGCTTCCTCCATCTCTCTGATCAGCCAATGGCGCCCCAGGAAAAGGGGGTCCGACTCTTGAAGAGGAACCTCGAAGAATAAAGGCTTGAGCGTGAGCTGGGGCGCTCGGTACTGGGCGAATCGTACTTTTGGATCGATCGGCCCTTTCACGGAGCCCGATCTTGCCGATCGGCGTATCGATGACCGTCTGTTTTTGAACATGTTCAAGTCTTCTATGTTTCCGGGCTGAGTGGCTGCAAGGAGAGATGTGTTAAGATCAGTATTTTGTTCCTTCCCATAATATATTTTTTGAGACAATGTACAGACGATTGAGGATAACTTACTTGTAACAGAATGCCTTCTCGACACGGGGCTATTCGAGCAATTACTTGCACCAGACACAGACATTAACGAAGCCACGCTGTCAGATGACGGTTCTTTCAACGCCACACTTCGAGCATCTGCCTCCGACGAACCTGGAGATACAAAAAAATCTTGAATTATCAAGGAATTATCAATTTCACATAAGTATGTACTGATTTCATGCTTAATGCTTAGCCTTCAGCTCTATCTTGCTGTTAAGAGAGCTAGTATAATTATTTCCGATTATAAAGTCCATTTCAGACCTGACAATCTGTGACTTTCTTTTATAGTCATATCTAGGATTTATATTTATCTACCTCAGAAAACGTAAATGAGTTATCCGTAAATTTAATCATTGAATTAATTTATGAAAGGCATTCATTTATACATTTAAATCCATTCTTCTTAAAATTACTAAAATTTAAAACAAACTCTCAAAAGCTTGACTTACCTGTCAAAGTAGACACCGGACTGGTATTGGTTGACGCAAGAGTGTGGGCCTCGAGACTGGCGAGCGATGAGAATGACGTGCACGACTCGTTACTCTGCGATATCCGATTGGCGACCACTGACCCGGGCCGCCGAGTGGGTGACTGTGCTGTTCGGGACGCTCGTCTTGCGTTGTCCCCGAGCAGCAAGCCCAGACGCATGTACAGATCATTCTGCGATGACTTCTTCGCATTACACACCGGTCGAATCGAACCACCTTCATCGTCTGCAACAGGAAATGTTGCGATTAGGAAACGTTGATGAAACTGATGGAAAGGCGGCACGCAAGTTAACATATTACAGAATGCTTTCCAAAGCCAATATCTCTCTTGTACTATTGATGACAAAAATGTTTGTTATGACTATATAGATAGATGCAATTGTTTGAAGAAATAACATGAAATGAAGTAACTCATTGAAAACATTCTGAAATTAGGATGACGATCATAAGCACACTGATATTATTCTCCAACTGGATCAAAAGATCACCAAAAGCAAAAAACAACTCGTTATTTCCGTAAAACTATCAATGAAAAACTCAAACACAAAAAAATTTTCATGCTAATCAGGTTCTAAAATACCAAAACATTAGTAAACTCTTCTCTACTACTATTTCCAAATGAGCTATTGTATTTCAACGAGCCAAAAACACTGTCAAATTATTCAATCAGCGCGGTTGCAGGGTTCCTGGCTGGGTCGGGAAGCATTAATATCAATCGAATCTGGCACATGCTCATTTTAGCGATAAGTGCAGCGATCAAGCGGTTGGATGCCAATTATCAATTTGGCGTGCCTGCAAGTTGATTAAGACCGACGATGCTTCCGCCCATCGACCATAGGGACTTGATCTTTCCGAGGACCATACTTGGCCAATAGCGGGCTTCCTGAGACGATGTCATCGACGCTACAACCAATAATTATTCATAAATTGATTTGCTTTCAGTATTATGCACACAAGAAATTACTCAACTGTTTGAAACGTATCTTAAGTTGCCCCCAAAACAAAAACATATAGGGCAAAACATCTCTCTATGTATTATCATAATACACTGACAAAAAATTTCACAAAAACACTTAAGCTAACACTGCTTTTAATTTATGCAAATGTTTTTAGTAGCACAAGAAAGGACCCATAGGCCACTAATTATGCAAATAAGGTAAACAACTTTGTCATTAAACAAATTATTCACTGTGTAGTGTGGAGAAGCACCTGCAGAGTTTACTGACTCTATGTCTTGATATTATTACAAAACTTCCACAAAAAAAGGAGCTTATCTCTCACAGCAGCTACCTGCTGTGCAAATCATCATTAAATTAAATCAGAATGCCAACGACAGAAAATTGCGCCAAACAACTTAATTCCCATATCAATTAATCTCAACGCCCTGATCCAACGGAGTGGTCCTAGCATCTAACGGGTGGGCTTACCTGAGAGTGCTGAAGGATTTTCAGCCATTTCGACCGGTGGTCTAGGGCTGCTGCTGCGTTGACCCCACGGGCTGCGCAGTGCTTTCGGGCTCAGGAAGAACCGCCGACGGTTTTGTGGCGGAGTGGGGCAGCCTATGATAAAACCACACCAATTTATATTATATAAATACATTTGCCATAGCACAATTGAAGGAATGTTTACAATTAAAAAATTTTTTTTTTTAAGTTATTGGGATGACAGCCTATCTGAGATAACTTAATATTTTTACAATTTAATTTCTTTCTAGCTTTAAAAAAAGTTATAAGGGCGAGTCACAAGCACTCTTCTGGTCTTTTTATCCTCATTACACATTTAGAATTTCGACCCTTGAGAAGGAAAAAGGTCTTCAAAGATTCGGTGCATTCAAACACCGAATACCCGTTTATAAGTTGATGAATCATGAGGGTCGCCATACATGTGGTCTATCTTGATTCCGTAAATTGTTTCAGGGCTTACTATAGCTACAAGCTTCTAAATAAACGAATAACCAAGCAGGACAACAGAATGGTTGTTTACTTTGTGACATGATGTTGCTGTTGGAGCCCCCACAACACGAGTCGCTGTTGCGAAGGGCCCTCGAAGGTGGGGGTCGTGTTTTCGGCAGTCTGCTCGGTGACGGCCATTCCGGGGTCAACGCCGACGAGAGACCTTGATCTTGTCGCGACTGCAAGACAATCAACCAGTTAGTTTACTCTTGAGTCATCCATCTGGATGATTTGACATTTTGACCTATCAAATTGGTGAGGAATTTCGAGAACGCAACAGTTACTAGATACGATAATTACCTGCATGTACGTAGTGAAATGACCGTTCGTTTTGACCTTCGTTCTGGGCTGGGCGCCGACTGACCCCTTGATCTCGCCATAGAGATTTGTTTCGGACCCCTGGAGGCCGCGACAAGAAGATCCAAGCACCTTTTTGGTGGGGTGAGCTGAAATTGCACACTCATTTAGCGTGTATTCGTGTCTTACGGTATAGTGTACCCCGAAAACTGCATAAAGTTCATTGATGGGTCTTTGTTCATGCACTTGTAGAAGTCAATAGTTACCTCTAAAACATTTTAGTTTTCAAAATTTAATGATTCGGCTTCATTGTCCAATGCATTTTTGCATAGAAATTCTATTTCCTAACGGGAAGGGTCGAGGGAACACAGACCTTCTTAATTTTTACTGCAAAACTTACAATTCTAAAATGCACTTAAGTTTTTGGGACGCACCATAGAGTTTTTAAAGCATTTGTAGTTTTGCAAAGGTTATTCAGTATCTGCTTTCGAACAGTTCTGTAGAGACACCCATTGTTAAAAATCGATGCACCTGATTTTTGTAAAACACTATGTGTTTAAGGACCCATTGTATGAGAATTTTTACTGTCTATTTGAAGGTAAATTTACTCGAGTTTTACTTGAGATTCGACCGACCATTTTATTATTATTGGATACGAGAATCTATTAAAACACATATTTAAAACCAAAATATGGTTCAACCAACTCTGTCAGATGCTTATTTAATGTTTTTCATAAACTGAAAATGACAACCTTATTTTTTAGACTTCTTGACGGAAATAACGCAATTTATTTAAGTATCCACTTGATGGGATGGTAGGTAGGTACTTACAGTTGTTGGATGCGCAAAGCGGGCATGCTTCGTTTCTGAACATGCAGGAGTAGCAGCGTTCATGTCCGCAAGTATCGATAAGTTTCCTCTTTTTGCCCTTGTCGAAAGGCATACTACAACTCGGGCAAGTTCCACCACAAGCTTCAACCTCGAGGAGCTTACGGATCGCGGCTAGGTCTGCAACAAACAAGGAGAAAAATGGAATCAGTCAAAAATTAAACGCAGATCCGTTTTATAAATATCTCATGAGTGGTTATCTTGAGCTAGAAAACTCGAGTGTGTATATGCTTGATGCTAATTTTGCGTCACGTCATTTTGAATGAACTGTTGCCCAAAGTGTTTAGAAGTGAACCACTTAGAATAATCGCAGAAGTAAAAAGCGTTCTCTGGTCTGCTAAGGAAGTAGCAACTAAAAGTTGACACATGGAACGAAAAAAAATCTCCTTACTTTAAAACTGTTCTAGAAAAATTTGCCTAGTTGAATAATGAGCCGTAAAAAGTTGCAAGGTTTCCAAAGCCAAATCCAATATAATTACGTACAAATAACATATTTCCTGTAATTATACTAATAGAAATTACAATTCTAGTATCAATCCACTTTTAAAATAAAGCTTTCCGTTATTGCCATCGTACAAGCCTTCGGCCACAAGTTAGATTGCATTAGATTTGAAATAAGTGATGTCTGGACACGAATTTTTCCCGCGAGAGAACGGCACGTTTGTTTTACATTACGTGCGCAGGTGCAGACGATGCGTTTTATTTCGTCTGCAACAATCCCTGGATTGCAGTTTGGTCATGCAGTTTCATGTTTTCATAACTCTAGTATAGCATTCGCAAAAAAATGCCGACTGTCCGTACAGTCGGCTGTAAAAAAATGTCGTAAACTTTCGAGTAATGCAGTTGCAAATGATAATTGAACGATCATACCAAGATAATTCTAAACTCTGCTATAAATGCAGTTAAATGCAATAGAGATTGTAATTGATGCAGGGCACTCGAAGTAAGTCGCAACAGCTATAATAACATAAACGATTGCTACAAACGATTATTCTTATTGGAATTTTGTTGGGGAAGCTTTGAAATGAGTGCATTCAGTCAAGGCGTGATACGGGGCTGTCCCAAAAACCCCAAAAACCCACCGTTATGTGCGAGTATGGTACGGGATTGAGATTACCTTAATTTAAATCACTTTGCGCTCATAATTGATGCTTTCTTAGAACTGCTCATCTTGTGCATCGTAACGGCAATACATTCAATTTGCAAAGCGTCAATAATCCTATAGAAACGATCACAATTAGCTTCACTTGGCTTGATCCACGGTAAACCGCATCCATTTACCCGAGCTCCAAGTAGGTCGTTGCACAAAACAAGTTCGTCCGTCCGAATTCAAATCGAAATCAAAGAGTTCAAAATCACCGGTCAAAATCAAGTATTGAAAGGTGTTTGAAAGAATGCGAACATCCAAACTTACGTTTCAATGGCATGTCCTATACAGACGAAAAGAAATTAAAGGTTAATGCTCGTCTTCAGAAAATGATATGCTTGAATAAAAAGAGCGTTCAATCAGAAAATTAGTATCAATCGAGATGGGTACTGCCCGTAACGTTGATGGAGGCATATTTATAACGCAGAGCAGACATTGTGAGAGATTTCAACTTCCTGCTTGTCTGAGGGATCGCCAGAAAACATACTTTTCCGGCAGAGGTGCCACCGGTCGTTTTGGGATAACTTGTGGGCAACTGTTATTTTTTAAAACACTACATTATTCTCACTGATGTCCGCCATTTCCTTTTGCTCTCAAAATTATGCAGTGGTAATATCTTTTCTTTTTGTGCAGTTATAAGAAAAAATCCGCCAATTTATTTTGCAGATATGATAAGTATTTTGGAATCGTAACTGAAATTGTTAATACATTGTTAATACATTAAGAATTGGTAGCAATGCTGGCAGTCCTTGGGCTGGTATCTTCTTTACAAGCTAGACTGCATAAAGAAGCGTTTTTGGGTAATTTACCTCTAACATTACACGTTTGCTTTGATTTTCATACACATATGGAACTGATTTAAAATTTTCATTGTGTTCGTACAACGAACCAAATTTAATGTGCACTTGGCAACGAAAATGTGTTGTTCGCTCTTTGACGGGAGAAACAAATAAAATAATATGGATTTGCGCTTGATCTAAAAGAACGGCGAACCAAAAGACGTGCAACAATATCTCGTTCGAGCTTAATTAAAACTCTGTAGAAAAAAAATCACATTCCTTCCGGTTCAAAAGTAGATCTATCGTGTCATAAACTTTTAACCGATGCCGACAAAAATCAAGTGCAGCAGTCTAACTTGTCTACATTAATAACATATTTTATATACAGGTACTATAAGACAGAAAAACAACATTCCACCTGAATCGAGATAGCTTGCAACGCGCGAACCTATATAAGAAAAGTATGTTATAATTTTCAAATCACGCTGGTGGATTCGTTTCGTTGCAATGCATCGGTTGTGCTAGGTCTTTGCTAATCCGCGACTTTGAAGATTAGGGGCGTGGTTGCGATCAAATTATTAGATTAAGTTTTCTTCGATCTGCTCACCCATGACACGTACCACCAGTGAGATGCGTGTGGGTTTCTTAGGGCATCTTTTACAGGTACTTATCGCAAATTATTCCCAAAACAGGCAGCAGCAGTTGAGAAAGAATGGATCACGACAGTGTTTTGAAGTTTAACAACCTACTTAAGGTGAAGAAGAACGACACCAATAAGGCAAAACTGCAATTGGCAAATGATGTGGTGACATATCAGAAATGTAGAACGTTCAACCATTGACATGTAATTTTCTTTTACTGAAGACAATTTGATTCTGGCTTACGTCGACTGAGACCGGGGCAAGCCACAGCATAAATTCCCACTCGAGTGCATTTCCTAAACATGGATGCATCTCACGGCTCGTGGCATGATCTAGCTTTGATTGCAGTATATCAAATGCAATTTTCCACAGACGTGTTTCGCCTAACGGATGGTAACATAATGACAAAACGAACTTATTTTACATCGACTCGAAACGATAAATGTGCCAGCCTTTTAACCTCTGTAGACAAATTGATGGACATTCGGCATGAACTCCAAAAACTTCGTGAATCCCACGACTTACTAATCTAGTAAAAAAAAGGTGAAGTCGATTAACAGATCAATGGTGTTGTCGATATTATTCAGCTCTCGCCATTTCATCGCACTCGATGCAGAAATAATTGTTATTCTTGTTCTGGTTTGAGATCCTATCTCGATTGCCTCAACTGTATCATCAAGTCACGAAGTACAATCTGTTGAAATCTCAGCTGCACCATGCAGTATCACTCGATAATAAGATGCAAGCATGGTATTTAAGTGTTAGTGAGTACTTATCCACGAATAGTATCCTTAGATGCTTGACTGGTTTCAAATGGAGCTAAAATTGAATCAGAATAGAATTGAAACGAATTCTTATCACATCTATTTATACAAATTGCATGGTGCTAAGGTGTGCAGTTACACTTATTGATAATTTTCTGAATTTCAACCCAACAATAAAGTCAGTGAATGCAGCTTGTAGCTATGCATTTGTCCTGCATTCGTGTGCATCGATCCTTTCACTTGTGCTAGATTTAGATGATTGTGACCTGCGGGCTAATTCAGATGGTATCGAACTATGGGGAATGGATGCACCGCAGCATCTGTGGGGGGGCGCATCTCAAATAGGCGCGGTTCTTTGCCGTGCACCATTCGATGAATGAATTACACTTTGTGTTCTTTGAGTTCGAAATCAGGGCCTCTCGTGAGAGGTGGATTTACTGACAGAAAAATGATGTATCGATTTCAAATAACAACAGGCTAAGCGTTATGGTCTATTTATTATAAAAATACACACAATCAGATACCGTGATATTATAAACCTAATAATAAATGAGGAGTGACTGCGCTTTCTCTGATAATTTATTAGCGATCTTAATTTAAATCGCTGTTCTGTGTGCTTCTTCTTAGAACAAGAGAAGATCGTGGAAAACTGAAGGTACATTATGCACCAAGAAATTTGCATTACAGTTCAATGTTTTAGTTTATTGATGGTAAATCAAGTTGCCGATGAAAGCGAGTAATTTTTGGTCACGCATTTTCGTAAATATTTTCTCATGGATAATTCAAAGATGATTATATTTTTTATTTTCAGCGAGAAATACCGGGATGACTGGGCAAGTCACACTATAACACTTAGATCACGTCGTTCAAGTACCCTGAACGTTGATGCAAATCAAACATAACACGTACCATACGTTTTCATTTGATCTAGAGATGATAAAACGGGCGTCTTCGTTGCTAATTTTCCCGCTCAAAACGCGACCGTTATGCAAATGAAACGATCGTGGGATTCACTTGGACGTGGGCACCGGAATACTCCACCCAAACGGTCACATCACAACATATCCAACTGTCTGCTACACCTCCAAGGAGTCAGCAAGATTCTGCAGCCAAGTTGCCACAAAACATTCGTCCTCCACAAGGACGGAAAAGATGGCGACAATAACCCGGCCAATGCAGACATTACTCAATTATTTAGCACTGCAAGGCGTGAAGGTGAAGGACAATGTGTTGACGCCCCACTGGTGCCAAAACGACAATGTTATTGTCATTGTTCACGTGATATGTATAGGGTCAAGGGGCATGTGGATACATTCCTGTCTGAATAGAGTAATTATACTTTCTTTGACGACCTCTTTCAACGTTTGACGGATGACCAACGGGTATTACTGACAGAATACAATACAGATTGATTGAGTGCAGTTGCAAACTAAGTTTTCAACGAAGACTAATGGTGCATCATAAAATTAAGATGTTTCAGTTTTATAAAATATAACCTGAACCGAATTGTATCTAAAAGAAGAGCGATTAATGATCTTGACGGTAGATCCAAGTCACATTCAATTAATTTTGGGTTGCTGCCCTTAGCAGATTGAGATAGTAAACAAACCCTTCTCCGACATGTCCAACTGTGACCTTGCAGAACTATACCGTAAAAATTTGAATTCGAACGGCCGTTTTTTCCTAGTCGGCGTAACTGTCAAAGTGACTAAGACATTCTCGGGCAGTAATTGGGATCCGATAGGTGTTTTAAGCTACTAAAAGTAAACTGGAAAGAAGTGACGAACCGTACATTTACAGCAGTACATGTGAGTATTCAGTTTCCAGTCAGAGAGTATATGTGTATTTATGTTGACATTTGCCTATCATTTTAAACGTCATAACCTAGAAGTGGTAATTCAAATTGGGTTACGACTTCCCAGATCCACATCAAGTCGCAATTAGTGCTAAACTTTTTCTCCCATACCCTCAAACAAAACGACTGAGGTTGCGTGCATTACCTAATCACGACAAACTATATACTCTTCACCAAATGCCGTAGATACTATTTGTGCCCTTGCACCTCGGATCAGGATGCACCCAACATGCAACCATGACGAGTTGGGCGTTACGCTCGATAATTTGCTGCCCTCGATAAAGCACGATCCGATCCAAGTAAGTCCAAGCATCTGCCCAGTTAGACATCGTGCAGATATAAAACACTGCCTCGCTCACTGGCTTGGAACTCCATAGAAAGGTCTTTAAACGTGTGGGGCTCGCCCTGTGCGAGGGAGGCTGATTCAAGATCGCCACAGCGGGGTGCGTTGGCAAACTAGTCTGTATCTCCTTACTTTGATTATAATGACATAAGATTTTGTAACTTTGTAACTTTATTATGGACGGTGTCGTTTTCTAGCTACTGCACATGCACAGATTGGCAGATGAATTTTTACCCATGTTATCTATAAGACAATACTATTGGAGTTCTGGCCAGTGCGATAGTGGAAGGACTAATACAAATATTTAATACAAATATTAGACGATAACAGTGTCCCCTTTATCACAACCAGACCATTCAGTAGATTTGACGCTCGAAAGAGCTGGAGATTGAAGTAAACTTGACAAACACATGGCAATCGAAATACTTGTCTTGCCAGTCTCACCGGAATCGATATTTTACAATGTATAGGTAGATACCGAGTAATTTCATACGTTACGTCTAGTACACGTAGAACTGGTAATTTGTAAAAAAAATGTCCTGGCAACTAGTTTTCCATTGGCGGAATCCTTATTTGGAGACCGCGTGAAGAAACGATCACCGAGAGAAGCACGTGGCATACGTGATGAATCCACATGACATGAGTCAACTTTCGAAGCAATTTGGGATTAAATGATTGTCCATTGATGTGTGTGACATTTATACGGATTAAAATATAGGTATAGATCACCATATCTTGATTAGGAATAACTCCACGCTCGATTTTTACCGAGGGCATTCTGTAATTATTACATAATTAACGGTTGGTCTTACAAAATCGAACAATTCGGAATGTCCAAATATAATTAGAGCACAGCCTCGAGTGTTTCACCATCATAAGTATTAATCACATGCGGTTTCAACTCACGCGTTAATCAATTACCTGTCTGTTGGAATGACTCATAAGTCATAGCAGATAGAGTATAACTAGAAAAAGATCGGTCGGTTGACCGCGTGTCATGATGAACTGTCGAACTACGGTTACAAACGACGACAGTATTTCCGAGCGAACAAGTCGTGAACAAAACAATGTAGTTTACCGGATCTATTTCTCTGGAAGCAATGTAACAAGTTTATCAGTGGCATCCTATCTGAAAAGGTAACCACCACGTCAAGAGAGTTGGACCAATTAATAAGAGCCTCCAGCCAACATCATCTCGCCTGGATAGCAGTCGACAAAACCGACCAACGCCCGAGCTACTGTTTCAAAAATCAACAACACATTAATCTCAACCAACGTTGAAGAGAGTTTAGGGCAATCTGAAAGTAGCTGCAGCGATTGCAATCTGTTTGCATGAGTAATAAAATTAGTGCCAATAGTTTTAGTTTAGTTCATTTTATTAGTTTTTTTTAGTCGTATACTGGTAACGGAGGTTCAATAGCGTGATGTAGCTTGCATGTTTCGTCCAAAACACGCACGCAAAAGAATATATATGGTAAAATCGTCGAGGTGGGTGGAACCGTGTTGTCTTGTAAAAACCACGTGCCAAAATAATTGCGGAGGCGAATGATGATTGATCGGTGCACTAGAACGTAAAGTATCTGCTCTGCAAGTACCATGTCTATGGCAGGACAAGAGTAATGAACAAAACCAATAACACGACTAGCCCGAAAAGTCAAGTGATGAGCGAAGTGATGCCAGACCTTTGACAAACATTTTCTTTCCTCCGCTAATGCTTTTCACCTCAAGTAGACCTCTGAACTTCTGACCTCTCTCCTCTTCTCTCGCGAACTGTGATGTTTGAAAGAACTTCCGTGATCTGTCTCAGTATGGCTGACGCCTTCCAGCAAGCTCAAATCATGGGTATATAATAGCATCTTCAATTTTCACTTCCACCAGTTTTAATTTGTTATTATATTATTCGTGCCTATACAAAGATCTTCTAATCGTGATCCATTAGCACGGTTCCACGTTTTCAAAGACAAGACTCCGCCGCATCTCAGGTCTAAAGTGCTTCTGGAGAAACCTGATTTCATTGGGCATTCTTCTTGATTGTTCTTCAGGGGCCAGCTACAGCTACAGAGGCGCGTCGTCGTTCGCCTTCGCGTGTATTAGCCGAAAAAAAAACTAATTATAATAGACGAATTTTTGGTACAGAACTCGAAGGATTATGGAAATTGGTTTGTACCGTACACCTTTTGATAACTCGGGGCAAGCCCTTCGGAACAACACCGATGACGAAATAACTAGTAAAACTCGAGTGCTTTTCGAAAAAGGTTACAAGTCCTTTTAGCTTCTGGGCGCCCAATAAAAGAAAGAAAAAAACAATAATAATGAGCAGTCATGAAGCGCATTTGAATAATGCATTAAAAATGCCTACATAGCCACAAAAAAATGAGGCTATACGCAACATGTACGCTTTTACTTTCAACTTCGCAATCGCAAAATTTCTAGTTCTCCCCACGTTAAAATGCATCATTCATCCGCGGGTAGGAAATTACCTTTCAAGTTTAGAGCAATGGCGATTTTTCATATCAAAAAAATCTCTCCGTCGTTCTACGTTTGGATGTCGTTTCTATGAATGACCGTTGCTTGGGCCCACTCTGTCTACGAGTTTACAGCATAATATTGAAACAGGTTATTTGCTCAAAGGTAACCCAGGTGTAAGTGTAATGAGTGTGCGTAGGATGTTGAATGTGTGTAGGTGCCGCTTCTTGCGTGGGGTGCACTGCTGCTGGGACGGGGAGTGGTCCATATGCCAGCATCTCAGAGATACTAGTTGCCATCAGCATCCTCATCTTTCCAGCACAGAACTCCTCTGGGCCCTAGCTCAGAGCCGGCAAGGTCAACAGCAAGCCGGGCCTACCTACACACATCTAAGACTTTCACACGCAATCGTCAATGAAACGCTGGCAAGCTGTGTATTTCATTCAATAAAAGGAAATATGCTTATTATCAACGTGTTGGAATCATGCTGGTAGGATAATTTAATAAACTCATTATTGTTTAGTAGATTTACTTTTCCTGCCCGGAGGGGGCCTGCCTGTTGATCGCGATTTAAGTGCTAATTCTTAGCACCAATTCTCATCATCATAACTCCTTGGTCACCGCGTTATCTTATGCCTTTTGGCTGTGCAGTGTTTAGTCAAAGATTCCGCTATCTCTAAGAGCCTTGTTTCAGATTAAACTACAGAGACTAAATCAATAAAGAACGGTTTATGCTTAAACTAGGTAATTCATTTAATTTGTGTGGTTCTTTTGTTACCGGAAAATTGTCAGGACTGCTCTAACCCTTGATAAAGTAACTAGTACAAGTTACGAAACGTTGGGAAATTTAGTTGTTCTTCACTTAGCATTCAAAACCCAGTTCAAATAGATTTTTTTAAAACTAGTGCTAAGGTTAGATAAAGTAGACATGAGTCTAAAAACCAGTATAACGGTTTATATTTATTCAAAGATTGATGAAGCTTCTATCGATACAGCCAATAATCAATGCACATAAACTTCTCCAATTACCGGAAGCTGCATTTTAATTGAAGTGTAAATATAGTACAATTAAAGATAACCATTTCTTGGCGACAGCTTTATTGAGTTGCTGATAAGGACATATTAACTGTATGATAAGAGTTTTATCACTTCAGAAAACAACGATTAAGACTTATTCGCAAATTATTATTAGATACCACATCACTATAAATACATACGAAGTTCATGACTCAAATTGAGCATGTGTTCTTGCAGGTAATTAGATTTCCGTTAATGAGAAAAGTCATGTGTAGTTAGTTGAATGAACGCTATTCCCACGGATTGCCCAGTGAGAACCAAAAAGCGGCTGCTCGCCCCTATAGTGTATCTCAAAAACTAAGGTGCATCGAATGTAACAAGAAGTCTTTCTCTATAAAAGCGTTTGCAGAAGTCAATATTTACCTCTGAAACATGTTAGCTGTCGGAATTATTTGATAGGAATTCGTAGTCGAACGTTCTGCAGTAGATTGTAATTCTATTTCCGGTATTTTCCTGACAAGAAAGGATGTTAGTAGGCAATCCAGCTCAGATGGTCCAGTCGAGAAGAGTTGAAATGTTGACACCTGACAGGATAAACACGAATCGAACAAAGACCCTCCTAATAATATTGAAGAAATGATATATCTGAGTTTTTGAGACGCACTATATCCATCAACATGATGGTCAGTCCATCCAGCGGTCCAACATTGCCCCTGAGAAATTTAGGAATGTTATGGCGCAAAAACCGGACGCGATATTGCGCGAGATTTAGCAAGAGTTGCTCAACGAAAATGTTGCTCTTATCAAAAAGGCATCACGTGGAAATAAAATTACGTGTAGCCATTCGATTTCGGGTAGCGAACATTTTCACAACGTTGAGAAAAAGACTCGAAAATGTGATAGAATGCGCGACTAAAATTCCAGTCTGAATTATTTATTATTATTTAAATTCTTTGTCCGCGTGGAACTTGATTCGAGATATAGAAAAGCACAAACACACAAACGCGGGCATTCTTTGCGACGCGTGACGAATTCAAAAATGGTTTCTTGCATTTGAATTAGGTAGAGAATTGAATTAGTCTATGAGTGCAAAATTTCAATTCCCTGAGCGCGAATGCGAAGAATTTCAGGATCGCCCCCGCGTGGCCGATTTCGTGAGACGGCTACCAGAGACCAGTTCCCATTCTCGTTTTCTGATTTGAATAAAGACATATTAAATTATAAATGTTTTTATTTTTTCCTTTGTTTAATTTTCCAATGTTCTAGTAAATCTAGATAAAATGGTGTTGTCAAACGTATCACGAAACAGCCATGAAATTTACTGGTTAGGTTAACCGCCCACATGGTCTTTCAATAGGCTGCCTATTACAACAGAGTAATAGTTAGAGTGATACTTAGTAACAACAAAAACATCACTAAAGGTGTGATATCAGTATTTCCCACTTGCATGTCGCGCGGGAAGCGACCAATTGGCGGACCTGCGGACGAAACCAATTGCGCCCAATCCTGAAAGCGATCCTTACAAGGACACTAGCGTCATTTAAGAACGCTAAAAACGTCTTACGCCTGAAATGAATTTAATTCTAGACCACGCTCCGAGACAAAAGTAAACTATCAGAGGCTGTAAAAATGGTTCGTCCCAATTATTTGCATAATGAACTGGACGCCCTAGCGCTGCGCGTTGTGCCCCCGAAAGTGAGTCCCACTCGCACAGAGCTAATGCCAGTGCAACGTTTTTCAGATTAATTGGCAACTGACGTATTGTCTCTTGCATGTATTCGTGAAATGAGCCGATAAAGTCTTCAAGACATGTGTATGAGATGGGACTATAGACCTTGTGTCTAGCTGGGAAGAGTAAGAACTTGGGCGTGATCGCTTCTCTTTTTCGTTAAAAATTTAAAAAATATTTTTGTTACATGGGCGTTAAAAAAGCGATAAAAAAAATCAACAATAGCATTTTGATTTTGGTGGTAAAGCAGTTAAACAGAAATAGCATAATTAGCATCCTATCTTAGAGTTGCTACGATTTTATCCATATACAAGTCGCCTCAGCTTCTTCCCCTTTGAAGGGATTGCTTATCCCACCCCGCGAAACTGGAATGTGTGTCCTAATAGCTCAGTTGGTAGAATACCCGACCAGCCATTGGGAGTTCCCGGGTTCGTATTCCGGTTCGGTCGAACGTTTTTTCAGTCTAGATCCCCTTCCAGAAAACACATACATTTATTTTTGAGTTGTACGTAATCGCTGTATGCGTATACGTGTTCGCTCGCTCGCCTGGAAAATGTTTCTCATACCTACATTTATCCGGTACATATAAGAGTATAACTTAACCAACTGCTGTCGTTTTTTTTAAAGCGACCAAATTTTTAACTAGTTCCACGTACAGTACTAAATAATTGCTCGATCTACGCCATGAGCTTTGAAATCCAACAGGCAATTGCTATCAATTATTACAAAACATTCATTGTTCCAATAACCGTCACTGAGGCAAGACATTTATTAAAAGAATTCCGATTTCTTATCTTAAAAGATCGATCAAGTTAATCATAATAATATTCGATTTGCTGGCTTCTTTACCTATACATATTCGATCGATAATTATACACCACGTATTGTGCTACTTGATTCAAGGACCATCCACTTTCTGTACCGATCAGGACAACCACGCGCGCACAGGAGCTTAAATAATTCACCTGACAATAAGTACCTACACTTTTCTTAGAAGCCGTCTCGAAAAATAATCTCGTAAAATATTGTCCGATGGACTATCAAAGAAGTCCATCAAACGTGAACATTATAAGAATGAATACACGATTCGTTATTCTCATTGCGTGGCTTGAAGTATACGGACTCTTAATTTTTTAGTTGGATATTTGACAACCCACGTGGGCCAATTACGAAGGCAATCATACATAAGGAAAATACTGTCGTCTAGGTGTGAGAAAAATTACAAATTACAGAACGCATACTCGATGAGACATTTGAGTGCTAAGAATATACGAATTCCATGCATAAATGAATAATAGTATTTCATTGTTCTGTTCATTGTTGGTGAGCATGATGCATACAAGACGTGAGATTAGAAGGATTGGTCCTCTTCGGAGTTGGGGAGGAATGTGATTTTAGCTGGCAGAAACTGGAAAATTTGCTGGAGGTTTTTCATTCGCTACTGAAACCTGTTCGATTCTTAACATTCGGATTACTGTGAGAGTCCAAATGTCGTATGTTTAGTCTGCTAGGACCGAAATTATTCAAACCACAGCTGTAACTGAAGTAATGTAAAATTAAAACTATACCTTATAAACTACCGATATTACCGCTAAAACAATTTGAATTTGAATTTGAATTGGACGCTTAATCCCTTGGACCCTTGAACTACCCTTCTACTTTGCTTGAGTTTCCCTAATACTAAATACCTTTATACTACATAAACATTAAATAACCGTAACTTCGTAAATACCTGTGTACTATTACTGCCTTATACTACCATTATGATACAAATTACAGAACAAAAAATTACAGAATAATTGGAAGCTTGTGTCAAAAATTAGTTTGTGGTAAAGAAATATTCCCTTTTTTTTAATGATCAAGAAAAATCATCTCAAATTGGTCTAAATCGTAGCATCAAAAAAAGCAAACACGAACAACAGCTGTTTGACTTGAATGAAATCACTTATCTCGCTCCGCTCGCTCTTTCAATAAGCGTAGGTGAAACATCAACATTAAAAATGACCCCTTTCGCCGTTCACACATCCAACTCATTCACACCATTCGACAATTGCTTGTCCATTCATGATTTCTGCCTCGGCCTCACAAGAAACCACCTCATTGAGCTGGCTAGCGTGGGCAGACATGTACCATACTCACTACACGCATAACATCTCGAGAAATCGTTAAGAAATGTGGTGTAAACCGCCAACGTACCTAGGACACTAAGACTCAGCCCACTTCCGGGTCTCTGGTAGACTGACATGTCTGCAAAATCACTGGTAATGGATGTCACTTTGACATTTTTCTATGTCGTTTCACCAGCATTTTCAATTTAGATTGACTACAAAAAAACTCGTTTAAAAATCAGTCTTTCAAACATCAAAAAACTCTTTCTTGCATTCAAATTGGCACACAAAAAACGCGTGGGTTTCACAAAAAAATAAACCGTGCCCGAAACTGTAATTCGCACTTTAAAACCAAAACAAAATCGCAGGGATTAACTTTTTTTTGAGATCACAATCACACACTAGATTAAAGTAACTAAACCGAAATGAAACCCTTGTTAGGCTATTGCAAATCACAGATGCTAGCGACAGATTAGAACGATTGGCAGTGTCACAGGTGTCGGTGTGATCTTGCTTAGTGGGAGAGACGTTGACGACTGGCGAGGAATTGCTTTGCAAAGAAGACCGGAGAAACCATGCCCACGCCTTCAGCTTCAGCTGCAGCGACGAGGCTGCACTGCACCAAACCAGCTGTGATCACCACGTCAAACAGCAATAACTGGTATCGTCGACTTACCGGTAGGCATTTTGCCGGATTATTTATAATGGCATTATGATTTAATCTCCATTTATCAATTAACTGATTAATATAATTCATTGATGGTATCGTATGTCGTATTTTATAATGTATCGTTTTAAGAACGGGACTTTTTTTTAGATGTGAGTTGTGACACCAATTTACGATTTTAACTTCATGCGTTAAGTAATTAGGATTTGTTTTATGTGGTAAACAATTTTTTACCTCACTTTTAGTGGTGCTAATAGGTTTGCTCATATTGCTACCAGCATAAACTCTTCGAGGCATGACTCTAAGACATTCAACGATCTCGTACTGGATAATTATCGTTAAATAGGTCGAAGAAATGTTATGCAGATCTTTGACTCAAATATTTAGTAATACATAGCTTATGAGATCTAAAATAATTGCATTTCTTACTTTCAAGCTGCATCGGTTCGTAAAGCGCATTCAGGTTTCAAATACCTATTTAACAAAATATTCCAAGAATTAAAGCATGACGACGAGTAATTGGAATAAAGGAATGCCTGGGCTTACAGAGTAACGTTAACCAAGGTACAAGGTATAAAATTTGTGGTCCATATTTCTCGATAAAACTAATTCAGCCAAAGCTGACCTGCCAACCAGTATGCAATTATCGTTACCGTAAACCGACCTGCACTGCATTTTTGATCGATGGCCACTTATAAATTAAACTCTATAGCCGAGAATTGAGCGCCAATAAAATTAACCAGCCACTGACAGAAATATCTTAAAATTGTGCAATCAGAGCTAAAGTATTTAGTTACTTACATACCGCTTTATTATTGAATATAATAATAACCTATAAAATTAAGGAACCACTGTTTTTTCAATCAATTTAAATTACCGATGTTAACAAGGTCATTTTAATTATAACAAAAATACATGTGAACAATAAAAGCTTTTAAACATGGCTAATAATTATAGGACGCGTTCGATTTTATGGTCTAGTGTGTAAATCATAGAACAGTATGAAAAATAAAACGCTGTAAAATAATGATTGACGATTGTTATATAGCAATATAGAGGAGAGGTACAAGTACATGAAACAAGGGATTGGTTGCATCTATTACAGTCATCCAAGGACTAAACTCACAATTCAGTTATATCATCATGCATTATAATAATGCCAATAATTAATCGATAGAAAATATGTCTTCTTGATTCTGTAATTATATAAAGTCGATTTATTGACCGACATTATATAACCATCGAATCGAACAAGGGACACTCGAGGTGATATAAATCCAGTCGTCGAGTTAAAAGAGAGCGAAATTTTAAACATGATTTTATTGAAATTTATCGCCAATAGCATTTATTGTAGTAAATTGCTTACTAATAATTGCTTCCATATACTTTCGATTGTTGCGTGCAGATTGATAATATGGCGATAGACGCTTAATTGCCAAATTAATTAATTTAAATTAAAACATAAAACGATAAAACCCATTTACTTTATCCATGAATTTGAACGATTGATTGATTAGTGGTGTTTAACGACGCTCTGGTCTATTGGCATCGGTGAAAGGCTGGATGGTGATGATCCTAACCGAGCCTAGAAGAGATACTGAGCACGTTAAGGGGACACCGTCTTAATTGATTTGATTAGTGAGGTACTAAACGACGCACTATTTTGATATGTTTTGACAACTAGCCCTGTGGCACCGATATAAAGGCGTCAGTAGATAAGTGGATGAGGATGAGGATGAGGATGAGGATGATGATGAATCAGTGTTTCCAACACGCCAAACCAACGACCATGATCAAATGTAGCAAACTTTTTTTGCGCCACAACACCCACAGCTTCCAGTGTTTTGTTGTGGGCTGCAAAACATTGTTCTTACCAAACCAAATGATTATAAAATTACACGCGTCTATAGTCTTTATAATGTGAGGCGTGAAAAAAATATGTCAACGATTAAACGGCGATTTGCGTTCTATAACCGTGACAACATTCATCCATCTAATAGGTCGTTAAATCAATGTTTAATTGATTGAAAGGATTTCATGTCGAAATAGCTTCAAGCATGTAATGCAACCAGTCTAGATTCTCGCAAAAGTGCATCCTGTTGAGTGCTGACAACGTGGAAAGGGGACATAATCACTTGGAGCGCCACGGTGGGGTGTTATTTAGCAAACAAACATAGCTTAAACGAGCAACGGTCATTTGCAAGGTTTCCCTATATCTGCAGGGGTGAGTGTGATTGCGCTAATTTGCTTAATTGGATTCTAAAGTAAAGCTTTGTAATTTCATATCAACAAACCTATGGCTAAACGATGGCCTAGTTAAGTGTAATGTATTTTTAAGTAACTGTGCAGCACAGTAATCGGATAGATAATCTATGTAAATAGAGCATGAAAATTTATTTTTCTTGGTTTAAACTTCGTTGTAGAAGAGCAAAAGCTTGGGGGATCTTTTGCGGCAGGTAGCGGCTCAGAAGCAGGCGCAAACGTTGAAGCCCGTTGAAAGAGAAGCCATATAATGTTTTCGAATAGGAATTCAAAGCATCCACCTGATCTTTTGCCCCTCGCCTTCCTAGCTAACCCTGAATTTAAGGGGCATCCGATTTGGGGGAAGGTGCACTGAGAAGGGAAAAAAAGGTTGCTCCTCCGGTCCGCGTGTCGGTTCTCATCTAGAGTAGACCAAACAAAACGAAAGCAAAAACTTGCCCACGCCATGCTAGTAGAGAAAAAAATCGAGCTGATCACGTGAGAGGTTTTGTTCAAAAACAAATTGAATTCTCGAAATTTTCAGGTGTGGTGTTTTTAAAAATAGTTTCCGAGTTAACGCCTTGATGATTGGTCTTTGACAGGTTGTTGACCATCATTTTGATGATTAGTCACGGAAAATAAACGAGGTGAACGCGTCCTCGACGCTTCGGGTCAACCATTATCTTATTGATCTGATTGGAAACACCCAAATTAGATTATTCACTGACCATTAGTCGGTTGATCAGAAAAAAGTGGTACATGCTACATGTTATGATGATCTGCATAGGATAGTTTTACACAGCATCAAAAAAAAAATTGTTCCGGTAATTTCAATTGATTTGATCACAACACTGTTGTGAATCTGAAATGCATCCACCAGAAATATACACGCACTCAACGGCGCTTATCCAATTATAATCTAAATTGATAGACCCCACCAATCATTTATTAAATTTATAATAACATACCGACCTAAAGCTTTACCCTATTATGTTCTTTCACGTAGCTAAAGACCATAAAGTTTGGCGTTGACAAGGGACAAGGGTTCTATCACAGCAGAAGCACCCCATTGGTGGGCCTGACGCAATTCTAGGAAACACAAATAGGAAGCATACGTCAAAATATTTTAGCCTCAGACAGCGTCTGCAAATGACGTAGCTGACTAGGTGTGTCTCGGAATTGACACCCCCGCTCCTCGGTCACTGGACTGCCAGGTCAGAGGGCACATCGCCCTACATCCAGTTTGCCACTAGACCCACGCTTAAACCCTCCTACGCACCCCGCGTTAAAACTGACCGGTACTGTAGTCTGTACCCCCTGCCAACCATAACCCGTTCGCTTTTGGGACCTTATAAAATTGATATACTCGCCAGTCGTTTGTGTTCATGTATGCATACAAATTTTGCGCATGGTTTGTAACCTATCTCTATAGTGAATTTATGAGGTGGGATCTTTTGTGCATTTCCTTACACAGAAACATGGCCAAAAGTAGAAAAACGGTTTTTATGACTCATCAAAAAATGTTATGAACCATTTTGTGTAGACCCAAAGAAGGAGTCGTGAATTGACGATCAAAGTACCCGTTCTTTGTGTACCATTTGACTGGAATGATCGTAAAATTTCAGCACATTTCAAACCGCCAAACGCCATATAGTTTCAAATTCCAGTCGAGATAAAAATCTGTATACGCTCCCAGTAGGTGAGAAACAATTCGAATTAAGATCAAAGATATAAGTTATATGCAGTCCAAGTTTAACTACAATTTGGATGGTCCTGTTGTGGACGGAACAAAAGAATTGCAAAACTTTGCAAATACTAAACAGCCGACGAAGGTGACAGCTCTGCCCACGTTGTACTCACGTAAGGTGACACGATTTCATAGGTGACATGCAAGTAAGGGAGATTTGCAATTTGCATGTGCCGCGCTGCTAGCCTGTCGGAGTTGTAACCGTCTAGCATAAAATTGTCTATCAAACCCACTTGTCTAACCCGTGTTTAATAAGAGATGTCGGAGAAAGCACATGGGCGCTACGGCATTGTCTATGTCTGCGTATACCTGGCATGGCAAACCCACTGAGTTTAGTTTGTCTATTTGATTACGCGATATGCAAAAACTAAATTTATACCTCTTAAATGGCATTGGCCCGGGCCTTTAGGCTCTTATATGATTTTGAATAAATCCTTGATACATCATCATGCTGCTAATCACGCTCACCCTTAGGAACACTCTTTGTTCATGTCTGAGTTAGGAACCTAACTAGAAAAAAAATCAATTTTGGCGATTTTTTGCCATTGAAAGCGAGAAATCCTATCATTAGAGACACGAAAATTGGGAAAACACGAAGATAACTCATTCGGAAAATGGAAAAAACACCGTTGAAATGCAATCCCCATAAATAAAGCGATTATTAGGTTCATCAAAAACTGGTAACGACCGTTGAAAGTGTTACCTATCCGTAAAATCAATCCCTAGGATCTCACTTTATCGTGCTCACAAGATTTCGACTGCCTGGGGGTACGCTGAGGAGGATCGTACCCTGTTCGACCATCTACCGTATAATTACCGAGACCTGCAGAGAGACCAAGGAGACGCAATGCAGGCGGCATTGCTGATGGATTCCTCCTTAGAGTCAAGACTCAAGACAACGTCCTCTTTGCCCTTGAAATGAAGACCAAGATACCGATTTTTTTGGTTCGCTTTTTTTCTCGCTTTGCCTCTCCTTTGGCTTTTGCTGTGTGTGATTCATCCGATCGCGACTTCCAGCTCTAAGAGACACTGAACCAACGGTCTATTGTTCCCCACACGTATTTGCAGTCTCTATTAATCCCAGGTCATTCCATTACTGTAGAAGGATTGTATACATCACACACGGAGAACAACAACAGCGAATTGTTAGTCTTTACAACAAGAAACTGGATGAAAAGCAAAGCGATTGCTTTTATCGAGTCTGGTCGCAAGATTATTATTCTTTTCGCGTAGTGTCTATGCAGGTTGGTACTAGTCGAGACCGAGCATGGTTTCATGGTATACTTGACCAAAACCTGCCGATGCCCATTTATAGACATCGAATGAGTAGAGAGGCAGCAGCTTCAAATGCAGCGCAACCCCTTCTCTGTTCGCCAGACGTTTTCCAGTTTTAAAAGCCAATTAATGCGATGGCGTTCGTGGTGGATGTGATGAAATTCTTTGCAGCAAAGCGTTTGACTTTGTGCCGGTTTTATGGGTTACAAAGTTCAGAATTATTAAAACGAGGTACGTGTTCGATTATTATACAATATCATGTAGGTAATTAGCTTAGCCTACTTTGATTATCAATTAATCGTCGTTTAAGATTATGGTGGTGAAACGCCTTCGTTTTTCCCCTAGCCAGATGTGCGTTTAGGGTTCTTGTTAGCGAAGAGATCCTCGACACCTTGTATGAGTTTTTAGTATTCATAAAATTGCAAAAAAGAGTATGGCTAATTTCACATTGTTTGTTCTCGGCAAGACACGAAAAGTAATAAACAATGATAAATCCTTCATTCTACAAGAAGAAATTCGTAAAAGGTAATAAATATAATTACATCCTGAGTTATTAGTGCCTATAGCCTATGTTTTATTAGAAACACTCTGTATGAGTTAGATTGCAGTAGCTCGTATGGAAAAAATGGGTATACGATTTTGAAGTGGTATTTTTATACAACACAAACTGTATATTGCGAAATCGTTTGTTTTTATCGTGATAAATTCACCTGTGTGTTATTTCTAAAACAATTATCACATCTTCGGAGAGCTTTACGTTTTATCAGGCAATAAAAGTGTGTTCTGCTCGCCTCTGGCTGAAATTCAGGTGAGCAAATCACTGTGCCTGCTGTAAATTACGGGATATGTTGCCATTGCGGTTTCTCTCAAAGCGATAGACCCTACGAAGGAGGTTCTAAAAATGTACTAAACCTGCACTAAAACCTAGAAGTTGGAAGCCAGTTTTAAATTGTATTTGCCTCGACGAATTATCGTTTGACAATCATCTTCCTATATAGCTTTTCCTTAGCGAGTTTCCGTAACTCGTGATAATGTTGAAGACTTTTGTATTATAATCAACTGGAGTCTTGATCGAGGCGTTTTAGGAAAATACTCTACCAATATGGCGCTTAAAATAAAAAGTGGCTCCAGAATAACGGTCACCAATGACCACCTCATGGAATACAATCGTATTTCCTTCTTTCTTAGACAAGGGACAAGCTCAGTCGCCACTCAAACAGACACATTACGTAAGGGAAATAGGTAATACAGCGCATGGCGTCAGTAAAAAAAAAAGTATCTGTAGTACTGTGAGTGTGACGTAATGTCATGTAATTTTCGGTTTCAAGTTGGTAATTCACCGACTACCTTATAAGGCTACTCAATTTCCATGTGCTATATTTAGGAAGTAACCGCGTGTTATTATCATATATCATTGCACAGACAGATTATACATTTGAGTTTGAATAAATTTATATCGATTTATACTTCCTGAAATCGTTTGCCCTTGCAGCCGGAAATGATAATAATAATCATATTAATGATATCAATTTTTTAAATGAATTAATATTTCTGTCTGGATTGAGATCATTATTTTGGTCACAAAAAAGGATGAAGGCTTTCTTGATAACTAAAGATGACAAAAGTGTTGAAACCATGTGTGTGTGAGGCTTTATCAATGAAGAGCAAGTACTATAAATACTATTTAAGACGACCTGTGATACTGACCTCAGCAAGAGGTCACCGAGTGCAAAGAAAATCAATCACTTTCATGTCATCCGCATTATATCTAAACGTTATTATAATGATCTTATTTCAATAAAAGTCAGCCAACCAAACAAACATTTCCACGCCGATTCAAACTGCGTGCACAATTAATACAGTTAACGAAATGATCATAAATATAAGGATTTTTCCAAAACTAAGTCATTCTGAAGTTACTACTTGACTGACACAAAATGAAGGGTGCTTAATTGGTGAAGTCGCCGTCGTTTAGGGTGTTTGGAAATGTTTTTTTTTTATTTCTCGCAGATTACTCGCATTTTAGACTGGTTTACGCTCAATTAATCAGTATTGATACTAACCTCAAATGACTCGATTTTTAGGTCGTATCTAACTAATTGTAGAGATTTTTTAAAAAGGACGGCTGCAAGCGCCATCGGGTAACATCATCCGTTCTCAAGAGTTGCCGGCTCGTTTGCTCTACAGAAAGTGTAACAATAACGCTGATTCTCTTGACGTTACCTATAAACTCAATGCTACCGCACTGACAGATGAAATTATAAACAGCCTAAAACTTTACGACCGATTTTTCTATATTCATCTCAAGTGACTAATATCATTTAAATTGAATGTATAATAAAAGAATTTTCTATATTGATCCGCAAATTGTGTCCAAAAATTAAACAATATATAAAAAACGAAATTAAAACGAACCCAACAGTGAAAACCATGCCAAACAAGCACCTCACGCGTGGGGCCATGAAACATGCCAGTGCCAATATCGGAAATAATTAATCGAGTCCGCGGCAAACACCTAAACAGCCACCCACAAAGTGATTGCTGTTCACACAACGCACCGACATGTTCCCCCACAGAGTAAGACAATATACCCACCTATCAACTCCAACGGGGCCCGCTCAATGAATCCTATGAATGGCATGATCGAGTCTAATTAGAAAAATCGTCGCCTTGACGTTACAGAACCCCGCTATCCTCGCGAATGACGTCACTTTCCCCCCACTCGTGATGTCATGTTGCATCTTGGTTCGTGTATTTTTGAGTGGTTACACCTGTACTAATAAGGTAATACAGGTACCTACCTATTTTGATGGTATGATATCGGTGCTAAGCTTAAGTTGAAATGTCAATTGAAGATGTCTTGTATTAGAACAGGGACGATGTGTTTTTTTTTGTGTGTTTTTTTTTTCAGGAAAGCTTGAAAGAAAATGTCTTCATTTTTATCAGTTCAAAGATGATTAATGGGAAAACCTTCCAAAACAAATACACATTAATAATAAAACAATTAAATTTATTAACGAACACGATCCCTTTTATAAACTAAAACATCCTGAATCATTGACGTGAGTTTTTCTTCTGTTCAATGTAAGAAGTTTCAATGCTTCAGGTTTAGGATTGTTTATTTATGTTATTGAACTGAATTAATAGTAAAGTTGTATGTCCATAAAAGGCGTTGATCAAATCTAAACGTGGAGCAAGCAAGACGCAAGACTCACAGAAGCAGGTTATTTCGTAGCATCTCAACTAGCTAAAGGTGAGCATCTAAGAGAAAATAAACCAAAACACTTTGTCAGCAGTTGACAAAAAAAAAAGTAGGAGGCGAAATATTTTATGGCCTACTAGAAATTTGTTTTGCTTCAAATAAAAAAAAAACGTATCATAATTCATTTGCGGACCTGACTAGTATATAATTTGCCAAATAATTGTGCGTTGTCGAGAAACGCTAATTAAAATAAATACACTGTAATCGGACACCACTTTGTGAAACTTAAAAACGCAACCCGAAATTTAGTAATGACGTTTGACAATAGTAGAAAAATAACACGAAATAGTATTTACTTACATGTTTACATCTAATCAAATGTCTTGGCATGTCTTGAACATAATTAGACAGAGCATGTCTTCTTGGTGGTTGGCCTATTGTAAGACAACTACCGACACAATAGAGCTCTTCCCCTAATAAGATTACCTCCTTCATTGTCATGGAACGTCGACGCTAAGAAACGTTTCCTTACAACAGGTATCAAACAACAAAAGTTCATTTCCTGCGCACGATAATTATCAACAACTTGACATGAAGAAACCGGATGCATAATAATGCAACTGACATGCATCAAATGTCAAATCTAACGCATGAACATCAGCCTAGCAACAGGTCGCAGAAATCTTGCCAAAATGGGTATCCATTCACCTGTTATCGCGGTAAATAAAGTAGCATTGTTCAATATTTCGAAGACAGGTGGCACTGTCTGCGTGTCTAGACTTGAAAACTGTGTAGGCTAGTTTTTTTATGTTGCCAACGCAATTTTCTAAAATGGCACTTTGACAAATAAAAATATATACCGTGTTTTATTGGCTTTGATAGAACAAAGATTCTGAACAATATATATAAAGTCCCACTAATATGAGGGAACAGCCAATTGTAATTGATTCTTACCCGTAAGTGGAACACGTTTACGATTTTTAAAACGGACAGGAGTTATTGTAGTAAACAACAAAGGTTCTTTATTATACTGATGGCAATGTTTTCACCCACCTACATAACATTTTCGGTCATAAAACTATATCAATGAATATCGTCTCAAGGTAGACTCTAAGTGGAATATGGTCTTAATTGTCCATATTAATTTAAAGTGGATGTAAAGAAGGTATTTGCTCGTGATATTTACAATACAGCAGCATTGAGTGTGGAATAGCAAATGCGTGGGACACAGGTAGGCTAAACGCGATGCTTTTTGTAACGGTCTACTTGCCACAACCGGAGAGTGCACACTAGACTAGACCCACTGACATGCTCGATAACAAATCTCACATGATTTATACCAAGAGGGGAATCAGCAGACGTGTTTGGAATCATTTGTAAGCAAAGGCGATTGGATTTTGACCCCATGAAAACTTTCTATGTGTCGCTAATAAGTTAGATATGACCACTGATGAAGTAAAAAAAAAAATTTTTCTGTTCAAAGTTCCAGCACATGGTAGTTACTAAAGGTTAACCCTTCGCTATCTTCTTAACAGGTTCAAAAAATGTTTTATTAAAGCACACAAGTGTTTCGTGGTGTCGGTATGCGCCTCATCTTTCAACATTTCACCCTAATAACACATTCGGAATGGAAAGGGGCTCGTTGTGGACCGTGACATGGGGCTTGTTAATGGGTCGAATGCATCAAGCCCTTGTGGGAGATGCCGATCATACTAGGTCTGTGGGAAGATCCGCTCCCTTGTAGTCTACCCAATCCAGTCAAAACATACATAGGTTCGGCATGGGATCGTTCCCGCCCGGGGGATTCGAACAGATCCATACAGAAATTTTATGAATAGCACTTCATACGAAAGTGCCATCCCAAATGCAAGATGCGAAATTCGATAGCGTCGAGATGTAATTTGTAAGCTGTACTGTACTTTTATGGTTGGTAGAACTGTGGTAAAACAGAATGATTTTAAACAGCTGTGAGCTTTGTACATAAAAAGTACCAGTTTGCAGTAATTTCAAGGTTGCTACATAATAACTTTTTTTTGTAAAACTCCAGCATGTGTAATTCTGTTTTACATGCGAGCAGAATACTGCAAGAGGTGCAACTGGGATATGGTACATCCCAAAAACTCAGCGGTATCGACTTTTCAGGTTTTCAGTGCTAATTCGGAGGGTCTTTGTGCGATTTGTGTAAAGCTAGTTAGCTTCAACATTTCAACCGGTCTCGACTCGACCATCTAAGCTTGCATGCCAACTCATACCTCTTCCCGTAAGGTAAACTAGTAATATTTGCAAGAACCAAAATGCACTGGGTCACCCTCGGTAAGAGAAACATGGGACTATGTAGCCCAATCAATCAATTTTGGCAACTAACACCTTTCAGAGGTAGTAAATATTTACTTAAATTCACATATCCATGGTTGGTAATTGATGCTCCTGAGTTGTTGGGAGACTCTATACGTATACAATGTACGCGTCTTCTGTGCGAGATCATCGTAATCGTACCTGGCGTTCATTTCTTGTCTCCACTGAAAGCTGGTATCCTCAAGGTTTTCACAGATTACTTCTCTAGCCGGTTGTAATCAATGACAGTTTTTTTTCTAAATTGTGCCTGGGAGACAGAAATTAGTTGACTTGAACAAGACACTGTGGAATTGGCTACAGTCCGTCCCAGAAACTCTGGCGAATTGTTTTTTTTTTTTAGTTTTCAAGTGCCAATTAGAAGGGTCTTTGTGTGATCTGTGGTTATTTTGTTAGGTGTCAACATTTCAACCTCTCTCGACTCGACCATCTAAGCGGGGATGCCAACTCACGTATACCCTCACCCCTTCCCATCAGATAAGACTGCAAAAATAAAATTGCAATGCAATGAATTCGACGAGGCCCAATCAAACAATTTTGAAAGCTAAATTTTTTAGAGGTAAATATTCACTTCTACAAAAGCGTGAAACCATATTGTTAAAAATCGATGCACCTGAGGTTTTGGGTATAAACTTTACCAAGGCCAAGAACCTGTGGATTGTGGTATCAAGTTTCAATATAATATATCAGCACTTCCTTCGTTGTACACACTACATACAACGGGGAGTTTCTGTTTCAAGGAGTGCAGCTCAAGTCAAATGAGAACTGACACATAACTTCCGAATCCAAGAATGAAACGAAATAGATGGAGAGAGAGACAACACACCAAAACCTATCCCCCCAAAGGACAAGTTCTAAACGGTCCATTCACGAAAGCTGCAGACATTTCTGAGAAGTTGTAAGACGACCGGCAAAAGAACGAAATCTTTGCGTATATTTAGTCTCACAAATGGTTGTAAAAGACGGGCGTCTGTCCCCCTCTGCAACGCCAACTTGGTCTTGGTCAAGAAGAAACGCGCGACAGTGTTTCTTTGCAAACTGCATTTCCTGAGCTAGTGCCACGCCCTAAGAACACAGTAAATCGCAATAATCGCATATATCTTCTTTACTTGTTCTTTGGATAGTATATTAGCTGCATGAAATGTCATGTTTACTTATTTGAACAATAAATTGAGAAGTCTATAGTGCGAAGAAAAAAATGCGCTCGTATTTACAATTTCTTGGCCGTGATTGGCAAAGGAGCCGCTTGCAGTGGTTATTTCCATACCCGCTAATGAATGAATAATGACTTCATGATTTTTTTTGTAAAATATCTAATGAGACCGACAAGAATTGTCATAGAGTGCTTGTGCAAATATCCTGAAAACTAGAAATTTTGACCGTGCTAAGTTTACTCAGGGTACACTTAAATATGATATGCATTTGTGGTTAACATTGGCGGTACCACGTCTATTGCTCTCTTGGGATATTTACCGACTTGCTTTAGCGGCAAACTCAGACATGTAGTAATTGAGATTTCAATGGACGAACTATTTGCAAGGTACATAATTCTGCGAAGTCTCACCCACAACGCGAGGTAAGTCACCGCAGCAAATAAGTGCATAGGTGGAGCTAAATAGCCTCCACATGAAATGGAAAACGATGAAGGAAATAAGCTATTAGCCCAAAAGAAATCCTTCCAAGAAAAAAAAAGATTATTAAGCTGACAATATTTGCCAAATTGATCCCAATTTCTGGCAAGTTCGGAGCATATTAAATCAAAGGGGTACTGGATAATAACGGAGCGGCAGTAAGAAATTAACCAACCACCAACTTTGATTTATTCCTAACCATTTTGAGATTCTAACCTCCAATCCTCGTTTTCGATTCACAATACAAAATTTCGACCCATCACATCAAAGTGCAGAATGAAAAATATCCAGAAATCTTAACTCGATCATTCAAAATGGGTGGGCTAATACAGGTGCGCATAGCAAGCAAACACAGTAATTAATTTAATTTGGCTATATAAGCTAGGTGGGTGTAAACGGTGTCGATAACTGGCGCACATAATTATATCCACCTGGTTGCCTGCACATAATCGGTCTCCATTCGATGCACTCGGCTGGTCAAGCCTACCTATGTGTTGTCTGTGCACGACATCGGGACTAGCGAGGATGATGATCTGAATATGACTCAGTACAACAAGGACACGGTTGCACCAACCCTGCCCATAAATATTTGTAAGCTGCATGTTTAATCAGTTAAATGTGAATCTAATTTCTTTGTAAGACCAAGCCCCTATTCCATTGAATAGACACCTCAGGAGACGAATTTGTGGTAAGGAGTAGTCAACATATGTACTGGAATCCCATTAGTGAGAAAGGACAGATGATATCACATTTTAGGTCAATCAATTGCTTAAACACCCACAGTCGTGATAATGGATTAGTGCCTTAGAGGAAGGTACTGGTGGGATTGATTTTTCTAAAAGCATGGAAGTATTATGGACTATTTTGTGGCTAAGGGACTGGGTCAAATCCCTACTCCATACCCCTGCTGTAAACGCCTATGTCAAGATTAGGTTAGGCTGAGAACAAACAATGCATTTAGCAGTCACTTTCGATGGTTGTAATGAAAGACGTCAATGAAATCAACTACCCACGGCAACCATATAATCAAATAATTGTGAACGGCCTAGAAAAATTTGCCGAACACGAGTCAACACAAAGATATGTAAATAAGAGTTCGACAAAAATTAGCATATTACATGGATCGTTGAAGCTGACTGACCAAAACATCGAACAAAACAAGACCTATTAGATTTTTTGGTGCAAACATATATTATGTCTAGTTATAAAGCAAAAGTTGATCTGCTTTCCTGTAGAATTCAAAAAGCAATTCGTGCGACAGCGTTTACAAAGAAAGTGGGACTCTAACAAGACTTTGAACTCGATTCGTAACATTTTCTGTACAACGTCGAGTCGCTCGTGCTGAGGACCTATTAGTTTTCTTCAAGATCGGTGTCTCATAACAAGGTTCAATTACACCCCCTACCTCTCACTATTCACATTCAAGTACCGATGCACTGTCGGAACCGGTTGCGATCCGGTTCAACCACGAACATTTCCGGGCCAAGTGCCGACCGAATCGACGTTAATCCTTGCTGGCCCGGTACGATCCGGTCGCAAGTCACGCTCCAGAGGGACCGCTTTCTGAGAGCAACGTCTTCGTTCTTCGGTCACTTCGAGAGAGAACTTGTTGCTATAGCCTGAAACCTGGTGACCTGTGACACTGACATGATAGTGACCTCGCGAATCGTGAAGGAAGAATCGCCTGCCTAGAAGGTAGCGAGTTTTTTTTTTGTATTCCGGTTTGAATGTATAGTTGTGAGAAAAAAAGAAGATAAGTTAACGAATTATCATTGGAATTGGAGGTAACGGCCTTCCCCATAAGCATATAGGTAACGACCCTCCCCATAAGCAAATCAATCTAATGTCATCGTATTTTTTTTAAGGTGCATATTTTCGCAACTTATCTAATAAAATAAGATATTTTAACGTACTTTTCTTTTTCGCACATTCCTCTTCATCTTTTGAGGATCTAGAAAACGCCCTACTATTATCATATCTGGCGCCTGTGCTAGGATTTGAACCCTTACCACGTCTAGTTCAGATCATTTGGCATTGTAACTTGAAAGAGAGACGTGAGCGAGATGGCAATCTTCAGACATGCAATGTAGCTTATTATTATTGTGATTATTAATACAATCACGACAATTTGATATCATCTTCTTCAATCAAGTCAACCTTGTGTTGAAAGAAATCATTCATGTATATAGCAGGAGGCAAAATGCAGATACACACCTTTACATATAAATGTGATAGTCGTGCGATATAGACATTATTCACCACGATTCATTTTTTATAAAAAATACTGAACAAATAGTTAATGATTAGACATTTCAATTAAATTTCCACAATCTAGGTAAAAAAAGGCTTGGTCTTATTGAGCGAATGTTAATGTTAGTGTGACTGAGTGTTGGCGTGCTAAAAAAAATATCCACTATTACAGTCCAGTCGTGATATTTATTCTCCCGTCCAAGTCGTGATCATCGTAAATGTGTTCAAAATATTTCATCGTAAACTTGCAAATTATGCTCGAGGCGCGAAAATGATGATCAAAACTACAACCCATTCATTGGTCGGAATGCCAATTAGTTTTTAAACTTTCTGGGATGAACGACCCCTCACATTTGCAAGAATTTGAGAAACTAATGGTTTTGTGAAAACTGCATGGTTGCTTGCATTTTTTTTAACGATTTTACTTGAATCACATTTAGTTTTAGAATCTTGTTAGCAGACTCTGCTAACAGTAAGCAGTAAGCAGTCTGGCAGTAAGCAGTGGAGTAAGCAGTGCAGTGCAGTAAGCAGTGGCAGTGGAGTCTGGCAGTAAGCAAACTCTAAGAGACCCACTGTTTTAAAATATTACGACCAACGCTTCAAGATCGGAGCTATATGTTTAAAAAAAAACTATTTTCTTTCTCAAAACCGAATGGAGTTTAAAATTGAGGCTACCTTCCGGTTCTCAAGAACATAAGAAACATTCCGTCAAGAAGGTAATTTACGGCACGATCAAAACAAAGCAATGGAAACTAAAATTAATTCACCGCTAATTTAGATTTAATTTCGACAAGAAATCATATATAAACCATTTTTGTATCATTTCTTTCACACACTGTTTATGATAGAGTAGCAATTGCCTGACTGTCGATGCCCTGTCGACAGGATTGTCAGGTCAGATTTCAACTGCAGGCCAGAAACAGCGATGCATGCAAGATTAAATGCAGTTGCTTTAGAAGTCTAGCCAGCCACAGCACAGACGTTTGCATTTACAATTTTAAATAAAAAGAAGCTTCACGAAAAACGTAAATTAAGTAATTATACTGTTCACTCACAAGAGCGAAGCATTTATTCTCGGGTGGAATTGGTATGGCTATCAAAATGTTCACATCCAGCCTTGCGTAAAATATGGCCCACACCATTTCGAATGAGAATGACCACCATGCCTTTATGGTAACAATTGATACGGTTTTAACAATGACAGGCTGTCCCTTTACCAAGCAAGTGGCTACCTACAGCTAGTTTACCTCTCTTATGTATACCGAGGAATAGAATGGAAGCACTAGAACGAATAGTTCTTTTCAATTTTCGAACACACATTCGGTTTTACTGGTTTGTACAAAAATACTCATAATGGTATTTTGTGCATTTTCTAGACAACCTGTAGAGCGCGACTTGCAAGTAAAATATCAAAATTGAGTTTGTGAGGCTTTTGTTGCGCCCCATTGGTCAAGGCTTATGAGCACTTTCCCACAAACTTGACAATGGAGTTTGGTGGCTTTGGGGATGTACCGACACAGGGTGCAAATATCTATGAGGCGAAAGAGGCTCTTATACAGCACAGGGCGCCATGAAAAAAAGGATCAGCTGACCAAAAAGGGGCCAAAACGTTTTGCTCTTGTTAGTAGATAGGAAGATAAAGTGTGAAATTCTAACAACATAATATACATTAGTATAAAACAAAGGCAAATAAGCTAATTGCGAGAAGCTGTTAGTGTCAACGACCTCACATAAAATTATATAATTGGAATTGTAATTAACAAACGAGTAATTTAATGAAGATCAGTTTTACTCTGTGTAGAACGTGATTGTAAAACGTTGCGTGCAATAATAATTACTTTATATTAAAAGAGTGTTTTGAATAAATTAGCAATTAAAACGAAAATTGTACCAGATGTAAGTATTTTTAGCTCTTCACATGAACTGACGTACAAAGACTAATAAACCATTTGCATTTATGCAAAAAAAAACAGCCACATTAGCGTGTCATGTAACTAATCGAATCAAAACACCTTGATATTTGTAAATTTAAGATCATGATCGTGTGCGAAGGTGGTGGAGCATTTCATGACAAATTACGGCAGTCATTTCTGTCGATGATTGCATACCATTACACATATTAATGTCGTGTAAAAGGTGACGTACTCGGATACGAACGGATTCATTTGCATTGCTGATTAGTTTCTTCTCGCTACTAGCAACTTGGAATGCGGATAAATTGGCGCTGCGTCTTGTGCAGCCTCTCATTAGGCAAAGAGATGTCATTTGAATCTAAGTTCCAGAGGGATCTGATATGACAAACAAGCCTCCCCTTTTGTGGCTGATGATCATTTTTTATTTCGTTTCTTTCTGATATGGATTCGTGTTTCGTTCATGTTTGATCAGACATTTCAAGGTATAGATCGACTCTAGGAAATACTTGATAGCTTCTGCTCCGTCATGTACATTTCATTTTTGTTTGCTTTTCTAGGATATCTAATATTTTATGACTTATGACCTACTTCTAAAGTGGCATCCGATTACATCCATTTGCACGGCTATCATCAGCAAAAGTTCGAATGAGTTTCTCTTAAAAAAAAATCGAACAAAAGTCCTGTCGATTTGATCGCTTGACCGTTAAGCTGATATTTATCTTAATTATTGGCGTAATCTAACGAGACATCTCGGTGGTGATGCCGCCGTCAGTTGGACGAACTAGCAAGTGGCAGCAAACTACCATTTGATACATGTAATCAGATACCACGGGGCATTCACATCGCTTGTTTCACAGGAATGCGTTTCTCGCACGCATTTCAGAGTTCGAACAGAACGGATGCGTTTTCAAAGAAAAAAAAAACAAGGCGTAACATAAACATCCTCACTAACCGTTTACAGAAGCCGCGATGGAATTTATATATGTATATATATTATTAAAAGCTGACTTTCAATTGGACACAATTATGAAACGATCTATTAAAAATGCGGTACATTTATAATATAACGATTTACATAAAGACATTTCGAAAACAGGCAATAAAACATTTGAATTTGATATGCTCTCACAATGTAATAGAGTGTTGTATGTCATGATACAATGTGGAAAGACAAACATCTTGTCTTTGTTTGCATCTTATTTCGCTGTCACTCCACATAAGTGACAGTTCATGTGAGTGGTTCCCATATACAGGTGCACCATATTAAAGTAAGACTCCCATCTCTCATTAGGAATGGCTTATGGCTTAATATATGGTTTATACTCTATTTAGTTTCATATTTATGTAAATAACGTAAAATTATATGCGAGGATTAAGATTATTTCAAAGCGTTCACCGCAAAATTCTTACACAAAAAAACTAAAAATATCCAGTCGCCACGCGGCCTGTTTTGCCGTGCATTCATCTCACCTCCTTTCGTGGACTTGACCCATCCCGGCTCGCCGCCTTCGCTGATTGATAAAGATCCAATTGGCATTCTTCTCTGTTTTGTAATCACAACGATTAATCCGATAAGTATAACTCAGCAGAGAAACACATGTCAATGCGGCAACAATTCCCAGAGGCGCTCATTCACGAACTTAAATGTCAAACTAATTAAAATGTAACATTATTCACATGATTGCAACTGTTATCACCCGGTCTCACAGAATGCGAGCGAGATTTTCAATCGAAAGATAAGACACACGTGAGAAACGGAGGCTACACCTTGTGTAAACAGAAACTTCACTCGAGGAAATTCATTCTCCGAACGAAATAACACATCACAAGTAGTACGTAGTTTTCCCAAATATTTATTTGAATGTGGGCTTGTTACTACATTCCTGTTCACTTTGTTTGTACAGTACGCAATTCGTTGAGAGAAAAAAAAACAAAACAAATAGTTATTATTTACACTCAAAAAATCAACAACACGTGAAAGGCATTAGCTCCGTAATTGGCTTTTATCCAGTATTCCAAATCAGATCAAAACGCAATGAGAACCACTTTGAAACTTTTTATTCGTAATTTATTAAAGCAGTTCAAATCAAAGTTGGTCCGGCACGCTTGTAACAAGTTTAAATAATTACTAATGCAAATGATTGTAAGATGTATCAATTAAATAGCGGCGAGTGTCGTACGTCCCACGCTACTACATCGGGAGTTCAGACGCTACTGGCTGGAACCTCCACTTGGCTCTTTCAGAGCGGCGCTACACCAGTCAAAGACCGCCTCTCCCCCACCTAACTCTAGTAAGGCACCTCTAGCGTGGATTTCGAAGCTAGCCTCTAACTCCGAACCAGGCTACCAGAGAGTGGTATATTCATCACTCAAGTTAGAGTGCAACAATGCAACCTATTATCATATACATTGCATTTTTATGCACCTCGGTAATCTAACCATCTCTGTGTACCTGACGAAGCATTTCGCTATGTTAATCAGATGAGTGTGGCTTGGAGAAAGATTAATTCGTCCATTGTCGAATTTAAATATGTACCGCTGTTTAAAGTGATATATTTACACTGAGTAGATTCACTCTCGTTGTCTAGGTTTTCCCCTAATCTTGGCAAGTAGATAAGATGGTTCTTGAGGGTAGAAGGTGACAAGTCAGGGCGGGAAGTTTAAGTTACCATGGCCCCATTTATAGTCACTTGCAATAAGCAAATATATGCTTAGAGCCACTTGAAAATGGGACGAGATAGTTGGTTTGGGCGTAGGTTGACTGGCGGTGCATTCAAGACAATTAGAATGCAGTCTACGGCAGATAAGGGCACAGAGGACGCGTGATAAGGGGCTCTACGGGTGGCGCCATGAATTATGATAGTTGCAGTGAATCCGATTGATAAGCTGATACAAAAGTGTAAATAAAAAGAGTGAAGGTGGAAAGGATTAGGCTTTTCAATCATGTGGTTTAATGAGATAAAGTTTGATCACCGCTGATCGCTGTTACATTACTTCATTTTTATATAAGAGAAATGAGAAGAAATGAGAGTTTTCAATTGGTATCATGTCAATCTGTGGTATCATCTAATCTCTCTGGCGAAATTATGCATCCAATATGGCTCACAATGAACCTCATTTGATATCAATAGTTGGTTTACAACAATAAAATAGTTTGCAATGATAGTTGTCTAGCCCTTGAGAGAAGAAACTTTTTCAAGGCCTTCTGAATGAATTTGTTTCCAGCTTGTGTGGCAATAATGGTTTTAAATGATTGTAATGGCACCTCTTGTCTCCAAACGCACAGTTACACACTGAAACTTTGAATGTATAGCATTCACAACAACCCTAACTGACATTAAAAATCAAAACTCAAAACTGAAACCAAGGTAGCGGATATTTTTTCATATAATTGATATCGTGTGCCAATTGTGTTTTTAGACAGAATCTGGATAAGGAACATCCTGTGTGCGACCGTTGAGTATAAATCAACTGTATAGGTAAAGTCGAAGGTGTATCCTTCCGCTGAGCAAACGAGCCGGCAACAAGTGATTACGGAAGGTTCACCCAAACGGTTAGCAATAAAAAAATAATTTAGCATAAACCATTCTCAAATACGAGAAATCTGTGAGAAATACAGATATGCAATTTCTCAATTAACAGTCGGAACAACGGTGACTCCACCTATAGGCATCCACAATTTTTCTCGGTAAAACAGTATTCGACGGCAGTTTAACATTAGCGCTGGCCTTCTGGCTATGACTTTTAAAACTCAACGATTCTACTCCCCACTTCGAATTAGCAGCAATTTTCCTCAGGAAACCCAGCCCACAATTTTCCTTTTTTTTTTTAAATGACTTGTATTGTAGTGTGGACACCGTTATAGCTTCATAAGCAATGGGAACATGCTTTTGCATTACCAAGCGATGTAGTCCAACATAATAAAGAGGTAGGATACTAAACTTTGTTTACAACTTTATAAATAACAACTTAATCTAGTTTCTATGTGCTGTTTATCTGAAAAGTGCACAATGCAATAACAGTACTTCTGAGAATACCAAGAGTGTTGCTCGGGGCGAATCACGAATTGCACATATGCATTATTCGAGTGCATAATGGATAATAATATGCAGTTTTGCAGGGGGCGTATGTGGATAACAAAATTTCGAATTATATACAATCAGTTGATTATCACTTCTGGAAAAAATGGTAAGCTTTATCCACAATAACTTTTATTTTCATGTATGTTCATGAAAAATTTAAGTGAATATTTGACCTATCTATCCCATCTCGTAAATAACATAATAGTAAATGAATTTTAAATAGTACTAAACTATCTGTGGTACTATCACAGCTCTGTGACTACACCTATAAACTCAATGGTTTAAGTTAAGTACACTGAGAAAAGCATGATTCACATAGAACAATGTACTGAAAATGTGCACCGTGCAAACTGCACTCACAGAGTATCAGAGTGACGTTTCGAAGAAAATAAATGTGACCGCGAATAGTTGTTGTTTTAGTGCTGAACACATGTATATAAATGATGATTGTAATACTACATAAAACGCAATTGCATTGTGGAGGTGTACTATTAAAAATAAAACCAGACTCGCTTTCCGTCTAGCCACTAGACTGAAAACAAATCCAGAAAAAAAAACAATGCTACTTTCATATTATTTACACTGATTACGTAATTGTTGGTTTTGGTTACATCTTTACCCGCATGTACCCAGTACCAGAGACATCTTCTGATGATCTCGACGAGACAGATATTTTGGAAGTCATGATGTGAATAATAATAATAACATGAAAGTATCACACGCTCAGGGTCAAAGATGTATAATTTTATAATGAAATTCGCCACGATTTTTTAAAAGACAGACCTCCTTGCAAGCTTGCCTTCCAGTGCATCTTATTTGAAAACAATCTGATGATCTGCTTTTACACTACCTAATTAAGCAATTAAGATTCGATTGATCTATCAGTTCTTAATTTGTTCTTGATCGAATAAGATGACCTTCGCTGAAAATATGCATATGTGCTTAGGGTTTGCCTTTTTGTACTGACGACATTATTATATATTTTCAATTAATAAAGTGGTATTAGTTTCCTGGGTGGCATCTCGGTTACCTGCAAGACTCGAAAACAGGGTATGGTTTTGTTGTGTGGGAGGACTGGCTTTGCCTCTAAATTACAGTGTAACCAAGCAAAAACTCCTGATGATAGCAAACTGCTTGTAAGCTGTGATTAGACAGGGTAATAAAATGATAGAACCCCCCAATTAAACATTTTCTTATTTTGTTAATTGAATTTAAATGATATTAAATTGTTAGGCAAACGCTGCAGGTAAAGCTAGCATGCAAGCACAAGGCAAACGTTGTGTGGTGCGCGATGGCCACAATCTGCATGGGACTGTCAAGTCAGGAAGTTTATTTTATTCTGGTTTAATTTCATGTGATGTGTATGGTACAGTTAAAGCAAGAAGAAATCATACAATTACACATATTTTAAAGATAGTGGGATTGACTGCTCTCCTTACGAACACATTGAGAAACCTGTAAAGTTGTTGAAATGAGTTGGGCTTATTATTGGATTTTAGTCTATTAGTGCAAATGGGGTCTTGCCAGCGCCTTTGCATCTGATATCGTGCAATAACGAATGCCCGTATCAACAAATGCACTCGCAATTACCACAATAAGTGCCGGTTTTTCAGTGCCACGTTAATAACTTAACAGATCGTTAATTTTTATTTGCTTAGCAACAGCCAATAAGAAGACATGAGACGTTTGTTAACGGTCTGTTTATTACCTAACCACTGAATATCTGCCCTAAATGTGTTCAGTGGTTCACATTTGCTCGGAGAGGTGGGGGTTGTTGGGATAAGCGTTAGCAGTCACAGCATTGCAAGAGACCTCTATGCGGAGGGGAGCGAACTAAAAAACGAAGTAGATAAAGAAGAGTATTTTCGACTAACTACTGCTGAACTTTTTTCGGGAGTTTCAGAACCGAAGACAAAACGCTTGTAGCTAGTCCGATGGCAACTGCTTTTTTAGGGAAAATTAAGAACAGAAAGTTTTGAAATTCCGATCGACTGTTTGATCAGGTGTAGATATGATTTAAAGTCGATTCTCGATAGTATTAATTTTTTAAGAATAAAAAGGAGAAAGAGAAGATAAAGTTTACTTATTGAAAATAGCCCACTGTTGCGAAGGACTATCAGCCAAATATTTTAAGAAAATAGTTTTAAGTTGGACATGTTTTGTTTATTGTCTCATGGCTACTTGCAGCTTCATCGAGTAGCCAATCTTCATACTCAAAATAAAATAGAGAATAGAGAGTGAATTAAAGATTATATTGGACCAGTATGAACCTAACTTCATAAATAGTGTTGACAGAGTCTGTAAAATATATACGTGCGTGCATGTTTATAAAAAGGTATCGCCATCGGGATGCAATAAGGAAAAGGTGATGTTTTTTTTATAATTAGCATAATAGATCAAAGATAAAAGAATCAATTGCAACTAGAATTGCCATCTGCACAGACACCCATGCACTTGATTCTAGCGAACTACATGGAACTGTAGGTTGCAGGTAAGCAACCAAAAAAATAAACAAATACCAAAAACGCAACACCTTTTTTTCTGTAATTTAACAACTAGTTTAGTGTTGGTTAGAGGTGGTTGCAGCTATGGTGGTAAGCTGGCCCGTCGGCCTACTTTAAGTTAGCAAATCGTGTCCAAGGTAATGTTTTATTAGAATAATATTTCTTGCTTGCACCTATAGATCTGCCCTTTGAGCACCTTCACTTCTCTGTCTGTGTTTGATGCAGTTTTTAACGCCCTGATCTTCATTCATCGCATTATCAATCTTGATGACCCCGTTCGTTGTTTTCAACTCTATGTTGGCATGAAATTTGAATGATGGCTAGTTTCTAAGTGAGCGATGGTTACTTGGACATGTTTTTGACATTCTACGTGAGATTTTATATATATTTCAACATGTTATTAATAAAATACATCTAGTTGCAGGTTTAGTTTATGTGCCAAGTTTGAGAAAAAAAAACGCAAGAAAAACGCATTTCATTACTGTCCCGACATTAACATCATTATCTATTTATTCTGCAAAATCTTCTGATCAAAAAACCGTCATGCATAAAAAAAAATCTGAAATATGTAATTCTTGACGCCTTGCAAAAGATCATGTGGGAGGAATCAGATGAAGAGTGCAAAGATTTATAGATTCGATCGCTCTCCTAAGGGCTACAGCCATGCATGTCTAATATGATCTGAGAAAATGATGTAAAGATATAATAACTTATCAATTTCATAATTCATGTGAAATTAAAATTGCATAGCATGCACCGAATGACTATCATTGTTTCAAATGGTGTTTTAGACCATCAACACAGCTGCTGTTTGTGATGTTTACGAGCGATGAGCCTGGAGGATTCGCGTGGTTCACGTATACTTCAAGAACCGACATAAGGTCACGATTCGAAAATAAGAAGAACGCATAAAGTAAGTGAGGGTTGATCAACAGATGAAATGTGATAAATACGTTTAACCAGTTCCATTAAAATTTGACGCATGAATGGAAACTGTCTAGCGTTTTGTGCATGCCCTCGGACTTTACTTGAAGGTAATTAGTTATGTGTTGGATCATATAATATTAAGCGTATTAAATTCACGATGGATTTCTTAGATAACTTTTCTTAGATATGAGATCGCCAGACAGACGCTCGAACGTTTGAAATTGCGATATTAGTAGGTGCGATTACCTATATATAACACGAAGGAATTTTGCCGGTGAAATGTTTGATACCTTTATAACTTTTGATTAGATTGAAGATCGTTAAATTACTGCTAGCGCTTACATGTATATCGATTTAATGTAAGACATGATCTTATTCTTTAAAGATAAATCAATTAAAGTGAAAATGAAAGGTATAATGATGATGATTAAGTGTACCGATAGACAGCTGGTTACAGCTCGTTTAACTTTTGTAGTTTAGAAACCAGAAAACTAGAAGAAAATCGACTTTAGATGTGTATCGAGTTTGTAACCAAGGCATCGGAGATCTTTGGAAAAAGCATGGATGCAGAAGCTAAAGCATAAACAATTCCGATCACATTTTAATTTTGACTTCAATGCGGTTAGATTGGAAACACCGACGACGCACAACATATCTACTTGCCCTAGAAGGAGACGAGATTCGAACTTTTGTTTTATTTTTGTTAAGTTTAAATTTAAATAGTGATTCAACGTGGTGTGTAGCATTCTATATATTCTGTAGTCAATAGGACAGCACTGGAAAAATAAACTTGAAAATCTGTGCTTGAACTAGGAATCTAATGTTTATTGAAAAGTATTGTTAACTATGTTTAGCTTCTCATGGCTAAGTTGGAAAAACAGTTCTGTGACCTGTCTGTTGGTGAGAAACGTATATGTTACAAAATTAATAAAATCACCAATTTTAAAGAGTGGCGTGGGTGTATATGTATAAACTGAATATTTTAAAAATAACTCCCATTTTCATACTAAAGTATTGCAAACAAAATAAACTTTTAAGATTTTTCTCAAACAGTCTTTCTTGTCAACTCAATCCTCAAACAAATTCGTTTTTTTATCATCATGGCACTTCCTGTTCTCAATTAACCACTGAACAAATAATCGGCGATAAATTAATTGATTCGCTCGGTAAGCACTCAAGAATTGGGACTTGAAAGTCAAGACGTCTTATTGTCAAAGACAGGAAATCTTCGCGTAGACTGGAGTTCCGAAGTAGACCATCGTGAATGCAACCGTCGATGGAAAGACGGACGACAAAGGGAGGAACTCGATTCTCCTTTTTAGGATATTTGTCTCGAAACTTTATGGCTATACAGGAGCAAACCAGGCGCAAGCAAGTTCTAGGTACGTGACAAAACTGACCGGTAGACAAAAACTCGGTCGAAAATATCGTTAGTGACAGAGGAAAATAAAAGCAAATTGATATTTTCTTGCGAGATGATCATATATTATTAGGGGCTTAAAAAAACATAAGTACACCACTTAAATAGCAAAGAACTAAATGCGTAATTGTTAAAGAAAAATGTCCGTGTCTGGACGCACTTTTCCAATGGTGGGAACTGTGAAGAGGAAATATTACCATGGGGTGATTCAGCGACATATATGTACTCATGAAACTAGCTAATGAAGGTACACGATTATTTGGGTGATGATTCTAGGTTGGTACATAGTTACAAGGGTGTGAACTAAGATGGAAACTGACCACATATAAGTATAGATTTCATCTTGAGGCCTGAACAATTTGATAGCTTTTTACTTTATTCATTTCCTTCATATCGTACGGGTAAGCTATAAACTATAGAATACCATGGTAACCATAAAAAATGTATTTCAAATTGATTTGTTATCTATTTAGCTGGATCCAATTGTTTTACCTAACAGCAAGCATGTAACCTCTGTTGTTGATTTGCTGCAAATGTTCAATAGCTTATCTGATTCGTTTAAACATGGCCAAGGAGCCAGCAAGTCGTTAAATCTTCCACCCAATGGACCAATGATGATTGCGAGTCTCTGCTGACTACAGATCCGACATTCGCTTCTTGCCAAAAAAAAAAACAAAGCTGTTTGGGCGATTAGCATTTTGGGAATAGCGAGATAAAATAGTGGAATTGATTTGTGCGTTTTATCTTCATGGTAGAAAATGCACGTATAGAGTTTTATTTGCTGGTTTTTATTGACTGCAATTGGGTACGAAGGTTTTCTATAATAACGATCATAGCAAACAACGTAACAAAATAGTTTATGTACAGTCTAATATGTATTTATATGCATATGAACTGACCTACCCTACTGACATTAATGTATGTAAATCAATATGGACAAATAAAATTATCCTTCTTATGCTATCGCCAAACTGTCTTCTAATTGACTGCTTTATCGGCAAAAATAGATGATGTTAATAGGTGGAGTCACCTTCGTTTTGAGTGTTAAGAAATTGTCGTTAAATATTTCTCGCATTTTCCTCGCAACTTCCTCACATTTGGGAATGGTTTACGCTCAATGAATCTATGTTAATATGATTTATATGCAAAAACTGATTTATTTTATTGCAGAGGCTCATCAAAAAGGACGGGCGCAAGCGCCATCGTTTGGCACCTACCGTTACCACGTGGTATAACTATACCTTTTGACTCAACGGCAAAGGTGAGTTAGGGTTCAAGCCCGCGGTCAAGCTTCGTTATGTACCCGAATGTCAAAACAGTTTACCCAGTACCCAAGATCCAGTATCAACTAACCCAATCAGATACCATACAACCCAAATAAAACTCATCAAGCAGCAACGAAACAATAATAATGTCTACCCAGTTGCAATTGAAATATTGAACTGTGCAGTAACATTGTGATATTGGTCGTATATTGGCATCAGGGAGAACCCTGGGGAGGTGAAAACAGTGGTAAATAAGCGGTTAGCGAACGTACGAGGAAGCAAAACAAGTAGGTAATATTGGAGTAACATGCCTTCAATTTTTTTGAATTCTTCCTGGCAACTCCATAAAGCTGGCACCTCAACAGACATCTTAGCGCATCAAAATGAAAACACGAAGCAAGTTCTATCGTGTGCATCGCTTCGAACGTCTTCTAATAAAACATTTCTAGGCGTTGTTCGTTTGTCCCGGTTTATTCTATCACAGAGGTTTGTGTTTCAATCTAATTCACGGATCAAAGATTCAAAATAATCAAAACATCAGCCCTTTCAGCACAACTGTGCAATCGCTTTTCGATTAAATTTAGTTCAGGTTCATTGCAGTCACCTGTCAAGTTGTTTGAAAACAGATTCTTCTACTTGTGAAGCAAGGAATGAACCATCGTTCAATTTTGGAAGCAACTCGAACGTAACTTAACCTCAAATGGCGTCAATTTGTGACAAATTCACCGTGACGTCGCGTGTGCTGAGCAAGAAAATATCAAGACAAAAATATCAGTTTTTTTTTTCTTGTAAATTTTAATAAAATTTTAACTGGCGCCGCGTCTCTGTCGCCACTGCAATGTTGATGTAACACACCTGTAAGTCTGAAACAGTTGCTGGTTTTGCGGTTTCTGCATAACGTATCAGATCTCATTTCAACAGAGTCAACTTTGAAGAACCATTCTCAAGTCACCTGCCTTCCGGCGTCTGCCACAACAGTGACTCATCCAATGGTGAGCACACAAAAAAAGTGTACAGCATTCGACCACGGTAAGAAGTTTTACAATCTTTGATTCTCGTTGCTTTATTTCTAGTGAAGTTTCCTCGAATCATTCGGCGCAATAACCTTGCCTGACACAAATTGTGCTCGGTGGTTGGCATGCATGGCGCTTGCTTGAAACACAAAGGTTCAATTGATCATTAGCCATGTGAAAGACGCTCCAGCTTTTGTCGCGAATTTCAACGTGCATTTATCATTGTACTTATTTCTCAGTTACGTTTTTACCTATCGATTTTTTCCGAAGTTCATCCGAAGTCATGATAAAATTTTTAAACATTGGTTTTCTGTTTGCATTGATTGACCTTAATGATCACTCAATTGTCAAGAGCCGTTACTCCTGGTATCTAGACACATTTTTCTTGAAATTTGTGTATGAAGCATCATTCATCTCTTTTTAGTATCTCCATAAGACGAAGAAATAGAATAAGGGTAAATAAGCGCTGAAAGATGGATAATTAACAGAAAATGACCGTCCAGGGTCGAGTCTAGATCGACGCAAGAAATCAACTCTCTTGGTTCATATCTTTGAAGCGTGTTTGACAATTTGTACATCTTGGTCCAGCACGACCCTCGACTACGGCGAAAATAAATCGAATTTCATTGTTTTTGAAGATAACACCCGACTTTCACCCAACGTAATCAAATTGCTAGCGCGCTCGCTACCACGAGCCTTGTAAAAATAGCAATTATTTTATTCTTTGAACAGCATGAAGGTGTTTTATTATAGGTTCGTGATTAAGTGTTATTAGTTATTACAATTGTTAAGCAACGGACGAAGATGTAGTAATATTTTCTTGAAAAAGTCCAAGAGCATGATTTTTAGATAAATTAGTTTTGAATGGGGGGCATTTCTCTTAGAATGAGCCAGTGGGAAAGGAACGACTTGGGAACGACTGTCTGATTTCTCATCAGTCTGTCTTCGATTTTCGATTTTTTTTTAAAGTATTCGTTTGAGGTCTAATACAGATTGGTAAGTTGTAAAGTCGTATCTAAATCCAAGGACACCTGACCGTAGTTTGAAAAAGATCTCATCTCAGGTCTCGACTTATTTTGTTCACTCGCCTTTTACTTATTCTACCACTTGAGACAATGGGAAAGCGCTCTAACTAACCCCATAAAAATAATCTGCCAGTTTTGAAAGACAAATGGAAAAACCTCTAATACAATCCCATTGTTATATGGCCAAGTTAGAAATCTTGTTTGGAAAGAAAATTAAGACATGACACCTGAGACTCAGCTGTAGGATAGGGGCACAGCGAAATAAAAAAGTTGCATCACTTTGCGGCTTCAAAACAATAAATAAATTACTATATAATGTCCAATAAACCAAATGATATAAAATAAAATACAAATCTTAATAGTTAATAGCGTTATAAAAAGTTACTAGGAAACCATATGTTCCGTAAACCGATCAATCTCGTCTAAAAGAGAATCCACCATAAAATAAATGAGGCAAACAAAACAATTTAGCAATTCGCAATTTTCTAACTCACCATTCGTATGCTCATCTATACACGCTATCTCTTCCTCTTCTGGAAATAACGTCGAAGCATCCTCTTCGATCTCCGTCATCGTGCTATTCTCTAGCGAGTCCAAAAAATCGTCTACACCCTCATCCAGCGTAGCAGCAGGCTGGTCAGATGTATCCTCTTCACCTATCGAACTCGATACGTCCATTTCGACAGATGTCGCGTCATTTTCCGGCATGGCGGCTTCATTTTCCGGCATGGCTGCCTCGCTTTCCACCATATCGCGCGTTGTGTTAGCTGTGCGTTACGATGAGCGCATGCTCACAGACGGAAGGGACACACAACATGCGGGTCTGGGATGCTTAAGCTCTGCAACAATAGGGAAATGAAATAGTCAAAAAAACACACACAATTTAGCACAACGGTATAAAGCGGCACATCGAATGTCGGACAAGCACAGTGCAATCAGAGGTGAACATTGTGGGAAGGAACATATTTGGGCATTACCTATTTGAACATTTTTTCTTGCGATTTCCTATAGCTGCGGGTTATCATGGATCGTAAGTAAAGGGTGATGATTTGATTTCAACCGTGAGTTCAAGGTTAAGGGAGTAACAAAGGAGATACCTTTGATAGCATGGAAACCCATTGGTATCTAAACCAACTTTAGTTGGTAAAAAGTCTAATCGTTCAAAAATCGAAACTTTCGGTAATTACCAGTAGGGGCTTTACTGGGATCTTAGGTAATTAAGAGAGAACGAAATACAAGGAAGCGCTTCTAGCATTCTACTAACGAGAACCTATAAAAATAGGGGGTTCAGGCCATGATAAGCTCGTCAAGGGACGGGTTTGATTCCATCAAGTCAAGGGGCCATTTTGTTGTATTCCAAATTCAGAGAGAATTTCTGCGGAAATGTAAACAGTGGGCCAGTGTTACAGTGCCCAGAAATAAATGCGTGTGTTTCTTCTCGACTGGTCTCGAATGAGATAACCACTTCGAAACTGTTCAGTTTGTGCTGAAAAAACAACTTACAAAGACGGGGACACGCACGTACCCATGCCGATATGAGCTGGTAGACGCACGTCCTCATGAAACCACCGGAAAAAATTATCAGCCACCACAATTTCAATTACACCTGATAGAGACGCTGACTGCAATCAATACCGCAGTTAATTTTCTAAGAATAACGTCTGGTTTTTAAGGGTACATAACACGTATTCAAAATTTTAATAGCACACAATACCTTTTAACAACGTTCTACATGAAATTTCTAACGTAATTTTCTATGGATGGCGATAATTGATTTGGGCTAAATACCTTAAAAAACTGCCATAAATCGTGGGAAAACATTAAGAAAAAATCGACATACTATAATTAGACTTGTGGTTGCCACTCGATTAAACTATCAATGCTTAACACACATTATGCACAGGTGGATTCGATATTTTAAACACCCTTGCTGAAAGTGGTTTCTATGCCAAGGTAACATGTCGTACAACTTTCAAGACCCTAGAGGTGCTACATTGGTGTTCTCGACTTGAAAGCCCCGTACCAGCACCTTTGCAGTCCATGGATCTTAACGACGATTACTTCACGTAATAATCATTTCATAACTCAATTGTCATGTGCGTTTTGCTGACTCCCCGCTCTACTGTTATACGAGACATGAGGAGAGAAAGGCTATTCGGGATTTAATTGAACGATAGACACAAAAAGGTGTAATTTGCTTGGTAGTTCTAATGATCCATGAGTTGTGGATAGTGCCTATGGAGCTAGTATATAGACACTGGTGCGGTATACGCATTCATGCAGGGCATTAGTCATTACGAGTTCGGTAGTCCAAATAGACTTTTAGAAAAAGAAATGTATGCAAAGAAACTACTGAGAGGTAATGACATTCTATTGTTAGATTAGAGGCATGGTACCCTGCGGTTATTGCTGCTGTCTAGAAGTTTTTTTTTTTGTTTTTTGCTTGTAATGCTCGATATGATGTTGCATGTTACTCTACTTTCAGGTGTTTCACGATGCTGTAGATGCATGGTATCAGTATAAATCATAATTTTACTTTCAAGTAACTTGCCTCTACTTATATCGAAGTCTAATGAATTCAATGTTATTAGTATCGATTATGCTATAAATTTCACGGATGCAGCGTCGATTGGATCACAATAGGTCAAGCGATAGGTTTATTAATAGGCGCCAGCTTGTGCTAATCTGTTGGAAAGTGCAAGATTCATGTCTTTGAAATAGCTGAACAGAACCGTTACTGCAATTTTCACGCGACGGTGGAAATCGGTTGTAGATGTCGTGGATCCTGATTACGGGTTGAAAAATGCACGAATCAAATGACTTATATTACTTGAGCACGTTGGAAAGCTCTCGCTTGGCAACTACATGCATTATGGTTTTCAGTTTTTAATCAAATATTTTAAGTGCCTTGTAGTAAAATAAATCAAGTTTCCCAGTCACTTCTATGTGTATAGAGTGTATTTTTTATTTTCAAAAAATAACTGTAGTCTCATTTATACCACATTTTCCTGGAATGTCTTGTTTGCGAAAATTCACAGCTGCAGCAAGAAAAGTAGAGTAAGTATTTTAACGAGAGGTTCAAAATATTCTTCAATGTATATATTTTTTTAAGTAAGTGAAATTAATTCAAAGAGCTGACTAATTGGCGGATAATTAGCCCGATAAAGTGTTTTAATAAAGAGAAAATTGAAGTGTAATTAAACAAATAAATTGCATGAGATGCACGAGATGTTGAAAAGCCGAGCACATATTAAAAAAAAATTGCGTTTTATGAAATAAAACCCACGTAGATTGAAGAACCGAACATTTCCAAATGAGAACTGAAAATTACGTTACCATAGGACATTTCAACGACAATCATCCCGCAAAGATAACCTCGCTGCAGAAATCACAAATTCTTCTTTAACAACAATTTTTTTGACCTTTCACACCAACTGAAAAAAAGCAGTATTTGCATTGCGGCAAAAAAACCAACAACCCTCATTACATGTTATTACTTTCATCACAACAAGCAGGCAGAAAACTTGCCTTGCACAGTGCGTATAACATTAGTCAAGTACAAGAGCGGACGCCACATGTTTAATTGTGAACTTCCAAACGATATAGCCGTGTCTAATCGAACGTGAAGAGTAATGTCCGTATTTCAATCCGACATCCATCAATGTACTCAACGTTGTACTGTCTTGGGTTGCATCGAAAAGAACACATCAGTTAGTTAGTCGGACATCTTAATTAGCTGATCTCATCATAGGCAATTTTGATGTCTTGTAGACGCTCTCTCCACGCAATTGCACAATGCTCATTTGATATGAGTGGTACCGTAATACCATAACGCTGATGTGTAACTGTATTCGCGAAAAAATGGTCGTTATCGACAAAATGGTGGACGCTATTAGATGGAGTCACCGTCGTTTCGCATGCTAAGAAATTTTATTTCGTTATTTCTCGCAAATTAATGACGCGTGAGACTGGTATGCTGGTGAAATGGTTGCTAGTGCTAAGCTTAACGACTGATAAACATGTATCGACATTTTGAGTCGTAATTATTTAATTGTAGAGGTTTTTTAAAAATAACGACCGCGAGCGCCATCGGGTGACATCTACAGTTACCACGAGTTGCCAGGTCGTTTGCTTAGCGGAAAGAGTAACTTTAACGCTGAACATCTGAATTATTTTATAAACTCAATGGTGGTGCTAAATTCTACGTGAAGAACAACTATCTTAAAAGTTTGGGGTAAATTTTAGCGATGCTGTATGAGCGATGTTCTTGAAAATGATAGATTATCAAAAAAAAAAATCAATCTACGATTAGATTTATTTTTCGTCGCAAACAAGAAAATTCGTTAAAGACAAATATCTTATGACCACAAAAAATGGTTTGATTTTCGACACGATCGGTTGCATTAGCGTGTACAGAAAGCAAGGTTGGTGTAACGCTCTTCCGTGCCAGTATCTTATTTCCACGGTGTCCTTATTTAGATCAAAACTAGTCTCCTTTTATGGATATGCCAAGTCGCAGCGGTTCTTCACTAACTTAACAGAGTAGAGTACATCGAGCAGTAGTTCCTTTTCGATCCTCCTCTGATCACCTGTCGTAACTTCTCAGCTAATACACCCCCCCTCCAAGGTACTACCGGCTCGACTTAGCAGCTAGCTTGCAGACATCAATATGCAAATATCATATTACACATGTCAGAGCAAATAAATAACAGAGAGGCTGCGATAGAAATTGAATTCCCACGTCAATTAGAAGATAGTAGAGAGTGTGATGAATCAGCTTTCGATGCCACTTTTGCCAAATAGTAGACGAAGAAAAATGAAATTTGTCAACGTTTTTGGTGTTGAAAAATAGAGAATATTTCGTCAGTTTTTGGTGGTATTTAGGTTAACTTAGTTAAAATTCTAAAGTTTTTTTTTGTTTTAAATTTATTATCGCGACTCATGGCTGCACATGGACAAGCATGGATTTTGAATTTGTGTACTTTTAGTTTACTAGATAATGATAGGGTGTAATTAGGGGTATGTAACACATAAATTATTGTTGCTAATGCTAATTGTTCCAACTTACATGTATTAAGTGCCTGGTCATTGATAAAAATGTGTTTAGCCCGAGGGTAGTTGTTCGATAGGTTACCTAACCCAGTTTATAACAAGTATATTTCATAATTATTAGCTATCAATTTCAATGAAATATTTGGCTACTCAACGTTGAGCAGGATCACGACATTACTTTGTTTTTACTTTTATCCAGGCCAGTTTTAAAATATTGTGAATATTAATTGACCACAATCAGTATCGGCTAAAATTTCAAGCGAAAATCTAGCAAGACTTTTTGAATGATTTATAGTAAACAACATAGAAGACCTTTCAGCTGTTCAAATACTAAAATTTTAAAACCTATTTCTCACGCTCGTGTATTCATCGAATTCACCCAAACAAATACCATTTAGGCTTAAGTGCCTACGAATTCCTTAATTTAATTAGGTACGTTAAATATATATTAAAAATCACCGCTGTGCCACTCAAAGCACACGCTTAGACATTTAATACAGAATCTAAAAATTACACATCGCTTAAAAAACTATTTGCTTCATTACTATTATTACCGCTTGTCATATTCTTAACGACGCCACTTAACGCTGGCATTAATTGCACTGTTGATGTGATAAGCCGCGATGTTAGCTGGAGTCTAACAGGTGATCTGGACAGATGTGGCGCATAAAAGGCGAATAAAATGGCCACGGGTGGTAGGAACAGTCGGTGAATGCATGGACTTGCAGAGAACAAGAAGAGAGAAGTCTTCCTTACAATCAGAAGCTGAGAGAAACTAGCGGGATTCTGAAGATTATAATGAATTTGTCGGTCGAAGCTTGGTGCTAACTCGTTTTCCAGAAGCAAGAGGTGTCCTCATCAGTTATCAAAGTGGCTCTGATTAGTAGCTAGAAGAACGGTGCCTGGAGGGTTATTGCAGAAATAGGAAAATGTCGGAGAAGGTTTTGCTGTATTGGATTCGTACTATGTCTGTGATTTTAACATAGAATTGGTAAATTAATTATTGGTACGATTTGGTTGATGATGTATTTAAATTTGATTATCCAGTAACGTATGTCTACCATTTTGTTCTCGTTTCGTTTGAGAAATTTTAATTGGAGTACTCCAAATATTTAAACTCATATTTGTCACGTTTTCAAACAATACCAAAATTTGAAGCGATAATACCTATTTTCTCCTCAACCCGACTATCATACGTTGGTGTTTATTTTTATTTTTTATTTTCGTTCGAATTTGATTGTATTTCGCACGTTTCTAGCCTCGGAATACAGTTTAAAAATATCCAAGTTTTAATCTCTAACTTATTTATAAGTGAAATGTTTTGATCCCTGATTTGATAGACCGCTTGCAAAAACAAGTGAGTGCGACACTTTTAACAGCCGTGACCCCCACTTGCAGACTAAAATCAATAACATACTAAATTTAATTATTCGATAACTAATTAATTTAATGACCAGAATACCAACTAGATCGTGTACTTGCAAACCTAACCGGTGACTACGAAATGCACGAACAACTATTTGTGAAGAATTCAACCTTCCAACTTTCCAACGAAGTTATAAAACTTGAAGATTTTTGATAACAAAATCGACAAGTGAATCGACCAGCTTCGGAATGAATATTAATTAAACACAGGAAGGCATAAACAAGTCAAGTAATGATTTATTACGCCAAGATATTTCCAATTGTAGTTGATTTCTTCATTTTGCACAACTCAATTTTCATCTCAGGAAATTATTTATTACGAAGCTGAGCGAAATGTTACAAACACATAAGATACAAAATTACGAATGTAGCTCTAAGCTTTCTATTGTCTTCTTATTAAAGATGTTTTTCTTACATCTCAATCAGTTTTAAATGTTTAGTTTATTTCTCTCTTTGCCAGTTTCAAAAATATCTGAATGCTTCATCTTAAAAAACAAAGCTAATAAATCACTGTTTGTACATACTTGCTTGTGGTCTGTTACCACATATAGCACAGAAAAGAACTAAATACCTGGCACGTTATTCGAGTAAATTCAGAGACGAGAGGCGGCGCTGCAGAACGAGTCGATTTTTCATGGGTTTGTTTCAAAGTTTTCAAAAGTGTTTAGTGAAGCAATTATTGATTGATTGAGTTTTGTTTCATTTGCAATCGGTTGGGGCGGTCAATATGTTTAAAATGTTTGAATACTCATTGAGGAATTTGAGTTATTACAGAGCCAGCGAGCTTTTAAAGTCTTCGTTTTTTTCGGAAACAAAAAATATGGAGACACAATCATTTTAGATTGGATTTGTCAGGTAAAAATTATTTTAAAATATTTTCAGAGGTAAAAACGAGAATTAAAAAGCTAGAAAGCTGGAAAATTGTGGGAAGTCAACATTTTCCTATCCGAAAGTTAGTTCGATCAGTTCCGTGACTCCTGTTCGTGTGATGATTTATAATTTAAAACGCGTAGTTTTGGCAGTCCACTTTTATTTTTAGTTTATCTCTAGAAAATAACTGTTTTTGGAATTTAATCAACAATTTAGATAAAATATTAGGCTTGGCTGTTTATTGAATTGGGCTCAGGTTTATAAAAAGTAATAGAGTTAAAAACTTTAACTAACCGAACTTGACACTGACTTCTTTATTACTCTCGGATTTTCAATTAAAAAATAACTAATTATCAAAACCAACATCCGAAAATGCAAGCTTGTGCAAGCTCAAACAAGACAACACATCACTTGTAGAATAATTTTACCAACGTCAAGGTAATTCACAACACGAAAAATGTGATTTCTTTGATTTACTGTTTATTAAAAGTTGCTTCACAACAACACTATCATTCGCACGTGTTTGCCTATAAGGATTTAAAGGCGGGGCTCTTGTTTTGCACACCTACAGTTGCCACCCTATCGCTTGAAACAGGTGGTGTGAGTCTCAATTAGTTTATCACTTGCTAAGATTTATTGTGAATCTCTTCAGATAACTACTTTATAAATTAATAAATTACAACCTCCAATCAGACTAAACAAATTTCCAATACGCCAACCAAAAAAAGACTAGCCTACGTTAATTTATTTCTTTGACATTTTTGTTTTGTATCCGTTATGGTCACTCACCTGATTTGGTTTGCTAGCATCGCAAATCACCCGCGCTGTCATCATGCCATCCCGTGTACATGCACTCGATCAACACATCATGCACAACTGCACAACTGCATCACAACAGTGCAATGTCTCACTAATGCATCTTCAGACGCCATGCACTTGTGGCCTTCATTGTCTACCTATGAGTATAGAGCAAGAAATAGATCATTCCCACAACGTTATAAAATATTGTCGCCGAGTCGGCGAAAAGAAAAAAACGGTTTGAAATCAGAACCCCACCCATGAGAGTACTTTATAGTACACGTGGTATACACACCGCATTGACTTGGAGTAGGTGATTGGATAATGTTATGCAATCGTATGTGCTCCTTTTACGGACTGTTTATGTTTGCCGGTGAAATGGATCATTCGAATTCACAATATTTTTACTTAAATAAACTAGTTTTCAGTAAGGAAGTAAGATAGTTTAAAAATTAAAAACGACATAAATGCTAAAAGTAGGCGGAATATTTTGCTTACATTGGGAACAAGACTGTGATGGGTAAACACAGTTACTTTCAAATTTTGAATTTATTTTTGAATTTCTCAAGACTCAGGAAGTCCATCAGCACAAAAACATTCTTCCTCTATCTTGGGGCTGGTATTAAAATATCCGGTTAAACAAATACCAGTAACCTACGGTTGATAATTCAACTGCACATTGTAAAACTAACCCCAAGATGAAAACAGAAGTGCATGGTTGTAAGTGGCAGTTATTTTCTTAACTAATCTTGGTAAAACTGTGATATTCCCACACATGATATCACTAATTATAATTTCAATGTAAAATTAAGTAATCAATGCATTAGCATCGTGCTACCACGATGAGAGTAAGACGAGCTAGGTGCATTATTACAATGAGTGACGGTCTTGTCATCTGGTCAGTCAATGCACTTTAGTGCATCACAAAGGTGAGTGCATGTGCAATGTGCATACAAAGTTCTTGTCCGTGCGTTCATCTCTCCACACGGAGAGCGGTAACTCGCGCGAAGGTATAGGAACCCATTTCAATTAATTTTCACTACAGCTACTTGCTTGATTTTTAAATTATACAACCGGACAGTCTTGAAACAGTGGTTCGATTATCCAGAAAGTTTAATGGCAAATTGTTTCTTTCGTTGCCCGAGGTATAAAAATTGAACGCCCTTTAAGAATTGACAGAATATTTATCAAAATGAATGCTGTTATATTGCTGTATATAAGACAATGTATGAAAGTGGAGAGTATCATGGACCTACCACCAATTTAATAACTTGGTATTATATTATGCCTAATTAAGTTGTATAATTTCATGTCATATTTAATTGAGCCTTGTGGCCAAATAAACAGGTCCTGGATACACATATCTTCACTTATTCTTATTGTTCAACCGCGCATGCGTCGTATCGCACTCTAAATATATCCGTAGATGTTCGTTTTTTTCTAGTCATGAACCACATACCTACACCTTACACATACATTAAATGAGACATCGTCGATCTCAATCTTACGTCTTTTGACAGGAAAAAAAATATATTGAACGTGTATTTTCCTTATTTGTAGATTAACGGTGTAATGGTTTGATAACAATAGTAATTGCTATCAGAGATAGTGTAGAATTCATTCATAGCATAGATCGTCTTTTGATCTTCGAACAAGCACTGAATAATTGACATTGTACAGGATCACTGGTCGAGTCTTGTCGCTTGGCGATGGCTATCGAATGTCAGCTGATCATGATGTGTCCACGATTACACGTCAAGACATTGATGACAAGAAATCTTGAGACGCTCGTGGAAGGGAATAGATTTTACGATAAGTTTGATTTGAACATTGTATACTTGGACATATCTTTACGTCGATTGTTTGAGCTGTAACTTTGCATGGCAGTAGTCACTTCAGAAAAAAATACCATTTTTAGAATTACGAAGCACTTGCTAATAAAAGGGAAATTTGATTTGACTTTTCAAAATTTCAAGTCAATAGGGGTTTTGACAAAACTTTTTAAACTGGGTTTTGAATGCTAAGCGAAGAACAACTAAATTTCCCAACGTTTCGTAACTTGTACCTGTTGCTTTATCAAGGGTAAATTTATCAATTTAGGTGTTCTTCACTTAGCATTCAAAACCCAGTTGAAATAGTTTTAGTCAAAACTAGTGCTGAGGTAAAATAGACATGATTTAAAAACCATAAGAGTAGGGGTTCTATTTGATTGAGAAACAGAAGAAGCTGTGTGAATCTCTCAGTCTGGCATTACATTTGTATTATTATATTTTTTTTTATTAAAATAACATTACTTCACATGTCACCGGCTTAGATAGTAATAAGAATAAGACAGTACTACCTAGACTTGAGGGCAAAATAATAAGAAACAGGTTCCGATTACCACCTTACGAACAAAAATGGTGTTACGCAGTTTTATGACCAAGCCATTACATTCTCCATGAAAAAAAAATCATTAAGAAAACTTCATGCGTACGCTACGGTTCATTATGCATTACTAATTACACTATAATTATTTCATATAGCATACAATGCATTTCTTACATACGGTATTTGCAAAAATATTCTTCATTAAAAATTAAAATAATAAATTATCAGTATACCTATTGATTTGAGGTGTGTGAGGGTGCATAGCATTGAGATACAAATTTGCATCACATGCAATGAATGCATGAAGTATATTAAATTTAAAACAATCGGGTTTTTCTATTATTAAGGTTAACTGTTGGCGATCAGTCCTTGTGAATGTAGCTCAGTGCTTGATTTGCACGATTAAAAAGTACAGACGCTGCCAGAGGCTGCCATTGTTACGTTACGGTTTTTCGAAATAGAAAACTCTTAACTATAATATGAAGCTGTGATTTGATGGCTTCTATTGCTATTAACCTGTCATTGAAATAAAATAGACTGTTGTCCGTTACGTTTGAAATTTATTTTCAAGTTTCACCATTGTTATGGTATGGCCTGCTTGTATTGTGACGAAAGAAGCTGTGAGTATACTGTACCGCAGCACACGCACGTCTAAGAAGTTGCCGTGATTTTGATGCTTTTGTGAAGGTATTAATTTTTTTACGTGATTTTATGGTACTATGATGAGGAGGATTCGTGTTACCAGAGAAGAAATTGTGAAATTTATTGCTTGAGTGAAAATGCATCAAATAAAGTATGATTTATGACAAAAAAAAACACGGGAATAAAAAAGCAGTGATGTTATAAAACTGTTTAGAGTACACGGTAAAGCACAGCGTTGATCAAATTTAATTAAACCTCAGTAAAGAACCAACCAATTTGGAACAAATGTCAGGTCTCATGTAATATTAATTATCGAGCTAATGCGTTTTTCAAGTCTGAGTTTATATTACCGGCAATTTGTTACGCCCGACCTGTTTGAGCTAGCACCGCGATTTTATTTCATTTCTCACGACAACGCGATTCTGCTTTCAGACCGTAGCCATTTTCGAAAGTCACCGAAGAAGAAGAACACTAACCAAGTTAAGCAACATTGCGATGAATTACGTACCGGACGGGTGACCACGTATAAAGCTGACGAGATCTGCAGATATTTCAACAGTTTAAAATGGCGTGATTATCAACAGGCCCGAATTTCTCTTTTTTTCCGTTATTTAGAATTGCTTATTGGCAAGTGGCGATTAATGGCTTGTCTTAAAAAGAGAGTTTTTGCCCGACTTTTCTGAGACTCATCAATGCTGTTCTCTAACCATCTGACGAAAGGACAGCATTTACACCTCCGTGGTATCACATAACCCCAACTGCGGATCATAATCATCGAATTAACTTCTAATAAAGCTCGTCTCTGTTGAGATAGTCAATCTGATTGGGAATCGGGGCATGCATTTACAAGGTCCAAGAAGAAGTATATAAACGGCTCAAGTTTGGCTTCTTGGACGCTAAGACAAGACAAATAAGGTACTACGGTCATTGTTGGCGAATAGAGACGATTTCACGACAAGGAAACGCTTTTGGTGAACCAGGTGTACACTTATAACCTATGCAATAAGTTGGAAATGTAGGCAAACACCTTGCCTGAACTGAGGGTCAGTGCTATCAACAGTTTAATGCATTCATTGGCAAATATGCTCTGTTATTTTACTCGCGAAGTTTGTCGGCACCTGTGATTCGGCTAGGTTTTTTTCTCTACTCAAACAAGCAATTTAAATTGATTGTCAAACTTTCACAAAAATGCGAAATTTTAACTTCCCTCTTAAAATTGTTGTCGTTGAAAAACAACGAAATCACGAAAGATTACATGTTTTAAGAGTATCAGATTCGGCGTCGATCCATGTAAAGCAAAACGACCATCAATAAGCGCATCCCTAAATTGCGGTGAAAAAAAATGTCCTGCCGTGACCCGGATTCGAACCGGGGTTTCTTCGGCCACAACGAAGGGTACTAACCACTATACGATCACGGCTAGATGGACATGAGAGCTGATGAACGATAATAAAGTACTTGGTCCGTAAACAGATCCGTTAATTATTAGCGATAAGATGCACGGAAGGAGATACATTTTCCGCTGACAGTTTAACGATAGAGCAATGTCTCCTTTCCAAATTCTTTTTAACCGACCGTTGTCTGTTTGCCCTTAGTGAAATGGAAAATAAAGACCACTAAAATGAAATACCTGGCCTATTCAGGCTAACACGTGCGGTCTTAGAAAAGCAAAGCTAGACTCGTGATCTATCTTTGCTCCAACGTTAAATGAACAATTTTTGTTTTCTTAATTCAAATTTATTTTTAGAATCTAACTACTAGGACGGTATTGGCGCGGGTCTTCGTATCCCAATTGTTTGAATTCTAAGCGGTAAAAAAATTGGACTAAAATAAACGTTGAAACAATGCCATTAGAATTGAAGGAATCTTTCCACATTCTCATCATTACTATAGTCTACCGTAGAGTGATGCACTTTTCTCAGGAAGACGGAAATTCCTCGACGACGACCCCTTTTCAATGCGAACACTATTCGGCATAACGACGTAGAAAAAATATTGACGCACGGTTGATCTTTCGTCCCATGTAGTTAATCTTTCTTCTTTAATACCAAGTGATTAGACATCATCACTCAAGATGCTTGTTATGTCCATTTGACCCATTGGGTGACCTATTGACACCCTGATGCTAACAGCTTTCTCTCTGATTTTCCTGGATGGCATCTGACAGAACTGGTGACAGGTGAATCGACAGTTATGAGCCCACACTTTGTGGCTTCAGCTCGGCCCGCTCATTGTGACGTAATTTAAGAAAATTATCCAATGTAAGGTTAAATTGTATGTGTTTTTTTATTCACGGTTTAAAATATAAATTCTTTTTAAAGTGGAATGAACGTAAGCCAGGGATGGCACCAAAGGAAAAAAAATCTTATCTGAAATTCGATATGATTTTTTAAATGTTTTTGAGGGGTTACTTTACTTGGGGATTGTCTTGTTCAGAGTCTAATAAAAAGTGTCCAAATTTACTTCCAAATATGCTTGCTTGTAAACAAGGTAAACTTGAGAAAAAAGGTATTTTAAGTTTGTGTTCCTATTTTGTTAGAAAATAAGTTAAATTTACTGATGCCTATCACAGCATTCCTTCCTACATGGTCCAGGTACACGGATAAAACACCTTTTTACCTAATTTAGAAGACGCAAAGCATTTCAATTCAATCAAATTTCCACCATGTTTTGTGTAATAACATGCCAAGAACAGCACTGAAACAAAGCACCCAATAATAAAAAAATAAAAATAAATCTTTGCCAACCACGCGATCTTCATTTCACATAACTCCATCTCCAAGATACGATCTCAGTGCCCTGGACCAAGAGTTATTATCTTGCGTCTTATTACTGCAATTACCCAATTACGCAGTCAAGTGCATTTAGATGTCCGAGCCGCGATGAAGTTTGACGTCTGACCCGGAGCGTACAGAGATATGCATTGTGCAATGCAATGAACGACGACACGTTTACACTGATCGTTGTCCGGGTGCTAACGCGGTCACAGTAAATCTCATTATGGTGGAAGACTTTTGTCTTGATTGTCCAAGCACGAGTTTCTTGGCTTAATCAGGAATCGCCGGGCGAGTGGGGACATCTTAAAAGAAAAAGGTTTTCAGAAAACAAGAAATTTGTTGTAGGATAGGATAGGATTTTTTAAAGTTATGTTAGAGTTTGAAATATTTTATTGGAGTAAACTGCACGTTATGGCGTATATTGTCAAAAAAAAACCTAAAAATGTGTTCCTTTTTATAAAAAACTATAGTTTATTTAAAAGGTTATGCGCGATTTGAACAATTTTCACGTTTCGTAGTTCAATATAACCGAGTTAATTTCGTGGGAATATCGAAGACATTTTGTTGAATCGCCAAAGACACATTATATGATAGCAGAGGACTTAATTTACTGTTTAATGTGTATTATGTAAGTAGAGCGAGAGGTCAAGATTCTATGACATGCATCTTCAGAAAATAGAAACATATAAAATAGAATAAAAACTGTTTGGGGCTATTGGCGCGAAAATAATCCCCGTCAAGAATCTAGTGATTACACACGCAACTACAATTACACATAATAATCGTTTCGCTATAATAATACTATTTCATACATCGTAAAAAGATTGATTGTTTTGACACAGTTTTTTTTCCTCGCCCGTTTGCCAAGAGGTTTGACCCCCTCCTGACGACCACTTATTTTAAATACCTTTACACACACACATGTGAAGAGTTTTTGACAAGAGCCGGTGACCCTGACAGGTCAGCTGAAGTTCAATCAAGTGACCTATCTGTGATGTTCATCTATCATTTCATTACATCTAAGATAGGGAAATTATTGCCGGACCTGAATTAAAGTTGTTGAACGCAGCGGGGTATAATTTCGCAAGTCTTCTATTAAATTGTTTGTAGATTGGTGATTTTAAGTGGTGTGAAATTCGTGCCCTGACTTTAACTAGCACGAATTAACATACTTTTTGTTGATAGCCAAATATGAATGTACTTTGTAGTTGGGACCATTGTAAACATATATAAAAACTTATAAGATACGAATCAAAAACTCATGTGCGTTGGGTGTTCAAGTTTTCTAGTCGAAATTAGGAGGGTATTTGTTCGATTCGTGTTCATCTTGTCAGATTTCAACATATCAATCCGTCTTGATTCGACCATCTAAGCTGTGTTGCCAACTCACATACCTATCCTCACCTCTTCCCCTCAGGAAAACACCAGAAATAGAATTTCAATGCAATTAATTTGACAACGAAGCCCAATCAAACAATTCTGATACATTTTTTCAATTTTGGTAAATATTGGCTTCCACAAATGCGTGTTAGAACTAGATACACTTGAGTTTTTTAGGATACATTTTACAAACGCCTGAACAGCTAGGGCTATTTCTACAGGCTATTTTCAATGTACCCAAGTATTTGTGTTCAGTCATGGACCTGTTCGGTCGGTTCCAAGTTCCACTACTGGTATTTCTGGGCTAAAAACTACGAATTGTCACAGAACAACGCTATAGCGTATATTTATACTGAAAATGTAATTCTTATGCACTCTAAACTCCTAAAGTGTTAGTTGAAGCAATTGTCGCGGTGACAACCAATCACATGTAGTGAAAGTCAGCTGTTTTTGAGTTAGAAGAGTTGATAAATTAGGTAAAACAGTGCCATCAGTCCAATTATTCTTGGGGATCTGTTGCCTGAAACCCTCAAACTCATTCGCTCGAAAACGTTTCTTCTCAGTTGACTCTACAAATATTCCCAGATTTTCTTCACAACAAAATAGAAAATCTCGAAAGAATGCTAAGAAGCAAATCTCTGGATATCACACGCACGTACCTGTCACGTGTTCAGCCCTAAGACAATGCACTCTCTAGCGCACAGGGATTGAAGTGCATGTCTTTGAATCTGCAAAGATGCATCTCTCGGACGTGGTTTCCTTTGATTCGGCATGGGAACTTTGAAATGCACGCCATGCATGCTTGCTTGCAGTTATCGTTTGTTTAATCAAGTATTATCACCTTTGCTCTTCTCTGACGACAACAATAAAGTTATCCAAGTTATGACCAGGATATGGTCAGGCTTGATTTTTGTTGCTTTGTGTTAAGGATGCACAGGGAATTTAACATGGTTCAGAAAAGTCCAAAATCAGGCGCAAAATGACCTTGCCGTTGACGCGCCTATAAGCCCCACTATTCATTCAAAAGTCCAAAATCATTTTTATTCGCAAATCGTATTTAATGATTTTTTTTAAAGGTTTTCTAAATTACGTGCGGCGTGAGGAAAAGCTTTGATGATTGGGTAGCGGTCGGAAGGGGCTTAATACGGCAATATCAAAACGTATTTTTAAAAAGAGTGGAACAGATCGAAAAATATGGTTCCCGGGTGCAGACCCGACGGCAAATTTGACCCTTAATAAAATTTCACCAAATAACTTTCGCGTGAAATATTATTTTAATTAATAATCCTTTACAGCAGAGTATTTTATAATAATAATAATAATAATAAAATAATTCGTGATATAATATAAACTTATAATATGTATTATATACACTTTTAGCATAATAAAATACTTACTTTTTTGTTGTTAGGAAAACTTGGGACATCGATTTTAGAGAGAGTAAAATGCTTCTAAAAATAAAATATCCTCTGAATTGCAAGCATTTGCAATATAAATCAGATTTCAAATAAAAAACGGATTCTTTCCCCTAGATTCATTGTACTTTAGGGGAGGGGGGGGGGGGGGGGGGGGGGGGCGGAGAAAATATATCCCCCATTCTCATATTGCGTTAATATGAACAAATTATTCACCAACCTATCTGGATCAAAATAATTTTTCAATACTCTCTATTCTGGTTTTACTTTCCTAATAAAATCGTCCTGTTCGCTGGTACACGTGCTTGATGGGCGAACATGAATTATTGTTATTGCCAGGTAATTAATTGGAAAGCCTTGGGACGTAATAAAATATTGTGACGTTTGACGTAAGACGCTTAAAGATCAGTGCGTTCGGAATAGTTGCCGGTGGAATTAGGTCTTCAACTCACTACAATAGGCCTAACCGTGCTCAGGGACAGGACAGGTGTTCGGCGTTACGCAAGGTTTGCATGGACATACCTTACCATCATATTATATCTGTGTGGGAATTTGTTCGGTCAACATTTTATCTATCAAAATTTGTAATTTATTACAGTCTTTTTTGCAATGCTTAAGACGTAGCGAGATGTTTTGCACGAAGCTGTCGTTAAACAGATTCTGACAACGACCAGTGCAATTTATCTTTAATTTCTGCTATTGAACAATAAAAAGAACAGGTAATTTCTAAAGCAGCCGTTGAAAAACGGTCTAAGCATGCGACTTTGTAGTAAAAGTGGCAAAAGCAATCTTTGTAATGAAAGTAATTTGACTGTTAGATATCTTTTATTTTACACGGCATAGTAAGATCTTGGGTACATCGTTGTCACGGTGTTATACGCAAGGTTAGATCGTTGATGCACTTCTCTGTAACTGATCATTTTGCTGATATTCATTCACAAAGCGTGGTAATTGACTATATTTGATGATCCTTAGCTACACGAAGTTCAAAAACTGCTCCCAAATGAAAGTGAAGTAGGATCGAAAATGTGCTTAATTCTGTGCGCAGTGCTATTTAAATTCTTGTTTACCTCTCCACGATTTTCTTTGGACTTCAGCAACATTGCCAAGCAATGAAATATACTGAGCAACAGAGTACTTGAATTTTATATATAGCTAAGAGCAATAAAACCCAGATAAAAGTGAAAATGCAGTGTTGAAGCAACTGGTGCAATCGGGAATCAGTTCACAAAACGGAATAAATTGTAGCAAATAACCACACATTTCTAGTCATCCGATTGACGAAACGATTTTGAAATATTACCCTTAATTTTATAAAACGTACTTTATATAGAAGCAACATGGAAAGTTGGAAAACTAGACTTATAAATCAATAGCAATGCCTTTGATTATTTAAATTTAGAGGATATGTCTGCTAGCTCCACATGAATCGCGAATTTCCCACTTTGTGCTAAAAATAGCAACACATTCGCGCATGTAGGTTCAAGCTTCTGGGCTTGGGGCAAAAAGCCAGCAGACATTTCAAGCAAAGCAGCTGATCTAGAGGGAAAAATTTAACACATCTTCAGACGGACTGTAAATACCTAACATTGAAGTCATGTTTAAGCCTGCACTAGAAAACAAGATCGTGCAAGTTTAGCGAGCTAAAAATAAGCGTCAAGATCTAGAAAATCGAAAGTTCGAGCAGAGGTTTTCCGTTTGTGTTTTGACGTTGGAGGAAAATTTGATGTCCCATTTTAGTTTACGCATCACACAGTTTGGAATGATATACGCGTTAGAATTTGTGGGAAGTATTTTACAGTTGTTTTATATCTTGCCAATAGCCACGAATTATATTCGGCCAAATATTGATAGCAGTTATCATCGATGGTCTTGTATACAACGCCTGCCAGTTGGAACATGTTTATAAAACATATGCGGTGGATTGGCTTAGCTTCCATGGGTCAAATCCACAAAGCAGAGTTGAAGCTTAGCCTCACAAATTTGGGGGTAAAGTTGTTATCACCAATTGGTTACAACCCCTGAAAATCTAGAAACACCACATGTGATTGGCTGATAACTTTTAAACTCCGCTGCTAAACTGAGACTCTTCTTTGTGGATCTTGCCCATGAAGAATTAATTGATGTGACGTTGATTCAATATTAATCGATTGCCCGTATGCATTTTATTACATATTGACACGCAAGAGGAATTCCTCAATATTTCCTTATTAGCATTTTAATAAGGCACTATGCTTAATTTGGCTTACCTTGAAAGTAAAATCAATGAGTTCTACTGATGAGCAAGTGAGCTCAGCTAGGCTTTTAATCCCTTTAGCAGTAACCATTGGACAAACATAATCGATTAATTAGTTTCTTACATACGTCACAAAGCATAGGAAGCACATTGCTGACAAAAAACCCATAATTTCCCGCTTTTCCCATAGTCGAGTAAAACAAAATTATTTTCGACAACCACTTCCATATCCCAAAGGAGCGACGCGGAAACTGCGACTAGACTCGAAACACAAACTCAATTTGTTAGATCATCAGCTCATCAAAGTGCATCATGACTCAAAAGTCCACCCGAAGGAAGGAAGTGCTGCATTGAGCACATTTTCCCTTCCTGTCTCTCTCGTATGATGTCACATCCGCGGCTTTTCGGTACAGGGTGCGTCGCGTTTATTTCCATACAGCCTACGTGCGATGGTGCAGTGGTATCCATCGCTGCTTCTTTCATAGCTGCTGGGGGCCACCGAATTGGGTGCCCGGGGCTCGTTCATCTTGCCTAGTACCAGATTCTATCGCAGACACAAACTAAATTGCCGGATCGCTATTTAGAAACATTTTCTATTTTCAAGTTTATCGCTGCGCTGTAAGGTAATAACTCGCGAGAGATACACGCTACATTGATTTGAAATTATGAGGTTATTGTGGCGCTGACTTGGTAATAGTTCAAAGTTTTGGGGCTGAAACTTCGAAAATAATAGGGGGCCAAGACTTTGAATTTATGTTAAAAAATAACTCTAAATATGAATCCAGGCATAAGAAATATACTAAATATCATTTATAGATATTAAATTAGTTGAAGTAGATACCTATATGTGTGATTCTTTGATTTCAATAAAGGTAGAGCGAAATTCTTAGAGCGACGAAGTGTTGCACCACAGATCGTAACCGAGATTGCATCATCTAAAATCATGAGCATAGAAACATCAACTAAAAATTGCATCATCCCTAACGGAAAACTCATTCAATAAACTTGGAAACGGTAACTGCAAATGGAAACTTTGAAATGGTTAACAGGGTTGAATGACTTCTCAAAGATTTCCGGCACATATCGACTTGTTCTTTCACCCACCAGCACCCTAAAACGACCGGGGGAAAGGGGGCACCCAATCCACCACGTGTGGTGCGGGGGTGCCGTTGACGGTATGCCGCGTGACATCACTTCCTGGAAGATTTCTTGGGCGGAACCACCTCGTCTGCTGGTCCAGACAGACGAGGAGACGACCTCAAAGTGGTAACATCATTAATGTTGTCTACGCCACGCGGCTCGGCACGAACCACGCGATTAGGCTAAATTTAGTCGTGTGCCGTTGGTCCGTGCTTCCCCGCGTATTATAGGGACACCGATTCAATGCGACTCCTATCCGCTAATGCGCCTATTCTTGGCTAGAGATTATATGTGAAATGTGTTTCCGTAATCAGTTCGGATGATACCGGTTAGGTTACATGTCACTCGAGATGTTGGTTACCCTTTTTTTTTAAAGGGAAAACAAATGTGGAGGAAATCTCAAATCTTTTCAGCACCCTATTCAGTGATGATGGATTGTCGCTTTTACGGGTCAGTGCTAAGCTTTTCACAACTTCAAACATGGTCGAAAGACATCAGCTGCTGGTTATTTTTTGAGTAATGTTTTAGAAAAGGTGTCTTAGCCTGGCCGGAAAAAAATTCTTCTCGATATAACAAACTGTATAGTGTATCCCTTAAACTGAAGTGCAATAATTTTTTAACTAGCCAAGTGGCAATTAGGAGGGTGTTTGTTCGATTCATGTTCACTTGTCAGGTGTTGACATTTCAATCCGTCTCAAACACCTACCCTAAACCCGGTAAACCAGTGATATTGGCAAAAACCCAAACGCATTGGGGTAGAGGGGAGAATCAATCAATTCTGACAAATACCATGTTTCAGAGGTAAAAATTGATATCTAAAAATGCGTGCACTTGCCCATTGTTAGAATTTGATGCACCTGAGAATTTGGGACACACTCTACCGATAAGACTGGCAACTTAACTTGTTTTTCGCCTACATTCTTCGGTTGTACTGAAGGTGACTCCGGCACTGTCATCCATTGCGTCATATTCACAAATAATTTTCGCTCCCATAAATTTCAAGTATAAACTAAGTTTAGGAGTCAACATCAGACATCTTAGACGGTTCCGTGCAACAAATGTAAAGTCGCAAAGCATTCTTTTTGATAAAAACTATCTGGACGTCTTGATTTGAGAATAGGTTTTCGAGGTATTTTTGGCGACGCCGGCCCGGCGGCGTCGGCGTCGCGACGGTAGACCGTGGTTGGAAGTGATTGCCGACGGAAGTGGTGTTGTTGAGGTGTCGAACGATGCGTCGCCTCACATCAGCCCTATCGGTGTACGCACTATGCGTTGTCCTTGCGCACAACGGCGTGTCTCCTTGAGACCCACATAGATTCGAACGAGACCGTGTCCTTCCGGCGATGAAGAAAAACAATGAAAAAGCTCCACAGCCAAAAGCAAAGAAATGTGGAAAATGTTTTCGGTGATCTTGATCTATTCACGGCGGATGGTAACTAATGGCGATGTGACTAAAAACATTTACAAAAAGGACGCTACTTGGGGGTTGAAATTAAAAATAATCTGTTTATTTTAAAAACATATTTTACGTCAACCAATTGGGAGTTAATGATTCGAAGCATTCCGAAGATTTTTCAGCTAATCAGTGTAAGACATGGCCATCAATATACACAAGCAGTTTCTCTCAGACCCTTGAGAACGAAATTGAGATTTATGTCGCCGCAATTTGAAAGTTGTGGGAAGATTCCGCTTGGATTTGTTTGATACCAACGAACGCTTTCTTTTCGGCGACTCAGACTTACGAATCACCTCAATTGTGCAAAGAAGCGTTTGCGCAAGAACTTTTCAGGATTTTTTATGTATGAAGTAAACAAATTAAGCAAAGTACGCTCAAAGCAAACTTTGCTAAAATATATCTCCGTCACTAGTTTTAGTTAAGACCAAATTATGTCAATCTCTTTGAAGGGGATCGAAACAATACTGATCTGTGAAAAGTAACACAGGCGCAACTCGAACCAAATGGATTCGAAACCATCATTAAAACCTTTCTTAATCATTTCGAACAGAAAATTAAGTTATTGGTTAATTAACACATCTAAATATAAACAATTTCCCCCGAATCCATTCTCTAAGCCCCCCAGTTATCAAAACTTTTATAATAGGTCTCAGATACACCAAGAATAGAGTTACACGGAAAGTATCTCATCTTCTCATAATAAGAACAGAATGGATATGCCCCGCGGGGCTGCCACCCTTGACAATGCGCACGTGTTGTGAGACATCGTTTTTGGTGACACCTCCCCCACCCCTCTTCTTCGGGGGACCCAACACCCCCCGCGTCTCAAAGATACATGTCAGACGGGGGCACCCACCGGAGCACCCACACCGACGTCTCGCCAAATAAGGCGCCTGCGTCGACGCCTCTCAAGACATCATTTACGTTCATGAAGACAGACGTATTGCCAACCCCCATCCGTAGAACTCTTTGCCGAAGAATTTCCAATAAGATAAAGGGTGGCACTAATAGTCTTGTAACTATTTTGATCATATTTTTTCTTTGAGACGTTTCTTTTTTTTGTGTGAAATTCAGTGTAGGGTGCGTGGGGTACAGGGCTGAATGGAGAGCTTAAGGGCGTTAACACCAGTGATCAGAGATGACAGATATATGTTTGACAATATTTATGCAGGAAATATAACAGGGTGAAGCAGTAATTAATTATATATTTAATCTAAGTGTTTGTCGTTTTGTGCTTAATTGTATTATGCTATGTCAAGCATGCCCGTATGTTTTAACTATCAAAATATCTGTCGTATTTTCGTAATTGCCATTTCGTGGCGGTATTTAAATAAAGAATACGTTTGCAGGGCGAGTAATTTGATCCATGGAGGTCTAAAGATTGTTAAAATATTTTAATTTAGTGATAGTACGGTGTAAAATTTGCTAATTCAGGAAGATTTATTGGTACCAGACCTAAAAGAATGGGATGCAAATAGTAGCAATCAAAAATATTGAGTTTTCTCACGATTTTGAGCACTGCCGAAAATTTTAATACTTGATTGTGGTCCAATGGCTATAAGATTTTTTTTTATAAATGTGCGATAACTTACCTTGGTTGCAAGATTCAGTTTGTCTCAGCCGTCATCGCTGCTGTCACCAACAAATCCACCCAAAAAAATTCCCTCAAATTTTATAATTGCACCGATCGCAAATCAAGATAATAACCGTAAATTACTATCAAGTCGAGTTCGATTATTATAAAAAAGTGTATAAAAGTGTTTTATTAAGTAAATGTTCGTAAAAGTTTCATCGATGGGGCTGCTTCAGAGTTGTTGCTAGCTGCCCCACCGGTCGACAGCCTCACACTTGTTTTTGGCGGAACTTATGTGCTCCCGTCCCGAGCTCTGGTGTGTTACTGAGACGGATGCTGCGAGGGGTTCTTGCACCCCGCCACAGACAGGCGTGCTTTTTATAAAGCGTGAGTCTTCGTGCCAATTTGTGACGCACTGGGACCCGCCAATCCGCGATATACGCTTTGCGAATAGATGAGCGACGATTGCTGGTCGTTGCATAATGGAATGAGTTTGTGAAAATGATAATTTTGATTAAAGGGTGATATTGAAATGTGTGTGGGAATCAGGGAAGTGAAATTTCCATGTGTTAGCTGCAGGCATGGGTGTTATTTGGTTTAGGAACCACGTCTAAAACAACGAAAAAAATAAACAGAATTGAATATAAATTATTAGGCATATTTCATATCTATTTTCTCTTACTTTTCTAAGAAATTTTAGATTTCATTTTTATTTATTTTGGATTTAAATTGGGAAAGATTAGGTTTTAATGAGAAAAGCAAATTAATGTAATGATTTGTTGATATATTTTTGTTAGTTTATTGATTAAAGAGAGACAACTAATAGTCCAGGCATATTAAGGTTTGAGGTAGACATGAATAGTGTCAAGCTGAATTTTTCAGGATATGTTCCTTACACCTCCCCAAACTTAGGCCAGAAAGTTGATAAAAATCTAACCATGGCGTCATTGTTTTCCACCCCTATTTAGGGGCGGCGTTGCTGAAATACGCCATTATTGGCGAAGATAAGGGAGGTATCAAAAAAGTTTCAACGGCAATGTTGTAGCTTATTAAATTACAAATCGAATAGTATCAATCACATTGCAAATCTATTCAGGGATGACCAAGATATTGCAGTTGAAAGATGACGCATTTTTTTGAATTTGCTTTTTCTGGGCTATCTCTTGGGTTTTGACTATAATATTTTGAGTTCTATCGACGAGGAAAGCTTCTCCAGTGTAAATAATAAGTATAAGTACATAGTTTCGATGGATTAAATTTTAGTGGCGTATAATACATCCCAATAGAAACTCTAATAAAGGTGTATCGAACTAAACTATATGATAAACTATATAATTGTGTTACAAAATCTATGGTTTTTATTTTCACTTCTGTGAGAAAAATCTCATGCAAATTGAATAGGTAGTGCTTTTATGTAGTCTCTTAGTTTACAATGTTATGTGTAGATATATTTAAACAATTTTTTAGGGATGATGGGCATGTATCGCCTTTAAACGTAAAACTATTCATATTCACAGAGCTGGAGCTAATATAATTTGCAGGTTGCCAGCACATCTCTTTTACTTTCGATATTGGTCTAACTTTACCTTTCAGTTCATCTCTGGGTCATCTGGGTCCTCTTCGAGTAAAATGGCGTTGTTGCACGTTGCACCGTTGCACTGGCTGCACATATGGGAGCAGCGTAATCCAGCTCGCACACAGCTGCACTTTCCACTGCACGATGTCTTGCAATTGCAGCTCACTACATTTAATAACTGATCGGGAGCTGGCAGCTGCAGGGTTGGTACTGGATGAAGTTCGTCATTTTCCAGTTTCCATCCCCAGAGGGTGGCTGGAAGGTTATTCCCTCGCCACTGCTGCACTTGGTGGTAGACACGGAAGGAATGTTGTCGCGCTGCAGCTGTTGTTGGCGGAAGGGTGGCCAAGTCGAAGTTGGAACTCAAAGCTTGCTTAGCCACCGTTCTCTTGTAGGATATGAACCTCAGCGCATCGAGGGATGTGGAGGTGGTGTCACCATAGAGTGCTATCAGGAACTTCTCCCCTGCAGCAGCGATCGTTTCTGCGTCAGCATCAGGAGAGTTAAACACTTTTAAGGTTTGGCGCAGGCTTTCCTTCCGTGACAAGATCTTGAGCGCCTTTCTCTTGCCCTGAAGGAACAATGCGGAGGTGGTGTCGCATCCTGAGACGGCATGCAAGAACAGAATGTGCTCGCGGTCTACACCAAGTGCATCTTGCAGCAGTTGCGTGCTGTAGGCCTTCGGAGAGATTCTGGCGGTTCCAGGCTTGAAGAGGGTGACGTCTGCTGTTGGTTCCGCCAGAGCCACTGCCAACACGAGGAGGTCGGTGTCGGTTCCAACGATAGCTACACGGCGTCCAGCATTTGCTTCTTGGATGGCAGTGTTGACGATCAACATGTCAGCATCTGCAGCAGCCTGATACACCTCGATGGTCTCTGCGCGCAAGACGGATGTCAGCCTGTTGATGAAGCGCGTCTTGTTGAATGCGTTGGCCAAGAAGTCGGCTTGAGCGGTGGTGGCCAGCATGTCGTCGGTGAATGCAATGTCAGCCGTCGTCCTGAGGGCGCCACGACGCCTCTGTTCGGCCACCTTCATGCTGCTGGCATCGCGCAGGTAGCCATCGAACACGACTATCACTTGGTTGCCGAAATGTCGTCTCAGATATTTCACGTAGATGGTGAAAATCTCCATATAGGTCGCCGGCCGCGGCCACACAACACAGTGCAGGAGGTACCCCCCATCCACGACGAACACTTGCACTTCGAGAGGCACGCTGGCTGTGCAAGGCACCAACTGCTCTAACGCTGCAGCAAGCACTGCCTTGTTGGTTTTCCGCAGCGAGGCGTCGCTGAAAAGCGAAGGTGGAAATGGTGCCAGCTCGAACTGCAGGCACTCAGACAGTTGCGTATCTGTTCGCATCACGCAAATTATTCTATTGAATAACTGCATGGTGTTGACGTGGACCACTTCGTCGCGAATTCGAATTCCCTTAGATGCGGCTGCGAGGGAAAGAACCTTGTCGTTTCGTTTCAACTTTAAGTCAAGAAATGTAGTCCCAACCATTTTCTCCATCGCCGTGAGGCCGACTGCACGGGCAGCGTCGCAGTTCACCCTCTTGTTCGCCACGACGCCACTGGACAGCGATGTTAATTCCGTGCCTAAAAGATCGGAAAATGGTGAATGAGCGGCGAACCAAGAGGTAAACGTGGTGACATCTTCTCTGTCGCGCGCTTGCCGTGATGTCCTAAGCTCGACGTGTTGCTCGGACGAACCTGACAAGACTCCGCAGAAGTCCTCGACGGCTTCTGTGATGGGAATGCACGCTGGCATACACATGATCCACTGGGTGAGGGTGCTGTCGGTGAGTCCTCGACCTTGCGTAACTCCTCCCTGGGTCTTCATTTGCCGCATCAGCACTTGCTCGATGGTCATATCCGACCAGATCCCCGCCCAGAGCTTGTCAGTTCTTCTGATGGTAAAATACCCATCGTCGGTGAACTTCTGGAAGTCGTTGTGCGCCATCTTCGACTGCAGAGTTGTCATATGCTGAAAGTAGAGCTGTGCTGACTTCGCATAGGGCAGGTGAGCCGCAGCATGGAAATATGGTAGCATTTCCCGCACGCAGTGAAGGTGGAGGTGCCAGTCTCCAGAGCGCTCGGCTCGGACGTATAGCCGGATCAGCTGGACTTGCTGGTAGTACTGGATCCAGAGAGCCGCCGTGCGTGGATGCTGACCCTCCAGAACGCTGGTCAAAGCGCTGGTCACGCGACGGAGTGCCTCGGACTCAGCAGCCGCCGCTGGTGTCACAGCGTTGTCCATCAAATCGGTGTAGAGGGTCTTGAGCACTTCGCGAGTCTCAACGTCAACGTCTGATAGTGCCAGCTGGTTAAGCATCACGACGCCCAGCGCCTGTTGTGTCATGAAGTGCGCACGGAGGGCTCGAGCGTATGCGTGACCGGTTATCATGTGGCCCACCGAGCCCTTTGCGTAGATCGTGGCCCACAACTCTTCCAGGCCGCTGCCCGCCATAATGTAGCCGATGGAGCCCATGTACGACATCAGCAGATGGAAGCCACCGAGACGCACGATGATGGTCGATAAGTCTGGGTCATTGGACCCAGCAACCATCTCAGCGGCCTTTGCGTAGAGAGGCTGGTCGAATGTCACCATGCAGTGACGCTGTCGTTGTTTCCTGCATTGATCGGCAGCAAACTTGAGTGCGGTGTGAATACACGAGACATTGCCGGGGTCCAGGTTGATGAATGGGAGTGGCAACACACGGCTCACTTGGTGGTGTTTTGAGCCCTTCATGCTAACCTCCATGTAGCCGCTCCACCCTGGTCGCAAAGGGACATCAAGCCACGTGCCCGACAACCACAGACAATCTAGTGACAGCGCCATAGGGAGCCCAAGAGGCGCCGATGTGGGTAGAAGCGATAAGTCCTCCACCGTCACCCCTCGCAATCCTGGATTCAAGTTGTGTTTAAAAGGAATAATGGCTACTTTACCAAACTGTCCGATGACATCTGCGGATGGTACTTTCTTCAGACGAGGAATATTTCCACCTGTAGTAACAGCTGACGCAGGTGTAATGCAGCGTATGCCTCCCATCACGTGAAATGTCCCGTGGCCATCAATGGTGCGAACGTTGAAGTCCGCATTATCAAACACGATTTGGAGGAAAGCGTCAGGATCGACTGTGGTTTCCAAATTAAATAAAATCGATGATTCGTAGAGCTTCACACATGTATAGTTGACGCAAATTCCCAGACTTGAAAGGATATCAAGCAGGTAGCGAGAGGCAAAATGTCTGTGGAGATGCACACCAAGGGAATATTGTAGTGGTGACATGAATGAGCGCGGACGAGTGGCAGCAATAATCTGGTGCTCGATTGCAACGCACTTTCTCAAATTGTTCTTATTATGCTGCTTGCCCTTCAGAATAACTGCTTTGGTGAAGAGGCGCAAAGTTTCCGGTATTAAAGATTCGTTTGTGAGTGATGCGGGTAAAGGAAACTCATCGGTGTTGTAAACTGTTGATCTGATATCTTCGCGGATGATTGCTGCTGCTGTTTCAACAATTCTACGTCGTTCCAGCTGAATGTCATCTTCTTTGTCAGTGTACCATTTGTCGCTCAAAATTTTACCCGCGTTTTCGAGAAATGACACCGTACTTACTTTTCCAGGCGTGTTTGAAATTAAAATTTTGCCTCCAAAGCGCTGTGTTAGCAGTCTTGAAAAATGTTTAATTGAGTAATTTTCTGTGTTGTCCGGTAAAAAGTCACGAAGTTTCTCACTCAGCTCGATCAGTGAGAATTGGCATTCTTCGTTAGAAATCAAGAAATTGCACAGTTTGGCAAAAGCTTCGCTCTTTTCTGGATGTCTCTGTCCCCCCACTGGTAGGCTGCTTTTTTTGGGTTTGCAGAAATCCAAATAACACACACTATGGTAACGAGCCTCGGCAGATACCATGTCGATGGCACTGTCTAGTCGAGCCAACACTTCTCGCCCCCAATCGTCGCACCGAACCGCCTCGGTATCAGGTGTCCCTAGCACTTTCTGTCGCACGGTCACTTTCATTTCGATTGTACTGGCGTTACTTATGCGAGTTCTTTTGGAAATTTCTTTCTTCCTCTCAAGTTCTTCATCAGCTAATTTACCACAAAAAAGACAGTGCATCTTGAAATCAAATTGCGGTAGTGATGACCTGCGGTTTGCAATGTTAACACCAAAACTGGATGCAGTGGATTTTTCAGCACAATGTTTAGAAATATGATACGACGAAATGTAATTGTACCTACAGTTCACATGTAGTTCTATAGATTTTACGGCCTTAAATACTTTTATTAGTCCATCATTACGCAAAACACTTGCTTTGTGTAGTGTTTTCAGCCCTTTCACCCTCACAACGACAGAGGGCTTTAAATGGAGAGAGCAGTCGCAGATAGCACAACGTGGAACACTGGGATCACCACCACCTTCCATTGAATTTATTTTAGTACAAACGAGTTGTATATCGAGAATTGCATACACTAACAGACACTATCACACGTATTCGATTTAAATGAACGAAATAAAATCTTGTTAAAAAGCATTTGGACAACCAAAGGAACACTGGCATATATAACTATGTAAATGACAACCGATCTTTGGGCCAACTTTCCTGGAACTGATTCATGAACCATAATTTTACCCTTACGTAGTCAAAAATGTTTACCAGATGGCAAATGCTATGCAAGCAATATCGCTATGAATGAGCTCGTAGTGATCAATATTTCATCATTTTATCTTATGTTAGTTTAAGATTCTTCCGTCTGATAATGAGAAATTAATGATAATTGACAAATATTGTATACGCCACTAAAATTTAATCCATCGAAACTATGTACTTATACTTATTATTTACACTGAAGAAGCTTTCCTCGTCGATAGAACTCAAAATATTATAGTCAAAACCCAAGAGATAGCCCAGAAAAAGCAAATTCAAAAAAATGCGTCATCTTGCAACTGCAATATCTTGGTCATCCCTGAATAGATTTGCAGTGTGATTGATACTATTCGATTTGTAATTTAATAAGCTACAACATTGCCGTTGAAACTTTTTTGATACCTCCCTTATCTTCGCCAATAATGGCGTATTTCAGCAACGCCGCCCCTAAATAGGGGTGGAAAACAATGACGCCATGGTTAGATTTTTATCAACTTTCTGGCCTAAGTTTGGGGAGGTGTAAGGAACATATCCTGAAAAATTCAGCTTGACACTATTCATGTCTAGGTAAGGCTCTAAAAATCGCTATTACTCCTGGGCTATAAGGTGAAGCGCATTTTGGTAAATTAATTACTACATGTCAAGTCTAAAATCAAGTAAAAAACTAAAGGAACATTAAAAATATTAACATAATTACTTTAATTATGAAATCTATTACGACTAATGAAATAGTTAACTGGATTAATATCCTTATTTAGTTTATTATTGCATAAAAAATAGGTAATATTGAAGACAAAATGAAGAACTTTTCTCAGTTTCTGATTCTCAGATCAGAGAGCTTGTCAGCTGTTGATTGGTAAGGAACTCTTGCTTGATAGGTGTTAAGCTCTTCCTCCGTCACTGAAAATATATTAACTTTAATTAAAAACAGTTCAACAACTTAGTTTATAGATTTATTCTCAAAAAGTCTCGAATATGCTCTAAACTTTAAGATATTTGATATTTATGTAAATTTTAGATAGACAATTACCCATTGCAATGACTGACAGAAATGTATGCCCCTTTTAAGCTAGACTACCAAAACGCATACCGGTAACAAAAATTGCCTACCATCCAGTAGCACTCAGCATCATTGGAAGTCTGATCAAACTCGACTACTTACACAAATACTTGGCGAATATGTTCACATAACCGTCTTCGCTCTTGCTCTCGATTTCCTGTACGATGCGGCTGAGGTATTCACCGATGTTGGTGATTTCCTCCGACTTCATCCCAGACATGGTGAGCAAGTTCGAGCGCTTGTCCCAGTAGTTCAAGATACCGCCACTCTGGAAAGCGTCCCTCAACTTGCCGAGCATCTGGAAAGCAATTCATTTGTTAGTGATGCATACTGAGTGTTGATTATTGTGTTTAACGACGCACTATTTTGACAACGGGCCCAGTGGCACTTGTCTATTGGCATGTGGTCCATACTGTGTATATAAATTTTACCTAAGGAATCTTTGCGCTGACAGTGCAGTTGTTAGATGCACCCGTGTGTGCCCCGAAACGCCTACATACCTACATACCCTGAGGTCTGATTCTGGCTTAACACTCAGACACCTTGAACCTTTTTTAAATGCACTCTTTACCGCTGTAACATTTTGCGGTCCACACTTATGACTAATTCAGTTTTTGAATAACTTATGAAAGGGTTTGGCCAGGCTAATGAATTAGCTGTCGTTTTCTCAATTAAATGGTTGAATAGCTTTTTGAGATGAGCTAAGTCAGTATAATCTACTCACATCAACAAAGATGGTGGAAAAGGGTGTTTCAGTCCAGTAGCTGGCTGGCCTACGCTCAACCTCCCACATGAAGACTGTCTTGATGTAGTAGCTCTTGATGTTTGAGAGATTTTGAGCATCTCGTAGTTTCTGTAATAAAACAGGATTGTTTAAAATCTGTTCGTGCCTGACGAGTAATTCGTTTCGCTACCAATTTTAGATTTCGAACTGCTCAAAATCTGAAATGTGCTCAAAATTGAGCGTTCCAATCTGCTCCAAGAACGTACAAACGTGGAAGCTTTTTACTGTGTGTCTTATGAAAGTTCTGACCACACTTCTTTTTGTATCTAAGAAAATAAAAGTACTATCTCAACCTCTAGACACCTAGATATGTGGTACACTTATAACATTTGGAATATAAATTTCAAGCATTTACCTTAATCATTCGTAGTGCTGGTTTCAAATTTTGTTTACGGTGTAGAATTTCACATTCTTGATCGTAGAAACTTGTGCGCCAGAAATTATCGTTCTTTATCGCCTCCGCCACTATCTTGGAAGTGGGCTTCGCCACGATGTACCAGACCATGGGTTGGGAAGGCGAGGCTGGTCCGGGAATTGGATTTCTTCGGAAAGGAGTTTCCGGCCAGTGCTCGCAGGCATCGAATGCGATCACAGGGACCAAGTCGAAGTCGAGCTCAATACGGGGATCGCCAGGCTTGCTGAACTTGACTGGTACCGAAACGTGGATTGTTCGGGCTGGGCCAGACTCCTTTACTCGGTACTGTAATCAAATAATCAGATTAAAGGGGATTTTTATTAACATTTAAAGACTCTTGAAATCTAAAATAACACTTGTATTTTCTTATGATTAGTATTTGCTTTAGAATCTGTCTGAATTATGGATCTGTTGTTGTAACTGTGAGGAAGGGGGGTGGGCTATGAAAGTATATATACTAAACGATAGATAGCATTGCCAAAAGAGAAACAAGGGCCAGATGTACGGTTCCCAAAGGTAGAAAACTGTCTCAATTCAAAATGTATTTTAAAGTATGAAAGTGCAGTCAAGGGAAGTGAGAGCAATTTTGAGGGCAAAATTCCCCAGAGAAAATTGACTTCAAGATAAACTGTATTTATCATAACACTCCGCTCTCATCAATCGCGACATGAATCGCATTGATTAACTTGATTGATTGTGTATTCACTTTTAAAGGTAAATGTGTGTAAACTAATTTTAAAACTGCAACTGGATAATGAGTGACTTGCCAGATATTCGGTGGTACTATTTGATGGAGTCATTGTTGCGGCGGCTTTTCCGACAACAGAAGCCATCCACGCTCGAAATTTGCTTTGCAATATGAAACCATTCTTGTCAATCCAATCTTCCATTGGCCTGAAATTGAGTTAAAAGTTCAATACAAAATGTAACGTTATTATTTTTCATTTTTACATTTATTTGTTTAGTAGTACTTCCGAATGGAATATTTTCAGATCCTTGACTAACCGAAAAAACCGCACTCTAAAAGTATCAGCATTAAAAAAAATATTTTTTGCAAAAGTGCACTTCAATATTATAGAGCTGATTCTCAAGCACAATTATTATATTTCTATTTTTATCACCCCAAAACTGCAGAACCACCAACGGCCCTATACATACTTGTAATCTTCCTGATATCTCGGATGTTTCCTCAGCTGCCCCAGAGCTTCCATTTTGACCTTGATGAAGGTTGGCATGACTGATTTATTGGTCATTTCTACCTCACTGTAGTCTACTGGCAGCTTCATGACCAGCATGATGTCATACTCCTCCGGTTTGGTGATCTTTAGCCCATCGTAGTAACTTCCCGACCAACTTACTCGTTGGAAGATTGCATCGAACAGTTTGTCATTCTCCTTCATGAGTTTTAGCCATGTGTTCAAAGCCTGAGAAGAAAATAACTTTTGATATGATTTGTTGCTCAGTATTGGCATAGGACTGGTTAATTTATTGATTTGTGCTGTTTTATTTCGTACTGTTTTGATATTGGGCTAGGTGGTTCTTAACTCATTGCGTCGGGTATGATGAGGACGATGATGAACCTAACCTAGTCTAGAATGGAGGAAGGGTAGCCCGGTGTAACCTACTCCAGTCGAATAGCACCAAGGCGATCACTGGCTTAACGTCTCTTCCGAATGACGGTGCAACTCGTACAACAGGATTCCGCCGCAAATCCATGCTGTCGAGAGGTTGGTAAACATGGCGAGTGAAGTTGCTGTTCACTAACGGCTACAACATTTTTTTGCGTATGCATAAATAGCAGCATTTGCAAACCAAATTTGCAATCAGTCGAGGCAAAAAACTAACTCACGTGGCGTTCCTACATAATAATTTCATTATCAACAAAAATAAAATAAATTATTATTTTTATTTTTAAAATTGTTACTATTATATAGCAATGCGGCAACTCGATTGAAAATATAAAGATATTCTGATAAGACAATAAAGGAATTCAGGCAGCAGCTAAGCAACATATGTTTAATTATTAACAACTGTAAAAATAAAAATAGTCGGAAACGGAAACGGAATATACCACACCACGCTGTGTGTGGTTGGACATTTCAGCTGGTTGCTCTGAAAGCGAAACACTACTACACTATCATAACCTATCATCTTCTTATCATTATAATCTTTTAAATAGATATGTCACTATGACCTTTTAATTAGTCTTAATCGTTTCAAATCATCAGTGAGAATCCCTTGAAGTAAGGAAAACTTGGTAACTTAAAAAGTGTCAAAATATTTACTTACGAAAGTGAAGTGCTCCATGTATTCGTGTTTCTCTCCATCATGAAGCGTGATAAATTCTTTGTTTATCTCGGTCAAAAAAGTATCTGCTGCAAGTTCCAGCATTTCGGAGATCGATCTCTAAGGAAAATCACAAGATGAATACACAGAGAAAGAGATCTCAAGAGATAGCAGCCACAGACTGACCGGTTCTCAATCCATCCCTCGCCTTATAAATGAAAGTAAGATGACATTTTCAAAGAAAGGGAAGCCCAGTGTTCTACCATACTGTCTCATAACAAAACAAAGAGTTGAACAACATTAACACTGAACTCTAATCTCATTAATGTTGCCATTTGCGATAAGATATTAATAATATGTACAGAATTGAGATAAATTGCTAAAATATTTCGGCTTTTGGACCGATCATTGAGAGTTTATCTTATTGTAGTCCTTTCAGTTTTTTAGTTTTCTATCAGGTGATTTTTGGCTCTAACAAAGCTTACGTTTCCTCACATGACCACCATGACGACCGTGACGACCAAGTTGTGAACACGTGACAGATAGATAATGCGATGATGAATATTGATTTGAAGCAGCTAGCACAGCACTTTGCACCCAGTTCTGAACAAGTTCAGATGTCTACCATGCCTGGCAAGACGGAACCACCAAGTATCCAACTAAGATCTTTAGATGGACTGAATAACAACGTGGGATTTCCTTTTTATACATTTATTTTTTCACACTTTATTACAACTCGGAAGTACATTTCGAGAAATTCAGCTATTACAAGTTTTTAAATTAACGCATTAGGTTTTTCAGTCAAATCTGTAATATTATGAAAATCGTATTACTAAATTGTAATCAATTACTGAAAACAGAAGGCGATTTTTTGTGCAAGAACAAGTCTTGCGCTTTTGGTATCCCAAAGTTCGCATTCTCAGATTTGAACGATTTCAGGATAAACACTTTGGAAACACTTGGCACTAGATCATTGTGGTACAACGCCCCACTACCGCCCTCGTAAGACTCGTCTTCTTGGTTTCTCGAAATTCTGAAGCCGGGATTCGAGTCGAGCACGATCGGAGGCGACAAAGTGTGAGGTGTATGCTGAGAGACAAAAGCGTTCTTCCTTCTTTCTTCCTCCTTTTTTGCTATAGAGTCAACTTGTCCAGTGACCCAACTTTCTGTATTTCCGCGTGAATTTGGCATGACTGCGATATCAACTATCACATCCAGCCGTTTCCTGGTGCTGGTATCCCTGTCTGTAGCAGGCTCGGAGATTGCTGTGGTATCAGTTTTTGATATGGAACCTACGATATGTGAGTGGTTTGAGACAGCCGATCCTTGCACACTTTTTTCTATGTGCTGAAGTTTTAATACATTTTTCATTCGGTTGGTTTGATTGACATTATTAACCCCAGAAATGTCAACTAACTTTTGTGATAATGTGTTATTAATATTACCCGCTGACTTCACGATGTCATTCTGGGTGTGAAATTGGGCAGTCATAGAAATGTTACCCAATTGGGCTGTGGTGCTGATTTGGTGACTCTTGTTGGGTCTATTAAAAGTGGTTACTGTGTTAGCTGCTCTTGGATGCTCATTCAAATCCTCCATCAAATCATCAAGTTGTTTCGATGCATTATTCGATTTTGAAATTACATCGCTAAGTTTTTCCGTGGAAACTTGATTAGTATTCGATTTTGAAATTTCATCGCTAAGTTTTTCCGTGGAAACTTGATTAAAATTTTTAAGCAACATTTGCAAATTCTCCTCCAATAATTGTCGTCTATTTTGTAAAAACTCTATTGGGTCAGCGGTCGTTATTTCCGGTACCGACAGAGGAGCCCTCTCAACGTGTCTGCGAGGAGCTACAGAATCGTTGATGTCTTGTGGTTCTTGAACCTCCTCTCTCAGACGTCGCCATGGTCTAGGGGATTCCTCTCTGTCTGCTGACACTCTCTGCCAAGGCCGGGGATTCCCTGCGCCATTTAAGTCTCCCAAAGACGGTCGCCACACATTATCTTTGACTCCTGGCCCTCTTTGCCAAGACTGGGGATTCCCTACACCATTTAACAGTCCCAGATTCTGCCGCATAGCAATTCTCCCTGGCTCGAGGGGCGTAAACAAGGGGTGTACAGAAGGTACTTGCCGAGGATAGTAAACTGAACGAAAGTTCCCAACAGGCAAGTTTTTTTGGTTTCTCAGCCTCTCGATATTCCTTTTCGTCGCTTCGATTTTTTCTCGCAGTTGGTATAGCTCCTCGGCGGTACAGCGCTTTTGTCTGATAGTGGACTTTTCACTAGGAGAGGTTCCTAGTCTTGCGTGCTGTCCGTGGCACGGAGCGTCTGTGGAGAAATTTGACCATATAAGAATTTAGAAGTAGATTAGGGGGAAATGAATGTTTCGTTCGAACAGGGGGAAAATTATTGAGGCAAGTTGCAGATTAAATTTGATTGACCGCCCTCAGAAAAAAGTACATCACCTTGAATGTAAAAAGAACTGCTTGATTTTTTTCCTAAAATGAGTATTAAATGGTCAGTTAATTAAAACAACAGTTAATTTAAATTAATTATATTTCACTTACGAATTTCAGTTACACAAGTTGAATTATTTTAACCTGGAGGTAGATAGGAAAAATTATGATATAATTTAAACATATTTCAACTCCCTTGTTTCTATCTGGGGTGTAATAATCAGATAATCTTAGCGGAACTTAAAACTAGATTATTTTTAACTAGATTAACTAGATTATCTTAACGAAGACACTCGAGGAAGAATCTTTTATTGCCATAGGTATAAAAGCGATATAAGGTATATCTCCAGATATACAAATAGATAGACGGATAGCGGGGAAATGTTAGTGGGTCAGTGCAACTAGTATTGACTTAAAACATAGATTTAAATTTTAATTACCTGTAACGCCCAACTATATAATGAGTTATAAACTACGGAAAGAAAGCGATAACCTTAAGGAAGACAAAAAAAACGGGAATACCCAGAGTCCGCGTATTTTTCAATTGTGTATAATTGAGGGGAACTCAACTTCAACTTTACCTTGCAGTGAACGTTGCTGGTTAGTTGAACAGTTGTAGACTGCCTTTTCATAAGAAGCTTCGTCCTTGCAGCTGGCGCAAAGCTGTGCACGTCGGGTGAGACGTATTTGTAGTGGCGTACTTTGAGACAAGGCTGGAAGGGAGACGTCGAACTATGTACTCTTTAATCTGCACTCTATCCGTGGGGATCACTTGACTGTGAAGCTTTCAGTAGCATTGCTCTCTCTTCAACGGAGACGTCCTTGCTTGAGCATTTTTTTGTTGAGGTGAAGCCCAAGGGAGAGAGCAAGCGGGACAGAGAGTATAAAATAACAAGAATTGAAAAATAATATGGAAATTACCTCATACCAGTCTATCTGTGCTTATACAGAACATTTCCGAGTTAAATATTTTTAGACTTCACTAATGGGCACAGAAAACCTTTTTTTCTAGTAGCAATGGACGTTCGAGAACCACGATAAACGAGAGATTCATTAGCGGCCTATTGTTTATACGTGACTGACATTTAGAAAACATCAATCCAGTGTACATAAGTGACACTCTTTCACCAGATAATCGTCACATTCTTACGATTTCAAGGGAACATTGTAGATTGTCATTTTCTCTAGTATTTTCCGTAGCTATGTTTCCGGAACAAAGAAACATGATATACATTTTCACCCACTTTTTTCGACAGCGACACTGGATTATCGTCAATTACGTTTCCCCTGTTAAAAGCGTTAGTAAAAATCTGAGAAAATTTTGACTCACCCATAATTAAGGAAAGACATGTTGAAAGCAAGATCAGCCGGGCCATGTGCGTCATTGTGTGTCTTAGTTAAATCTGGTATACGTTGTCTGTTTGCACCTTCCTAAGCGACGTACTTATTCAAACTGCGATATCACAATGCAGTTGGTTGTCAGAATAGGAATGTGCTTACCTCGCAGAATCAAACAAATCAAAAGCAATTGCACAGTTACCAATACCATGAATTACGCACATATAATTCACGTTTGAAAGTGACAGGGAACTCCACACAAATGTTCGCACAATCCTAATTCGGTAAAGTTTATTTCTACAGACATTTTATTTCTTATTTTGAGAAATATCGTGTCCTTTTTTGTAAACCATGCGAGCATGTCTTTATTTCCCCATGTATGACGCGGGTTTTGTCGTGGGTTCTAGTATAGTTCTAGTGGAGTCCTAGTTATGAGGTGGTTCCATATCAAGTGCCCACACAAAACCTTCACTATCTCAGAATTCTTAGAAATTTTCAGGAGGTTTAGAACACTGGAAATAAAAACCCCTGTTAAATGTTTTTGCCTTATGCCTAGCGGTTTGCCCGTGGCAGGAGATGGAAAAACCAAATATTTTACTTTTTGCCCCGCACGGCGATTCACTATATTCACTCTAGCGTTTGAACAAATACACTTAAAAGGATGGGACTAGTTCTAAAATGATAGTCGTGCTTTAATAAACAAGAAAAAAAAAATAATTGCTTACTTATCAAGTAAAGGGGTGGAAAAAACCCACCTTTAAATGTCAGCCCTTAATAACTCCAAAAACTTTTTTTTTCTTAACTTTTTTTTAAATCATCTGCTTCTCATCTCTTCTTAAGAAAAATTATTAACAGCCATATGATCAGAAGTTATGATGTTTTTATTATATAGATGTGTGTGCATTTAGTTGTGTTTCTGCACGGCTGTTAGCATGGTCCATACAAATCACCCGTAAATTGATAGATTATATAATTTTTCATTTTAAAAATTGTTTGTTCTTCAAAGATTTTTTTACTTACTCATTATTTCGAGTCACTCAGACCTATCACTCTTGAAAATCCAAATTTTGAAAATCCTATTTTCTTATAAGAAAATATTTCCTTGAAATGGCTATGAAGCTATTGACTCACCCAGGTTCTTTAATTTTATGCTATAAACGTGAAATTTGATCTTTGAGATATTTGCTTTCAGCAGCTAATAAAAAAAAATCTGAAGTTTGATGGGTTTCTTAGGAAATAGCATACAATCAACAGCAATTATCCGATCCCTTCAGTTACTGTCACAAATTAGTGCGAATTAGTTTCTCTAGGTACAGGAAACATAAAGTGTCCCCGAGGCAAAGGTGAAAAAGGAATTCCTTTTGTTCCACCAAGAAGGTATTCGACGCGAACCAGTGTTGCTTACCCAACTGACTCTCGAAGCAACAGGGGAAGGAAAGTCAGACAGATACACGTGGTTTATAAAACGATAATTTTGACGTTAAAACGGCTGTTTATATAAAAAATCGAACGCCAATCAAACACCCTTTTTGCTATCCAACCTTTTTGCTATTGCCAATACCACTCGAGCCGCAGGGCGGTCGTGCCCCTATGAAGAGAACGCCAAGCCCTGCACAATAAAAGGCAATTATTTATAAAAATTTGGTTTTCATTTATTTGGGTGGTACAACACACTTAACTAAAACGTTCGGGCTAACAAACCACCCTACTCGAGTCGCTCCCGACACATAACTGACTTACGTAAAGTTGGGTTCGACCGGTAGGAAAACTAAAACGTCATTAAGTGTAAAATTCTGTTTGCGGAATCGAAATCACGAGGGGGAATATTGGGGAAGTAGGTACCTGCAAAGTTCAACTCTTGTAGGATCCCAGTTTCATAGAATTACGCCGCAATTTTTTCGCTGGAAAGGTTGGATGGTCACTCACCTTTCCTCTCTAGAATGCAATACAAATTTAGCGTTTTGCGTTTAAATGGCACTATTTTGATCAATTAGATGAGAGAATATGTTTAACTTGCCCTTTGAATGATAAAATAACAAAGCCTTTATAGAGTGTTTATTTTTAATGTTTGAAGATTTCCAGGGGGTGCAAGCGAACCCCCCTTGCACCCCCCTACGGACGCCCATGGCCGCAAGTGTTATCGTGTGCCACCTTACCACTTGTTGCCGGCTCGTTTGCTCAGCAGACAGTTGAACAGTAAGGCTCTGACTATGTAGAGCTATACTATCATATGAATCTACTTTATGAATATATCCTATGACTCTTCAATATAAGAGCCGATTTTTCAGTGTTCCGTTACAGACCTAACAGTCATTTAAATTGTCTTTTTTTTTTTTTTTTTGCTTGGCAACGGCCAATAAGAAAATGTTTTTTCTTTGTTAACTCTAAGAGACATGGTGGTAACACAGGTGGTAAGACACCATTACTACCATTTCTGGATTTTTTACTGCCAATTCTAAGGGCGGTAAAACTTGCGCATACCTCAAATCGCTTGCGCTTAGATTTGTGAATTAGCGGTAAAAGAAGCTACATATTATTACACCACAATAATCAGTTCGCTTGCTCGCTGCCTTTGAGGACATACCGATGCATGTGCGCTTTAATTTTTGAATACAAATGAATTTTTAGCTAAGCTGATATATCTACATACCATTTCTGAGCTTTCAAACAGTATTTTCATAATTATTACGAGTTCTAGTCATAAAAAGGGTGGTAATTTTCCCTTACACCACCATGCACTATGAGTACTGCATGGTCTAGTACGAGGGTTGAAAGCTGTTTTAAAAAGTAAAGCATTATGAGAATTATTTTGATCTTTGTGACTGAGATGTCTCACCCATTGGGTCTGTCAGTGACCAGGTGCTAATGCCACACTTAATAAAACCAAATGAACAGAAATTCATTTTGATGACGGTTCATTTTTGGATGGCAGTGAATTTAAAGGTGACTTTTGATGATGAAACAATGTAATGTTGCTATAAATACAAGAGAAATGGGTGGCAGACCTCAGTGAATTAAGAACTTCGGGGTAAACTAGTGTAATTGAGCACTTTAATCGCGCAATGATAACGACGTAGCATCCAGAAGACGACCCGTCGTTATTTTATTTTGTTTATTTATGTCTATAGGAGTTTTATATTATGTTCATATTGATTTTAAATTATTGTATCTAATATTTTTCCGTCAGTAATGATTTTTGAAGCATATCTCATCTTTTCGCAGTGAATAAGGTTAACACGCTTGCTACATGGTAGTATTGTATTACCACCCCATAGGGATGGGATAGTTGGTGATAAAAATTGCCTACACGTATTATAGTGTTTGCCATTCAATAAGCATTACACCCATCAACTAAAAAAGATAAAAATAAACATGAGTTAAAAGTTTGGAAACGGTTTGTTTGTCAACCTTTGACAAAACAGTGAATCTCATTTCTTTCCTTTATGACATTTACTTGGGAGTGCATATACAATTTTGGGCAATATTTATTCCAACGGGCAGTTTTAATATGTCCAACTTAATTTATGAGAAGACTCATCCCCATGGTTACACCTAATCAGGTACTTCTGTTTTCATCTTAACCTACTTATTTAAATGGCATTTAGCATTGTGAAAACGGTGAGAATAAACGATAAGCAAGGCGAGTGAAGTTGCTATACACTAACTTTCATTCCTCCAACCTCTCTCCCGAACATAACTGATCATGTGTATGATGGTCACCTATCCAATGCCTGACCCAGCGCAGTGTTGCTTAACGTCGGTGATCTCACGAGAACCGATGTTTCCAGCACGCCGAACCGTTCGGTGTGACGATTTAAGGAGGGCTCGTAAGCAATTGGACCCGCTGTATGACTTGATTTGGTCAAGAACACTCACATCTAACAAATACTAACATAGTTAAAATGAATCTAATTAAACATCCGCAATTAAAGTACGAGAATTTGCAGTTCTTTAGCATCTGCATGCCTGGAAAACATTTGGTCTGTGATAGCAGCCGTGGACGCCATTGCTGTTATCACCTCGATCCACTTCGAAAACCAGTCAGCCAATAGGAGCCGAGCTTTAGTCGATCGAAGGTACGAGGCAGGCTCGATCGAGCACGTGTTGTGACGTCACTTGAACAGCGATGCAGTAGGTTTCAGGTAATACTCTTCAGTCGGCTACTCGCCTGGTACGAAGAGACAAATTTTCGCCTCGTTTTAGACGATTATTTCAGTTGAAACTTGTCATGGTTGGATAAACCGTACGTATAGGCAGTCCCGTGGCACTCACGCGTACCACGAGTTGCTTCAAAGTTTTCACATGCAAACTAAATTTCCTGACAACGTCATTCGTTCCCAGCTACTTGACACAATTTTAAGAAATATAGCTTTTGAATTTTAGGCGTAGGCAACGCCTCAAAATAGGACCGATCGGAAGATAAAAATATGTGATATTCTGACTTTTGTTGCAAAACTTGTTGCAAACCTTTATAAGATACAATATTTTCTGCGTTGTAGTGTGATCATACATATCTTACAGATTGATTGATTGATTATTGACGTTTAACGACGCACTTTTTTGACAACGGACAATGTGCAGTGTTGTGACTTATCTAGATAAAATTATCTAGATAATTATCTAAGTAATTTATTTCATCTATTATCTTTATCTAGATAATAAATTAGTTATCTGAACGCTATGTTTAGATAATAGATAATAGATGAATAGTTTTTTTAATTGTAAGTGTTAACACCTCTGAACTATGATTGTCCAGACATTACTTAAGTCATCATAGCTCAGATTTAAATCAAAGTTCAAAAAATCTCTATATATATATATATATAATAATAATGTTCGTATTATGCGAGACAACAAGACAAAATCCGCCGCTTCAGAACGGCTACTATTTCTGACTACTTCTGTCAAGTAACGTCCAATCTTGAGAGTAAAGTCACTAATGCATAATGATTTGTAAGTCTGGACCCTCTATGTAAGAACATCTACCTATTGGAAGGCAGGATGCGGTCCTACAGCATTGATACTCAACGTAAATATAATATCCAATATTCTAAAATCCATTTCAAATAACAAAAAAAATCATCTATTATCTAAAGCAAATTATCTGGATAATTTTTTTTATCTATTATCTTTTAGCTAGATGATTTTTTTTGAGAATCGTCTATTATCTTATCTAGATAAAAATATTCCCAGTTATCTTTATCTTTATCTAGATATAAAAAAATTATCTAGTCACAACACTGACAATGTGGCACTGGTCTAATAGTGCCGGTAAATGAGTGAGTGATGATGAGGATGATGATTTACCTTCCTAATTAAGAACGGAGGAGGGGAAACCCGGTGCACGTGGCCTACTCCTGTCGACGAGCACCAATGGCAACACTGGCTTAACGTCCCCTCCACAATTGAACAATTGAACAATTGACAGCAATTGAAAAATTGATGGACGGTACAACTCGAACCACAGGATTCCTCCACAAATCCATGCTGTCGAGAGGTTGATAAGCAAGGCAAGTTAAGTTGCTGAACTAACTTTCAACCCTCTAACCTCTCTCCCAAACAGAACTGGTCATGTGTATGGTCACCCATATTTCAGAAGTCTAATCTAAAAGCTGACAATCATGTGAAATGATTTAAAGCATAGATTTAAATTGCAAGTGGGGTTGGATTGTTTCGCTCGCTACGCTCATCGAACACATACCATTTCAATGTTTTAATGTCGAAGTCGATACGGGAAAAATAACATCAATAACCACAATTTAAAGGCCAGATTAAGTTTCAGGAGACATTTTGCATTACATGCATGCTCCCTTATGATGTCAGCGATCAGAGGCGCCGGAGTAGCGATCATATTTCAGAGATTAGCCAGATCAGTCTGCTAGAGCTTCTCTTGCAGTCCTGAAACATCAAACACGGAGAGAGATTTTTCTGCTTTTTTGACTGCCGAGTTAAATTTTAACCAGTGTTTCGTGGCGACCAGCACTGTAGCGAAATGAGTAATTCGGCTCTGGATGTGAGCGGAGTTTCGTGTCTGCAAGATAGCCGTCAAAATCAAGGTGTGAGCCTACCGATTCTTTTGAAAAAAAGAACATGGACCAATACTTTGTTTGCTGCCAGCAAAAATTAAAAATTGATTTCGTTGCGTGGAGCGAAACAAGCACCCTGTTACGGAGTGTCCTGCACAGAGGTGACGGCGAATGTTATTTCCAGGGGGTTGCAAGCGCACCCCCTTGCACCCCCCTCCGGACGCCCATGAGCAAATCCTTTTCTCTCGGCGCTGATACTGGAATTTTCTTATCGCTTGATGGCGTGCAGATGTCTGACTATACTGCGATGATAAAAAAAAAGAGACAACGCCGGGATTCGAACACGGGTCAAGCTTCTCATCATTCGGAAACCTTCACCGCTCGACCACGAGGACAGATGAATAAGTAGTTATATTTAATGTAAATATAAATCACTAAACTTTGAAGAAGAGAAGCATGTTGGCAATGAGGAGGGATATTGGTTACTTCGGCCGAGAATAATATCGTTAGAAGTTTAGTTGCTTTATTGCTTAAAATCCAGTCGGTCTGGGCTGACCTGGCCAGTCCGGCACTGGCTACGCCACAAGGTAGACATGCCGGTGCAATCCGGACAGCCGGGCGCTGCATGTGACGATTCGAGGTGGGCTCATACGCTATTTTACTCTTAATATCACTTGATTTAGTCAAGATCGCTCACATCTAACACATACTATCATAGCTGAGATCATAGTTAAAATGAATCTAATTATAAATCCGGAATTCAAGTACGAGAATTTGCAGTTGTTTAGCATCTTCATGCCTGGAAAACATTTAGTCAGTGATAGGACGCCATTGCTGTTATCACCTAGATCCACTTCGAAAACCGGTCAGCCAATGGGAGCCGCGCTTCAGTCGATCGAATGCTCGAGGCGGAGGTCGATCGAGCACGTGTTGTGACGTCACTTGCACAGCGATGCAGTAGGTTTCAGGCGATACTCTTCAGTCGGCTACTCGCCTGGTACGAAGAGACAAATTTTCGCCTCGTTTTAGACGATTATTTCAGTTGAAACTTGTCATGGTTGGATTAACCGTACGTATAGGCAGTCCCGTGGCACTCACGGGCACCACGAGTTGCTTCAAAGTTTTCACAGGCAAACTAAATTTTCTGAAGACGTGATACTTTCCCAGATTAATATTAAGTTCATTTTTTATACATTTATAAACTGCCTTATTTATTTTCCTAAAATAAACTAAAATAAACTGCAATGTTAATAAATTCAAGAGACCACGTGCCCACGAGCGAAGGCTCGAAGACCCCCAACCTTAATAATAATAATAATAATAATAATAATAATAATAATAATAATAATAATAATAATAATAATAATAATAATAATAATAATAATATTTTTTTTTTTTTTTTTATTTCTCTTTATTTAATTAAGATACAAATATAATTAAATGGTGCCCCACAAAACTTACAAAAGCTTGTCCGCAGGGCACCTGAACAAACAAAATAAGAATACATTTTTATTATAATTGTGAAGCAAGTGTGTTTTAACATTATAAAGACATTGCCGACATAATACAATCTAATATTACATTCTATTTTTACCTTAATTAAGCTATTTTAAATGTTGTTTAGAGTCCAAATTTTGAGTCCTTCTTTTAATGTAGCATATGAAGTGATTGTTTTCAATTTTAAAGGTAAACTGTTAAAATAAAATGGTGTAAGATAGCGTCTCTGCTGATTTCCATACAAATTTATAACATCAGTTGGCATTATTAATCTATCGCTATTTCTAGTCTCGTGTTTAGCCATATATTTTATTTTATGTTCATTTTCAAAATAGTTGGCGAGTATATATAAGTTGAAGTGTAATTGCTGAATATTCATAAATAACGGTTCATTGTTGTCATTGATATTAACATTATGCATAGGTTTTATTAAATTTGAACATTGATATAAAATTTTGTTGATTTTATTTAAATATGTTAGAGAAGTACGACCCCAAGTAAGAATAATAATAATAATAATAATAATAATAATAATAATAATAATAATAATAATAATAATAATAATAATAATAATAATAATAATAATAATAATAATAATAAAGTCTTTTTATTTAGCTCTTGAGCTAGCCATTACATATTTTCATACCTTACACATTAATTCATCACAATGAATTTAATTCTAAACATTTAATTCTAAAACACTATCGCAACATTTTACATTCTTTAGTAGATTATTAAATTCCCTAATTTCTTTATAAAATAGTGACTTTTTCATTTTGTCTTTATTAGAGAGATGTAAATAGTAATTTAATTTGGCATTTCTAGTTTTGTGTTCATGAATATTACTAATTTTAACTAATTTATCACTTAAGTATTCAGGCAGTAAGCCCTTCGTTAGTTTAAAAATAAAAATCGTTCCATTCTACCATTTTAGCACCCTATCATAGTGTTTGTCAATCTGTCTTGCTTTAATATTGAAAGGAAGGTGATAAAACATCTTCACTCCATTTAAGATTGGTCCTTTTGTAAAAAAAATGAGATGTCAACTCGTACCATTTGGTATTACGTCTCCAGGTGCGATTGTAAGTGCTACTTTATTGATTTACGTCGACGATTTTAGTCGAAAGTCAATTGTTAGACTTAAGAATATGGCTTCATCCCTTACCCTTGAGGTAAATAAGTGGGGACTTCTTGTATGTATCAATCAGTTTACTGTTCTGATGGGGTTTTTAATTAATCAGCACAGATTTTTCGGCGTTAAGCTTTAAGTAATTGTGATTTAAATGACAAAATTGTCATTTAATTTTGATTAAAATGTAAGTGTCATTGGAGATTTAACTCCATACTTCCATTTGTTTGACCTCTGTTTAAGGCTATGGGAGAGAATAAAATACAAAGTTGAAATTATACTAGCTTGCTATCTGACCCTTTTCTGATTGTTGTTTAAAAGTTACTACTTTACTTTCTTTTTCGGTACATACCAAAGCACGTTCTTCGTTGATATATTATAGAACAATAAAGAAGGTTCGTTAAAGTTTGATATTGTAAACTGTTGTTCGCTTTATATTTTCTACCAATCTATTTCACCCCTAGTGGGCGTATTTTCCATCTTTGTACATTAGTACTTCATCTCATTTCTTAGGGTTTGAATGAACTGCAATCATTATAATATTTTTTTGTTTAATTTAGATAACAAACGTATTAAATTCTCTAGTTAATTGCGTAAGAATTTGTGTTTTCACATAACGTCAAGTACTGTCAATTATCGTGCTGTCTTGCAAATTAGACGATTTCAATAAGGCGTTATTTTCAGTAATTCCAAAGGCAATTATTATTGTGTTGTAATATCGTGTTAATATCGTGTATCGTGTTTCTACGATTTCGTAGAGTCCTATAGCCTTGTTGTAAATCGTCTATTCAATTTTAATTATCGTCAACGTGTTGACTCTTGTCGACAAATTTTCGTTTGTGACAAATAAATGTAAATTTCTTGTTAGTTACTATCCAGCTCGCGGATAATTCGTTCCGTCGACTCTGCGTTATATTTTCATTTAATTTTGGCGTGTGCCGTGCTGCCTGAGTTTTTTTCGGGGCGCAAAATTTGGGTTTTGCTTCGGGCGCCCAAACTCTACACTCTGCCTGCGTACACGACATAATCGTACCTCAAGTATATCAGTCAAAGGTGTATAATTTTGGTATAATTAATTTAAAATTGGCCATGGATCGATCATTGTATCTAAACAATCTCCATTCCCTAATGTCAGACTTGGACACTGCTACCAGTTTATGCGTATACAACCCTTTAGTATACCTACACACCAGCTTGCCTATACATTCCTTTCCTGAGTGGCGGACCCCCCTCCCGGCCCCCAAGGCATCGGCTTTGCGGGGCCTCAAAAGTCTCATTGCCGCCGGGGCCTTTTGGAGCCAGTCCGACACTGGAACTGTAGTAAGCGCTGTGCTTAGGGTGGCGGAGGTATAGCGTTCGGTCCTTGGCATAGCTGCTTTTTTGTTTCTTACCATCGAACTAGATAACACTTGACCAAATATAAAAAAAAAATCTAAGTCCGGAGTGTAATACCAATTTCTGCCATCAGGTGGCTCCAATTTTGTACCTAACTCTCGTTTCCATTCCTCTATACTTGATGCTAGACGTAGGAGCTGCACACAGGGTATAGTTGAGACTGGGGGTCGTGGGAACACAGACGCGCCTGCCAGTTTGGCGGTCCGTTCCCACTACTTCAAACCCCACCTATTCTACGTGCGCAGCTCCTAAGTCTAGCATCAAGTGTATAGGAACGGTAGGTACTTAGTGTTAGCGTCAACCAGCGCCACCTGTTGGCAGAATCTAGTACTACACTCTAGACTTGCAAAAACTTTCATTGTTTGTGAGCTGGTTCTCTCGTTCGATAGTTTGATACCTCAGAGACTTGCAATAGTTCCCGATTCTGCCAACGGGTGGCGCTGAATTACGCTAACACTCAGCACTGTTCCTATACTCTTGATGCGAGACGTAGAAGCTGCACGCAAAACTTGCGACTGTCGCGGAGCGCCAGGAGCGCCCGGCCATATCGGTACTGTCGTAACCCGTCGTAACCCTTAATAATTTTAAGAGGTAAGTTCTCGGACTGCCCGTTCTAAAATGAACTAAATAGAGGGTGCGGTCGATGTCATGTAGCGATACAGTAACCCGGGTTTTCAAATATGAAATTCAAGTAGGTTCGTCTTCCTCCATGATGTAACGCCGGCTGCGTGGCGCTATGGTATTGTCGCTGCTTCGGTAACGTCAAATCTACAAGCTAACTGGATCGAGATCGTAGTTACAATTTCTACCAACAGGTGGCGCAAAGGCAGTTTTTGTACTTAACACTAGTTCCCGTTCCTCTATACTTGATGCTAGACGTAGGAGCTGCACACGGGGTATAGGTGGGGTTTGGGGTCGTGGGAACGTCCCGCAAAATTGGCGGGCGCGACTGGCGCGAAGCGACAGGAGCGCCCGCCAATTTTGCTAGTGTCTAAAACATACGCCCAAAAAAAAGTGCAAAAATTGACTCCGCAAACAGGTATTGAAATTTCAAGTTACACTGATGATCATGAATACAAAGTTTCCTATTCCGACAGTACTTTTTAAAAGAACCTGCACGGGATTCGATCTCGGGACCCCTGGCACGTGATTTGCGTTCGCTAACCACACGACCAACCGAGGATGTACACGTCACATGTTTCTTTTATATATATGAGACACTTTGAGACATTTTTGCTGACTAAACAATTTGCCAAAAAAAAAAATGTTTGTAACCACGTCGTGGATTGAACGTGATTCGAACCTAATAGTTCCCAAATCCATTCAAAATAGTGGTCGATAAACGCGATGCCTTAAACCGCACGACCAAGTGTGCATATTTATCCACGTTTATTTTGAGATATTTAAGTCTCCTGACTCCCTATACCACTGGCGTTTGTTGGATATCGTAGTCTAACAGTAAAGATTCCTCTACCGAGAACATTCTATCCAGGTAGCAGATACCTTTAACAAGGTACCTTCTACGAATCAAGTTCGTGCTACGATGCCGTTGAACATTTTTGCCATTTCTTTTTGGCCTGTGTTCAGGCAGCTGCAGAATTGGCGGGCGCTCCTGGCGCATCGCGCCAGTCGCGCCCGCGAATTTTGCGGGCTGTTCCCACGACCCCAAACCCCACCTATCCCCGTGTGCAGCTCCTACGTCTCGCATCAACTATATAGGAACGATAAGTGTCGAGTGTTAGCGTCAACCAGCGCCACCTGTTGGCAGAATTGGGAACTAGCAATTTTATTGTTATTCTAACATTCTCCTGATTGATTCTTTGATACTTCAACGACTGGCGATAGTTCCCAATTCTGCCAACAGGTGGCGCTGGTTGACGCTAACACTCGACACTTATCGTTCCTATATAGTTGATGCGAGACGTAGGAGCTGCACACGGGGATAGGTGGGGTTTGGGGTAGTGGGAACAGCCCGCAAAATTCGCGGGCGCGACTGGCGCGATGCGCCAGGAGCGCCCGCCAATTCTGCAGCTGCCTGAACACAGGCCAAAAAGAAATGGCAAAAATGTTCAACGGCATCGTAGCACGAACTTGATTCGTAGAAGGTACCTTGTTAAAGGTATCTGCTACCTGGATAGAATGTTCTCGGTAGAGGAATCTTTACTGTTAGACTACGATATCCAACAAACGCCAGTGGTATAGGGAGTCAGGAGACTTAAATATCTCAAAATAAACGTGGATAAATATGCACACTTGGTCGTGCGGTTTAAGGCATCGCGTTTATCGACCACTATTTTGAATGGATTTGGGAACTATTAGGTTCGAATCACGTTCAATCCACGACGTGGTTACAAACATTTTTTTTTTTTGGCAAATTGTTTAGTCAGCAAAAATGTCTCAAAGTGTCTCATATATATAAAAGAAACATGTGACGTGTACATCCTCGGTTGGTCGTGTGGTTAGCGAACGCAAATCACGTGCCAGGGGTCCCGAGATCGAATCCCGTGCAGGTTCTTTTAAAAAGTACTGTCGGAATAGGAAACTTTGTATTCATGATCATCAGTGTAACTTGAAATTTCAATACCTGTTTGCGGAGTCAATTTTTGCACTTTTTTTTGGGCGTATGTTTTAGACACTAGCAAAATTGGCGGGCGCTCCTGTCGCTTCGCGCCAGTCGCGCCCGCCAATTTTGCGGGACGTTCCCACGACCCCAAACCCCACCTATACCCCGTGTGCAGCTCCTACGTCTAGCATCAAGTATAGAGGAACGGGAACTAGTGTTAAGTACAAAAACTGCCTTTGCGCCACCTGTTGGTAGAAATTGTAACTACGGTCTCGATCCAGTTAGCTTGTAGATTTGACGTTACCGAAGCAGCGACAATACCATAGCGCCACGCAGCCGGCGTTACATCATGGAGGAAGACGAACCTACTTGAATTTCATATTTGAAAACCCGGGTTACTGTATCGCTACATGACATCGACCGCACCCTCTATTTAGTTCATTTTAGAACGGGCAGTCCGAGATCTTACCTCTTAAAATTATTAAGGGTTACGACGGGTTACGACAGTACCGATATGGCCGGGCGCTCCTGGCGCTCCGCGACAGTCGCAAGTTTTGCGTGCAGCTTCTACGTCTCGCATCAAGAGTATAGGAACAGTGCTGAGTGTTAGCGTAATTCAGCGCCACCCGTTGGCAGAATCGGGAACTATTGCAAGTCTCTGAGGTATCAAACTATCGAACGAGAGAACCAGCTCACAAACAATGAAAGTTTTTGCAAGTCTAGAGTGTAGTACTAGATTCTGCCAACAGGTGGCGCTGGTTGACGCTAACACTAAGTACCTACCGTTCCTATACACTTGATGCTAGACTTAGGAGCTGCGCACGTAGAATAGGTGGGGTTTGAAGTAGTGGGAACGGACCGCCAAACTGGCAGGCGCGTCTGTGTTCCCACGACCCCCAATCTCAACTATACCCTGTGTGCAGCTCCTACGTCTAGCATCAAGTATAGAGGAATGGAAACGAGAGTTAGGTACAAAATTGGAGCCACCTGATGGCAGAAATTGGTATTACACTCCGGAATATTATTTTTATATTTGGTCAAGTTTTATCTAGTTCGATGGTAAGAAACAAAAAAGCAGCTATGCCAAGGACCGAACGCTTATCCTTCACATCATGAAGCACAGCGCTTACCAAGTAGCTACACTCCACATGTGAGCGGAAACGGGAAATAAAGCAACTAAACTTCTAACGATATTATTCTCGCCCGAAGTAACCAATATCCATCCTCATTACCAACATTCTTCTCTTCTTCATAGTTTAGCAATTTATATTTACATTAAAACCATCGAAGTATTTGTTTACCAGCGGTGAAGGTATCTGATTGTTGTGCAGCTTCGCCCGTGTTCGAATCCCGGCGTTGTCACATTTTTTTTCTTTTTCATGAGTAGTATAGTCAAACATCTGAACGCCATCAAGCGATAAGAAAATTCCAGTATAAGCGCGGAGAGAAAAGGACTTGCTCCTGCAACTGGGCAGGATCTTGCGCGATGATACAAGCATTACAGCCAGACTGGAGGAATGCAAGTCGAACTCCGTTGCCTGATCACAGGTCCTCCAGGTTCTCTTATTTGTAAATTTTTCACTAAACATGTAGTCGTGTGAAGTCACACCTTGACCCCCAGCGCAATCTGTTTGATATTTTGTTGGATATTGTGATACTAATGGATATTATAATGGGTATGAGTATTTTATATTAAATATTAACTTTGAGAATATAAATATATGAAACTCGAAAAAAATCGTGGTATAATTATCTTCTATCCATCTTCTGTACTCTTTCTTTTGAGAAAAATTCAAGTTTGTAACCCCACCCCCCATATTCATTTTCCAGCAAATAAATGAAAACCAAATGTTTGTAAATGTTTACCTTTTTATCGTCCAGGGCAGGGCCAAAAATTAAGACTATGACGGATCAAAAGCTTGTCACGTTCTCTTTTATCTGTAAAAAAGTAAAGGAGGTAAAACCCCTCTATTTTTGAGCAAAAAATGAAAACCACATTCATGTAAATGTGAGCCTTTTTTTGTCCATGGCTGAGCCAAAAATTAAGACTAAAAATTAATGATCGCGGATCGATAACTTGGCACGTACTTTATATTTTGTGAAAATTTGAGGAGGTAGTCCTCCTTAATTTTCATGCAAATAAATCTAGGCAATTTTTTTTGTAATTTTTAGCTTTTTTTCAAAGCTGGGCAAAAATTCTGTGGTCTTATCCTATATCATCCCTGAAGTAGCTAACGGGGGTCCGTTGTACGTTTTGCCTGGTCGCAGCTAATATTTGTAAACGTTGGTAAAACCTAGCCTGCAAAGCAAAAAGATAACAGATTTTTGTGATTCTGGGATTCTAAAAATAGTGAACCTTCCAAGCCCGCCAGATGTATCAGTCTCGACCCAAAGAATTTATTTCTTAGTTAGCCTCAGGCTCGTCGGTCAAGTAGTCCCAGCCAAGTCGCATAGTCCAACTTTTGCACAAAAAGTTACTTTGATCCACACTACAACGACTGGTGCTGCCGTCAAATTCGCAACCCGGCATGCGATCTAATATCATTCCCGAACAAAAACCTATTTATTGTGGCAGAAAATCGCCCTATACTTACACGGCTCTACCCAACCCACTCTGTTCTCGAAGATTTCGGTGTATTGAAGTGAAGGGGTACGATCCTGGTACCGCTCGCACATGACCCCACACAGCCCTACCACATCACCGAGTAGTGCTGTAAGCCACAAGGTAGACATGCCGGTGCAATCCGGACAGCCGGGCGCTGCATGTGACGATTCGAGGAGGGCTCATACGAATTTTAATCTCAATGTCACTGGATGTAGTCAAGAACACTCACATCTAACAAATGCTAACATTGTTAAAATGAATCTAATTATACATTCGAAATTAAAGTAGTAGAATTTGCAGTTTTTTTTAGCATCTGCATGCCTGGAAAACATTTGGTCTGTGATAGCAGCCGTGGACGCCATCGCTGTTATCACCTAGATCCACTTCGAAAACCGGTCAGCCAATGGAAGCCGCGCTTCACTCGATCGAAAGTAAGAGGCGGGGGTCGATCGAGCACGTGTTGTGACGTCACTTGAACAGCGATGCAGTAGGTTTCAGGTGATACTCTTCAGTCGGCTACTCGCCTGGTACGAAGAGACAAATTTTCGCTTCGTTTTAGACGATTATTTCAGTTGAAACTTGTCATGGTTGGATTAACCGTACGTATAGGCAGTCCCGTGGCACTCACGCGTACCACGAGTTGCTTCAAAATTTTTACAGGTAAACGAAACATTGTGAAGACGTGATACTTTCCTAGATTAATTTTTAGTTCATTTTTTATAACTTTATAAACTGCTTTATTTATTTTCCTAAAATAAACTAAAATAAACTGCATTGTTAATAAATTCAAGAGACCACGTGCCCACGAGCGAAGGCTCGAGGACCCCCAACCCCCCCGCAGCAGGGGAAAATGTTGGCGCGTCCCGCACTCGCGCTGGTCGACAATCCCTTGCAGCTGACGTAGCTCACGACTAGTCGATGATTGCCAAAATAACGTAAATTTAAAAAGTTGCACAGTAATAAGAACAATAATAATATAATAATAATAACGATACATCTTTTTCTTCCATGACTGGTTACACATGTATAAAACTGGCAAGTAATTTTACATCCTCTAAAAAATTTTACATATTTTAAAAAGCCCTACCACACCACCGAGTGGTGCTGTAACTGATGGAATTTTTTAAAACCTATATATATGAATTGCTAGGAATGAAGGTGAATAAAAAAAGTAGCGCGTAGTTTCCGTTCACTGCAGTGAAGCGATTCGATTCTAGTACCTTCTGCACTTGAGCAGCACAGTTTCACCACACGACCAAACAGCCTACCGAAACTTGTAACTCAAAAGTGGTTGACTAATTTTGAACGAAACTTCAATGAACAAAAAATACGAAAAGAAAAGGAGCATGTAGGGTACCTTTTTTAGCAAATCTACTTTGACAATTTAAGGTGCGTGCACACTCACGCACGCTCACGATTACAGTCGTGAGTCTCGCGACCACCTCTAGTCCTAGTGTATTCTTCTGGGTTTTACGCCTACGACGCCAACAGACGTCTGCTGACAGCGCCACCCGCTCGGCGTCGACGTAGGCGTCGGAGCGACATGTGACATTGACTCTCGTCCTCAATTGTCCCATGAAAGATGCAATAGCAAATTATACAAGAAATAAAGAGCTTTTTAAAAAATTAACTAAAGAACAAGCCTTGAAACATACAATATTTTTTATGGTACATGTAAATTTAATACATTTTACAATGTGCAATAATTATAAATCGAATAAATTGTTTTGGTAATAAAAATATATCGGAAAAAGTTGTTTATTAGCATTTGGAAAACAATTAATCTCCAGCGTTTTTTGTTTTACTTGTATGGGACATTTTAATGAAATTAACTTTATAATATTTCGGGGAACATTTATCCCTCTTGGATTGCTTTTCACTTGGATTAACTCATTTTTAAGATATGTCAATGGAATTTTCTTCAACACTGGATTTTTTTTATGAATCGGCTATACACAAACAAAATCAATTCCTGATATTGACTGTCTACCAACTACATCAATGTACGTGAAGCAGCATAATGTACATTTGGGTTGGTTTCTAGCAAACCACAATGGTAAAATGACACATCACTCTTAGAAAACGTGCTATATGCATAGATTTTCACTTCCATGCTTCTAACAACCTATGCTTTTTGATAATTGTGTAAGAAATCATTATCGGGAAAGATATTTTACATCAAATGTCACGACAATAAAATACAAGGTACATATAATTTCCACACATTGTCGTTGTCTTGCATCGCATTACTAGAGTCCACGGGGCCAAGGGAGTACACCACCTCGATTACTTTTGGAAGAAATGTTGGTTTGGAAGAGGAGTTTATCAGTATTAATAATGTTACTAACGTACTCGGTCTAGTTATAAATTCTAGTTAACTACAGGCTAATCCAGTCATTAAATTTGAGTAAATGCGTGCTGGAACAATTAAGAAGTGTTCTTAATTTGTAATTAATGCGATTGAGCATCGGGAGGCAAAGCATTCGACATTCCATTTACGCGAAAGGACAATTTCAAATAGTTCTATCGCAAGTTTGAAGAGAAAAGCAACTATCAGCCCTATCCGTATTTCCGAAACCGTTTTGGCAATTTTAATATAGGTACTAAAACCCATGCATTTTCTTCAAATCCGCCTACCCCAAAAGTAATAGCCTAATCCTCACGGCTTACAAATGATTATCATTTATTTACTCCCATCAATATCATGCAGGTTTATGATGAATAGAGGAAGGAGCAAGACCATTTAAGCCGGAAACAAAACGCGGAGCTGAAGATTTGACATGTTATAATGGGGCATGTCCAAAATTCATAAATCTACATTCGCAGTTTCGTTTTTATGGGTGGCGTTTTTTTTTTAGTGGATGGAGTTAGATAAGATTATAATCGATGTATGACGACTGTACGTCGTTAAACACAAGATCACAGCGCGTATATTTGCGTGAGGGCAAATTCGCCGTTTTAACCTAACATTACATAATATTCACATTATTTAAAACACTGTACCATATAAACAAATAAAATGTGTACATTGAAAGTTTAGTTTACATGTTTTTTTTTTCCAGCGTATTGAAGAGAGCAAGCAAGTTTCTAACGATTGATTTTTTTTCATCCGGAAGGTTATTGCTACATTTTCTATACACCAGTCAACAATTTTTGGTCGCAAGTAAACGATAAAAAGTGATATGAGGTGGAAATTTCAAGGAATTTCACATGAAAAATAGACATGCAGAATTTGCTTTCGTTTAAAAACCACATTTTCAATAGAAATTGAAATTGAAATCAAATAAACTAAACCAATTTGCAAACTCAACGAATATGGTTAAAAATCAGAAATGCACATAAGTACTCTAATACTGTACAACAGCACAAGCAGAAAATAATTACACTTATATACACACCTACGATAGTATTCCACCATTCACAGCTATAAATATTCTTTATATAAAACAGGTATACACAAATCGATATGAAAAAATGACCTACTCACGCCAATTCCCATGGTTTCAGCAAAATTATTTACACACAAAAAAAAATCGAGCGGGGATGCCATTTTGCCAATAAGATATTAGCTGATATACCTACTACAAGTCCATCACCAGTAAGATACAAATTATCAAATGGCCGACATTTCTCATATTCTCACGAAATTCAACCATCATTCTTCTGCTTCTACACCTCTCATTACTGCCGTACATCAATTGTTCGGTTTGGAACATGCTGTCAAATTCTCTCTCACTTACAATTTCTACTGACATTAAATCTTCGGGAGTTTCTAATGCGTAGAGCTAGTCAGCCATTTTAAGCAATCTCTCAAGCTCAGTTTACACGGTTCAATTCCTAGTTCAATTAATCGGGTAGGCGTACAATTCAACGATTTCATTTAAGTAGACGACACATCTAACAATTATTGGGAGTAGCCTCGAGAACTTTTTAATTCCAAGAAAATTGAACTTCAATACGATTTGATAAATTTGAAACTCTTAACTCTTTAACTCAACGAACTGAACGTGAAGTTCAACCGTGTAAACCACCGACGATCTCCTAAACACGTAGAACGCGCACGGATTAGTGGTGAGTGTCCGCGCACTTGTACACAGTGCGATAGAAAGTCTTGTACACGGTTTGGTACTCGGGTTGGTTCTGCACGCACGTCTTCCAGCCCCAAGGCTCGCACTTGGTTTCGAACCTCTTGTTGACTAGCCGGCGAAACCCGCGCGTGTACGGCTCCTGGTACGGCCGGTACTCGCATTTTCTGAAGACAAAGGTTTTTTTTTTTAATTCTTGTGTGAAAATTTACAAAATTACAAAAAATTACAATTTTGATTGGTTTGGGTTTTTCGATAATAGTTTTAGGTAACTACACGTGTTTTCTAATTAATTAACTCCATTTGTTGTTGAAGCATTATCCTCTAAGAATTCCCTAGGTATGATTTTAAAGATTAATTTAAGAGATCCTGTGTCGCCTCAGTAAGAAATGCATAATCAACGATGAAGTTAATTGCATTTTTGGGTCCTTAGAAAAACTAAGGTATACACATATATGTGATACATGTGATTTATTGATACATTTCTCGACCCCTAGCACCTAGCACCTGGACTGTTTGAAACAAAGTTTCATTCACAGTAATGACATTCATTAATTATTCAAAAGTGTAGTTAAATCAACTTAGATTTTGAAGTTTTGTTCAAAAACCGCAGCGCGTTAACCGAAATTACATATCAGGTCATTTTCAAAACGATGGAGGTGCCGCGAATAACTCTTCAGAAATTCCAGTGCCTGCTGGATACACCATTTTGAACGTTATCTGAAACTTTCTTTGACCATCCGAGTACAAACAAGATCATATTGTTTAATTGGATCAATCGGATTTAACTTTAATTTTATTGTGAGCGCCTTGACATTTGTTCTAATGCTACTGAACTGAATTTTATTTTAAAAGAGAAAAGTCGACAAGAGTTGTTTCTCTTTCTGCTACTGCTAGACATGAGCAACCTATGTATTGAAGCAGACAAAGAAGGTCTGAGGATACTTAAAAATAAATCCTTTGCAACAGCAAAAAGTTAGTTTTTCCGAGTTTTCCAGAAAATAATTTTTTGAGTATTTTATTAGTGACTCAGCAACACGCAACAATAAAGCCGTGCAGACAGATTTGCTCGAATGTCGATTTTCACGTTCCATATGCGTTCCCATATTCCCATATTCCCATATTCCCATATTAAGGGGTAACGCGCCCAAAACCAAAAACTCACTTCTTTTCGCAGCGCGTGCCTGAAGTGCCGGCATCACAGATGCACCTGTTACCGGCCGAGCAAGTGGCGCCGTGTTCGCACGGCGGGTCGCACACGGCGTCGCCGCACGTAGCGCCACTGGAGTTGTGCAGGCACTCGCACTGGTCGGGACCGACGCATGCTCCACCATTCAAACAGACCGAGCGGCACGAGACTGGTGGCAAAAGTGACAACCACGTCAACAGGAATATCGGCTAGCAGTTTTAGGAAACTCTCAACAGAGTTCGCTAGGTGTGGGTCGGCGAGAACAGGTATATCCAAGATTGCCTCAAAGGTCTATTAACGCTACCCAAAATTAGCCACTAAAAAGTCATTGTTATTACTGAAAATGGTATTGCTGTGTTAACGAAGCTAGGAAGCAGGTAATCACATAATCATTCACGCTTCAAAACGGGTCCTAAGCAAGCCAAACTATAATTACACACGATGAAAAGCCCACGTTGTTCTTGGCGAACCCAAATGGAAAGTGGTTTCATAGGGTCATGGCCGCTTTACACATTCAAATTCTACAATTGCAAAGGTAAGCGTGTAACAGAACTCTGTTGCAGAATGATGTTCACCCGCATTCGCCGTCAATTTAGTTCCAAACGAACAGTTGCCCTTGTTCAATTCCTCGTACATTTGCAAGCAACAAGTTCTAAATGATAAACTAGAATACGGAAAAGTGCTTACAGTTTTGACAATGGGAGCCGGAAGTGCCCGTCGGACAGTGACACGTGTGGGGACTGACGCACTGGCCCCCGTAGCGACAAGCAGGATCGCACACAGCTGAAACAAAATGAAAACACAGGTTAAGACCACCTGGTTCAGGTTAGCATTCAATGGCTGGTTTTGACCTTAATGGGCTGCATACCTTTGTGTAGTCGATGTTTACTAAAAAATTAACAATTTAAAAGTCATCTACACCTATTTTTTGGTGTAAGAACTATATGCTTCGAAGAAATTCATGCAGAGAGCTTTGAAATTGGCGGTTCTTACTTTGCAATCGCTGAATTGGAGCATATTATCGTTGATCTTGGACCATATTATCGTTGATCTTTACAAATAAAGTGAAAAATGTTGAGGTCGTCGGTAGGGTTGTGACTTTTAACCTCCCTGGGGGGTAGGGGCTAAGAGCCGAGAAAAACCATTTGGTGTAGTATGTTAGTTTTCTTCGAGTTTTCAATTGTGACGTTTTGGCTACAGTACACCGTACGTACTCAATCACTTACACATCGACGATGCTCCGGATTTACAAGCTTTTACTCCAGCTAAAGTTCTACATAAGCAGGGATAAGAAGTTATCAAAAGTTTTGAAGTTATAAAACAAATTATTCAGATTCTGTGATCGACACAAAATTAATACCACGTTTGGGTATTTCAGATAATGCGTTATTTAGCAAAAACAGCTCTACAGTTATAGTTTTTAGATTCACGTCTACTTTATCTCACCTTAGCACTAGTTTTATAATACATTGTTTAAAAACTAGGGGTTTGAATGCCAAGTAAAACAATTAGTTTTCCCGACGTTTCGCAACTTATGCCTTATGGTTCATTCATTCATTCATGCTTTCACTCTTGACAAAGTAACAAGCATAAGTTGCAAAAAGCAGAGAAATCATTTTTTTTTTTACTTAGCAGTCAAACCCCGCATTTCAAAGAGTTTTTTTTACAGCTTAGTGAGAGATACCAAATTTCAGTAAAGTGTAATGCACTGAACGGTTTGGTGTGTTGGAAACATCAGTTCATTTGATATCGCCACATCACGCTCGATCGGGTACTGGATGAGGGTACTCATGACTATTTCTATTCGGAAGAGAGGTTGAAGGGCTAATCAACCTCTAAACAGTACGGATTTGTGGTGTAGTATTCTTCAACAGGAGTAATCTAGGGCCGACACGGGGTTTAATCTCTTCCCTTATAGGCTAGGCTAGAGCAATCATTACCTACTCATTCACGGATGCCGTCAGGTCACAGGCCCCATTGCTAAAACCGTGCGTCGTTAAACAAAACACAAGAAATCAAGCCCATCAACTAGTAAAGGGGCCAGAGCCTAAAAGTTATTTGTTCAACTTACGTGTTGAGCAGTCCGAGCCAGCCCAGCCGGACTCGCAGGCGCAAACTTTGCCGCTATTGCACGATCCGCCATTTTGACAAGCCACTGGGCAGATTGGGTCCTGGCACAGCGGTCCTGTGAAGTGCTCGCTGCATAAGCACTGCCCAGGACTGGAACACGAACCCCCGTTCTGACATCCACCTGGACACAGCGCTGCAAGAAGGAAATTCATGGATTAGTTCATTTTTAGATATTTTCAATTTTAGTTAGCTTAACAAATTCGGTAATGTCGGCGTGTATGTTTATTTGTATCTTCATTTTATTTTTGGCATTCACGATATAACTAGTAAAAAGCTTTTCCAAATTTAATTTTAGGGAACTTTTTCCTTTTTTTAACAAAGACCCTCTGCGATTAAAAAAAATCAACATTTACGTAAATTTCCAGAATGTTAACAAATTATTAGGTTTCAGCGCTAAAATTCCCAAATATTTTCACCCAACATTTTGAAAATTTCTAGATCTTACTGAAAATGAAGCATGCAGGACGTTTTGCATTTATTTTGCTACATTTTCGAAGAATATTAGATGAAATAATATGTGTTTAATTTACAATGAAAATTTAATATTTTATTTACCTATACTTTATCAATAAAAATATGAACAGACTTTAATCGTTAAAAAATACGTTCTAGAACCATTCATTTGCTTAATTGGAAATTAAATTCCAATTATCTGCCGCTTTTTAGCTTCAATTAATGGTTTTATGCTAGGAACGAATGAAGGTAAATGGATACCTATGGCCAGGTCAAACCTGACTTACGCTATCGATTATATCAAATACATTTTTAATTCAAATTTCGTAATCTTTTATCAAAAGGTTCTTAGTTGAAGACTTGCTCTCTGCGTCAGCTTTACTTCACTTTTAACCTACCACCAAAATATGTACGCTCATCTCCAAAGCATTTAAAATGGCGTAAGCCACGGTAGAAGCCTGGAAGCGGATTGAAAAGAAAATCCCGAGCCACTAGTTTTCTCATGGTGAACGGGACTTTGGTTTCCTACCACGCAAACATTGCAATACACGTCAAACATTTGTATGAATATATTTGAATTCAAATTTAAATAGATTTCCTCTTCGGAAGCTGAAATTTATTTGCCCACTTTCTTTCTCGTGAGTATATTAAACAACTGTCGCCCGGAATGAATCAATGTAAAATTTCCGAATCTCGCTCTTTCTGCCAGAAGCAACTAGATTTTAACTTTTAAATTTGCCACATGCTATATTGAAACTGCACACGACCTAAAGTTGATATAAAAATGCAGAGATAGGCTGGAGCTTTCTTCTCAACGATATTATGTGTTGCGAGCATTGTACTGGAGCAGAAAGTAAGCTTCGAAAGAGCATGACAACTTTCTAGTACTCTAACACTTTGCAAGGGTCACTACAAAACTTGTATTTTTATCTTGCCGAAATATCAGGCCAGGCAACCTGGGCATTATCATGCGTAGAAGAAAAACCCAATGGTAAACGTCACGGTGAAAGATGAGCGTATTGAGAGACTTTATGTATCTAGGTCATGGGATGGTCCAATAAGGACGTTGGGAGGAGGCTTTGCTTGCAGTCTCTGGCAAATCACTGTTTTCCCCTTGAGGCTGAGTCCCAAAACCCTTAACACTTTCGTATCTACGCGGCTGCCCTCTCTGCAGGTACCCTACTAAAAATGGTCGCTGTGACTCTGACCATTTAAGCTATTATTGCAAATTACGATCGAAAAATGCGTCTGAATTCTCTTCCCTATTCAAGATAAGTGAAAATTTCTTTGTACATTTTTATTGGTTAGGGAACTTTCTGACCGATGTTTGAAAAATACTGGTTAACAACAAAAAAGGTACCCTCAACATTCCATTAAAATCAAAATAGCAGTTTTGCCGAAAAAGGACGAACAAGCAAACACAAAAAAAAAAACACAACACAAGTGCCTTTTTTTAAGGGACATTGAAATCGAATATAATTCCCTTCTATCATCAACTACGTACTACGGAAGTCCCGTGATATGTACGACAAGGCGGCAGTTAACTCACGCTGCTGACACCTGGGCCCCGCGTACTGGGGAGCACACGAGCACACGTCGGGGCTGACGCAGTGACCCCCGTTGGCACAGACGGGGTGACACGCCGCGCGCTCGCAACGGTGCCCGTAATATCCGGTCGGGCAGTGGCAGGAGCGGCGCTTCGCGTGACAAGAGCCTCCGTTCAGGCACGGGCACGCTTTCTTGGAGAAACCTGCGATAAAGGGACGCGTTCAGTGGGGGAATCTTTGCAGTGTTGGAATTTCGATTTGTGCAGGTTTTAAGACCCAATTTGTTTTGATAAAGGGGCCGTGGGATCTTAATGTAGATGTAGTTATAAATTAAGATGGCGGATAATGAAGGATGATAAGACTTTATCTCCACGTTACATACACCTGCCAAATTGCTCTGTGGGCTTAACCGTGTCTTCCGAAGGACGGTACATCTTAACACGAACAGTGGTATTTCCAACAGTATAATCTTCAATCCTTTAGTATTCAATCCCTCGTCTTCACTCCTAAGGTCCCAGGATTAGACATGAATGTAAATGATGGTCACCTATACAATATCTAGCACAACGCAGTGTCGCTTAACTGCGATTAACTATCTAATTCAGCGTTAGAGTCAGTCAGTTAGAGTGGTTAAGTGAGATTGGAAGTGGCCAGATATTATTTGCTGGATTTACCGGTCATGTTTAATCCATGAAGTCTTTGAGTAAACTGTGGAGAAAAAAAAGCAATGACCCCTGAACGCAATCCGCAGAGCAAATTTCCTGGTATTTCCATGGAGAGCAAATATGACTAAAATGTTCTGTAAAATTTCAAATAATGCAGACGCTGGCATAGTAGTCCATTCTATTCACTCTATATTTTAGTCTATAGTCCAGCAAGGGTTTCCTAACAAAACGATCACCTGCCTATCAATCTACGAGGGAAGCAATATTTTTTTCCTCCCCACACGTGTAGGACAATATTGACTGTAAATAATATGATATCACATTCTCTCTTTGGTACGTGAAGTAAGGAGTATCTCCGGTGTATTGTGTGTGCATGTTGAAATTTTATCTCCGGGATAAAAGGGTAGTCATGAAATGTATACGTCCGACCAGCCTTTTATTCTGCGGCCGAGTAAACAACTCGATAAACAAGCAACGCATCGCGGAAAAGAGGCCGGTGGAAATATTTTCCCCCTGCGGCGATGACTTTTGTTTAAACTAACGAGGAAAATTGTTGTTTCTTAGCGAGAACGCTATTTCAAACGCTGTGATTTCCGCCGGCGAGGAAATTGATTCTTGTTACGAAAACCAATTTCTGGTTTTCATCTTGAAAACCAAGGTATGCTGTAGTCAAATTCGAATTTGTCAAATTCGAATTTGCCAAGATACATAAACAAAACAAAAGTCGTTGAAGGCACGAGAAAAAATATCTTTAAGTCTTAGCGAGAGAAATTTTCCATCTACAGAGAATTTGCTTGATATACAGAAAATGAAAATGCATTTTCATTGTGCATTAAAACTTTTCAAACGTCGAAATAAAAAATAACAGCTACTTTCCACGGGTTAACCATCAAGGAATCTTCCCCGTCGAGACGATTCGTTCCAGGAAAATGTTACTTCGTTGCGAACGCCAATTCTCCTGGCACCGCCGGTATAATTTGGCTATATGCCGGAAACACGGCTGCCGCTAATTCAAGAGCTCGCCGCTCGCCGCGCACAAGAAACTAAGTTTTATGTTACCAACGGGGACCTTAATGACCCCTGGCTCTACTTGTCTCTCGCAGTTGGTGAGATTAATGCTCTATCTCGCGGTTTATCCGTGTGATGTCTTATCCGTCGTTACAGGTGGCTACCATGGGTGAGGCAGTGGGACCATGCAGGGACCGACAGGCCACGTTATGAGCAGTGTAATTACGCCCGACAACGACCTAACTGCTGGCTGTTGCAAAAAGGAATTGAGTTTTCCCCCATTGCAGGGCTTGAACACAAAAAAAAAGGTTCGGTTTATTGGTTTTCTTTCGAATAGGCTGCCTCCATTCGAGAGTGAATGAAAAGCAGTTATAGCATTACCTATACCTAGTGGCAATCCGGTTATAACACCTATCACTTATAGAATCGGTTATATTTTATACTATTTTTAGGTTACCGTTAAAATCCTTACCTACAGGAATACATTTATTTCGAATTTTGCTGCATTTGTTCGTGAATTACAGGGCAATTTCTCTCACCTCTACACCACTTTAACTTTATCTGTATGCATGTACATGCTTACATAAGAGTAGTAGTTCTTTTTTGTATTTTGCATCGTTCTTGATAACCATACCGACATGAAAAGTAGAAAACGAATCATTCTCTTTTAAAACAATATTCATTTATAAGATATGAATTTAAGATTTCTGATGAAATGAGCGTTGTGGTAAGCCACAAAATGGGTTATGAATAATGCATATTACGTCTTTATCGCTTGCCTTCGAGCGAGGTGGAAACAAAAAAAAAAACGCGAAATTTCTCTACTGGGACAGCTTTCACGATACGCAAATTACATTTTCTCTGTCTCAAACGCGTGTTCAGCAGAACATTTTCACGCCGCAAGCGGAAAAAAAACCCACATGTTTCCTGTCTACCAAGTAACAGTACCATCGACAATTCAAAGAATTAAACGTGAATTATTTTCTTACCTTGGCTCTCGAGGAGTTTATCATGTTGAACCTGATCCAAGCCCCATTGCGTCTTGTTCTGTGCAGTCGCGTTCAAACTCATTTCCTTTTTGAAAAGCCCTTTCTTCGAATGCATCTTCATATGCATCTTGTGAACCTTCTTCGGAACATCAGGATCCTCCAGCACCGAGTTCGACCCCTGCGTCGCATCATCTCTGTCATTGAACGTGAACGGATTGAGAATGTCGTGCGACGTCTTGTACATGTTGGTCCACGACTGGTCGTTGTCTTCGCTGTCTCGATGCCTGATAGCGGATGTCGGCTTCTTCGGCGTGCAAGGACCATGACTGCACGCTCGGGTTTCCGTTCGTTCTCCGCCCGCCTCCATGCATAGCTCCAGACGGCTGCCGTCGTCGATGCACCGGGAGTACCGGGACTGCGCGCCGGTACCGCAAGAGGAACTGCAGTCACTCCACTCTGACCACTCTACTTCTAGAACAAAGTTTTCATAATGAAGAGGCGACGGAGGCTAAGCGAAAGTTTCAAGCGGAATTCACTTGGTTATCGTTTAATTTCTGCATTTGTAGCCACACTCGTGACTGCTAGAACGAACAGTTAAAGTTCATAATTGCAAAATCATTAAATATATGCACCGACGACCGCCATTGATGTTTTAGAATTATCTCTAGAAATAGTTTCTAATAAAAGTAAACCTGGCACTTCTCAGCTACGACGAACATATGCAAATTAAACGTTGGTTTTGCTACAATAAATATCAGCACATATGTTGGTCTCGTTCTGTGATTGGTCCAGTTCAAATGACCGTGGGCTTTATCAACACGGATTTCCTAACGCTTGAGCTAGAGGCTTCTAAGTAAAGGTAAACTAAGTACACATTAGGGATGATGTGTTTCGAATGCTGAAGGCACCCCCCAATTACACATGCACGGTAAACAAGAATTATATCTCGTGGAATTTTCTCTGATGTCTTGAACCACTCAGAAGATTAGATAACCAGCCTTACAGTTCAAATATAGAGCCGAGCTCGCATACGGACTTTTTATCCCTGTGGCTGGTAGAATATCAATACAACAAAGGCCACACGAGCAGGATCGCAGGATAGAGCACGCCACCCTTCACGCTGTTAACCTGGCTTACAACAAAAGTAGACGACATCATCGATTCGCGAGGCGGCAAGAAAACGTTGCCGTGAGTCTACCCACCACGTGCCCTGCGATGATTTACCACCGACGCCGACGCCGCGGCGAAAGTGGCCGGCTCATCTCTCCAGAGATTACAGACATTTTCGAACCGTTATCCGCCGAAAAAAAGACAATAAAACGACTAATAACTCGATTAAAATCGACAAGCAAACGGATCGCTCCGACGCGCGTTTGCACGAAACCCCAGTGAAATTTCGCCCCTAGCTACTCACGAGTGAAAGCCGAAAGAGAATTCATAAGTTAAACGCATTATCGAAATATGATCTCACCATACTGGTCATCATCCAAAGGGTTTCCGTTCGAGCCACTCCCTTCGTTAGAATCATCCTCGTCGACGTGATAGTTGGCTCGTGCTGGGTTGATCAAAGTCACTGGTTTCCTCGGCTGGCCTCGGAACACCGGACCGACAGGCGGGATGTCTGTCATTAACGAGGTCGACTCTAGAGCTCTCGGATATTCCAAGGAAGTCTCGTCTTGGACCTCGTTGTGCGAGATCGACTGAGTTTTCAGTCCGCCATCAAATTTCACACCCTTGCGACCTTTGACCTTACGGTTCGTCCGTCTCGGTATCTTGAGCAGTGACGGGTCGAGAAGGGGAAGTCGAGACGCCGAGCACTGTTGACCCACGGCGACCGGATTGGGGACAATCACTAGTTGCTCGAGATCGCCCTGTAGAGTGTGGAATGTGAAAGCAAACTGTTAGAAGCGAAGTTTCATTTCATTGGCTTTTTGAGGGATGCTGTCGAAAAAGTATCTCAAGTCAAGTTATCTTGGTAAACTCGACAACTGTTTAAGAAAGTTGTGCTCTATTCGAGGGTGGGCCGAAACGTTGCTCAACAAATTAAAAGTACACAAAATGTCAGAAGCGAGACACGGTATGTCTGTAGCGTTACGATCAGAGGAGCGAATCGAAGAAGCCACGTCGCATAAAGCGAGGTAATTTCACTTGCTATTTCATTTTGTCAATCCAAGAATATAAAATGCGTAAAAAGCACCCAGGTGCTGTAAATTGTTACGTCTTCCCAGTCATCTTTTATTACGTACGTAAGTGAACGCATTTTATTGTAGAATGTTGGTAATGAAAAGTGGTGTTTATCGGCAATCTTTATTCATGGCGTTGTTTTACGAGCATCGAATAGCGTTCTCATAGGAAATATCTCTCTAGTAAAAAGAGTCACTCACCATGAAAAGGTATCCGATCACTATGTCGGCGTCGTCGGGTGTGTCCAGTGAGTTTCTCTTGAGAATGTCGGTGCTCACCCATGCACAGTCAAGGTAGCTCCTGACAGAGCTGTCGTCGTGGATGCTGGCAAAAAAAGAGACGAGAATCAACTGAAATGTTTGTCGTTGTGTCCGAACATGACGTCCATGATGAAACAGGGGACATTGTTTGATGTCACGACAGAATCTAGTAGCAAGGCTGGTTACCAATAACACAAAGTTACAAAAACAAAAATGTGCACGTTGCGTTCAAAGAACGAATGTTCTTGTTATTATTCGTACACACAAAGAGCATTACGTAATGCATTGCTTTTAGGAGCGCTGACACGGGGTGCAAGCAACGGTATTGTGTAGCATAGACAGTAGAATGAACCAAGCTCTCTCAATTTGTGTCCACATGAAACAAAAAATAAATAAAAAAAAAGTAAATGTTCAGGCTTCGTTAGCCAATTGCAGCCATGCTTGTACGCCGGAGGCAAAAGAGTAAACGTCCTTCCGAATTCCTGTTAAAAAAAGCTACCTCCAATTTTTCCTAGGTAAAGTTCTAAGCCTTAATCACAGTGTTTTCGAGGGGGAAAAGCAACTATTTGTGGCAAGAAAAGTAACTCTTGAGAGCATAGCCAAGAAAAGAGAAGGAATGCAACGAGAGGAAAATAAAAGTATTTTGTGAAAAATAGTAGGTACGTACTTTTTAGTCCAAAGCACTCTCCTTATGGCTCATAAGGTCACAGGTCGCAGGTCATAGTTCATTTAGGTTCCGTCACTAACCGTTTCTTGGATGAAGCTGCTAGCTCTTTGTGACATTCATCAGAGTTGAGGGTCTTACCATGGCATTGCCGCCATAGTCTTTGTTACCTTTACTGCTTCAAAGAAAGAGTGATTCTAAGCTAGAAAGTTTTAATGTACCAGCACTGTTTGTTGCAATGGAAAATAGTTCAATTTATAACGCTTGTTTATAATGATTTTTATTACAAAATGTGTAATAGAGTGCATGAAAGTGTAGGTGCCACGATTGCTCGGCATTATGATTAAAAGGCTAGATGGGTGGTTATAAACTGAGACGAGATAATTTATCAGTGATTAAGCTATTCAGAACCATTCTTTTGTGCTTACATGGTGCCTTATTTTTGAGCATGACAGTATAGAAAAAAATAATAAAACAAACAAAAAAATCCGTGCGTGGAGGTGCCATGCATTTTGCTCTGCGGGTTGCATTCAGGAACCACAATTGTATTAATTTTTGTCCTCCTAAATGTGTCATTATGGACTTCATTTGAACGCTGTCCTGTGTTAATCCAACCAATACTCCCATTAAACAGTCTATGGCCAGCCTTGCTATGTGTATGAATATATTAACTGTTAGTAATTTTTCTTTGCAAGTCATCTCCACTGAGAGAGCTTTTAGTGAAGAGCTTTCAGAGTGAAGAGCTTTCAGCGGTCTCGTCAAGTGTCGTATGGAAAAGCTCCACGGGTCGTCTTTCTGCTAGTGCAGAGGCGAGAAACGCATTAACCTGGGAAATACGATGGAAAATGCATCTAATCTACTAAAATGCACGGAAGAGAGAGATATAGATAGAGAGATTAAATGTGGACTAATATATTCTGAGTGGGTTATTTGCGATTGTAAGCAGTTGAAAAAAATAGCAAACAAAATTCTGTATTATGGCGTTTGAATTCAATGTTTATAAAGCTAATATCAATTATATTTTTATCACTTTAACTCAGCTTGTAACTCCAATTTCGTCCACGTATTTCGTCCAGACATACGTTTATTTTAGCGGAAATTCACATTTAAAATTGCTTTTATATACTGTCCATTTACTGACATTATAATACAATACCCATTCAGCGTGTCACACAAGTGACGAATTGCCGTAACTTTTCACATAAAATGAAATTAATGGTTTTAATAATCATCAGCACGTAATTTTTCAGAGAGACATTTATTTACGAACAGCAATTAAGAAGTTTAAAAATCCAAAGTAACGTTTTTGCCCGCCTAGTGTGCGAATAGAACATACATCATGTGTATATTTCTGATCGATATCAGTTTATCGCTACTCAGGCAACACACACCCTCTCAGCTTAATGGTGAGCCAGCAATAAAATTTCAACATGCCATCGAGTCGATGAGTTAAATTTGTTGTAAACAGAAACTGGCGCTGAAAATTACGAGGGCATTAGGGTTCTGCCACCTGATACTACCCCTGACAGCCACTTGTAATGAGATGTTAGTAACTATATTAGGACTCACTCACATTATAAGGGTGGCTGAAAACATGCAGGGATAAACAAGCGGCCCTCAGGAGCAGCGTAATTGACATTGAGAGCTATGCAGTGCGAGGAGATAGGTTTTTATGTAATTTGCTTATAGGATTCATTAAACATGCTAATGATAAGCCAAGTAAATGTATGTGTAATGAAGTAGGCGTAATGCAAATGACCAAGCTTTTCAAATATAGCAGTTCGATTATGAATAAAAAAAAATAAGCATGATCGTAATTTGGTATTGGCCATTATTTCTCTCTTCTGATCAATTTTAACCAGAGAATTAGATCCATTAAAGTCGTTACCAAGCTGCAAAAAGATAAATCGGTTACAATATTTGCCAATTTCCGTTTCGAAGAAATAAAGCGTTGGTTTTCTTCGTTTCGAATTGCTTAAAATGGCTCGAATCTTCGAAGTTTGAGCTGAGAAAAGTACGCGAACAGAAAACCAACCGCTGCAAACAGCAAACGTAGGCGAAAACTTGTGATCGCTCATTCGAATATCGTTTCCCGTGTTCAAACGAGATATTTGTGTAAGTGTACATGAATATCCAATCTAACACAATGAAATGAATTAGGTGAGTATAGTTTGACTAAAAATTGAATACCATGATTGCCACTGAACCGATTACAGAAACTGTGAAGCAATAACTCATTCTTTGAACTTACAGCAAAATAATATCAAATAGTAAATCATTCAAGATGACAAAAGCATAACATTTTTTTACATAATTCGTTGCATGTTCACGTATGGACGTATTCGCAAATCTTTTATTTCGAGCACAAAGCTAGTGCATGTATTAATCATCTCCACTGGGTTAATCTTCTTGAAGGATAGGAAATTCAAAATTTGAAGTATGCATTGAGAATGAAAGATGCACACTTGCATATAAGCATATGAAGATCAAGCAAACTCAAAGCAGCTTTTGATATTTTCTTTTTAGGATTAAAACCGCCATTAAAAATGGCCGACACACAACCTTTTTGCCTATTAGCTGTTACGAGCGGATGTTGTAAGAAGGCTGCGTTCAGCCAAATTTATCGATGGATTTTATCCCAAAACAAATATGTACTCAATCCAGAAAGTTATTCTCAGTGAAAACTGCAGACAAGATTTTTAATGCACAGTTCATGATTATCTGAAATAATTGATCTTGTCGTTTGAAAGATACTTATATAAACTGCATTGCCAATTTTAAGTGGCGCATTTCATGGATAAGTTTCAAAACCTCATTCCTAAACCCAACATTAACCTGATTCACCTGTGTAACCGCAAAATATATTGCCAGTCACTGATTTTAATGTTATTTGGAGCCAAGCATTGCTCTAAGAGAATCAACGTAATCGATACATCATCTCCTCTATTCACTGTACCTTGTTAAAGCATTCAAAACCCGGTTTTCACGACAAAACACCCATTTGCACTCACCCAATAGCTAGTTGATGCCAGTCACCGTCCCCAAGCGACGCGGGTATCACCACTGTCTGCGTGCCATTCGGTCCAGCGTGGACGATCTTCACAGCATCAGATCCGTCAAGCTCCAGTGACAGGTACGCGTCTTGTTGACGTCTTGAACGGAGACTAAACACAGTCCCCTGCGCTCGATTCTGTTAAAAAACAATACCATTTTCACTGAGACATGAAATCACATTCAGCGAGTGATGTTGTTGATTGGTATGAATAATTGTTGAGGTTCATTTTCCAAGCGCTAGCTGGTTGACCTTTGCAAATGAATTCATTGTGATGGTGTTATTGAGCTCGAATTTGAATCTGAATAATCTGGTGGGCTGAGTGTAGTGCTGAGTGCACTGTCTTGGTGTTGCCCGTTTGTGGGAATATCGGCGAGCAGTCATCCAATTGTCTTACACTTAAGCGTTGATTATTTGCCAATATTCACGAAACACGGTCGTACTCCAAGGTTTGTCCTCCATAGGTTGCCCGCTTACAAGAACGTTTTGAAAAGTTTTGAAAAGTCGTGACGGAACTGCTCCCCTCCATCGCTTCAGTAGACAATAATTGTGTTCCGATTTCTTGCTACGATCGCAAAAAAACAGATGGCGCAAAGTTTCCGTATAATTCAAACTGTTTTCTTAACTATTTTCCCTGGATAGTTTCTGGCTTATAGTTTTACATTTTTGTTTCATTATTTTTGGAGTTGAAAGTGCTAATGGCAAAGTAAGAACGAACAGATGCAGCCAGAACAGATTTTAAGTAAACGAAATTATATCGATGTACAAGGGAAAATTGTATGGAATTGAAAAGCTGAATTTGCTAGAAAAATGAGCAACAAGCCGTATTCGCGGGCACACAATTGTCAGCATTTAATATAGCGATTAATTTATTTAGTTTATTGATATTTATATTCACTCGAAATAATGGTCTGCAACGGAGCCTGAAAAAAAAGGAACCTTAAACAGTCCTTATTTCGTCTTATCTATTGAGAGAAATCAATCAATTGTGCTTAGCAATTATTCTACATTTATGTCCAGTCACAACATAGAATTTTCCCATTTTAAATTGCCACGGTACTTCGTGATGTTTTCTCGAAGAAACAATCATTCCAAACGTGAATCTTTTAAACCTTTCCTGCTCGACAAGCTGCAGATATATTTGCCTGGGTTTAATCTAGCCTACAGACGTGTTTATCTCGAATCCGATTGCCACTAGGCAAGGAGGCACGGCGTGGAATGGATGGTAGCCAAGGAGGCCGACGCAAATGGGGCCTAGAACTCATTTCTGAGTCAAGGGTAGATTCCCATGAATAAGGTATGAAGATGGACGAACCAAGCACGTTCGTGATGAGAGCATAATGGACTAGAGAAAAGGGTTTTGGTCAGTGTTACTCTGTAGAGTGTAGTTAGAATTAAATTATCATCGACTTCATGTGGAAAATAGAAGAGAGAGAGAGGGCGCACAGCCATTTGAAATGTTAAAGAATTTGGCCGTTACAAAGGAAAACTGTAGCAGTGTGGTAACGGTGAAATAAAAAAAATACAAAATCCAAATTGGCCAACGCATGCATCGTCATTTTTGGTTATTTATATCTTTTAACAACTTAATCTAGTGTCCAACTGTCCACGGAAATATTTTTTGAAACAATACTCAATAACATACATTCATTTTTCCTCTTCTATATTACAAGTTTAGTGCTATAGAAACTAAATTACCAACACCATCATAAAATCTTTATTATCTTTGCCTGATTAAAGATCGTTTTACGACGTTCTTCATTTTTTCTGTGCACATACTAAAAGTATAAATATCTTGACACAGAATCTTTGAAATAAGTAAAACAAGAAAGCTGCTTTGTTGGTAGTGTGTAAGATAAGAAGTCCCGGACGTTGCGCATCGTCACGTCGATAAAGGTGGTCTAGCATACATCACAACAATGCGGGCAGTACCGTCTGCCCTGCGACACCGCTGCACTGGTAGTGCTCCTCTGGGACGAATTAAACCCCGTGGTCTGCTATCTTGGCGGTGCCTGTTAGTATTATAAAAAGTAATTAGCGCTCCTGAGTGTATTTTAACTATCCGCCAGACTGGTTGCGTAGCTCTGGGGGTGGAAAAGTCGCTAGGTAACTTTGTTTACTTCTTATCAGTGCTCTTTGTGCTGACGTTTTATTAAATTATCCTTCCCTTTTTCACGAAAATTTAATAAGTATGCATAATTTTGTAGGCTAACCTAATAATGTTTAAGCGATGCTTTAGTAAATATACTTTTAAAATTCATAGAAAGCTATTTTAATTTCATAGAGCGTCTTTTGAATAAATAAAATTTCGTCATACAATGTTAACTTATATTTTAGTATTTCAGCCCTGTAAGAGTACGCATTAATTCCATTTCATTTTCGTTCCCGATCCCGATCTTAGTGACTACGGCCAGTGCCAATTAAATCTTCAAAAAAATCGACCAATTGCAAAAACCAAGTTTTACAAGAAAATACTGGAGAAAAATTTAGATGCTTTAAATCCAGAAATATTTCACAAATTTCAACGAAAACTTTGAAAATTCATGATTAAATAAGCCTATAATTATCCGCTTCAGAGAGCGATCTCAGGACCATTTACTGGATGCACCATTTTCCACCGACTAATTGAGGGCTTTTCTTCATCGCATCGATGAAGACCGTTTTCCAATTTTCGAGCGGGGAAAATATCCAGCTACCTATACTCTATAAGACTCACACAGGAAAGGAAGGGCACATGGTTTAGGGGGCAAAGTGTTGAGTTGGAAAGCGTGAAAGAATTTCAAAGCAGCTGTTTAAGTTAAGAAGATTCGAAGCAAGAACTTAAACAGTAAAACTGTCTGCTCAAACTCAAAGTGAGTTGAGAATATTTAATTTTATAACTTTCTCGAGCATTTCCGCTCTAAAACGGTTCGAGTTCACGACTCGTCGCAAGCTATTTGGACTCGCAATCGGTGGTCCATTCTCTGAAATGGCATATTGACTGGCTTTGAATGACATACATGATTACTACGCATAAGGGATGCCTTATTAAATCCACGACTCTACACACCTCACAGAATTCTATGCGCATCCTCTCGAGAACAACCCAAAATTAGTATCGCGTGCTCACGACATTTTCCATTGTTCGTTGACTGATTAAATGCGACACCCAAATTATTATTAAAGTTAACATTAATTATTTAGAATTGAATAGGTTAGTGACTTTATCACAGTATAATTACGTATAAGATTTAGTACAGCAAGTTAATCATATTAAGAAAACAATGGTGCGAATGCGATATTATAGTGTTGTGTGTGTGTGAGCTGGGAGACCGGCAAGAAGCCAGCTTTTGTTCTCCAGTATCCGCCGTACAACCTACAAGAGTAACACAGTTGGAAAAGCGGAGTTGGAAACCCTAGTTCGTGTCTGACGGTGTAATAAAGGGCCCGGCCATGTTATTGTGTGCAGTTTCGAGATAGACTGGAGCAAAACTAGATTAACTAGCTAGTCTTCAACTTTGGGGATCATAAAGTGGTAGGTAAATGTTGAGTACTGTAACTAACTGTAGTGCTGTTACTAATTATAAGAAAATGTTACCGGTGGGGGGGGGGGGGGGGGGGGTTTGAAATGTAACCCTGAAACTTGAGATGAGATGCATGAACGAACGGTACAGATAAAGTTACTAAGTCTATGAATAACCGTCCTGAATTATAAAAGGGTATAAAAAGAAAATAATAGCGAACCGTTTATGTTGGCTAGGTTGTATGTAGGTCTGCGTTCGGCTTGAATTTCTTGGGCCACTTTATGTGGAGTTACCAACTTACATCTCCTAACAAGTAATCTTCTCGTGACGGATTGCGATCGAAACTAATGAAAACTTTTAACGATTCCTGACCTCTCCGCCGCCAGTAACTTTGTCTCGCAAAAAATTCACCTCCGAAGAGAATGGCTGTTAATTGAAAGGAAAGATCTTTCGTCAGGTCGTTTGAGATAGTCGTAATAGCTCGCGTCTTTCAACCCTTTGCTCGTTTAATCATCTTGATGATAATTACTCATTATATTCGTTTTAGAACGCGACAGTCAATTAGATATTTTCACCGAGAACGCGGTGAGGAACTCGCGACTCTAGTGGACTCTTGCACCGCTTTAAGAACAATAGCTGAAGAAATGGACATTCCGAAGCTGGAGGGAAAAAGTAGTGAGGCTGAAAAAGCTAAGCGAAATATGACCTTTTCATTTGACAAAGGTATAAGAAAATATTTTCGAAGCCACTTGTTTTGAGGCGACCTCTTTGCGTGTGCTCGGAATTTCAATATTTCTCCTGGAAAAAGGAAATAACTCGAGCGAGTCGTGAACGAAACCAATTTGTAGAAATTCTCTGAGAAGAAATCAGAACGGCGGATGGAGCAGAAAGGAAGTTTTCACTGAAAGGAACGGAAAGAAAATGAAATAAAATTAACGAACCAAATAAATTGCAAGTTACTAGTTCTCGGAAAGTCGGAAAGTTTGCGCAGGTTCTTCAGAGCTACGTGAAAGTGTAATAGCGAACGTCATCTTAGAAGAACGTCACTGTCACTCGCCAAGGGAGAAGGCAAACTGCAATAACGCAGCGCAAAGGTCTCACAAGAGCTACCAGAACCCACCGGATAAAAATAACAACGCTCGGAACCAACTCAAAGACGGATTTCTTCCTTTGAAACCCCAACGGAATTTATAGTGTGTTCTTATATATATATATATATATATATATATATATATATATATATAAAAGAAGATAAATTAAATTGAACTATTTGAAAAAGGAACGGACGTATTATATATATGTGGGTTGTTTATTTAGTACGTCTTTATTTCATTGCTCAGCCTAAGTCAACTGACGCGTCCTCCCCCAAGCTTCTGTGACATCGACCCGCCGGGAGTCGCGAAAACTACAGCTCTCCACTAACAAACACCAGGCAAGCGCGCCGTCAAAAACTTCGTCGTAAACTTCGCCCAGCGGCTGATAAGAAAACTTCACTTTTCTTTAACGAAATTAGTGGTTGATTAGAATCCCGAGCATATTTTCTTTGCAAAGAGTTTTAACAGCGAACAACTACGCTGTTTGTACGGCAGCGGTCTCATGGTAATAGCGACGAGTCCTCAAGCCTCCATTTACATACGTAATCCAGTCTGTCTGACGGTGCCTCCTCTGGACGCGTCCGTAGTACCTCAAAACCAGTCGGGTAAATCCCGTGGGGCGCAAAGTTGCCAGCCGCTGTACCGTGCTTCTGTCTTAAAGGGCAGCCGCCACCGACGCCACCAAACTTGGCTTAAAAGATTCAACCGAGGTTACAAAGTTTCTGCACTCCCTTAAATATATTATGCGTGGCTTCGGGTTAGTTTTTATTTGGTATCACACACATGCCGTGTGCTTATTTGAAATGGCGCCGTCGGATTCAGCGGATCGTTTGAACGTCGTGGAGCACTTCTTTGTACTCGGAGAATGGCTGAGGGACTACGCTGCAGTTACATTTTGGTTGTAAGTTCTCCCGATATAGGTGCATAATACAATAATTGGTTATAAACATTTAATTTAATAGTGAAATAATGTCGAAGGTTTAATAGAAAATGTGTGGCCAAATAAGATTCAGAAACGTACATACGAAACAAATGTTACCGGCAAATCACTCTTTCAGGGAAAGGCCCATGCAATTACTACCCAGTAACTTTTATTGATGTTGATTTTAACTAGAAGTAACGATTCTAAAGTCAATAATAAGCACAGGGTTCTTTTCGTAAACATATTATATTGCTGGCCATAAGGCAACAAGAACCCCGCAAACAATTTTGTCGTATTTCACATACCTGGATGGAAGTGCAAGCAGTCAAATTCGACCTCCGTGTTGAAGCCTACCTGTTGGTGGAGACGTAGCGTGACGAGCAGGGTAAACTCCCGAGGGAAGGTGCCAGTGTGGGTCGGCCCCGACGCCGGGAAGAGCTCCGACGACGGCACCCAGATGTACGAGTTAGGCTTGAGACGCCACGCCGTCGCTCTGCCCGGCACACGCTCCCACTGGTTGCGAGACGGGTGGAAAAAGCGTCGGTCCTCCAGCGAAAGGGGATCCACAGCGCCTGGGGAGCACGCACAATTTATACTTTAATTACATTACGAGACTAATTGACGCTTTCGTTGTTAGAAGAAAATTTTAGAAGCCCTTTTTTCTCTTCCGCAATTTCATTTTCGCGACCACTCGAGACGAGAAATTTGTCCACCCAAGTTCACCACGCCATGGACATTAAAGCGTAACCGTTGCATTTTCAAAGTGAGGCCGTAATTTCATGTCTGCTTTGTTTCAAATTTCTATGACGTGAAAGCTTTGTACCCACACGTGTATAGAGACGAGAAGTCGAGACACATTGCCCCCACCCCCCCCTATGGCCACGTGCGATGGGACCGACGCCCATTTTCATACAGGCGACGTTTTACATTGAAGCAATTATCATGTTAACCACAAAAATTGCTAGAAGCAATTTTATGGCTGTCACCCGATGTCAAAAGCGGCGTCGCTGCCGAGTGCTTAGCGTGCTTTATTCAAATTATCTACCCACGCTAAACCAGTCGATGGTAGAGATTTGCATCGTTAACAAGGGCTGAAGTCGGGGCCACGGGCGTACGAGCAAGCCAGGTCAGTCAGCGATCGGGCCGACCAATCAGCGTCAAGTGTTGTAACAGCTAAACCACTGCGTCGTCGTATTTCATCGTGGTTGCAGTGTATAATGATTTGTGACGTTTCGCGCGAGGGTGCACTTTTTGCCAATTATTTTCTCGTTATCCTAATGAGAAATGGAGATTACCGAAACGAATTCGTTTCGCTCTGAGGCTACGTTGATACATTAACTTGACATAAATCTGGCAAGAATAAAGTTTGTGACGCACTGAAATGAATGCGCTGGACTCTATGCGTAAATGTATGTCGAGTGGTTAAGAATTTCCTTTAAAACTACTTTCTAGACGATTATAACTATCGCTAGTCCACACAATGGGACAATGAAATCTAACTATTTCCGAAATATTACCAATTAATTCGGATTTTATCTGAAGCGAGACTAGGACGTAGAGATCAAATCCATTTACTTTTGAGGTTTAATCGTTGAGTGTAGGTTATAGGTAGAGTTTCAACGTCAATGTTACAGTCTCTGCGTGAAAAATGACTACCTTACCGACAAAAATGCAGAGTACCGGAAGTTCACGTTAAGTGGAGCCACTGTCGTATGAAATTTAATTTCGATATTTATCGTATTTACTCGCTTCTTAATATTGTTACGTGTATATCGATCGTTGAGGTAAACATTGATGAAGATTTTTTGAGCATGAAAAGTTTCAAAAGTGAGTTAACCTACGAGAAATATCGAAATTAAAATTCATACGACAGTGGCTCCACTTAACGTGAACTTCCGGTACTCTGCATTTTTGTCGGTAAGGTAGTCATTTTTCACGCAGAGACTGTAACATTGACGTTGAAACTCTACCTATAACCTACACTCAACGGTTTAATTGCTTCGCCGAATACAAAGCTCCAAAGCTGAAATCATCTAATGACCGTTAAAAGCATATTCCTCCAACTAATCAGTTTAACGCAGTTGCCATTCTGTCGATAATATTCCGACGATGTAGATCCGAAGGGATGTGATTCCAGTGGAAACCGCTAGACCGGCTGCTGACGCCCGACTTCCCTATTAATATTCAAATTATTTCAAAAAAGGATAGATCTCTTTTTTAACAAATGTAGCGATCAGCTGTTCGTGTTAACGAAGCCAGTGTGTCGAGACAGGCGTACAAATGGCATCTGCCAAGTGGAATAAAGTGTTACAAATTCGGCAAGCCAGAGCTCTTAGAGCACCCTATAGTGAAGTCTAAATGAAAGTCTTGCACCGTACACCAGCACAGTTCGAGGGTCGTCTCACATGCGTAGTTCGCTTCCTTGCGAGCAAGAACCCATGGATTTTACTTTACAACAGAACCTCTCCCCCGCCCTCCCTTTTATTACGGAATGATTCGTCACCACTGAAATATGGCATACGTTACCGGCAAAAAAAAAAGCAATCTGATGAGAAATACTGCTCTATATTATAAAAAAAAAAAAAAAACTAGCAATTTTCTCAACCTTCTGTGACCAACCCCATCAATTTCCATAACTTCTAGCTCTTGGCAACAGTCCTTATATACGGTCCCACCTATAGTAAGAAAATAATGATCTAATTTCCCTAATAAATTGGTTGGTTACCTTGACACGAGAACATATTGCAGTGACGTTTCTCCTTGTTGTAACCGTGGCAGGCGGCGTCCTGACGACAAAAGCGACGCCGTTCTTGCGTGCCCTCGCCGCAGGAGACGCTGCATGCTGACCAGTCTGACCATGGCTCCCAGCCTGCGGGAAAAGAGAGAGAAACCACACGATATAGTCTTGTTCATTATTCATCGAGGCGCAATGCCGACTGTTTGATTCGTGCCACACAAAGGAGATGAAAAAAACCTCTACGTAGCTGGTAGAATTCTCATCTAATAGACCAACCAGAAAAACAATAGAATTGACAGAAACAGTTTCGAAACTAAGAACAAACGAACTAACGATGATCTTCGTGAACCGGTTACAAAGTGATATTGGCACAGAATTTTAGCACAGATGCTCATATCCTTTCCGATGAACAAGAAGTTCTATAGGTACAGGTAACTTCGAACGTTCACATTTGTAGGAATATACGGCTGCGAAAACAGTAGAAAATTAACACCTTGATTACGATACTCATTCCCGAAAACAAACACTAATTTCAATTATAACTTAGCTCTCAGAAAGCCGAGTAACGTCATATTGGATTGTTTATTATGAATGATAGCATACGAATCACGATTTTAAAATTCGCACATAAATCCCATGCCACGACGAACAGTGAACTTCAATTACAGCCCATAATTAAAATAAGCTAGCGATTGTTTGTTTATCGGCCGCAACGCGGCGCGCCATCGGAATCTGGCTCCGTGGCATAGCAAGGGAAACTGCCAGCGCTACCAGATCTGACGCCAACGTTGGCAACGCCGTTGGCAGCGCCGCTACCGCTTCCAACGTAGCGTAATGAGCTTCCATTACCAGCATGTGTTTCATAACAAGACAGACACCCACCACCACCCGCCACCACTGGAATGTTATGGTGTACCAAATTCTTCCATAAATACTTTTTAATTCGTTTAGCAGTCTAGTGGAATTAAATTTACCCAACCACTTGAAACAAGAGAGGGTGGGTCTTTTGTATAGAGTGCCACACAGCCTAGAGGCATTCGGTTAGACTGGTGCATCATTAGAGTTTCCCGGGTTTCCCTTAGAAGCACCAGCAGCGGCGGCGGCAGCGGCGGCGTGGTGTTATTTTCTGCACCAGACTCTGGTTATAGTCTATAAAGAATGTCGTTCAACAATTTGTTTTTGGGAACGGTAATACAAGAGGTTGCAGAACATTTTTTCTCTTTTTGAAACAGGATGAAACTAAAGTCGACACTCATTTCAAAGCTTTTATTTGTAAATTATTAAACGTAATTGTGTGAAAGTAAGGCAGGGATTGTCTTTGCAAAACGGTTGCTAGACGATTGGTGTTGCTTTCATGCATGTGTAGACTAATGAGGAAAATCCCGGGCTGATTGTAGGACTTTTGACTACATGCTCTAGCGTGTAAAGCAAAGAGTGAATTCCATGACCACGTGTTTGTATTTCGCTCTTCCCGTGGGAAAAGCAAGCCATAATTCCTTTTATGTTCAGTTCACACCATAACTTTAGCTGGCAGCAGTTTCCTATAATGGTTCGGGTTTAAAATCGATTTTCCACCATGATTTTCAACCAATTCTCGGCATTAAATTAAATATACAACGTCGAAGTCGGACACATTTTCCTGGAAATTGTGCAATTGAGCATTGCTCGGTGTTTGAAAATTCCAGATATTATTTGAACCGTATTTTCGGTGCCGATACCGTGAGACGAGGACACGCGGGGTGGATTTCGATTAACGCCGCACTTCAGAAGTAGCTATCATAAACGATATCAGTTGTCTGTTACGTTGGTCGGGAGCATCATTTCGCCAAACCATGCGAAGTGTAACATCTGATAGATTTCCAGGCTCAACACTATCCATTATCTATTTTTACTAGAAGAAAAGAGCTCGCAGCTTCTCACACATTATTGAATTTTTATCAATGACGCGCTGCAGGCGTTCTTACTCGCGGCAGCGTGCGGTTCTTTAAGATTTGCCGGCGTGCGGCTGTGTTTTATTCGATTGGGGCTTGTGAGTGCGCGTGACATCTCGGGACAGCGTGACACAACATTCGCCGGTAATCTCCCGAGGCGGTACGCGTCTTCTTCCAGTGACAAGAAGCGAGCTGAGATAAGCTCGAAGGCCCCAAAGGGTGGCGATGTTATCCAGATAAGACGGTGTTCACAGTCGTCGCTGTGTCGCACGCCCATCAACCACAAGATTGTTATTTTATGTCATTGATTTCTGCTTGTGTGTGTCTAGTCTAGCACATCATGTGTCAATGTCTTAATAATCGAGCGGATACGAATCCGTTGCTTGAGCGTCTCCCTTTTGATATATCTAAGGGTTGTGTGGGATTAGGTAAGAGATTTAACATGGAGTAGACGACACCGTAGTAGTATTGAAGTATTGAACCAGATATTTTTTATTTCTTTAATAATTATGTCCATGTCTTGCAAGCATAACTCCTCGTTATTTCAAGAAAATTCTAAAGAAAATTAGCTTTTCTTTGTACATAAAAAAAAAATCACCGAAGGCGATATCTTTTCGTAAAGACACCACCTTCAGCGGATCTTGTGTTGTAAACTTCATTGAACTAAGAAGATATATGGACGTGCAGTCATGATTCCATATTAACTTTTAATGAGCTGCCTCCATCCGTCTTGATACCCTCGGCATGCAGGCAGCTGCCTCAAGACGCTGAAGAAGCTCGGGTGCCTTCCTTTAAGATCCAATTACGGGCCAATATACCGGAGCTCTGCATATGTTAGACCCGTTACTCTCGGTCACAGTTCGGTGACAATGCCACTCGACGGCACACCCGTCGTGATACACCAATCAATCAGAAAAGCTCATTATAAGATTAACTATCTAAGGATAACGTAGCAGCGTGCGTCGCTTGTCGTTGAGGTTAAATCATTTTTGAATTCTTTGCATCAACGGGACGAGCAATTTATGAGGAAACGTGCATCGGGCAAAACCTATTTTTTACGTGTCCCCATCGAAGCGAAACACAATAGCAGATCTCTGACTTGAACTTTAAGACTGTGAAGTTAAGATCCCCACGAAAGATAAAGATCCCTCGTCCCACAATACATCATCGAGTTAATCCCTTCCCTGTAACCCAAGGGTTGATTCACAATACATCTTATCTTATCGTTTACTTTAATTAATTAAGTTAACGGGTTTAATTTAACGGGCTTAACGTTATGGGGAAACGTCTTCCGTGCCAGGCTGGGGAATATTTAGAATTTATAGAGACTACCACGTATAAACGGTGTACACACGTTACATTATAAATTAGCCGAAATCTTTGTGGTAACCCAACCTATGATGCAATACTGTGTATGGTGTTGGCACTCTAGTTGATTCACAATGTCTAAGACCTTCGTCATTCATCTCAAAGTAAGGAAGGGCTAGCAGGTCGCTTGCATGTTCGGGAAGGATAACATGTATCCGACATTAACTCTCCCCAGATGGAAGTTTCACTTTGGTGGCAGCGAGTGGGACCAGATGATGACAAGGCTCCGTAGCGGTGATGGCGTAAGCCTTCTTTAAATAAACCCCCAAAAACTTTTCAGCAGAAAATGTATGCGATATGAGGGCAGTTTGGTACAAAATAAAATACCTGGCAAAAAGTATATCGGACTTTTTAGGGACACCGTAGTTTTTGTAGGCACTTCTTCTAGGCAAACATTTTGTGTTTGCGATGAACGTTGTTAGTGGTATTGTGTTAACGAATGAAACTAATAAAAAAAAAGATTCTAGAGAAGTTGTATTCAATTTCATTGCTGGTAGAATATTATTGTTGTGGTTGCTTTTTCTAGTTGGGTGTATACTACAGATCTCTGCAACGTGATAGCGTCGAGTTGGCGATATATCAGTGGAAAAGCTGTTGTCTAGTGCTCTATGGTACATGCTTGATGCGCAAGCTTAATTATTTTGAAAGTTTGATAGCGTACGATTCAAGCGATGCCGTAACTTTGATTGGTGTGAATCGTGTGTGAAACTTCATGATACTCTGTAGTTTTCGTGCTCGAATAATTCATAAACTAATTAAGCAAAGCTACTTTTGTTTGAGTCTGATAATAATATCACGAACGTGCAGCGTGAATATATAATATTTTACCCACTTCTTGCATCCGCGAATATCCGCGTAACCTTTATGCGAGGAAGTGCACCATTAATTTTTGATCAAAATCAAAACTGACGGAAAGCTAGAAATGTATGGTACACAATACTGTAGTTTGTTGAAGCAACCCGTTACACTAATCACAAAGAGATATAAGATTTCATGTAGAAGACAGTAGTTTTCTAAGCAATTTGTTTTAATAATGCACAAAATCATTAAAACAAAAATGCACGACTTGCAGGATTTTGTGAAGAGAAATATTTCATTCTCTATTTGGCAAAGACGCCTGGTTAAAAGATGCAGAATGCAGCAAAATCTTGCACAATCGTAAAAATAGATGAACCTGTACACATGGACGTCTTTATTTGCACAGCCGATTTTACATGGATGCACCCCGCCCGTCAATTGTTCGGCAGACGACAAAAGAACGCTCTCTCCTTGATCAAAAATATGTAATCTTTCATTGAATTCAATGGGATGTGCATTTGTGAGTTACAAGTTTTTCTTCGTTTTTCTGCGGACAAGAAATGGTTGTCTTGAAGCCCACCACCCATCCGAGTCGCCGAAGAACGACGGCGTCGGCATCAGTTGCACAATGTAAGAAAGATTCCCAGGAAGCAGCTGCTTCAACGAGTTTTCTTCGCGAATATTTTACCCGTAGGAATCAGCAAAGAATGCCAGCTGATCGAGAGAACTGCATTCGAACCAAACCGAGTTGAAAAAGAAATTGCAACTGTATTTATTTTGTCTTTTTCTCGCTTGTGAAGCCTGCCTGTCTCCTATAGTACCTCTCTCTCTCTCTCTCTCTCTCTCTCTCTCTCTCTCTCTCTCTCCAGAGTAGAATTGAAAAGCTGGAACACAAACCGACAAATTTTCAACGTGCTTCTCGCAGTCTACGAGATTCCCAGACTTTTCCGCGAAAGCCAATTTATAACCGAATGGAAAGATCGGGAGATATTTTAATTTTACTTAATTGTCTGTGAATTTGCATTTAAATAGCTTCACCGTTATCTATTTGAATAAAATAATAGTTCTAGTTTCTTCATTTGGAATGAACAGTATCCATGCCCGTCGTTATCTGATAAACACTCGAGCGTAGTAAGCGTCTGATCCTGATTTACACCCGCATCCTTGCACATCTCACGATCAAGCTGTTGTTGATATCATGACGGTGTGGCCATTCCGGTAACACCCTTCCTCGACAGATAAAGACTCCCCTGCTCCTATGTACATCCCACTCGATTCTGTTTCGCCTAAAGGCCCGTAGTGCTTTCCTAAACTTTCGTTGAAGCTCACAGCAATTTCCTTGGATGCTATTCGAAGCCCGCCTATTTTATCATTCAGTAAAGCTGCTATGTCTATATTCACAAGTGCCTAAACTTCGTTCCACGTTCATTTCAAGTCGCAGTATTATTCCAGCTTCGGCGACGCGTTCTCAAGTTTATTGTAATTTTCGTGCCGATTCCGTTATCCGTAGACTTGGGCGCAAAACGTCTAGAAGAAGCAAAGAAGGAAGGTCATGGGACGCGTTGCTCTAGTGGCTCGGCATAGGGATTCTCGTTCTCCCTGTTCACCCGCGTTTCTGTGTGTGCGCTTGCTTGCGTGCATTCTTTGCTGTGGAAAGCGGATGTTTTATTTATAGAGTGAATATATAGATCACCGACTCTAGAAGGATTAAACAGATATCAACATTGTGTTCCAATACTCAAGAAAAAAAAACACCTGACTGCAAACTTCAAAGAGAATTTATAAAATTAATATTTCTCCGTAGAGGAGTACTTTGATATGACTCGACAGAGGGCAGGAGATCGACAAATACGTTTTATCGATGAAAATGAATGCAATATCTGCACAGAGTAAAAGATGGCGGATTTGTTCGCGAGTTCATTTTTTTTTTTTTTTTAGAAAAAATGTCCCCAAAAAGAACTGATACTTCCATTTGTACGAAGCCTGAGTCAGAAGACACAAAGTGCGCTTTCCCAGTCGCCTGTTTGTGTACACGTAGACTCAAAGTGTATCACGAGAAGGCCACGTCAAAGCTCTACTTGTTTGCACGAATCGAGGTAAATCTACTCGTGAAGAGAGAGAGGAGATAAGGATAGTTAGGGGGAGAGACAGAGAAAGCGAAAGAGAGACGAGGAAGACTCCACGAGTGGAAGCAATAAGAGCTAGGCTCATCAGCGCAAGAACAAGGTAAGGGATGCATCGTAAGCACAGTGATTAACGGTGTAAATATTTAGGGCCTGGCTGGCAAACTCGAGGCACTGGTGCTGCACTCTCGCGCCTTTTCCTTGTCAAGATCCACTCGTTTGCAAGCAGCTAATAAAAGCCTTTCCTGCTGACTCGCCGGCAAGAATTAGCATCTATTTTACATCTCAACACGTGGCTAGGTTTTTACGCCCTTTAAATTATTCTCTACACAAAGTGAAAATAGTCGAATAGGAATATGAAATCGAATTTACTTTATGTATCTTATACTTATTTCTGTTTTTGTGAAACTGGTTATCTGCTCGCTCTACACTGCTGTAAACTTGTCGTTATGAAGACGCGCACCATAAATAGTAAAGATTTTGCAGACGGATGACATATTTCTCAATTTGCTTCCGCAATATCCTCGAAAATAATGTTTTTGTTTCATACATAAAAATGAACGTTCAGCACCGCGCCATATCCACAGAATCTATATAAATATTAACCAAGACAGACATGTTCTTTTTTAAGCAAAACAAGTGGGCCGACATTCTCGGCCTGTGCAACTCCCTAAGCTGTTCTCTCCTCTTTCGTCTCAAGCAAGTAACCAAACACTCCATCTTTTTCTATGATAATTCATGATCTTTCCATTCTGTATTTACAGTATGGTCAAAAATGTCAGCATGAATAAGATTCTTATAAAATTTTAATTGGAATTTCTGTTTCCGTAGCGTTCTACCCAAAAATTTGCATGTGCTTGCACAAGTTAGATTAATTATTCAAAAATGTATTATGCTCGACTGCATTTCAGCGGCAAGCATTCCGATGTGATTTAGTAACCTAATATTTCACTCGGATTATTTTCCTCACTTTCCGCGATTCACAAAAAAAAAATGTAAAGTGGAGGTGCCGGGTTACGAAATTTGGCACCTGCTCTGCGGGTTGCGTTCGGGGACAAAGCACTTGACTCAGGATAATGTTTCGGCGCCCATCTTTAATTCATTATACTGTCGTAGCAAACATAGTTCCACTCGAAAATTACACCTTTCAGGCACAGAAGTGCACTTCGGAAAAAAAATTCTTTGAACACTCGACAAAGCGTGATATAATTTCACCATAAATTGTCAACCTTATAGTTTAAACGCCCAAGAATAACACAGCAACTATTTAAGCACCGTACACGTAGAGTAATAGTAATTATTATGTTATGTATCACGAAGCAAACATGGCAAGTTGAATTACGCCTTGTATAACAAACTGGCATGGAGCCCTTAGATGTGAATTATAACGCCGGGTTCATTATAGTCATTATATTTTACTTAGCTTCTAAATACAACAGACGCAACTGTGTAAGCTTAGCGTGAGCTCGTTGAGTTGGTAGCGCCGAGTTTCTACGCTGAGCTACACACACGCAGAATGATCTGGCTGCTGTTTGCTCATAGCTTCGCTCGTGTTGAGATATTACGTACCTACGCGAGGAAACCCAAATGAGACACGGTGAATAAATAGTATTACCATGACTTGAAATCAGGCGTATGTATTCTGCTTCAAGTGCAAGATAGGTTCATGTCATATGACAGGTTTGTAAGTGATAGGAAGTATTCACTTAAGTCTAAAAAGATGAGTTTGACCAACCGTTCTGGTTTTGTGCAGATTTTTTAGTCATTTTCGGCGAACAAAAAAGTGAAGCAAACGATACAATGAGATTTTAGTTTAAAGTACAAAAAAAAACATAGAAATTGAAACGCAGTGCTTTTTGTTTGCACGAAAAGCAATACTTGATATTTTAGGAGACTTCTTCAAACAAAAAAAGGATGTATTTTTGGTACTAATTTAATTATTCATAGAAATTGGATTATCTATGCGCTTAAGTACACGAGCTTCATTTACGAATTGTCGTCATGTACCTAGTTATTATTTAATATCATAAAATGGCTTCGTAAATAATAAAGCACATTGCATTTTATAGTAATTTTTTTGCAAGCGAGTTCTTTGTGAGTGCAGTCGGTCGACCCATTTTCGCGTAACAATAATACCAGGTTTGCCAACAGAAGTACCAACGATAACAATTTCATAATTTATTAATTTCTACTGAAACATCAACCCACACGACGTGGCAGAACAGCTGCAATCAGCCATTAAATAATCATTGGCTCAACATAAGTTATGAAGTGCGCTTTGCGGTGATAACGTAGCGAACTGAACGTTACTTTAAAGTGCAACGCTTTATATACAATGAGAGCATGCAATAAACTCACAGTCAAGCTTTTTGAGTTTAATTGAGAGAAACCTATACTGAATGGTTAGGCATGTTGGAAACGCCGGTTCTCATGAGACCACCGAAGTTAAGCAACACTGCTGTAAGTCAGGTATTGGATGGGTGACCATCATAAACATTACCAGTTCTGTAGTATAGAGGTTGGAGGGATGAAAGTTAGTACAGCGACTTCATTCACCTTGCTTATCAATTTCTCGACAGCATGGAGATGTGGAGGAATCCTGATGTTCGCGTTGTACCGTCTTTCGGAAGCGACGTTAAGCCGGTGGTCCCCTTGGTGCTATTCGACAGGAAAAGGCTAGGTGCCGGAACCGGGTTTTCCCTCCTTCTTTCTAGGGTCATCTAGGGTTAGGTTCATCATCATCCTCATAATCATCCGCTCATTCACCGACGCTATTAGACCAGTGCCGCAGGGCCAGTTGTCAAAACAGGGCGTCGTTAAACCCCAATAATCGAGAAACCTTCTGAATATGAACAGATTGAATGCGTTGAACAATTTCTTCCAGGTATTTCGCAAGTTATCGATTGCATGTTGAGAAGAAGTTTTCAAGGACTCTTTTACCTTTCTATCGTAAAAATTCTTTGAAACCACAAACGACAAAAGCCAAATGGAGCACAAAGCTTTAAAAAAAAAGTGATTACATCGATAAACTGTATCTCTTTACAAAATAAAAGCAATTGGATTCTAAACGCATCGCGCGAACCTAGCGTAAAATTATAGAAAAGCTATTTCCTCTGGAGATACCGTAGAGGCATGTGCGACGCCCCACCTGCCTCTTCCCGGTGAGTTACGAAAACGGCACTGGATGGAGAGAGATTGTGAATCTGGCCCGAAACCGGAATGAAATGTTGCGGAACATTAAGTCTTTATTCCCACTTCCTCGCTGCGCAACTACGCGCAGCGAGGGAAAAAAAACACCGCGGAAACGTAAACTTCGTGAAAGTATCTTTTTATTTTTTTCGTTACCGGACCGTTTTGTTTTATTTTGCGAAAAGAGTTTATGAGATTTTAATTTTCCGGTCTGGCGCCGCCATTTTCATGAAAAGTTACGTCTATATATACACGAGAATGCGCGGCACGGCGCTCGAAAAAAACACTAGTCGACGTCCGGGAAAAGCGGAAAAGCAAGCTGTCAATAAATGTTTTGGCATTGTTGACAGCACTTCCATGAAAATTAGCTGAAACAAAGGGGTACAACAGCAAGATTGCGAATCAAGTGGTGTTTTCCCGATGGTACAATTTGAAAGCCAAGATAACATTCGTAACGCGCCAAATAGCCGGTGGCAGTCCGTGAAATTCATACGGAACATTTAAAGCAACGTTGAAAAATTATCTTTAAACTTGTGTGGCAATCGCTACTACGAATCAATATTACTCCGTGATTGCTTAGGGCAGAACGTTTTGTGATTTTAAAGAAGGGATGTACTCGCCTAAAAATAATGAAGTATATATGAACAAATGGTAACTCACCGAACCGTTCGATCTATTCGCTTGTGAAATTTGAGTAATGAACAAAAATAGCCCACGGCGTACAAAATGATACAATTCGTGACGTCAGAGGTTCTCTTTGTGAGTCTTCTATCTCTACCGTTATATTCATAGAGTGGCTCTAAACTCAAATCGGAACCCCAATCAAGCAACCAACGGTATGAACTATGCACAACTAATTTGCAACAAAACAGCTGCCAAAACAAGACTGGCAGTAAAAGAGTTCAACAACAAGTAATCATATTGTAAATTTGTTTTGAGGGAAAACATTTTTGTAACACAAATTTTATAAAGTGAACGGAAATATTTTTATTATACCAAAACACGGCAGACACAAGCTTGCTTTCGATACGGAAAATGGTTTTCTATTTGAGTTATTTTCGTACAATGAAACCCTACTGATGAATTCACGCAAATATAATGTAAGGTTTCCTTTTCTTTGCATCGAAAATTTCATGGAAATTTCATGTTCTTATTTCTCCCAAACTTAGCACTATCAAATGATTGCACAAAAACTGATTTTTTTAATCAATTTCTCTTTTTTATACGATATGTTCAATACATTTCTCTTCTTTGTACCATAGGAAATTAATCAGTGAGAAACGTATATGCAAATGAAATCCTTAAGTCGTCAATGCCCCCAATTATAAACGATACCATTCCCATTTTTGAAACTAAATCGTCTGTTTTTTTTCCACAATATAAAGCAGTGATCGCAATCATATTTTGTTCTAGATAAAATATCCTTATAAATATATCACTTCCACCAACCATTTTAAATTCCATTTCCTACGGAAAAACACAAACGAAAAATCAATCAAAAAATGCATCCCACCGTGCAAATGTGCACCCATCGTTCATCCTATACCTCGTTTTACACAGATTCCAACATCCGGGCCCATGAAATTGCACAAGTTAATCTTCTTTCCATGGTTCTACACTCGCTATCTATCACGGATGATCGAACGTGTACAGACATTATGATCCCCTCCATACAATTAAACCCAGTTTGGTCGGTTGGTACACAAATGTCGAGCGCAGCAAGCATGAAACGCGGGACACGTTATGGGGACACAGGACAGCGGCGACGGTGCAAACCGGGACCGACCCGGGAGCGAGCACTGCCGATCTCCAGGCGGTCGTAAATCAAGATCAGCCTGCTTCTCCGTGGCAACAATAAACAGTCCCCGAGCACTGCCGCTATAACCGTGGACCGCGCAGCTTCCACCGACGCGCAGCGCTAGCTGCAATAACGTAAACGATTGTTGGGATCGGATCTTTATAGTTGCCTAGGGGTTCCGATGACGTGACATTATTGAATATATTACATGTTAATAATAGAGAATATTGTGATACTATTATATTAAAGCCATTGTGTTGGTAGGCTGGTAGGCTTGGAGTTTCTGATGATTTATGGGTTTCGTGCTAAGTTAAAGGAAATCTTGTATACTGAAGGTGTTTTGCTAGGGGTTTCAGCATGGCTGCTAGGTGAAATCTCAAGGAAAATGGTTGGTAAGTGTATTTTCTAAGATGTTGCTCAAATGGATTGGATTTATAATAACTGTCCGAGCACCAAAACAACAGTAGCAGAAGTTGAACTGTTCCTGGCATGAAACAAATGATCTGGAATATAATTGTGTCCATCGAATATGCTGGAAAAACTGCAGATGCAAGGGTACTATACATTTGAGAGAGCATCAAGAGGCATTCTCAGAGGTTTTATAAAAACGCAGAGACGCGTGCAGAAGAAAAAAGAAAAAGAAGAGGACGAAGACCAAGACGGAGAAGAAAAAGAGCTCCCAGGGAACTAAAAGAAAACGTTTGTTCGTCCTCAGAAAGAGATGTACATCTCGCTCTTCTCTGAACTTCAACACGTCTGTTTTCTAGTTTCCCACTCGGATATTATATGCAACTTCGTGCTTCTCAACCTGCGTTATTAATTTCCTTTCTGCCCGTTGAACACAGGATCTCAATTCGCAATTAAAACGGAGGAAACTAAATTAAAAAATTAAATGAAAGTTCAAACACGTTATTTCATTTTAGCGCGGGAAATCGCCAGGCGGTGAAAATCTTATAACTGGAAAGTGTTTCGTGAATGGTATAAGAATAAAAGAAAATGGGACATGCAGCTGTTTCTTTACAAGAGGCTTTTCACAAAGGAAATTGAGCTCGCGTATTATATCCACCGTTCGGAGCGGGGTCTGCTTCGCGTACCTGGCAAGCATCCGGACACGCGCATCTTTTTGACTCAATTTGGCAGTGATTAACCGGCGCGTGGCGGTGTTGTCGAAAAGATGATTCAGTTGCGTTATGTAGGGAAGGCAGAGTGGGGGGGCGAGGGGGGAGGGTGTGCATCCCCACATCACCGACAAGTCTCAATTTTCCCGCGCAGCTTTTAATTAAACCCTATTCCCGAAAGCGACGAAGCTTGAAAATTATCGTGACGTCATATCAAGCTTCTGCAAGGAAGGAAACATCGTCTAGTTTAATTAATTTTCCTGGATACCTGTTCAAAATTTTAAGACATTGTTTTCTCCGTTCTGAACTCTTATTTAATGGTTAAAAAAAAAACTGTGTTTTTGGTTGTTGTCTCCGAGTGAACACGGCTCGTTACGGAATCGGACACAAAGGACGAGATCAGAACAGTTCAAGAGCGTCCACCAACAATGGAAGAAAGAAGAGCGTCTTGCGATGAATCAGAACACAAGGAGACCTTTGAACGTAAGCAGCTTAAAATGTAAATGAAAGCTGCTCGGGATCCTCACAGTATAGACCTGTGCAAGTCACAACGCGATCCAAGTCATGCCAGGCAAACGCCAAAGCTAAGATGTATCGGGTATCATGAATAAAGTGTCACGACTCGCGACGCGTCAGGTAACCAGCTCTAAGTAACATGACAATTAATATGAACGCTAGATGGCAAGTCGAGTAGCGACACCGACGTCGACGCTATACGACGTCGAGACGCCAAAAGGAGACGCCAATATATAATCTAAAACCTTTGAGTGTCGCAAGCGTGCACGGCAAAGATTCCTTTTACACACAGAGCCGTTATTCAGAAAGGTGATGCGAATAAAGGAACGATCACTATAGAAGGCGACTGAAGGGGGGCGTCGCACGGATAGAATTTGGACACGCTTTCCTATTGCCTTTTCTCGCTCGATTTTAAATAATATCAGCAGAGACTTCCATCTGGCGGGTAAGATACGAGTCTTGGGTCCCTTTGCGCGCACCCGGCTTGATCGCCTCCTCTTTGCAACGGCACGAGAAAACTCGAGTCGTATGTGAAATTGAAATGTCCCAACGAGCACGGGGAAAGTATAGAGGCGCCGTAACAGCGGAGGTAAAAATTGTTGGTCCTTTTTATACAACAGCAATATATTTTTCAGGTCATATAGGAAAAGCTTGACGCACCCTACATATAGGGGCATCTTACGTTTACGGACATTTCCATTGTTCTTACTGCGATATAGTGCATGATTTCTCCGAGACAATTCTGATCACGTTTTGTCATAATCTTCTTTCTCCTTGTGGGTGTATAAAAAAAAACAGAAAAAAAATGACACGGAAAAACACCAATAGGCTTACAGAAGCTTCCAAGCTTACAAAACAAGATGATTCTCCATGAGCTTCTAGTTTATATAAAAAATTCCACAGTCCAAAAAAGGTACTTCTGAAACAAAATCTCCCTGTATACGGAACATTGTGTGACGCCGTTAGAATTGCTTCAGCTTCAGCTTCAGTCTAAGCTTCAGCTCTGATAGCTCTGATAGCACAGATACACACCGTAACCCTCTTGAAACGAGAATTTAATAATCTAGAAGATTTATTAGATTGAGAAACGTAAATGTGATTTGGAAAAGCAGCTTTCGTGAACACGTCGATCACGTTTCAGACCTGTTTTTAATGAAAATTTAGTCATGCTTTAGATAAAATCGTGATCTACACTCAGCTAGTAGACCTTGGTTACCGAGATTCGCTCCGAAAAATTTGTTTAGCCTTTATACACAGAGTCTTTGTTCGTCAAACAAGATCAACCGTTCAGATTCTCTTTTAAATCACACGCGCCCAAAATCCTCTCAAAATTTTAATAAAAAAAGTACTCCGAACTTCATATCAGCTTTCTATTTCCAGTCGGTCCGCAGCAAACCGAAAAAGGGCACGTATTTTCGGACGATAGACTCGTCGCTATATGGCCGAATTCCACCATGGCACCGACAAAATGGCGTCGCCCAGTTTTGATGAAGATGCCTCACGAGCAAAAGGCAGACTCCCCGAGGAAGTCCGATAGATTGATGGTACGGCACAGCATCGCCCGTGATCGGCATCTCAATGCAGCAAGAGCAATCTCGTCAAACAAACAAAACCCGAGAGAGAGCGCACAGTCATTTAGTGAGATCATGTTGATGAAATGGAATAAAAAGTCAAGACGTGAAACTTCTACCACTGTCTCTCGGCAATTTCGTTTTATCTTTTCTGCAAGAGGCGTTCCGTCGTTTAACATGGGTTTCAGTCATACCGTCGATAAGAAAGGTACGTGATCTTATTTCCAGTTATAAACCGTGTAGGTATATTAGCACACTCTCGTAACGCTAATGTTTGATTGTATTTGCGAAAAATATCCGCCATATGACTACTTCACCTATAAAAATGGGGATGTTAATACTTAGTTGGCGCAAAGAAATTCTTCATTTCGTTATTCTCGTCGATTACTCGCAATTGATACTGGTTTACGCCCAGCTAATCTTTATTAATGCTAACCTTAACTATTGATAAATGGATCTTAGGATATGTATCGATATTTTGAGCCGTTATTATTCCGTTTTAGAGGTTTGTTAAAAAAGATGGCTGCAAGGGGCATCGGGCATTACCAACCGTTACCACGGGTTGTCGTCTCTTTGCGCAGCAGAAATTCTAACATTAACGCTGGCCCTCTGAGTGTACCTTTAAGTATTAACTGAATAATATTAGAAAACACCTGGTTCTAAAATAACTGTGCGCTTCATGAGGTTACCTCCATTTGTATGTGGTACATAGAAAATAACCTTGCCTTACCTTATACCCGTAATAACATCGAAAGCCACTGAAGTGTTCACAAAAATTAATTATTTCAAAATTCAAAGTAACGCACTCTGGAAGCTACAGCAAAGAAAGCAACGTTCGCGCTCACCCATGCAAGATAATTCGCATAGCCGGCTCTGTGCTTGTTGATAATAGTAGAAAAGTGAAACCTACTTTTTATCGAGCTCCCTCTACTAGCAGCTTCATCCGCAGGCGGTACGCTGCTTTGATCTGCATTAATTTCAGCAATATTAAGTTACACCAGAATGGATCAGAAATTTCGATATTGCCGAACCCTCGTCTAAGGGATGTGCAAGAAATAAAATGCTGCAGCTACTTTGCATTAGATAATTGAACAAAAAATTGTGTTTGCTGTAGTACTTAGGTTACAATTTGACGTGTACGCTGAAATTTTACCTGTACTGTAAATTTACGTAACCAAGGAGATTCCGTTACTTGTGAGGGGATGCTAATTCACTGAAATGTATGTAGTACAAAGTGGATGTAACATTAATTTAACTTACATCTAGAATGCCATTAAATTACATTATTTGTTTACTTAAAACACAATGAAGGTGGGAAATATTGTCTAGTTTAAATTATGAGTAATGAGAATGTTCATTTGAAAGCGGCACGGAGAAAAACAGTCGATTTATTTGCTTAATTTTTTTACTTTGTATTGCCAGGATTTTAATTAAAATGTGCACTATCTTCCGAGTAGAAAACCGTGTTTGTCGTCATAAATGCAAGCTTATTTTCATATGAAAAATGAACATTGCATTTTACTTTATGCCAAGATAAAATGTGAGCCCCTATTAGGTCAGCCGGGGCAGCCCTATACTGTGCGCATTGTCCTATTTGAAATTTCAGAGTGTAATTCATCGCCCTCAGCTTAGAACTACCAAGAGTAACGAAGAGTTCGTAGAAATTTTTGTGCAATATTGCTACAACAAAAGTGGGTATATATAGAGCAATTAGATAATTTTCTAAAGTCAAAAATTAATAGCCGTCAAGATGTCATCATTACTTTATGGCAGATACACAATTGTCTAACATTTCATTTAAAAAGAACAAAAACATTCTAGTCTATTTTATTGTCCTCCACAATTTTATTGAACTATATTTAACATTTCAATAAATTCCATTGACTGAACAAAAAGCTAATTTCAAAACATGAAGCAAACGCATGTGCGTGAGAATACAATTCGGTCAAATATCGTCCGTTCAACGATTTTATCACAACGCAACGTACGCACGCACGCGTACGGTGTACCCTCCAGATACACAAATATTCAATATTATCAAAGTACGTCAAATGAATCAAACGCTGCCTGACGCCATTACTTTCCAATTCGCTTTACACGAAGCGTGTAACAAAGTGCAAGCGTCCAGCAGCCAACGGGGTCGAAAGGTCTGGCTCATAAAAACCAATCTAGACACACCGCTAAATCAAAAACTGCGAGCCATTCACGTCGCACCACTCCTATAACAAGTGGGAGACGACGCAGTTAATAATTCCCTGATCGTGTATTATGTCAAATAAACCGTGTTTTTTTTTTCTTCTCCCTTTTCGCCCTCGTCTTAAAGAAACTTGCTGGCGCCGCCTTGAATTGGACGGTACCGAGGCAGTTTGGTTGGTCCGTTGGTCTGCAGATATGGTAGGATTAGAACGACGCGGGCGGCGTAGCTCTTAGCGTTATCCTAAGTTACTGCTATGAATGCAGGTTTCACCCCGGCCTCGCAAAGAAAATAGCTCCGATATGGCCGTCGTACCAGCTCGGGAAAGCCGTTCGCTACAAGGCTGCGTCTCATGCGATAAGGATTTAAAAACGACGCCCGTCCGACGTCGACCGCCACCTCCTTTGCTTCAAGTGTCTCAGAAGCTGAGATTCATATTCCGTAATATCTATTTAACACCGGGATTTAAAACAATTTCAACTCGTCTTAAGCCCTGGTAAGTGTTATGTTGTTTCGCAACCGGAGAGTCCAATTACTCTAACATGTTGAGGGCGAGGGAGGACAGTGCAGTCGTCGATCCTGGAGCTATTCGAACTGCCAGGCGTGCACTTTAAAAGGAATTATGCATCTTTCTGTATGCATGATTAGGAGAAGGGTGATTGCAAAGAATGAATTCATGGAGTACAATTATAGAATTGGATCTGCAAGAGGTTTACATTTTCCGGGAGGAGGCATACCAACGAAACGGTGTTCTGGAATACAATTTACTAAGAAGAAAAGTAACGCGTTGGTTAAAGGATTCAGCCATGCAGCTTGGTTTTCAGATCTAAATGCCGGAAATCATAATCGTTTAAATCCAACACGCAAGAGAATGCGATTTTGGCATGCCCAACTGTCTTTAAAGATCCAAACACAATGATTTCCCAATAACAAACGTTTTCGCAGATAATTGTATGTTCAGGTTGTGAGTTGTTTTCCTGCCTGACGAAACATACAAAAAATGTGGTTCCAGCAATAATATTGTGTTATCCGCTGCCTTCGTAAGCCAAGCACACGCGAGAATTTCATCCAAAATGTAAATAAACATAAAATGTTGAGCCTTCACTAAAAAGCAATTTATTTTTATTAAAGTGTAAATATGGCTTCAAGGGACGTAACATCCCACGCACGCTGCCACCATTGTAGTGAGGGGGATTTTCACGCTTCGGGCAATATGAAAAATATGGGCGAAAAGAAGCTAATGCAAATTATTCGGAAATTAACTTGGTAAAACTAAAAAAAAACGGGCGATGACAAAAAGGGATTGCGTGCGATTCTGGGGTAGTTAACCGTGGTAGCTTAATTCGCTTCCCGATTTTTGCTTCGGCTTTTGTCAATCCTGGAGAGCCTTTCGTTGGGCACATAAACATCACACTGTATTTATTTAGCGACCCTTTTTTCCCAAAAATGTAAACAAATTGTGAGGTAGGTAACCCATTTTTATGGTAACCCATTTTTAAGAAAATTGAATTTGTTTCTCAGAGCCATGACTTTGAATGTTGGCGACCATGTGGTTACGACCACACGTCCCCCCCACACCCCCTCACATGCCGTCAAAAATGAAGAGCGCATTACAAGTATGAGAACTAAGTATATAATCGTAATTTTGGCTCGACCTAAGCGTTTGAGTGAAAAGTGAGTACTGTGCATAAACCACCACACAAAAAGGGAAGTACTTCCATATTTTCTTGAAATATCTTCACTTTAAGCGCTAACGTTTTGGTGCTCTTCTTACCTTAGAAGAAGCTACTGCTGTTTCTCTCTGTTCGTCAACTTTTAATCTGAAATAACCAAACTCAAGCGTAGCGAGCCTAACTTTTCTGGTCTCTAAGACTATATATAACGTACAAAAGAAGAGGCGTGTAACGGTTAGGTCCTAACTGGATTACAATTCGAACGCAGGGATGGACGCTTTCGCCAATTCGATCGCAGGACCGTTTTCACCCTTACTTTGATCAAAAGGTTCGGTGGAATAAAATCGATCGCCATTGTTCCTCGCCAACGACACAGACAATTATTTTGGCGAACCAATTTCGAGCAGCCGTCGAATTTTACACAGAGACAATGCATCCCATCTATCCCTTTGCAGTGAGCTGAACAGGACGAGAATTATACATCCATATATCTGAGAGTATGTCGATTTTAATCCATGCCGTAGCAGTGCGAACTGAGTTTACCCGTTAATTAATTTATATTGGCACACATTTTATAATGGGTATTTCGTAAATTACTGGATTTGCTAGCTTCATTTACGGATTCCAGAAAATATCAGGCGACAACGACGTCCAGTAACTCATAGTAGTTTCTTTTAGCAGTGACAGTAGGTTTCTAAACGTCCACTCGATAGCGGCCTTTGCTTCGAAGTCTCTCTACGGAAACTGCTACCAAGGCTTTTGGAGAACAGCGCAATAGTGACCCAATAATGAAGGTCACTCATATAATTAAAAAATCCAAATTAATTTCTAGGACTCACCGACGCCTGCCCAGACGCGGTTCTCGTTCTCGGGCGTCCATTCGGCCGTCGCCCCGAAGAGGTCGTCGTACTTCGCGACCAGCGTGTTGCCGGTCTTTTCAGCAAACACCACGTAGTACTTCTGGGGCACGACCGACACATGGCACTGGGACTTGTCGCCGAAGTGCGTCACGTTGATACGTCTGCAATAACAGGTTGAAAGTCAATTACCTATCTCTTTTGGTTTAAGCTTATAGTTATAAGGTTTTGAGAATGCCAAGGTCACTTTTGGGACCAAAAAGCGAAATCACTCACGCGGCAATCGGCACTTCGGTGTACCAGGGGAAGGTAACTTAGATAAATCCCGATGCCATTAGACTAATGCCGCATGGCCAGATATCAAAACAGTGCGTCGTTAAACATCACAAATCAATCAATTAGATAAATCGCCAACTTTGTGACCTTGGAACTCTTACAAACTCCCCATACATTAATCTAAAGTTTACGAAATCGAACCTTGTAAATTGTATTAGCAGTTTGATGGACTAACTTTCTTAAAATTGAAAAACCACCCGAAGGTTGCATACAACACAAAAAATGTGTTTATACGTAAAACAGTAAAAGTGGTGTTGTGGATGAGTTCGGCTAAGTTTTGGCGGTATTCTAAATTTTAGGCAAGACAATGTAAAGAGAACAAGTCTAAAAAAACTAATATGTCGCCAAAAGTTTGTGAAATTATCATAGACAGACAAATAAAAACGGACTCTTGTGAACTCACGTGTTATTCAAGCAACTGTTTTTCTCATTTAGGGGTAAAATCTTCACAGCCTTTCACAAAGTATACAAATGCATTTCGTCAGCCCATTTTTATTGATCGACTTTGGTATCAAGCTGACAGCCAATGAAAGCTTTGATGGCAGGTTGAAAGAGAGTGTCACATTTTTGCTGGCGCATGAAATCTATTGACCCTGCATTTTTACAAGTCAGAGTCGTTGGATTAATAGTTCATTTTTTCGGCTCCTAGAAATCTATTGACTTTGCATTTTATGTCAGAGTCGATGGAGTATGCCTGCATTTTGCTGGCGAATTACATAGATTGACTCTGCGTTTTTCTAAATCAGAGCCAATGGGTCATATGCGCATTTGATCGGCTCATGGAAGTATATCGACTCTGTATTTTAAGTCAGAGTCGATGGAGTGTGCGCGCATTTTGCATACGCAATAAATTGATTGACTCTGCATTTTTTTAAATCAGAGCCAATGGGTCATATGCGCATTTGGTTGGCTCATGGAAGTATATCGACTCTGTATTTTAAGTCAGAGTCGATGGAGTGTACACGTATTTTGCAGAAACATTAATTCAAGTAAGACTGCACTTTGTGAGAGTCTTCATCTATGATTTCTGATATTTTTCACGTTTGAATATTACCAAGTAAACTCAAGAAATAAATAAATTATATTTAATTAATTATTCACTACTGTAAATAATTACGAATTTCCCGTTCGTCGTATTCATTGCCCGTATTTTCGTCATGCATTTGGCTAATGGTTTAGCATGAAAGAATTAGAGATTCTAAGATCAAAAACAAAAGTAAAAATGTTCAGATTTTAGAATATTGTATCATGCAACTTTTAAATCAACATGCATTTTCACACCTAGCTGCAGCTGTCCGCACTAGACACAATACTGAACAACTTTTCCAACCAAGAACGATGTAACATGATCGATCTAACCAAACTCAATCTCAAGAACGGCTTTCTAGAAGTGTCGAGACAGTAAACTGTTTGAATGCATCCAGAATTTTTAGTACTGCTATCCAGTCACATTGTCAGGCTCCTCGGAGCGTGAATTGGAACGGGAATTAGGGCAAGCATTCATCGGGTTACATCCGTCCAGGGAACGTCTACACTGTACGTAACGTACTGACATGAGAGGATGCTATAATTAATTACCAGCGAATAGACGTGATTAATTATGCAATCAAAGTTATTTGCTCGAGGCATTGTTGCACAGAAATGCAAATGCTGATTATAAATTTCAGCGAGTTTCATTGTTTTGATGTGAAATGCACCGTGAGGTGAATCGTTGAGCCTCGCCCATGTAATACACCTAGCGGGGACTCGAACTGGAAACCTCGCCACACGCGATATGCACCAACGTTAGCTGGAAACATGGCAAAATATTGATGGCGGCATCGGATTGTAAGATATTTGTCATTGTCGTATTTGCGGTGGTGCCGGCAAATATATTGGAATCGCACGAGCTTTGGCGGTCGAAAGTTCAGATGGGCGAGAATTCATCTCGCGCGATAAATCGATAAGTAGCTAGCGATTGCTTGCATCGCAACATCTGTGGGTATTGGCAATCGATACCAGCCGAGAGACTCTATGGACTAAACTTCTATGCAATCATATAACTTGTTGAAAAATTCTCAGATGCCTCAAGATGAAAACAACCGGCAATTTTTCACAAACTTTATTTTTTCATATTTTATCGTGTTTTCTTACTTTTGAGGTAAAGAGGTTCGTGCAGCGCCCTATACGAGTTTCAAATAAGATGCTTGATGAAAAAATATCGGTGAATTTTTACTTAACAAATTATTTCGTATCTGAGATAATGAAATAAGAGGCTGGAACGTAACGGCGCTGCGATCCTGTGGGATAATACGCAACTGACGTCGCAGCTACTACATATATTTTGTAATCTACACTCGGATGTGGCTGCCTCTACGATGGCGTCGGCGTCGGCGTCGGTAACGCCGTCGTATACGCGTTAGGACAAGAATTAAATATTCACATCCACGGATCCGTAAATTATGTCAACGCAGTCTCATAAAGCAAGCTATGCTAGCAAACACCTAGGTCAAACAATGAAAAATGAATGCCACGCGTTGTGGTATAAAACACAGGGGCTGTTCTCTTCTGAGGGGGTAAAGACGTTTAGTACACAACGTATGTACAAGCACAATTTATTATTTATAGCGAGGAATTAAAATAAAAATAAAAACAAATTTTCACTGGAAAATTAAAGAAGTTAAAAACTAAATTAATTTCGAACTTCCGATATCACAGTTCCACAGTTATTGAAGATTTTCTGAGCTTCACAAAAGATAAAACCTTTACGTGTATCGATATAGTTAGAGGGCCAGCGTTAATGTTACACTTTATGCTGAGCAAACGAGCCGGTAATATGTGGTAACGGCAGGTGTCACCCGATGGCGCGTGCGGCCGCTCGTTTAAAAAAACCCTACAATTAAACAACTACGACTCGAAATATCGATACGTGTATATAAATCGTTGGAGTAAGCTTGAATACAGATTAATTGAGCGTAAACCAGTCGCAAATGCGAGTAACCTGTGAGAAATAATATGATAAAGCTCTAAGAAGTAGCAACCTCCATTTTTGTCGGTAAAGTAGTCATTTGGCGGCTACTTTTCGATCACAGTTAAGCTATAGAAGTACGTTAAAACATTGTATCTCGTCGCAGATTTCCTACAAATAAACACATTTTCGTGAACGAATATCGTGAAAAAGCATGGCGACACACGACAAGTTATAAAACTGGAAATTGATGGTGATATTTTATTGTGCGCAAAATGAACGGGTCATGATAGTGCACGCGTTACCAGGTTCGGTACACACGTGACACGAGACGGCGTTCTCGACACCCGACAAAGGGGATGCTTGTCCACTTTTTTTTTTTTTTAATCTAACTATCAAAACTCGGCACAAAAGAATAGCATGAAGAAGACGGATTGAAACCGAGTGATATAGGATGTACACAAGAATAGGCAAAAGAAATATGGAAAAACACAGAGGCGTGTGCACATACCGTTAAAATGGCTGGTCCTATTGCAAATGTGTCTGCCATTTCGTTGTCGTCTAGATTCTATTTTTCAAGCCGTGCTAGTAGTATATGTCACTCGACATTAATCCAAGTTTGAAAGCTTTGCGCGTCGCGCTTAAATAATGTAAGCTTGTCACCTTGTCGGGAGTCTTTCATGCCTGTGCTTTCACTAAGCATTTTCACTGCGCATGAAAAATGTCGCGTTATTTTCATAAGCGCCACTGCGAGGATCACGCTTATACGAATCACAATTTTTAATATCTTTTGGGTAAACTTCGGTGGAAAAAAAAACGGTCATGAAGCTATAACAATAACTCGAGGCGCGATCACCGACGAGTAAAAAATATTAAAACACATGCGCGTATCACATTTTATTATGTCACATGAAATTCTTTAAAGCATTTTGAAAATCCCTCGTAATTTTCAACTTTACCGCGAACGCCAGCTGCACGCGAACCTCGTTTTTCCCTTAACATTGTCCTAACGCCAACGCTGCATTGCCAGCGCCGACACTATCAACATAGCCGACGTCCCAAACAAACATTGCCCACAGCCAAGCAGGATCGACGCCTGAACCCTTAGGGCTTATCAGACCTACTACACTATGATTGTGGTTTATCAGGATTAATAAACCCCGAAATGCTTTGAAACCGAGTGAAAGCAACTCTTCAATACCTTCATTTTGTTAATGGCGGTCGGACGACGAGCACATCTGACGAGAGAGATCGTCGCGCACCCCTAGACGCGTTTAATTAAGTGGTTGGTGTCACACCGGCTCATTCAACTTAATAGTACTTAACTTCCCTCCCGCTGAACAACTACGTCCCTTGGCAGAAAAGTCACAACTGATTTGCATAATAAGTCTATGGGGAAAATTCAAAGCGACGGCATGTTGTTAGGAAAAATTCCACGTTGCACTCAGCTCAGACGATTGACGTTTAAAACTGTTTAGAAGGCTCATTAAAGAAGTTATAATATTCTCTCGCGCCTACTGCGCCATTGTGCAGTAATTTCAAGAACTAACGGCTGCAACTAATTACTGAGGCGAAAATATTAATGAATACTTAATTAGTTAACGAGATTGGCCATGCTTATTGCAATTATATAGCAAAATGAAAATAATCTACGGTATTAATTTGAACCGTTAATTTGTAAAGTTTTCGCGCACGAAGCTTCGGCCATTGGGTGGCTCGAAGTGTTGAGAAATAAGCCAATTAACAAGGCAAATGCGAGGTAGTGTTGACTTTGTTACAGCGCGATCCTCCAGAGTCTAGATCCTCATTAATCGTCGGTATGTTTAATCAGGTTTTATCCAGACACAAGAGTAATTGCCTACTGAACTGTATCTACCTTTAAGAAATATCCAACGCCATCTATACGAGCTTGAACAGAGTGTAAATAAATGAGCTTGATAATAAAATACGGTTTAATAAAGATATGGAAGTGATTTTTCTTTAATGAATCTCAGAAATGGAATTTTGATCAAGTCCTACATGACATCTGAGACTGTTTAAATATTTAATTACTATAAGTGTTAACCTACATTAAATATAACTTCCACAAAAGGAACAATTGAACCTCTAAGTACGAGGATTTCAAAGTTTAGGAGAATACTTGCGATTAAGCCCTGAAAGTGTCCAATAAAATCAGCCACGTGGATGAGTGGAGTTTGTGAGCTCTAGTGAATCGTCTCGGCCAATGGAACAGAGCTTATCGAAGGAACAAAGTCGAGGAGAAAACTCCATGCGAACCGTTGGCTCCACTCCAGAGGATCATCAGGAAGGACTAATGGTACAAGGTTAGGGAGGGCCCAAACAAGACGGGAACGGGGAAAAAGTTCGTCCTTAGGAAACCACACTTAAGGGATGAAACTCTATATTCGCACAACAGCCATTAATGTGTAGCTTAAAGTCAGACTTGCGAATATATTAATGCTATATAAGAATGCAGAAGAAAAAATACAGTTCATTTACTGTTGCTTTTGGCAGAACTTTTCCGTCGTGAAAGTTAACGACGTTAATAATACAATTATTGGGGTAATCCGGAAATAAATGGTGACGCGTTATGTTCTATATATGCGAATATAAAAATCCTTCCGGAATAGCAGTATATAAACCATAAAGTACTCTCTTTGGTCATATACCTTAGCAAAGAAAAGGACTCGGAAATTTTATCTTATTTTACAGCACAGCAAAAGGATTATTCGCAACAAAAAAACGTCAAGACTACGCTGGCAAAAGGCTGGCGAGCACTCTGAGAAAATCTTATTTTTCCACTGTTGCAGGAATGCTTTTACCGCGCCATTATGACCTGGCGTTAATAGTCGATATTTAGACAAGGAGGAACGCAAGAACTGTAGCAGTAGACATTTTGACTTCTGAACGAGCACAATCTAATCTATTAGCGACACTCGCGGGTTTTTCACGAGCTCCAAGGGCCCAATGCACCGGCTGTTCTATTGTTCTAAGGGGGTTTACACATCTCGAGGGCGAATGTTGCCAAAGAAAGGCTCTGACTCTCACAATGGCATGATTTACTACTAAACTTGTTGATTGGCACAAAGGAATTAATATCTAGCTAGTATGATTCATTTTCGACGCTTAAGGAAACTGAAACGGTGGTTTTATGAAATCCGGGGAAGAGTTTTTCTTTCCAACGTCATAGCTAGCAAGAAAATAACTTTTCCAACCCATAAAGCTATGCATTGACGAAGAAAATAACATAACGTTTGAACGGAAAATCCAAGAATTGCAACTGGATCTTTGCGATACGCAAAGAGGATTGTCGAAATTCATATAGAAATAAAATATATTTGAATCGAGGAGATGCGTCACAGCATCAAGATGTGAATATCTCGATGTCCTCTATAATGTGGCGATTGAGATGCGTTTGAGATCCAGAATTGCCCGTAATAATTTCTTGTAAGGCGACATTTTTTTGTTTGAGAGAACTTTGTAACATATTTAACTTTAAAAGCTTTGTGGTATTTCTGTCAAATTCGAGCGCGTATTCTCCTAAGTGCATTGAAACAGGAATTTTCTTTCCGAATGTATCTTTGGTTGAAGAAAATCGTTTGGTCCATGGATATGACAATGAATCTTGCTGATTTCTTGAATGCCAAGAATTGAACAGAATTGAATTTTACGGGGCAAGGGAAGTCCTCACAGAGTTCGATCATGGCACAGAGCTGGATGATCGTCGTTTCAGCTTTCGGCTGCCAGCATTCGGAAATTACCTAGTTCCGGCAGTCGTCGTTCATCTTCACAGTAACAATTGTATCTCAAAGAGAATTCGTTTCTCAGCTAGCCGAAAAACAACAGATAAACCTTGCTGTTCAAAAAAAAGTCGCTTGATTAACAATCGATTTATTTTCCTTACCAGTGGTTCCTGAAAGGGATGAAAATCCCTTGGCTTAGACCTCTTTTCATACCAACCCCTGCTGGGCTGGGATAATGATGACTAACGTATAGCCCAACAAAATCCTAGCGAGTGTGTCGATATTTTTGTTTCTCACAATACACAGATCTGAATTATTCAGGAACTGTATGGTTACCTTGAACTTTCTTGGGTATAATCGAAGAAAAATATTAAAAGAAGTGCATTTAATTGTTTTGTAACTAATTACCTGTTCTTCAAGTAAGTTTTCTGTGTTTGTTTCAACAATGACATAGAAATATTTATAACCATCATCAAAATCGAGTAGGCAACAATTGGAAGACATTCCCTAAATATATTACTATTCGGAAGTACCCTTAAAATAAAGATCACATTGAAAGATTGAAGATAGCAAGAGAATGACTAGAGTTCTTAGAATAGGGTGAGGATTTAAATTTAATTCAATTACACTTCGCTAGCGCCCGATCCTCTCTCGTTTAAGATTCTATCCAACCATGCACCAAAGCCTTCATGACTGTGCAACCTTACAATTGGCGGCGGGCGAGCGCGCAGGAAATGGCACAGCCACTTCCCCCCAGGAAAACACGAACAATACATCTTTAAATATTACACCTAGCAGAATTCTCCATTTTATGGTTCAGATATAATAACCAAGATTGCACTCGATCAAGTTGACGTAGAACACGATTGACGCTGAATACTGTAGGCTTACCACCAATTTTAAGTCATTTTCTTGTCGATTTTATCACCTTTCATGTGGAAAAGTGCTTACTCACACGCATATATATCTATAGTGAATCGAAGTAATTTCCAGCCTGCTACTAGAATCAGAATAAAAGATTTCTACTCGAAACCTTTCCAACGTGTTTACCTATGGTAATTATTCCATTAGCCCGAGCTTTTACCAGGAACACTATTTTCATGAGTTCGAGAAATCCTTGGAAAGCAAAGACATATTAGCTAAGCCTAGATGAAAGAAATGAACCGTGGCTTCTACTATTAACTGAACGTGTTCGTTCTTTGCAGCAGTGTTTGCATACCCCCGGTACACATTTTAATTACAGATATTGAATAATAAAGACTTATTATTATTGTTGTTGAGAAACTACAAGAAAGTAAAACACACCCATGACTTTAGTTCTCAAATGATTTCAGCCATTAGCGTGAAAACGGTGCAAATCCAGATGCAATTTCTTCTACTTTGCAATTTTCCTCAGTCGTAATCCATCGATTACCAACGGTAATGTGATGGATGAGTAAGTGTGAGCAACCTTCAGTAAGTACGATACACTTTAGATCTAAGGATTGATAATCCCTTTGCATAGTAAACCCGCCAGCATCCCAGCAATATCATCCATCTATAACCAACCCCGCCTGCCAACCAAAATTACCGAACCTCCATCGAGTAACGAAAATGTATTATTCGCAATTAATTGTTTGGAAAGCAATGGCTATAGGCTGAGAGCATCTCATTGAGAGTAATGGTTGAAAGCATTGCGAATATTTAGTTGGTGCAAAAATGTTCAACTTTAAGTTAGTCTAATTACATCGAGCAGAATTCCAGCTGATTGTACAAGCACTAAATAGAACGTATCCCCAAAAGTACCTCTCTCCCTAATTCCCCTTTGCACCCTCATCTCCTGACAAAACATACAGAAAAGTCCTTCGGGAGAAAAACCGAGCAGTAAACTACTAAATTCATCTCACGCTTCTCGAGCTGGCATGGAAGGAACTTCCGTTCATTACGATTTCTTACAAGCGAGAGCGTCGAGTGTAGAAATAGTATATAACAATAACATCGGGGTCCACTTTTCAACTGCAACTTCATAGATTCAACTTCAAACAGGTTGGCATTTTTACGTTTAAGTCAGTTGTACCTATATCTGAAAGTTTCCATTTTATTACACTTTTCGACACTTTATTCAGATTTTGGAGGGCTAACAGTGCAATTGCCCGACTATAAATCTATCGAATATTCATTGAGCGCCGGAGGTGGAGGCGCCGTGCGCACTGCTGAGCGAACACAGAGAAATCTCCACCCCGAATGTAATTGATTATGCCCCCGACATTGATTTATTTCTCGACCAACGAATAAAACTTGCGATTTTTCTTACCTCGCCTCATTTATTACAATGTAACCAGATTTTTTCCGCAGCCTACTGGAAAATTAGTTCGAATCTATACGGAATGTGCGAACATGGTAACTTTCTTGGGAAGTGATTTGCTTGAAAAATATGCCCGTGGCTTAATTAAAAAAAAAAATAATAATAATAAAAAAAAACACGAAGAGAAATAAAAACCTCTTACGCATTCCGTCTCGTTACGACCTCATTATTACATTACTGCTCGATTAAAACAGCTGCACGTTACCACTTAATTACGCAGCTTAATGAGCTACTCGGCGATGTAGCTAAGGTATAATACATATAAGCATCATCGATACGGGCAGTATTTTTTGCTTCATTAAAAGCACCGAGAGCCAGCACCTTTCTCTAAAACCATCCTCCAATCTTTGTAAAAATATCCAATCTAGCCTCTCTAACTTCTAGTTTATCAGTGGCACGTTAAATAATTAACAAACTGTTAACAATACACACTTTCTGATTGACTGTTGCCAAGCAACGAATACATTAACGAACTATGAAGAATTCTAAACGAACAACTGAAAAAACTGACTCTTAAACATTATCACATCCAAAATATAGACAATGAATGCCGTTCTCTTTAACATGCGTATTCTAAAACACCGCTCTAGCCCTCTTCAGGTAAATTTCCCTTTAGCGGCCAGTACCCTCGGTCCAGGTCATGAACTCGTGATACATGATATTATTATATCTTGGATAGAAGCGAGAATTTCATTTCATTTATTATTCCGTGCTCATTTTCTCTAAAACAATAACACGTGCGAGCCGCCGAGCGAGTTGGACGGCCTGCATCGCCGTAGGGGCTGGGGTGTACGCAACAGGGCTACCGAGTATAATACGCCATCATGTACCCGCGATACCCGACGACCACGCTCTGGACAAAGTGGCTATATTACCATCGCACATATAAGAGGTTAATATTTTAATGCTGCGGACTTAATTTTGCATCCGTTTAAATCCTACATAACAGTTTTCTACGTGCCTTCGTTAGATCGCAGGTTCACCTGCAAGTTCTGGTGCTCGGGGAATTACGTGCGTTACCATCACTAATCGCACGTGCACGCCAGGCACGGGGATGAAAAGCCAGTCGGACGTAAAAAGAAATCAAAGCGAGAATTTCGAGCTCCAATTCGCTGCTAAATAACAACGAAAAAATTGTTGGGGTCTCGCTCATTCATTTTTAATTTCAGATTAAATTTCATTCACTTTTTTTTCTGTGTGCTCTATAGACGAATTTATCGGAAGGATGTTTGCAACGTTCGTCTAAGTCGTTCATTTCTTGCGATACCGTTCCAAAAAAAAAAATCTATATAGAGAAATGCAATCGTCTAAAACAAAGGCACGAGAGATAGAGAGCTACGTAATCTTACCGAGCCTCTTCGGTGCAAAAACCATCCCGGATGATGAAAGTTGGCAGCGAGCTCTAGAGGCTGATCACATTTGCCCTTCACGTGGCATCAGACAGGGAGAAAGCACGCGGAGAAAGGACGTGAAGTCGAAAGAACGGAAAAGGCGTGCTCGTCGATATGAGCGCGATCTATGTGTGGCAATAACCTATGTGATCATCGCCGTGGCAGCTGTTCGAAACATGACTATAGAGAATTTATACTTTGATTAAAGTTTTTGTTATAATTAAATCTAGTTAAGCCAGTGACACTCTAGAATTAATAGATTCCGTCTAATGCTTTTTACTGACGTGGATTGAAATTAGGTACACGGATGCTTTTACCGTGCATCATTCATCGTGCTAGGAAGGATGCCGTCGTGCAGGATAATTACATGCAGAAGCGAACAAGAATCTTGCTGTGACAGCACCATGCTTCGTGTTTTCTAACCGTAATGTAAAAACGAAATTCAAAATGCACTAAGCGAACGCTTACCTAATTGTTTCTTCTAATCTAGACTTATCAAAAGTTTCTATTTACTTAGCTTTGAGTGTCACGTAGTGTATTAAATTAAGCTATGTAGATTCCGAGATAAAATATAATTGTATTCTGTTCACGAACGTATGTGCAGCAATTATAAGAACCGCGGACGTTTACACAAGCTCCCCTCCCGACCTTTTAATCACCTTGTTATTGCCTCACTCACTTGGAATCGGAAATTAGGGGTATAAAATTGGTCGCGTCTACCGTGGGGCTATAATCTCCAAAGAACACATTTGGCTCGCGTCTCGCATTCAGGACTTGGAGCGCCGCGACGCCGCCGCCGACGCCAACTTCTACTAAGACCCAATTAAAACAAGACTTATTAGGCCACAACTCAGTCAATATACATATTGATGATGAAATCCGTGTTGTAAAAACGCGGTCGAAAAAAAAATAAAAAAGAACGACGACTGCTTGTTGAAAGTTCATTAAAATATTATTCCAGCATATAAAAGGTCGTTGTGTAAGAGGAAGAAGTTTCGGAGATGGAAGTTTTTGATGCAGCATCAGTTTAAGAAGTTGTGGTCCCAAATTGTTGGAACTACGTCTACGATATACGCTCAGGAATTCTCGAAAAGTTTATTGGGTAAATATATATACATATATATACTTTGGTAATATCTTCGACGATTTAATAATGTGACAAGAGCGAACAGCTTTTAGCCTATAGATACAAGGGAGTCAGCGCGTACACGCTAACATGGTTCACGAGTCAAAAAGTCAATGATTTGGGAAAGTCACTTCGAGGAGCCCAGGGGTTGTAAAACAATCTGCTCCGAGCTAAGGGGTGCGTTATTGGGGCTCACCAAGGAGTTCGGGTTTGCTTTACAAGAAAAGACAAATAAATTGCATGCTCTCATATTTTCCCTAAACAAGGAAGCAATATTTTATCCCGGATATTCCAACAGTCATTAAATGAGCAGTTAACAATTTTTCAAAAATAATTCACATTGCAGTGACGGCAATGGAACTTTAAAACTTACAACTGCAATTCTCTGTCAAGTCGCGAATGACTTCAGTCGAGAAAGAAACTCATTTTCAACTTTACAAGAAACTTTTCAAACATATCTGTAAGTAGATCTTATTTCGAGGAAGACGGTTGTCAATAAGCAAAAAAAAAAAAATTACCATAGCCGACGCGCGAAAAGATTACACTACTAAAAGCGAGATGATACGGCCTGTAGATTTGCTTATGTCATTCCGTATCGATCCTTAAGAGCATTTCTGCGGACTACCCGAGCAAAGAGCATAAGGCGTTCATTCCATCTAAGAAATTGGTGTGGTGTGTGTTCGTCTTCCGACAACAAGCATTCTGTCGCTGCCGAAGAGACCGTGTGAGTGATGATGAAAATTTCCTCGGGCACGATTCCCGGCACGCGCCATCTTGATTCGATTGTTTTGTAAAAGAAGACGAGGGAAACACGGAGAAGGCAGTGCCTGGCCAAGAATGGGTTGAAGCCGACTAACACGAATGAGGATTCCCCGACGGTATAAGGACGAGGCCTAAGAGGTCACTAGGGACTCGGGTCCGGTTAATGAAGTGGAAGAACGCCCTCCCTCGGGCACACGTGGAGCAAAGAGCCAAGAAAATCGCGCAAATTTTACGTCGGTCTGCGTCTAGGTAAGTAAGATCGTACAAAGAGAGCTATGCTTTGGGTTCGAGTGTGTACTTTATCAGCAGCACGAGCAAGTTTTCGTTTTTTTCTTCTTGAATAATTGAGTTGTTTTAAAGGTAAACACAATAGCTCCAAGATGGAGGTAATGTTTTTTAGAGACTTTTTGCTGTGATGATTTTGCTGAGATTTTGTTGAGCATAAATTGATTTTATATTTCAATCACTGATGATGGATTGCCATTAATGTAGCACATTAAGGCGTAGACGGGAAATAATTACTTATAAATGTAAAAATTCTGTACTTTCTAACGTTCCTTCTTACACATAGACAGCCAACATAGACTAGAAGGTCCAAATGTACTTCGTGACGATTTTCTACCAACTTAAAGCTAACAAAATGTAAAAGTACGCCCCTCATTTGCGTGTTATTTCATGCTTTAGACTGTTTGCCGTCTTGAATGGTCAGATCAAGCAAGATCAGCCTCGGATTAAGCCATTGATCCAACAATTTGGTTACAAGAATATCAATGATTCAAATACATTGTTTATACGTGCTTCTTTCAAATGACTGGCTCCGTCCATATAATAACTTTATGAAGGCAATAACACGTTGTAAATGCTTACCCGGTAGCCATAGGGGCTGCGACCATCTGATATAACTTGGAGGTATAACATTCAGATGATGTAATTCCATTGCACCAAGTATTACTTGGAATACTGGGAAGCTCAACCATAATGTTATGCAGACGCTAGTCCGAGAATTAAATTACCGGGCCATCACCGGAATAAATTCAAACTTCAATTCACTGTCTAATTTCGACGAATGTTTTATAGAACTAATTCAAATCAACAGAAATACAGCCTACGTCATCGACTGACAACAAAAACCAGTTCGTACATAAATTCCTGCACACAGCGCGCCAATTTCGTCCACCCTCGCGAACATTTCCATCTCGGTCGACGACGACCTCAAAAGAACGGCCGTCCATTCTCCACGCCGGTCACCCGCGAGCTCCGATGGAAATGAAAAGTAGCGCCTAGTGATTCAATGCTCGCGAGCTCACAACATATCCCGCCTAGCATTTCCATTTTCCGGGGCGAGGTTACAAAGTGTGGGATTATACGCTCGACGCCGGCTTGATTGCGGCGTAGGGCTTCGACACGAGATAAATCAAGCAATGATGCAGATCAACTAGTTTCTTCTTTCAACCCCGCCGAGCGCTGCCGTCAATGCATCTTATCACCCCTCTCTACCATACAGATACAGATAGAGAGAGAAAGAGATGGAGAAGAGGGAGATAAAACGCGAGTAGCATTTGCGAATTTGTGACATTATTCTCTATAGGAATGTCAGCAACAGTCCCGTCCTCGCGGTGTTGAGTGGAACTGTCGCCGCAACACGCGCTTTCTCTGCGGTATACAATGCTATACAATCACTTTGCCCAATACACCAACGTCGCGACGCCGACCACCGCTACGCCGACGCCGACGTCGCTATTCAGACGTCCTCGCATTCACGCGTACTCTACTACCGCATAGCATGGAAGACCCGCTCAAATCAAGTCCATGCTCGCGGGGGTGGCGTGTGGGGAGGGGGGGTTGAATGGGGGTGAAGTTGTTAACTTTCTGTGGCTAATTACGTGAGGCGACGTCGTTCTCGCCGCGGTGTTCGCCCAGCGCAGCGAAAGGAGAAATAGTAACTAAAAACTTGACTGTATGCCGAGGAGGGTGTGCCCGGGCGGTTTTTGGAACAAAATACAAACAATCGGCAGTGACGACGGAGAGTGAGTCTCCGTGGCAATGGGGCACGGTGCAGTCGGCAAGGGTCGTGCACTGTGGGTGGAGAAATGGGTAAAGTTTGTTAATTCTATAGATGTATACAAGTCGTGGGCGGCTAGGGGTGGGGGAGGGGGCGAGAGAATTACGGAATTACTAAAGTTGTTCACTTTGAATTGAATCGATTCGACAGTGGTAGTTTATACTTTAGAAATCGCTGTCAATGCTAAGTTTTTTTTCTTTTACTTGAAAGCTGTGGTACAAATGAATGGAAGGGCGTGTAGGATGTTGTTTTGCTGCACTTCGCATGCCTTGCGTGAAAGGTTGATTCATATTCAAGCTCGTTTGTAATCTGTTTCTAACTATAATAATAAGTGGCCTATACAAAGAGTTTTAGCCGTGGCTTATTCGACCTAATATTATAATCTGGTTCAAATAATCTGTAGCAAACATGCCAGCGATTAAAATGTCGATTGAAATATTTCCCCTTGGATGGTGAAGTTCTCGTGTAGAACGTGGCGAGCCAATTCAGGGTCTGGTTGTTGAAAAGGTATTTGCGACGGGGATTAAACTGGCGTAGTAAGCTGTAAAGATGATATTTAGTAGCCATGGCTTCGAAACATGGCCACCCTCGAGTGGATGTTGTCGAGTTGCCATGAAAGCGAATTTCAGTGGGAAAAGTGGCTTTGTTACGTCACCACACATCATCCTTCCAGCGACAACACAAAGACGCGGTGACGTTTCCGTCTCAAAAGAATTGGAAAATAAAAACGTAAGAAGAATAAAATGTATATTATTATATACCTCATATGAAATATTTGCAACTTCCTTCCGCTAAAATGAAGTTATACGCTCTTTCCGTCACTCCTATCCATACCCCACCACCATCCCTTATCCCAAGCCGATCGCCCACCCATTTTTCAGCCCATAGCTAGCGTGACAATAGAATCTTATGATGGTTTTGAAATTTCCAATATAATCAATCACTCGACTGTTATATTACGGGAGAAACTGCCTCCTTTCCACACCAGTTTCATTGGAAAATAAAATTATCTTCTCGGTATAGACGACACAGGGGCGATACAAAGTAAGACCTCTGTGAAAGCGACTGCTCTCAACGCGATTGACGTCTTCGAAATCCGACCAAGAAAGGAAGCGTCTCGTTTGGTTTTAAACAAACTGTTACAATTGAAACGTTTCGAAGCAATTTGTTGGTAAAAAATTGAATTTATCTTTGCTAAACGATTGTCTCTCAATTAGCTTTTCAAGCCAAATAGAAATGTCAGCTAAAGGCAACGAGTGGCTAATGATATGTAAACGAATTCATAAATGCCCTCGGAATATGGCCACAATCCACAAATGGAGAGAAATGAGGATGGTATCTCTTCTAATTAATAACCTCAATTAAAGGAATTCAACATGCATAAAATACTAGCAGCAAACTCCATTATTCACACCGTTAAAATGTACGGACCTTGTAAAGCAATATCTTGTGTATAATTCATCCATACGCCAAAATGAATAATTACAAGTATCTACAAAACCAACTTATAAACACATTTACGAGCTTATCTAGCTAAAATCCTATTATAAATATCCAGCCTCCCTTAACAATCACAAAATTAATCCCTTACCAAATTAGCCAACGGATTTAACCGCTTATTTTGTATCTGTGCGTATAAAGCGTACGCAATACGCGTGCGAGAAACATGGCTCCACGCAATCCGCCTATCGCTTCGTGCCCCGTTAAACGGGCGATAACTGGAATTAGATTTTCCACCAACGCTCTGCGTGTTGGCTAGAACTAGAAGAAACAAAAAACATAACTACCTTTCCATTCCTTCGTTCGTAGATGGAACAAAATTCCTTTCAAAGTTCGCTGCATTGGTGCCCGAGGATGTATAGCGTGTTGTAGACAAATTTCGCAAACGGTGCATTACAATTGGCGGTAGATGCAATGACCTAGATAGCAAGAATGCATCTGAAAATAACATCATCTCGTCAGCACACTCCAGCTAGAGCGTACCACAGTAAAATTCGCTGCGGTTATGTACGGAGAGGTGTGAGTCTCGGTGACAATCAAGGTACGTCGCGTGCAATTCGTCCCGTTTTACAGCTGGATTTGACAACAAAAGTAAATTGCATCCACTAATCATGAATCCATTGTGAAACTTGACCGGGGTGATTAATGTAGCCGGTATCGAACTCGGGTATCCAATTACGGGATCATGACTATCCGGGGCAAATTGCGAGTCTCGCCATGGGCGTTTATTTCGCGGCTCGCGTCGTGCTGCCTATTGTTGCATTTTGGATGGGAATTAATTGCTCGCGGTGGAATTTCGGATTCGTAAGTGTGTTTGTCTTGGAGATTTCGAGGTAAGCGTGAGGAAAACAGGTTAAAAATCCAACAGAAACTAACCCAAATTACCAATTTACCAAAAGTATTTGAATTTTTTTTATGAATGCTTTTAATATTATAGGGTATGGCATTGCATTTCAGTTATGTTAACTTTGGTATAAAGATATCCTTGGGGAAGGAAATTCTTCGACAAAACCTTGTCTGTTAATTTATGTAGATTATTTTCTTTATGCTTAATTTTCTCTATTTTATTCTGGTGTAGGATTGGACTTGTAAGAACTATGCTTAAGATAATTATTTTGAGAACTTTATGGAAATTACATATTATTTCCACTTGGAATGAATTTCGTGGAATTTTCATCATCATCAGCAGTAAAATGGAAATTAAACATAAAAAAGATCATTGCGCTCAAGCATTTCAGGAAACAAGTAAAATAAGAGTAGATATTCACAAATACATTCATTCTGAAAGTTTTTAAAATAGTGTAAAATATTTAAGGAAACAATAATTTCACAAATCCAACATCTTCTCACGAGCACAAAAAACAGTTGAAGAAACGGGTCCTCCCTTAGTAAAACAAAAACAATCATTTATTGTGCTGACACATCCTGCAACAAAACAGTCTTTCCGGAGCCAATCTTGGACTCATCCAGCACCACCAAACGGGAGACGAAGATGAACGAGAATTGTCTCAAGTCAAACTATCTGTGTGTGTGTGCTTTTTTAATCCACGCGGTTAATTTATGTGCGTAGCACGATGCATCATCATCTCTTTGTGACACGCATCGCTCGGCAGATACGCACAACACGACTGACCACGGGAACAGCAAGCATCACAGATCAAACAAACAAAAAGAAACGTCTCTCACTGTACACCGAAACACGTTTTACTCCCATCATCTATTATGATGTGCACATAATTTTAGTTTTCGATTTTAATCCTTTCATTCGTGTACTGCCCTCGTGGTTTTAATTAGTAAATAAGCCTTTATGATTGGTCATCGGGCTTGTGCTCTGTGCTGTCAAAGGTCTCTGATGGGCTCATATGTCATGATATTATAAAGTACTGGCAAACATTCTAGTTTGATGACAAAATCTGCGCGTCAACTCGCTCAAACAAATACATACACACGAGCACACGCGCGAGCTGGTGGCAATAGCACTGGTGTGGTGTGCACACAAACAAACGAATAACGACAACAACAAATTTCACGTCTGATACGCTCTGGACAATGTGCATAGAAGTTATCAGGGAAGCGTGTAATAAAGTACCCACGCGAGCAAGAGTTTTTTTTTTTCAACTTATAAATCAAATCAAAATGCTCGTTATGCATAACATAATCAAAATCATATCACACTTTCGAAATCTGTTCATTAACATTGCACCCTGACGGTAATTTATCTTTTGTCCAAAAAATATCCAAAACAAAAAGCCGAAGGAAAAACGCCGTCAAAGATAGCGTATAATAATTTATTTTTCCACATAGTCTATGACCTCAAATAGGTGAACGAATATACATAAAAAAAATTGACAAAAGCGAAATCGCCTCGAATTATTTTTTTCACTAGACGCCCATCTTTTCAATTTTCCAAACTATATCGCTGTAACGCTGCCCGATAGACAGGCATAACGACGCTCATCATAATTTATTCAACAAAAGCAAGCTACTATCATTTCGCCCGGAGGACAGGCACTACTCAATGCACGTCATGTCCAAACTTTATTTCTCCGCCACCAGTAATTTCCTTTCTGATTCTCATGTACGGAGCCCCCCACTCAGCACCCAGCAGTGTGGTAGGTGCCCTCATTAGCAACGTAATACTAGAGGTGTGACGGTGAATAGCCCTACACTGAGATCATAATTGATGATACAGAACCGTACACATTGGATGCTGCCGGGTGTTCAGCATGGTAGTGGACGAGAGGGTGTGCTCCCATTGAGGTAGCCATTGCTTTGTGTGGCTTCGGCAAATGGTGCATTACCCCTTTACATATGTGGGCTTATGTAACGAAACTTTATCGTGCAAGGGTGGACGAAATTGTTTGCGTTCACCATAATCATACTTTATCTACATTTCGTTACATGTTAAGTGTGTTTGTTTTGTGGGGAAATGTTGATCATATTGTTTAGACGCAACTGGCTCGAAAAGGGCCGTTTTTACTTGTGTTTATGTCTTTGGATATGATGGTGAAGTCGGAAGCGATTTTGAAAACCATACAGGATGGTCGGTATGCGTGTTAGATGGGCAATAAAAGCAAAACGCGTCGCAAGAATCTTTGATTCCATATCGAAAACCTGTCGACGATCAAATGTCGTTGACGGGACTGAAGTGCACAATTTTATGTCAATTCGTGCAACGCCACACTTGCATTGAATGTAAAATAAAACTGTATCAACTGTAGACAACAAAAAAAACACACGCATTTTTCGTTCTATAAATGTGGAATTGAATTTCGTTCGCTGACGTCAATGTGTCAGGCGATGTAAAAATGTGAACAATTTTATGCTGAATAACTTCGAACCTGAGTATTTCAGATTGGATTTGAGTACATACGACATGTAAATTTGCTTAGAACGGTGTTTTCCGTCGTTGTTCGCCCCGAGAACGACAAAATTTTTCATTTAAGGAAAGTTTTCGATAAAAAAAATTGTGTCCCACCTATTGAGATGATTTTCTGAGCTGAGCAATTGCTGTGCGAGTCTTAAATACCAAGTTGAATGTTAACGAGAGCTTGCTATTTTTATTTTTTTCAGTTTTGCACTTTTTTTGCCTCCAAAAAAGTTCAGTAGACGAACCACTTCTCGTTGCTAAGGGTTCGCTTCGTAGGGAAATGACGAGGCACGATTGAACTCACGACCGTGTCGCTCGGAAATAAGTAACGAAAAGGATGTCAGAACGTCAACTCGCACAAGGATCGGGTAAGATATTCTACCACATGAACGTAGCCCGCTGAGCATGTATGACACTACCACTGTAACCAGCATCCAAGCTGTGTAGTTCATGTAAAAATAAGGTTCGTTAACTGGAAAAGTTAAGAAAACGTTATTTAAATCAACTGGAGGAACGAACAATATTGTTTTTATACTTCTAAGATTCAGAGGTTTAGCTTCTGAATGCAGCCCGCAGAACAAACCTGGCACTTCCACCAAACAATAATTGATTTGATTTGTGGTTTTTAACGACGCACTGTTTTGACAACTGGCCTTTCGGCACTGGTCTTATAACATCGGTGAATGAGTGGATGATGATGAACCTAACATAGCCTAGAAAGGAGGAGGGGAAACCCAGTTTCGGCACTTAGCCTACTCCCGTCCAAGAGCATCATGGGGACCACCGGCTTAACGTCCTTTTTGAAGGACGGTACAACTCGAACAGCAGGATTCCTCCACAAATCCATGCTGTCGAGAGGTTGATAAACAAGTCGAATGAAGTTGCTGTACTAACTTTCATCCCTCCAACCTCTCTCCCGAACAGAACTGGTCATGTGTATGAAGGTCATCCATACAATACCTGACTCAACGCAATGTTGCTTAACTTCGGTGATCTCACGAAAACCGGTGTTTCCAACATACTAAACCGTTCGGTGCAAACAATATTAATTTAACAGAGCGAATTGATGGAATTTTTTTAACCAAGTTTATCATTAGCTAAGGTAAATCAAACTAGCAGGTTTTGCATTTGGGTACCTGTAAAGGATCCCCACAGAGCATCCAAAATGCAAACAATGGAATATCCGTCTTCGTTCATAACCCCTGTATCAGTAAAAACGTAATAAACAGTGAGCAGGAAAACATTTTTTTCCGTGCCATTTCATTTAAAAGTCCAGCCTCGGGCTCGCTGCCTACAGAGCCAAACACTTGCTCGCGAGTATCTAACTAATTGTCCAACATTGTCCAACACACGTATATCTGCATTCCAAAAAGGCAATGTCGCTTTTTTCAATCTGTGTAGTATTAGTGTAACAAGGTTCAGTGAGCAGATAATTTTTCTATTAAGTATGAATACTTTTAAATGATAGGTAATTTTATTATTATGAGTTACACATTGGTTTTTTAAACATTGAAATTTAAAAAATGGACAAAGCCGAGGAGAAATATTGTTGATTTACTTGTAATCAAATATATCCGCAATTCCTCTTTCTTTCGAGAAGATTTGGCTTTGGAGAAAGCACAGAAGAGTATGCACCCATTGAATTTACAGGTGAAGTCGGAGGGCTAGCGTTAATGTTAAGCTTTCTGCTGAGTAAACGAACGGCAACACGTGGTAACGGTCGGTGCCACCCGATGAGGCTTGCGGCCGACCTTATTTACAAAATCTCTGCAATTAAATAATTACGACACAAAATACTTTTAAAAATTAAACAAATTAACAAATTAAAAAAGATGGTGACTCTAACTAGTAGCATACTCAATATGTGTCAGTAAAGAAGTCATTTGGCGGCCATTTTTCACGAAATTGTTAAAATTAGCGCTATAGCAGTTAATTTCTTTTAAACAAGCTTCAATGCCGGTTTTTAAGAAGTCCATAAATATTCTAATTGTCTGTTAATTTGTTACATGCCTGACAACAGTCAATCAGAAGTTGTTTTTTGTTTGTTAACAGTTTGTTAATTATTTAACTTGCCACTAAAAAACTGGCTCTTAGTATGTTAAGAGTAAGCTTAAAGTCTACCATTTTTACCAATTATACCAAGCAACGCCTTGAATAGGACGATTTTAAATTTATATTCAACAAAGCTTTAAAATGCTGGTAAGTAAGCATAAAATCTACCATTACTACCAAGCAGAGAATCGAGTAGGTCGATTTTACCATTTCCAACCAAAATTGCTATTTTTCCTCGCTAAATCGTAGACGTGCACACTTCTGGCAGGCAGGCTAGATCGTGTCAAGTAAAATCAGAACGCGTGAGCGAAGAGTAAGATTATGCCTGCTGATTGGATGAGATGTATCAGACGTTGGGAGCGGCTTTACGGATTCAAACATGTCGTGCAAATCTCATCTACGCTGCCGAGATTAACTCGTCGGCGCAAACATGTCGGCGCAAAGTAAATAAATCTCCTCTCGAGTTACTGTCGATCGAATCCGACGATTTCATTGGTTATTTTTAACCCTATTCATGCAAAGTGTGTACCGTCTTTTTTAGTCGGTGACAAAATATCAAATCTATTACGTTCGACTTCTTTCACGGTGAATATCAATCAGAAAAGCAGTAGCACTTTAACTTTCAAGTTGTCTTTTGTTTATTTATTTATTTGTGGTGTTCAACGACGCACTGTTTTGACATCTGGCCATGCGGCGCTGGTCTAACGGCGTCGGTGAATGACTGGCGCATGAATAGGCTTAGAAATCAATTAACTTTCTTTTATTCCTTCAATAACTAATTCAAAAAATGTACTGCGTAGGTGAATGAGTAAATGATGATGAGGATGATGATGAACCTAACCTAGCCTAGAAGGGAGGAGGGGAAACCCGGTGCCGGCACGTAGCCTACTCCTGACGAAGAGCACCAAGGGGACCACCGACTTAACGTCTCTTTCGAAGGACGGTACAACTAAAACAGCAGGATTCCTCCATTAATCTATGCTGTCGAGAGGTTGATAAGCAAGGCGAATGAAGTTCCTGTACTAACTTTCATCCCTGCAACCTCTCTCCCGAACAGAACTGGTCATGTGTATGATGGTCACCCATCCAATACCTAACTCAGCGCAGTGTTGCTTAAATTCGGTAATCTAACGAGAACCGGTGTTTCCAACACGCCAAACCGTTCGATTCGTCTTTTTGTGTAAAGGTTTCGAAATAATTTTTTTTTGTAGAGATCATGTTATTTACATTAATTTAGATGTACCATAGACGAAGCTCGTAAAGTTCTCGAATAGTTATAAAAATAACTGCTAAATTATGAGTGTACATTGATAATTATGTCTCTGGCAAGCAACTCATATTTTGTAGCCTGACAGCGTCGAAGCCGACGTACCAATTAAAAAGTTTCGCGACCCATACAACAGAAGCACAGATCAAAATGACGGCAGAAAACGCAGACAATATTATTTCATGCAATAAAAACAATGAAAATGTCAAAGTTAGATTCGTTAAAATTTTATACCATAATACTCTCACTCCTGTGTAGGTAGCACAGTTGTCAATTCTCGGTAAACAAAAATATACCCAGCCAGCGACTTTACCTATATCCTATGCATGCACGGATCCCATGGGCTATCCATATTGTATGAAGTCACTATATGGTAGTCAGACTTCACTGCTATACGTTCGGGATTCGGGATACGGGAGGAATAAGTCTTCCAACCAACACCGTCACAGCTTTAAGGGATAGATATTGCCCACATAACTTCACAAATCCGGGATTATGCTATTGGAAACTAATTACGATATACTATTTCGCGTGAGCCGCACAATTTCTGGGTATCTGTGCATGAAAAAGTCGTTGGATTTGATTTTGAACCTGATCACTCTATTTCCTCTGACGTATAGGGGGTTAAGGACAAAGGAAGAGATCTAAACAGAGGCCGGAGAGTTATATTAGTTGGATTCCATGATGTATAATATCATTTCAGAGAAATTCCTTATTTCCATGTTCCTTCGCGTAGTTTACTGATACCAGAAAGTTTATTATTAAAACCACAGAAACATATTTCTTTTTGGTTTAGAGGTTCGAACCAATAAACATTGGTCACCTACTTTACCTGTCTTGGGAGATAAAGGCTAAAAGAAGACAATAAATATTGGCTATCTCTTCCTTGAGTTAAGCCAGCGTCTTTTGTGTCTTCGGTTACTTAGACTAAGTTAAGTTAGAGAAGAGAGGGATGCCAACATAAAAGGGATCAACTGCCCACTATAATTTGCAAATACCATAGGATGTAAGATACCCGTGAGGCATTTGTGGCATTCAAAGCTTATTTTGTGCGCCCGATTTGTTCTGAAGCTAGACGTGGAAAAAAGTCACGAGACTGCGCAGCGACGACTCACAGCTCGGGCAATAAATCGTGTTGTGAATGAAAATTCATATTCGCTTTCTTGAAAAATAATGATATAAGGAACAACATTCTTCGCGATCCAGCTGCAATGGTAAAATGAGAAACCAAGATAAAATGCAATATATATATATATGATAAAAACATCAAATAACATAAAATAACATCAAAATGAAATTATTCGCCTCGCTTGGAATAAACTATTTATTCTGAGATCATTTTAGTAATAAAAAAAATATATATATAAAAACACAGCTGAAGCACAATACACTTTTGCCGTCTATATCGATCAAGGGTGTGCACAAATCTTTATCTTCTATAGATTTGAAAGTAATTACGTTTACACCTTCGTTCGTACAATATTGCAAACACCTTCAAGGAAAAACATCCGGAAGATCGCGAAAGGTCGACCGAGTTACTTTCAATTTATCTTCAATATCTAATTACAAGTCGCAGAAAGAAACTAAAGGCAAGTCACAAAACTAATTGCAATTAAAATAAAATAGCTCTTTATTTTCTTTCGTAAAAAGATGTTTCTGTGTCATGTTCCAATTTTCCAATTATCGTGCTGTCTGAAAAATCTTTGATGAAAACAGAACAGTCTAGATGAAACGCAATTACAGCGTATGTAACAGTATTAAAGTCCACTGCTGTTGATGTCCTGGCCATTGAATGACAAAACAGACAAGGTAATGATTAATGGACACAACGGGGCGGTCAAAAATCCTGCAGGCATCATTCGCTCGACGTTTAACGTCGAAACGTTCGACCAACTTACGGAACTTGTAAACTTTGGACAACGCATCCTCACGACAGCAAACGCCAGGATGTTTCAAACGACACAGACAAAATCGAGTAAACTTAAAAAAAAAAACTAATTTCTCGGGAGAAAATAACGAGGACATGAAAATGGCTTGGTGCCTAAACGTGCATGTTTTCAAAAGAAATTAAAAGTAAGTTTTTGTTGTTAAGTACTAAGTAAATATAATGTTTTAGGTGCATCCTTTAATCCGGTATTGAGCAATATACTAATTGCACTTGGTGCAGAAATAATATATTTTCCGCTGAGTACAAAGTAAGAGGATTATAAAATATATAGGTCATTGAGTATCAGCGCAACAACGGTACGTATCGGAACTACTAATTACCAATTACTATTCGGTAGAGCATACACTCATCGTAGTAATGTTCTTTTAATTCCAATGATTTAAACCCGGATTAACACAGACATCAATCCTTCCGTCAATTCAGTGCCAATATCATGAAACATCAAAAATCAAAAGAGTAATGAGAAACTTCTCGCCATTAAAACTTGAAAGTCACTTCAATGGCAACCTCGAGTTAGAGATCTTCTAAAACAGTATACCTACATAACACACATTCACAACTTAGCCTTTGATCAGCATTTCCCATTCACAACACCTGTTTGCCTTCCTCCTCTATTGAACTCACTCGCAAGTTCATATCTCTCATATTCCACTCATTCACCAAATAATTACTTGCCAACGCCTTGTTAGCCAAAAAGCGTAACACGGTTTCTCCTTCCGCAGAGTTGATTATTATTTATTACGAGACCTAACGAGTTACGATGCCAACTGACACTTTCCTTCGGGCGCCGCTTGTCGACATATCACCGCGGATAATGCCATTCATGTTGAAATGCAAACAGATATCACCATCCATCTGACAACAACAAGAGTAATTAGTGAAAACTTGCAAGTTTCAACCATTAATAATCACTTCCGTTTTACTCCGTTTTCTTCCTCTCATGCATCACGGCGTACTTACGCTATAAAGGCGTGTTAACCTTAACTGGTAATCCTGGTTTCCTTTGCAATGTGTTAACAATGTGTTATATTACTTACAGTCTAACCAGCGAGAGAAGATAGTAGCCCAATGACTGCCTCCCAGCATTGCAACAGTCTAGTCCTCGAGAGAAGATACCAGCCCAAGGATTGTCTCCCAGCATTGCTACAGTCTAACATGCGATAAAAGATACCAGCCCAAGGACTGTCTTCCAGCAACCCTCGAGAAAAGATACCAAGCCAAGCACTGCCTCCCAGCATTGCTACAGTCTAACCTTTAAGAGAAGATACCAACCCAAGGACTGCCTTCTGGCATCGCCACCAACTCATGGATGTAATTTCAGTTATGATTTTAGCAGCGGACTTTGAAAATACTTATTATATCTCCGAAATAATTTGCAGGAGTGTTTTACTAGGAAGACAATTTCTTAAAATAGCATGCAAAAGTCAAAATGAAACATCTTGGCAAGAAAAAAGCTTTAGAACAAAATGAAAATATGAGGCAGCAGTAGATATGATTTTAAGTGTTTTAAAAAATGACAGTTGGCCCAAATGTCACCCTAATACAACCGGTAGAGCCTTTCCGGCAAATTATGTTCTCTCTCTGAACAGAGTATATATCCTCGAGCTTTGCTCTTGTCGGAAAATTGTTAATAAACAAATTAATAATTCACGATACGTTTTTTTTACAGTAAAACCCAACACACTGGATAAGTTTGAGAAATGCCGGTCGTTGGTGAATTTCTTATGCGAGAAGAGGTCACAGGTGTAAGGGGTCACAGACCATGAGAGGCGGGAAAGTTACACTTTGCCACTTTGCAGGCTGTGGGATTAGGGGAGGTTTATATAATAACGTATTCCTACCCATTATTCATTAAGCTGACCACACTGCATGCTCGCTTGCCGCTATGGATCCCAGCCAGGGATCCAAGAATAAATCTCTTCATTAATTTCGTGCTGAATTCGCTCGAAAATCTAGTCATTGTATAATTGCAATTATATACTACTATATGTACATCTATATTGATGAATCATCGATAATACATACGTGCAATTATTGCAATATATTCAATTTCCTCGTTAGCAGCATGGCTCTATGGTCGTAATCAATTGTTTCGGACATTGGACATGGTTTGCGCTAGCAGATTAGTATGCTGGGGGTAGCGAGGTGTGAACACATTGCTGCAATCATTGGCTACGACTGGGTGGCTCGCATGTGCCAATAAAAACGAGTCGTGTTGGGGGTGTGAGCCGACGCTGTTCGATTCACCATTTGAGAATTATTTGACTGTCGGGTGTAAAATGGCTTTTTTCCTTTTGTGAAACACACGATTTTCCGAGCTAATGCCACTGAGGATATCTTTGAGAGAACTACGTAGCTTTGGAAAGGATCTCGCTAGTGGAGGAAAAACTGAAAACACCCGTATGGTAACGGCTCGATTTGTGATGTTTAACGACGCACAGTTTCTACAACGGTTAATGACAGATAAATTCTGTTGAATAACGATAAACATGATGGCAAACCAAATTCCAGATAAAGTACAGAAGTGGCAAGAGTTCTGAATTGTTGATAAAGTCATCTCGACTTACCTAATACTTTTTAGAATATAATTTTTATATCAGCCGGCTGGGAAAAAACAGCTTACTCAATTGTGCCGGCTCGAAAGAAGATTCTCGAATGCGGTCCATATTGAAAAGTTTCCAGCCTGGAAAACTGGAAACACGGTCTCGTTCCAGGCCACGCTAGCCTGGGTCGCGCGGCAAAATTGAGAAAGTGTAACTTTTTAGTGGAGTCAAGTTAGCGGGGTCGACACGAGCGCCCGTGGGGTGAGCGGTGGGTGGGGTGAGGGGGCTGCGTTCTCGCCTTCCCGCGAGAGTCCTGGCTTCGAATCTCAGTCTCGCGCGAGATCGCCGACCATAAATACTCTCTGGGGACGATCTTTGCGTGGAACGAGAAGAGGCAAACGCAACGGCGAGACCCAAAGAATCGGGTGGGGTATGAGGTGGGGGGATTCGAGAGGGTAGCGAGTGAATCCACCATGAAATTACGTAAATCAGCTACGATTTGAATTTATGAATCTTACTCGTACAGTCTGTGACGCAAAATAAAACTGCAGGTTTCTTTGTTCTATGGAGTTCTGGCACGGAAATTAAGATTTTTTGATAAGTACAATGTGGCACACCAAACATCGGCCAAGACAAGAAGGTGAAATTCGAGGAATTAACCTGTATGGTAAAACGAGATACAAGTATGGTAGCGATAGAAGGTCTAGCCCGACAAGCACAGGGAATTTATGTTACGCGAACTAAATAAGATGATAGTTATCAATCAGTGATCCTTTGTATAGATTCAGGTCCGTGTCTTGGTCTTTGTGCCACGCCGCACAGCTGACGGTCATTTACCTTGTCTTCTTCCCTTATAAAGAAAGGAAACAAACAGTTCAGTTGTTGAAAATTGTTGCAATAATTCGTTTGGGCGACGTGCTATGAAAATACCAATATAGTACGTTTTATTGAAAATGCAAGTAATAGATTTCACATTCCCTGTCGAATTGCCACGTCGAGCTTTAATTTACTGCATCGATACTTTTAATTGTGCTCACCCTCAGATAAAACATTTCGAGACATTTCGAGACATTCCAACAAGTTGATAAATTAATTAATTAGTACAGATACATGTTACCCGATTGGTCTACATCAGGATGTACATGGTGGGCTCAGTACTAAAAGAACTCATCAAATGGGTACCTAGAAACGTATTTTATTTTAAATTTTGGTTCCAGACTCAGCTTTATGTGCATTTTTTAATTTTATTTGGCGTAATGATATTTTAATTATGTTGAAATGTGGATACCAAGTAATGAGTTTTGACATAATACCAAGTAATGACATAATGTTACATGTGCGCTAAAATTTAAAATTTACTAAATTACGCCGAATTCACCCCTGAATACTGCCCGCAGAACAAACGTGGCACCTCCACCGTTTGTTTTCAAGCCACCTAGATTTCTTGACCTTGTCTGAGGTTAATAAACATTCTACGCGAGGCTTTGCATTAGATTCAGTTGTCTTCAGTTGTCTGCCAAACAGGACTAGCATAGAAAAGCGGTCTTATTGAGAAAAAAAAGCTAATACGGCAATCTACTTCGTTTAAGAACTAGTAATGTATAAATACAACAAAAATCAAATATCTCAGGTACACAGACAATAAAGTATGTAATTGAACACAAGATTTGATCAAGAAACTATTGGCTTTTGTGGTTTTTAGACTCATTTCAACTTTATTTAACCTTCGCTCCAGTTATATATTTAGAATTTTTTTTAATAAATAGATTCTGTCGATATCAAAGAAATTGTCAGATCAGCTTCCCTCCTGGTAAAGTACCAGAGAAACGATACGACGGGAAAATTTAATCATTTTTCTTAGCATTCAAACATTAAATTTTTAATAGTTACTTGAAAACTTTAGCTTCCAAATGTATTTGAAAAAGATATGTGCTTATTGATTCGATTGCGTTCCAACGGACTACGTTTCGGATTGAAGTCCGTGGTTAGCATCGGTTGTTGCAATCCGTGGTTGCAATCCGGTGAATGGAAACGGATTGGAGGTGAAACGTCGCATTGCATTCCATTGCAGCCGATACAATCCTCGTACTAGCCGCAAAAGCACTAAACCCGTGGGGCCCGTTTTCGAAACATAGCGCGTCAATAAATAATATGCCACTGATCCGACGCAAATTGATTGCTAATAAATTGTCTGGCATCTGAAGTTTGCAGATGAAAACCATGACAGTCTAGCCCATGGACTGGTTCTAGCATTACTAAAGTCTAGCCCACAAGAGATGATAGCAGCTCACGGACTGGTTCCAGCATTACTAAAGTCTAGCCCACAAGAGATGATAGCAGCTCACGGACTGGCTTCCAGCATTACTACAGTCTAGCCCACAAGAGATGATAGCAGCTCACGGACTGGCTTCCAGCATTACTAAAGTCTAGCCCACAAGAGATGATAGCAGCTCACGGACTGGCTTCCAGCATTACTACAGACTATAGCCCTCGAGAGAAGATACTAGCCCACGAACTGGTTCCAGCATTACTAAAGTCTAGCCCACAAGAGATGATAGCAGCTCACGGATTCGCTTCCAGCATTACTACAGACTATAGCCCTCGAGAGAAGACACCACCCCACAGACTGGCATCCAGAGCTACTAGAGTCTAGCTAACGAGAGAAGATACCAGCCCAAGGACTAGTTTCCAGCATTACTAAAGTCTAGCCCACAAGAGATGATAGCAGCTCACGGACTGGCTTCCAGCATTACTAAAGTCTAGCCCACAAGAGATGATAGCAGCTCACGGACTGGCTTCCAGCATTACTAAAGTCTAGCCCACAAGAGATGATAGCAGCTCACGGACTGGCTTCCAGCATTACTACAGACTATAGCCCTCGAGAGAAGATACTAGCCCACGAACTGGTTCCAGCATTACTAAAGTCTAGCCCACAAGAGATGATAGCAGCTCACGGACTCGCTTCCAGCATTACTACAGACTATAGCCCTTGAGAGAAGACACCACCCCACAGACTGGCATCCAGAGCTACTAGAGTCTAGCTAACGAGAGAAGATACCAGCCCAAGGACTAGTTTCCAGCATTACTAAAGTCTAGCCCACAAGAGATGATAGCAGCTCACGGACTGGCTTCCAGCATTACTAAAGTCTAGCCCACAAGAGATGATAGCAGCTCACGGACTGGCTTCCAGCATTACTACAGACTATAGCCCTCGAGAGAAGATACTAGCCCACAGACTGGCATCCAGAGCTACTAGAGTCTAGCTAACGAGAGAAGATACCAGCCCAAGGACTAGTTTCCAGCATTACTACCAACTCATTTATACAATTTCTTTTATGATTTCAGAGGCGAGTATGATTCAGTGGCTACCAATTAATTACCAAGATTGTTATAACTAATTGCTAGAAAAATTCGTTTAATAACTCAAAAATCAAAACATCTTGGCCTGACAAAAGCTTTAGAGCAAAATGCATGGCGGATAACAACTGAGAAGATTAGGAGGTGTTTTTAGAATGACAGTTGACCTGTATGTCACCCCAAAACGACCGGTGGCGCCTCTGCCGGAAAAGTATATATTCTCTCGCTGAACAGAGTATAGGCCTTGGTCCTCGTCGTGTCTTAGAATTAAAGAGGACAATCATAAGAACTTATTTTTATTATTTTTATGAACTCTCAAACCTCTGAAAAGTGTGTACCTAATCGGGGAAACTACACCGTAACAGCAAGAGTTTGTATAATAATAACATTCTGTGTCCATTGCGAGCTTTTTAATGTAGATATGATGTTACAAGTGGCATATTTTTAATTTAGAATATCCTAAACCAACCACAAAAGCAAAGCCAATACATATTTGAAATACAATAGCTGAACCAACAGATTTAATTCGTGCGGAACACCCATTAAAGTGTAAATGTAATAAATGTATAAATGTAATGTTATAAAGTGGTACATTTCAATGAAATTAAAGATTTCTTCCTAATTTTATCACGTTATTCCGTCAATTCGTTACGCGTGTTATACTTTTATTCTCTTGTGTTGTTGTGGCATTAAACCCCTGCTGCAAGACGTCTTAAACCAGCATGTTGCCTTGCATGGTGACTCGAAAGTAAAACTAAAAAGTTAGCAACTTGTAACAAGAAATTTGTAAGGTCTGTCACCAACCTCGACATAATACTAAAGTTTCGGATAGCAGTAGACGCCCGTTACTTTTGGCGGTTGCTGGCAGTGTAAGTGGAAGCGGGTATCTGTTCCAAAGATTCATATTAGTTGACGGTTTTATGTGAAAATTGAAATCCGAAATCTTAAACGGTTCGAAAAGATACTGTAACCCACGACGACTCAAGAAAACGACAACGAACACAACGTAAGCGTCCCATATTAAATTGCAGTGACGTCGTAACTATCCTCGTCCATGTTTGTTCACAATAAGGTTACCTGCACTGCACGTAAGTATGTACTACTGGGTAAGTAATTGTGACAACCTAAGGCAAATGTCAAGACGCAAGTACTAACTTTGCTTGTTAAGTTTGCAGCGTATTAAGACCAGCGTAGCTCGGAGACGAACTTGTCAAGCGAAATGTGGTAAGTGCATAGTAGATGCTGTTGTAAGTATGCACATGCCACAACAATATTGCCGTGTTGTTGGTTATGTACGACCGACAACCACTGAAAATTGTATTTGGTAGACAAAGAAGCAGTGCTTTAAAGCTTAGAGCAAATGATATAATTAATGTGTAACGAGATTCACAGATTATAAATAATGATAATCACGTTATTTAGCGAAAGTTGCAAACTATATTGAGAATATGAACTAATGAAGGTGTAGGTGGAGGTGTTTTGTAGTAACTTATGTAAAATTTCTTTCCATACAAATAGGTGGGTACATTCAAAAAAGAAATTCAAAAAAAGTTTCAACATCAAAACCCACTGAAATGGGTTCTCGGGCCCTCACAGTTGGGTTGGCACATAGCACCGCATGTAATTAGAGAACCCATGTATTTCGGGAAATGTTTACCCGTGCTTATCTGTTCCATGGGATACCATGTTAAAAGCGCGATTGGAACAAACTAAACGCAGAATGCAGTAAATGCAAATTCTGAATGCACCACCACCATCATTCGCGCACGTGCTGAATCCACGATTCATTTTCTCCGCGCCAAAACGTTCAGTAATTAAATTCTGTGCAAGAAGGATTGATAATAACGCTAGAATTATACACCACACTTTTGCAATTAGGTTCAGTCCAACCCCGCCGTTCTATCTCTCACCCCGTATTCACTGCATGCTACGAGTGTGAGTCGAATTGGCTGTAGGATAAAGCAGCGAATAGCATGTGTCGATGCGCCCGCCGCCTATATTGTATTAAATCAAGTGAATTATATTGTGGTAAACGATTGTTTAATTGAATTTCGAATCGATTAAATTAACAGTATGCTCGATAACTCGAAGATAAATGCATCCAATTCTTCATGGTGGTGCACGAAACCAACGGAAAATAATTTGTTCTGTGTCATTATTATTTGTTTTCTAGAATATAAAAGAACAGTTAGAACCGAAGGCAAAGTACACACCAATATGTAATTTACATCGTGGAAATGAAAAAAGAGAGACCAATAAAGGTGAGGAAAATAATTACTATTCAATGTTGGCGAACGAGTAATTTGAATCGTTCTGTGCTTTTTATTGTTTTCGCTCGAAATACGTGGCATGGTTGCGGATTGTTGTAGCATTTTGTTTCACTGTTCGTTTGAACACTTAAAATTAAAACTGTCAAAGATAAATGTGAATTTTTCACTAAGTCCTGAAAGCAAGTTTGCTAAAAATTAGCCTGTCATTGTTAATTGCCTTGCAACAATTTACATTCTCTCCCTAAAATCGTATTCAGCAGTAGGTATTTTATCGTTTTCATTGGGGCACTAATGCGTTAAAGAACTTAGTAAAGCCAACCAGTTTTCCATCAACGCCAAATCAATTCCCTTTTCGTTCGAGAAAAACTATGCAAATTCGTACTCCCGTAGGTACACATAAATTTTCATTCATAAAAAAAAAACCCTCGTGATTTGGTCAGCGTAATCGAAATGAACAAACAGACGATATAGTACAAGTGCTTAGGTCAATACGAAAATTTCCAGTCATAACCAATAAAAACATAACTATGAAATGCCATTTTCATTTCCCTCTTCCAAAGCGATGATTTTTTACGATGTACTTTGGCTTTTCTGTTTGCGCTTTAATTTGCCGTCCATTGTGCGTCCACCATGTAATCAGATTTCATAACGAATATACAGCGAAGCGCAATTACACGAATTTTAACTAGTCGAGACCAACGCAAACAAGTCGATCTCGCCGACAATCGCCTGTTCGGAAATATTCACCGTGATCAACTCATTTCCATCGGTTGACCGGCAGCGGACATGAATCGACTCTTCTAGTTGAAGTCGCGCAATTTTTATGCTAATGTTGAAACACTCGGATGTACTTGTGTACGAGTCCAAAAAAAAAAAACACTGCGGGCTAGCTTTTAATCAACGATATTATAAAATTAATCTCTTTCGGGGGTCTTCGCTATGATCACAATTCTATAAGAGAATCTAGTCTCGCTGTATCTACAGATGATCAAAATAAACAAACGAAATAAAGGAATTGAGAATTCAATCTAAAAACTAATTTGCTTCAATATTTAATAAAAGGAAAAAAATGTGCACGTCGCAATAAATCTAGAATCGGTCCTAGAAAAGTATGTTTTTGTATTCATAAAAATTGGAGGAATCATATGAAACTAGATTTTCTATTGTTTCATCCGACTGCGCAGGAAACCCCTTCAGACCATAGAGTTTTCATGTCATCGGCCGTAGATTTTCAATCTCGTTCCGTTTTCCGATCCAACCCATACCCAACCCAACCTACCAAGACAAGGTGAAGACGAGGAAGATGCCGCTCCCTCGTCCCTCTGGGCGGCTACACTCTGGAGGGACAAACCCTTCCCACCCCGTCTCCCACTCCAAGAATCAATCACTATAGGATGACGACAATCGACGATAACAAAAGCAAAACATATTTTTACAACCTTTAGTCAAAGCTTTTGAGTGATTTGATTTTCGACGCGAATAGGTTCAGATTTCTAGCGCCACTTCTGACTTGAGTTCTTGATGACGATCTAGACGGACATCAAGGGGTCACATTTTATGTTGCCTTCGGTTTATTACTTTCTTGTCATGTCTGATTACGACTCTAAAAAATTTACTACATTATTTACTGGATTACATCGTTGTCTAGCGAATTTCGCAATTTCAAGCTATGAAGTTTCAACAAAGCACTTGCGAACATTGACGGCTACGACAAATTTAATATTTTTGATGGAATTTCGATCTTATTCGAACTCGACACTCTGTTCGAATAGTTCTGCTAAGTTTTTAAGACTAAACTTCCGCGTTTAACTTTGATTACATGATTACACATATCAATGTAATTTTTGTCTGGCGATTGTCACAAAAAAAAATGTATTCATGGAGAAAAAACTGAACTTGGACGCTGATTAGAGACAACGTTTGGGAACATTCCGATAAATTAATGTTGTATGCAGAGGTACCTGAAAGTTTTAATTAACTTATTTGTATGATTTTGTTTGGCAATTTTCTGCTCAGTGGCCATTACCAATTGATCATCATTGAATGTTAATAATATGTTTTCTAATGCTTGTCACCTACGCCTAGTTTGACTAACCAATACGTTCGCTAGGCATGTGGAGTAATAACCCCAGCCTTTGAACTTTCAAGCGCTTCGAACCCAAAGCAATTAACCCACGCATCTACCTACCTCGATTATTAAACAAAATACCAGAGACGGAAATGCATACACTACCCACGATTTCGAATCGTGCACATCATATTTCAAAACTGATCTTACAACCAATCAAAATGTGTTCATGGCGAGCAGGGTGTGAACAATATTGCTAAATATTACATTGAACAAGAAACAAACTTTTGTTTGCTAAGATTTCCACAAGCCACAGCGAATACAAGCTATTCTATCAAACTACATACTACAACCATATATATGCAGGTGGCAAGGAATTTGCGCCATGTAGCACTGTGCTAGTCGCTCAAGGGGGATTGTGTACTATAATATTCAATCGAGATGACAAAAACAGAAGTGGTTGCTGGGACCACTGCAATGTGACTGCAAACGGGTCACAAAATTGAGCTCCCGGCTATAAACGCGAACAGTTGCACACGCGATAACAATAATATGAATAGTAAATAAAGGTTTGACTGTGCCAGTAACGACGGAATTAACCCTATATTTTACCCGAAGGAGGAGACATTCAAACGTGTACGGCAAGCCAGAAAAATTCCTTTTCAGTTGGGTTAAAGATTTAGATCGAAGCATGTTAGCTGTTACATTTTGACTGTTTGTAGGGTCTTAGAGACCCTTACTGGAGTTCGAGGATTTTGGACAACCTGATGCCCCCTTAGTCAGGATCTTATTTGCTCACAACTTCACCACACGTTCGTAGCGAGGCTATTCTCTGATAATCCACACTCACCTGTCTTTCAAATTGAAGGATGCGCCAACGTTCTTGCGGTCTTGATCGAACAGTTCCGTCAGCTCTTCATTCCCTTTGTAGACATTGATGATCCAGAAGTGTCCCGAGTAAGTAACAGGATCAGCATCGGGATTCGTGTTGATGGCCAGCCCATGGAACACGATCGGAGCACGTCTGGCACGTTCTTCAACACTGACTTGCTTCCAGCCGTTCATCAACTGTATGCAACCGCTACAAACAGTGATGACCGCCATAAACATGGGTAGCACGCGGAAACCCATGTCGGGACCGGTAAACCCAAAAATACAACGCAAAACTATAGTTCCCCTAACTAAAATTATGCCAAATGTTTTGTCTGCTTTACTCAAGAAACAGGGTATATTTTATTCTAATCCACTGGCGCTCGTAAGTTCGTAACTCCGTTGCTTGACCTCGTCAGTTAGTAGGACGATATCACGTAGCGTGCACCCTTCTCGGTAGCAGAAGGTACACTGCGAGCATGCTGCTAGTCGTTGGGCGCTTGGTGGGGGGTATGGGGGGATAAATGATACCGCGCGGCGGCGAACGACGCTCAACAAAGAGCGTCGAGGAGGCATGCGTACGGCGCCTGTCACAGGCGACGGGGGGTTGGGAGGAACACATTCAAATCTCTTTCGTCTCCCGAGCATGCTGTGGAGAGGACAAGTGATGGACAGCGGGGTGTCTCAGGATGAGATCTGAAGTATAATATATATATATATATTTATATGTCCAATCTTGGTCGAAATCTAGTAAGATTTATAAGGAGTAGGTACATAAAATCTTCAGGGGATAGAAAAATGCGTCAAAGGAGTATTTTCGTTTCACAGCGTAAATTTATATTTGTGATGTTGTAAATTGTGGTCAGATCGTCAGGGTCACCAATATAATAACATTTTTATAAACATACAGTACAGCTAGTTATTTGAAAACCTGTAATTGCTCAGAGTAGTTCAAATGGGTCACGTGTATATTAAATAGACTGGAATCTCATGTGGTACTCTCGTTATCGTAGGGAGGCAATGGAGTGGAAAAATTCGCTGGATTTTATTCCATTTCATTGGAATGAAATCAATTATGCTTGCCAGCAAATGCAGATGCACTAATAACACTAACGATGAAGCTTTCTATGCCGCTTGAAGCTGACATCAGTGCGTACACAGTACACATAGTCCATCAAATAAAAAGTACAGAACTTTCCAACAGAGTTTTACAAAAATCAAGCAAAACAAAAGTTTTTGTAGTTCAAACAAACTTATCCGATCCGCTATCCTAAAATTACTTCTACTCACAACTTAAATATCTTGACTCAGATAAAAAATTAAGAGATAGTTTATTATAATCAGTCAGTGTTGAATTCTTACCTAGTTCCTAGGATAATTTTAGAAGCAGTGTAGAGGCCAACACTGTAAAACATAAGACAGTATGCCTAATAGGAAACCACACATGCTGTTGACGTGTATATACAAATCCCGAAGCTTTCTTTTAAGCCCATTGACAGAATGAATAACCAGCGTTAAGGTCATCATGGTGATGATTTGAGCAAAAGGTTGTAGCATTTTTATGAATATAACTGCCAACATAAATGGCCGACGCACAACCTTCTTGCCTGTTAGCTTTTATAGCCCAATTTTGTTAAAAGGCTGTGTTGGCTATTTTTGTCAGTTGGTGGTGTTAGTGGAGAATTTCCAACTGCAAAGCGCAGGTGATACATCGCTGCACTTAATTGTCGATGACATTTAAATTTAATTGACATAAATAAGAGTGCACGCCTTCAATGAATGTGACCAAAGGAGGTGAACATTAAAACAAACAAAGCATTTCATTCACTCAGTGTTAGTGGAGAATTTCCAACTGAAAAGCGCAGGTGATACATCGCTGCACTTAATTGTCGATGACATTTAAATTTAATTGACATAAATAAGAGTGCACGCCTTCAATGAATGTGACCAAAGGAGGTTAACATTAAAACAAACAAAGCATTTCATTCACTCAGTGCTCAGTGATCTGCTATATTCTGGCCACTGTGAACTGAATTTTTCTGACTTTTGAAGATTTTCAAATCTCGTCAGAAAATAACTATTTGAAGGCAGCGAAGCCAAAGACACGGAGAAGGGCACAACAAATTTCAACATCCAAACATCCAAAATTGTCATTTGCAACGGTGAAGATTTTGCACCACACTTTCCCACAGGCCTTCAATCGCATTTTCAGCCAATGCAGTTGTGTTCCTCGCTGAACGAGAAGCATTAGCCTGGCACAGTTGAATCTAACGTCGTGATTGACATCTCGTATCTGGGAACAATTTCATTTCTTGTAACGGTAATTAAAAACCTTTCTTGCCTACCAACTTATCTACCAACACCAACCTAGAAATTACAATAAAAAATAAATATACACGGGTAAGATATTATAATTTATGGGTATTTGAATGTACCTACTTGCTTTTTTTTTTTCAATTACAGAAAAAATATTTTAATATTGGCACTTGTAGTGAAGTAATTGGCAAATTTATACATACATATTTCATGGTTGTGCATAGAAGAAAAAGATTGGACGAAGAGAAAAAAAAAGTAATTCTTAAAATATAGTTCATTTGGTATTGTATGATGGGCCTAATTTTCACCATTAAAACAATATTATTTCAATCAAAATATTTAATTACTATAGTAGCAAAATAGCCAACCAATGGCAATCAATGCTACCATAATTTGTTTAATGATTGAACGTGAGGACTTTATTCATTTTACGGTCTCCCTAAACATTTCCGACCAAAGACTACTGGTACTGGTAGTCGCCCAGAGAGGCAGAGTCGCCGTCATTTGGAGTTTAAGAAATGTTTTTATGTTTTTTCTCTCAGATTACTTATTAATGCTAACCTCGACGATAAATATACGTGTATAGACACATTGAATCCTATTTTTTAAATGATGTAAGTTTGTAAAAAGGAAACCAACAAGGGCTATCTGGTGGTCACAACCTGCTTGGAGGTTCACTTGCTTAGAAGAACATTTAACATTAAAGCTGTGACTCCAACAACAATGAATTGATCATACACACAATTCTTGAATTCCGATGAACAAGGATAGCCACCAAAGTAAAAATTCAGTTTTATACTGTGTGGCAAGCTTAGCATCAGTAAGGGACTAGAAGACAAAATTAAATACCATATTTTGAGGGCAGCGACCTCTCGGCGGCTTACTGTCAAGTCCCTGGCTGGCCGAGCCAGTGGAGACTTGTGACGAGCGCAGTTAGCGCCAAAGCAACCGCAACGATAGCTGGCATGGGCCGTGCCGACCCGCAGGTCAGGTCATCGCGGTGGTACAACGAGCGTACTGGTTGCGCCTCGGGCTTGCACCACTCTCCTAGAGCGGCAAACTCGTCCTGAGAATGAAGCATTTCTGTTTTTATTTTTGCAAGCAAAATCGACAGCCTAACTTTCTTGAGTTATATTCTATGGTATATATTCTATGGTATTCTATGGTTATATTCAAACAAAAAGCAATCACAAATGAACGATAATATCGCAAATGAAATCTTTACCCAGAGAAGTAAAAAGACACAATAGGCAAAATAAATTGGCTATAATAAATTTTCAATTGGCAGGCAAGTGGTTACCACTACCAGTCCCTGTCAAATAGTCTCAGCATACATAACTGACTTTTTTGTACTTCGTGAAGAAACTAAAACATAAACTAAAACATAAACCAAAACTGAAAAGCATAGTTTCGGTGTCAACAACACGAGTGAAAAATTTCGGCTCTCGATAGGCAATACGATGCATTTTGAGCATTCAAACTGCACTTTCTCTGGTCGAGAAATTAAGAGTAATGCTTGAGGGGTTTTTATTGCCTTCGTCTTCTTTTCTTGTGAGATCCAGAGAACAAAATCCTTTTATAATGTGTAGTTTAGTAGTTTTAACAAATTTCACAAATTTGGGATCAACAGCTGCTACAAAAACTCCAATTTTTTTCTGAAAAACACCGGAAAAACGCCTTGCACAGGCTTTTTTACAATGCATGTAACTATAACACAAACTAATATTTTTGCTTTTGAAACGCGTCAATCTGTTGCCAATATTGTGATAAATTGCCTTGTTTTTGTTTCGTCACGATCGAACAAGTGGTGTGGACGATTAAATGTATCAAGTAATCTTAGATATCGACCTAGAGGTAATTACAACAGCCAACAACTCGCAGCTCTCAATATTTCTGAGAATATAGACTATGACTGAATAAACCATCGCAAAAGAATGTACCATGCCATGTACATGTACCATTCCATGAAATTTATTGGTAAAGGTATGTGTTTGTGAAACCTACCTCACAAAGTTCCTCGCACGGAGGGCACACTAGCGCTCCTTTATGAAGCCAGCCATTGGCCATGATTCTGATGGACAGCTCCTGGCCAGGAAAGTAGCACGTGTAAGTGTAATTGGCCACCTGGAAAGAAACACCGAGCATTAAAACAGTATTCGAAGGTATTGTCAACTATTGTCCACAAGAACCCAAGTTGAAACCAGTTAAATCTAATATCATATTCCATTCCCTCAGTTTTGCAAAACCGAAATATGTTTATAGGTAATGCCAGAATGTTTATTTCGAGTCAATGGAATTGGAATTTTTATCTTGGGTTTCGTAGAACCAAACTTTTAATACCTTCAAATTCAAAACCCTCATTGCAAGTTAAATATCCCCAAATGTCTCGTATATGAGGAACTAGGCAAGGAAGAGACTAGATAAGTGAAAGAGAATATTGTGGAAAATGCACTCTCTCACTCTCTGAATTTGTGTGAATTCACTTTATGCTGAAGGATGACTTAACTGTGACAGAATTTAATAAATAACCACACCATGCAGTGGCAGAAAGTTAGTTTTGGCTGAGTTTGCATACATTTTTAAGCCCTTTTTTAGCTTGTTCGAAGCTTTTTATAAAGTTGAACTATTATGGTATTATATGTCCATCCCTTTTAAAGAACAGTTGAGTCCACAGGTTCAAGTATTTTAAAGTAAGGCACATCCAAAGTCCTGGCATTGAAAACGGAAAAAGTTTTGAATCCCGGTAAATTTTTCTACTATAAATGCATTTAACTGGATTATTTCATGGCCAGAAAGCTCAGCCAAAAAATCATGGTTTATAGCTACGATTGACTGGTATAGGTACAGTAAACATAAAATAGTTTCCTAATATTCTGATTCATTCTCTAAACAAGTACCCCCCAGAGTAAAATGTATACATCGATTTGAGCTTGTTTAATTAAAAAAGGTATAGGATGACCTTACTCAACTATGAGATAAATGAACACTATGTTAGTCTAGGTGTCAGTTAAAAAGTACTCCCCCTTGAGTGATAAAGGCAAGAACCAAAACTTTAACCAGGGCATGTACCAAGCAATGTGAAATAAATTTTGCGGTTCTGGAAAGTTGTGGCCTTCCTTTTTCCTTTGCAAATCAATAATAAAAACTAAAAAGATTTACACAACCAATGTGGAAAAAGAAGCAAAAGTGGCTCAAAATGATATGTTTGGATCACCCTATACTTAAATTCAAACCTACCCAGCTGGTAAAAAACGAATGTTTTCAAGTCATTCATTTCAATTTGTTCATTAGTAGTTAAAATGAGTGACATATTAATTACAATAATGTGGAGACGACCGGCTTTACAGGAGAACTCGTAGCATCCAGAGCCCCAGTGCTGCCACTGCCGGACTTGCCGGCACGATCGTTCCTCCCACATGTGATTGGTGTGGTCGAAGCAGCGCGAGTTTGCGCCGTAGCTCTCCAGTGCAAAGTTTTTTGTCCGGTGCGGGTTATTCTCTTCATACTGGCAGTGCGAGCCACGGATTACGACACTCTTCGACCTCCAAGTAAACTCTTGTATGTATGGACAGTAGTCGGCTAGCGAAACGGATCCTCCGTAGAAGCTCTCTTGGCCGTGACTTACGTGAGAGAGTGAATCAAAATTCTGGAAAAAAGTAAAAAAAATATTTTGAAGCACTAAGACGGTTATATGCAGTTAATAAAAGATCTGGTTAAAGGAAAAATATCCATAATCATGCCCAGCTAGCTAGTGATATATTTGATTGATTGATTTGTAGTGTTTAACGACACACTGTTTTGACAACTGGCCATGCGGCACTGGTCTAATGGCATCGGTGAATGAGTGGATGATGATGAGGATGATGATGAACCTAACCTAGCCTAGAAGGGAGGAGGGGAAATCCGGTGCCGGCATGTAGCCTACTCCTGTCGAAGAGAACCAAGGGGACCACCAAGGGGAGCCGGTGGGGCTTAACGTCCCTTTCAAAGGACGGTACAACACAAACAACAGGATTTCTCCACAAATCCATGCTGTCGAGAGGTTGATAAGCAAGGCGAGTGAAGTTGCTGTACTAATTTTCATCCCTCCAACCTCTCTCCCGAACAGAACTGGCCATGTGTATGGTGGTCACCCATCCAATACCTGACTCAGCGCACTGTTGCTTAACTTCGGTGATCTCATGAGAATTGGTGTTTCCAACACACCAAACCATTCGGTTTGGCAAACTATTCTAAGAATTTTGGCCATGGCAAAAATGTTGTCTTAAGAACCTCATTAAAGAAATTATAGTTGGAAATATGCCTAGCCAAGAGGAAATGAAGTAGTAACAAAATGAAGTAGTCAACCAGCGTAATTTTTTATGAGGAAGTAGATAAGTAGAGGCTCATTGTGCATTCTCAAACTCGAAGAAGGCATTAGTAGAGGTTAATAATTAAGTGCTACCTAGAACCTTTCAACATGCTATCCTGCTCAAGTGGTGGAAAACAAGCAACCTTGCTTTGACCAAAAGTTAATCTGACTGTTTGGAACTTCAATCACACAAGCAGGAATGAGAAAGACACGCTTACAAAGAAAAAGAAGGTTTCCTAACCTAAAGTTTTTAAGTTCTATGTATTCCTCCAGTTCTTTAGTAAACACACAGTAACAAAGAAATCAGAATTGAGAAACTCCGTCAGGCGATCTCAGCATCTGCATAGCTACCGAAAGTTGAATACACCTTCGAACCTCGTATGCTTGATAGTATTGTTTGTTTTCAAAGATGGCAACAAAAATGTTAATTGAGAAAAATTTGAGTGCAGTAATTATTTTATTGTGGTTTTCCTACCACAAGACATCGGTAAAAACTATCTAATATGTATATGAAACTTGACTATTGTCTTACTAAATCTGGTCTATGTAGTATTGATATAGCTGTATTTGATCTATTAACCAGTTCAAATTCTGTGATCTGTGATATACAAGCAAATTAATCAATTAATCGAATTAAATATAAGAAAAATAAATACAATGCAATATGAAACCTACATAAAAATAACAACTTTAGAGCGATTCTTTGTGGCTCAGCCAGTTAGCTACCAACCTGATAAATATTCGGCAGTTTCTCTGAATGTTCTACCAGATTACAGAGGGCCACGGAACTCCTGTCGTCGGTACATTCGGTCTCGAGAGGATCCCTCTTCACTTTGTTGCAGAATGGGTGAATCGTTTGCCCTCTGAAACATACGAAGAAATTCGATGCTTGGCTTTTTTTATTACTTAACTTTTCACAGAGAATGTTACTTTGAAAACACTGGAAATTCCCTCAAGAAAAATCTTGCAGATCTTGCAGATTTTGCAGATCTTCCTCCCCCACACAGTTTGTAAAGATACCTCTATCAGTATCTTAGCATACAGGTGAACTTAGTATCTCCATGGCTGCAAAACTTTGAGTCTTCCTAGCTTGGTAATTTAAAGTTAGCAAAAATACCAAACTGCCAATTGTGTAACATTTTCAACGAGATTTTGCCCATAATTGGCACAAACCAGATGACATCTTTTTCCCACTTATCTTGCTGAATGTTAATTAGAAACTCAAAAAAAAAATTAAAATCATATTTTTAAACTCTAAATGTATCATGTATGTAATCATAGAGGTGAACAGTAACACTTTTCTTAATCATTTATTTGCCCATCAACCCTGTACACAATTTTCCCTCAAGCAACTTAAAGACACGAGTCGACTTACGCAAGCTGTTTGGCATCGATCCAGTCCTTGCAGCTGCGCATGGCGAAGTCGCAGCCGAGGTTCCGCCCCCAGTTCAGAGGCTGGGCCATGCTGTAGTTGGCACGATACCAACCTGTATCCTCCATCAGTGCAAGTGTTATCCGCGAGTACACCGGGTTCTGCGTGTGGGTGCCAGTCATTGCCTCGTTCTGCAAGACAAAGGGAAGTAAGACATTTTAAAAGGTCTCTTGTGTAGCAATTACGCAAGGCTTTTACAACCCCTGATACAAACTTGTAATAATAATTCTTATTGTTTTGCTGTTATTTTTTAGCAACTTTAATTGTAATTGGCAACAACCATTGCTTAGTAAACATAGCACTGGATAAGGGAATAGCAACCTACGGCAGTTGCATGGCAACAACCAATCACAGGCAGTGAAAGTCAGCTGTTTCTGTGAGTTAAGAGCTTAATTATATGTAATATTGGGCTTACGAGAAACATTTACTTGATCTTTGTTAAGGAGCAATTTGGCTACATGCCCATACATATACAAGACAACGTTAAGCAAAGTTTTTTTGTCGAGTACCAGATCAGTTAAGACTTGCTCACACAAAATGCAGGTATCATATTGCAAGAGCACATTTTATCAATAAATTCTTTGCACGATCATCATGCTGAGTAAAAAATAAAAAAAAATAAAAAAAATAAGAGACAATTGGGGACGGCAAAACAGACTCGTATTCCTATTTGGAGTCAAGCAAAAACACAGAAGAACAAATCAAGTGTGGATCAAGTGTGCATCCCTATCATCAACTCAGTAGCATCAATTCTTATTTCTTTTGTACCAACAAAATCTACCCAACCATCCCAACACAAAACAAACAACAAAACGAAACTCGTTGGAAAACCAATAACGTTTGTTGTCTCACCTCAAACACCCTCTTCTCCCAGTGAGTGACGGCAGTGCCCTCCTCCCCTTGGTCCTCGAGCTCTGCCCCCTCAAGCTCTGAACAGTTGAAGTGCCTGCGAACTTCTTCGACGACACGCGGCGTCACCATCATCTGCACCTCTCTGTTGACTCTACCCTCGTGCACGAGCCACTCTGGCCGCACCACTTTTCGCATCACACGGTCGCTCCACTCACGGGTCTGCAACCTGCAAAGGGCACCGACGTACTTTAGCACGGATGAAGATGAAATTAAACACTAAGCAGATTTTATGAGAATATTTGTTTACGAAAGCGATTACTATCAATAACTTGCCAGTGAAGTATTAGATACATATATGGATGCACTTATTTTTTGTTGAAATAAGATTTGTATTTTTTTTTAAGGCATTGAAAGAGTATTCTTTAGTGTAATTGTTTTCTTTTTGCAAATTACAAAACATTGCAATTTGTCAACATTTTTATTTTTATGAAGATAAATAAAGTGTGCTTCTAAATTGGATCTTGAAACAGGACATGCAAACTTTGGAAAATATATTTTTAGAGTCACTGAAAATAATAGGCTAAACAACTATTCAATGGAATAGATTTTGAACTTTTTGTTTCTGAATCTTCAGATATATAGTTATAGTTTTTAAAGTTACTCTATAAACTAAGAGAAAGAAATGGTAACTCATGAAGTTGATTGGTCTGCCATCAAATCCAGCATATTGCTACCTGCTAGTACCCCAAAATTTCGGAACACTTCTGCAATTCTGGCATAACTCCACAGCGAAACTGGCAGAAAACTTAACATAGGCTTTATGCTTCTACCCTATTCCTTTATCTTAACATCAGCAAAAAAGTGAGTTTTCTCTTATATTCTATTTTAATTCTTCTTTATATTTCAATCATTGAATCCTTCAGCATCCTGTATTAAAAGAAGCACTGAAAACTTATCAACTGACTTCTCGTTGAGTCGAGGCTTCCCGTTGTCTTCCCTGGGCGTGAGAGGATCGCCGTTGTCGTCACGGTAGAAAGCGTAGAGGCTGACGGAGAATCCCAGTGCGTGTAATATCTCGTGCTTCATCGTCGACAGCAGGATCTCCAGCTCCTGCGGTTTGGTGCTGATTGAGCTCGGGCACAGGTTGGCGTGGCCTGCAATCGGCCTACAATCCAACAGAGAGCCACCAACTTTAGACACAAGGATGTTGACGTTTGAACTTTGAATACAAATCGCTGGCGGAACTAGGATTTTGCAGGGTCAGGATCAGGATCAGTTCCTGCCACCAATTAGAAGACCCTGCTGCGATTTTTGTAGGAATCTTTTTTATTCCAAACGTCAAAGAATTAAGCAGGTTTGTGTTTGTTAAATACACAGCGTAGTTATCTGAACATTAGAAATAAGATTGACAAAAATGTGTATTTTTTGTGAAGTGAGACCTCGCCAAAATTGTATGGGTGGGCCGATAGAAGGAAGGTCTGTTACTGATGCAAGCATAAACCTTGTCTATAAAGTAAAAATGTTTTGTTTACTTTATAAAATAAGATATATTTTAGTGGTGTGTTGTACAGTTTTGCTCTGTTCGAGACTGAATTGCGGTCTTAAAAAGAACCAAAAAAGTCGACGAAGCAAACGTTTTCTTTTACGTCAACTTTTAAGGTTCTATTTCAGACCGCAAGTAAGTCTCAACAGAGCAAAACCGTACAACACATCACTATCTGCCCGCGGCTCGAAAACCACTACGCCGTTCCGAATCATTTTAGTTCTTTATTTGGAAACTATAATTTTCTTATTTTAAATCAATTGAAAAATAAACCTGCACCTGTAATCTCCCAAACCTATAAAGTAACACTTATTGTCCATGTTTGGTGCTAAATGTGACTACGTAAAGTTCAAAATTCAGATACAATTAAAATTATTCATAAGAAATACCATGCCATTTCTGCGCAAATACAACAGGTAGGCTGTAGTAACAACACATTGAAAAAAGCTCTTTTCAAAAGTTTCCAAAAGTGATTAGTTATGTTTGTTGCACTGTAAAAGTGGATAAAATATTTTACATAATTTCACTGTCTGCAAAATCTAACATGCTCAAGACAAGGAACCGAATGTTGAATATTACTCCTCATTGCATTACACCAATTTAAAGTTTGATATAGGTGGAAATATATAATGCAATCAATATCGCCAGTAATTAGACCAATAATGAGACAAAGCTCCTCAGTTGCCTTTAGAAATGTATCCGCCCTTGTCAACGAACGGGGTCATTTTCCCTACTTCACCGAAAAAAAAACTCCCGATACAATAGCAGTTTGCTTGACACGAATCTTAAATAAAGGAAAGGAGTGGAGAAGAGGATTCAACAAAGTCACCAGGGAAGATATGACAAGATGTGCAAGTATAATTTCACATAATAACACTATTGTATAAAGCTCCTGATAGACTACTTACAAATTAAATTGTTTTCCTTTGATGTTAATATGAAGTGTATATTGAAGGTAGATATTGCATGCACATAACTTTAACAGTCTCTCATAGCAACAAACAAGATATTAATCCTGATGAATTACCTCTCCAAATTACCTGCCACATTGCGTCAGAAATATGAACAAGTTTAATCAAAATAGATGCTGATAATATTAATATGGGAAGGCAAACAAATTAGGAAGTGATCTGGCTAGAAGATTAACTTAACACACACAAAGTTCGCAAATGTTTCACGTTTAGGGGGTGACATAAATTATCTGGCTTTACTATGAACTAATCTCATTACCAGATAAGAAGGATGGGGCACGGATGTGAAAAAAGTCCTGAAAAGACTCATTTACGGAGGCACATCCATCCTTTTCACAGGATGATGCCTCTAATTAACTCCCCTCCACCCCTCCCCAAACCTTTTTTTAAACAAGACGTGGTTAAAGTAAAATACTGCATGGTCTGGGCAATTTGTTTACAAATTGTGCTATTCATGGTTTCATCCCCAATGGGGTTTCCTGTTTTCTGCGATAAGCTGACAGGGGGCTATCATTAGAAGAAGGAATGAATACAATTTCCAACCAATTTTCTCAGCACGGTAGACACCAAACGAAAAAAAAATCACTGAAGAGGTCCTGTCCGTCTGTTTGTATTCCAGTATCAAGTTACCAATTTGGTTCGTGAGTGAACATTTGGATAAGGGATGTGTTCGATTTGTCAATCAAATGAGGCGAACAAACCGCTCCGTAACCAAATTAATAACCTGTAAAGAATGAACGAATTGCCTTCAGCCCCCGCCATCGTTGCCGGCAAACTGTCCTCGCATTGATGTACAAAAACTAGTAAATTAGCTTCAGGGTAACAACAAAAAAAAAAATGAACACAAAAAAAAACTCCCACTAAAAAAAAAACCCCAGCAAACAAATCATCATCGAGCCTACCAAAAAGCTTTCCCATAAATAGGGGTGCCCACCCACCTGTCGAGTGCCGCTTCCTGCTGACAGTGAGCCGCATAGGCCACCGTCTTGCCCTTGTGACAACGTTCGGTTTCCATCGCGGAGACGTAGAAGACAAAGTCGGCGTCTTCAATGCCCTCTCCCCGTTGGTCGCCCGTCTCACGGCAGTTGTGCCCGGTGGCATTGCATGTGCGGCAAATCTGGACAAAGTTACAATTGGTTAATCGCGGTATTCTTTTTTAGTGGAAAGCATGACGTCAGGACTCGGGCGCGCCGAGACCGAAAACGTCTGGTGGAACGAAGAATGGCCTTGAGTGGCGCGTGATGACCTTGAAATGAAATGCGCCAACTGAAATGTTAGTTTATTCTTGCGTTGAACGAATACCGGGACTGAGAATTAAAGTAATAAGGAATACGATCTATGGAGTCATTCTTTCTTATTTGGCAGTGAATGTGGTGTTTTCTGCAAAACTCGGTATGATGTATGATTCTATTTTTATTTTTATTAAATTTACGCCAGTGTAATTGCAAAAAAAAACAATGTCAACAACAGGCAACACTCATTTATCATCATTAACCTGAAGCCGAAGGGTAAAACCAATCTAGAAGAGATTGGGGAACATTGAGAAGGATCCTCTGCAAAAGATACGATTCTGAAATAAGTTTTCGATTGAAGTTGCATAACGATTTTATTTTTAACACGACTGTTTAGAGGGTAGATTTTCTGACTTCTTGACAACCTGTTTATAGACTCCTTGGACCCATAAAATTTGAAATTTTTCCTTCAAATCAAGAAACAGGCCAAATATTACAGACAAAAACTGACTGTATCGTTGAAGTTTGACAAATATAAATAGAATAGAATAAAAATAGAATATTGCAGAAAAATATTAAACTTTTTTCAAACAGGGCTCTTTCTTTTTCAAAAATATGTTTAGTTTATCTTGTGCGTATGTCCTGAATTACGTAAAAAAAAATCCCTTTGAGGGGTACATTTTTCAAGAAGTTAAAAGGGGATCCTCCCCCGTAAAATAATCACTTGCGATTCCCTGCATCTGATTTAACTTCTCAATGAGTTTAACAGCTATTCTTGTTCGGTCTAATACCGAACGGTTTGGCGTGTATTGGAAACACCGGTTCTAGTTAGATCACCGAAATAAAGCATCACTGCGCTGAGTCAGGTATTGGATGGGTGACCATCATACACATGACCAGTTCTGTTCGGGAGAGAGGTTGGAGGGATGAAAGTTAAGCAACACTGCGCTGAGTCAGGTATTGGATGGGTGACCATCATACACATGACCAGTTCTGTTCCGGAGAGAGGTTAGAGGGATGAAAGTTAGTACAGCAACTTCATTCGCCTTGCTTATCAACGTGTTTGAGTTGTACCGTCCTTCGGAAGAGACGTTAAGCCGGTGGTCCCCTTGGTGCTCTTCGACAGGAGTAGGCTACGTGCCGGCACCAGGTTCCCCCTCCTCCCTTCTACGCTAGGTTAGGTTCATCATCATCCTCATCCACTCATTCACCGACGCCATTAGACCAGTGCCGCATGGCCAGATGTCAAAACAGTGCGTCGTTAAACACCACAAATAAATAAATTGTTTCGCAATGATCGAAAAGACGTAAAGTCGTAAAGTTTCTCGAACTCTATATCTGTGACGACAAACATCACCAACAGGCGGATGAAGATGTCCAGATCTTCTCTAAAAATCCGATGTTTTCCTTTCATGAGATCAACAGCCGGTCATAAATTAATGGGAAAAGTTTCCTGCCTCCAAACATTTCTCTCAATGAGAAAAAAATCACCCTTTAACGATTTCCTCCGAATCAAGCTCCCCTGAGACATTTCTGGTCAAATCTTTCCTTGATTTTTGAAGTGAATTATAAGACACCGACTTTTGCAAATCCGTCTTGGTATTGTAAATTCAATTTCAAGTCCAATCGGAAGGATCGTCAAGGTGCGATGGACCAAAAAGGTTGGGCTACCTTCCTCAAAATGTCGTAACATATGCAATATAAATGACTGACATCAAACTTTCAGTTACCTAGAGATGTTCTGTCATGTTACTTACTATGCAAGCCACGCTATCATGCCAACCCAAGGTACTTTTAGTTCCGTACAGTCCCCGTAAAATGGACACACAAATATGTATTGTGCGATCATGAGTCGCGCTGTCAGCAGCCTTGCAGGATTCTAGACTGTCTCTTTTGTATCTTTGTCTGCCGTCTAGAATACTTTATAAGCATTTCGATATAAAATTAATAAATTATTCATCAAACAAATGAATTTACCAACAAGCTTGCCTTAATTTATTTACTGTGCATGATGAAGAAACGGCACGCATAGTTAATTAAAGACAACATAAAATAATGAAATTAAGTGCAATGCTAAAGGTAAAGGTATATGTACTACTAAAATGATTTTTAAATTCTCTTGCTTGAATCATGACTTGCTTGTTGAAATAATAAGTTTTTGCAAGTGAAAATACAAAAGGAGTCTATAGCTCTATCAATGTAATGAAACTTTCGTCGAATACGAAATAAAAGTAAATTGATTATACACCGAAATGTGTACCGCAGGATAACACGTGAACATCCAGACAAATGCAAATGTATTACTGGTCATGGGTTTCAGGTTTTTATCACACATTTAGGACAGGTAATTTGCTTATAATGGCATGTAACCCTTTGAATCCAAGTGCTCTTTTATTAAGGTTGGGTTTTACCAAACTGTTCAAGTGTTGAACCTCTATCTCAGAGAAACATCTGAATTTCACTGCATGTGATTGGAAGTCGCCGTGGCAATAGTTTCAACTAGGTGAGATTTTGGTAAAACTAAAACCTGGCTCAAGACCCGGTATTACAACATTTTTTACCCCGAGTTTAGCTCCCAACTCACGAAAACATTTGAATTTCGTAGCATGTGATTGGAAGTCGCCATGGCAATTGTCTTAACTCCCACTTTATCTAAGAGTTGAGAAAGTTGTCATATTGGACCTAAGTGAAACAAACCCATTATAGGCAACATATTACTTCCTAAAATAAATCAGACCCATAAAATCCAGCAGCTACAGCCACCAGCTCACCAAGCAAAGCTCACTTTAACGGATTCATGCTCTCTGGCTTACTCCAAGAAGGTTTCAAAAACATTCGAACAATAGTAGGATGTATTTATTGATCGATATTAGCTTTCAACGCGAAGAAAACGTGTTTGCCGGAAACTTTAGAAGAAAACTAGGAAGAAAAAGCAAGAACTACATTTGCAGACTTATAGATTTTTTGCAGCAACGGTTATTTGAATATCATTAGTACTATGTGGCTTCAGTTTTTCTCCGTTTTCGAATCGGATGCGTTACGACGAAGAAATACCGTCTTGTCGTAAGAGAATTGGTACCATATAAAAGATATCTTGAGTCATTTTTAACAGCAGAGCTAGCGGAAACATATCCACACGAAGGACTTTCAAATGGTAACTTCTCTCACAGGCTAAACTATTCCAAATAGGACGAAAACCATAAATTATTGAAATACCTTCCAGAGAAGAAATGCGAACGAAAAGAACTCATGCATCGATAACCCAAAAAATTGCCGAAAAATAAAACCAATTATAAAACCACGTTCTTAAAATGCAGTCCGTCTGATCACATATCCTCGAATATCTCAAACTAGAAAACGAACATGATAGAAACAGACGCATTCGCATATATTCAATCCTCGAACGGTTACGTAACAAACCAGCTCAGGCCTCCAATAATTAAAACGTGGCAATTACTAGATTCAAGTTGAATGTAACATCGAGCTAATAGCGTGCAGGTGCGAATTGATGCAGCTCGCTCGAATTCTATTCCATGTGAACTAGTTCAGGTGCATGAAATTAAAGAATGAAACAACATTTACAAGTCAGAGTTGTGATATGAGATTATTATTCTCATACTTGCATTTTCAATTATGAAAACGAATGTTAATGCGATTATCGTATGATCTCTGGCAGATTATGAAATGGCTTATGAGAGAAGTTACATGCTCTTCAGTTTATGTGCTCCAAAAAGATAAGTTAATTTGCGAATTACTTCTTCCTAGTCCAGTTATCATGCAAATACATGTTGTAATATGCAGTACAGAAAACAGACTGCATCATGAGGAAGACAGGTAGGAACTAATTTAAAGTGATGCACTTAAATAACGTAAGCACTCGAAAATATGCATAATTAGGTTCACACACGCATTCTTGCTGCTTTATGAGTTTTTTTATGCGGGTTACGAATACGCAACACCAGGAAAAAATGGATGCAAAAGCTTGAGACGAACATCAACCAACAAAGCCGTAGAAGATCATGCTTTTCACACGAAATGAGAACATCATTTTAGCAAATGTTGGTAGTTGAGTTTACAGGTATAGTCAGAGGGCCAGCGTTAATGTTAGATTTTCTGCTGAGTAAACAAGCCGGCAACAAGTGGTAACGATTGGTGCCACCCGATGGCGTTTGTTGTCGTTCGAATTTTTTAACGAACCTCTAAAATTAAATAATTACTGCTTACAATATTAATACCATGTATATCAATCGTTGACGTTAGCATTAATTAATAAAGATTAATTAAGCGTAAACTAGTCTCAAATGCGAGTAATCTACGATAAATAATGGAATGACATTTTTTAAAACTTGAAGCGACAGTAACTCCACCTAGTAGCATTATCCATTTCTGTTGGTAAAGTTGGGCGGCAATTTATTTATGAAGACAGTTTAACATTAGTTCTCGGGCAGTAGGTTCGATATGATATCTTCAGTAAGTTCTCTGGGTTCTGTTTTGAAAAGGGTCTAAGAAAATTCAAAAACACAATTCAGTCTCGAGCCAGGAGAATACAAGACACCGAAAATGAAGTCGCCCATCTGCAGAAAAACCAATACGAATCCTTAGAAACGAAATAAAGGAAAGCCAATATTCAACTTACGTCTAGATGTTTTTCCGGCACTTGGACCTCGCCGCACATGGTCTTCTCCTCACAAGCGTTCTTGCAGTAGGGGTGCGGATCTTCTCCCTTGATGTACACTTGACTGTTTTCACATTTCCTGCACAGAAATCTTTGGTCAATCTCACTACCCGTATTCGTGGTCCGTAAGGAATTACATTGGCTTGGGTTTCACTGAGTTGTCAGGATTCTCCAAACCTTTTTGAGATGCATGAGATGAGATGAGATGAGATCTTCGATTTTGACGATATGATAAGTTGAAATTTATTCATATATCGTATAAATGTTCGGCATCTGGTTGTAAAATGTTACAGAATCGCTATACTCTATGACCCAATAATAAAACTGTAATTACTATTTGATTTTGTGATACAAATTATTTTGCGAAAATGCATCATTTAAAAAGCAAATTCCAAAAAAAAACATCAATTTCAGCAATTAACGTATCGTAGGCAAAAAAAATTCTAAAGTGAAATTTTTCCAATGCACGTAGAAAATGAGACAATGAATAGAAATTAAATTCAAAAAGAAGGAAACAAAAAACGGCACAACATTGCAAAGGATGCTAATGAAATATTCATGATATCATGCATTGTTCATCCCCATTTTTTAAACAAAAACATCCCATTTATGTTTAAAACTACAATGTCTGGGTACAAAGCTACAAGGGCGGTTGTTCATGGAGTATCTTGTACGCAAAATGAAGCCACACGAGGATTAACATGAAACCCATGACAGTCATTTACAGGAAACTGGGAAATGGCTTTAATCAAGAAGAAAAGAAAAGCTTCTGATTCCAGAAAAGCCAAGGCAACCAGCCCTCCCATATACAATGGGAATCGAGTAGCCCAACGTTGCGCAGGGAAAAAAGAACTGGATATTTGCCCTACCTTCAAATAAACGAGGGACTTCTTTATGACGATTTAAAATTCCTTTTGTCAAGTTCTGAACAACAGAGAAATCAAGTGGGTGTGTTTTTAATTAGCATGGTATTGTGCGGAGAAAACACGACCATTCAAATATTTGATTTTATTGCAATATTTTCATATAACTTGAATAATTGATAAAAAAAAAAAACACACACTTATAAATTCAATTCCAATAAAACCTCCAAGGTAATTTTCTAAAAAACGACCAAAACATCGAAATGGAAACTTACCTGTTCAGTCTAATGACATTCTCTGTTTTTCTAACCATCAATGCCATTTCCCAGAAGTGAACAGCCTCCGGTAGTATTGTATCCTGCAGACAATAATCAACATGTCCTCGTTAATTAACAAAGATTTAACAATCAACGAAGGTACGTGCAATTGACCTTTGAAGTACGCGGGTCGCCATTCAGGTGGGTCGCAATCGCCCGATATGGATATTGACACACGGTGTCATGGTCATGAATATTCTGATGTACACAGAATTAGATCGCACAGCGTTACAATACTCAGCTGGAACCTCTGTTGATAGTTGGAACGGACGGTCTTTGTGGGTGGGTAGGGTAACTACTCCTATATGCGACCATTTACCCAACGGGGTTGTGGAGGCGTAGAAAATTAAATGTAGCATGGACTGAAAAAAAAACTAGCGGTTTGGCGTATTGGAACCACCGGTTCTCGTGAGATCACTGAAGTTAGGCAACACTGCGCTTAGTTAGGTATTGGATGGGTGACCGTCATACACATGACCAGTTCTGTTCGGAAGATAGGTTGGAGGGATGCATGTTAGTACAGCAACTTTATTTGCCTTGCTTATCAACCTCTCGACAGCATGGATTTGTGGAGGAATCCTGCTGTTCGAGTTGTACCGTCCTTTGGAAAGGACGTTAAGCCGGTGGTCGCTACGTGCCAGCACCGGGTTTCCCCTCCTCCCTTCTAGGCTAGGTAAGGTTCATCATAATTCTCATCATCATCCACTCATTCACCGACGCCATTAGACCAATGCCGCATGGCCAGACGACAAAACAGTGCGTCGTTAAACATTACAAATCAATTAATGGCAAAAAAAGTCCTGATAGAATATACTCTGCTCAGTGAGAGAACATACTTTCTGGTAGAGGCGCCACCGGTCGTATTAGGGTGAAATGTGAGTCAACTGTCATTTTTTTTAATCATCTTCGCTGCCATTTGCCACTTTTCTTTTGCTTTAAGACTTTTGTCGTGCCAATATATATTATTTTCAAGCGTTTATAAGATCTTTTCCTGCAACTATAACAATCTTGAGAATCATTTTGAAAATATCAGAAGAATTTTGAAATCACGCTGCAAAAATGGTAACTGGGATGACATTCATGAGTTGGTAGCAGAGGGGGCTTTTCTTGTGCTGGTATTTTCTCTATCGGACCATACTGTAAGAAAGCCAAGAACGACTTGTGGGTAACGCTTGACAATTGGCATCTCTATGGCTGGTGCACAACGATAATGTCACACAGGGGTAGTGTTATGTACCGGTCTCAATGAGACCAATCTTGACTCATTCAACTTTGGCATAAGTGGTAAACTAGCTTGGTTGTTCTTTATACGCCGTCTGTCACTTACATTAATCAGCTCGAATTTGTTCGGATCCAATCTGAAAAGAAAAAAATAACAATTTATAACTAGACGGTACGCAAATATTCGAACATTTATTTGATACAGTGACACAAACAGAGAAATGTCGAAGGGTTGGTGAAAGTATCGTCGTCAAGGAGATAGGCTCTGAAAGCTAAGGATAAAATACCACAAAACTAAAAACTGACTCATTTGACGATTGGCACAACATTGATTTTCATTTTTAACAACATATACTCACATACGTTGCTGGTGATTTGTGGATTTGAAATTAGAAAAAATATTTGTGTTAAGAAAAACTATTTGAACTGGGTTTTGAATGCTAAGTAAAGGACAACTAAATTTCCCAACGTTTCGTCACATGAACTAGTTACTTTTTTTAAGGGTAAGAGCAGTTCTTACAATTTTCCGATAACAAAAGAACCACATAAAATGATAACAAGTACCTAGTTCAAGCATCCTAAATGCATCTAAATAAAATAATCTGGGTCAATAACTTAAATACTAGTGTATTTTGTATTTTTTTAAATAAAATCCCGAACAAATTGGGGTTTTTACTAACAAACCAATTATGTGTATGGAAAAAACGCCAATTTTTTGAGGTTGTCCTAACGTTATGTGATACAATCAAAATTTCCTTATTTATTACGTTTAATTCTTAGTTGTGCTGACTTCTTCTGCCTCCTCACTGATATTCTCTATTCCATTTTTCTGTTGTAAAATTGTTCCCCGTGCTCTATCTAGTTGAAAATATTTGTATCGTTGCCTTGCATTTCAATTGTGAGAAACCGGAACTCTGAAGGTTTTTGAAAGGTTGCGAATAACAACACAAATAAGTAGGCTTTTTAGGTAGTCCATAGTCGCGGATATCTAAAAAAAATAACAAAAAATAAGCACAAACTTTGGGTGCTTTCTTTTCTCAAAATTACCCGTTTCCGGCAGAACCCTGCAGTTAACATTTCGAAAATAACTAACTTACAACAATGTATGATTTAACACCAAGTCTAGCACACCTTCCGTTCTAAAACACGACAAAATAAAATAGGTTTGTCCCGATTTGACGGTTAAAGTACAACCGATCGGTAACTTTTCCAAAAATCGTTGAGCTCCTTATCAGCGTCCAATTATCGACGTCATCCGCTGGGTCGCGGCAATAGCCCCGAGTGGTCAAGCAGACGACGAAGAATGGACAACACGCGATCTGCTGACGCAATTCCTACTCGCGAAGAGTGAAAGTATTCATGTGTGTAATTAGCACTCCGGTATAGGACAGCCAGAGGACAGAGAGCAGTGTTTCGCAGAGAGAGGCAGACTTCTGAGAGGACCTGTGTCCCAGATATCTTGTTAGCAGAGAAGTTTTTTTTAGATTACCGTGAGATACTTGTTTTTCCCAAACCGTTTATGCAACATTGTGATGAACCGCCCGATGCCGGGCGCAGGTAACTTGTTTTCAAATTAAAATCAGATGGTATGCTATGCTTCAAGTGGTTGACTCGTACTTTGACTCGTGGTTAACCCAGCTAAACTGGTGTCTGGTGTCTGCTTGAAACACCATGGTTCTAAAAACACCACGTTGACGGTGCAGATGTACCTACTGCTTGCAATACTGTGTGAATTAATCAATAATTGATACAAAATAATTTCTTATCGAAATTAAACCTCTTATTATATAATCTATTTTACCCCCTACTATGATACTATCTAATCATTTCGTTGCTCGTTTCCCCCAAACACGGTTAAATATTTCCATATATTTCGAGAACATTTTCAATTTCCACTTGGCTTTTTTAAGGCAACATTCAAAACATTACCTGGCAGTGCACCTTTGAGAATCTTTGTCATATGCATAGTTAAAATTGGTAGACAACATTTTCAAAAATAAGCAAACCCATACGTCTTATGATGTAGTACTTTGTATACGGGAACTTTCGGCGATGAATGCTACTCACTGTTGAGCGATTAAAAATCAGAGCCACCATTTTCAAGAAAAGTAGAACTCGTCAGGAACGCAAGTCAAACATTATTGACCTTGTACATCTTTAACCATTCATAAAACAAACACCAATCTGTGACTCTAAATCACTCCGCCTTGCCTGCAAGCACCCACCTCTCTCTGCCTACGATGACTCTCTAGCCAGGAGACAACGCAAAAATCAGGGTCCGCTTTCCCAGCAAGTGACTTTACACGGTGCCTCGTGCCAGGCCGGTCCACACATCGACAGGGGCCTCGAGGGAGACCCAAGCCGCCCACGCACACTACGGGCCCCGGGGTCCATCAACATATGAGTCAATTTTTCCACTGTGATGTAGCGTCGAAATGTTCAAAGAGAAAAACTATTCCGTTGATGAATTTACTTGGTCGCCCGTTTATTTTTTTCCTTCTTTTACTAGCTGAAATCATGATTGTTTACAGAACGGATTTTTTGGCGTAAAGGTTTCACCAGAAAAATTTTCTGTTTTTGGATTTTTAGAAGGTTATGAGTGGAGCGAATTCTACAGTTTGTCAGCCCCAGGTGCTTTTTTTTCACAAAGGACGAAAAAATCAAACCGATTTTTATGACATTTCAGAAAAATTAAAGAAAATTCTCACACACTCAAGAGCAGAAACTGCAAGTTCTTGATATTTTATCATCACTCTTTATTGTCGAAAAAACTGAAACAAAGCACGACTGAAGTACTAAGTACGTCTTAAGTACGAGCACCGGGCAATTACCTTTTTATTCACATTTTTCCAGATATTTTTAATGACATTCTAACAAGTTTGAGGCTAAATAAGATTCCATGAACACAAATCTTTACTGTAGTTTTCAGCCTTCTTTTAACGAGTTCGTTATTTCAGACTTTTCCTACGTTTTCACTTCACGTTCACCACAAAATCGCTGCACGCTCATCCACAACTCAGGACTACGTTCGCGAAGCGCCAACCTAACTACCATATACTTAGAGATTTGCTTACAATCTGGAAAAAATAAATAAACACTCCTTATATGTGTGCACTTCAGATGTGCAACACCATGATTGGTACCTGGTCATCACCAATTTTCTGAATGCGATGACCCACATCCTGTCAATACCATCACGACATCCTCCTGCAAATTATTTATGCAATTCGTGTGTCGCTTTCGGTGAGCGTAAACAATAGGTATTACACCCACGAACCACCAGTGGCAATGTCGATGAATATAAACACTGGATTCGAATAGTAAAATACAGCCAAGTCTACAGGCTCAATACATTTATATATATACATTTATATGAAAGCTGAAAGTTTCGCGGAGGTAAATAATACTTGCTTTCGTGCTCACTGCACTTGCACAGAAGTAAATGTAGTCGTGATTTCTATTTTATTTGTTTCCCATCGTGGTTTCATATACTTCGAATCTACCTGAACGTTTGGCTGATAGTTAAGACCATTCGCGACTTGACAAGCGTATAAATTGATATTACTTTAGCTTTCATCGTTCTGTTTCTCTATACTGAATACACTTGTTAAGGTGCTGGATACGTTTTGTGTTTCCCAAAATCGCAGGTGCATTGCATTTTAAAGTTGTCAACATTTTTTTTTTGTATTTATTCTTATATGAGAATTTACAAAAATACATAAATATAAATATAAATATAATTAAGTTAAATACATAAGAATAAACGCCTACATAAGCCTTGGCTTGCGTTTGGGAAAGGTACAATGTTTTTCATTAACATAATAATATTTTTGAAGATGGTAACATATTCACTAAAATACACGAACAAATATTGAATCAGTATGGATATTTTACTAATAAGAACACTACTAACCTCTCAAAAATTGTGTTCCTAATAAATAAGTATTCCAAATAATAAAATACCCCACGCATTGCAAGCGTTTGCAATTTAAATCAGATTTCACATAATTAGGAGGGTCTTCGTTCGATTCCTGTTTATATTCTAGTCTATAGTGACACTATTGTGACTCGACCACCTAAGCTTTGTAGCTAACTCACGTATCTAACCCCATCCCTTTCTGCCAGGTCAACAACTAAAACGCACTAAAACGCTTCAGTACGAAAAACATTCGACATCGCAGCCTAATCAATCAAATCTGACAGCTGAAGTGTTTCAGTGGTAAATATTGGCTTCTACAAATGCACGAAAAAAAAAACCCTTTTGTTCGAAATCACCAACTGAGTGTTTGGTATAGACTATAATTACAAATCAACCACACATATAGGAAATTGAAACAGCATGCTAGAAGTGACAAGCACACTCTTCGATGGTTTCATCGCCAATTTAAAAAAAAAATTTCCCAACCAGAGAAAATGTATTTTTACGAAAAAAGCGAGGAAAGATTTCACACTCGACGTTTTATTGTATACATTCATGCCTCCTTTTTACGGCTTTTTTTTATTTATTTTGTAAGTTATATATAGGTGAACCCAACCGTTATTCCCTCTGTGCGAAGATACGAAGCTAGGTGTGACGAGTTTGAGTGAGACTATAGAGAGCTCAGTGATATACTGTGTTTCTAGGCCTACGGGAAAGTACAGGATATCCACTGCTAGCTTACCACCCTTCTAGAGTGTCAACACCACTCTACCGTCCCCTTACAAAGAAACAAAGAAAAAAGAACGATTGAAAAATAAGAAAAACTATTTGAAATGGGTTTTGAATTCTAAGTAAAGGACAACTAAATTTCCCGACGTTTCGTAACTTGCACCTGTTACTTCTTCAAGGGTTAGAGCAGTCCTTACATTCAATTATATATTCAATACGAAAACCCTTGAAGAAAGAACTAGTACATGCTACGAAACGTCGGGAAATTTAGTTGTCCTTTACTTAGCATTCAAACCCCATTTCAAATAGGTTTTCTTAAAACTAGTGCTAAGGATAAATCAAGTAGACATGAGTCTAAAAACCACCATAATTGAAAAATAATATTACATATAATAAGGGTCAAAAATTTTAAGGAAATCTTATTTATTTTCTAGCTTTCGATATCTAAGTGATACAACGTCCTTTTCATTTCCGGAAAGCATAGAAAAAACTTTCATGATAGTGTATCTTGGATGTCAAAAAAAAGCAATATAACTAGAAAAAGGGAACGCGATTGGTGTGAGTGATTGCCAGTCTGCTTGTCACGGGAAGTGTAGTGGAAATAGACGGAAAATAAATGTGGGGTGAGGAAAAGTTGTCAACTGTATCGTGTATAAATGTTGATGTTGCAGCAGTCCGGCCTGGCAAATGTCAACATGATGTGGCGGTTGAATGTCAGCGTAATGTCATGAAAATGTAGGGTTATTTACATTGGGGCATGCAAATTGTATCATTTGACTGGTCAAGGTAGAAGAGCAGGCAAAAAAAAAGAATAAAATCAGTTTGAATTGTGTCCTATGTCTGTTTAGGCATGTGCTAGGTAACCTGCCAGTTAAAGACTCATCTCCATAGCTACAGCCAAGCAGGAACTTCTCTTTTTTTTGTAAACTTCAAGTTATCTTTTAACCTAGATATTGCAAACTATGTGCGGTTAAATCTTTTAACTGGAGACATGTATCATATCTTAGAGAATTTGATAGCTGCAGGTATATGTAGATTAGACTGCAGATGTAGATTGCATACTGCAACACAGCCTCCATGTAGAATTAATAATTAAAGTAAGGTTATGATATCATTTTCTTGAGCTAAACTATCTGCGCTATTAGTAGAATTTCACGATCTGTAATTATCTCGCAAAAGTATATCGTTAGCACAGTTTTAATTTAGAAAAAAAAAACACTCGTACGTTTCCGAAGTCGGGCGATCACGAAAGCTAGATTTTGTAACTTGGTCGCTTGTATTTCAGCATCCCCTTCAAGCACTAGCGCAAAACGTTTAATTATGCCACAAAGCCAAAGGCGTGCATCTACTCTCCGAGAACAGGTTGAGAACATATTTGAAAATATAATCGCTCTTGAAATTGAAACGTTATGTCTCAATCTTGCTTCGCACAACCAAGCTGCATATAAAGAGCACGAAGATGCTTGGCAAAGTTTTTGCCAGAGCATCAGACGCAGTGTTTAGAAGAAAATTCTGTTTGTTAACTTCGTTACCACCACAGGGAAACACATTTCCTTTGTGTTTGTGCCAATTTGTTGCCACGCGAGTGTTATGAAAATGTAATTAACGCTCTTTGAAATGTGAATCGGAATTATAAATCATTTTGAAGTGACGTTAAGCTTTATTTTGAGTTGGAAATTCTCTGGTTTAGAGCCTGTCTTTTCTGAGTGTAGGTACGTATGAGTACTCATAGTTAATTGCTACCAAGTTTTCGAATAATTTTACAAGAGCGTAGCATACGGGCGCAGGGTTCATAGCACACGCCAGATGCATATTTTTTACGAAATATCGATCTTCTTGCATGCTGAACCTAATTTACACAATTTGGTCGTTTCCCTCCCTCACCAAGTTGGAATTATTTCATTCAGGTGTAAACATAACTAGCGAATAGCAGAAGTTTTCGCAAATGAGGCTTGAAATTTCTCGGAAATATTGTTTATTTAATCAAACATGCTTCAATGTTTGTCGAAATCCGCATGGGTATTATTCCACTCAGAGATCGGAAAAGCGAGGAAAAGCGAGGAAAAGCGATGCCTGGATATAGACGTCCGTGGAGATTGTGCAGGAGGTTTGACCGCCGGTGAACGCCGACTCTTGAATAATTAATGAACAGGGAAGGAATACCACAGTCCTGATTTTACACATGCCAATTGTCCGAACGATTTTTTACATTGAATTTTCCCGTGGGTCGTGACTCGAGAGTTCGGATGTATCCAGGAATAATTCATGACCATAAATTAAAGTTTTAAGAAAAACACCGACAGAACTCGGCATGTGAAGGATTTTACTCCTTTTTGTTCCTTTTCCGTCTCTTTTTCGCTTTCCTTCTCTCTGTTCCGTTTCTTTTTCTCAAAAGCGCCACTACTCACAATATTACAACTTTAGTAGCACCACCTCCAAGTCAGAACTTTTTTAAAGTTTACACAATATAAACATATACTTCACACTTCACTTCTGTTTTTCTTGCACTGTTTGACTACTTCACTCGAAAGAAAATTAAAATATAAAAAGTATCTAACAAAATTACGTCACCAAAAAAACACATGTCCAAATAAGAGTGTCTACAGTACACATAGTACGTAAGTAATTGTAAGTACTTGTAAGTCGACGAAGTAAAACTGAAAACAACGTGAATGATGCCTCCTGGCCCAATTACTACTTTCCCTGCCAAAATGAACAAGACAACTCGCAAGATATCGGGGAGGACGTCGACTAAACCTGACGACGTGCTAAGATTGTTGATGTATTTCACCCTCTCCCATCCCGTTATTACTCTCAAGAACTGGTCGTGACCAAGTGATAGGAACATCCACGACCGTGAGAATATACCGTCAGTGGCAATTAGATACAAATTAAGTGGAAAACTCGAGATAACTATTTGTAAAAACGGATCGGATAACACAACAGAGGGGAATTTATGTAGCTTTTGTTCGAATTGCACTCCACTCACTGACACTTTCAAATCGAAAAAGTACCATAAAACTGTACCTAAGTGGAATAAAATATAGTTTCATTTCGTCGTATCACTAGAATATAAATGTTTTCTCGTAATCGAAAGTAAGAAGAACGTAACAAATAACCCTTGAGCACAGACCTTGAGTGTAAGTCCAATCCCCTTGACTCCCACTCCGCGAAGCTAGAATATATGTGCTCGGATAGCTCTGTTGGTAGAGCACCCGACCGGCAATTGGGAGGTCCCAAGTTCGTATCTCGGTTCAGTAGCACATTTCTTTTGTCTAGCACATTTCTTTTGTCTAGCCTCCTTTCCATAGCGTGTATCTTCAACGCTTATGTCATGCACGCTTAAAAACCAATACTCCCAAAAAGTTGTTGAGCTGAATTTTGAACTGATCAAAGATGTTCAAAGATTACAATTGATTCACGATCACTTCCTTAGTAATTACCTCTGACGTGTCATTCCAATGAGATGAAATATAAATTATCTTCGAAGTAAATCTTATTCCCGACTCGTTATTTACACCGATGATTGATGTGCCGCACAAATTGCACTGCAATTTGTGACAAAGCTCATCATTATGCAACCTAGAGTGAAAAACTAGTCGATATATGCAAATGATAGTCCCTTCGATTACTTTGATTTAAATATGCAAGTCAGTATATTTCATTGCTACACCTAACTCGTGGCCAAAGCGATTGTAAATAACGTTTCTTTAATTGATCTGCCAAGATTACTCTATTAGCGAATGCAATTACAGGTACTGGACGTTTAATTTTGAATTCACCACGGGATACTGTCGATAGAAACCTTAACTGATTATCTTGATCTAGGATTAGACATCAGATGAAACTTCTTGTGCACGTACTTTCCAGTGATTCGCTTGATCTGAAATTATATTCCGATCTTTAATTGGTGTCATTTCTACCATTTCTAATCTTTCTCAGCTGACTGGCTAATGAGTTCTCATTCTTCAGCCAGAATACACGTCCAGACTCTTTCAAATAAACTCATTAAAAATTCACCACTAATTAAACAGAACATTTAAAAAGCAAAAAAATCACTGTTGACATAGTAAAAAAGAGAAACATTTTCGAGCTACCTTCAACTACCTTTTACCGCCTTCACTTTTCGAGACATGTAAGTAACATTTCGAAGCTGCAAGGCTTGAAAGGCTGTCAAGAGTCCCCAGGGAGAAAGATGCGGTTTCCACCCTCATTCCCACTTAAACCCGTCAGTGACATTCCTTTGCGATTCCTGTTAGTATCCCCCAGAGTTCTAGCTAGATTCCAAAAGCAACGGAACTTGGTAAGCCTGTTAATTAAATTAATAAGCTCCCTGACACTTACACCTACAACTTGCTATAAAGTGCCTGAATACATGTTCTAAATTGATAAGCCAGATTTATAAATGCTTAAATAATTTGAATATATATTTGAATAAATATAAGGAGAAGTTTGACTTCAAATATTGAAAATATAAGAATGATTTTGATGAAAATCCTCCAAGTTTCTGCTTTGTAACAATTGATATATTGGAAAATGTGAGTGGTCAAAAGGAAAGTAGAAAAGTACAAATACGATTTTCTTTGTGCACAGCACACAAAGGTAACAGAGGAAAATAAGAATGATTCTTTGAATTCGTAAATCAACAAACTTCTACCACCCAACTCTTTCCAAGTCATAGCTAAGTTAGAATTCATTTATATATTGTCGCTCTCAACGTTTGTCGCTTGCTGACAAAGCAAACTAATTAACACTCGCGGAAAAGTAGACCTTTAAATTAAAAAATAACGCTTGTTAAAAAGTTTTTACATTCATTTTCCGAATTGATTGCCTTACCTATACACGCTTTCGTCGTAGTAGAGAAGAATCCGCAGCGGCTGCGTGATGCTGCGCTTCTTGACGATGTGTGCAGGCTCGATATGCACTCCGTGGATTACCTGCGCAGGTGAAGAATATTCTGGTAAGTTCAAAGTTTATGGTACCAAGCAATCCCGGACAACACATTACTAGAATATAAACATCTTTTGCACTTTTATTACTACTAGATCTTCGCGAACGCAATTGGAGTTGCGTTGTAGTTGAGCGTATTTTATTTTGATCTTCATCTTTTAAGTTTTCTTCGGAAAGGGCATGCTTCATGCTTCATGCTTCATGCCTCGCACAATACAAATGTTTCCATGGAAACTCTTTGGTATCTGCGAATATCATCCTTAATATGTATCTGGATTTTTTTGGTAAATATTTTGGTGGAAATTTTAGTTAGGCTTGATTTAAAACATTAAGCAGATAAATTTAAAAAACGAAGTAGATCTAAGTTTTTAATGTAAGTTTCCCAGTTTTCAAAGTAGGTACCGTTTTTCAAAGAACCGTTTGACCGGTATAAACAAACACGCGCAAAAAAGGAAAGACATTTTCCCCGTTTTCTTTTCGGGTAGTCAAATTGAGTATACGCTCCGCTCATTAAGCTAGTCCAGGAAGGATTCATTTCTTGGCTCGTTTCCGCCTTTTCTATCGTTAATTCAATAAAAATCATGGTCAGATAATTACTACCCTAAGACTTGGGTAGCTTTTATGCAAGGACAGAATCTTAATAAAGACCTGTTCATATAAAATAAATAAAAATACAAAAAAAAATCAAACACTATTTATTTTTCCCCGCCATCTTATGTGAAATTGATTGTGTCACAGAAAAGTACATCTGGTACGGTGAGACTGGCTCAAAGCGTGAACTCAAGGAAGATTCTTGAAACAATACTTAAGACGTTTTGAGGTCGTAAGCAGAAACTAATAACCACTCGAGAGCTCGAAAACGATGTGAGCTTCGCTGAATTCCAAGCATGGGGAAGGTTTCAGATCATAGCGTAGGTGCCACAATACACGAGACTATATATGCAAACCAAATTTGTTAAGTTAGTCCTTAAGTAGAAAAACCACCGTGTATACCAAAAGCTCAAGCTCAGTCCCAAGTTTCTTTTGTCTCATTGATCCACGTACCCTCGTCTTGATGGGAATTTTCGTGATTTTATTGTTTTCTTGGGCCCTCAGAACATGCTTTTATTGAAATAGGCGCAAACTAAATTACATTCAGGACTAAGATCAGAGATAAAAGCGAGTAATCCTGGCTCAAGCTTTTCCAGGATAAGTCAAGAAAGCCAAGTATTGTTCTTTGCTGAAAACCAAATTTCCACGGAATCATGAGGGATTAAACGTGGGGTTATATTTTGAGTGACTTGGATAATCTCATGCTTTCTCGCGTCTGAATGCTGAGATAGTACGATCATTTCTGTGATTACATTCGTCGTTTTTTTTTTTTTAATTTGTGTAGCTTAAAATTACGATTTTATAAGTCAATATTTTGGAGCACAACCCTCGTAGAGTCGAGTTTTGCTAAAAGAGCGAAGCATGTTAATTATCCAAAACCAAAAAAAAAAACGACAAGAAATCACAGTGATCGCATTGAACAACTAGGGGGAAGTAGAGGTCGGGAAACATGTGGAAAGTGAGAAGTAATTGGTAAAACACAGGGGAAAAAAACCGAACGGTTTAGTGTTTTTGGAAACAATGGTTCTCGTAAGATCATCGAAGTTAAGCAACACTGCGCTGCGTCAGGTATTGGATGAGTGACCATCATACACATAATCAGTTCTGTTCGGGAGAGAGGTTGGAGGGATGAAAGTTAGTACAGCAACTTCATTCGCCTTGCTTATCAACCTCTCAACTGCATGGATTTGTGGAGGAATCCTGATGTTCGCGTTGTACCGTCCTTCGGAAGGGACGTTAAGCCGGTGGTCCCCTTAGTGCTATTCGACAGGAGTAGGCTACTTGCCGGCACCGGGATTACCCTCCTCCCTTCTATACTAGGTTAGGTTCATCATCTTCAGAATCATCCGCTCATTCACCGACGCCATTAGACCAGTGCCGTAGGGCCAGTGCGTCGTGAAACACAATAATCAATCAATCGAAAACAGGAAAAAGTTGAAATTTGGAATCGGTTGAAAATAATCTAAAAATTGTTTGCAGGTAGGTATGTAAAAGAAATGTATGCTAATGAGGCATACGAATAATGAAAAACACGTGTTAAAAATCAATATTCAAGTCACGATTCAAGCAGCAAGTAATTGGCTTCAAATGCAGTTCAATATAAAAAAAAAAAAACTTCTGTCAGTTAGACCTACCGGTATTTTCGTATGAAAGCATTTTGACTATATTAAATTTGTTGAATTTGTTACCATCTCGGCTCCTGGTCATCAACAATCGCCATGTCCGTCCATGATAAGCATTTTGGCGAATCAATGAGACAGAAACTAGACATAGAGCAAGAATCGAGCAAAATTCTTCACGAGTTTTCTCCACGAAATTCCCCAAGAAATTTTAAGTAAATTGGAAGAAAGCGCGCAATATGCTGACTAACAATTAGCTACGAGGTTTGTCACTCGATGCTAGAAATATAGAAATATTCCCTTCTGTCACTCGACTGGAGTGATGCGTATTCGTAATGAATAAATCTAGTAATGAAACTTGCTGGATTTGAAGTTAAAGAAAGATTCCGACAAGAAAAGATCTGTCAAGAACATCGCCACTAGAACAAAAAATAAATTTTAAAAAACTTTCGGATTGAATCAAGACAGTAGTAAAAACAAGTAACACTTTTCAGTCGAGATTTGTTAAATTAACTACAGCCGATATGCAGCGAAAAAGCAATTTTCTTTGTGAAACAAATTCACTGGCAAGAATAAATACCGTTCAGTCGGCCAAGTATTACAATTTTCCTAACTCTTAGATAAAGTGGAAGTAAAATCGATTGCCATGGCAGTAACCAATCACATGCAGTGAAATTCAGCTGTTTCTTAGAGTTAGCAGCTAAACTCAGACTTGAAAAATATTGTAATGACTAAGCAAAGATGATCAACGCATTAGTATCTCGGCAAGACAATGTTTTATTTGTCGAGCAGCCATTTGACACGAATGTTTTGTAATAAAATCGAGCGATATCGATTCGATGCTTGACAGATAATGACATCCTGCAATACAACTACAATAACAACTACCTACCCTGACATCGACATCCTTTCAGACTCCTTCATGAAAACTTCTAACTGTATTATTTACCAACTGCATTTACTTGTGTTACCTCTTAATTTAAACTTACGTTTGTAAATAATGTTTTTAATTGTTCATGTTTATAAATACCGCGTTTCTATTATATCACACTTGTGGACTTGCCTTCGTTGTCGAAAAAAAAACAATAAATAAATAAATAAATAAATAAATAAATATTGCCATTCAAACGTAAAAACAATGCTTACAGGTTGGTCTGTCTGAAATACACTGATCCAAATACCTGTAGGGTACAGCGATAATAAGGTGCTCGATTCCAGAATAATGGGCGTCGGTGAGCGAGCAAAAGTTTGTGAGCGTGCTATTTGCTAGTTGAACAAAAACAAGTAACAACAGAGATATTGTCGGATTCGGACAATTAATTAAAACGAAGCCAGAGCTGAACAAGAAGGGTAGACAGATGTAAACAGCACGTCCCATTAAACCACGTTTGCTTACTCACTAAAAAAACACTAAAAAACTAAAACTAAACGATCAAATTGCGATATATTGAGAATCGTTTTTTTTTTTTTTATTAAACTATTTCCTCTACGAGAAAATAAATAACATGAATTGTGCCGAACGGTTTGGCGTTTTGGAAGCACTGGTTCTAGTAGGATCGCCGAAGTTAAGCAACACTGGGCTGGGTCCGATATTTGATAAGTAACCATTTTAATCATGACCAGTTCAGTTCAGGAAAGAGATTGGAAGGATCGAAGTTATCATGATACGATTACATTAACCTTGCTTATCAACCTCTCGGCGGTGAGGGTTTTTGGAGGAATCCCATTGTCCGATGCTGAACCGTCTTTCGGAAGGGAGAGTAAACTGGTGGTCCCTTGAAAGCTCTTCGACAGGAATGAAACTCGATTCATCAGGTATACTAAGTTATAGATTAACTTAGGTTAGGTTAAGAAGTTTACCCACTATTTCAAAGGACGCCATAGACACACCAGTCCTACAGGGCACATTTTCGAAACCGTTCGTGGTTGAAAACCACAAATCAATCTATCAGGCAGTCAATTAGGATGTTCTAAACGTCGGGCCATAAAAACTGAATATGTATTTAAAAGCTAACGTATAAAATAATTACGTGCACAAATTTAAGGTTATCTTAATCAACGGCAGGTAACTTTAAAAATATTTATATTTTTAACATCGAAGCGGTTGAATATAATAGCCGCATGCACTCAACTATAGTTTGCTGATTTTATCATTTGCATTCTGATTACACCTGGGCAAACAAAATATTCATATATGATTGAAACTCGCCTAGTGAAAAATCCCCGTATGTTTGAAAAGTAATACATCCCCTTGACATGAATGAAAAATACACAGTTATATCAAGTTTTATAAAACTGAGCGAGATCATAGCTTGATGAAAATTAAAAAGTAGATCAAAGTATGACTCGGATTTCAATTAAAATCGTCTGCACTTGCAAAGTGCAGTTGTTAGTTAATTGCACGAATTTGTTAAACGTCCTGTACAGAGTCATCGCTTATAATAAGCACTGTACCAGGCACATAGTTTGAAGCAGGAAACAATTTTAAACTGTTCAGTTCTAATTGTAATATGAAAACATCCGAAACACAAGGTTTTAATCCGTTCGATCAGAATAGCTGGGCACAACTTTATCATCATTTTCTCACTTGTTTACCCATAGAAATATTTGGAATCTTTTGACTTTTGTGTCAAAATTCATCAATTGCATTGAATTCCTAGGTATGGTCAGAGGACCAGTGTTATTGTTAAACTTTCCGCTGAGCAAACAATCCAGCAACATGTGGTCACGGTCGGTGCCACCTGATAGCGCTTGCGGCCGTCCTTTTCAACAAATTATTATCCACATCAACACATGTATATCAATCGTTGAGGCTAACATTCTTAAAAATTAATTGAGCGTAAACTAGACTCAAATATGAGCAATCAGAAAGAGTAAAGAAATGACATTTCTAGCACCTGCAACGACAGTTACTCCACCTAGTAGCATCCTCCATATTTGCCGCTAAATGAGTCATTTGACGGCTATTTTTCGCGAAGACAGTTCAAAATTAGCGCTATGATAGAACGATTACAATAATAAACCAAAAATTAGCCTATTTTACAAAATATATATTCTGCGATAAAAATGATGACGCAAGGGGTACCAACCCTCTCAAAAATCTACCATTATTATCTACCAGTTCACCATCAATTTCAGTTTCTCTAAATACCATGGTAAAGAGTCAAATGTGGGCACGAAGATAAGGCATCGGTTTATGTGGGCGTTAAGCAGTAAGTAGATAATTATTATGCCTATGGTAGTGTTAAAAACACACACACACCCTGCACTGATCCCACGGGGTAGCTCTAGGGTGGCTGGCTCTCGTTCACCCGCGCACTCACTATCCTGCAATGCCTGAAAGGTTTTTACCGTGGTCTAATTCACTCGGTAAACGCGGAGGAGGAAAGGTTACACGAATGAAAACACAAGGTGACGGTTAACACAATGTTTACTAACCAAACGGTAATTTTTCGGTGTAAACAAACGATAATAACAAAAGCACACAGAGGCCGATGTTACCTCCGTGGCTGAGCAATCGGTACTGCGGTTTTTTGTCCAACATGGTGGCAAAATACAAATAAGCGCCCTCGCGCGGTGCAATTTTTAAACTAAGATAGAGCTAATAGATAACACTCGGCCATCCTTCTTCTAAATCGTCCTCGATTTAGGGATGAAAATTTACAAAAACTAACAAGTCTATCCTAAATGATTATCATTTACAATCTAAATCTAAATCTAAACATAGTCAGTCAGGTGGATTGGCTTCTTGCAGTCCCTTTTCGGTCTGCTTGGCGTGTCCTCGCCGGCTGGGTCGGTGTCATCTCCGGAGTCGGAGGCTCCCGGCTCTTTGTCGATAGCGTCATCCTCAGTTTCCTCGTCCATGTAACCTCGCCAGATCTTCAGCTGCGAGACGTGGGCGGTGGTCGCATAGAAACTATTGTTGTCATCATTCAATTGCGTGACACGGTATGTGTCCCCGGGCAAGACGGCGGAGACAACCAAGGGTCCGCGGTACTTTGCTTGCGCCTTAGTGGGTTGTCCGGTATGGACTGGTGCCCTCCTCATAAAGACGATGTCCCCCACTGCATACTGCTGGGATGAGTACCGACGGGTGTTGTGTCGCTCTTCGGTGCGCAACTGCTGGGTGATAATGGCCTGTCGTGCAGCTGCTTGGGTGTCTGTTGGCTTACAAGAATTAGTACCAATAATTTCATTGATCATGTTGTCCTCGGGGAAGAATTGCGGGTTGTACCCGTGGAGAACGAAGAATGGCGAATGCTTGGTAGCTTTGTTTGGAGCTGTATTTAAGTGTCGTTGAACTTCTGGTAACTGGGCGTCCCAGTCCGCATGGTTTTCCCGGTCAATGGCTGCGGCGATCAGCGGCAGGACGGTGCTGTTGACTCTTTCCACTTGGCCGTTGGCTCGTGGGTGTCGAGTCGAGTTTAGTGTATGTTTAATTCCGTTTTCCTCGCAGAAACTGGCGAAGTCATGCGATGTAAAACATGTGCCGCGATCCGAGATGATTCGTTCCGGCAGTCCTCTCTCTCCGACAAATTTCTTCAGGCTTGCGAGTATGCCCTTTGTACTCGTACTTCTTGCTGGGTAGAGGTGCACATACTTCGTGAGGTTGTCGATAATTACCAAGAGCTCGGTGTTTCCCTTGCTGCTACGAGGGAATGGCCCCAGGTGGTCGATGTGACAGATCGCAAATGGGCGTTTTCCCGGCGGTATCGAGTGAAGAAAACCTGGCTGCTTACCGCGCGGAGTCTTGTGCAACAAACAGCTGAAACAGTGGTTGACATGGTCCTTTACGTAGCGACGCATGTAAGGGAACCAGTAAAGTTCCCGGATTTTTGCCACGGTCCGGTCAACTGAGAAATGTCCAGCTTGGTCATGGCATTTCACCACTAATCCCTTCCTCATTTTCTTCGGTATAACGAAGAGTCGTGCAGTTCCTTCGGTTCGGTACAAAATACCATTTTTGAGTTCGAGCTCTTTAATTCGGATAGTCTCTTCTTTCGTTCTGTCTTCATGCTGTTTCTCGCAGATGGTCACCAGCGTCCGGATGTCTGGGTCATTATGCTGCATCATGCGCACCTGGTCGATGACGGTCAGTGTTAGCATGACCTCCAGCTGGGTTGACACAATTTCGTCCATCGTGTCTGTTGGGGGTTCATAGGGCGCTCGACTCAACGCATCTACATGTCTCATCTTTGTTCCGGGTCGGTGGCGTATGGTGAAGGAATACTCTTGGATGATGTCATAGGCTCGAGCAATCACTGGGTTGATCGTCTTGTGCTCGTTCAGGTAAATGAGTGCCTGGCAGTCTGTGACAATGGTGAATTGTAGACCGAGTAAGAACGGACGTAGTCTTTGGACACTCCAGACGATGGCCATGAGTTCAAGTCTGCTTGAGTGGTAGAACTTCTCATGTTCGTTAGTGCGTTTGCTGACGCAGTAAACTAATCGTAGCTCGCCGTCGGCGTCGGCTTGCAGTAACATTCCCGCTAATCCCTGGCTACTGGCGTCGGTGTGGAGTTCGGTTCTTGCGCGGGGGTTGTAGAGAGCCAGTACCGGAGCAATAGTCAAACTCTTCTTCAAGCTGTCGAAGGCAATCTGTTGTTCTTTTCCCCATGCCCACGGCGTCGTGCTCTTCGTGAGTCTCGTCAACGGTTCTGCAATGGACGAGTAGTGACTTACGAAGCGGCGAAAAAATCCAGATAAACCGAGGAAACGTCTGACCTCGTGGACATTGGACGGTGCTGGGAAATGTCGAATAGCATCGGTCTTGCGCAGTCCTGGTTTAATGCTTCCCTCGGATATTGTGAACCCAAGGTAGTCCACTTGAGTTTTACCAAACTCGCACTTGCTGAGCTTCATTGTTAGTTTTGCATTTGCGATGGCGGTGAATACCATACGAAGACGTTCCATCAGGGTCTTCCAGTCTGGCGCTGGGATTAATATATCGTCCAGATAACACATCGCTACCGTGTTGCGAAGGGGTCCCAGTACTTTGTTCATTAATCGCTGAAACTCGGCGGGTCCGTTTGTCAGGCCAAACATCATCTTTGTAAATTCCCCCGTTTCGTCCGATGTGACGAAGGCAGTTTTTTCTCGTGCGCTCGGGCTCAAGGGGATTTGCAAGTAACCGTGTGCAAGATCGAGTACTGCAAATATTTTGGCTTCGGACAGGTGCTCTAATTGGTCGTCAATGTTCGGCAACGGGAAATTCTCCTTAACCGTCTGTTGATTCAGGCCACGGTAATCAATCACTAATCGCTCAGATCCATCCTTCTTCTTAACTAGCAACACTGGGCTGCTGTATGGTGACCTAGTCTCGGTCACTATCCCATGGTCCTTCCATTCTTTCACAATGTCACTGATCACAGTACGCTCCCTCGCATTGGTTCGGTACGGTTTTCGCACAACTGGTTTACTATTCGGCAGTTCATTGATAGTCATTTCGGCGATGTCTGTGCAGCCTAGTTCGTTGAGATTTTGAGCAAAACAATGTCGATATTCATTCACTAGTTGCGCTAACGACTCATGTTGTTCAGTGGTCACTTCATCTCCAATTTTGATCTGTGTCTTGACAATGGGCTGTCGGTCGGTGGCTGTTTCCTCGTTGACCGTCTTCAGACCTTCCACTGCAGTTGAGCGCACGATGCACTCTCCTGTCTTCACAATGCGTGTGCAGTCCGTGCTGTTTAGCACAGGCAAAACAGTGTGCCCCTTCTCGAGGGCAAACAATGCGTCATGGTTACCAGCTTCCACGATGACGAGACCATCGATCTCTGTTCCTCCTGTCACTTGTACGAAGTTAATAGAGTTTGCGGAGACTTCGGTGTCGCGGACGGCTCTCAGCTGTAGTCGGTCGCTGCTGGTTTCAGGCTGGTATGTGGTCAGCTGCTTAATAAGCTCGGTAGGACTGTTCTTTATGATGAGCTGGTTGTCAATCTTCGCATAGGACACGTGGGGTAGATCTGTCCAAGTCCGGCCGACTATCAGTTCCACGGGTTGCATGGCGTCCGGAACTATCAGGATACAAATCTTCTCACCAATCACGCCATCGATGGTAACATTGGCCGTGACCATCCCCAGGGCCTTTGTGGTCTTGTCTCCGAAGCCGGTCAGGAGACAATCCGATGCCTGTGGCGTTAGTCCACATGATATTGCCGCACTCGCCTGCATAATGCAGCTTGAACTCCCGGGATCGATCAGCGATTGCACACTTCGCTCATTGATAACGGCGGTACGCAAGTACTTAGCAGGACTAGTACCCTCGGTAGTTCCAACTAAGCTGACGGAGTTGCTTGGTCCTGGTCGTGGCACGACAATAGCTGCGGCTCGCGATTCGGGAACTGTGTTCAGAACAGTTGTGCAGTGGCGTTGTGTGTGGCCTTCCGTCTTACAACGTACGCAGAAGAAGGGTCTCTTCGGATCTGGGCAATCACGTGAGATATGCCCTTTACGGTAACAGTTGTAGCATTCCTGCTCAGACTGCTTTCTTGGCGAGGCGGCGCTGCTTCTCTCTCTCCAAGAGCCTGACGTAGTCGGTGCGGTTCCGGTTGGAGTTGTCCCGTTACGATTTGGGACGAATGGCGGCGGTTGCTTCTGTTGGTTTGGTATTGGTTGGTTCCCAGAACGTTTTGGTGCCTCGGCCAGTCTGCCTGACTGGGTTTTTCGAACGTTTGCCCTTGAAGCACGCTCACGGTCAACCTCCTCTACTTCACGAATGTGGAGTAATAGTTCCTTCTCATTCTGTGAGTGTCTCGCCGTAAGTGAGTCGCTCAAAGTTCGGGACAGGAGTCCAATGACGATTTGTTTTTTAGTGTCCGAGAAGCTGAGGTCGAGGTCCTTGCAGAGAGCGGACTTCTCGAAGAAATAAGTCATTAAGCTCTCGCCAGGCTGTTGTTCCCGACGAGTCATTCTCGCCCACTTCTCTGGCAGGCTTGTCTGTCCAATGAACGTGTCCGAAAATTCCCGTTTAAAAGAACTCCAATCTTCCATGTTTTCGTGGCAGTTACGAAACCACTGACGAGCCGCTCCGGTGAGGTGGGCTCGTGCCGCCTCCATCTTCACTGCGTCTCCCCAATTGTAGAGTGCAGCCGTCGCTTCGATGTTTCGAAGCCACTCACGCGCGTTGCTTGTGGTCTCTCCATCAAAATCATGAATATACCGGCTCAAATCCGGTACCATTTTGACTGTAGTGTTTGAGTTTGAGGCGCTTGCCTCCGATGCTAAGGGCGACTGTCCTCGCTGCAACCCTTGCATTAGCGTAGTCAGCGTCGCAAGCATGGCAGTCATGTTGGGGTCGACCGTCGGTCCGGTATTTGTGCTGCGGCCCGCACCTTCAGCATCACGATGGCTATCGGCACTCGCATAACTTCTGTTACTGGGTGTAGGGCTAGGCGATCTGCCCTTTCGGCCCTTGCCCTTTGCTTTGTTACCCTTCGACATGATATTGTAGTCAAAGCGTTCCAGTGTGGCGCGGAGGGATACACTTCGCGGGCAAACTACGCATGAAAATGCTACTCGCGGAGCACAAAACAAAACTACGCGCAACAAAATAGTTCCACCAAAAACAGGGCACAAAAACAAAAAAAAAAGGAAAAATACGAAAATCACACGGTTCTAAGTTCTAATAAACGGTGACAAGTCCAATCAAGGTTTTAGTCCATATCCCACTTCTGAAATGTTAAAAACACACACACACCCTGCACTGATCCCACGGGGTAGCTCTAGGGTGGCTGGCTCTCGTTCACCCGCGCACTCACTATCCTGCAATGCCTGAAAGGTTTTTACCGTGGTCTAATTCACTCGGTAAACGCGGAGGAGGAAAGGTTACACGAATGAAAACACAAGGTGACGGTTAACACAATGTTTACTAACCAAACGGTAATTTTTCGGTGTAAACAAACGATAATAACAAAAGCACACAGAGGCCGATGTTACCTCCGTGGCTGAGCAATCGGTACTGCGGTTTTTTGTCCAACATGGTGGCAAAATACAAATAAGCGCCCTCGCGCGGTGCAATTTTTAAACTAAGATAGAGCTAATAGATAACAGTAGTTTAGTAAACAAGATGCGTTTATCATTCTCGGTATATACTAAATATATTCACTTCGCACCAAATTTGACCCCATCAGCTGATCCCTAGAGCATAGTTCGACACTTTCCCTCTCGGCTCACTTAACAGTTAAGTTTCGCGAGAGTCAACACCCGCGAGTCTACAGCTAAGAAAGCAAAGCATGAGAACTTGGTAGTATGTTTTGGTACGTGACTTTAAATAGCAATGACGGTAAATTGTTTTAAAGACAACAATTTGGCGTTTAAACGGAATTGTCAATGATGAATGGCATGATTACTTTCTTCGTATGAACTTTGCGTTTGGTGATATAAGTAATAGCTACAGTATTTGTCATGCAAATTCTTGAATGTATTGTGAATTTAATTTTAATGATAAACACTTTTTAAACTGGGGTTTGAATTCTAAGCGAAGAACAACTAAATTTCCCAGAGTTTCGTACCTACCTGCTACTAAATCAAGGGTGAAAGCAGTCCTGACAATTTTCTGATAACAAAAAAAACACAGAAATAAAAACAATTACCTAGTTCAGGCATCCCAAATGCATCTAACAAATCTAACCAATATTTAAAAAAACTAACATATTTTGTAATTTCGAAAAAAAATTATAATCGGAAAATTGTCAGAACTGCTTTGACCCTAAATAAAGCAACAGGTACAAGTTACAAAACGTTGGAAATAGTTGTTCTTCACTTGGAATTTAAAACCTAGTTTAAAAAGTTTTGACAAAACTAGTGTTAAGGTTAAATAAAATAGATATGAATCTAACAACCATAACAAATAATTATAAACCATGTCCTGCAGTCTAGGCTGAAAAAAATCATGCCATATGAAAATTTTTTCTCCCGTAAATGAAACCTAATATTATCTGCTCTTGCGGACCCGCTACAGGTGATTATTATGTTCGAGAATTTAAATACGCACTAGGTAACGAAACTAGTTATTCAGGTCAAGTCCGATACTTGATATGGATTATTTAACTAGTTTTATTAGCTAACTGCTAAAGTTATTTGCTTTTAGAGGTCAAATCGTGTACAAATATACCTGTATAAGAGGTAGATGGGTCAAATGAGTAATTTTGTCAAGTTTAATGAGTAATATTTGGTCAAATTCGTCTGCTATTGATAATATATGCATGAATTCACTATTTATATTATTTGGTGCCCAGTAGAAATGTACGAAACCTGTTCATATTTTGAATTCATTTTGCAATAAAAAATATAAAAAAAAATGAATGGAAGAGTCCTTTGATGTTTCAAAGCAGAAACGTACGCTATTATATTTCTCAAGAAAAACACCACATTGCTGGAAAACGTCCCCGAGGTAGGTATGCAAATTGAGGAATATTATATCTAACGCCATATCAAACGTCACATAACAAAAAGACAACAAAACACACAAGAATTGCACTAGACAGTAAATTGCAAAGACCTCGAGTGCGGAGTATTGCGCGCATATGTCGCTATTTTCCAACTCGCTGTCAAGTTTTGCAAAGAAAAGTATAAAAGGATTGCGATTTTTTTGTTTACTTGCAAATGTAAATACATAATAGTACATACTGCTATAAATTCACAATTAAATAATTATTTCTGGGGGAAATGATTGTCCACCTACGTACAGCAATTAAGCTACGAAATTGTATTAGGTTACTAGGAAGAGGGTAAAAATGGCCAGGGATTTTTGTATGTTGTGAACTTTACAGCATTTATAAGCCAAATTTTGGGGTCAGTATACGAACTTCCAACAACTAGTTACTTTAAAAAACTGACTAGCTACGGTTCCTTAAATGGCTATTTCATCTAACTGACTTCAGACAGTTCGTTTCTGACAGAAGTTAGATATATCCTTCAGTTAATTTTGGGAATGACAGCTAACTGAACTTTTTTTGCAAACTTTCAAGACCAAAACTTGAGAGGCAAGAGAGAGAAGAACATGCGACCATTTCCCCCTCCACAGCATGTCACTGAAGGTTGTTTATCACAGTTGGCAATGGATATACCGATTTTATATTAAACTAAACTGATAGTTGTAATTATATCAAGTGCCTCGCCCAAGACAAGCGCCAAGATACTTTTCAACCGCCATGTGCATTCGATTCGACCAACTCGGTAACCTACCACAAGGCTGGTGAGGAGGCAATACTCGTCATGCATTTGCATAACATTTTATCTCTTGGGGCTAATCACCTCACTTGACCCAATCAGGTAATTCTTGTAGACTGCTGCAGGCAATGAACATCTTCATTATGAAACCACACAACTTTCGATCCTTTCGCGCGACTTTTCGAGTGCATCGCATGGAAACTATAATCAAAGCTATTTCAATTTGGTTGCTATTGGCTTAGCCTTAATTGGACAATTCACGTGAATACACAACGGGAAATAATTAAATTCTGTGGATCTATTAAATTAATAAATCTCGATGACGAATCAAAGCGAAGGTAATTCCGGGAATTAATTTAAACAGATTTTTAGATGGAATGAATAATTTAGGGGTGAACTTTTTTCATTGTCTTGCAATTTTATTTTGGTGTTAACCTGACAAGAAGGGTTGACGGTTTCCTTGAAGGTCGAGTTGAGAAAGTTAAAATGTTGACACCTAAAAGATCAGCACGAAATTGAACATAGACCCTCCGAATTGTCATTTGAAAACATTAAAAATCAATGTACCAGCGCTTTTTTAAACGTAATATTACAGAGCGGTCAATTTCCTTTGGCCATCAGTGTTCTAACGATTTTTAGAGATTTCTTTGCTGGGTATGGAATGTTGTTTTCAATATTTTTATTGAGGTTCAGTATTGATTTTCAATATTCACTAAAGGATCATAGGTGATATCATATTTCATGCTCGCTTTGCTTCGCCCAAGACAAGGACGATGCATCTTAGATATGCTCGGGCACACCTTTATGTCTAACACATTACATAGGGAAGTATTTCCTACTGTTCACACATTATTTCTCCACAAGACATGGCATGCAATTCAGCGTCGTGTGACAATGAAAAACAATTGGACTTTCCTATTGTTAGGTTTTACCAAAATCTCGCCTCCTAGTTTACGTGTCAGTTGAAACTATTGCCATGGCGACTTCCAACAACATGCAGTGAAATTCAGATGTTTCTATGAGTTAGGTGTCCAACTTAAGTTGGAAAATTTTGGTAAAAATTTTGGTAAACAATTTTGGTTAGCTTTGCATTCCACTGCATGTGATTGGAAGTCGTCATGGCAATAGTTTAAACTAACACTTCAACTGGAAGGTTAGATATTGGTAAAACCTGAAAAGCAATCCAACAATAATTTTTTTTTTCAACAATTAGCAATAACTAGAAGACATGTGTACTAAAAACACAAACCTAACTGATTCATATCTAATGTAATATTGTTGATCTAACGAAAGTGTTAAGTAAATCATTTGGCAGAATCTTACTCCATAGCATATATAGCATTGAAACGTTCTGTGCTACCCTTCCCCCGTCCCCCCTTCAATTCCCTTTCTTTATAGTCGTAAACCTTTGAGATTCTGGACACTCAATCACAAAAAAGGTAGATACACATTTCTTACCCTAGTTTTTTCAATTTACTCAGACCCGGATCAAGGAATAAGCGGCAAAAAAGGCGTCATGAACGGCGGCGTAGGGCGGCACTTTAACTAGAGAAGTCGCTCCTTTATTTCAGCGGGTTTTCAAAATCCATCTCGTTACTTTCAAACTGAGTTTCTACTGACACATTTTTGTGACTTCTTACTTATCATTTAATCGGGTTTCACTGGTTCAGACAGATTGCACTTTGACATAAAATCATTTATAGTATAAAACTAAAAAGTATCTAAAATTGATATTTCTTTCATGTTTGCTTGGGTATTTCTACAACATGTAGCAAAATGTTCGGAAGAAATCCAAACGTCCAATGCAAACATCTTCTTTATATCGTTTCTAAACCACTACGCCAACCCATTCTAGACCCTTTGTATTATTAGGAACACTTTTTAGTTATAACCTCTCAAAAATTTGCGACTCGAAACCTAATCTCTACCTGTAAGTTTCCCAAGCCATTCCAAGTTTTCTGGAAAAATATTTTGTGTCACGACGTTTCAGAGGAAAGTAGGCTGCATTTGACTGCATTTTTGTGTAACGCAGACATTTAGCACGAGAGACAATTTGGAGAGTAAAAACTTAAAATTATAACAATTAGCCTTGTTCATCTCTCAATTGTGCAGGACATGAACAAAGGGACTTTGTCTTTGCAATGTATTTAACCCACCAAACAATAACAACAAAATCTACCGCAAGTGATGAAAGTTTGAGAAATAGGAAGTTTACTGCAAAATTTTATTTTTTTGAAGGAAAGTCGTAAACTAGTTTAGTTGTAGGTTCTGTTAATATCATTTTTATTGAGCCTTACACTCATGAATGTCTTATGAATTGCTCTGTTTCTTTTGTAAAACATGTTGTTTTTATGTATTCTTGCATTTTTATAAATGTCCATCTTTTACAGGACTCAAAAGTGTACTTTACTGGTCCACACCAGAAACTTGCATAAAACTAGACAAACGGACGTGACAGATGTACCTTTACCAATTTATCTTTCTTTAGTGCAATTTTTGTAATCTTCGAGGATGTTGATAGTAATAACATGCATTGAACTCCATCGCTCCATCGCATCCCGCTCACCTCATGATAACCTAATATCTGAATGATAATTGCAAAAACAACCATAGAAATAATTGAGATGTTGCACGTAGACATAATATGACTATTAAAATATGATCTCATCAATGTCGCGTGACACAGCTGCCATAATACACAGCTGCTGCAACCAATTAAAATCAATCATCTCTTAATCTTTGTTCCCCCAAGTAAAGAAGGAATTGCGTTTTTTTTTAATATCTAGCCCAAATAATTGAGCTAGTAAAGCTTTCAAGGTTTTAACGGCCATGAATTGATTGATTTTGATTTATTGACTATTAGTATTTAAAGACGTAAGGTTCTTACAACGGGTTATATTGCACTGGTGTAAATAGCAATGCAATTGACACTTGTGATTTGATTTGTGGGGCTCAACGAAGCACTGTTTGGACAGCGGGCCCTGCGACACTGACCTAATGGCATCAGTGAATGAGAGGATGATGATGAGGATGATGACGAACCTAACCTAGCCTAAAAGGGAGGAGGGGAAACCCGGTACCGGCACGTTGCCTAATCCTGTCGAAGGGCACTAAGGGGACCACCGGCTTAACGTCCATTCCGAAGGACGGTGCAACTCGAACAACAGGATTCCTCCACAATTCCATGCAGTCGAGAGGTTTATAATTAAGGCGAATGAAGTTGCTGTACTAACTTTCAACCCTCCAACCTCTCTCACGAACAGAACTGGTCATGTGTACGAAGATCACCCATCCATTAAAGCTGACTCAGCGCTGTGTTACTTAACTTCGGTGATCTCACGAGAACCAGTGATTCCAACACGCCAAACCGTTCACACAAATCGAGTATGAGTACATATATTTTCATCATGTACATCTGGCAAAAAACAGCCCATATAACTAACTGCAAATCCGCAAATGTGGTGTTGGTTACAATTTACCAAAATTGTACGTTTTCACGCAATGGTGTGCAGTTGTTCCGACGATTTCATGGTAGTTGCTTGTTGAAAGATCATTATCAAGACGTGAAGTAATCACTGATCCGAATCTTAGAAAAGGAAGTAAGCCATGCTCACCAATTTACCGCATTTCTAGCACAAGACGTTGAGATATAATATGAAAAAAAAAACTTTGAAATCTCTATCTTCCATCTGTTTATCTTGATTGTGTATATGTCCATAAAATAATTCGCTCATACAAGAAAAGATGGAATAGATCTATGATACCAGTTTGTATTATTCCAAGATATGAATGAAGAAACAGATTTCATAAGTTGATATTTGCACTCAAAGCATGCAAGAACATTAAACATTGTTGTTTTTTAGATTTTAATGATTTTTCCTGTCCATAGCACTGCGTTTATGGGTATAGTCAGAGGGCCAGCGTTAATGTTAAACTTTCTGCTGAAAAAACGAGCCGGCAACACGTGGTGACGGTTGGTGCTACCCAATGGCGTTTGTAAGTGTCCTATTTAACTAAACTCCACAATTAAATAATTGCGACTCAAAATACCCATACATGTTTATCAATCGTTGAGTTAGCATTGATAAAAATTAATTTAGCGTAAACCAGACTCAAATGCTAGTAATCTGCCAATCAGAATACAGATCAAGGAAACTGAAATAAATATTCTTTTAGTCTAACGCACCGGGGTTTCAGGGACCGTGAGCCCCCTCCCTTCCCAGACATGGTTGGGTTTTCAAAACTGCAACCTGCTATTAACTGCAAAGGGCACAATATACTTCCACCTAGAAAGGCAAGAACCATGTCGAAATATTAATGCTCGATATGACATTTTCTCAAAATAACGTTGCACTTGTGCTGGGCTACAACCCCGCTCTTGACCTCTTTCGTTTTACTACCAGACAATCTGGCTCAAATTGGCTCTCGCTTCCATCCCTCCCAAGGAGCCTGATGATACCATCACTATATTATACTATCACTATACTATACTAATCAAAATGTTTTATAGACAATTTCGTTTTAACAATATTAAACACGTTCCACTTAGTTCAATTTACCCTAGCGAGCGCGTAACTATCCCTAGCTAGCCGAGCGCGTTGGTCAACGGAGGTCAAAACCGCTATAAGCTTGATTACAAAACAACAAAGCTGGCGTCCGATGGCTGGTCGGTACCCCACTTAGCTTGTTGAACCCGACGCAGTTCACCTGGATTTAATATCATCACTCACCACGCTAATGTCCAGCCAAGCTTTGAACCCGATCGGTGTTGTAAGTATATCTAAGTAAAGCATATTTGGCATTGACACTATTGAGTTTATAGGTATAGTAAGAGGGCTAATGTTGACGTTAAACTTTCTGCTCAGCAAACGAGCCGGCAACACAGGTTAACGGTATGCGCCACCTGATGGCGCTTGTGGTCTTGCTTTTTAACAAATTTCTACAATTAAATTTTTATGACTCAAAATATCGTTATGAGAATATAAAAATCGTCTAAGTTCTCAGTAATAGCGTGCTAGTGACATCAACTAGTCGTAAATGCGAGTAATATGAGAAAAATAACGAAATTAAATTTTTGAACAGTCGAAACGAAGGTGACACCATTAAGCAGCATCTCCATTTTTGTCGGTAAAGTATTCAATCGGCGGTAATATTTCTGTGGTTGAATTTTAGAGGTTGAACACTAGCGCTATGGTAGTACGGTCTTCGAGAAGAGTCCAAGTCCAAAATATCATTCATAAAGTAAAATGCGACACACTCTTGCACTTCCGAACTGCATCACTATATGGAATGGAGTTACAAATCTCTCGAGCTACTTCTTGGTGATTGATATTGTTTTTCAACGACATTTCCGCGACTTCTCGTCGAATTATTTATATCGCAATTCCAGTTTGACACATCGTTTTGCACAGTTTTCCACCCGTCGAAAGTAACTAGCTCACTTGATTTGTACGTGATTGGGTTTACAAAATATGTGGAGATAGAGCCAGGAAAAAAGTACTTGTTTAAAATATCAGTAATCTTCGTATCGTTAGTCCATTTAAACTTAATTTTCTAAACAACGCATAATTTTGCATTTCTCAAAATGAAAGCCATTAAACTGTAGCACTAAACTGTAGCAAAAACAAAATAGGTTTCATGTAACATTGTAAACACTACCAAAAGTTTAAGAAGTTCATCAAATTAACCAAATTAACTTTTGATTGCCTTCAAGAAATATTATATTAGGAAATGACAAACCTCTATCTGCAAACGATCTTCAAAGTTATGCACCTGAATCCCGTCCGCGGACAAGTGCTCATTAAAAAACTCAACGACTCACATGTATACGTGGTCGAAAGCTGCATCTAATGTGGAAGGAAATCCAAAATCCTCATCACGTTCTGCATTCACAAAGTTTTAATGTAGTGCAACCATCTCTTCACGCCCACGATTCAAAACACCAAATCACATGAACTTAGCGACTTGGAACTTTCATTAATAAATAATAAAACGTGGAAAGCATTAATCAAATATAGGCATGGCACAGGTAGCTAGGCCAAGTCCAGTTCAGAACACATGTGAACCGCTGAACGCGGCTGTCTGAAGTGAAAACGAAATCACGGTATTGTAGTGTAGGTCAGTGGAGAGCAGCTGTAAGATCATAGATTATCTTAAGTTGTCTATGTGTAGGCACTGATCTGTTCTCCGACATCCCGATTGCAATTCGATTTCTTCGATTGCTATCAGCCTGACATCGAAGTGAATGCAATTAAATAAAATAACAATTGAAATGTGTCCACACATCCGTTTTGGTAAGCTTATCAATAGCGTGTGAATCTAGTGTTTTTTTTTTTTTAAGAAAAAGAATACAGTTGAACTTGGCAGCTTTTTCTTCACATTCGTTTTAAGTTTTCTTTTGTCGTTAATTAAAACTATAAATTGCTGAGTGGCGTAGCTACACATTTGATTGATGCTTCTGAAACTTTTCCCCGTGGGTGAGGTTAATAATTACGGATGTATCCTAGTTTCGTCTCGAGCTCAGATAAACGCTTTAACGAAACTGGTCTCAATTGAAATCAATTTCGCTAATATGATTACTTTGCGCCGAGTTTGTGAATCATTAGAAAGTTCTAACTTCGTTTACTGTAACCACAGACACAGACAAATTCTGATGAAGTGTTTGGTTGAAAAATTGAGATTACGCGTGGGTAAAGTGAATGGAGCATGAAAAATAGCATGCACATTGCATACCACGGTTTGCTGCTTGCAGCGAGACTTCAGCACTTCACATGCACTGAATCATCTCAGAAGATTCACAAGATCAGTTGTGCTTTAGCAGTACCAAATAATAATCAACTCGAAGAAGTTGGAGCAAAATCAATAATCTGTTTAAGCTCTGCACATTGATCGTCCCTGCTAAAAATAAATGTCCGTTCTCTTTGTTTAATCGACCTCGACTAAAATTGTTCTTCACACGTTCACCTTGGCGAGATCATGAAGATTCAAGATGCTGCAGTATACATCTTTCAACGCCTCTCCTCGTGTCAAGGATCGAAACGAGCCGGTAGACTTCGTCCTGAAGCCTTGAGACGAACTACCCCACGTAAACGGAGAGCAATTCATGAGAGACGAACATTCTTAACATGTATCTTGACATGTGAGACCAAGAAGCATGTAAACTAAAGCTAACTGACTTGTGGTAGGCGCTCATCGTTGACAATTTTAAATCATTGAGTATGAAGTAGCGTGGACCAAAACTGTACGGTTGAAGGACTTTAAGAAGAAGAGGATTACAAGAAAGAATTGACTGGTGTACGGTGTATCCCATAAACTCAGGTGAATTGATTTTTATAAGTAGCCAAGTGGAAATTAGGGGGGGTATTTGTTAGATTCATGTTCAACTTGACAGGTGTCAACACTTCAACCCTTCTCGACTTGACCATCTAAGCTGCAACCTAATTACTCAATCTTGACATCCATAAGATTTCAGAGGCAAATATTGACTTCTATACAATTGCGTGAACCAAGGGGGCTGGGACCTCGTTCTTCTGTTTTGCAGCAAAGCAGAAGAACGAGGTTTCGGCCTCTTTGGCGTTGACTAAGATTCATTGTTAGAATCGTTGCGCCCTCGTCTTTGGGATACACTGTACTGTCCCAAAGAAACGAGACATTAAGAGGGGGTAGTAAAGAAAGTAATTAGGAATAAGTGATCAAGTGAAAAATTCCGAACCATAAAATCTGGTATTAATTAGCTAAAAGGAAAACGACGGGAAGGGATTAACAAACAAAAAATAAAATGGCAAGCAAGCCTAGGATTTTCAGTTTTATACAACCCGTCTTACACACTCAGGATAGGGCGGAAAAGACTGAGAAAACAATTGTGTTAATGTGCGAAAGTATCTGTCAATCCTGCGTAATGGATCTGAAAGACGACCAAAGTCTCCCACAATTGTTTCACAAGGCGAGACTCACCATGGTTAGCGAATCCTCCACGGATTACGTCGACTCTTGGGCACTCTCTTGTTCACTTAACTCTCGACAAACACTCGAGAGACTAAAAGATTTAAAAGGTTGTTGACATCTCGATGGATAGCTTCAAATTGGTGAAAATCAATTGCGAATTCTTGGACCGTTTTCCAGAGAAACTTAATAGTGCGGTTTTCACCCTAGGGGCACGTTTAATATGTCACACCCTATTTTAGAATGTGGAACATGTGATTTACATTTCAAACTTATCTCGTTTTTGAGAAACAACCTAAATTAAAGAAGATTTATTTGTTAACTTTCAACGGTTGTCTTCTAAACGAGAACAATGCGGAAGAATAGCAAAAAAAAACATGTTCGTGTTTGAGTTTTCTCAACCGAACGGTTTGGCGTGTTAGAAACACCGGTTCTCGTAAGATCACCGAAGTTAAGCAACACTGCGCTGAGTCAGGTATTGGATGGGTGACCATCATACACATGGCCAGTTCTATTCGGGAGAGAGGTTGGAGGGATGAAAGTTGGTACATTTACTTCATTCGCCTTGCTTATCAACCTCTCGACAGCATGGATTTGTGGAGGAATCCTGTTATGCGAGTTGTACCGTCCTTCGGAAGGGACGTTAAGTCGGTGGTCCCCTTGATGCTCTTTGACATAGGCTACGTGCCGGCACCGAGATTCCCCTCGTCCCTTCTAGGCTAGGTTAGATTCATCTTCATCCTCATCATCATCCACTCATTCACCGACGCTATTAGACCAGTGCCGCAGGGCCAGAACAGTTGTCAAAACAGTGCGTCGTTAAACATCACAAATCAATCAAACAATTGAGTTTTCTTGACGCAGTTTATCATGAACGGGAACGCTTTAGCATGAACCCGAATGTTTAACCATATTTCTTTGTGCAGAGGTGCGTACATAAAAGAAAAATCTGTGTTTTTTAAATATACTAAACGCCAAAGACATTTCTGTTTAAAAAATACAAAACAGGCAATTAGAAAAGTGACCACGACAGGTCCGGAAAAGTTAGGTAAGCAACTGGGAAGTTGGTGACAACGTAAACATGCCCACGAAATGTTTAAGACAAAAACAAGCACAATAACCCAGTAATAACTGTCAGATGTACGTTGTCACGTTAGATGTAAGACGGTGATTATGCAGTAGTGACCGCAGGATGACCCACAGGACTGTTCTTGCAGCACAAGTTATATGCCGATTAAACTCGTAGAGAAATCAAATAAATACTTCCTTAACAGCAGTTCGCTGCTAGAAAAGGACTGCGAATTCTTTCATTGTTTCTTTCGTGACCAAGCCAGTTTGATAATCAATCTCTAGGAACCACGATGATCGGAATTGTTTGGGTGAAATGTTGGACAAACGTTAAACTTGGACTGGTAATGGTTGAACTCGAAAGTCAAAGGTCAAATCACCATCGCAGTTTAGCGGTCTGTAAAGAGGTCTATAAAGCGTATTTTCTTTCTTAAGTTTGACACATTTTTTTTCTTCTATAAGCATGTGAATTGCGCATGCGTAATCTAAAAATTAAGCAAAACCTTTACGTTTTTTTTTTTTTAATAATGGCGACCATTCGACAGACCCATAAAGATCATGGTCAGTGGTACCGTCAAGCGTCTCAACGGTGGAAACAGCAAGATTGAAAAATAAATAACCACGGTCCAAAAAATTTCATCGAATCAAAGCAAGAATTATTGAAATTACAAATCTTATATCTAGAATCGCGTGGTCAATTGGCAAAATATAAAACCTATAATCGGACAATCGAATAATTTCGTTGAGAGATACCGCATCGAAGAACTAAATATAATTTCAATTTTACTGGAATTGCTCAGCTTATAAGCGCGAAAGTGAGAAATAAGGTTCGTAAAAAAATGATAAGCACCTAGATTTGGCCTTCTGAAGTTTTCGTCCCATTTTAATTTGTAATTTTTCTTAAAAAGAAAAAAATGATGAAGGTGGTTTAAAGAAATTGAAGAAGAGTTAAGTAAAAGGACAACTGAATTGACATCGTATTGTAAAAAAATGGGACGAACAATAAATTATTAAAAAAATCATCTATATGTAAATTGTGCTTGTGTTTATTTTTCTCTTTGTGGCATACATCCACAACAAAGAGCAATAGAGAGCGTCCAGGAATAATCCGTCCAGCGATGCGGATTATTTCCAGGAATACCCTCAGACTAAATCAAACAACAGCAATGTCTGTGGCAATGCCTCAATCAGGTAATTGCATACAAAGCGAGTGAGAACAGATCATGAAAGCTTTTTTGTCCAGTCGGTGATTGATTACAAAGAAGGAGATCTAAACGAAATCGAAAATCAAGTTCCACAATACCCGCCGCCACCATCACAACTAATACAATTGCAATGTTTTGATCAAATTATCGTCAGTTTCACGTACAAAACTCGGCGAACTCTAATTTGGTTGCTTTTTTTTTTTCCATCGTCGCAACAATCAAACGTCATTATGAGCGTATAAAATCGATAATTTTTTGAACAAAGTATATACGGCAAAGTTTTCAAGGTCGATTTCTGATGTACAAGACGAGGACGAAGTGGCTTCGGTTTCGGTGACTTGCAGCCGAATGAGTGACGTACCAAGCCGCGCACCCATGAATTGAGGAACTCCAAATCACGACACAAGATGATCATCGCGCAGTTTGTTACCAATGATGACGCATCACTGGTAACTTCTCCAACAATTCTAGAATAATTAGAGAGCATCTCGAAGAGATCTGCTGGGAAAGATTCGACTGAAATCCTTCTCGGATGTCACGATTATTTGAAAACCGAGACTTTGTTAAATAACCAAGGATAAGTTTCAAGCTAAGTGCCGAAAATTGGCCAAGAACAGACATTTTCCGCATATTTCCTATAGAAAAGCGCGTTATTCATTGGATATAAAATTGAGATACCTTTTAACTGCCATGTGAAAAATCTCAGGCGTATAGGTAACTCGACTAAGTGAGCGATAATTCATAATATCCTGTAAATGTATATAATTTTCTTCATGCCTGACGATCGGGAGCTAAGACCTGATAAACACCTGACTTTTCAAGGACATGATATACCTTACCTACACATGATCGTTTAGTAATAGCCCCATAAATCGATCACTTCAGCTTTCTTTTGGCACAAACAATAGTTAAGAGGCCGTCGGGCAAGATGACACCTATTCCGAACAAAATAAAAGCTATTTATTCAGTTATGCGTAACGGTAAACCAGTCGAGTCGTCCAGGCAAGGATAAGAAGTTGATGTCATTAGGTAAGGTCAGATTTAGTCACGTACGATATGTAGTTATGAAACATTTTGTTTGGATAGAGGATAGCAATATAAAATTGACATACAACCTTCAGAAAAGTTGATATCGTAATTACATCATGACTGCCATGCGTTCCCTTGTATGTAATGGAAACGCGCAAAAGCCCGGGAGGCGATTCCTTTTTTAGGATCGTTGGGCTCATGTGTCCAATTTGGTCCATTGCAATCTAATAAGCAGATCACATCGTAGCTCTCATCAGTCAAATGCACAGAAAGGAAGAACTGACAGCAAAGGGTCACGGTCTGCCAAAAATTGTAACATGCGCCACTCAACATTTTAGACATAAAATGAAAATAATGATCAAACGAATAAATAATAAAAAATTGTGTGCCTTTTCTCCCATATCAAGAGGACGAAAAATTTGTTTTGAAACTCGAAAATCGTTATTTAAATCGTTTATTTCCTGTGAGGGGAACGTTATGAACTTATGTGTATTCATAGTCAATTTAAATGCATGTCATATAGCAATGATACCATTAATTAAAATCGTTGTATGTCTTTGTGCCGAGGTATCTCATTACATTTTGTCTTCAATGTAGCGTAGTATTTAGACATCGTCTCAGAGTAAATAAAAATAAATTTCCATTGGATAAAATTGTGTGAATACACAAAAAAAATCTCTGTCTTTACGCTAAAATTCAATCAATCCCTTCTATAAAAATAAAATGTACTGTGCTCGTGGTTCTAAAAGTGGATCGAAATGAACAAAAACGGCTTCAGTGTGACAGCTAAATTCGATCAATGTCACATGACAGTACCGAAAATGCTTATTTTATTCACGTTTCTCTCTTGCAGGAAATAAATTTCGAAATTCAAAAGCATTCATCGCGAGAACTCGAACCGCTGCTTCCACACGTCAGTTGCGATTTATGGCAGATATTCACCGGCTGTCATAGATGTTTGTATCATTCAACAGCGCTTACAGCTAACAGCTCACAGCCTGCTGTTATTAACATTAAAATCATTGCAGTCATGTTGTAGGAAGTACCTACTATATGCCGCTTTACTGAATGTACCGATAGATACTAACTGAAACTGGGTGATAACTGTAAGCCCCAACAAAGACTCCAGAATCCGTTACATACACATTAACTTCGTGGCTGACTTGATCGTAGATTGATTGCTTTTGCTATAGATTTAGGGATGAAAAATAAAGATATGATGGGTTTTAGACTCATGTCTACTTGATTGTACTAGCTTTAAGAAAAACTATTTGAAATGGGTTTTGAATGCTACGTAAAGGTCTACTAAATTTTTCTATAATAATAATATAATAAGAGAAATTTAGTAGCTCTTTACTTAGCATTCAAAACCCATTTCGAATAGTTTTTATTAACAATAAAGATCATTGCCATGGTACGATTATTAGTGTTGTTTCGAAGCAAAGTTTAAACAAAGGATCCTTTGGCAATAATAATAATATGATAATGATCGTGTCTACAGCACGAGAGGATGGGGTAGCCAATTCAGGTACATCTTTGCACCGTCGACGGCAAGAAAGACATGAACAAGTATTTTTCTAAAGATAATGTCGTGAGGTAGATAAGTAAGGCATCGTTCTTGTTCCTCCATATTCCCAATGCTACTGGTAAATGTACCTCTGCCCTCATAGGTGGTCACCCATATGCTATTTAGTGGTCAATGCACGCGGATGTGCTCAGTGTTCGAAAAGTTAGGGGAACGCTAGGAAAATAAGGTGCTTTATGGAATTTAACCAATTTATCTACACAAAGTTATTAAAGCACCCCGAAAAAAGAACTCAAAGTCAGCAATTTTTAATCGTTGCAAATGATTCAAGAATTTGGTTTTCTCGCTAACATTTTGTGATGGATTCCATGGATTTTTAAGTAATCCCCTCCCCCCCCCCCCCCCCCTCCCATTCCTTTCGTTCCAAGGAATTTTGGGAAATGCGCACAATTTCACGGGAGCAGATTAAAAATAATTTTCCAGATAAAGGTCGCGAAAGCTCACCCCCTAAACCTGTCAGAACGAAATAAACATTTCTTCGGTGCTTACTCAATTTGCGACATACTTTCATTCTAATAAAATTACACTCAGATTTGATTAAAACATTCATTTCAGAATTCCAGGAAGCAAAAATCAGAACAGGCGATCTAGCGAACTCGACAAAAGATATTTCGCATGACGTGAAATCTGATTTAAATTGCAATAGCTTGCAATGCGCGGGCCGGGTATTTTATTATTAAGAACACTACAACCCTCTCGAAAATGGATGCCCCAATGATTGTTTTCCTAATAATAAAATGCCCCGCGTATTGCAATTTAAATCAGATTTCACATATTTCAACTCATCCAACGTCAAATAAGATTTGCTCGAGATTGTTTGGATGTGAAGTGGTGTAGCGTCACTAGAATCAGAGTGACTGTGAGATATCAATTGGTTCTACTCCTGGGAGATCTGTCAATCTCATCAAATGCACTAAAATCCTCTCAAAAATTGTGTGTCCAAAAAGCTCAATTGGTTAGAGCAACACCCGCAACAGGTTCGATTCCCCGTTTGGGCAGCAAATTTTTAGAAGGTTCCTAATAAAAAAATATTATACACCAATTCATGGTCGAAATGTTTTGAAATATTTTATTAAGAGAGAAAAATGTTCTCAGAGTCTTGAACCGTTTATTGGTATTTCGATCGCGGAGTCGATATGAATAAATTGCTACAGCTAATTTCCGTCATGAGAACAAAATATGTATCTTACTAATTGATCTTAAGCTATTGCATATTTTACGTCAGAAAAGAACTACCGTGATGTTTACTCGGGCGGAACTAATATGCATAAGCTAATATAAGCTTCACAAGCTTCTTTTGCTGCATACGCTAAAGTAATTAATAACAGACTTTTTTTTGCATGCCTAAAATTGCTACATATTTTCTACATTTGTACCTGCGCCTAAAACTTACCTGAGGACAGAAACGGAATAGAGCATGGGAATTTTCTTTCATAAGCCTAATAGCAGAGGAATCAACTTTAAAACCTATAGACTTTCACATAAAAAATTATAAAAATTCCCATAGTTATTGTAAATTGTTTGAAATATGAACATGGCTAATTTTGTTGTGATGCAAAACTAGGTCCCCTATTTTAGTTGATCTCGAGCCGATACGCTTTTTGTCGAAACCACGCTGACATAAATACACAAGAACTTTCGCTGGACCACGAAATATTTTTAAATAAACAACAAACACTGAAATTTGCAGCCAAGAAATTACTAGTGAATATATCAGCACATTTTTAACGACTTTTTAAAACTAAATGACGTTAAAATTTGTTCAATCCCGATTAATAATTCATTAGTATAATTCACTAAAGAAGGCTAAAGATCCACCATAAATCCATCGAGCCAAATCCACCGTTCATTTTCCCATAAGAAGTATCAAAAATGCTCGTCATTCGAAGTGAAATTTTAAGAAATATCTGAACGTCGCTGAGCCAATTTCATATCAAATTTGTGTGCTTTCGATGGAAACCAGAGTACTGTTTGGTAACCTCGATAGAATTTCTGTGAAAATCGACCAAATATATCAGTCAAATGCTTGCTTCATGATGTGTAAGCCTTGCCCTTTGGTGGTACCTTTGCTGTTGTGGTAGGTCATCGGAGTAGGTGTCATTCCACAGCCTGAAAAGGAGCAAGGATTTAGGAATCAGGGATCAGAAGGAATCAAATCTGGAAAGGAAACCACATTTAAATACGGTGTCAGTCTTTTAAATTCAAAATCTTGAATACTTTTGTCTCAGACTTGATCACGTAGGTATATTATTTAATTAGTTGATTTGAAAGAACTGACTAATAAATGTTTAACCTAAAGTTTCCATTTTATGTCAGGAGTTCACAGACAAGCGATTTGAAAACAATAGGACTTTTGTTAATTATTTTGGGTACACTAGATGCGGACCTAGGTGAAGATCTCTAATGAATGGTCCACTTTCGATTTCTTATTGGGTAAATTAATCAATTTCCTATACAGCTTGGTTGAATACGGGCATCAGATGAAAAGTATTATTACGGCCAATGGATCACCTGTTTGGATCACCTAATCAGCCGGATAATTGCATGCATTGTTGTACTCACTATTGCATGTCTGCCGATAAATCATAGGCTATTGTTATTGAATATTGCTTTTTGTTAGAGCAAATTATGTCAGTCGCTTGCTATTTCCAAAAAAGGTTATGTGTGGCCTTAGCGTAATTTCCATTACACTCTGTATCCTTGTTAGCGACCCCCACAGATCACAGGGATTTGCGAAATAATGGAACACATGCATGCATTAAATTTACAGATTAAATCGATGATTGAGTGGGTTAGTGCTATGCTAAATAACTGATCCGCTCCCACTTAGAAACAAAAGGATACACATTTTTGGGTGCCCGAAAAAGCTTTGGAGCAGGTTATAGACTCATGTCTACTTGATTTATCTGGATTGATTAATAATTGATTTATTTGGAGCAGTTTTCAAGCCAAAAAAGTGTCTATGTTTGACGCAAAGTAAAACAATTCTTGAAGAAAAATTCTGCCCTTTGAACGAGTACGGCTTCCTTCCTTTAGGTTAAGTTTTTGGGCCCTAGTGTTTGCATGTCCTGCATTTAAATATACAATGTAATGTAATCGATTATGACACAACATATAAAAAATTTTAAGAGAAGACAAAAAAGGTATATGCTTTTTACAACAATACAATATTTCTAAATCCACAAATGTAAATTGAGGTGTACATGTTAAGAAGTATTGGCTTGCATTGTACTCGGTGTTGTGCAGCAAAGCATTACCGAATTTCTGAATTGTATAACATGACAAAGTAAGAAACTAGAAAGTACAGAAGCAATAATGCCAGCAACAAATATCAGACCCTGAAGCGGTGCAACAGAAAACAAAAACAATAACCAGAATGGACGTTTTGCCATCCATATCGAAGATGATAAAGCAAGACGTCCGTAAGATGAGCACATCCTACATAACGTTGAATTTTAACGCGAGTAAGAAGGTTTCCAGTTAGGAGTAAATCTTGCTGGTATCATCACTACATAGGTCAATATTGTCGCACATTTTTACTCGCTATCGACAACGTGTGCGGTCTCTTTTTATACCCAAAAAATCTGTTAATTTACCAATTCTTTTCTTATGAGTACCATTGATGCTTTTTTATTATTAGTGTTCTTAATAATAAAATACTTCGCGCATTGCAAGCATTTGCAATTTAAACCAGATTTTACACCATTAATGCAGTTGGGGGTTAATTTGGGGGGTAAAATTTTATCACCATCATAAAAACCTTTGAAATTAATTAAAAATCTGAGCCTAGGATGTCGCTCAAAAAATATTTCCCTATAGAACATTTCGGATAGTAATATGGATTGTTTCAAATTTCATACACCGATCGAATGATAGGTATTTTAACTTGAAGGTTGCTTATCTCAATGTTGCTTTTCTTGGAATCCCCGCATTGATGTGTGTTTAATAACATCATCTGGTGATAACGACTGTTTGGCGAGACGGAGCAGGTGCAGTCCTGTAACCTTGCTGGTCGATCACAGTAAATTGATGCTGTAGTTTCAACATTAGAACAAAAATTCGAACTAATTTTAAATCAGGTCTCGAACCTGAACGTAACGACGTCTTTACAATATTTGAAAATCATTTATTAGCATCAAATAAGACCATGGTGCTGCAAGGCCTAACGTTAAAACTGATGTCCATCAATCAATCAATCGATCTTCAAGCTATGAAAATACATTATCTTGGTAACTAAAAATCTAATAATCTAAGATCTTCATTTAATTACTACATAATTTGCTGACGCATACTCATCAAACGTGGAAGATAATCGTAAATTTTATAAACGCGGAAGTACGCGCAAATGAATGCATCCAGGAATTGCATTGAAATTAAACGGCTGCTGAACTCGAGGGGAAAAACGTATTGCCATTGAGCATGTGGCAGTTTCAAACCTTTCTATTCACATTGAATGACATTTGACGTAAAAACGAACTAATCATTACAGTATGAACCAGGCCTTAGGAACACCATACAATTACGAATACTAACTGCCATACTTGGTCAATGCGGCATCATGCGATGTACATACCTACCTAAGTATTAAAATGCACTATACTCGGCTCGATATTCACTTAGTGCAAACCATAGCAGACGCCGTTTTTATGGTTTGAAATTAAACATGCCGATTTAAACATAAAAAATCTGATTTTAACAGGGCTTGTTTAAAATTAAATGATTTTTCCATGCAGTTTAAGATCCGGAATATCAATCTTGAATGCAAATAAAGGCGTTATTTCACTTTGATGGAAGACCGACAGGTATCAAACACATTTTGACTTGCCTCTTGTGTAAGGTTTCTCAGTTTCGCTGCAAGGATGTTCGTAAAAAGGCAGAATTACTAAATCTATTCATGTCGCAGAATGTCACATTAGTTTTCTTTTTCAGCAAAGACCCCGAATTTGAAGCAGCGGTTATGGAATTAGTTCAAGAGCTCATTTGCTGCAAAATCCCCTTTTACCTTACCTACCATACTTATGTTGTAATTTAATTAATGGTATTTTACAAAACTTGTACACTACATAGTAAAAAAATGTGTCCGTGGTATGAATTGAAATTTTCTACTTCCTTGAAAGAAGCAAAAGACACTAAATATGCTACAAAAAGATCCATGTAACAATCGTTATTAGAGCACAAAACATAGAAGCTTTCATGCATAAAATATAAATAATGTAAATGAAGAAGTCAATTACATTCAAACATAATTAGATGTTGTTATTATTTAAGCTTTATTTTCTCGTAACGTTGAAGACAATGATGCTCAACTGCAGTTTCGTCTAGCAAGGTACGAGTATGTGTTGTTGCTTTACCAAGTATTACGGAAAGAACTGATTTGGGGTCAATCCTTGAGCAATTGCAACCATCTCGACCCATAAATCAACGATAAACCCATGCTATGCCATAACATTTCTCGTTATAAAAGGAATCCAAGTCGAAACCCCACCCGCAATCCGCATAACCGCAAGGCACGAGCACCTAATTCACTTTCAAACAATTCTTCGCTACCCTCGGTACGTAAGAAGACCAGTCATGCGAGCGACTTGTGCATTTTTGAATCACCGATATAAAAGAAAAAAAAAACTTAGTTGGCGGCCCGCGCCTTGCTCAACCGTTGTATCACGATCAAGACCTTCACAGGTTGTTTTATATTGCGGCAAGAAGGGATTCGAGAGAGATGGGAATTTCAAATCATTGTTTCTTATCAGACGAGTTCATCGCTGGTCGGAATAAGTCTGCATGTGGCATTGTGAAAGTTACACGAGTGTCCCTTAACTTTGTATAATCTAATTTAGGTGCATTTAGATGTGCGACAGGTAACGGAAGTGTCCTGCGAGAAGAGTAATCTCTTCATAGTCATACTCGTTATGATTGTAAGTTCCCTCCTTTTTGGGTCGGTGTGTGCTGTAACATCTTAGTGCCCAGAAAGCATGCACGAACAAACGAAAAACTCATTACAAGGGAAATCCCACGCGTTTAAAACGTATACTGGTTCAAAAGTTACAAGCTGAGAAATTTTAGAGTCTGGATTATTTGATCGATATCATACACACGACATAGCGACACGGAAATTGTCGTGTTTGGTGAAATAATCTGAAACCACGGAATAATTTATGCCTCCCAAATTCCCAGCTCTCTGTCGCTCGTTAAGCACGAATATTTTCATGATTTTATCGCAGTGAGTCCTTCATACAAACGTCGGTTCGTAGGGTAGGTACTGCAATATTTTTATTTTCACATGACTGTCCAAAAGTATTATGTCGCTTACTTGCACACAATTTTATACCAAAATATACACTCTTAAATGCCATATGTAAATTATTTTCAGGTACTTAACAGAGAACTAGGATGTTATCAGCAGTTTTAAAAATTCGTGACTGAGAATTTTCGCATATTCTTTTAGATAAGACACGGATAAGCAGAGCACATCGTAGGTACTGTAACTATAGGTACACTGTCATTACAGAGTTATTATAGAATGTAAGCAATCACGGTTGACGTAACTTCGAGATATTTGTCTTCGCTTTTCAATGTTCATGAGCTGAGTTTAAAATTATTTGTAATTTCAAACTTTAATTGGATCTTCCCTCGTGCTATAAGGGGGCGTGTCGCACATGTCATACAAAACGGACGATGTCACGTTTTTCATCAAATGACGTTATTTTCAGCACCTAGTTCTTTACTCATTACAACATCTATGAAAATATCCTATCACATGCAGCGTGGCCTCTAAAGCACATTTCTCTACAGTGTTAAGTTCGAATTTGACGTCTTACAAGGCACATGCAGTGTTTCCTTTCAAAAATCCACAAGCAAAATAGTTCGTATTTAATAAATGGTTAGTTGGAGGAAAAAAACTTTTGCATTTTATTAAAGCTCACCTCATCTGGTTTCGGATGCACATGGTTACACTGTCGATGAGAGAACATGCCATTGACGAAACTTATAATCCCGACGACGAGCACAGAACACACGACCTTCCACCTCGCATTCGATGCCATGTTTGCCGACGATCTGCTTGCGGAGAATGACTCGCTCTGCAGTCGTTGATCTCGTAGTGCGGCAAAAAGCAACGCGCGCGATCTAGCAGCCATTGTGTGAACCCAATAATGGAACTAAATTCGAATCCCATTTCCAGTTCAGTACAAAAACGCACCTTCAAGTCAACTTGTAACATTATAAATCCGAGCTTAAATAAATGTACAAACAAAGAAAACAAACAAAATTTTAGATAAGAAGACACGGAAAATAGTGCATTCCTGCTAAAAAAATGTATGATATGATGTACCTGTCAGCAGCAATAAATACAAATATAAAATTGGGAACTATTTTCGACAAGTCTATGCAATAAAAGCAGAAATAGAAAATGGGGTTATATCTCTTCAGGAACATGCTTTCATAAATAAATAAACACCTGTAGCTGTAATGACCTTAAATTGGTACATTATTTAATTTTTAAATTTTATATGGATCACATTCACTTTCAGGCTGTCTTAAATGTATAACTGGCCCTGTCTGTTCCGTAAGACAAAAATCAAATAAAAATCCCACAATAGCCATAATGGTACATGTATGAGGTTGTAAATAAAAACATTTCACAGCAGAAAATAATACCAAAAATATCAGACAAAAAGGTTAGCGATCATGCCGACACAGTAGAAACAAGAACTGATCAAGTAAACAACGTTCCCAATCCATTACACCTCCATACCCAATAACGTAGGTATTTTAGACTAGGATCAACTAGCTAAAATCTGAAAATTATTCTAAATGTCTAACAATTAATCAAATGTCCGAGGTAGAAATAAAATCTTCAACACAATTAGCTGAGAAGAACTTACACTAAATAACATCTTAGGCCTATAAATGTCTACCATTTTGTGCTGTTTGTAACTATTTCAGTCACAATGCAGATTTTTACTATTGTCAAATATTGCGTCTTTTATGTTTCTTCAATTAGAGGCCCTTGTTGAAGTAGAGGTAATCGGGGATCTTGCCTCCGTATTTCTTCTCGAGCTTAGCGTACTGCTCTGGCTCGAGCATTTTCAGAGTCTTCACACTGAGAGGGCTAAAATTATCAAACAAAAATTCCAAATTAGAGTTTAGACTCACATTTGATTGTTAAATTTGAACAATTGCTGGGAAAAGTAAATATTTTGTGTATCCTGTCAATGTGCAGAGAAAGTGCTAGGTTCAATAGTATCCAATAGTTTGAACAGATCTCTAAATAATGACATGCACTAGAAACCTGCAACTGAAATCCAATCAAATCAGCAAATATTTAATTACTTAAAATAATTGGATTGATTAGGTTATAATTGGCTAGATTCGATCTCCTAGGCAACTCGTAAAAATCTCACCAATTTTGTGGAAATATCGCACAAGATGTCGGGACCATGAACATCAAGCTGGAAATAAAAGAACCAATCAATTTAAAAAACACATGATATGATTACGAGACAAAACTAAATAAGCCCTAAAGATATCGGCGCCAACTCTGACGAAACATCGACCTAGGTCCTTTCTCGGACGGTAAGAACACCAAAGAATTATAATCAATTAACTCACAAGCAGCCAACAAATAGGACTTGAATCGGAGCATGTAATGGTGTTATCCTTTGCATCCATGGATACGTTTCCAGTTTCTGCATGATTATGGGCAGGATCGCTGGAAGAGACAAAATTAGAATCATTAGACCTCAATTAGTGTACAGCAGTACAAGATAATCTACAAATAGGAAAAACCGTCGAGCAGTCAAAAGTAGATAAGCAACTTGTCAATTAGCAAGAATACGACTTACTCATTCCAGGTGCACACATCACAATGCGAGAAAATACTACTTGTGATATCCCTTTCACTGCAGCCACTCTTGACTTCACCCCTGAGCCGTTGCCATTTTCGTCAACCATGTCGACTCCTAGCGTCAATTCGTTCTGTCGCATCAACGGGATGTTGACGCAATTGGCGGCAGCAACAGCAACAAACGGAACATATCTCTGGACTAATTTGCTTGCTCTCTTCTCCCAAAAAGTACGGCAACCAAAAGCAGTGGCCATGGCTGATGCTGTAGCAGTTACGTATGCTACTCCCAGTTGGTTGGTACTGACCGGAGAGTTAGCATTTCTGTTCGTGTAATTGACTAGAGCATTGAACGACTGATTGATCCACTGCCAGAAAACAACAGCAGTTTTGGTTTGGTAAAATTGCAACATAGCTCCAGTAATTGCCATTCCTCCAGGCACTTGAAATGACATACGTCCAAAGACATTTTGAAGATCACCGGTGTCTGGATGAAATGCAGACTCATAAAGTTTCTTAGCATAAACTATTTGGTCTCGTGTGGTGCCTGGTGGTTCTTTCCCAATGCGATATTGCTCTACCAACTGCTTGGCATCCAGCAATGTGGATTCGTAAGCAATGCATGTGCGTGGGTCCGTCACCCAACAAAAGTGTTTCCATCTCCCAATAAAAGTATCTTGATTCCACAGCGGCTTATCGATGGCAATTCGTCCTTCACTAGACATGATTGATTCGCTGAGGTACAGAGAATGTATTCCTGTAGAAAAACACAACTAATTTTAATTTTCAGTACAGTCAAAGTTTCATACATACAGCACTGCTGGAATTCTACCACCCACTACCAATCCTACCACCAACCACTGAGCAAGTTCAAAATATTGATTTATTTCTGTTGACCTAGGAGGCTACAAAATATGTTGAATTGTTAAATATGCTCACGGGCTCAAGGGTTAGGTTCTTGCAAAGTAGAAAGTCACTCTGCGCGTAAACAAACCAATCACAAAATATTATAACATTAAAATAATATTTACGTAGGGTCACTGCGGTCAGACCTGTCAACAGTCAGCTGCAATCCCAATGCTGTAATTCTAGCAGACGACACACAGCTGAAGGAATTGTGATATTCACTAGTTTTGACTCAAAGTTGTAAATATTAGACTATCTTTAGGTCATAAAAAACATTTTGAAAATACACCGAGCTATTGTCTGTAACCCGTTCATTAATCTATCCAGTTAGGCGTAAACGCGAGACGTCGGGCGTGCCGTCAATGCGTCGTTCAGCAAATTATTGGCGCATGCGCACGCTAGCGAACGACGTCCATCCCCTCCCTTCTTCGGACCAGCCAGCAGACAGACAGATCATAATTCAACATGGCCGACTGCGAAGTGCAATCCACAATGAATATTTTAAAAAATTCGAAAATATTAGTTAACGTTGACGAAGCGCTTCAAGATATTATTGTAGTGACGTACACATATGAGAGTAAAATATTTCAAGGGGTTCTTTTGGATACGACCAATAGGTGAGTAGCAATGATTTTTTTCGTGTAGCCCTGTCTGAAGGGACGACAACGTTGGCAGCAAGCAATTGTGGAAAGTGACTATCATTTATTTTAAATTATTTCTCCGTTGTGAGACCCCAACGTACATCGCCAACTGATTGGTCAAAATTTTAGCTAGTGTCCAGTGAAAAAATAAACTCGTTCCGACCTATATTACAGGAAACAGATTTTTTGTTAGCATGAACAATCCGGGACAGAATTAAAGCACATAAAAGTATGCCAGCTTTAGGAAAAAAAAATCTTCTAAACTAGGAATGAAAATATACTGAATACCCTATTCTCATTCCAAAACCTTATTGTTCTTCGCGACATAATCGTGTACACATAGCTCGCTACTGGCTGGGGGGCATTGCAAAATATTGTAATTAGTCCTAATCGTTCAAGGTGTTGTTCAGAAGCCTAGCTTTCATCTCCAGTGGTCCAAGGGCAGGATCCTCCCTCGCCCTCGCCAGTTTTGAGCAATAGCAACAATCAATAGCTCAACAATCAATAGCAACAATGCCCATATTGTTGTAGAGGCACAAATAATCTTGGGTGTCTTTTTCGGGGGTGTGATTGTTGCGCGCAAGGTGGATCCATACTAGTCAGATCACGGAAAGCGTAGTCAAGCATGCGGGCTAACCTTGCCGTCGGTTGCCCGTCAAATGCACAATGGTAATATCACCCAAAACAGAAAAAAATCTACTTCTCCTCTTCCAAATTAATATTTAAATTTCTACTGTTACCTGTGCAAGGCGACTTAGAACAATTAAAATGCACTTGTTATAATTTAGAGTTATTGGCATATTACGACACCTCCACCTGCATTCCACCAGTATTTTAATTATTAGCATAGAACTGTGGACATGCTTGAACGGTTTGAGCCCAAGAATTAAACTTCTTTCAGCAGAAATTGAAGATTTCAGTTCAATGCTTGCACGTATCATATTAATTTACTACCCCTGTTAACAAAGTGATTGCCCCTAACTGACACAGTAACAAAATCACTTGATAAGCTATTTACATTTTAAAACCTTTCATAAATGCAACGTTGCAGAATATGACACATGGCGCTATGAATCATCATTGGCAGCAGGAATTTGCCTTCGTCAGCGGTCTCGATCAAAAGCATGAGCATGTGGGCAGGGCGCTACCAGGGTGATCATTTTCCTGGACTTCTAGGAAATTTAGACTGCAGTTCTCGTGCGGTTGGCACGACAATTACTCTAGCGGAATGAGACACATTCTCATTCTGTTCATCTCACCTGCTTCATTGTGGTATCGCCCACGATGTTGTGGATATGGGCGGGATCTTGCCTGAGGCTGGGGACAAAACCTCTGAACTCGCCAGCTCCCAAGATAGGCTGGAACCTGCAACGCTGAGTACCAAGATAGGCTGGAACCTGTAACGTTGTTTCGGACCCAGAGTCGGTAGTGACCTTAATCATGAGTCGTGTGTATCCAGAAAAAAACTATGAGTGAAAAAAAAACTGAAAATTGAAAACAAATTTAATTTCATGAAATCATTTAACGCGTAGTGAAATTCCCACAATGTAAATCAGAAATGTCATGAAGTTCGAAATTTGGACATTTGGCATTTTGATTTAGAGCAAGAGAAAAATGGTTTGCTATGTAACGCTGTCAAATGATGTCGATTTTTCTTTGATCTTGTTTGACCTGAAAGTTTGGATGGCGCTGGATTCAGCTTCGACACAAAATCCAATAAATCGATCGCAACCATTTACACCATTTACACAGTGGAGGTTGGAGAAAAAATAGTGCCTGTCTCTGTAGAAGGGAACTTTTTTACTGCTGGTAATAGCATTTTGCCAGCTTTCGAACAACTATTCAAAGTTACCAAAACCAAGAAAATGTTAGGGTTAAATTGTGCAGAATTGAGAAAAAGAATACAAACAACCGGGTTAATATATATGTAAATAAACAGTTTTAGGGTGGAAGCCTTACAAAGAGATGGGGGATAAATTAAACAAGGCACATTTTAGAGGGAACATGGACATGCGTTTAAGTTAATGGGAAGAAAATTTGAAAAGAAAGAGGTTGACATCATAGAAAGTGGCGTTGAAGAGTGGTATGGAATTAATGTAAAGAAAGAACAAGGAATGAAGAATTTAAAGAGTTTTAAGAAATTGTTAAAAAATGTATTGTAAATGTAATATGTAAATTACGTGATGATTCACAGACGCGCCACAAAATGTACGTATCTGTTTTAAAATAAATATAAAACCGTGCCTATAAGGGTACAAATCTAGGTCTAGGGGTGGATTAGCCCACCCTTCACCGATGCATATCATAACTTTGCAACATCAAAATAAAAAGCTACGACAGCACGTGATTCATTAAAGTAATTTATCGTGTCAGTCGCGGCCATCATCTCACGTCTGGTTACCGATAGGAATCAAATTTTTGTCGTGCCCCTGCTCGCTCGCTACTCGTGCAAGCTTGCAAATGCAGAATCAATGCCTAACAATAGCTCAGAAACCTTGGATCGCCTATTCAATAACTAATATTATGTGTCTCTGCAATAATATGCAAACTCAGTGTACCTATTCGTTTTTTTTCAGAAGTGGTCACTTTCTATGACCTTGTCGCTCAGTTTTTCGATCACGTACAACCCCGTCCAGTAACGACACATGATTATTACTGTTGCATGTACCTATTATTCATCCGAAGGCATGAAGCAGCGATTGTAAAAAAAATATATAAAAATGAAATGAAAAAGTTCTTATTGTTCACTTTCTGAATTATAATAACAATCATTGTGTGGCAATTCTGTTCAGGGGATCGTATTGATCGTATATAGAGAGGTAATGATAACAATTACCCAGCGTTGGTCTATCGGGCTTTAGGACTATCGTTGGCAGTGACGTAGCCAGGATTTCAGCTTTTATGATTGAGTGGGGGGGGGGGGAAGTAGATTAGGGGCGCAAATGTTATATTTAATTATAGAATTATTTTTGTATCTGTCCCATTTGCCAGTACAAGAAATTTCATTCTTTGTGTCTGGTCTTGACGGAAACACCGAAATTACTGGAGGATTTGGCATCGCACCCCCCGAGGAAAATTAGAATCAAGGTCGTATTTGTTAGCAAATCAGCGCATTTCATGCAAACATTTTTGTTGTTCCGAAACTGTTTTTCCGTGTACTTAAAGCGAAATAGGGGAGCCCCGGCGCTTGCCGAAAGCGTCCTGGGTACAACGTGCCTTTCTGCCCCCTCCCCCCCCCCCCCCCCCCTGGCTACACAACTGATCATCGGTAACAGCAGACTGCAGTGTCTTTTCCAGGACTGAATGCATCAATATTTTAAGAATCGCATTTTAAAATGTTTCGTGCTACGGCTATACTCTAAATTAATAATTGATCTCTGCAGTCGAGTTGATTATTTATATCCCCTTAGTAGATGGTGTTCAGGAAATGTAGGTAGTTAGTACTTTTTATTCGTGACCTATGATGAAGCTCTGGATTTTTTAGCGGCCATCAATTTCCACGAGTTTTTGCTTTTTCCGATAGCGGTCGCCCTATATTGAACGGGTCTCAAAAGCATGGCAGATCTTGCCAAAAGCCTCTGGGTTCAAGTCTTCTTTCACCTACACTTTTTATTGGATCATACTGTGATCATACTTCCTCACAATAATACCTTTCTCTCTCTGTTTCTGTCCAATTATTATGGTTTACAGTTCGCCTTAATTATTTCTGAACTTCAAGGATCGCTTCGGCCATTGATTAAGCTCGAGTGAATCCCGTTGTTCGAGTTGTAACATCCTTTGGAAGGTACCTTAAAGCCGGTGGTCCCCTTGGTACTCTTCGACAGGAACAGGCTACGAGCCGGCACCGGGTTTCCCCTCCCCCCAACCCCCTCTAGTTTAAGTTAGTTCCATCATCACCCACGTAATGAGACCAGTGCCACAGAGCCAGTTGTCAAAAAATTGTGTCGTTAAACATCCGAAGCTATCAATCTTAGCGCGCTTTCAGATTGTTAGGGGAAACGGATGTAGTGATCAAAATCCATTCGAAATGTACGGAGGAAAAGTTTCAATCTTACTATATAGTGGTGTTGTCCCAGGTACACGTGGGTATATGGGGTACACCCAATTACCGTACAGCCAGTATTTATCCAATATATCAGCTGTAATAGGGAAAACTTTTGCCAGTTCGCTGTAGTCGAAAACAAATGCCAATAACGAGAACGCAAATTGACTAGACATTTTTGGGTATTGTCATTTTAATAGGCAGAAAATCACCGTATATCCACATTTCTTTCCAACACTTTACCACTAGTTACAGGTTCCTCCCATACCTTTGCTGTTTAGACGATTGTAAAATGTCTCCCTATCTAGAGTTAATTTAAGGGTTGTTTCCGGTCGAGGGTTCCAAAGTTTCCGCGACGCGCGATGTGAACGTGTGAGATCCCTCCCAAGGAAACGTCGTATCGCAGATCGGTTCCGCACATGCTAAGAAGTGAACATGCACAGCGTACAGATAAGAAAGTGATAAGGACTACAAAGAACACGACTAATTGTGCAAACAACTCGACACAATCGTGTTTGTACCATGCTCGGCATTCATTGCTAGGCAAACCACAGATTTCGGACGTTGGTCATGATGTTTGAAGATTCATCGATAGCGAATCACCTAATTTCCAGACAAGAGTTTGTCTCCAGAATCGTGTCAAGAACAAAGCCCCAAGCTAGATCCTGATGGGCGGATTCCTTAGAGCTCGGCAACTGTTTTGGTGATGGCCGTCACCCCCGCAATAAACTCTTATCATTCCTAAACTAATCTCCAAATGAAATGCTGTTATCGGTTTCGTATCTTGTCTAATATTGCTGCCGTTTGAGGGTGAGATCTTTGAACATGAACTGCGATCCTTGTTTTCATTATGATAGGAGAAATTAGCAATTAGGTTACCATCAGTGGGGTTGATGACCATGGTCAAACTTGAGATCTTTAATTTCTTGGCAGTAAAAGAGATCAAAGATTAGACAACCATCAATGGGATTTTTCTGGCTGCTATTAGTTTTTTTAAACAATAATACAACTCACATGTGGTTCATGCATGTGCTTCAGTTTGCAGGATGTCGGGCATCAGTAATAAGCCAGTAGCTAACCCAATCATTGTTTTGTTGTTTCAGGACTCTTCCCTGTGGTATCTCAACTCCTCTAGCACTAGGAATGGCTAGCCTGCAACCGCCAGTCGAAGCCTGCCAGGAGGAAGACAAACAGTACAGCGTCAGCCAGCGGTTCACATACTTCCAGGAAAAGCCGGCAATCAAGAGCACGGAAAACTTTAATAGCAACCAGTTCCTTTTAAAGCGGCCCATTCGTCCGGCAGCCAAGCTACGGAACGCTCGTCCCACTCCTGTGAGACTCCGTCCTCGGCAAGTATTGTGCTCAAAGTGCCGTGGTATATGCAATGAAAACTCTGAGAACGTCGATGTGTCGCAGAAGAGAAGGAATGCCGACACAATCATCAAAGCCGTGAGCGTTCCAGCCGAGTTATCGTCGAGCAAGAGTCCACGGCCGCTGTTTTCTGAAAATCAACAAGAAAACCAACCGAAGTGCTTGTCCCCAGCTAAAGATATAAAACTTAGTCCGACTTTAATCCCTCGTATTTCAAGACTGCAAACAACAGAAATCTCAAATGCCCTGTTGGGCAATGCCAACAAAGTTAAGATTGCCAACAACTTTTGGGTTAGCCCTACTCGACCAGAAGACACCAACGGCAATGCTGAGAACGAAGAGAATGACGAGAACGATGAGATGCTTTACTGCCTCCCTGTGCACAACGTTATGGTCCATGACACTTTTGACGACAACTCGTGCGGCCAAGTAGATCCTCTAGCAGAAGATGATAGTGTCACCTCCACGACAGTGGCAGCCACTCCTGAAGAGCGAATGGTTCTAAGGAAGAAGAAGAGCATTGGCTCTATGGAAGACTTGTGGGATGAAAGTGTTTTTGAAGAATGCACTAAAAGTGTACGGACAACTCCAGTCATCAAAATATCTTTCGGATCGCAAGGCGAGGGTACCGTCATGAAGATTCCATCGAAGATGACGAATGATTTCAAGGCAGCTAAGAAGGCGTTGAAACGGGCCAAGAAAGAAGCACGAAGAAAGTTGTTGGGCGTCGGAAGTGCTTCACCTGCCAGGTCCTTAGCTGGAATGTCTCCTGCAGGAACTGGTGGTACGTCACCTGCTTACGAAGAACTTTACCGCCGTAGACACAAACGCAACAAAGTAAAGCATAAGAAAAAGCATAAAGAAGAGCGGAAACACAGGGAGAACGGTGAAGATGTAAAGGACGAAAAGGATGAAGCTGTCGGTAATAAAAGCTGTGATGTGACTATCAGTGATAGCGAGATGAAAGAACTATGCCTGAAGCAGAAGTTATCGATTAGTTTGAAAAGACTGAGCGCGAATGCCTACAAGCAGAGCGAAGAATTTGGCTCGAAAAGTCCGACAGGATCTGAAATGTCGGACGATCATGGAGAAGCCGTTCCAGACTTTCCGCCCCCAGGGACAGACGTCGACTCGCAAGAGTCAGTAGATTCCTGTGTGACAAGTGACGGCCGTACATTGAGTGTTGGGGACGTCATTTGGGGAAAGATTCTCGGGTTTCCCTGGTGGCCTGGCAAGGTAAGGATTACAATGCAGCTGTACACTTCTTTGCCATATGCAAAATAAGTTTGCCTTTTTTATTTCTGGAGGGTTCACTGTCATTTCCTTAAACTTGAATTTCTCGAATGAACTCCAGAATTAAGATTTTTCAAGACCTAATAAAAATGCTTGCTATTATATATCTCAAGATGAGTTTTGTTTCCAACAAAATCATTACTGAATTGCCAAATTACTGAAATACTGAAATACTGAATTACTGAATTACTGAATTGATCATTTTGTAAATTTGTCATAGAATGGACTGTTAAATCAGTGCAGAGGTTATTTTTAATGTCTTGGAATCATATTAAATTGCAGGTGTCGTACATAACAGTGTATCACCCCGAAGGCGAGCAAGCAAAATGCCATAAAGCCCATGTCAGCTGGTATGGGTCCTCTACAATGTCTGTGATGCCATGTAACCACCTCTACCCTTTCCTAGAGACTTTCAAGGTGAGTTTTGTTCCAATAATGTCTTGGCTTTGTTGATAAAACAGTCGTGGATAAAACTTTTTTTTTTTTTAGGTGAGATTTAATAAAAAGAAACGGGGTCCCTACAAAGAAGCAATCAGACAGGCAACGTGTGAAGCAAATAAAGACTCTGCCGTTCCGCATTCAGAAAGCATTGCGCTTCTTTCGCCCATTATTGATGTGGTAACATAATTTTCTCAGGGAAGACTTATTTTTAATTTGTTTGTAAAGTGGTTCAAACAAATCATGGATATTTCCAGGGTTGTTTGATTTATGTAAGAGATGTTAATGCAAAGGTAAATCAATATCACCCCCATATCCTCCCCGCCCTGCATCTATATTCAAAAGGAAAAATGCTTTAACTTGCATAAAAAAGTAGCCATTGCTGCTAAATTGAATTGCTTGCAAACATGCAGAAATTATTTGTATTTTTTTAAATATTATTTTACTGAGTCTTGAGTGCTTGGGGAGAGCATAACTAAATATTTCTGTAACCCTTAGCACCACAAATTTCCCTATCCTCGTGGGGGTGACAGAAACTCTGGGCCAGTATTGACTATTAAAAAAAACGCAACTTTGGTTACAGCACTGATTCTGCTCAAATTTTGATGAGATTTTGACTGTAAAACTTGATTGAATGTCCGCAACAGGGCCGATTTTAGGTGCGTTTCTTTATAAATATCAAAAATCACTCGTTGCTGTATTCAAGTCTTAAATGTTGATAGGGTATGCAGGTGGTTTTTGATGGTCAAGGAGTTGGATAAAAGAATGAAATGGCATATGTATCATTTTGTGATAAGAAGTGTGTTAGATAATTAGGTACCAGGTTATTGTGATGTGCGTTAATTTTATATTACAGCATCAATTATCATCCGAAGGAATTATAATTGTGTTACGCTAGAAAGACCAGCTGAAGTGAATGCTAAGATCTATGCAAGGAAACATATCTGTGATTAAAACATTTAAATTTAATGTGGAGGCAATTTAAATTGTCCAGACTTTATTGCTCGTTTTTTTTGCTTTTCAACTCTTAATTTTATATAAATAATTTTATATTAATTGCTCTTACTTTTTATTAAAGTTTTTAATGTCTATTCTAAGCAACTATACTTATTGAAATTAAGTGACATGTATAGCTGAATCCGATGCCACAAGCTAACATCCACGTGCTATTTTCGAGTGATATTAGCAAGGATCTGTGGCTACCATACAATTTGTTTTCAAACAATACCTTCTATTTTAGTTTCAAAATAAATGGTAAAAACTCAATATTATGCATCATTGAATGGTCCGTACGTTTAGCTCCTGTTTACATTTAGTTACATTTTTTTAGTCCCTGTTATGCACTTACGATGAGGACGAAATAGGTACTTCCAGATGATTCAGCGCTAGGCAACCTTTGCTACAGGTGCACAATGCGGGTGCGTCTAGGTGACAGGGCGGCCAGAAGGACACAAATTCTCGTCTGCTGGCATTTTTATTGAAATTATTATTTATTTACCTTGCCCGTGCCAGGTAGACTACCCGATTCACACTTGTACACAGTACTCGGTAGTCTAGGCGAACCGAGTTGATATCTAGGTAACTTCCCACTAATCCAAGTTAGCTGTGCACCCAAAAATACATGGGTATATACATAATACAAGCTGTACGTTAGACGAACCTAGCCGAGACATGATATCATTAAGGCTAAAATTCAACATGTATTTTAGTGTGGGGGACCCACTCCTTCCCAAATTTAGTTTCCTTCCCTCTCACCTTTCTCTTCTAAGCTAAAATATGAAATAACTTTCAATGGGGTAGTTTAAAAGAAACACAGCGGCTAGCATGATAAGTTCCTGCAAACTGTCACTGAAAACTGAAACGGTACGTGCTAGCCCTTCTGTTTCAAAACGCAACTCAAGAAAGTAGAACCAGGCACCTCCACCGTAAGGGAGCAACTGCAAAGCAGCCAACGCGGAAACTGACGATAAGTAATCTGTTTAATCGTTTAAAAGCATCGAATGCATCAAGATTAGGAAGAGGAGCGGTTGAAATTGCTGGAACTTGAATCGTTTGAGTCGGGCATACTGAAGAAAGCAAAATATATCAAGGCTTTACAGTAATTGCGATTTTAGCAACGGTTCGATCAGTACCACTGGCAATTCCAATTAGAGTGCAAGAAATGACCCTCATCTAAACTGGTCAAATGACGTTTACAACTTTAGGTACTGGAAAAAAGATCTGGAAAGGTCTAATTAGAGATATGGACGAAACAAAATGTCGTATTGCACACAATTAAATGTGCATTAAGTACTTTTCCAGAGAAGTTGGGTAGTAAATTTGTATAAAAATCAGCAGGGTTAAAAAATTAAGTGTCATGAAGTAAGTACTCCATTAAAATTGGTATGTTTTTTAATAAGACAATGTCAGAGCTCATTTAAATTTACTAACCAATTATAATAATTCTGTTAGTAATATTTTAATTTCACATGCAAATTAGTAAACATAAAAATAAGGTCACTGCAAAGTAAAAACTATCGATACGATATCTTAAAATGTTACGATTGATATAAACCATTCGCAGGTCTCACGCTTTACGATGGGAATCCAAGAGAAACGAGGCTTCACACATCATTTTGGCACTAGTTCTCACTAGAAACAGTAGATGACACTCCTCGAACGACGTCAACTCGACACGAGTTCTAACTAAACCGTGCAGCACCGTCGCCCGTTCCAGATCGAGCCACCTCTGCAGGGCCTGTTCTCTTGCGCGCGCCTCCTGTTCAGCCAGGGCGACGTCGCCAGGACCCCACAGATAAAACTCCAGCAAGGATTTAACGCGCGTCAAAGACACTGCCCTCTCTTGGGACAATGTCTCCTTCGCAAGCGTCGTGATAGGTGTACCTTCGCGCATCAAATCGGTGAGTGCGACCAGTGCACATTGGCACAGCGAGCCCTTAGCGGCGTTCTCATTGCTTCTCAGTCCCAAACTTTGCAGGATGTAAAGTCTTGAGTGCATGTCTTTTTCTTCTCGGCACAATACGAAACTGGACAGGTTTAATGGCGACTCTTCGATTCCTTGGGCTTGTAGATTCTTGAGTCCGTTGACCAGTTGTAGAAGCACGAAGCTGGCTTCTTTGCTGCCATCTGGTTTTTCGCGGAGTGAAGTCCCGAACGATCTGATGGTGTCCACTTGCATGGGTAAAAGCACCGCAACCGACGCTGCGGAAAATGAGACAAGATAATATTTGAAAAATGCATCGTTTATTTAAAGTAAACCAGTCGACATAAAATGCCGAGGAACACATAAAATGATAGTACCTTGAACCAGCTCGGCACTCCCTTGAGATTCTCCGCATAACAGGTTTGATGGCACAAGATCGCTGAATTCTGTAAGTGGTGTAAGTGAAAATGTTCCAGTTCTGTTTGGAAGTCTGCTCTGGTCTGTGGCTATGCAAAGGGTGACGTTGTTGCCGGCCCATTGTGCTGAGTGGAAGATCCTTCTGCCACACTGAACTCCAGGAACTTCTGGAGCCACCAAGAAGTCCGACCAGCGAAGATTTGTCATGGACTTCAAACTGCGCAGCGCGAGAGGAACGACGGGCACCTGGTTTACCTGAAAATATAAGAATAAATTACATATTTTTGTCAGACGTTTCACCGAAAAGCGAAAAAACTTTCAACAGTTTTTGGCAATACCTGTTCCAAGACTTGAGAAAGTGCCTCGTGGTTCGCGATGATGACAGCACCATAGTTATCTTCTAAGTTCTTGTGCACGACACTTCGGCCCTTTCTGAGACGCAGCTTGTTGGTCCTCCATGTGTGACCGTTGGTGGAGGCGTAATCACTTTCGTCCTCACCTCCCTGCAAAATCATGTAAAACGTTCGTTTGAAAACGATAAGGTCCTGAAAAATTATCTTAGCGACCTATTTTTCAAACACTCAATCCACACTTATGTAAAATTGGAACCACCTCATTTGATAAAAATTCCCTAGTCCTGAAAACCATTGCCAGCTCCAGATAAACTATTCCAGGGCACTTACATCCTCGCTGCCATAGAAGCTGTAAGGCGAGTAAATCTCCGACTCGGCCTCGCTGCTGCAGTACGGCAGCGACGCCGACCGTGGAAAACTACCGCGGAACTTGTTGAAGTCCGACGCCGCCTCAACGCTGCCCTCCGACCGGCGGTGTGGCGTCGCGTACCGGTTCGGCTTGGCGTCCACGCATTCCGGAGAACCGTTTCGTACGCACTCGTACACACCTTCACTCTGAGGGGTTGCAAAATACAGAAGGGATTTAGACACCTCACCTGGGTTACACACAGCAGAGACGTACTCAACTTTATGTCTACACGTTGTAAACATACTTCGAAGATGACACCCATTAGAAAATCCATCTCATGCAAACTTTGTCTTTTCAAGATCTAAATCTTACCGGATTCGGCAGAAAAGATGAGATCTTCTTATCGTGGAGGTGCCGTATCTCGACCACTTCGTACGCCCCGTCATCAGCAGCCTGAATCGCTGCAGACAACTTCCTCTGTGGCGTGTCAGAAGCAGTTTCCCTGATACTGGCCGATCTCTGTGGCTTATTGGGCGCCAGACTTGACCTCACTTCGCCTGAAACAAGATCTATTCATGGCTCATAAGAAACTAACCGTTGCTAAGCAATACCAAGCCGTTCACTCATCATACATGCAATGCTCTGTGCAGGGCCATGCCACATGCTGTAAGCGATATATTTGTGTACAGGATGGAAATAGACTCACCAAGATTGGCGTAGACATTGTGTCCTGGTAGCACGATTGGGGTGGTTTGTCCGGGTAGCTTTTGCTTTCGCAGCAGCTCGGCCGATTTCGGTGGGGGTGGTCGCACTGGTTTGTCGATAACACGGCCCCAAGCATCCAAAGACTGGTTACGCGGGGGAGGTGGTGGTTTTATGGGTCGTCCTGGAGGAAAATGCGTGTTTCAATTAGCCTCGGATTCGAATGGATTCGCACGAATGGATTCGTGCGCAGAAAATACTGATAAAAATTACCTGATGAACCATTTGGAGACGGGTGAGAGCTGAAAGAATCTGAAGAAGCCTCAGCGTTGTCCTAAAAAAAAATATATATTTATTACAAATTGTATAAGAGTGTGACGTTATTCCGAAAGTTAAGTTATTTGAAATTTCACTGTCAAGTTCATCGCGGTCATCAATGGTTTTGCTTACCCTGTGCTCGGACCCAAACGAACTAGTTGAGCTCGAGTCCTCCAAATTCCGCCTCACGTATGTCCCGTCGCTTCTGAGAACCTCCACCTCCGCTCCATTCAGCTCCAAAGGATGGATGATCTCAGGTCGCGGTTTCGGCGACAAGTCCAACGGAAGCTGTCCAAACTCCTCCATTCTTGCCACACCAGCTTTGTCGTCCTGATCCTTGCTCCCAAGTCGCAAGAACTTGCGTATCGAAAACTTGCTCCTGTGTGACTTCTTCTTGCCTTCTTTCTCGCCATCGCTGGGTGGACTGCCCGTCGATAAGCTCTCGACTGACATTGAGAGATTTCTTCGAGGCGCCGGCTCGGGGCAGGGGATCGTGTTGACCAACTCACTGGTGTCGACGTTTTCCCTCAGATCTCGGCTCTTCGGACTGCAGGACGAAGCACGTTCCCGTCTCTCTTTCTCGCGACTGATCGGCGAAAAAGACTTGGAGTTGGCCAAAGGGTTTCTAGCGAAAATAGACGAGCTAGTTTCTTCGACTGGCGTCGGTGGCGGCTTCGGGGCCCGACGCTTCTGTGGGGTTCTCAGGGGATCGACGGAGTTGTCTTGAATCGCCTGAGGTTCGATCACGACATTTTTCTCAGAGTTTGGCGTGAGATGCAGAAGCGCTTTCCTGGTGGCCTGGAAGACTTTGCTGGACTTCATGGGGATCTTGGGCTTGTCTCCAAGTGGTCTCTTGATAAGACCGTGCAGGAATGAGGGGCGGGGATCTAGTAAGGGTGGAGGACTGCTAGGGAGAGCTGGAGGCTCGGAAAGTTCATCGGAGTCTGCTCTACCATCCGGTTCTCCCGCCAGCTCGCGGCTCTCTTCGACACGGAATATCGAGTCATCTTCCTTCTCGAGGGTCACGGGTCCTTCCACGTGGACCTTAGTCGCCTTGTAAACCTCCTCAGTGACAACCTCCTGGGCACGGACAGCAGCAGATTCCCCTTCGACCTTTCGGGCTGCAAATAGGTCAGGTTTCTCCGCTTCTACTGAAGATACGTGGCGAATTGGCGCATTGGAAAGTCCCTTGGCAATTTCTTTCAATATTATTGGTTCGCCGAGCATTGGCAGTTTCCTATAAATATTGGCCGGCAGTTGTTTCTTGGCTGGGTCTTCGATCTTAGCTGGAGCCTGTTCCTCAACATCAGGTTTTTCCAGCTTTGTTTGGCTGCCATTCATGGCAGAAAAGTTCAAAGAGTTCTTACTTTCAACTACCGGAGATGTTTTAACGTCTGACTGAAATTCTACGTCCGCAATAATTACGGCGTCGATTTGTTCGACGTTGGCATCGTCTTTCTGATTCGCCGCCTTCCCGTCGACCTGGCTTGGCTTTAAATCCAGCTCAAATCGCACTCCGTTCGTCAGTTTCACTGCAGCTTCAGAAAATTTCATCGGAATTTCTTCTTTTGATATATTCCCGTTGATGGATTCGTTCAGCTTAATGTTTTCTTCTAGCTTGGCCACAATGCCGGAGCATTCCTTATTGTTCGAGCTATTTTTATCGTCGATTAAAAAATTTAGCAGCACGCTTGATTTTTCCTTCTGGATTATGTATTCCGCGTTCCTATTGTTCGCCTCGTACGTTTTTCTCATGGCTGGCTTGGGCACAGCATCCTCGATTTTCGTTCCTAGATCTGCTCTGCCATTGAAAGCTGCGGTCCGGATCACGGCTTTCGCCTTCTCGGTGGTCACACGGCTCTTGATCAGAGGGATCTTGCTCGACTTCTCCTCGATGCTCCCGTCTTGGTCCTTCAGCGTCGTCAACTTGATCTCTTCGTTGATTTTATTCTCAGTCAACGTCATCGACAACACTTCCTTGCCCTTCTTCGTGTTGTCAACCTCTCTTAGGATCGACGTAATGATCACATCATCATTCAGACAACCTTTATTATCTTTCGAGTTCGCGAGATTCTTCTCATCCTTCGATTGTTTCTCAACAATAGATCTCGTGATCTCATTCGTCCTCTCCACAGCCTCACTGGTCTTAACATCCAATTTAATCACGTCTCTCCTTTCACCCAGCTTGTCCAATCCGTTTCTCACTTGAACCGGCTTCAAAACTATTTCTCCCACATCTTCATTGGCCCTCTTAATTGGAGTCGTCTTATCCCCCACCTCGTTCAGCACCCTCGTGACACACGACTTCCGGTTGGAAGCCACCGGCGCTGCTATCTCCGCCGGTTCCGGTCCCCCGAACGGTTGGACGGTGACGAGCAACGTCTTCTTGCGGCCATCGGCGTCCGTCAACGGCTTGCCAAGCATGAGCTGAGTGAAGCTTCTTTTAGGCTCGCCGTTGGACGTTCCCAGGAGGTTAGCAGCCACAGTGTTGAAGTCGGTATTCGATCTGGTCAGCTTTTGCATTTCTCTTTCGTGCTCGCCGTCGCTAGGGCTCTCCTCGACGCCAGGAGAGGCGTCGTCAGAGGCAGCGTCGACGTCGTCTTCATCGTCGGACAAGATGCATTCATCGCCGCCGTAGCCGATTACTTGAGACTCTTCTGCTGGGAAGATGACTCTGGTGCCTTTAGGGTGACGTGAAGGCTTGAGGACGTCCCGCAAGATTCCCTGGAGAAGTCAGGTCAGATTTAGAAAAACGAATCAACCACAAGATTAACGAGACCCTCGACTGGCTATAGCGGTTAACCATCAATTGAAGTCCAGTGATGGAAAATAAAAAATCAAATATTGATCAAAATAGAAGATTTTGTTTAGAGTGGTAGGTGGCATTTTTTATCCGTTCAGCAATGACACATACTTTCCCGTCAGAGACGCCACCGGTTGTTGTGGGGTCTCATGGAAGCCAACTGTCATTACAAAAAATACTACTAATAACTTCGCTGATTTTCGCCGTTTTCTTTTTGCTCTTAGGTTTTTTTAGTGCCAAGTTCTTTTGTTTTTCGAGCAATTAGAAAGATTTTTCTAGCAATTTCAACAATCTTGGGAATTATTTTGAAGAAGTCCCGTTTCTGAAATCATACTTGAAATTTAATTCACGAGTTGGAGCAATGATAGGGGCAGTCATTGGGCAGTTATCTTCTCTCGTAAGCTGGACTGCATATGGGTTGACATTTTATCCACCATGATGCTCAATAACTCAAGAAACAACTGACGGATTTCAGTTTGTACTTTGTCACTTCTGACTTGCCCTCTGTCCTATTTCAATCTATGCACAAATCAGACTTTGCTCCAAAATATTTTATATTAATATTAGAGAACACATCCCGCAAGTCCCTCTCCGTATAGCAACTACAACCATGTCCTTCAACTAACCTATCTCCTAAATTCATTGTATCAATACAACACTGTCTAGACAAGATATGTATTTCATTGTTCGATCCATTATAAGAGAGCCGGCTCCTCTAGCATTCACCGGCTCTAAATCATAAGGGTGTCCCCCTAGACAATGGCATGTAGCGCATAATTTCCTCACCTTCGCAGCTTGTGTGGCCGCGTTCGGTACAGGGATCATGGTAGCCAGATATCGACTCCTGCCATCGCCCGCCTTGTGCTCCTCCTTAGACTTGAAGCAGTTGGAGCAGAGGTCCTTCTTCCATGCGTTCTGCACGAATTGGTTACACTGGGGCATGGTTGGTCACGACGGAGACATCCGAGTGATGGCGAGCATCTAGAAGAAAGAATTGATCATGTTAAAGCTTGTTCCCAAATCGATTTATTGATTGATATTAATTGTTGGTCAATGACCATGTCGTCGTTGGTTAATTTCCTGATCAATTTCGTACCACTACAGCGCTGAAGTTACGCTGTCTTAGTGAAAAATAGCCACCAAATGACTGCTTTACTTTCGTTTCACCGTCGTCTCAAGTATTAAGAAACTTAATTTTGTTATTTTCTCTCAAATTACTCGCTTTTGAGACTGGTTTACGCTCAATTAAAATTTTTTAAAGCTAACCTCAACGATTGATATCCATGTTTAGATATTTTGGGTCGTTTGTTATAAAAGATTGCCGCAAGCGCCATTAGGTGGCACCTGGCCGTACCACTTGCTGCCGGTAGGTACATTTTCTCAGCAGAAAGCTTAAAATCTGACAAAAACTACAAACTCAAAGTTAATTTATTCAGTTTCTTATGCGATATCAGTGCGTAGAAACAATGCAAATGTGTTAATTAATTTTTTATGTTCGTCCCTCAGGGAGTCACGTTCAATTCGATGCACTTATTTCAACCCGGCGGTTTCAAATAATAACTGATGATGCCAAAATGTTTTCACTATTCAACTCCTGATAAAGCTATTCATTGTTAAATCGACTTCGAATCTTCTTTTTCAGTCATATAAGTGAGTGCTTTTAATTGAGGGATAACCGACACAGCCGAAAATATCAAACATTTAGAAGCGAAAGGATATAATTAGGTTCATCTGGCCTTTCGGCAAGCATGATCTTGAGATGCATTTGTTGGCTTGTGGTTTCAGCACTTGCTTAGTGTGTGCCGTAATTATTTCGTATTTTAATTAGCGCGTTTTTTCAGCGTCTACGAGTGATGTTGATTGAGAGCGACAAAACTACTCTCGCAAGTTAATTCCTGCATCGGCGACCACGCTGGGGATGTGGCTGACAACCGAACACATCCCATCTGCATCCGTGTCGGAAACGCTGCTCAATTTCTAAATTGTAACATCCAAGGGCGAAAGGATATGTTAATTACTTCATCGTTTAACAAAAAAAGGCGCTGCATGTGTGTTCGCTTTCTAAAGATTTACCTCCGAGCTAAGTTCTTAGCCCGAAACCATGAATCAATTAATTCCAATTATCTCCCGGCAAGATTGATTGGTCTAGAGAGAGGTTATATTTGGCCCGAGGAGCTTAAATTATAGTCTTGATTTTTTGGAGCAACGAAATATTTTCTAGTATATCGTGAGAAGTTAGGAATGATGATTGTATGAGTCATGCGATGTACTGGAACTAGTTTTTTTGCTTAAAAGCCTAGTTAAAAGTAAAAACAAGGCAACACTCATTCCAGCCGTTAGAAAAGTATGCTGCATTTAGATTAATTTAACATGTTGTCCTAGTATATTACGACAACAAAATAATGTAGTGGATTTGAATTTTATTGTGTACAAAAAAAAGCGTCAGTCATAAACATGATGTAGATTGTTTCAGCATATTAAAAACAGGGCTGTGTCGCAAAACTAAGTACCCCAATTTGATACAATTAAAGGTAATATGTAATAAAGAACAGGTTTAACGCAATTTTAATATAAAACAACAAAAAAGTGTGGGTTGCTAGACCACGTTTTGAAAAGCCCGATGATTTCAGCATGTAAGATTTTGGCAAGAAAAGGAGCACTCAAAACCGAATGCTTTTTAAAAATAAAAATAATAGTCATTATTCCGTGTGAGAACTGGCACTGAATTTTAAACACAATAATATATAAAAAAAAAGTGTGACCTCATAACTAGAAGAGAAAAGTACAGTAATTTTTAAAAGCGTTTTATTTAATTAAATAAATGAAGTGAAAGAATTAGTGTAAAGGACGAACTGCATACCTGTGGCTGTGAACTGTTTATTTGAAACGTTCGAAAATACAGTTTCTAAAAATTGGTCAGCTTATTTTGTTTCTAAAATCCATTAGGAGAACCACACAGGTACATTTTTTGTCTTCGCGAAAGTGCATTTTAGATAGTCATCCTCAGTTTAATCCGCGAAAAAAATTAAAATAAGCGGACACACATTATTCTAAACAGCAGCATCCTTTTTTAATGCATTTCTTCGTAGCTCACTAATTTAAAAAGCTCGAAAATTTGATGAAAAAAAACATTGCTTCAGAAACAAATTTGATTCGCTGCAACGGTCACTCAATTCATCGCCAAGCCAACAACTGTAGTAATTCATTCCTGTAGGCCAAGCAAACAAACTTAACCTGTAATTAGTCGAGCTAGCCAGCTTTGCGGTTACCATACCACAGTCACCTACATTTTGCCAAGGCTGTAACTTAGACTGATTCACGGTTGACGGTTTTGCTTTTGTATTTGGTTAGACTTCGATTCGCGTAGGTATAATGCCTGCTTTTGCTTTGTTTTGCGATGATATGCCCAGTAGTCGAGTCGGCGATGCTTGTCGTCCGTCTATCGAATTAATGCGATTTGTTTTCGTTTTCTTGCTCGCTTGTCAATTGCATTTCTAGCTATTTGCTTTTGTCTTGGAAGAAACAGGTGCAGTTTGATACAGTTTGATATACAAACTAGAAATTAGCTTCAATTGCAAATGTTTACTAAACAATCACGTTTAATTAATCTACCCACCCCATTTCATAACTGGAAGGGAAAGCTAAAGTATTTGACGTTACCGTACCGATGTCTGAAATTTTAGTTAGCGCTGATCCATTTTTTAGCTTGGAAAGATTCCACTTCCATTTTGGGATGTAGGTAGTAACACAAAAGTGAGATGAAGCTAAGTTGGCCAACAACATTTCTCAAAAACGAATCCGAAAAAAAAAAACTTCGCAGAGAAAACAAAACCTGTTATCAAATGATTGTATCACATAGGAGGGATTTTAAAGTAGTTTTTTGATTAAATTAATTTCAAAGACAAAGACGTAACGTGTGAAGTGGGCTTTAGGCCTACTTTCATTATTTGAAGATGCCGACCAAATTGTTGTTTTAAACATGTTATCGAACGACGCATATCATTCTAAAATTCCCAAAATGCAAATTATCACGGTTAATTTCGATGAATTTGAATCAATACTAATCAATATGCAGCTATAAGTAATCTTGAATCCATAAATAAAAAAGTGAAGCTTCCTTTGAAAGTTTCAACGGTGGGCCAATTATGAATTATGAGCCAGCTAATCGAGATGAGTGAGATTTTGATTGAACCTGGTCTCAATTAAAAAGGCCGTCCCCATTATTATCTACTTGAATCGCAATTAAGGTCAAGTACAAAAGAACACGTCCAAAATGTATGTACAAGTGTCGTAATTGCAACAACCCATAACAATCCATCCTATATATCTGACGTTCGTAAGTACCTCACAAACAACCTTCCGGTTTAGTTTTTTTTTCTCGTACGAGCCACCGCTTGCATTCGTAATTCAATAATTAATTAATAGTAGATCACATTGCTGCGAATTATACAAAAGATGCACAATGTTCGTAGGTCTAATTGGCAATCGAGATGCCGACGTCTTGTGTGCGAATTCTTCGTCAAGTCTCTTGAACTCATGGCAAGTTTTATCTGTTGGCATCATGGTTCCGTTCGCGCAAAATAAAGGCTTGGTTATTCTCGTCTCGCATTCTCTACGCGTCTTGCCATTTTTCCAATCCGCAGCCTGTGATTTTCCCCAACCACCCGACTAGCACGCGTAATTACAGCTAATCGAGACTCTTTAACATTTACCTATTTCATCTTGGCAGGTTTTTTTGCCCATTTAGGCGGGTGTTGATGTAGGTCGTACCATAGAATGCATCTTTGTAAAGTCTATCGTCTCCACACGTGTGACATCTTATCGAACTAGATCAAATATTCCACTAGTCCCTTTTTTGTTTTTCATCACAACCGAGACACTAGTTTTCATACAGATAACTGGTTATGCAACTGTTGTCTATTTTGAATTTAGTTCAATCGATAATCGAATTCAAATCAATGAGCATTTGTGGTTTTGTAGGCGCTCGGTAGACTTTCAGAGTCTCGGTGCATATGCGGAAAAGAAAGCAGACCATAAAGAGTCATCATGAGCGTCTACAGTTATGACTCAAAACGAGATGAGTCGTGGAAATCGATTTGCTTGTCAATTAGAGGGACTTACAGATAGTAATTATCCAGTTACACAAATTATTCATAAAGACGCTCGCTGCTAAAATCTTACTGGACTCGCGTGGTCGTCGTTCTTATACTTGCCTATTTGGCACTTGACCTTTTGAAAACGATATAACCTCGATGGGTGAACATGAATTACTGTACGATGGTAGCACGCCGTTTCTCACACGTGAATGTGAGCTTTCTATACAACTGACACGATATTATTATTTGCATGTAATTTTTGAAACGAAAAATCGTGGAAAATCAAAAAACACACAAAAACCTACAACACATTAAATGTGGTTACCGTCTTGTTCCCACAAAAGGATGTGTGTACCTACATACATACCATCCTACCAAGTATGTTAGTGGAAAGTAAACTAACAATGGCATGACGGATGCCATAATGAACCAAAGACTAGAAAAAAAGTAAAATGTTGAGTAGCTATAGGTCTACGTTATCTGAAATAACGCTAACGTCTGAACGTACGGCGATTACATCGTCTACTGATCAGAGTTAACCAAGTAACGGTGATCACTACTGTACACGATATGAGTGGGTGTTGCTCACATAGATAATGTATTTCATTATAAAGTGTACACACACAAAAGCAATTCCTCTAGTGACAATGATGAGTATAATAGACGTGATTGCTCCGCCCAATTGATAGTATCTCTTATCTGTAATAGCACATGGGATGATATCTACGTTAGCGAACCTGTAGCCGACAAACGCCCACGATGAAAACATAAAGGCTCCAAATAGTTAGAATAACCATTCGATTCGAATAAGCGTCTTGTCGATAGGTTGAGTGCGTTTGTTGAAGCACCAAGGTTCGAGTCTCGCCTGTGACTATCTTCAGGGTCTAGCGGCCAGGCTGTAAGCCAGCTGGGACTTGGGCGGGGACGTTGGACAGCGCTGGGGACAGTGGCGTGGATACTTTTCACCGACAAGGCTGCAAGGTTGTGTACTAGCAGTGCACTTAAGTTGTAGACATTTTAAGAGTTTTGAGGAAAGAAGTTAGAAAAACCAATTATTTTCTTCCTCGCTTTTTCATTTTCGCTTTTTCTTACGTCTAGAATTCACGAGTCACCGGATACCGTAAAGGATTTCTGAGTTCGTATAGACCTATCATTAGCTGTTATATCTAAATGAATTTGACATTGGACTGATGCGAATAGGAAGGCACTCGGCGTGGTTCTCAAAATTGCAAAGTTCCGTCCGTCGCCTGTCGCCGATTGCAGGCGCCTAGTTCACGCCACTGGTGATTTCAATGCTGGGCATTGCGCTCAATCGAACAGCCTTGAAGACCACGTATTGGACGAGCGTTTTCTTGCAGTTTTTGTTGCCGATAATCAAAAAGTTAACTAATACCTATCATTTTTAGTCGTCTCCGGTCTTTGTCGAACGTAAAACAAATTTGAAGAGCTCAGTTACATTCTAAGAGAATGTTTAAAGTAGGCGCACGTCACCTGGCTCTCCGTTTTCTACCTACGTTTACACCTTCACACGTTTACAGTGAATTTCTGCACGCATAAATTACACCACCTACTCTAATCTTGCGTAACCATTTCCAAATAGGATCGATAGAGCGAAGAAGACCGAGCAAACTTTATGGAACAAACCTTTTAAATATCTGTTCCTGTTTATGATATAACAATATTGCAACCACACATACATGCAAAACGCCTAAGAAATCAATCATTCCAATCTACGAAACTTCGGGTGGCTCTGAAACTTCTTATTCCAGTTTCGTAACCGAATCAAGATAAAAAAATGACAAATGCACTTTAGGATTTACGATTTTAAGACACTCCTCGGCAATCGCCATCTCACGACACCAAACAACTGGTCGCGGATTAGCCTTTTACCAATCGGCTGGCCACCAATAACATTTGACACCATAGGCAGACGACCTCTTTGTCTGAGAGCTTCGAACTCTGGCTGTGGCCATGACTCTCCATTCTTCGGGCCACGAGGTGTCTACCGGAGAAGACGTGCATGTTTTGACCTCTCCGATCGTCCTCGCGGTCAGCGCACAAACACCGTAATTAGGTGGCAATGATTAGTGGTGCTTTCACTGGCTCTAGAGGTAATATATCGGTAAGATAATGGCTCTAGAGGTCGCTGAAGACCAACTGACCAGAGGATCCACGTTAAGAGGAGAGAAAAAGTGTCAAGACATATGAGGCAAGATGAAGACTTATTTGAAGATAATTGGAGAGAAATTTAAAATATACGTATAGTTTGCCAACAGGTAAATTCCCTATAAGGAAAAGATGCGAATGCACGAAGAAACGGAATGACAAGTAAGGTAAGTATATATATAGACATAGTTATTGTCATGAATGGAATTCGGGGCCATCAAAAACCTAAATAAATATCTGTTGAAATGTGTGTTGGCGCTTAACATTCTGAATTTTTCGTGGGCGCGCAGTATTGTGAAGCAAATATTCTCCACCTGGAGCAATTGTGGACGTGGATGTGGCAACAGAGGAGATGTGGATGGTGTGTCGGCCCTCAAAAGTCAGATCCCAACGAGGTCGTCCGGTTTCGATTCGACGAGGAGCACTAGGTTTGTCGGGGCGCCACAATCTTTGCCTAGTGCATCTGGTACGCAAAGAACTTTCGTGTTTTGGAAAGAAATTTTATTCTTGGTATCTTTCCGAGCGATTTACAAGCGCCCCTGAAGACAATACCAGTATATCGTGGTTGTTTACAGGTGCCAATTACCAACAGTACTTTCTATTTTCAATGATTATGCCCCAAATTACGTGCCCTGTGTCCCAACTTCGAACAAATTCGATCATTTTCTGCAAAGATTTGTTCAGCTTTCAGTTCTAAGTGATAAACGCTCCCAATTGACAATTGAAACATCACGATTCCACAATTGAAAACAGTGTGAAACAAGTCAGCTGCATTCTTGGTCTGACCATGAGTTCATTTTGCCGTTTATTTATTTTTTGTTGCAAACGGGCGATAACAACAACGGTTTCTTAGACATCCCGCTAAAATTATACGAATCAAACGCAAAATCACTTCAATTGCAGATTAGGCATGCTTGGTGTTACATCCACAAGGCATTTAAAAAACTGCGAGAGCAATTTTATTTTTCAATTTTCAACCTGTTCCTGCCTACCGTTTAACCTTGCTGATCGTTTAACGATATTGTATTACTTACACCAAGTAATTAGCATATCATTAGCCTAGCTAACTCTTTTGTTTCCTATTTCTTGGCGGTAAAATATAAAGACATGGACACAAATTACAATGGGACATCCGGAGCAGCTGGTAAACGAACGCTCGAATCACGTGGCTCCTTACGTTTTGACCGAGAAATTAGAGCCGCGTTCCGAAAACGCGAATATGGGTATCAAGAAAAGCGGTGCTTGAGAAAGTGTACTGCAATAAATATTTGCCTATTTAACTCACGCATTCTTCCATGCGCAATGCACGAGCTTGATGCCTTTTCAAAGGTAAAGGCAAACGCAATGTTAAGATGCGTAACAATTCTGTGGTCATATTTTGTGAAAATATACCTAAATGTGCGTGAAGAAGTGGCCCGTAGTGTATTTAAACTTGTTTCGGTTGACTCAAAGCAGTTTTGGAAATACCAAAACCACGACGAAAACAATCTCGCCACACCTTTGATTTTGAAAGTTCACGCTTATAGCTGTAATATTTCGAAGTCATGAAACAGGCTATTGTTTTGATTATAACACGCACATGCGTATAACGCGTATTTGTTTCTTTACCCGCCGGGGTCAACACATCTTGAACCGTATCTTGACCTAGGATTTTCTCTGTTTATATTTTTGTGCATCTAGGTCGTGTTTCTCTGAAGGTTAAGACGATGGGTGAGTCAAATTTTCAAACGTTATGCTAAGTATTCTTCAGCTTCCTTAGGAAACGGATAAAACACTTAGCAAAAGAGCTAAAAGCAAAGGTAAAAGTATGCCATTAGCGTTTTAGTTCCGCACGATCGAAAAAACGCCTGTCCGAACAATGACGCGCTGACCTAACTAATCAGAATAGTCATGGCTGGGGGTCAAACCAGTTACTATTCAATCTTAATATAGACGGCTAGTTCTCGATTGAGATGGTTAAAACTCATTGCATTACAAAATGCTGTATGGTGCTCTCGGTACAGACTACAGAGTGGTCATCGTCCACTCACTGAACATCTTATCAGCGGTCATGATACTAACAATGACAAACTGTATTATTACAAGTTATATTAATTTGTTTGAGGAGAAATTTGTAAACAACAAATCAAACCTAATGACACGACACAAATTTTATTTTGAATATTTGTTCCGTTTTTCGTTTTTGTTTCCATGCATGCTGTCAATGTACTTAGCTTCCTTGACGTAGGTGACCTGATTTATTCTATTGGTAATTAACGAGCAATTATGCGTAATTGAATAATTAAACACACCCATTAATCAATGAATGCAGTTTCTAACATGGTTCACTGGCAGAAAAATAATTGTATTTTAAAAAATTCGGTGTCTGTACGACATGCATTACTCAACGCTATGACAAACTTTCGATATAAAATGTCGATTTTAATTGCCATGTCGATTAAACCGAGCAGCGGCTGTGAAGACAGAAGCGACAAAACGTGCGCATGATTTGTGGTAAAGTGCCAGAAAGAAAGTGCCTAATTATTAAGATCATAAATATTATGAAAAATGTTTTTTTATATATAGATATACATATGCCTCTCTCTAAATATTCCAGTTGCATGCAGTTATAATGGAAAGTTGACACACGGTGAATCCCAGGAAAGCTGCGATTTCGTTTTGTTTGTTCAGATTTCAGCAGCGAGACATATTAGTCACAAAAGAGAATGCATCTCGTGCGTTTCAAAGTTTAAATGCACGCGAATGACGACGCGTGCGAACTGATAAGGAAGTACATGTTAGACACACGTCGCGAAAGTGGGTTTAAACATCACAAGGAAACCCGTTCTTATCACACTGCATCTTGGAAACTATCAGCAATGCCCAAAAAAATTTCCCTGCTTCAATATTTTTTACAACAAGTCTTTATAATAAGGTGTCACTTTCATATATGTTTTCAGCGCTCGGTCACCCGCAACCAGGGTTGGATTGGGGAAAAAAACCGGCCCGGGCATTTCAAATAAAATCGGCCCCCTCCCCCCCCCCCCCCCCTTGAAAAGGTTGTATTTTTTGTTTTTTCGATAACGAACGCAGTAAATTGGTATACGTTTTCACTTATTTATAACATTATTTTATGTTACTCATTTGTTTCTTTGTTTTAAATTATCAAGTTTTATTATGTAGATTTATCAGCGAAAGAAAAATACACTATATACCACGTACCTTTGCAGTATCACAGCAACAATTTTTGGCGCAACAGAGTGTTTTTTTCTGCAACAATGTTGATGATTTCATCATTGTCACAGAGCATTGGTTTTTCACCGTATTATCCTGTGTAGTGTCAATTTGAACTGAAAACATTCCAGCATCGCGTACACTGTTTGAAATTGTCGATTGAATTAATTGTTTGATAGCGTCCACAACGTAGTTCACAGTTGTTTTAGATAATAGTGTTACAAGTCCACCGCGTTTTTTGCTCCCGGATTTTTTCGCCGCCTTTGATTTTTGGATTACATTGTCTAGATGGTCCTTTTGAACAATGTCGTACCTACTTGCCCAGAAGTAGCACAAGTTCTAAAAAATTTCCGTGGTCCAGCGTAGCGTCATCGAGCGTGTAAGCCGCCTCGGTGCCCCCTCTGTAACTCAGCTCGCGTTTCCCTATTAATTTCACAATTTCGATGATGCGTTCTAACGTCTGTCGGCGCTTCTTTACTTGCTCATTTCTTAAATCCGTGTATTTAGAAAAGAGCAATGACTCGACGTCTCTCCCTGAAGAATTCAAAATGTGGCTTTGGGTGTTTTCGCAGTGATGTACACTTCTTTCATGTTCTTCTATGCGAGTGTAAACATGGCGCTAGTCCGTCATACCAATTGACTTAAATTGCACGTAATCCGAGTTAATAGCGCCATAAGTGATGCACACGGTGCAAAATAGAGCTTTCTGGTTGGTGTCATAGCTTAACCAGCGACGATTTGTCCCATCTTTTCTGTTGAACACTTTTGGTCCATTAAAGGGTAAATTATCGTAAGACTGGAATGGGTGCTCCCGGAAGAAATGGGCCCGTTCGATTTAATAGGCCTCTGAAAATGATTGAAGTGTTCACCTTGTCCAGCCAGTTGTTCTGGCGCTATGGGTTGTGACAATGGCGCATCCGCTGCAACTTCTTGGTCTGGGAAATTTGGCTGTATCCTTGGAAAATCGGTTGAAGTTTGTGGCTGAATGTCCAACGCAGACGGGGCCGCCGGTGGTGTTGGTACAAGTCGAGCCTCATTGGGAACGGGCGTCACATTTACTGGCAACTTTTAGTAAACAAATCAGTCAGTTTAAAGCACTTTTGTGCCTCTTCTTTGAGCAATTTCTGCCGCTTACATCTTAACTTTTCCGCCCCCCCTTGTAACAATTTCCTTTTCCCTGATCCAGATCCATCGTCGTCGTTTGCACTCGCTAGATTACTGTCACTCATTATAGGTACGCATATACGCAATCTTCACGCACTGAACAAAACGACCCGATCACAGGGAAACCAGCCCTATAACTGAACTGATTGCAGTAAGCAAACCTAGTGCTACTCTTTCGTTAGCCATTGCGCATACTAGATGTTTTTCGCAATTTTTTAAGAAATTAATACTTTGATAGAGCCTTCCTAACGCCGCCAAACACTAGAAATAGTAGCACGGGTTCCATTTCTACAAACATTTTCAAGGCGGTAATCGGTCAAACAAAGGCCGGCGAACCATGCCGATATACTTCATCATAAGCAGCACAGTGTTTTTATTCTTCTACGTAACGTAATGTTATTTTCCGTAGTTTCCATAGTCTCGGCCGTCGGCACGCAAAGAGTTGCCGCCAGGCCGCTCATTGCGAGCCGACGGCCGGCCGGCACCTTGATTCTGGGGAATGTAAGTCGTCCTCGGCTAATTTTTCTCGTTAAACATTACTAGAAAATACACAAATTATTTAGATAAAATTCAACCGGCCCTAAAGTATACTAAAAACCCACCGGCCCTTCGGGCATTTGCCCGGTCGCCTAATGGGCCTATCCGACCCTGCCCGCAACTATCATTAGGTTAAATGTTTCGACAAGTTTTCACAAAAAATTACGTGGTGAAAATTAAATTTCCAGCCAATTACAAGCATTCGTTCTTTAGTAATAAACATGCCGCCACCAATTGTGGTCACTGGAAGAGATTGTGAATAAATATCTAAAAAAAATGTCAGTTTATGTATTTTCTTTTCGATGGTTAGGGGAGAGGGGGGGGGGGTTGCTCGCCTCACACGTCACTCAAATTCGTAGCAAATTAAAATGTTTTATCTCATATGATTTAACACAGAACGTTCCTTGAATCTCTTTGCCACAAAATCATCCTTCTCTCTTTAACTAAACTTCAAAAAAAAAACAGCCCCTAGAAAAATTATATTATCAACACCCAAATTTCGGACAAATAATTACTTTGCCACTGGCATAGGTGCACAGAAGATTTAATCGTGCTTCGCTTACCAGAGACCAGAAGTCCGCCATTGGAAAGTGGACATTGACCATGATCTTGTCAAACAATGTTCGAAGAATGATTATGACGCAGACGAGAAAGCGTTTTTTGGCAGGAAATCAAGCCTGGTTTGAACCGTCTTCGAATTATGAGATTTGAATATAAACTTGCTCTTGTGCACGAGATTTACTTTCGATAAAAACGTTACGACTTACTTTTACTTTGCGGATCGCTCATGCATGCAAGACTTTTGTAATGTGAGTGTCAAGATTGCAGATCTCCTCAATGCAAATGTCTGCATCTGACAGGGTGAAATTATCGCTACATTTTGGGCAATGATGCTGTTTAGCAATTCCAATACGTGACTGCATTGATGGTCACATTGATTTCAATTATCTGCCAACGCTACACGAGCTGAATTGTCAAACGGAATCGAATAAAATAGCAAATATAATTCATTGCGTCGTGATGAAAATGTTTTATATCACATTTAAACAGGGTTGGCATATCCTGTCACTTGCCCTTGTAAGCAGGAAACTAGTCAATGACTGAGGAAATAATAGTACCTAAGAATGGTTATGGCTGCTTTGCTATGAACAAAAAAGTACTTTGAGCCACCTGAGTATTCTGACGATGCATGTATAAAAATAAAATAAAATAAAACACAGCATGCAAATGCTCTGCATGTGAAAGGTAGGGTGCTGTTAGCTCCATGATGGCGGAGTTCACAATTGTATAACAATTTTGGGATGGGCCAGCTTCTTTATCCAACATCTTCCACGTACAGGTAAGAAGCGACAAATCGTACATAAATCAGGAGGTATACGAACCAGTGACCGCAAGATCACCTTGGAGAAATGAAAAGCAATACACTCCTGAAGCATGCGGTTTGGGTGCTAATTCGTACGAAGGAACCACGAATGGAAATGAATTCTGAACTCAAATCTGTGGCTGATCTGAATTGAACTTTGATGATCATTTTACAAATCGTCGGTTCCGTTTTGTGGTTTCTAAGTGATACCGGTTGTAGAAATCACGACGTCTCATTCGAAAGAGGATGTTTAAATTCAAATTTTATTATTTAAGTTTATAATGAATTAATAGAATGGTGAGCAGGTTTGCTCATTTCTCCGTTCTCTATTTCCTAGTTCAGGGTCAAGGCACTCGTCCCATTGGCAAATGATTGCAGATTCACGTTTTGCAGTACAGTTTCTTCATTTTTTTTACTTGGAACACGGGCAAATGTTTCTTTCTAGTTTCATTTCTCCCGCAATATGCGCATTGAAATGTCAAAGTCGTGGTTATGAACACTTTTTTCACAAAGTATTCAGATTAGCTGCAATAAAAGTAATTGAAATAATTTTCCTTCATGTCAGCTTCATGCCCTAGAAGCAAGTATTTACATTGTCTGTATATACTATATACTCGTAAAGTTGGGTTGAATTTTTTTTTTTTTTATCTATATTTGGGATTCATTAAAAAATTACCATTTACTAGACATTTAAAGTTATCGTGTATTTGTGCGTTTTACGGTTTAGGTAGCTCAACTCTGTATCATTCAACGGTATCATCATTGAGTGTATAGATAAAATCAGAAAGCCAGTTAGAGTGTTAAACTTTCTGCTGAGCAAACGAGCAGGCAACACGTGGTAACGGTATGTGCTACCCAAATGGCGCTTGCAGCCGTCCTTTAAAAAAAACTATGTAATTAAATAGTTACGACTTAAAATATCGATGCATGTTCATCAAAAGTTGAGGTTAGCTTCAATAAAGATTGATTGAGCGTAAACCAGTCGCAAACGCAAGTATTCTGCAAGAAGTAACGAAATTAAATATCTTAAATTCAAAACGATGGTGACACCACTTAGTAGCGTTCTTCATTATTGTCGGGTCGGTAAATTAGACATTAGCACGGTACTATCCTTAATTTCACTTCATATGCATATTTATATTTTATACTAAAAAAAATTACCAATATCCGGAAAGAATTTGTCCTGCCGGGCGGTCAATTTACCCACAAGAATTTTGATTGATTATCAAATTCATTTTGACCACTACAAGAAACGATTGAACATCAGCGCATTCAGCCACAGTACGAACTGAAGTTACCAAACTGATTTCCAAAACGAGTACATTAAAAAGAAATAAATGCAATTAGAGTTGCGGTTGTTATTGATATAAATATAATTGAAAAAATGCAATGCGTTTTCTACTTACATAATCTTTCACACTTTACGAACAAAGTAATCAATTTTACGTATTTAACCGCAATTAACTAACAATAAAGTGGTATGACCTAATAATGCCTGGAGGTATTTAAACATAATTCATACAAAGAAGCAATTTTATCGTGAAAATCAACAGCTATGTCAGATTGCTTTGCACCACCCAAGTTATAGAAACGTAATGCAGGACTCCATCTACATTATCATTCACTATAATAAGAATTCCAGTGAAAGTAATGAGTTTCATTGCATCAATCACAATTCACAACCTAAAGCAATGGAATGTATGTGCTCATCTCGCTGTAGTACACTTCGATTTTATTTTCTCAAATCAAAGCCCAGCTATTATCTAGTCGCCCTATTAGTTATTAGCACCCATACCAGCTATACCAGCTATTCGATGCCAACATTTATTTCTAACTAGAACGCTAAAATTGCGATTTCAATCCCATTTTTTATGGTTTGAACTTGATATAAGTATTGATTTTTATTACAGATTACATTTATTTTACTGAGAAAAAATATCGTATGCAAACCGGTCCGAATCTCTCGAGAAAATTATTCTGTACTTCGTATGCCGAATACCTAACCATCACGAGACTTCATATCTCTAATAAATTCTGTGGTATGTACCGGCAGTTACAGTGAAATAATTATAAGAACGTCAGTTACACGCACTACATACTATACGACTTATAAACTTAATAAATAAGATCATTCTCTCCAGTCTCCAGGAGTGTCTCGAGTGTTGACCCACCCATATGATTTTGCAAAAGTTGCAGTCTTATGGCGTGTCTTAGACTTGCAGGTATTCTCTTGTGCATGCTAGAGGTAAGACGTGCCCTCGGCGGGCAGCTCAATCGCGAGAAGAAGCGTGCAGGAATTCATTCCCGCGGGTCTTTGTCCGATTAAATTCTTGGACTTGTATCAACATTTGAGACCGTTGATGAATTTCTTATCGTCAAATTATCAAGGATGGCGTTCGTTCGTTGTAAACGATTGGATGTCCAAAATGAAGATGATTTCTTGGACGTTGTGACAGGCATAACTGTAAATTAATTTGCACAAACCCGTTGCAGTGTTGAGATTGCTTGAGAGAGAACTGGACAGTGCGTCTTGCAAGAGATTTGATAAAATGGAATCCTGGTCGACGGATAGAGAGAGGAATCCTATCCGAAACTATTAGTATTGGTTTAACAAAGCATTGCTTTACACTCTTACTTCATCCGCAATTTAAAACAATTGCATTATGATGTAGAGCAAAGATTTGGTTAAAATTACCTATAGGTTAGGATCGCATTCTCCACGACAAAGTAATTATTTGATGATGATGATGATGATGATGATGATGATGTTCGATCATTATTTAATACATGGAATAGAAACGATGATTGCCGAATAAAAAGAAAATTAAATATAATTGTTATCACACGTTTTACAACACGAAAACTAGTCACGACTCGCGTAGAAATTGAGAGCGAGTATAATCTGGCTTCGGGCGCTCGGGAAAAAAATGTGACAATTCAAACAAAAAAACGTTTTCCATTCGATCGGACGCATTGCAGTCTCAGTTCAAGAACCAATCAAAATTCTCCTATTGAATGTCATGAACATTTCGCTCGCCTGAACGAAATACCACGAAAACATCATCAACTTAACAAGTTTCGTTTCTTTTTATTTTTTAATAAAAAAAAAAACGTGAATGTAATTGGTGGCGTTGATTAAAGTTTAGATTGAAACATTTTATCGTGTTCCGTTCCTCTTTGAGTCGATCGGTTTAGCATCATGACGTGAAAATACCGTTGCCAATTAAGTATCGGTGTCTTAGCTTTAAAACTTATTTCTCATGGAACTGTACCTCGCTAAATTTGCTTCAAAGCGGCAACAAGTCACGGATCTTGTTTTATGGTTTACAAAATTCTCCCCATATGTACTTTAATACTTGGCGACAATCAATCATGGTGCACCATTTTAGACCCGCCATCATGAGTTTTTAGCACAGTATGTCATTCAAGACAATAATTTAAAATAAAACCAATAACTTTCATGCTTAAATACTTACTTTATTGTCAAGTAAATAAATATGCAAAATAGAACAAGCCATAAAAACCGCTTTGACAATATGAGCACCCTGAGGACATGGCAATGGAAGTGGGCGTCCTTCTTCCTCATGTGCATATATGTGACGGAGGTGATGCAACATTGAGTTCACTAACTATATGGTTATTGATTTTTTTGGAAAGCTCGATCACTCTTTCCGACCCAGAAAAACATATCACCGTTCAGTTGAATCGCAGGGGAATATGCTTTCAAACCAAGATGTATATATTTATATCTATTATATTTGTGCTAAAAAGCGTATAAAATTGATCCAAAAACAAATACAATGTATCCTAAAAACTCATGTGCATAGCTTTTTCAAGTGGCGATTAGAAGAGTCTTCGTTCGATTCATGTTCATTCTGTCAAGTATCAACATTTCAACCCATCTCGACTGTGTTACCAACTCACCTGCCCTCATCCCTTCCCGCCCGGTAACCCAGTGATATTTGCAAACCCTAAACACTCGACATCACAGCATAATCAATCAAATCGGATATCTTACATGTTTCGGCGGTAAATATTGACTTAAATCGATGCAACTGAGTTTTTAGGACACACTTTAGTTGATTATCAGTCTTTGCATTGTTTGTCGTTTGACATTACCGCTATTGGCGGAGCACTGTAAAAAGCATCATTACTTATCAATTACTTATCTTATTGTAACAAAAAAAAATGAACCCAAACATTAGCGACCTTGCAAAAACCCTAAACTTGGTTGCCATATTGACACACCTTATTATAAAAGTCATTCACAATTCTTGGACCTATCATTCGAACGACACCCACACATCTCTTCGCATGTTTATCACACTACAATAGCTTCCAAACAAAGACGTCTAATCATAAAGCAAAGGTGACATTATCCGAGAAAGTGTTTTTCTCGGTATGACACCGATCCCACTTCTTTGTATCCAATCTTTGTGCACGTGCACTTTTAGCTTAATTCGTGATTCATGCGTTCGAACTTCTAAAGTGTCGTCACACCCTTCTTCCGGCGCTAATCTAAGTCGAGACGAACCCCTATTCTACGGCAAATACATTTAATAGTCGTCTATTTTCAGTGACTGCGAGGGGCTTCAAACGACATTTCGATGTCATCCCACTCTTCTCATTTCAGTGTTTGCTTCCAGAAATAAACCCACTCATTTATTTCCATCTTGTCTCGTAGTCAACGCTGGGTAAGATCGCTCTACGACCCATACGCCATATGCCATTACCTAATTGGTATAAATGACAATAAGCTATTGCTTTCCCCATGTCTTTAACTAGCTTCGTAGTTTGTATCGAACCCGGATCTCCACGCAGATAAAGGCAAGTGCAGGTTTAGCCCCCATCTATTCAAGACTCCCATGCAATCATAAAGCGTGTGCAATATATGCATTTAAAGTGCATCGTACTAGGGTTAAGGGAAAAATCCAAGAAAATATCGGTAAATCTGAAATAAAAAAGGAATGAGAATGTAATGAAATAATTTTAAAACAGTTATGTAAACTTGGATTGAAACAAAACGTTTGCGTTGTATTATGACTGTTAACGGGCATGTGCTCAAAGCATCGCTGCAGACGAAATAAGTTGATACGTATCAAGATGGACATCTCATGCAAGGTATTCCCACAATAGAAACATCATTCTGGTTGGGTAAGGCTAAGTACATTCTGCATAGGAAATAAGAGTGCAAGTACATTTTTTAGCTACATGGCAGAAGCATATGCAATTGTTTATTGAGTACCTGAACAATTTCGCATCGCACAGCTGTCCGTTAGATTCTTGCTAAATAGGTACTCGGTGAGTACTTACTATGAAGTCAGCAAAATGAGCGATGGAATTTATTTTCTAGCCAGGATATAGCGAAAGTAAATAAACCCATCTTCAAAAAGTACTCATTAGCCAACTATACCCGTCAGCCCTCAGCATGTATTCTAATGGATTTTATTGCAGAAGGGGCTGCATTGCCCTTTGTCAGGGAAATGGGTGTCTATTTATGAGATGAAATGCTTTATAACTCATTTTTGAGTGAAGAGACATGTTTTTATTTTCTTCCAGCAAGCATAAATAACAAAGCTGTACGAAATAAGCAACAGTAAAAAATCCAAGAAATCATAATGGGGCCATCAGGCTTTGTAAAAAAAAATACTTGTATAAATCACCTACATTCCTGGGACTTACAGCGTCAAAGTTTTTGTCTAAATATAAGTAAATGTATGAATTATGACATTTACTTCCTGTTTTGTGCATTATATTAAATTACTGTGGCAGTAATGTCAAAATAATTCATTGCCAATTTGATGATGCAGCAACTTGGCTGAAGAGCACAACTTTATAGGTACCTTGGAAAGACACCTATATTGCAGGTACGTAGCTACCAATTAGGGCTGAGCTATCTTTTTTATTGCGCTCGTAGAAGAGATGCACTTGATCTAAAAATGTAATTACATGAAAATATCGTCGTTACTGTATTCTAAAGCTGAGTCAATGACCCTGACACCAAAGGAAGACAAGCGAGAGGTGAGAATTGATGGTAAAATGCCTGCGCAAGATATCCGTATATCCGTTCAAAAGAACGTCCAGTCACTAGTTGGTGGACACAATAAATGGAATAAATGGTAATTTCCTTGAAAATGAGTATCAGTATTTCTGGTGCCAATGACTTCCACAAAAAAAAACATTGTCCTTGGTTGCCCCACCTTGTTTTCATCTCAGACAGACAGAGAGACCATGTGCCAACTATCCTGACACTCCTGCATCTTTTACCCTTGGTTTTGGACGAAAGGTTCGACCAAGGCAACATTTTAAATTGATTTTTCTACCGCCCATACAATTAGTGTAATCAACATCATTTTCACTAACTATATACTCAGTCTAGAAATTAATTGCTCATCGACTAAAATAACGAACCGGATAAAACGAGGACCAGGATTGTCTTTCATTAGGCTATTTTTCACAGTCTGTCTCATCCGCAACCTCACTCCTATTCCACCTCTCACTGATTCATGCATAAGAACTAGGCCTTACGGTTATTCGAATACCTGCCAAACGTTACACTTCCGTAAACAAGCTAGGCACTCGTCATTTTCTCAAAAGGTAGCAAGTAGAGAAACAATAGAGTGATTGAATGATTAGCCGCCGCTTGGTCCTATAAAATATGGATCTAATCACTTTCTAAAATGCACCTGAACGGAAGCTAAGACTTTCTTATGCGATATATACGGTACCAATTTAATCCATCCCATGGCAATCCACTTATCGTAATAATTGCAATGAATGAATTTTTTTATTGCGATGCCGCACACTTTCTACGGACGTGAAGAGATGTCGATTTTCTTAGCTCGTTTGCCGATGGGTCTCAATAGGCGGTACATCATCAAAATAAATATTAGGTTTGTTAAGATTGGTTGAAACTATAGAAAGCGACGGCCTTAAACTAGCTACAGCGCTCTAACAAGGTTCAAACAGAGGGTGAAAATTCCCATAAAATGTTAAGATTTTTGTAATTGGGTTCCACGACACTATTTCGGCAACCAAACTAAATAACTGCGATTTAACCATGCTTACTGAGAAAACGTGTTTTATTTTCTTTCAACAAAAATAAACAATCTATTTAACGTTGAACGTGAAGTGTCAAGCGACGAATAATTTTCAAAAAGCTTGCTGGACACTTGCTTGCATTTCTTGACCTAGCCAGCTGTTAATTTACAGTCTGTTGAGCAAAAACCTTTAATGTACAGTAAGCATTCCATCTGATAGTACACTGAAAATCGTATATATACACTAAAAACAATTCGTAACGTACCTGTTGCATTCGCAGTATCCACCAAGCCGATCAGTCCAGCAAAGTTTTAATCCACGGCTCAATAACTTTTTTAACGACAAACCAATTTAAACTGCACGAAAATTTTCAAAATAACGTGCAAAGCACGTAGTGGTTGTCACACGCACTGTGTCATGACGGGACACGCGATAATCACCCTAACCGTCTGCTCTCTCCGGAGGTCGCCAGCCGACTGAAACCGAATGCAGCGACTTCGGTCGGCGTCGCAGCCAGCTACCAGCGAGCCAAGGTGAAGCGAAGAATCGAGATAATCCACCACGGATTACCAACGCACAGGTAAAAGGTGGTCAAGACAAGACAACGAAACAGGTGTGCGATAGAGAAACTTCACACCGGCGGGGATGACGAGGAAACAAAACAGCCACGAATTGTTGGACAGCAACATGGCATGGATGTTTATAATGATTCCCACTCGAAACACAAAACACAACCTAAAGATACTAAACCGCATCAACTTTCAATGTTAAAGGCATCAAATTGATTGGCCATAAAAAAATGTTAATTAGTTCAATTTTGGTAGGTAAATTGACGCATTTTTTAATACACCAGTTTCGAAAGTATAATGCAATTATTTAGTTTCAAGACATAGGCTACTCGATTTCCAATGCTCTTTTCCTTAATTTATCCCATGCATTCAATAGATCTTCGTGATCTATACTCAAGAAAATTGTTTCCAATTGCACGTATTCTACAGGATCGTGTTCGGCAAGTAGCTATAATATGTGTAAAGACAGGCTTCTTTAAGTGATCCAAAAGATCTCAATCACGCACGTTTGTCATATGGGCTGTTGTACTCTTTGGTCACAATGAGATCTTTCCTTTGTAGAAAGAAGAATGAACTTAAGTTAATATTTCATTCAGAAGTCATCATCGTACAAGATGATTGCGGAGTTAGCTGCGTCGTTCGCATGGTCTCGAATGCGAAGATCTTATTAATAAAAAAACAAGACGATCGGCAATCCAGTGAAAGAATTTGCCCCCGGGTTTCAGGTCACTGCTCGTCAAAAGAAACATGACCCCAAAATAACAAGCACTGGTTTTCTCAACACAGTTTACTTATGAGCTTACTTCGTAGAGCACAGAGTGCAGTAAGATTTGCTATTTTACAATTATCTCCATAGGCTGTATAATTTTGTATTTTGAATAATAGTTTTCTGTTGACATGCCTTTTTTTTTTAACTTAGCTAATCGTTATTGTGACACTTGTTAAAAAACTTGTAAACGATATATCTAAGAATTCAATTAAAAATCAATTATTAGCTGATTATAAATATATTGGTTTTTTCTTCAATATTTTTCTTTAACATTTCTTTGGTCGAGCTTTTTTTTTATGAAGAATATCTGTGTGTGATGACGACATTTCTAAAATGATACTGACAATTTTATTAAAACCAAGCTTGAGCCATTGAAGAGTGAAAACCGTAAGATTTACTCTAAAATGTTTCCCTTGTAAATTGTAATCAAATAACCGAACACCATTTTATGCCGATTGACGGTCTACTATTCCATTTATGCTGGCGTACTTCCTGACAGAACCAAAATGACGACACGAATGTGCCTGTTATGTTATGATGTCCATAAATAAATTGACTTGATAAACGAGCGTTCCTTGTCCATATAAGTCTGGGTTTAGCATAGTTGAATGTAGCTTTATAGATTTTTACTGTGGACTACTTTACAGGGTACCTATATTTTTTTACAGACTGGATTAGAGAGTGGTCATCGCTGATCAGATCTATCGACTTCACAAATACTTGATTTAATCCAGGCCAAAGAGAATAGAATGAAGGACCTCTAATCTTTTTGATTTATGGTTTTACAGCTTTGCCAGTCGCCATCGGTAGGACAACGAGCAAAAGCAATAAGACCAATTTGCCAAATGCATTCTCTGTGATTAACGTTTCAATGTATATTTGCTTTCCTAAGCCAAATACATTCGTTATTTCATCGAAACGAAAACAATAATACGATTGCTGTTATTTTGCCACGCAATAAAAAATCTATCCAAGCTTCGCGCTGTCGTCGAGAGATCACGTGATAGATCACGTGGTTATTTTTAGGTTAAGTATAGATGTCAGTTGTCAAACAAGTGGTCGCGGACAAAGTCGTGGACTTGGGTTTGTTATTTACTTTTTAGATGATGCCATTTTGAGTCGTAATAGTGTTGCCATGATCAAATATCTGCTTGAGTTTAATAAATGCAACTGGTTTTATATCTTGGATTCTACATAAACAACAAGCAAAATGGAAGCATCACCAAATGTGGCCTCAATTCCCGAAGCTAGTGATGAGCAAAATGCTGAGCAATTGCTGCTTGAAAAGAGATTAAGAAGACAGACTAAGAATAAGCTTAAGAAAGAGGAGATTAAACGCATTAAAGAAGAAGAAAAGAGGAGGAAGCTATACGAACCAAAAGATCAAAGAGTGAAAGTCGTGAATCGAATTGAACTTGCCACGATTGTATCAAGTTCTACAAAAGCTGTAAATGCTCTTCCAGTTATTTCTCCTGATGATTTTCCCACCCTAGGATCGTCAAAATCCAAATTTAGAGACAGGAATTCACGAACGGCGCCGAATTTGGTTACGAATGCAAATAGCACAAGCAGAACTACTGGAACTGAGTGTACATTACTACCTGCAGAAGAATCAAAACCCGTTACCTTTGACTCAACACAAGGTCAAAAAAATTTTTTTAATAAAGATCAACTCACAAAACCTAAGCGCAAAGATCCTATTCAAATCGATGTGTTGACGGCTTTAAAAAAATGTGAATTGCCAAAAGTTCCACACGAACGTTTTTCTCACACTAAAAAAGAAACCACCATCCAGCGTTCTGGAAATCAGCTTGACGCATCAAATCCGGAAAGAAAAAAGGGAAAAGTGAGAGAAATACCAAAAGCAAAAAAGCCTTCTCAACTCAAACGGGTTATTCTTCAAGAAAGGAATACAAAGAAAATGCCCTTCGAGTGTATTGAAGTAGACATATGTGGCACAGAGATCCCTCTGAATATGTCATTGGCCATAGAAGTAGAAGAGCAACCAGAACTAAAGGCTGACATTACACCTACAATTAATTTTACTTATCCTCCGACTAATTCCTCCCAAGAAGTTGGCCAAGTTCAAGAAGAAAATGAATTGGCTGAAGCAAAGTCAAAAATATCAATACATAGTAGAAAATTTCGAGAGTAAGTTCTTTTTAGTGGTTATATTTATTCCTTGTGGTGAAAACCAAGTAATACAAGGTTTTTTATTTCTCCCTATGTACAGTTACTGCGACCATTCCTTATCTCCAGAATTAGATGCACTTCTATCTGGGCTTATTTCGGACATTGTAAAATTTCAAGATCGAGCTTACTTCAATGATCCAATCAAAGCTCATGCAAAGCGCAGATTCGTTCTTGGTTTCCGAGAAACTAAAAAATATCTCATTCTTAAGAAGTTGAAACTATTAATCTTGGCACCTGATCTCGAAAAAGTAAAATCTGAGGGTGAGTATAGAGTTTTTTTAATCACTCTGCATATTGTCTACCCCAACTAACAGTACTGACCAAAATTTTATATTTTAATCAGGCGGCATCGATGATTTCATTGAACAGCTAAAAACGGAGGCTTCCAGTCAAGCTGTGCCGTATGTATTTGGTTTGGGTCGAAGAAATCTTAAGAAACTCACAAACAAGTCATTCAAGATTCAGGGCATCAGCTGCATTGGCATTCTCAATTACGAGGGGGCTCAAGTAATACACATTTTTTTTTTGGCGTTTACATATACCTAGCCTGAAAATTTAATTGACTTACCCTGATTGTGAATTTTTGCTAGGACAACTTCAATCAAATTCGAGATCTTCTGTCGTCACTCCGTATTGATTACAAGAATAGATTGGAGCAAGCCGAATTTCAGAACCCAGCCAAAAATGTAAGTTTTACCTTCAAACAGCTTCTATCCACCAACTCCATAAAACACTATTAAAAAAAAGTAACAAAATCTAATTTCATTCTTGTTTTCCTTGCTTTAGGATAGTTTTTGCATCCCTCACCAAAAAGAGAAAGAATTCAAGAGTGAAGAGGCTCAGGAAAAGGAAGCAGATTTGGAAGTGGTGGCATCATTTCTAACAAAACTGAAAGAACTGCATAAAGACTAGAAATTAAACCACGACATCTTGAGAAAACGCAGTTAAATAAATAGTTTTCTTAAGCCAGTAGAGACTGACTTGTCAATTCCAGTTTGTTAATTTGTAAATTCAACAAAGTTCAGTTATTAATTTTTGATTCAGCGGTCCGAGGGAACAGGATCCATCACGTTGATACTTCTTTGGAAGCGCTGCCTGAATGTTATCAAGAAATCACGTACAGAAAAGCGTTTCAATAGTCAATAAATAATAGTTATATTCAATGGTTACAGTATAAAAATGGATGGTTATAGTATAAAGAACAATAATTTACACAGGCATATTGTAATTTTTTCGTTAGAAGCAACGAGTGGAAACTTTGGCGTCATTGTTAAAGCGTCGATTCAATCCTGGATGTATCCATCTGACTACTCGAATGTGAATCGATGCTCGTCGAATCGGAATCATTACTTTGAGGGCTGGAATAATTTGCTGCCTCCTGAAGTCTCATCAGCATATTCAGCTAAAAACAGAATAAAAACGTATTTAATTTTTATCGAGGACAGTCTAACAAGTAGTTGCGCAGACGTTATATCGAAGAAACTTACCAGAGGATCGCCTTCATTATCGCTCTGGGCAGAGCTGATAGACTTAACACTGCTACTACCAACTCCATTACCATGCTGCATGTTGTAACCAACGTCTTCTGGTCGTAGCCTGCAAACAAACGGACAGACAAAATAAGAACTGCTGTACAGATTCCTCATTGAAAAGGATCCTATAGACAATTACAAAAATTCTCAAAAATACAAGAACAAGTTCTGGATTGTGTCTTAAAAGAGTTACTGTAACTGCTTTCCCTACTCTATCATTTACAGACAAACATTTTTCTAACGCTTCTCGATTTCGGAAGAGTTTTTTCTATGAATTTTCGTTTTCGCACAAGGCGATTCCTTAATTGAAATTAGTATCTTCAGAGAGAGAATAGTAGACATTGGATTAAAAACACACAATTTCATATGTCATATGTTACTACGAGCCGTAAATGCATGCAAAACAATATCTCACCTCAGAAGTGCGCCAGATCCACCGTGGACCGTGTGCTCTGTCCACGGATACGTCTGGCATATGAAGAGGGCAGGGTCTTCCCACTGTGCACGTCGTCCATACAACTGGAGGCCCTCACGCACTGCCTCCATCAGGTAAGGCACCACCGAGTAATTCCACAGATCCGTGAACCAGACCTGGCTGCCAGCACACTCGCTTGGGCAAGACAGAAACAGTCGCGGCCCTGAATGCATAAAAAGTGAATTTTGTTACAATCATTTGGAATTTTGAAAACATCTTATATTTTCATAAGTCATAGATGTTTGTCATAGAATATCAATTTTTTTGTGTACATTTGGTGGCTTCCAGTATTGTTCACTTCAAATATTAATCGACCAAACCAGAACAAAACTGCAAACATAGTACATTATACTGAAAAACGTAAGAATGGTGCTCAGAATTGATAGAATTAGATGGCAATCAGATAAAATTGATAGATAAGTATTGACTAGATAAAATTTTAATTTTGTCACGATCTTGCAATATGCAGCTAGTTGCTGCCAGTGATGGGCTACTAGACTGATTAACTATAAATCCTTTAACTATTTGAGGTTATCATGTATCATTAGGAAAACTAGTTCTTACTTCATTTAGTTGAAAGTACTATTAATCCTCATGAAAATCAATCTAAAAAATTACCAATAGTGACGTCGGAAGAGCTGTGAGTCTCGAGGAACTTGTTGAGATGTTGCCAAACGTTTGGTATCCACTCCATAATTCGGCACAGGTCACTGTTCCGGCTGTTGCTGACGAACTGTGCCTCGAGAAGTCTGCGCCGGAGAAACCTTCCGAGGAAACCTTTCACCGGTTCCATGTGGTTGGCACACAACACCCACCTGTGATCAAAAGAAACAACATCTTAGTCACAAAAATTTTTCTCTGTTTATCAACTTTTGTATTCCACAGTTGGTATTGTCTTGTTCTCCAAAGTTGAAACAGAGCCAAGATCAAAATAACAGTATTCAATGTTGCCAGTCTAATGTAGCTCAAGTCCTTAATAGATTTATAAATTTCTATATCCCATCAAAATTCTTCATTCTATTCTATACTTTAACATGAGCTTAACTTAACATGTACCTGTGGTACAAAAAGCAACAAAAAAAGGGCAGGAAAAGTTCACCTGAAGTTGTGGTGCAGTTGCAGGTTTGTCGTCGAGCACGTAGCCTGGTTCATGGTTCCGATAATGTAAGGGCACTTGGCATATTTAGCGTTTAGAAACCCGTTGAAAACTTCACCCAACGACGCTGCGTGATGAAGGTTGTCGAGAATGATGACGGAAGGCAGGTCTGCTGCGTTGTTCTCACACTGGTCAGCTACGTTGGCTAAGTATTGTCTTAATTCTTTGCTGCTCTTGTGGTCGACACTGAAATTAAAATTATTTTTTAAGTTCTGCGATTTGTTAAGTTTGCATGGAGACTCGTGGCATTGCATTGATGTAAGATGAAATCTTTAATGACCATGGTTCACAATCCACTGTGGAAGTATTGTCTAAATTGGAAATTTGGTTTCATCTCTTAGTCACGTAAAGTTAAGAATCACAAGCCAGGTAATATGATGGCAGTTGTCCTGCTAGTTCAACTATATGCACAATCGAAAAAAAATTCATAACAATAATGCAACTATAGTAAATAGTTAAAGAAATATGAATTGTTGTAAGACTTACTTGAAAGTGGCAACCGCCTCAGCTGACGACTCTTTGTCGTCTCGGCACACGAGAAATTCGGCGAGTTTGTTTGCAAGGTAAGACTTCCCCGTTCCGCTGGGGCCACAGAGGATTATTCGCCGATGGTCGCTAAGAAGTGACACATACCTGCAGGAAAAATACCAGTTAGTATCCTGTGTTTTGTTTTTGATTTCTCCAAAATACAAAAACCAAGAAAATGGCATGAAGAAATTTTACCAATTTTTGGATTGTGAATTTCTTAGCATCACAAAGGTGATCATATTCTACATCTAGAAAAGCTCAGTATAACACTTCTAAACTTAACCGACTATAATTTATAAACTTCTATAAACGAGGCACACCTCACCAAGTTTTTATAAAGGTGAAGCAACATTAAATCTCACCTCTGTACGATAGCCTTCGGAATGAGCGTTTCGAAAGCCAGCGCGTCCACGCTCCCGCTTTGCAGGGCCCCTTTCAGACACACCCGAATCCTGACATCCCCTACGATGTAACCGCAGGGGAGCAGATCGGGCAGCTCGGTTGACTCCTGGCTGCGCGCCACTTCCCCGATGTGGTAACTCCAAGCAGAGTCGCTGCTCAGACCAAGGCTCGTCGCTGAATCCACTTGATTAACGTATTCCTGAAGGTTAGCAAGAAATACAGGAGTAAAATCTGATTTGTTTTGTTGCTTCATTCTTTGAAAACTCATCTTAGCCAGTTTGGTTCCTAGAACAATACTCTTGCCTTCATAATTAATATAAATTTACAACCAAAGATTATTTACTAATATCTTTGGTTGAAATGATCATTTTGTACTGACATTTCCTAAAATAGCATTTTTTGTAGGCAACTTTAAAAACATGAAGTACTGTCAAGCATTCAAGACTAAATGGTAGATTCAACTTCTGGTACAAATCAAGATGCAGCGAAGCTGAAGATGCCTGACAGAGCTGCTCAATTCTGTTATCTTATGTTACTACACGTATATGGTTAAAGGTAGTAAAAGAAGTCCATAATTCAACTATAGTTGATTAAAATGGATTAAAATAGGGGACTCAGTTTTCTTGTAATGGTTCGGTATTTCTTACACTAATTGAGGTGACCATTTGAACTGTCCTAACCAGGATAAGGTCAGCCAACTGATTTTCACAATGTAAAAAGAAATATTATCGAGACCCTACTAACCTTCATCGCTCTACGAATGGAAACGTCCAGCATCTCCCAACTAGTCTTGTTGCCAACTTGTATGGCAGCGATGACGCACTCTGCGCCGCCGTCCTCGATGTACTTCTCGTAGCTTCCATGTGATCCTAGCAGCACGGAGACCAGCACCCGTTGGCCGTCGAGCTCACAGTTGCCGGTGCCGGCGTCAGTCATCGAATAGCGTCGCTCGCAACCGGGCTGAGCAAGCGACGTTTGGGATGACGACAGCGACTTGCTCATCACCTGACGCTGCAGTCGGTCGTTGTCTTGCTTCAGGTTCATCATCTCGTTCTACAAATGGAATTACCATTTTAATTACCATTACCATTTGCTTTATGTTTTCAACGAATCGCATTGTTTGAGAACCTAAATTGATTCTCTAGTGATCTAATGATAAGGCCAAAATTGTGATAAGTGGAGCGAGTGAGGAAATGATGAGCCTGATGTGTGATAAGTGGAAATTGAGATGGGGACGAGCATTAAAAATAAAAATAAAAAATGCTTCCATATTAAAAGTTTTCAATCCCTCCTCATTTGCTTTCTAGTTATTGCAAACATTGGCAGTCAAGTAGAAACTGTTCTACTTCTATTGCTATCAGAAATAGTATTTAAAAATTCTGTATACACAATTACAATAATAAAAGCAAGCTCCCATTTTCCTAAAAAAAAATGTAAGTACTCTTTATTGTTTCCGACAAAAATTCAGTTAAGATTTTTTATCTTACTACCAACAGCTCTAATGCAAATTCAAATTAAAAGCAAAGAAAGAATGTTATCTTTAAACGTGCAACACTCACCCTCATCTTTAACACCGTGTCTTTGAGGGACTCGAGCTGGTGAGCCGAACTGAGTGCCTCGAGACGGATGTCAGTCAGCACCAAGTCCTTCTCACGCAGCTGTCGTCTCAGCTCGTCCACCTGGTCCACGGCTCCCTCCTTGCTGTAAAGCCTGAAAAGATATCCAGAGATGAGATGGCTAGAACACACGAGGAGAAATTTAGGCAGCTTCCCATTATAACATATCAAATGCAAACTGAATTGATTTTTCTGATTACCAATGTTTCCCAAGAATAATCAAAACATATAAGTTCAGTTTTGATTACCTAAAGGTTGGAATGTGTAACAGGGGAGAGGAAATAAGGAACACAACTTAATGAAGTTGAAAAAGCTGCAAGCAAATAGATGAAATCAGAGAATGAGCAGAGGCTTACGCGCAAGAGGACTGGCTGTTTTTCAGCCCATGCACCGGCATGTGCCCGTTGAGGATCGGGGAGGAAGGCGCCGATGCGTCGGAACTGGGCCCGCGGAAGTCTTCAACATCGGAGACCGACCCGTTCTTGTTCTTCTTCGACCTTGAAAACGCCCGGCTGAACGAGCTTCGAAGCTGAAACCAAGATGTTTCATCATGTTTTTACGTTTCTTTAACGCAGTGGTATTTTATTCTTTTTAGATTTGGTTTCTGTTAGTTATAAAAAAACAAAACTTTTTTGTATGTACAAACTTTATAAGTCACATTCTGAAAAGAGCAACTTCAGGTATTCAGCGTTGCAAAATGCCAATTTGTTTTATGTCTCACACTTTGTCTCAGCTATCGTGACCTTGGCCTTACTTGAAACCACCGATCCCATCAAAGCAAACTCAAGGGTCATTGCAATCCATCCTCTGTGATCAGCCATACAACCAACTCACCCATCCTTTTTTCTTTTTCTTTTTGCTTTGATTGCTGCTAGAATGGCTGCATGCCGACGAAAGAGAGTTGATGCTGGAAACCGAGTCAGCTGAGAGTTGGCGTGCCAATTCGCCTCCGCCTTCTCCTGGGGCGCCGGAGTTGATCGTGTGCCGACGAGCTAGCGTTGGACTTGCACTTTCCTGCTGAGCTAGCTCCTCCATAGCCTGTCGTAGCTCGAGTAGCTCACAGTCCTGTGGCATTACACAATAAGATTAGCTCAGGAGCGACAGACTGTTGGATTGATTTTTCTCAAAACTAGGGGACAAGGTTCAGAGATTGAACCTGATCTGTCAGTTCAACCTGGTTGACGTGGATTTCTTCTCGAGTTCCGATGTTGATCAAAGAAAGATATCCTTATTCCTACATTTAACTACGTGTTCATTTCATACAATGTAATATTGAAGTATATGAATGTTTTGATTTTTTTAAAGCTATTTGTGTATTGGCTTACTTTTCTTTCTGCAGAACTGGTTAGCTGCTGCAGTCTTTGAGTCATGTTTGCCAGCGATTGCTCAAAGGCAGACACCACGTGCGCCTGAAACAAAACCAAACCATGTTACGATAACCGCCAAAGAAAATGTATAATTTCCAATAAACAATTCACGCTCGTCAAGAAACTCACATTGGTAGTTAGCTGACTAGTAAGTGTGTTGACTTTCTCCTGCGCGTCCATCAGTTCCCGACGCAGTTTTCGGATCTCGTGCGCTTGTTTCTCTTCAGCAGTGCTGTACAAGGAAGACGCCGTGGACACCAGACTCACCGACGAGCCGTGGACTGAAACGTTCAAATGTTCATAAGCCATCAGAAAATGTTCAATCTAGGCATATGTAAACCTTATTACGATTGCAATCAACAATGCGATGCATTTTGCAGATCTGCGCGTTTTGGATATTTAGCTTCATAAGAGAAATCACAGAGACAAGGAGTGCATCTAATGGGCTTAGAAAATATACAGTTATGAAGTATGTATCTGTCAATACGCTTGGCCTATAAAATAATAATAAAATAAACATTTATTTGTCCAGATCGATTATTGTATGGTAGTTTTGAATTGTCAGCAAAGGCTGCAATAGATATAAGAACAAGCAGCAGCTAATCATCGCATTGACATACTTAGCTGGTAGATTTAATGCTAATGAGCTCTTAAATCATCATAAAAATGATAGTTACATTTCCTATAGATTGTCAATTCCTTTTCTTACCTTCGTCATCTTTCGAGCTAGTCTTGTTCATCGTCTGGCAGTTGGGATAAGGCATGCTCGTCCGACTGAGCCCATACGACGATGCCGACTGTTGGATGGGTGACAATGGAGAATTGAACCGCGTCCCCTGAGAAACTTGACTCGGTGTGGGACTCGTTGGTTGACTAGCGTTTAGAGGCAGGCAGTAATACGGTTCGTGCTCTTCAGTGCGTTCCAGCATCGAAGGGTACATCTTTTCTGACTTGGTGGATCTGGAAATAATAAAAGACTTGGTTAGATTTGTATATTTGTGGTTCCACACTGTAGAAAGTCTTTATTTTCTAGTTTATCCACCACAATACTTCAAGCCAAGTTTATTTTTGCAATTTGCTTTGAAAGGATATGGATGGTTCTAAATGGGCTGTGCTATCGATAATGCCCGACAACTTATATGACATCTTTACACAATAAGCCCCTACACCGGCTTTAGCTCAATTGCTTTGTCTCTTTCCCCTTTGTGTTAGCCACCAAATCTCACCTGATGCTATTGCTCCTGTTCATCCTTGGACTGTTGTCACGCTGATGCAGCATAAGCCGTGCATGCGTCAGACTAGCACGATGCTGAAACTGAGCTGGCAAGGAGCTGAGACTCTCCAGGCTCTCGGCTTCTATTATGCCAGTGCGGGAGCCGCGCCACCCTTCCTCTCCTCCAACGGGTCCCGTTCGCATTGCACGCCAACCCTCGTCGCCGCCACGGTAGTAGTTGTGCAGCTCGGCATAGTTTGAGTATGTTGTATCTGAGAGCGAGCCGTCAGAAGGGCGTACACGTTGCGGACTGCGGAACCATGCGGCGTACTCACTAGAGCCAGGCTTTGGAAGGCTTTGAGATCCTGTGAAATTGGATCGCGTTTGGTTAGTGGATGTCTGCGTTTTTTACCTACAAAAGAATATGGATACTATACATAAGAAAATATTTATGGTGAGATGTGGTTTGACCATGATTTGTCATTGAAGGAAATGCTTTTAATTTGCATTGAATATATGGTGCCAATAACAATGAGTTTCAAAAGGTTACCCTACATCATTAAAACAATTCTATTCTTTGCACAGAACAAAGCTGTGATACGATTAACGATCAATTAAAACATTTTGCTCCACAACTCACCGAGCATGAGCCGTTCGCGCACGCTTTGCGATAGCTGACTGGCGGTGGGCCCAGTCAACGAGTAGGATTTGAAGTGATGCAGCTCGGAGCAGGTTTGCGTCCCGCCGGACACCTTCACCTTTGTACGCGGGACGGCAGACACTTGCGCGGTCCGCGTCTCACCCTTGTTGACTCCACCGCTGGCGGGGGACGCCCGCTTCACATAGCCAAAGCTCTGCGGCACACCACGCACTTTCGGTGCTTTGCTGCTCTTGTCCACGCAGTTGTCAGCGGCTACAAGGGGGAGAGAGCGGTTTTGGTAATGCAGGTCCAGAACTGCGGTGGTGTGTTAGGTATGAGCTGCTGTTTCCATAGCAGAAATAGAAGAACTGAGAGGATGGTTTTTGAATGTAGAGAGTTTTAAAAAGGGAGATACGAAATTAATCATTGAGGATTTTACTTTTTCAATATTTGGTCTGGGATGAAAAGCGATCAAGGTTTGAATATTTATGTAGACGAAAAATGCAGCAAACTTTTAAAATTTGCTTTCCATTACTGGTAATTGCATATCTAATCCAACAACTCTTTAAAAACAATTTCTAAAGGGCAGTTTCCCGTGTTTAGACTGTACCTGATGCATTTAAAATGTTCCTGTCATGATTTCATCACACCAGAAATATGTATCACAATAAATGATAGAACTTCCCCTTTTAAATTGAATGACTAGCCGTTTCAGAAATTCAAGGAGATCTCTGGTGAGAACCTGTTAAGAATAGGCATAAAAGCAAAGAAGAATGTGTCAAGATAACAATGCGCATAGCAATGTCAATACTGCACTTAGCAGTTATCTAAAAAAAATATGATATTTTCTCGCTTGTAGCAAATGTACCAAGGCCGTAGCATAGATTTCTTATTTATTAGCTTACCACCCAAACCGATGTTTCATTGCAGAAAAGTTACTACAAAAGCTACCTATTACGCATTTTAGATATTTTATTCTCGCGTCAAAATGCTTTACTAATAAATTATTCAAACATCTTCAAAACGCCCGGTGGATAACGAAAGCCCACCATAAGATCAAAACTTTATAGTCAACTGACCCATCTTCCTCGGCGCCTCCCTTGGTTTGTCTCCTGGACTTCGGTCTGCACTCTTCTCAAGACGGCGACCATGACTGGAGCCCCGTGACTTAGAAGACGGCCGGACAGCCTCCAAGTCCGACTTCCCACGGTGTAGTTCGGGCACTCGAGGGACCTATGATCACAACACCACTTCAGTAAGCCACTTCAATACACGAAAATACACTTCTACACGTGTTTTTCTTTGGGAAACTTCCTTGGACAACAGAATAAAGTCACTCGAGTGACATGTGTAATGCATCTTTTTTTTTTAGTAAAGAGGAAATGGCACTGCAGTAACCTGTTCTTTGCTCATAAGACCGCGCCGGAAAGAACCAAGGGATTTTCAGACAGCTACAACAACTCAACCAGAAGGAATCCTCGACAAATCCTTACAGTGTCGAGAGGCTGATAAGAAAAGTAATTGAAACTGTCGCTCAACTAAAGGCGTCATCCCCCACCCACTAACACAACTACGGCTTTATAAATGGATGGTTGCATCCATACAATATTTGTCATATACAAAACTGTTAGTAAATTAAGATCAAGAAAGATTAAAAAGCTTTTCAATGTTATTCTTACATCCGAATACTTCTCCCGATGCAGTTCGGGTACACGGCCGACGTCTGTGTATTTCTTCCATTGGCTACTTTGACTGGGCGCTCGGCACGTCGTGTTGTCGGTCTGTTGACTGCTATCAGACTTCTTCACTCGAGAGCTGACCACTCGATAGACAACTTGCGGCTGGTGACACAACAAAGAGATTCGTTCTCAAAGGAATTCGTGATAGAGCACGCAGCGACTTGCTGCAACAACTTTCGGCAATGATTTCAGAAGTTTTATCATGGAGTTAATGAAAGAATTTGTGGGGTGTTAATACGGACATAGATTCTCTTTATATCAGAGAAGGCATGTTTTGGCATGTGGTGTTAAGATCACCTTATATCACAGAGACTGTAACGGTGCTTTTGAACGCATACGTATCTCTAATTGGGGCAATCAGGTTTGCCAGAAATAAACTCAAGTATGACAGATCCCAGTTCCCGAAGAATGTCATCATACAGTTAGTGCTACAGTGTGTGGTGGTGCTACCATTGTAAAAGACAAGATTACGTTGATACCGTAGCACCTCAGGATCACTAGCATCGCTACAGCACAAACCTTTTAGAGGATTAATGGGGTTTACTTCCTCTACAGTATTAGTCATAAGGGACATGTAATAAAAATGTTTTACTATATGCACCTGATGCGACGGTGACGGCTGTTGTTGGTGTTGTAGTAGTTGTTGTTGTTCAGGGTTTTTTCCCAAAGGACTCCTGGAGCCGACTGTCCCATTGGCGCCGACACGTCCTAGTCTCTTGCCCTGGCTCCCCTGGCTTCCCTGCGTTGGGGAGCCGATGGGGAGCCGCTCCTCACCCGGCCGCGACACGTTGCCGTCCAGCCCCCGTGAAAGGCACCCAGGGTCGCACTCAAAACTGCCCGGAGAAATTGTGAGTGACATATTAGTCAGGGTATATCACGGGGTAGAAGGATTAACTAATTAATAAAAATTACTGGCCGCATGGAGGAAGTGGATCGCATGATTAAAACGCGTTTCACAAAACACTCATATATCATCGTCCCCACGATTAGCACATGTGCCCCTTGGTTCCCCTACCGCCTCTAGACCCCCTTATCTCGAGAAACATGATCAGCCCCTTAAAGGGGTGGTCGTTAGTCACTCTAGAAGGGAGTGGGGGTGAGCATAATCGCAGTTATCATTGTTTATGATGCTGGGCGGGAAAAGTATGGCGAGATTAATAAAAAGGCGACTGAGTTGGTTTAATCCCAAACAATACAAAAATTTCCTTCTGTATTCGTTGATTACGCTGGTACACGAACGAAATTCTAGAATACAATTTTATGAGTTTTTCTACATTACCCGGGAGTTTTATCGCTTCCAGATAAATTGAACGTGCTGTTTGCTAGATTACGTGTTTCCGAATTTAATGTGACCTTAGCTTTATTACGTCGACCGCGTAACAAAAAAAATGTAATTCTATTTAACCCGGTTTAACGACGTCACTCTGCGGCATTTAATTAAAGTTTAACGGCGAATTAACGACGCACGCGAATGATCAATGCCGGTGCTGGGTCGCGCTTTAGCGAGGGTGTTGAACTGTCGCAGAAATGTAATAGCTTGCCAAGAAAAGGGTCACTTCCCCCCAAAAAAGAGTTTTTGAGATTATTGGAGTTTTGGGCAGAGCTAGGCGCCAGACTGGCGACGGCCACGGGAGATCGAATGCTTGCGTCACCGTCGCCGTCGTTCGCCAAATATTTTACACACCCCGAAATGTACGGGGGTCCTTTGTGACAATCCGTGGAGCAATCGGGTAAAGAGTTGGAGCACGCGAAAAACTTGTTTAATTATTAACGCTGCTGGAAATAATCGTTGTTTTCAACACTCGAAGCGTTCGCCTTGAACTTTCAAGTTAGAGCTTAGTACGGTGTGAACTAGAATCCACTCGACGGGACAATGAGAAAAGGGGGCAGCGGGATTCGAACCCTATACCCTGGCCTGTCAATAGCACACCACTCGACCAGTTAAACCAAAGCACGCAGCGTTTTCGTTGAGACTTTCGTCTGGCATCGAAAACTTCTAAAACGCTGTTAAAAAAAACGGCTAAATGTCTTGCAACAAAGAATGACGGAAAATCATTTGGTACAAAAAAGTGTCCAAATATACTTCAGGCATTAAAAAAAATCGGAAAATTCACCAACCAGATCTTGAAAACTCCGTCAGAGATATGTTATCAAATAGCGTGGCTAGAGAGAGGTTCACGACTCACCTCGTCGCCAGACCAGCAGCGAAACTCCAGACAGACCGTCATGGCCAGTATCGACCTCGCGACTAAATCAATGGCCCTCCCCCATCCGCCATCCGCCGAGCGACGCCGACGCCAACGTCGACGCCGTACCCACCCTCATGCGGCGACACCGCGCACCAAAATCTCTCATTTGCATACGAATCTCTCCCCTACCGCGCCCTTTTCGAACATTAATGCTGCGACACGAACTGCCCCGTTCTTTTCCTACTATAGAAGATTCGCAATAGACATCGAGATTCGAACAGGGTGCGTTTACGCAGATAAGTATGACGCATCCGATGTGACGTCACAATAGGGGAGCATAAAGGATGCGTATTGATCGAAGGGGTGCATGTGAAACAAAGAAGGGGGGGGGAGGGCTTTCCGCACGTGTGACCAAGGGTGTAAACAGAAACCAGCGTGTTCATAAACTAGGCTCAGAAGCCCCATTATCTTTTACTGGCGTCACCTGGTCTTGCACTAGTTCCACTTAACGAGAATGGGGAGAGCTGCAGGGTCGTTAATTGGGTCCGGTATACGTTAATTGGGTCAGGAAAATAATTGCTAACCGCGCAAATGTTGTTCATTAAGCTTTTGTCAGGGGCGCCGTGGTGGTGGGGACGCTTTTGTCAGGGACGGAGGCTGTTTTTGGGGGAGAAGGAATTTGGGGGATTTTGGGGGAAATCCTGTAATATCTTGGGGAGCGTGACTTGAAGACGCTGCGAAGATCCTGATAACGTGTGCGCGCGTTATCCGCGTGAATCACAGGATAGGAGATTATCCTTGTTGGTTTTAATCAGGTTTGCCCAGAGAAGCCTGCATTACGGGATCCAATTTCCGTTCGTACACATTCGGCTGTTCTCGTAACTGAATATGCCTTAAGGGTGTCGTTGATAATAGTTTTGAAACAACTCGCTCACACGCCGAAAAAAAAAAGAGAGTGAAAAACCGAAAATACATGCCGAGGAAGAGAAAAAAATTAAAATGCACGGCTCGCGGCGGAATGAAACCAGAGAAAAAAAGCACGCAGGAATTAGTTCGAGGGAATAAGAAGTGTTACTCATTCAGAGGGCGATCTGGCAGTTATATGTTCCCTTACATATATCTGAAGAAAAGTTGGACGAGACGCGACTTGCAAGAGAATACCTTACTTTGAAAAATTCTCCGGAGCAAAGGCTCCAATTTGAAGATACCATCAACTTGTCATGATCATAGAGAAGTTTTACTGGAAGAAGAATAAAATTTATTTTGTCAGATGAAATAGTTGTGTCTTTTCTGTGGAAATGTATTCCGCGCAAAATAACGGCCAGCTACCGAAAAAGTTTGTCTCCATGCAATGTTGGACCGTTTCCATATCTGTTTACGTGGATCTAGGCGATTTGCTGCAGTGATCCCATAAACTTTTCCGCTTGTTTGAATACGCGACCAAACGCTCTCTCTGCAGTGCGATGCATAAAGTTGTCGCGGCCTGGTCATAACAACTTCATCATTCTTTTATTCTTGAAATGCGACTGGCAAATGCCCATTGCTGTCAGTGTCATCCCTTGTGAAAAGCTTATATGAAAAGAGCTGACAGTTAAAGCTCGCTCTTAAAACAAAATGGCAAAAACAACGAACGGTAAACAACAAATTGCGTAGAGCGTGACGACCGGGGAAACTTTTCGCAACTCGGTATTTTCTCATTTTCAGTTTCTATTTATTTTTTTCTCAGTCGACTGAATTCTTGTAACACGAGTCCAAGTAGGATTTTAATAAAATCGAATAGCAAAAATATGGAAATATGGAACGCAGAAGGCAAATCTTTAAGTTCGATGCAGGAAAAATACTGAAATTGATAATCGAAAAGTCAAAAACCTCTCACAGATTCTCGGGAAAAGCTTGCTTTAAAAACGGGCCACCCATGCGAATAAGAAATTATTCAAGAAAAAAAAACCCTAGAAATTATTTGACTCCTAAAGATAATCCTAGTATTTGGGGCGCAGTCTAGCTTAGCGGTAAGCCAACCCTTAAGCTTCAACCCCTGGATTAAGATAATTTTAAGTCTTAACTGTTACAGAGCAATTTTGGGTCGTCTTTTCTGACACAGAATTGAAAGTGTTCGTAATCTTTAGAGCTCACTGTTAATATAGCTTGTCCCTTGAAACATCTCTTCCTTTTTGAGACCACTATAGCATACACATGGGCGTATCATTTTAGAGTGTTCGGTAGGTATATATTTATAAAAATTATAGTTACAGTTTCTATGCTCCCTGAATAGAAAAATGGGTGGATTCTATTCTCATAAATCATGCCCTTCCTATTATCATTCCATAGAACACCTCTAGACAATCGCTCAATACGCAGGCCTTAGCGAAAGAAATTAAGAACTCAAAAAAATGCCATAGATTCTGAAGAATAAATTATAGACATGAATAAAATAATCCCATACGCATACACAAACCACGAACTGTTAAGGTATCCCAAAAACTCAGGTTTATCTAACTAATGGCATTTGTAAAGTCAATATTTACCTTTGAAACATGTATGTTAACTGTAAACATTGATTAATTGGGCTTCGTTGACGAATGCTTTGCATTGCAGTGCAATTATACTTCTGATGTTTACCTGACGGAAGGGGGTGTGGGTATGCATCCAGCTAAGATGCTCAAGCCGAGAAAGACTGAAATAATGACACCTTACAAGGTAATCACAAATTCTAATGCACCGAGTTTTTGGGAGGCACCACAACTTTCCTTCTCCCAGCAATGAATCACTCAATCACTACAAGGGGAATGCTTACTGCTTAGACAACTTTGTACCAAATGATTACTATTAGGTGTAACTTTAATAACACTAAGTGCAGATCGATTAGTAACTGTCACCCGATCTCAACATCAACCGAAGTAGCCATCCCTCTAGAGACCGTGTGGATGTTGAATAAATAACGCGTCAATCTATCGCAGTTGCACCAACTCAATCATATAGCGCCAGGGGGTCTTCGAGCCAGAGGGTCTTTGAGCCAGGGGATCTTTGAGCCAGGGGATCTTTGAGCCAGAGGGTTTTTGAGCCGTACCTGTCGATGATGCGATGTGCCTGCATTCGTCGAGCGTATAGTGAGGCGCCCCCCTCGCTGATGTAGCCGTCACAGCTGTCAGGCGCCAGTCCAACGTTGCGTAGCATCTCGCCGTCGGACAGGTAACCTGGGGACACGTGCGAACGAACGTCTTAGTGCCGAGCACGTGGCCACGTGATGAGGGGAAAGTTATCTCTTCTGGAGAAGATTCAAGCGGGGGAGGGTGGGAGGTAATCGGGTTGACACACGAGACTTTTCTTTACGCTCTAATAGTTAAGTTCAGGTGTTTTTGTGCTCAAATTTTAGATAAGTGAAATGAATACTGCTTATAGTGATTTTACAGCTGAGCCGTTGTCTGACTAACCAAACCTAGCCTAGAAGGTATGAAGGGGAGCCCGAAGTCGGCCGGTAACCTAATTTACAGAACACAAATAGGTTGGCGGCTGAACGTCACTTTCAAAGGACATAACGATGATTCACAAACATAAATAGTGCATTATTTTATAACAAAAATATTTCTAGATGCAAAAACGTCCAAACGCCGAGACAAAAAGAAAAAGGATCAATCCATAATCCGTAAGCATTAATTTAATTAAAAATGTATTTCAGGGTGTTACAGAATCGATCACAGCGCTGAAAATGGGTTTAAATCTGTTTAAATCCATTTAAATGGCTAACTTAAAATGCTGCCATTTTTTCCAAAATGCGCCCAATTATTCGCAACCCCCATCTACAATAACAATTACTCGGACAATACCTGTCATGTCGACGGGCGCGCGTTGGGTAACACGTGTAATCAGAGGCCGGTTGTAACCTCTGAGTAGCGGCTCCATCGGCTGGATGTTGATGCAGCTGAAGCCGTCGTCGTCCTTGCTGTCCTTGTCCTGAAAAACAAGCGGCGTTTTTCAGGAATGTTTTTACAGAATCTCGTAAGCTGTGTTGAAAACTTGAAATCGCTTTCGATCACTGTTACAGCTGCAGCTGTCGGCCAGTCTTTGACAAGTTGATCCTGAGGTTAAAGCCGTGACTAATTCTAATCTTTTAGCGTAACGAAGCCGCAAAGAGATTTCTTCTGTTCCCTGCGAATATTTGTGTTTCGTTGGATGCAGAAATAGAGCGCTGTTCGCGCAACTGCATTTAGCAAGTATTAGAACTTTTTATTGCCTTGTTAAACAAAAAATCGGGGATCTCAGTCACTGCCTTGATAACTTCTATAAATTGTAAAGTCTAGCCCGTGAGAGAAGATCACAAGACCAGAACTACCCCTCGGAATTGCTACCAAATCATGAATGAAATTGCAGTTATGATTTCCGTGGCTAAATTTCAAAATACTTATTATATCTGTAAAATAATTTCAAGGTTGTTAAAACTGGTAGACAAAAAACAAAAGATCTTGGCACGACAAACGCTTTAGAGCAAAAATAAAACTGTGGATATCAGCAGAGATGATTTGCAGTGTTTTATTTTTATTTTTTATAATGATTGGCCCGCATGTCACCCCAAAGCGACCGGTGGCGCCTCTGCTAGAGAAGTGAGTTCTCTCGCTGAACGGAGTATATGGTTCTCGATCTCTTCAGGGAATTTAGTGAATCTATCTTGCTCATTCCGATTCGTTCTCTCCCAATAGCTAAGACATTACCAGGCTGGCATCACGTGTCGAACGAATTTGGGGTCCATCTTCTGAAGGGTCAAATAAATTAGCAGTCACTCAATCCAACGGGGCGCGACCATCCCAAGCGTCTAAAGTCCCCTCCAGAGCACAGACCATTAGCACGAGAGCTCGAAAAAAAATGGAATTACAAACAGGGCATTTACGACATCAAACGCGCTTTTGAATGCTTGATCAAAGCGAGGCGCGGAATGGAGATTAGAGTGAAATTATTAATTCCATTGATTAGCACAAGCAGGAGCGTACCGCGGTTAATGAGTGAAGCTGTTGTTTTTTTGTAATGCCACATGCCGGCTTTGTGAAATATTTCGAGCAAAAAAAATGTTTCAGCACGAATAATTTCGATTAGATTTGGTATCGTGCCTCGTTGGGCTCTGTTTCGTAAACCGCAGTCAATAAGGTTAGAAAAGGGTGAAAAATACACGACAAAAAAATAAATCTCGCTAAAATGTCCCAGAATTCGTTAAGAAACGAGATGATGAATGTGAAATCGCGACCTACCTTATCATCGGCGATGTTCTTATCGATATTCTTGACCCCCTCGCTTCCGCTCTCGCTTCCGCTGGGCCGATAAATCACAGAGCTATCCGACGAATTAGATTGGCCGGTTGAATTCGAATGACTAGATTCACTCATACTGTTGCTATCACTGTTCACACTGGGCATCGGCGACACCAACGCCACCGTCCGTTGCCCCTTGATGGCCGCCATCGGTTTCGGAATACTGCTACCGTCTTCAGCCACTTTTTGGGCGTCTGCGGGCGCCGTTTCTTTAGGCGAAGACACCGGAGGCTCCCGCACAGGTCTGAACACTTCCGCTGGACTCTGCAGACCGGACGGTCTCGCGATATTCGAGACGTCTGCGCTGATACGATGCGAAGACAGTCTGGACGGAATTGGGAGTCCGATCTCGGCGCTTGTCCTTACAGGAATACTGCGTTGAGCGTTCGGGGAACCGATCTCGCCGCTGATCCGTACCGCGATGCTTCTAGCTCTGCTTGGAGAACCGATTTCCCCGTTGTTTCGCAGAGAAACGGTCCTCGGCGTGGTTTCTGGAGGTATTACCTCTCCACTACTCCTGTTTGGTATCGTTCTTGACGGTATCTCATGTCCAGGTTCGCCGTTCGGCCAATTCGAGACTTCGCGAGGAGCGTCCGCTCTTGTTGGCACTCTGGGAGGCGATTGCTGTTGGACATCGACGGAAGAAGAAGACGCCTCGACTTCTTTTGGCCTGTGGAGTGGTTTGGGCGATGGCCGGCTAGACGACAATGCGTCTGCTTTGCGACTAGCTTTGGGCGAGCTGCGTTTCGAAGAGCTACCCACGCCGCCCTTCAACCTGTTCCGCAAGCCACGCGCCAATGACTTGGGACTGGAGCCGGAGTCGCTGACGACCGCCAACGGCTGGCTTTGCACGGGAACGCTGCTGGAAAAAGGATCGCGCGGGTAAACCACATTAACACAACACAAAACATGGCTACTAGGCGAAGCGTAACTGTTAAAGTTCCGAAAGTCTAATGCGAGTTTATGTGTACGGGAAGTGTTGACTTCCACGTGGAAACGGGGATAAAATTTCGAAGACTCGTTCACTTCCTGGATGGTATATACGCACTGTGCGTTACGATACGCGTGGTCTAATGAGATTAAGCCGCGTGAAAATGATACTTTGCGGCGTTTTGGCGCGTATAGTACCACAAGACTCGGGGAAACTTAAACAAACACTAACCCCACATTTTCGAGGGGCCACTCACCTGACTGCTGTTTTCACTTCCCCGTAGAGACTAGTTGAAGAGTCACTGCGTTCAGATCGCGCGGAACTGAAGCCACTCGAGCTCGACGTTCGCTTGGAGTTGGAGCACCCCGACGCTGCGGCACCAAAAAGACAACCACGACATTATCGTAAAGAACGGTGCACCACCCTTGTTTGCAAACACACCGTGCTCTACATCACCGCCGACCTCAAACAACCACGCAGAGTTAATTTTCATTAAAAACTTACCTCCTTTGGGCTTTTCCTTCGCGTGAAACACTTTCAACTTCTCCAGCATAGAGTTACGTGTCTCTGTGGGCGGCGTGCTGTATGGACTGTTCAGTCCTCTCGGCCGTAGTGCCGACCCTCTGTAAGCCGACACAGAAAGCACACACACACATCGAGAGTTATTAGAGGGTGTGTATTATCAAACAATGAGCGTGATTCACGAGCGATGTATGCACTCACATCGGGTCCGCTGCCGACGACCGAGGAGTAGGGATGAAGGAAAGTGGCGGCGTGGCGGGGGCAGGGCTCGTCGAACGGGAACTAGTGGTGGATTCGGCTGGACGTTTCGCCAAACCTCGGGAAGGGGTTGGGATGCTGGAACCCCCGACGACACCGCCGCTGACGACGATGCCCGATGGACTTTGGCTCTTGTTGTATGGCGACGGTAGTCTGTGGAGAAGTTTTCAGAGTGTTTTTATTGTTTTTTTTTTTTTTTTTTTTTTTCGTTAGGTCAATCGATTTTCGCTGCTCGTGGTTTATGACCACCATTAAGTCGGGAGATGAATTTTATTTGAAATAAATGGAGACACAGTTCAGTGTTTGTGATATGAAGTGAATTCAAACAATGTACATAATGCTTTTTATGCGTTCGTGCTATCTTTGTTGTAATTGCGGGTACGAATTGAGCAGTCTCGTGTGTTGGGAAATAATTATGTGACTTTCAAAACGCAACACCATATCAATTATAACAGGTAACGTCGTAATTATAGAATCTAATTTCAGAGAAGCCAATTATTTAGCCATTAATCGTAATGTCTATTAACATGTGTCGTAAAATATTGTGATAGCGGTACACATTAGAGAACGAAAAATTACGAAATACGATGTATACAGTTGAAATCAAAGCAATGCCAGTCGATCGGCATCGCGCGCGATCTTGAACTTGAGAACACAGATCGATCACGACAAATCGATACCGGAAGAGGATGCGATCGCACGATCATTGTCCACTAAACACAAGACTCAATTAAACCAACATCCTGCGCAAGAATCGCTAACCACAAGAACAAAAGCATCACACACAAAAGCTTACCTGTTAATTTCAGGCGACGTCGGTAAGCTAATACTCCGTCTCCGCTCTCCCGCGCCACTCGGCGAATTGCCCATTGTTCGCCCCTACCGTTTCGGGATATCCGCCGACATGGACCGTGATCTACCAAGCCCCAGCATCATCTAACGCGTCTACCACCTCGTCTCGGCGACCCCTAGCACTATATGTCAACCATCCCCTAGCCCCAAGCCCCACCCTTCGTAAAGCGCGTTTGTAACATGCGTGCATCCATTGTTAACGGCACCTGGGGTGCTGATGGTGCGTAGAGTGACGTCAGAGTACGTACCTCGGCATGTCTTCCGGGCGGCGTTCCAACTGTTGCTTTTGCTGTTGTTTGTAGCGGCTAAGGGCGTAGAAGAGGCCCAGGATGGTCTTAAGGTTGCCGTCACGGACGTCTTTGGCATTCAGGCCTTCGACGCTGACGCCGAGAGCCTCCAAGTAGCTCAGCGAACAGCGGATGTTGTCCAACTGGAAGGAGGTGACAAACGGGGTTAAGTTAGTTTCAAGTAAGGGATTGGATTTGAATACGTCTTGAGAAAGAGTTTGTGCTTTTATATGGTAAAACTGAGTCATCTGTAGAGACAGAAAAGTAGAAAGGGTAAAATGACTTGAGGCTACAAAAAAATTGTTGAAATTTTAATTTATCCCATGGTCGGTACAAGGAATTTTATAGCTCAAAATTAAATATGTATATAAACATTAAATTGGGTGATTTTGGGTCAAATTTGTTTGATTTTGTAATTGTTTGTTCCACGAAATTCCGGAACGGATGTTGCATTAAGGTTTAAAATTAACATAGACTAAGAACTTCAAAAATACTTTGTCGGTGTCGTAAAATAAATGCGTGACCCGTGCAAAAACCCAGATCCGTTGCGTTTCTTCTCGTCTCCCCCCCAAGGCAACACTCTGCAGACCATTATTTCAAAAGCAATTTCGCGAAAATACACCCGTGAAAATATTCCATAAAAAAATGAGGAAAAATATCATTTGCAAGGTATATCGCGCAGTTGTTTTCCGAACTGTGGTATGAGGCACACCGCCAAATTCACCCACGCATGCTTGCGCTCACTCAAAGACCCACCCAACCGAAGACAAACCACCCTTCAAGAAAGTTACGAGCGGGGGACGAAATGACAGCGTGCACATCATTTAGTCCCGTGATGAACGTGCTCTTACAACGATCGGCGACGAAGACGAACGGGGAACGAATGTTTATTTATATCGTGGTATCTTGCCGCAATGAGAGGGTGACTTACAGCCTTTTAAAAATATGCAGGTGGACGATCTTTGCAATCTTGAACTACCGCATCTATTCAGGGGTGACGCTGATCGACGTTTACGAGGATTTACTCCTTCGGTTGACTCTCGAGAGGGCTTTATGAAGAGGGATGACGACCAGTGAGAGACAAAATCGGACCTATAAGCGACGCTTCCAAAGAAAAACGATACCAATCTTGAAATCTCGTCTCAATTTCGTCGAATAGGGTCTTCTCATATGGAAATTGAGCTCGCACGAATGCCACGGATATTCGGAAAAATGCTTTCACGGTTGGAAATAATAAAATAATAATAAAACTAGAACAGAACGGGATATTTTTCTTCTCCCCCACAAGAATTTATGTATATACCTATATGCGTTAACTTCCTTGTTCGGAATCGTATTCTGTTCTCCGGTTTCATTTATTTCCATTTTACTGCCGTTTAACGAGCAAGCTCTCGCTAGAGAGGCAGAGATCTCGCAGTGTAATAGTTCGGGGTGCGTATTGCATGATTAATGCGTGATGAAATGACACCGAGATGAGAGACGAGCATGGTTATTACTTATTTTATGAGGTGCGGCTTGAGATCTGGTGCGCGGTCCCGGATACATGGGCTGCACCAACGTAGATACCAACGTACCTACTCATGGCATACCATCAAATTTGCATGTGCACTTTGGAAAATTGAAAACATTGGACGCCCTCCTACGTCCAAAGAGGAAACCACGAAAATCCACTCAGCGAGAAGGTGGGAAACCTAACAGGGCAATCAAAAAGGCCCCTACCAAGCCAATGTATTCTGTACGTAAACTTCAAAATCCTTTAGGTCCTTATTACTCAAAGACTCCTTTGCAACATTTTCTTTTCCATACCGACTTTCCAGAATATTGTTTTCGGTTGCGTTTTGGGAATAGTAAAAAGATGTCCCGAGACCGGCAGGGAAGTCTCTTGGAACTTTGCTGGGATATTTTGCAAAACGTTGAAACAAAAGCAATTTATAGTGAAGTGGTCAAAGCAGGCTAGAACTGGTCGATTTCATTGAAAATTTCAGCTATTGTAATAAATATTACAATAGAAGCTAGACGTTTTAGGGTAGACATCTCACTCGCTCGTAACGCCAAACCGGCAACCTTCCCGATTGCCCTTCTGATTGTCATAAGCATAGCGAAACCTTCGCCAAAACCTTCGCTCCAGGTCGCTGGAATTTAACTTTCAGCCACCGTAAATTTTTTACTAAATGAGAATGAAGTTACTCACGTTGCGGATAGTCAATTTCGTTTATAGATGAATAACAAGCACGTATAAGATCGGAATTCTTAACTCTGCGGACAAGCTTCATAATTAGGGTGCACGAATACTAAAAAAGATATACGAACCGTTCCAGACCACAGCTCCTCCGTACGCGAACCACAGCGCTAAGACTAGCGAATTATCGGTCCTAGCAAAGCCCGCGAACCTTCATATACACCTTCACTTCTGATCCCAATTCAATAACAGGTGAGTAATCATGACCCATTCAGCGCGACCCATTCCTCTATAGTTGACGTAATCCTATCTTCATGAGAATCTTAGTGAGACTAAGGTCCAGACCAGCAGCATGACAGCAGACTTCTATAGACGTCGTCGTAGAGGTGCTCAAACGTGGTGCAACTGCAAATAATTCCTAAGACAATGGCAAAATGCATTGCGGAAAATTTACACGGCAGACACGTTACGAAGGTATACTGTGTGTAACCCGTTGCAATTTAATATCAGCAGACATATGCAGATGAAAGTTATATTATGCACTATACAGGCTTGCCGATGTGAGATTAATGACTGTACTGAGGTACATGGCGGATGAACACGTGAGCGAACAATTATTATCATTCGCGGTTTTATACTGTCGTGCTCGAGGCTGTATTTTCTGTGAAAAAATCTGTTGATTTGTGGCAATCAAGGCTGATGCCGACGAAATTGGATCGAAAAGTGTATGCATGCATGGCATGCTTTCATGGCTGTCATAAAAAAGTAAACTAATCACAACACAGAGTTTACATTACTTTCCCATGCTCGGTTCCAAGATTTCTTGGAGACATCGCAGGTTAAGTGTTTATTCGTAAACAATCTGGTAAATTCTCCTCAGGACATTAGTGACCTTTCGGTGGTTACGTTTTAAACCATATGGTCGCGACATAGCAAAAGAAGCAATAATTAATTCTATTCAATATCCGAGGAATCCTCAGCCTTCCGGTTACAATGGAGCAGTAGTGATGTGATGCTCGAACTGATAGAGGGTAACGCATTTCGAAATCTTATTTCGGGAACCTTTGACTGTCGAGGCCAGCTTGAAGTCGCCGAGTGAATCGCGGTCCCCAGAGAAATACACAAGGAGCGCAACAGTGGTGGAGCAACATTCAACAAATCTGGGGATCCTGGACCAAAACTTTGCCTATCTACATTTTGTACGGAAGTAAAGTGATTTCAGTGCTCTCCCTTTTATCCTGGAGGAGATAGGGGGTTGGACGATAAGAAAATTAACATTTTACTCTACAAGAGCATGCATTTTCTTTTACGGGAAATGTAGGGGTTTTGGCAAGCGTATGCATCAAAGACCTAGTCCGTTCTGAGCCTTCTTGCTCCAGGTAAAGTGAGTCAAGGTAAGTTTGAATCAGAATGATGGATTAAAAGTGAAACTGCAGTCAGATATAAAGTTACTAACTGCATTTTCCGCAGTCAAAACCCCATTAATATTCTTCCCTCAACATAGTTATATCCAAAACAATGTTTGAGCTTTGAATGCAATTAAAACTTTTACTAGTTCTGCAAACTTCGCATGAACTATTCTGTAACTTTCTTTAGAGTGGTCCGAAACGAGAAAACCCGTCTATACCTGAAAACGTCAGATTCCCAAACAACCAAAGGCTTTATATGACAGCCAGATACATCACTGGAATCGAAAGTGAATTAAGAACAAATAGGTTATCGCTTACCAACGTCAGGATGTTACCACAAACTTAGCATTCAACCCCCAGACCGGGAAATAAATTCTCTAATCCTTTCCGAATCCCGTCCAACACATTGTCCAACCCACTGGACCTACGCCACTGGACATCGAAAGTGAATTAGTGTCCCCTGCTCCACGAAACGCATCGCCACGACACACGAGGAAAAGAAAACACATCGGAGGAGGATGTCGTACGACAACGTCGACATCGCATGGACTCCGTGGGCAAGCATTGATTATTGCAGTCTCGTCGCATGGCAAGGAGGCCTTGACATTGGCACACGGGATATGCAGCACAGCGGCACAGCCAGTTTGACCTTATATGGGTGCTACGAGCACCTTTTACGGGCCGACTATAGATGTCCCTAAGGGCTCAGCCCCTTACGGACCGTACCGTAGACGGTAGACGGCGAGCGTTGCGTGATCGGGAGGTCTATCAACTCTTGCAGTCTGGCTCCCAGGATCATTAAAATCTGGGCTATGCACTTTACGTAGTTGTTAAGTTGTTTTTTTGTTGTGTCTTGTTTTTTTTTATTTAATTTTAATCAATTTAGTTGAAAAAATCTATAAGGGTCTGGCTATTACATGGTTAGTTTTCTGTAGACCTGTATTAAAAAAAAAGGGAAAATGGATGTTTTAACCATTTTTGATGATGGTCTTCGATGCTGGAATTAATCAAGGATGATTCAACCATGTGAACCCATGGATATATACGGACGTCAATAATTAAAGACCAATTCATTAGCTCTTGTGGCAACAATCCTATTTGAAAGAAAATCAATCCAATGGCGCTCTATTTTGACAGCATCATTCTATCCAGATTTCTACGCGCGTTTTTATTTCATTTCAACACGATGCATAGAGACTAGTGAAAAATTTTCACCTTTGATGTTGCAAGGGACATAAATTCAGTCCCGGAAAGCCTTAGCGCTCGGCGTTCCGTTATACCGGTATTTCTACCAGCAGGAGGTCTCAGATATAACCACATATCATTTGTCAGGCCAAGGAAATCAAAACAAGAATAGGATCTGATTGCATTTCTTTCTTCCCGCGGTATTACTGTGCATAAAAATATTGTTGCATGACTATTCCTACAAACTAACCTATAAGCAAGTGCCTTGCACTGCAGTACAGGTGGGCAGAACGAATCCAGCTATCGGCATCGTCAAAGCACAAGAGTAGCATTGTTTACACCTTTTACTGATACTTAATACACCCTCTTTTTTTTTCGGCAACACATTGAACAGCTTTTTATCCGTATCCCGAATGTCAGCATTGAGCGCGAAAACCTTCATTTGAACCATTCGTGAACGCGAGCAGAGCTGCTGAGTTGGCAACTCGTAAATTGTACGAAAATCTGGCAATTACGGACTAATAGCTACATAAAAGTGGAAATTCGCTGTGTGGAGTACACCTATAAAACGTAATGCGTGCGCTATAGCTACGCTTTATTTATGGCGCTCAGTTCAGTTATTCGACATTTCCGCGCTGAAAAAGGGTTTATCTTGAAAGGACGATGGTGCGTTCAGTTGTTTCTCTTCTGCGACTCTCGAGTGTTTCTAGTTAGAACCGAAAGCGGCGCTCGTTTTTTTTTATTTTTTTTATAGCAGACTAACAACTAATTAAATCAATGTACGCACGAGTAATTAGAATAGAACAGAAGGAAACTTGTGAGTTCGTGACGGTGAGCTTAAAGGAGGGTCAGCATTTCATTCAGAGTTTCTGTTTGAGTCAAGTACGGAATTAATTAGCCGTGTACGCAGTTCACCACACCTATAACATTTGTAGCTGATGCTTAGGAAAGTCATCGCAGTTCGCTAAACTCTTAGACCGCATCGCCAATCGCGAAAAATCGGCGACCGTGATTTTCCGACCGCCGTCGAAATCTCGCGTGGTTTCTTCACACGGTAATGGAACCGTTATGGCGGCATGTCATTACAAATTCAAATTTTGGAATTCGATACAAGACAGCGGAAGATAATAAATATACCTCATCATTATGATAACATGTCTTAAGAGTAACAGAGGCGGCAGGCTAAGCCAGTCATGTTTGTTATATTTATAAACGTGTAAATATAGGGAACTGCTCTTTTAGGGAACGGGCCAAAAAGCAGCCAGATTAGACCAGATATATAAAAAAAAATGTTTTGACTCACCATTTGAGAAGAGTTTTTTGGCTTGCGGCAAATGTCAGGAATCTTCTGATTGGCTGGAAAAGAAAGGGAGAAGTAATATTATGTTTTAGCGTCCAATGGAGAGGTAATCTATGGCGATTGAGATGCGACTATTTTGAGCGAACGCTTACTGGCAGCTTCTATCACTTCTGCAAGCAGGACTCCATCGGTAACGTCTCGTTGAAGATCTTGGATGTGTTTCTTCGAGTTGCCTTTGTCCAAGTAGTGATTGGCCCAATCTGTGTACACCTTGAAATAAATAAAACAATTTTTGTTATTCCATTCTTCTTTGAATAGATGAATTATCACCTGATGTCATTCACAAATCTTTGCAGACAACATCCAACAGCTTGTTTGTCACCAATTTAGTTCTGGCCTTCACCTGGCGATAAGTGCATGAACTACCTTATGTACAGACGAACGTAGCTCAGAAAATGTCAGACTTTGTAAGAAATAAAACGACAAATGTCTGGTGCTGCTCGGGATTCCAGACGCAGAGAAGACACGGTTTTTTTTAGCCAACCGCGAGTCGGCAATGACAGCTAATGTCAATGTCGGAATCACACTACCAGAAGCGGCTGTGATGTATTCCGAAGATTTATGGAGCATGGTTATTTAATAAGGATATACGGCGTCTGGGTGTTTGGGAGGCCACATAAAAGATTCTAGGTTCAAAGATGCTCACAATAAAATTTAATAGTACACGCCTACGAGGTTATTGTTAAGCGTTTGTAATTTAAAAGCTTGTGAGCCTATCGTGTGTGTAATGGTGCTCTCAAAAGCATCCATAAAGATACGCTCCACGTTTTGGGAATGAATCCATTAGAAAATGTGGTTCTCATCTCACTAAATTTCAAAAACTTCAAACAGCTTTCATTTTTCTACTAAAACTTATAAGAAAGTCATTAGATTCACATGGAATCGACATCGTAATCGATTCACCGGTAAAAATTACGTGATCAGTTTTCTACCTTCGTTTGTGTCAACAACAAAAAAGCACTATGACAAAAAAATCTATGCAAAGGTAACCGCAATTCACCTCAGATCCACCTTGAAATCCCCCATAAATTTGTCACGATCAAAACCTTTCCAGCGATTAGACAAACCAACAAAATGTGTTTACTTCACATTGCATATACACCGTGTTACCTGTATAACGCTCTTATATTGACGGGGGGCCAACAAAATCCTCAGGTTATCCGTCGACCCTTGCATAGACCGAGGTCTGGGTGCTCGAATGCACCCCGCCATCATCATCGAAACAAGTCACTAAAACGCTTTGAGTTCAAAAAGCTATAGAACTAATCACTCTCTTCCTGATGTCCGAGAATCATTTCTATTGATTTTCCATTAGAACACTGTCACGACCGTTTCACAATGTATTACAAAAGTTTCAGACTCGGCGACCAATTACTTGAAAACGGTAAATCACCGAGTCAATCATTCCGAATTCTTATATAAATACGCGCTGTCATATTCACTTGTTATATTTGTATTCTTGTATCAGATCATCGAAACCACTAAATTGGCTACATCATAAGAAAAGATCACGACTCACGAACACTGCATCATCACAAAAACAAACACTGCACAGAAATCGATCGAGATGCCATCGATCGTTACAAAATTGCAGCGCGAACTTTTATACGAAATTATCGCGATCGCCGCTTACAGCCCCTGGCGGCCGTTAATTCGAACGTCCGTATATTGAATACCGTTCCCGTTCGGCCTACATAACAAAACTTCACTAGGTGTTTCGCTGAGCACATTCAAGGTACGAGATCAACATCTCTCGCGATATCGAGATCAGATAGGAGAGCGGTCCACGAGACGACTGCAGCGGCAGCAACCCGAAGACTTCGAGACTCGGAAGTGAAATGCCGTAGCACGCACGCACGGTCGTGCGTTAGGTGTGAGCTAAACATAGCCGCCCCCATAATTTCACCACGTGGCACACACGTTAGCACGCTTAATAACACTGTATTAATAGTCTCGCAAGGGGAATGTACGGATATTGTCCAAAGATTCACGATGGCGATACTGTATGTATACGTTTACGTTTTACGACGGTACGAGGCGAATGTTTAAGGATGATACACAGGATACTTTGTCTAATTAACTTGAACGACGACGCTCAGCATGTGAAGAGATAGTAAGGTGTATTTAGGCTATGAAAATAAATGCGTCGAAATTGGTGTCGAGGGGATGATTTTGACGGTGCCTTTAGTCGGAATTGGAGGCAATCAGTTTTAATGAAAAATAAGAGCATCGCTGTGTAATAGAGATGACAGTGTGTACCGGGAGGGAGCGGCGAGATGTTTTGTGTTCGTCCCTTGACGCCAATGATAAGGACTAATGGGAATGCTGTGATTGCCAGGTGAAACTCGAAAGGAAAAATAGCGTTCCTGACGGCTTTCTTAAAGAGGAAATATTTCGAATTTTTCTTATAAATGACAAAAATGTATAGCAATTCTTTACATTTGCTTATCTAAGTTCCGCATGATAGTCGTTATTAAATTTGCATAAAAACTTTCATTCATTATCACAAGCAAGGAATAGAATCGATCCAAGCGGCTATCCCAAAAAAGTATTGCGGATTGCGACTAAAAGTGCTAAGCAAGCATGGCATAACACGCGTCTTATTTTGCGGCACGATGCTCACAAAAAACTACTCAAGTGGCGATTTGTAGGTGACTGCCGCACCTTTTATTTTAGCATATGTAGGCCCAATAATTGCATTGGGAGTTTTAGAAATACCACAAAGAAGATAGCCTCCCGGACAGGCCCACGGTTTCGACCTGACATACGAATCGGTCATCAAGCCGATAATTTACTACCAAAATGTATCACTTTTCGGTGGTCTAACCACGATGAGTGTCCAAAACGTGAAACAATTTATTGATTATTATAAATTCAGGTGTACAACCAGACAAAAGCCTGTTGGATATTACGAATGACAGCATTTTCAGCCATAAATTACAACTTCTATTCGTGTAATCACGTCTGCCGGCGTGTGACCTTCGAGTTCGCCTACAAGTTGCAATTATTCTTCCTCACCTGGATGGTCTCCTGAATGGTGTACTTCCGCGGCGACTTCCGCTTCCCTTGAGGCTGCATCATGGCACCAGCAGATCGGTCCCAGAATCACGACCATCTCATCACGTCATCTGCACAAAATACACACCGAATCGTTTAAAAAAAATCAGCCGAGAAACCGGCCGGAGCAAACCAGTCCAATAGCCAAGAAAATTACAAGAAAATGATTACAGTTTTTGGCAAGATGCTTATGGTCCACAAATCAGCTGATAATCTGATCGAATCAAGGTTTCAGATAATTTGATGATTGCTATCCTGAAACCTGAGAGAGGAGGACAACCACGAACTAATCGAAATGGGATCTAGATTAACGACCTAATCAGAGTTCGAATCCTGAATGGAGTGTATGCAATGGAATTGATCACCACCATCTGTTCCTATTTCGGGACTCGATTTAAGGCTCGGCAAGATCTAAAATTTAATATCCATTGTTTGCATGCTGCGTTATATGCCACGAGCTGAGAGAGAGGATATTGATGACATTGACAATAGGTGTTGACACATGACAATGAATAATAAATTAATCGGAATTATAAACGCAGTACAGTCTCATGACTCCAACGAGTGTATGTACTATCAGAGTGACGTAAGTTTTTTTGCATGACAGCCCTGTAATTTGGCCGCGGAGACTCAACGAATTAGCTCACGACAGAGACATCTTTCGCGTGTGGGACATGATGCATTATGCTGCCTCCACTCCGCAGCATCATCGTGATTCAGAATCTTTCCCCGATCCCGATGACGCAACAGCACCACCGCGTCCGAGCCCGACGACCAAGGTCTAAGAATGGTCATTGTTATTGTTTGGTTGGGGGCGTGCGCCGTGCAGGTCGATCCGCCAGAGAGGCAAGGGTGCGTTGACTCATAGTGCAACTATTAATCAGTCTCAATATTAATTAGCCAGTTTGTGTTGTTACTCGTTTTAATGGGCTGAGTGACCTTTGAATCGCATTCCTCACACGCGGTTAATGCTCAAGTCATGTGAGAAGCTTCGCTTCGGCGGCAATAGCCAACCGCGTGTACAAGAAAAAGAAAGGAATCCGACAAGATTCTTCCCTTATCCACAAGCAACGTTGCGTAATAAGGTAATTTCAAGAAAGCGTCCCCTCTCGAGTCTTGATAAGCCCAGGGGCACCGAGGGTCGCCCGGCGCCGGTTTTTGGGGGTGCGCGAGAGAAAGAGAGGATACGGAGATCCCCGGCAAGAGCAGAGGGCCCTAACGTAACTTCTTACACCTTAGAAGGTTTGTCACGTTTTTCGGCCGGTATTGATCCGGTACCGGGGCGGGGGAGGGGAGCCGGGGGGTGTACGCAGGTTTCGCGGGGGTGCGTGGAGTTACGCATCGATCTCGCATGCATACGTTTCCCGCCTAGCACGCTCCCGCGCTCATTCACGTACGACGTCGAGGTATATACTTATTAGCGATACGTACGTAAGGTACGTGTCATTCATGCAGCGAGATAGGAAATTGAGATCTGAAAGATCACACGCCAGAGATATTCTTACGGTAATTCCGTACAACACTAGCGTTGTTTTATGTTAACAACGGCCTCGAGGCTCAATACGGGGACGGCAAGTGGTATTTATTTTGAAAATTATGTGCGCCTTTGCCATGATTTTTGTAATTTATTTGGCTCCTGATTTAATCGGAGGGCAAGCTTGGGAGATAATACTTGGGCTAGGCTGAATTATTGTATTCAAATATCTGTTGAGAGGCGAGAGACTGGTAGGTATGCGAGATCGTTAGGAAACCTGTCATACGGTCTGATTATCTCAGATATTTACATTGTTCCCAAATAGTAAAATAAATCATACACACTTACCTCGATTAACGAACACCGTAGTAATCCAAAGAGACGGTGAATAGGTGCTAGGTGATTTATCTTGACATGACAATCACACCTGGGTCATGTGAGGGGGAAGATATTTTGAATTCCCATGTGACAATATGACTACCGCGAATTCGGGAATTATTTTGGAGGTAAGCTAACGCCTCTCGTACATTGTAACATAAATTTTGACACAGACACACAAACACGCATTTAAGAGATCACTAGTCGACTAAAAGTTACCACAGAGAGATTACTCGTGAAATATGAGTGTTTTTAATTTATGACAGGTGCCGATATGACAGAAGTCCATGGGGTGGCAGGCCAAGTGTGACCGGCGAGCATGACAGATACACCACGACTGACTAATCGGGCAACCCGTCTCATTGGCCAGAACAAGTCTAGACTAGCTCCCATTCGAGTGCTGCGCCCTAGCAGTCAGTCCAGGAACCGAAGAAAGAGATTTTCAATTTTCAAAACCAAAGTTCAAAACAATCCTTTTGACAAGTGGGTGCTTGAAATGCTGTTGGTTGATATGTGAAAATTTTGCACGGGCACTTCACAACTTATATAGTGACACATTAAAGCGTTAGGTTCAATAAATGAAATAACGATTGCATATAAAATGAGATCTAAAATACTTTATTAAAAAAAAATATATATATAATTTGGTTTGCTAGTTGCCAATGGCTTAACAGAAATAAACGTATTTTTAACTTCTAAAAAAAACATATGATTAGATTGGGACATGCTCAAAAGAGAAAATTTCTGATAATAGGTGTTGATACTTAACAAAAGTATCAGAGCAGAGCAATTTCAGAGCTAAGAGCTCAGATAATACTTTTTTGCAGACTATTGCTAGTTATAAGTTAGTTTAGGTATTAATCACACAAATTGTTGGGTCAACGTGAGATTAATTAATCCGGAAGATTATGGTTTAGATATTTTGCCTAAAGATACCTATAAATAAAAGTCACACATCTATCACCTAGGACTGACACATACAGCTCAAATATGTACTAGAGTCTAAGTAGTAAACTTAATGGTAGTACCTCCAATATAAATATTAGTAATTAATAATTATCGATCGATTGCCAAGACAAACTATGTATTGATACGATATCAACATACGCATTGGGACGCACACTTTTAATTAGGTAATGCCAAAGCATGTATGAGCAATCTAGCGATTTGTATTAAGTGTGTGTTCGTTATACTTAAAGTAAATCAAATCCTTCTATAAAATAATGTTCACTGAAATTATCTCCAAAATAAAATGATACACAATACCACGTCGATTGCATGTTTTCTTCAGTATCGAAATCAAAATTATCCTCCAGAACTACTTTATCTCGATATTTTCAATTCATAAGCTATGTAATCTAATTAATTGGAATGACTTATTTAGATAGGCCTGCAAGTGTTCATATTCTATTACTCTAAGACTTAGATGCATTATAAAAATCTACTTCTCTTGTATACGTTTAGCTCAAATGACTTATGCTAATAGTTACAGCTGGTGAATTTTTATTAAAAAGTATAAAATGTATCATAATGATTAAAATACTATCCAGCTAACTTAATCATATTGACAAAAAAAGTTATTGTGTTGCAGAGGTGTGGTACAAACATTTCAAAAATATGATATGGTGTAAAAATAAATGGTGTACTATTGTTTTGCGAGGGGTTACTCGTTCAGTGCTGGTTAGGTCTCGTGCTCTGATGAGACGTTCATCCGCTGATGGCGTCACACAGCGCAGGAAGGTTCGGTGAGCTGAGAGTGGTGTCTTTTGAAGAGAACTGCCGAAACACTCGCAACTGTTCTACACCTCCGGATGCCTTGAAGAGAGTAAAGCTAGTGAGTTAAGAGACAAATTTGCAGATGCTAACTACAGTGAAATGTTGACGCACGACAATGGAATTGAAATAATTAAGGTTATATAAATCAGGAACTGGAATCGAAACCTGAAAGAACTAAAATTTTCTATAAACCGAAACCTTAATTGTTTTTGTTTCAGATCCGCTATGGGAATCAGAGCAATGATCAGAAGTTTTGCTGAATTTGAAAACAGGTGCTGATAGGAATATTTTCCACCATAGATGAGAATTTCAAATTGACAAGAATTAAACCAGAACTGGAAACTAAATTCACAATTTTTGAAAACTGAAACTTGAATTTTAGAGCTGTTATTTGAAAGTCTCGGAACAGGAGGAACCAGACCCGTAAAGGAAAGAAGAAACTGTGAAGGAACTAGGAAAGGAAGTATCAGAACTCTTAGTTACCAATTTTTTTTTACCAAATTTACCAAATTACCAAATAACATTTTTTTTTTTTTTTTAACTGAAGTTCAATTTAAGAATGTTAGAAATAGAATAGATAATCTGTGGACTCATAGCTAGGACAGGTTTCCTAATTAGCAGGTAACATAGACTGCAACACATAAAGATAACAATTAGAAAGGTAACATGCAACAAAGTGTGCAAATAGATTTAAGAAAAATGTAGAAATAAGATGATTAGTAGAAGTTCAAAGAATTTATTCAAGCATTGTTCAGATATGAAACAAAGAAATAGAAGATAAATTGGGATTAAATAGAACATACCCTGAGGTCATCTGTTTCTAAAACAGATCTACAAATAAATAGAATCATAAAAGAAATCAATTAAATAAGTTTTTTACAAAAATAATACAAACTAAAAAAATGCAAGTTCAATTGATCAATAAATACAAAAAAGAAAACTTTCCAGAAAATCCAACTCAGTTTTAAGAAAACAGAAGAGAAAATGTGAGAAGAGATTACGTGTGACTCTGCTCAACGTTAATTAGCAATTTAACTGACCGCTAGCCAATGATGGTCGAGCATGTCTTCGGCAGAAAACCGAAACTCAGGCTGAATCTGCAGCAGGTGAGCGATGAGATCTTTAGCTGCATCTGAGATTCCGTCCCAATATGGCGCCGTGAACTCATAACGCCCAGTCAGGATCTGATCGAACAGCTCGTCCTGGTCGTTATTCGTCGTTACGAACGGTGGGAATCCGCACAAGAGGATGTAGAGGATTACTCCTGCCGCCCACACGTCAATCTGCAGGATTCAAGTACGATTAATACTTATTAAAATTTATGAACAAATATTTATCGGTTACATTAAGCAGAGTTAGATTTACCTTTAGTCCGTAGCCAGTTTCTGCTAATATTTCTGGTGATACATAAGTAGGAGTCCCACAAACAGTGAAAAGTGGCTCGGTTACTTTTTGAGCCAAGCCAAAGTCTCCAAGCTTCAACGTTTTTGTGCCGAACTCGTCCACGCAAACCTGTAGCAAGATGAAGATGTTTTCATGATTTTGATTGGCTAAGATACAACTTTCTTACGATGATCATTTTATTTCAGTCAGTACTCGTAATAACATACCAAGAGATTCTCAGGCTTGATATCCCGATGAACAATCATTCGACTGTGAAGGTAGAATAAGGCTGAGGCAACATTACGAATCATGATGCTTGCTTCCTGTTCGGTAAACTTGCTCGCTTCACTGATGGCATCAAACAAATCACCTCCCTAAAATTAGAAAATAGCATTTTTATAATAACTGAGAATAATCTCACTGAACTTTTTGAGGATTCTTAAAAGCATAGTTAACCTCGACAAGTTCCATCACCAGGTAGAGCTCAGTGGTCGAGTCTTGCTCGTGAAACAATCGAATTATGTTTGGATGTCGAACGCGCCTAAGTATCGCCACCTCGGAGTCAATCATGTGCTCTTTTCCACGACATTTCCACTTATCGATTATCTTCAGAGCATACGCTACCCCAGTGGCTCTAAAAAACAAAATCATTATTTCGTTTGATTTCAGATTCATTAATGACTTCTAGGTAGGAATCCTATAACTTTTTTTTTAATGTTATTTATATTTTTTTGTGCATTTTATTTAACAAGATAACATGAAAAAGTTACATGGTCGATACCCTGCTGCATATTAAGCTGCAAATAAATTTCATTGGGTAAAGAAATAAACCTGTGCACTCACCTATTAACACATTGCCTGACAACAGCAAAATTTCCATCTCCGATTACTGGTCCAATCTCGTACTTGATGCTAATTTGAGGTGGAATAGCCGATGCACACGTCTCGATTAGATTCGATCCTGTCTTAATCGGCATCTTTGGCATGATACGAAGATCTAGAGTGAAGGGATACGTTTAGTAAGTAATGTTTATTCTATCACTGGTGCTAATATTGTATATTATTTGAGATTACTTACGAGTTTCTAAAGAGCCTTGCATTGACTTGGTATTATTCCATGGAAAGTGTCTAAATGTAAGAGGTCCTTTGCTCTGTGCTTCAATTGCTTTACACTCTGAAAGATTTTCTTGTTATTAGATTTCTGACAAGCACAAATAACAGAAATGACCATAACCAGCTAAGAGATTCTTACCTTCAGAATCAAGATCAAAATCTTCTTTAAAGTACCGTTCGGGTCCATAAGCAAAAAATATGTAATTTGATCCAAAGAAGTCATCCAAACTGGTGATCTAAACATTTTTTTAAGAAAATCAATCTCAGGAAATGGTTAAAATGTAGTGCTTCTTTTCATTCAAATTGTATTAACAACAATGGACATACCTGACTTCCACACTGATTAAACACTTTTCTAACTGCTCCAGTATCCAGCTTGATAGCTTCCGTGATTGCTGAAAGTGCATGGTCAAATGACGGGGAATTCCTCTTGTTAAGCAACAGTCTCACAATTTTTCTTGGACGGGTTCCATTTCTAACGATTGTTATCAATCGTGGCCGAATTGAATCCACGACATGGAGTCGAGAAGATGCTGCTCGTGGACTGACAGGCGACATTGCCGAGACGGAACGTCGGTGTTTTAATTTTATGTGAGATGGGTTTGCACCATAGTCGATTCTCTTAAATGACTCTCCAAGTCCCGAACAAACATAGCACTTTCCATCTTCAAGATCGTCTAGACTGCCAATTTTCCGTCCTTCCATTGTAAAGAGTAATCGCACACCACTCGGGAGATTGACGTTATCCACCAAAGCTCTAGTCAGTTCTACTACCAGGCTGTCAAATGACCGATATCTCTCTGGTGTTACTGCCATTACCAGGCCTTTATAAAAACGATCACCATTACGATAGAATCGTATTCTCTTTGCTTTACGGATGGGTGATGTTCGGAAATTTTTTGGTGGTAGTCCAAGGCCCACATTGTGATCATTTAGATGGTCTTCAAATGAATAATTTGATGCTGGTGAAGCACTGCGACTAAGCCTTCCATCGCTCAATATTGCAGACATTTTATTAATAATTTAGAAGGATTTGAAAGATTGACGTCTAACCTCTCTTGATACCTAACTCATCCATTAATTCATGGATGAGTTATCTCCTGACCTATAAACGACATTTGCTAGTATTTTACCAAATATACAGCGATTAAATCTACATTAGCACTATAAAAGATCCTTAAATAAATCATTTTAGCTGCAAAAACAAGTCGCCCAGCCCAACACTCCCCCGGTCGGCTTGACTTTAACGCCTACTTTGATTTTCGGTCTAACGAAGGTCACGATTGATGACCCCAAAATAGCCAAACCAAAACGCGCGAAATCGCCCTCAATTTGAAATATGTCACTAACACTCGACGGAATTATTCTAGGACAATGTACTGTGTACACCAATATTGCAGCCGGGTTCTGAATATTATACTTATTATTTATTGTTAACCATGTTCACTTCCTGATCATCAGTATCAATCATCTCCAATATATTCATTAGCTTCGAGCTTTGCAAACAATTTGTTGATTCCCTGGTCCAGCAAGTTTTCTCTGTGGAGAAAAAAATCTTTATTAAATAACATTTGTAAACAGTATTGGCTATCCAAGTTATCTTATCTTCAATTAACCTTTCAATTTCAGAAAAATATAGACAAAAACTTTAAATTAAGAGCAATTTAACAGAGATATTTTGGTTCCATCCAACTCAAAATGTCAATAATGTTGATTATCAGAAAAAAAAACTGATGTAAATAATTGGTTTTACAACTCACTGTTGACGCAGGTCATTTAATTGCTTGCGCAAATGAGAGTTCTTCTCCAGCTTCATTTGTTCGTTCATCGTTATCAAAGTTTGCTTATTGTGGTATTGCCTTTGTAAATCTTCCAACTCCAATCGTAGAGCGTCGTTAGTCTCTTGGACCCTGTAAAGCAGATATTTTTGTTATAATAAGAATTATTATTAAATACTAATACTAATGGGAAAAACAAAACGCTAAATTTGATCAAATAAATTATATTCAAAATACTTGCTTTTCGATCCGGTCTCTCATCCAAATAAGTTTGTGGAAGTTTTGATTCCGCCACTTATTCATGTCATCACCTTCTTGTGTGCTTATTTCTATTACTGGCTCCTAAAAATGTTAATAGAGAAGAAATAATAACAATTAAACGATTAAAATATTAACCTTTTTTTTGTTAGAATTCAAACTAAGTTTTAAGCTGTTTTAATAATTGTCCTTACCCCCATGAATGTCCCTTTGAACAATGTATCCAAGTACTTTGAATCCTTTCGGTACTGATACCAATCAAAGTCAGGAATATTCTCCAGCAGCCACTGATTATTCTTTTTTGTATGGTGCAACACTCGTTGAGTCCAATTAGCGTATTGCTCCTTCATTTGACATTGTTGACGAGCCATCAAATCTCCGTAGTCCTTATTCTTGATATCAAAAGTTTCACTGATGTAAACATTAAAATGTCCAAGCTCCTCATCGAGCACCATTCGAAGTTTCTCACCTTTATCTAAAAAATAAAAGTTTTAGGAGATTTTCTACACATGCACAAAAGATGATTGAAAACATGGAATCGGAAAATAAAATGTTGCTTACCTTTCGTGAATTGACTGATTGACATAACAAACTCAAAAACGTCTATGGCCAAGCCTAGGGCCTCAACCTCCCTACACAGTTCTTCGTCATCGTCTTCTACCTTTGCACCCACCACCTCGTCGTCAGGCGGAGCAGAGACTCGAAGATTTTCAATCAGTATAGAATGGGTGGACTCTGTGCAGTTTGCTGCTCCAGAACCTTCCCCATTTGTTTCATGCTGGAACGGGAACCCGAAAACACATATAAACACATTTAGTTTCATATGCTACTTTATTAAAGGGAAGTTTCACTACAATTAAGCACAACAGTTGACCATGGCTAGTTTTTCACATCTTAACTCCAAAGTGTACCGTGGTAAAGTTGCACTAGTGCTAAGATGTGGTAAAAAATATTGAAATGAGCATGGTAATAATGGTAAAGAAGAGAATTAACTGAAGAGGCACATATTTGAAGAACATAAATTTAAGATTTTAGGTTTAGAGAAAAAGATGATAAAAGATAATATGAAGAATCAGTGTCATGTATAACTGTAGCTTTTTTTACATTAAATAATGAATTACAAAATTAAATAGATATTCACAGAATGTATTTGCAAAACAGAATGAAAGTATTTTTCTTGGCCAGCGAATTTCTTGCAAGATTTTGTCAACACCATTCGCTGCAAGACAGAGGCTGCAAACCATTTCTGCCTCTATGACTATCAAGCACTAAAAAGTTGACTAAAAGCACCATTTGGCACATTTAACTGTACTTAGATAGTTGCACAGGCTTCTCGCCATACAATGGTGAAATTTAGCAGTGACATAGTGGCATCACCTGCTGAAGAAGGTCTGATAATTCAGGGAGTGGTCCCTGAGGAGGTGGCCTGCTGAAAGGGAGTACTAGGTTGTCATTCTCCAAGACATAGAGCAGGAAATTGGCGTATTTGTTTCGAATCTTGCAGCTTGCTACAGAATCACCTTCCGCAAGCAATTTCTCTGTCCATAAATTGAAGAGGACTTGTTCTGAAAAAGTACAATCATGAACAATGAAATATCGTGTCGGCTTGCTGAGATTTTATGCCTCATCTGAGATCAATTGATTGACTGATAGAGAAAAGATAAAAGGATAAATGGCCACGCCACTGACTTTTGGTCCATGAAATAGCATAACATTAATAACAAAGCTCTCAGCCTTTTTTAAACTAATGTGACCCGTTAAATAAAACGAAGGAAATATTTCATGCCATTAACTTGAGACATTATGGAAAGTTTCGTTCCAAAATGCTCCAAGATTACCTTTCCCTATGGAAAATTTGTGCTTTGTACCTGAATCATCTATATTTGAAACGTGTGAGAATATTTGTTGAAGTAAGTTAGTGAACTCATCGTCAATCTTGGAACCAGCCATGCCGACGATTGGTTACAAGTGCAATCACCGTAACATACTTTAAAATTTATTTCAGCTCATTTCCAAAAAAAAAAAGCAGTATGTTGCCCAGGAACAGTATACATAAATGATTGATAGATTTCAAAAATATATTTATAAGATTTGGGTACATTGTTGGGAGTCTTGCATGGAAAGGGATGGTAGAGTGTGTTAAAATTGTCGAAAATTTGCCATTGTGTGACAACTCATTCGAAATATTTTTCATAATCGATTAAATAAAATAAATGCTTAGCAGAAAGGTTAAATAAGATCTACAATTTAATTGCACATAACAGAATTGTGTTTTTACAAAAATGCTATGAGCCATTTCAATAAAACTATCTTGGTATTTACAGACATTTATGCAATCTCAATAACAGCACCGACTTTAGATAGAGCTTCCTTCAACTTCTCTGCTTCATCTTTACCAATATCTGCTTTTACTACTGTCGGAGCACTTTCCACAAACTTCTTAGCCTGCAATAGAAAAAAAAACATGGCATTACATTTTTTAAACTTTTTTCATCAGTGGATTTTGGAAACCATGAAAACACACATTTTCATCTCCTGGTTTAATTTAATTCCATTTATTTCTATAGTCAACCCATTTGAATTAGATTTGAATTAATGTGTTTTTAATTGGCTGTGTCTTTGCTCTCTCTTCCAATCTCCAAAATTATTGGCGGTTCAATAAAAACAATTGAATGCATTGAGCACAAGATCACGCGGATCATGAAAGCAGAGTGAAAAGACAGTGTAAAGATTGCCAAACGAGTTGCTGCATCAAAAATAAAACTGACCATGACTTCAAACATTTTTAATCTTTAAAAATTATAAATTCCCATAGGTAGAAAAAAGGGTGAAGGGGGGGGGGGGGGGGGGGGGGGCGTTAGGGGAAATCTTTTAAATACTACCAAAACTAAAAAAGTTGCTAAAAAAAGTACAAACATTGAAAGCAGGTAAAAAATAGTGTATGTCTCCTATCTTCTTTTGGTCAGCCTTTAAAGTCCCAATCTTCCAAAAAGCCTGTGTTCCAAGTAATTTGTTTTATTGACTGGTTGAAAATTTGACTGATTTTAATATAGGCTCTTTTGGTAGATTCGAGATTTAGAAACTTTTCTAATACAACATTTGTTCATATTGGTAGTATCTGAGAGAGTGACCCTCCCCCCCCCCTGACCTGTTCCTTGTGGAAATTTTTATTTGGAGGGTTTTTACATTTTTGAAGTCTCTGTTCGTTGAATTTTTAAAGGATAAAGCACTCTTGCTACGTGTTATCTTTTCACTTCAGTGGATTTTAACTTGGAAGTGCCATCGATAAATACAGTTGACATCTTAACTTAATTGGCTGGCTCCCTAGTGAAAAGCATAATATCATCGAGCTAGTTTCAAACACACACGGCTGCAAGCCAGATGAAAACGCCATCACTCAAATTTAGGTTAGGTTAGGTCAATACATTACTTCAGTACCACACTACAATACCATTTTTACCATTACTTCAGGTAAAAGAAATGTAATAAAAATCAATAACATAATTGTAATGTGGGGAGACAATAGTACCTGGACTAGATTCATTCCTTCCAGAAGACTTTTCACTTCCTTGATTAGTGCAACTTTTTGTTTGTCATCGAACTTCATTAGTTTCACGGTGAAGTTTGTTTGAACTTTCTTTGGGGCTGCTTCCTCTTCATCTTCCTACAACAGTTATTGCAATTAATGCACTTACCAATAAATCATTAGACAATATGGAAATAATATTTGGCAATGCAATTGAACATTGGCCACATCAATCATCCAATAGCCCCTATTATGCTATTACTATTCTGCTATTACCTACCTCCGATTTACTGCTGCCTGCTTGAGGAGCAAATGAGCCAAATGCCATTGCAGGAGCATCAGGAAGATTTAAGCGGCGCTTCAAAGCATCACTCAACTCCGAGACTTCAAGGAGATTTAATTGCGACAAATCAGTGACCAACTTTTCAATCTTTGGCGAAACAGTCTTCGAACCTTCTGGAACTGGAATGGTGAGTGCCGGCGATGTGCTGGAAGTTGTAGCTGCTTCTGAAATGCATCTGAAAACAACACATCAACTGTAATACTGAATTTTACTGGCAGCCAAAGTATAAGAGATTGACAAAGCTCAAATTACTCAAATCATCGATCTAAAGTCAGAGAATATTCTAAATTGAAGCATAGAAAAAGGACTAGGTTAGTCCTGTGATTGAAGGTCTGCGAGCAGATATAACCTCAAAATAATTTTGCGTCGTCTTTACTCACCGACTTATGACTGGTCCCCACTGCTTAAAGCTACGAAAGATAGTTTTTGGAACACTATGCATCATTTAATTACGTGGATTTCACTTAAGAATCGCAATAAGGGCTGGTAATACGCACGTAAAATTTTCGCAATGAAACTGCTCCCACCCGTTAAATCGTGATGGCCGATAATGGCGGCTGCCGGCGAGGGAAACTCAAAAGATCTGTTTGTTTTAAATAAATAAAGATACTTTTATGTGTATTTTTCTGTTTATTTCTATTTGTATAAGGTGAAATAGAAATGAAAAAGCAAAATTAAGAATAAATTACGATTTTCTTTCACCACACAGGTTTAATGAGAATACCTGCAAACAGCACTGCAAAAATATTTTTGAAAATCATAATGCAACGACAATACCTGAATTCACCACTGTATTGCCAAATATGTATAATCTTAAAACCAAAACTGAAGTTTAAATATTTTCATGTAAACATTTTTCTGGAAAAGTGGTTAAAAAATAAAAAAATATGACTAAATAGAAGCAAGACGGCACTTTGTAAGAAAAGTTCTCAGTAGGCATTACAAAGAAACTAAGCAATTCAGAACCGCTGGGAAAAATTCTGCTGAGGTGGCTGATTACTCGAAGAAGAATTGAATATCATCCCTTGTTGTCCAACATGTTGCTGTTGTTGCTGCTGCTGCTGCTGTTGTTGTTGTTGTTGTTGCTGCTGCTGCTGCTGCTGCTGTTGCTGCTGTTGTTGTTGTTGCTGAACATGATGGAACTCTGGCTGTTGCTGCTGTTGTTGCGATGACATTGCATTGGTACTCGCGGGGTGTGGCGCATTCAAACGCACACGCTTTGCGTTGGGCCCGTGGTTGTGATTGTGACTTGACTGTTCTCCCTGTCCACCTTGGTTTCCTTGCTGTAGAAACCGATCATCAGACAAGTTCAATTAACTGTAGTTGTCATTCTAGGTCAAATATTTAACCAGATAGCTGGCCTAAAAGATGCCTGCAATCCTGCTAAGCAGACCTAACCGAGTTACAACTTTTTGCTACCGCTATCCACACTCTCTTCTGACGTACCAAACAATTTTCAGCGCAGTACTATTTCAGTTTCTCTCAGATATAAGCCAAAAGACAGTAACCTGCTTATCAAGTATTAACTCACGTTAGCAGATTGGTTCTGTCGGGCTTTACTCTCCGATTTGTCTTCGTTGTCATCATCAGTGAGGAACTCTCGCTTCGGGTAGGGAATCTGGCAGCCAGCAAACACGCTGAAATAACAGTGCCCATTATAAAATATCCGTGGGAAATACAAATGTTAAGTTGAGTAATACGAGGTGAGTTGAACAACTTATTTGCCTTGCTTTTCAATCTCCAGGCGGGATGGATTAGCAGAGGAATATTTCAGTTCAAATTGTATTTTCCTTTGGAGGACTTCAAGCTGGTAGTTTCCTGGGTGCTCTTTCACAGGAGTAGGCAATGTACCAGCACCGAGTTTTCCCTACTCCCTTCTAGGCTAGGTTAGGTTTGTCATCATAAATCTCATCTTGACCCACTCTTTCACAGATGCTTTTGGGCTAGTGCCATGAGGACAGTAGCCAAAACAGTGCATCATTCAATACAATAAATTAATAAAAACAGGCTTCCAGGACTGAAAGCAGCATAACATGTAACAGATATTCTCGTAAAATAACTCACTCTTGTGTGGGCAGAGGCTCTTCAGTAAAGTACCCATCCAGCATTGCCTGCTCTGATGTGATCCTCTTATTTGGGTCCATGAGAAGAAGTCTTTGAAGCTATAAAACCAACCGTAGTGCATTATAAATCAAATCACGAACAAATGAACGAATCACGCAATCAAAACGATTGAATTTAAGATAAGAATTAAGAAGAAACAAGCTTACCAGATGGAAGGCTTTGCTTTCAGGTTTGATCTTGTGTCTGTCCATATACTTCACGAGCGAGCAGTTAGAGTAGCTAAAAAAGAATACATTTTTCAATTACAAATTTTGTTGAGCAGTGCATGCAGACAAATCTAAACGAATTGGAAAAAGTCCTGAAAAAAATCTATGAAAACCAAACAATTAGTCACAATTAGTGACGGTCTGTGGCGACACTTTAAGTAATGGGTTAACAGATTTAGGAGTGTGTGCAAACTATTCCAGGAAAAAATCGGAGAGCTTGTATAACGCTACCATATTGAGTAATGCTGACAAAAGCTAGCAAAGAAATCCGTAACATAACTGACTTCAGTGAGTAAAAAGAAGATTACCTCCAAAAAAATCAATATAGCTGAGTTAACTCACTTGGCTCTTTTAAAGTCTTTAAGCAGCGTAGGATGTTCCGGCATTTTTTTAATGTCTTCCCAGTCCTTTTCCTGTGGGAAGCCCATCACATTAAATATCCTGTCCAGTTGGTCATGATGATACGGGTTGCTCGTCTTGATGTCCTCTTGCCGGCAGTGGAATATTGGCTCAGAAGTAAGGAGTTCGGCGAAAATACAGCCTATTGCCCAAATATCTGGAAGTGGAAAGATATTAGCTTACACTTAACAGCATCTACCATAATACATGCCTAAGTAGCCTACAAAAATAGTTGTTTTGTTAAATTCAACTTAAACGTCAAGAATTCAAATCATAACTCTTGCGGCCTACTGCCCCTTCTCTTAGTAACTTCTTTAAGTTCTCCATTCTTCCTTGTCAGTTGATTTGTGGCATTTAACAACGCACTTTTTTGACATCTGACCATGCGGCACTGGTCTAACGGCGTCGGTGAATGAGAGGATGATGATGAGGATTATGATGAACCTAACCTAGCCTAGAAGGGAGTAGGGGAAACTCGGTGCCGGCACATAGCCTACTTCTGTCAATGAGCACCAAGGGTACCACCGGCTTAACGTCCCTTTCGAAGGACAGTACAAGTCGAACATCAGGATTCTTCCACAAATCAATGCTGTCGAGAGGTTGATAAGCAAGGCGAATAAAGTTGCTGTACTAATTTTCATCCCTCCAACCTCTCTCTCGAACAGAACTGGTCATGTGTATGATGGTCACCCATCCGATACCTGACTCAGCGCAGTGTTGCTGAACTCTTCCTTGCTATTCCCTATACTAACATCCAGCCTTTAACCACACTACCTACAAACAGTTACAATCGTCAGTGTATTGCCTATCCCTCAGCACTAACGGTGAATATGACCTAGAAAGCAATGGTCTGTGGGATTCACCTCAATTATTTTTCTTCTTTCTGTAATTGTAACTTTCTGTATTATGTAATGAAGTGAAAAAAATAGCCTACTATGTACTGTCCTACACCACATTTTCCACACTCCATTATTACGTAGTTTAGTTATCATCTTTTTAGGTACCTATAGCTTTCGTGTAGTGACGTGCTCCAAGCAGAAGTTCTGGTGCACGATACCAGAAAGTCACTACGACTGGATCCAAGTCAGCTAGAGGTTTGAGGGGAGCATTGAACAGCCTAGCAAAACCCATGTCGGCAATTTTTACTCGGCCGCGTTCAGAGCCTTCACCCATTACTAGGATGTTGGCAGGTTTCTGAAACACAATAGCACCTGTTGATTTTATCGCTAAATTGCAACAGAGCTCAGCGAACTAAATCTGTGGATTTGTAAACTTGAATAATTTTTATGTGACACTTTTTGCTTACCAGATCTCTGTGTAATACCCAATTAGAGTGTAGATAATGAATTCCATCAAGAATTTGGTAAAGTAATGATTTTACCATTCCTTTAGGAACCATAACAGGTTTTTTGTTTGCTTTTGCTGCTCGATGAAATTTTATTATGTGCTACAAAAAGAAAACGGGTTACATAGGTTAGAGAAATACTAACTGTTATTTCCAACTACACGTATTTTGAAAATTCTATGTGACACAATTTTGATTTGAACAACAGCTTAAGTGTTTCATAGAATAAAAAAACACCAGCATGACGAATGTCACTACCAATGGCAAGGACCGAGGATTCGATTATAACATGATGACAACCTACCCATAGGTCATGTTCCGCGTAGTCAAATAGAAGCCACACTTTCCGATCATTGTGTGAGAGAAATACCCTAATCAAGTTGATCACATTAGAATGCTTCAATTCTCGCAATAGCTGTAACACAAAAGAAATATTAAACAAAATTATAACAAATCTGTTGTATAGTTTGTCTTTGGCCTGACTTGACCTATGTAACCATTACATAAAAAAATTAACAGAACTTGAAGAAAAGGGATAAAAAATGACATTGTTGTGCTTATCCTGCAAATGCTTGTGAATTCCTTAACATATCACAAACTGCTTTTAAGAGGTCAATAAGAAACAAAAAAGCTGCAAAAATGTGATAAAAAATACTAAATTTTCAACAAATAATCAACATAGAGAGCAGGTATAGGAACGGAATCCTAAAGATAACAGGAAAAATAGGCTTGAGCGCACGCGGATGGTGTAGGGAAGCGGATCAAGGAAGGAAAATCAGGGTAAATTTGCAATAATCCAGGTCACGTTTCATTGCAGGGCCACGCTTCAGTGAGTGCTGGCATGAGTTGGCGGCTCCCTGAAAGTGCAAAGTCGGGGCACCGAGGAAATTGACGGATAATGAACGTTAAATAGCTGATGAAAATTCACGTGAAACCCAAAATTAACCCGTGTTCGCACTAGAGTCCAGCTGATTTCTTTTCGTACTTTGCGACGCCATTTTGGAATTCTAGCTTATGGCCGTGACTTAGGACCAACAGTGCAATTCTGATGATTTTCAAACTCACGCCACAACAACAGAACTTGGAAGAAATCAACGTTTCTCAAGTCGAACAGCTCCAAAATCAATAGAGGAATCCAATATTCTTAGAATATTATTAGCATTATTCTTAGCACCTAATTTGACGATACCCATACTTTGTACAATGTACCAGTCAACGGTATAATAAATAAATACAAATACAAATCTACCATCATAACCTAAGTGCTGACCATGAAAACCTAGGTGCGAATAAAATAAACAGAGGCCTGGAGAAATGCAATTTCACACAAATAAGTAAAATCCACGATAGGTAGATAATGCATGGATCGAAATGACAGCAAGAAATGGGTTGGACCGATGCTTCTATCATCATAGCTATCATCTTCTTGATATTAACTTCTGACCACTTCATTCCAAAACCTTCAATATCATTTATAATACGATGAATTATTTTTCCTTGTAATTGCACCATTGTACCCTTCTCAGCTTAGAATTGCTGTGACTAATATTATTTTAAACTGTAGTTTGCAATTGTATCTGTTAAGTCATGAGCCATCCTTTATCCTTTTACAACTTCCACTTCAGCGCAAGATTTTGTGCACTCACAGCGATCTCTCTGCAAGCAGACATCGAGAGCCCGGTGCCTTCAATTTGTTTCAAGGCATAGTCTCGTGAGTCTGACCTACAAAATTAAACATTTAACAGACCATAATAACAATTTTGTGAAAAACGTTCACCGGCATTTACAGGAAGGTAAACAACGTACCCATCTTTTCGTCTGGCTTTGTACACATGGCCATAAGTACCTCGCCCTACTTTACAACCTTCATAATCAAAGAGATCTTCGACTTTTGCTCTTTCTGTTGACGTTTTGACTTTAAATTCGTAGTCCATCATTAAAATTCTGTTTATAAAAGAATTGATAAATTGACAGCTACTGAGCTGACAGACAAAAATATGCGCTTTAGTTTGACAGAAGTTCGGAGCGATCGGAGCAGGTTGGAGCGTATTGGCTCGGTGAAGGCTTCAATGTTGAGAACACACCCCTCACACAGCTGTTCTGTCTACTCTCCTTCCCGTTAAAATGGCTGCCTGCCGATTATCTGTAATTGTAAGTTTACAATAAAACCTATATTGGTGTAGCTTATGCTACTTGATGACCTTATTTTTCGATCGTCCTAATGCATGCATCATTGGCAATGTTCTGTTTAAGGACTTATGACTAAATTAGAGTGCAATTGTACTTTTATGTCAGTTGCTGATGACCTCTCACATGAATTTTCTTCAGCTTTTCTTGAGATCTTCAATACTGAAATATGTAATTCGCACAAATGATCATAAAAGAAACACTTTCAGACTCGGTGCTTGTCATCATCGGCAGTGCGGCAGAAACTTGTCACGGTATTAAAATACTACTTATAATCTGAACCGATAGGTATTGAAGGTGTTGAAGATAACTTAGAATTAACGAGATTTAAATGTCCGGTTCTTGATTTTCAGCCACCAGTGCAAGTGTTCGGTCTCGAGGGCCGATATGCATGTGCCCTGTACTCGGCTGCCAGCAAAATGAACAAGCTGGATGTTGTAGAGAAAGAGCTCATTAGTTTCCAAGTAAGTTTTGTGTATTTATTCATTCCTGTTGCCATTTGTGTTTCTCTTGGTTGTCTCTGTCAGATATAAAAGTTATATAAATGCGAGTCCTATGTAGCAATCTAAAGTGTAGATAGGTAGTTAGATAAATGGTCAATAGGGCAGGTTTGTTATTGCATGTTGGAGTTGTTTGTTAACCAAATGAGAATATGGCATGGTATTCAATGTATGAGAATGGGACATTGATGTCAGAAGATTTAGGTTTGTAAAACTGGGACCTGTTACCTTTTTTTTTTAAAGTTAATCCTTAATTTATTTCAGTATATCTTAGACTTATGTGTGAATCATGTTACAGGCACTGGTGAAGAAAGATACGATTCTGCGAGAATTCATCGCCAACCCAACAATCAAGCGACAACTGAAAGTAGAAGCATTCAAACAGGTATCCAGCAAAATTCCGCTTTCTCCCCCATGTGCCAATTTGATGGGCTTGTTGGCTGAGAATGGCAGACTCAAAAATATGAATAAGGTGATCGAGTCATTTAAGATCATCATGGCTGCTCATCGAGGAGAGGTCACTTGTGAGGTGGTCACTGCTAAGGTAAGTTCACAAATTTCTACGTAAGTGAAAGAAATATTTTAGCCGAAATTATATTAGAGTAGTTGGTACGGCTAGCCATAGTTATTTTTCATGTCTTGGCAGTGGAGAAGCTAGTTTTCAAAAGTGACTCGAACTCTTCCATGCTTCTTAATAGCACACATCCGATCTTTAATGTTGTCAATCACCATGGCATGCTAATACTTAGCTATACTTAGGTAGATCAGCTCCCTAGTTTGTAGAAAGTTGATTGCTGCTAAATGTTTTCTTTTCCTTTCACACAATTTTTAATAAAATACAAAACTATGGAAGAACAAGATGCTCTTCTACTGTTCCAATAACAAACATTTTCAATTATTTTTCAGCCCGTTGATGAAGCAATGAAGAAAGAACTTGAGGCTGCATTGAAGGCCTTTGTTAAGAAAGAGCAAACTATTCTCTTGACAACAAAGGTTGATCCCAACATTATCGGTGGAATGGTTGTCAGCATTGGCGACAAATACGTTGACATGAGCATTGCCAGCAAAGTCAAGAAGTTCACTGATGTTATCACAGCAGCAGTTTAAAATGGGGTACTCCTCTCCACTTGTATTATAGAAAATGATGTTATCAAAAATTAGTACCGGAAAATAATATCCTCTCAGTGTCATGTAATATTCAATCAATAAAAATGATGTGGAATAATGAGCTGCATTTGCCTGATTAAATATTTTCCTTGAAGATTTAAGTCAAATTTTCATATTAGTGTGATAAATCTGTCAGCATTGCTGACATCGCTTTAATGCTGTTAATATCAAGATATTTTGACAATGGATGCAAAATTTATTTCACCGAAAGTTGCAGGCGATTGAAGTCTTGGTGGTGGAGGAGCCGGGAAGGTGTGAGCAATAGGTGTCAGGAGCACTGAGGATGCTAGTGTTAAGTAACATTGCAGATAAGTGTTAATTATATTTAGGAAGTGCGGTAACGTAGGAACTAAAAATGAATGCAAAGGTTGTTCGCCCAGTTATGTCTTTAAAACAGGTGATTTTTTTGAAAATGTTGGGAAACCTAACCTAAATATTCCCTGTTGATGAAAAGATAACCTTCAAATAAACAATGATTATTTATTTACAACGTTTTTCAGTTTATGGTCAGACAAAAGGTCATCAAGCTGTACAGAGATATACATAGGGCTATTCGCCTGGTTCCTCAACAAGACAGTAGAAAAGATTTGCAAGAATGGGCACGAACGGATTTCAAAAAAAATAAACATCATACGGATGAGGTATGACCTAGACTTTGAAAATCCAATTTCTGACTGGCTAGGGTTGTTATACTTGATGATTAAAATATAAGTCAGAAATTCATTGCAGTCTGTCACCTTAACCATTGTTTGGTTTCAGTACACAATCAAGATTTTGATTTTCAACGCAGAGCGTTCTCTTAAGGAACTCCAACAAAGTCTTGCATTCAGTGGATGAAGAAAATAAAAGCAAATACTGCAACTGTATTATGACAGAAAGAAAACTTGCTGAAAATTGGTAGCTGTGCATATACGATATTTTAGAGTCAAAGCATTAAAAATTCTTGCATCTTTGAGCCTGCTATATTTGTACAGCAACTTCATGTAAATATGAAAAATTCACAATTTAAAATTAAATTGACATTGTTAAAGACATGATTTGTTAGTAATTCACAACCCTGTAACCCCTCCCAAAATAAAAACAAACAAAAACAGACATCATCGCCAAAAGGAAGATATCAAATTATAAGCTGCAAGAACAACATTAACTAGCAGAAACATGGATCCCATGATCGTCACGCAGGAAGCAACAGCTCGCCTGGTGCTCTTATGCATTGCTTTTTGGGCAAGCAGATTGGTCAACGAAAGTACAATGTGTTGTCCGTCAAAGAAAAAGCAAGGAATTAAATTAATCATGGCCAGACCTGCCGAAAATACAGCAACGTAATTGCACAAGCGAGTGGCTACCTCAGGAAATGCCGTCGATAAGGATTCGTAGATAGGAACATAATCACTAATCTTCACAGTGTGATACACTTCGGCAGGATGTCCCAAAAATAGGACCAAGTTTCCGTGTGCACGCTTGAAATGCACTAGCTTGGTAGTATTGCCGAGAAGCGGCTTAATGCAATGAAAGCCTTCGGCACAATGCTCACCAGGGGAACATAACGTTGATGCATGTTCTACAACTGTGCGACCTGGAAGGCATGAGAACTGGTGCATTTCAGCGATGCCATCTTCCTTCTCTTGATACTCAAAACACAAATGCTCAGAACTGCTTTTTTCACAGCATTGCCAAACTCCATCTGGCTGCTGATGCACTAAAATTGTAAGTTTTGTATTAGTTTAAAATATACTCTAATGCTAAAAGCATCAACCGACAGGTACTAAACAAAAAAAAGTATCTATTACTGAGTTTCCCTATTAAATAACAACTGATTTATGATAAAATGCTATCAAGATGCATTGAGTTATTTTAAGTACAGTCAACTAGAGAAGGGCATGAAAGCCTGAAACAGGTCTAATTTCTTTGAACCAGGCTAAGGCTAAGAAATTACCGTGTTGAGTCGATTCAGGCTCACTGTCAAACTTTTGGGGCTTTGGGGAATTTTGAAGCATTTGGGCAATTTTGGACTCCACTTTGGGACCTTACATTGTTTCAGGTTTGAGATGGATCAGAACTAAGACTTTCAACCCTAAAAAATTGCAATACTAGTATTCTTACCTGAAATTGATGCATCATGTTTTACCACAATTTCTGTGGTGACGCAGTAGCCTGGGCTAGGATTTCTGATGGCTGACACAATGCATTGGTGCCAGCTCTTTGTGTCAGTCAATGGACATTCATTTAGGGCAGTCAGGCAATCTCCAACCCTCATTCCAGTGGGTCCGAGCACTGGAGAATTCTGATTGATACTGTGCACCGATACACCAAGCCCAGTGTCATATAAAGGATAGAATATCAGAGGGAGGAGAAATGATATTGATGTGGCAACAACTGCTAGAACGATATTATGCCAGACCCCTGAAAATAATATTAAGTTTGCTATTAATATTATGTTTAACACTCTAGATCAGTTAAAGAGTTAAACTTAGGGTTTAACGAGTTAAACAATCCACACAAAGAGTCAAAAAGTGCATTTATTTTGAACTTTTTAAAATTTATCTAAAACCCCAGTACTTATCTTTTTCAAAATATTTTGAGATTGATTTTGAGCGATAGATTTTAACTATGTTACTGAAATTTTTGACTGGCCTGCTCCAGGGTGGGTTTAAATCTTACTCGATAACGCCATGCCCTTCGCCAGGTTTCCACCAATTTCGACAAATTTCCACAAATTCCACAATGAGCAACACCCCGATAGGTGGAGATCGGGGTTTGAGTCCCCGTTTAGGCATCAATTTTTTAGACGTTTATAGTGTTCATAATAATAAAATACCCAGCGAATTGCAAGCGTTTGCAATTTAAATAAGATTTCATCCAGGTATCTATTTGTCTGTTACGTTCCTTTTGATTTTGTAATAATTTATATCTGTGATTAAAAAACTCTGCCTTTCTCTTTCTATCTATAATAAAAAATATCACAGCAAAATAACTAATGTTTAAATATTTTTTCTCACCAGCACACAATATACGAAGTTGTTTTTTGGGACACAATGCAAGTAGTTGCTCTTGGTTGATTTGAACATATGCCAAAGGCAGAATGAAGATCACAGTGATGCCCATACCATATATATGAACATCTTCCCTATGAAAAAGAAAATAAATATCAAACATGAATAATAATAGACAAAAACTGTACCATAACATTGTTTGGGAATTTAAAAACTCTTTAGGACAGTCCTCAGCAAAGTTGCCTGAGAATTCCTAAATATAAGATGCTGTGTTACTTCTCCATGCACCATGCATTTTGAAAAAGTTCTAAAATTAGGTATTAATAATATTCTAAGTGGCTAAGTCATAACTACAGTCTTATCTTTAAAAAAATATCAAAAAACCTATTGTACCTTACTGCAGCAATGGCATGCCCCAATTCGTGAACAATACTGCAGATGACTAGAGTGAAAGTGTAGTAACCAATATCAGCAAATGGTAAATTAACTCCGGGAATCATCGGCTCAAGAAGCACAACTCTTTTGTTGCTGCTTTCGTGGCTTGGCCATAACATGCTGAGCGTTGATGAAATAATGGTGTAGGTTGCAAATGGCAACAATGCCAAAGACAAATATTTCCCAATGCAAAACCACCAATCCAATAACTTTGGACGCAAGGATCCCCATCGTTGCAGGCTTCGATTGAATGCAATTGTAAACCAACCGATCTTGAATGCTTCAACAGTTATTCCGGTATTTTTAAGGAAGTGAAGATATGGATAATGTGAGCAGCTCTGTAAATAATAACGTATCGTTACTCACGCTGATACTTTGTTTTATACTATTGCCGGTAAACAGGTATGTATAGGTTATGAGAGTAGGCCGAGAAGAATACTTGTTGTACATACCCTAAAAATTGTATCTATAAAGAAAATTCCACAATAAAGAAAAGAAATAACAATTAATACAGTAAATGGATCCATTTTAACCCGTTCTAAGTATTATATAAACACTATTCAATGCAAAATTACAATCAGCCTCGTTATCAACCATTTCAAATTTAATGGAGTGATAGCCGTGATTCGAGCAAAGCAGTGTGAATCTAGCACTTAAATGTGTCAAAAAAGTATTTCAAAAAATAAAAAATATATATTTTGTGATATTTTTGTTACCAAGTTGAAAAATTTTCAATCTAAAGATATTAAACATTATTTTCATTAAATATAACTCATTAATTGTTTTAGATTTGGGTTTAGTTTGCAACCATTTCACACCAAGTGACACCAAGCCGGCAATCTCCATGTGAGCTGTCACTGTCAGTAAATAAAGGGGTGTGTCATATCCACTGTGAGGGAATTGTGAATACAAATAGAATCTCTTTTGATTAAGTTTGGTGGTGTGCTTGGCTCCCTCTAAAAGTTATCGAAATGCCTAGTGGAAGAAGGAATATTAGTCGTGCAAGTACAGGTCGGCCACTACCCCCACCGACAATATTGACAAATGACGACAAATCAAAGTAAGGTTATGCTCTCGGTTTGCTACCGTCTTCATTATTATTAAACCTTATTATAATGGCATTATTCAGACACTTTAATTTTCCCTGGTTGCGCTGTATCTGTATAAGCTAATGATTTTCCTAACGATCAACAGAAGTAAATGCGTTCTTGAAGGGATGCTTGGATATTGCACTTTTTTCCAATGTCTTAGAATCCAGCCTTAATTTTGTATGTCCCTCAATCCTCAATAGATTTGACGGGACATCAGCTAAAGGAGTGTGCCCCAAACACATCCCTATTCCTACTATTCCACAAGATGGAAACATAATGTTCGAGATAATTATGTTCGTGTTTACGGGAATGACGTCGTTCCTACAATTTCTCCACCTCTATCGAACAGTGTGGTGGCTTCCGCAGTCATACACTCGTTACACAATGGTAATTTAAAAACTGGTTAAGTCGTCGATCTTTGTAGTTGTCGATCAAACTGACTAATGCACACTCTTATTTTTAGAATTTCTACTTAATTGATCCATATTTGGTGGGATTCATTGCAACTATTTTAGCACGAAGGTTGATTTATTGCGCTCTTTCCCGTATTATAAAAGCTACTAGTCCTGCAACAGTTTGGCCAATATTGCAACAGTTGTTGAGGTAAGCTGTTACTTACAGGTATTATACTTTTCCGAGAACATGTTGTTTGTTGCTTGCTTGTCTGTAAATCAACAGGCAAACTAAATTTGGAGGAAGTGGGCTGTACATATATTTTTGTTTTTCAGATTGGTTCTTTTAGGTGTAGTTATTACGTTATTAAGTTGGTGTGCATATCACATCATGCAAAATCATCCCATGGTGAATATGTTCTACCTGTGCTATCCGTAAGTGCTACCTACAGACCCACAAAATATTTATCACACTGACCTATTTGACTTTATTTGTGGTTCACAAAAAAATCACTCATAGATGTAAATTCGTTTCAGTATATCACTTTACTTCATATTATTTGGGCTAAGTATAAGCCCTTTCTTCGACGTAAAGTCTCTTCCTTCGCCATCGAAAGAAGAAAGCAAAGGCAGAGCGCTTGTTGGTAAACCATATCACAACTGCTCAATGTCTCCACAAACAATACGAGAGGAAGTTGAATTTTTAAAGATTGACTTCAACAATAGAATGAAACAAGTTTTATTTAGTTCCGTACTGAATGCATACTATGCTGACTTTGTACCTTGCTGCTTTGCACAGGTAAATGTACCGGTACTTTTATAATGTCTGATAATAACCAGCTCTTTTAGCCTGCAAATATTACGATCTTTTGGTTCCATGGTTTCTTGTTGCAGAGCTTCCTTTACTACGATGTCTACTGGGTGACGCAGCATTTGGTTTTCGTGTGGCTTGGGTGTTTCACCATGTACATTGTTCATTGCTACCCTGTCAAGTGAGTGCATTTATATTGATCTCGTGAAAGTGAAAATAAATGTTTAATAAAACGATTTACGAGTGGAAACATTCTACTTCTTTCAATGTCATTTAGACGTTGCTACTCTCTTGAAAGGTAACACACACTACCGAACTTGTAATTGAAGCACCTCTTGTTTTTTTTTTTTAATATCTCAGATATTGTGACATTCTGCATAGAGCTGCCCTTCATTTGGGACGATGGTCAAGACTGGATGGTGGAAGAACATCTCATATCCCTACGCATGTGTATGTACTGGCAATCTCTGGTATTATTTAAAAGTGTGAGGAAAAACTTACCCGATGCAACGTTTTGCATTCGATAGCAATAATTACCAAAATTGGCTAATTGTAAATTGTGATGGGTTTTCTACTTAGATGGAGTGATTCCACTCTTTGGCACCAAGGAGCGCTTGTTAGATTTTGCAAAGAGTGGTATCGATCCGAAGGTTTGTCAAATGCTGCTGAGCCTGGAAACCAGACACATGCCAGGTTTTATGTAAGTACTGGAGTAAATCGTTTCAGAATTTACCGTTGAGTGTGTTGTACATTTCATAACTAAATGCAACATTTTTTTATTTTTAATTCAAATCTGCAAACATCACAAAACTGTACTGAACTAGATAAACTCTAGTATTTTATAATTTACCCAATGTAAAGGTGCCAAAAAATTGTACTTTGCAGAGAAATTATAAAATGATTTCTGGAAGGTTGGTTTTTGGATCAAAAAGTAACTAATTATTAATCTTTGGCTTTACCTCTTTCCAAAAATGTATACCGTGGTATGGCATAAAGGCTAATTTTATTCCAGAGAATCATTCTACATAGCACTACGTTATTGGAGCCTTCCATTTGGAAGGTTTTTAACGTTAGAAGACAGATTGTTAGAAGTATGCTTTGATACTGAGGTAAACTGTAGCATGTAGTAATTGCAGAATCTCTCCCATTTGCAGGCAGTCTTCAACAATCCATCTGTGCTGCTCTGTTCACTGCTCGGCCTGCAACTCTCGCTGGTCGTTTTCCAAGTCGCAATCCTCATCCGATCTTCTGAATGGTATCATGTTGTCTCGCTCTCCCTCTTACTTTTCGCTAACTACGCCACACTCTTCAAGTTGTCCCGCGACTATCTCGTCTGCTGGAAAGTCTACAAAGCCGAGCAAATGATACAAGATAAAGTGTGTGGGTAGCGTACTGTTTTGTTGTTTTTTTCGAATGAAGCGTGTTTGTTCCTTAACATGTAAAAGGTGTCTTTTAGAGTTTTTGTGAGTGTTTTTAAAAAGAAGGACCCTTTTCTTTGTGTTCATTGAATTTTCATCTTTCACTCATCTGATCTTTGTACAATGTAAATACATTCTCTTGGTGTAATTTACTTCAACAAGTATTTCTCATTATTTAAAACCGTTTGTTTTTCATTATTCCTGATAATAATTTTGATTTTTTTTTAGAAACCAAAATCCACTTGTAAAAGTTGTAACTGGCTTTTTGTTTCCTTCCCTAAATTCCCTCAATGCTCTATTTATTCTGTAAAACTCTTCTATGGTACCGAAGTAATCACATGCTTTGTGACGAAAGTAACTTTGTGTGTAGTATTTGCAGGGATCTTCTCGAGTTCGAGCACGACTAGGTGGTTTGTAGCAGGGCTAGCGTTCAGGAAACTTTTCGGGAGGTACAGGGTGCGAATCGGGCCCGCCGGGATCCAGTAGCGACCGAGGTTGTGTCCATTTACAAAGACAAAGCCCTGGAAAAAAAGAAACCATGCAGTTCTAACGTTTGCAAAGTTGCTAGTAGCATTATTTTCAATTATGGAGCAAAGTACAAAGAATGTAGAACAGAGAAAATGAATTTTAAAGTATAAGTTGCTAAAAGTGTACCTTGCTAAATTCAGACATGTCCAAAAATGTATCAAGTGGAGCTCCTGTAGGGAGAATAAATTCTCCTCGGAAGAACGCAGGAAGAGGAGCCAAGATGTCTGAACGGGTGGGTTGTGACTCGACCCACGAGATATTACTCATTGGGAATCCAGTCATCTTCCAGTCTTTCAGTATGATATCATCATTTCTGTTGCTTATAGTTACATCTCCTAGAATACCCTGGAAATTGGAAAGTATAAATAATTTATCCTGGCAAACACTTTCGTAGATTGTAATAAGGAAGGTTAAAACAAAGAAGGTTTTCAACGACAAATCTTCTTTCTTACTTTGAAGTCTCTTAGATAATCATTTCCACCAAAGTTGATTCTTCCTTGATTTTCAACAAAAAGTTGAATTGTCTGCCCTTCCTCGACAATCAGAGGAATATTGAAAACGTCATGTGACCGTGCCAAAATCCCTTTTGTTTGCTGGAAAAAAAAATATAGTCAGTGTTCATAAATAGATGCACTGTAAAATTAAGTTAGAATGAATTGTGTAACTAACTGATACAGAATGGTAGCAGAATGGTGAAATATTGCAGGTGAAAAATCTTCGTAATGCTAGGGGTTGAAAGGAGAAGGTCATCAAGACTTTTGCTGAAACGTCAATATGCGTTTCCTCATCTTTTACAACCAGTCTTGGTGGATTTCTGTGTTTCACACTTCCTTTTTTCCATTGGCCTCTCCAAAATTAAAGAGTGAGTGTCCTACAAAAAGAAAATTTTAATCTACATACCCTGTCAACGCAGACAGTTGCTCGATCCCGGATCCCTGGAACTTTCAGCACTGTTGGATCCGAAACTGATCTCGGCACAGTTGCTTCGTATAAAACAAAACCGTAACTCTGACCAAGCTCTTGGAATGTCAGCGGGCTTGGCGATGAAACGGTTGGTTCACCTAACGCTTCTCTCACGTTAGGGTCGAGTACACTAGCTACGTACTGCACTTCAACTGGGTTATATTCACCCTTAGGAGCAACTTGCGGCACAGGAACGTCTGGTAGTGGCAGATACTATGAACAGAATTTCACAATTTAAAAGTCTGTGCGACAAATAAGTTTTGTTCCTAATTACGTAAACGCACTACACAGCATGTTCAATCTCACCTTGCCAATTGCATTTCGAATTGCATAATATTTATCCGTAGGGTCCCCGGCCTCAGTCAAAGGGGCATCAAAATCATAAGATGTTACTATTGGTTTGAAAGTACCATCAAAGTTTGATCCAGATGTGAAACCAAAATTTGTTCCTCCAAGAAACATATAAAAGTTAAATGATGCATTTGCCTGAAACATTTCTCCGATAGTTTTCACGACTTGGTCTGTATCTGTATAAGACCAATTATCTTCCCAATGAGTTCCCCAACCAGGGTAGAATTCTGAGTTGACAAACGGGCCGTGCGGCTCGTATTTTCGCAGGTTTTCTAATGCAGCCGAAACGTTATATCCTTCAGATGAAATAAATAGAATGTGTTCGTTAATTTGCAAACAATTCTAAGTAATTGGTATTGAAGGGATAAAAAATCTTAATAATTGACTCTGTACCTGGGTAAAAGTCTACGGTGGACAACGCTCCTTTAACTTTGCCGCATCTCATGGCGTCGCCGTCAGCTCCATCGGTCGTGAACAAGACGGCAGCGTCACCAATGTATGAGTTAAACAAGTCGCCAAGCCATGCCGTATATGTAGAGTCGCATTGGTCGTAAAAACCATACTCATTTTCGGCCTGTAGAGGAAGAAAATAGCGATGTTTGCCTGCCTTTCATATTTAGATTTTAAAAATAGTGTTTGCAATTATGGTTGTAGAGGGTAAGGAATGAAAGTTATTTGTATACACCACCCATTTAATAAATAATGTTGCCAAGAGAAAACTTATCTCAGCTGGTTCTCATCGATTTGGATTTCATATTCCTCGTAATTTCAATAGCAAACAAAATATGGTTTGAAAATAATACAATAAGTCGGGGCCCTCAGCAACTTGGCATCTGAAATCTGTTATTCTAACAGTTTTTACCTGTATCATGATGATTGGGCCACCATTACCATAGAGTAAATGATTAATTTTCGGCATCAGTACGTCCAGCCATTTAGCAGTGTAATTCATGAAACCTAAAAAGATCGTTGTAAGTGGTAAATTTGTCGATGTAGGAGCTCTCTATGCAGCCACATGTGCTACTACACAGTCCATTCAGTTAGAAAAGATACCAAATCAATTACTTCGAGAGCCATTTTTGCCATAAAAGCACGCTTTATTTTATTTGGTACGTACCAGCATCGTACTTGCGAAAGTTCATCGAAGGGTCCACAGTTAACAACCATGGAGGAAATCCACCCTATGAAACCAGCAAAGCAATCTCAATACAAGGAACAACTAATCCACACAGAATTCAATTTTGAAGATCACTCGCAAGTTGAGTGAGTGCGTAAAGCCAAATAAATATTTACAAAATCTCTTTCGCCGCAGATGTAAGGCCCGACTCTCAAGATGACGACAAGACCTTCTTCTTGGGCGATTTCGATGAAGTTGATCAAATCCAAGTCTCCTTCAAAATTAAAAATGCCTGGAAATGGCTCGTGCTGGCTCCATTCAACGTATCTGCCAGCAAAAATAATATTAGTTTTTTGAAGACACATACCATGAAACAGTAAAGTCATCTTTTGATGGTATGTAGTATATTAATTTGGACAAAATATGATATTTCCTTCATTGCAAATCAAGACTAGCACAACATTTTCAGAAAGTTTCCTTGAAAAGCTCACGTAGCGACAGCATTCAACCCGGCTGCTCGTAGCTTTTGCAAACGGTCACGCCAGTCGGCCTGCAAAACGCGGAAATAGTGCAGAGATCCGGAAGCATATTGGAAAGGTTTTCCATCACGTATGAACTGGTCTCCTTCGTAATCAATTCGAAACTCTTGCTGGAAGTGAAAAACAAAAGGTGATTTTTAAACAGCCATTAAACAAACATTTCTAAACATTACACAGAAAGCTAAAAAACATTAAAGAATTGAAAATAAAGTTATGAAAAAATTACGACCTGTCCAAAGCACAGGTCTAGCAGCAGTACTGCTACTAGCAGAGCTATTGCAGCTGTCTTCATAACAAATGCTGTAATGTCAAATTGATTGGAATCAACAAGTATTCAATCGAGGTAACTATCGAGCTCGAGGTAACTAGCATTGATCCTGGCAGAACGCTTGTTTATGTAGGGCTGTCTAGTTATCTGATTCACAATAGCATTGACAATTTAAAAAAATATCACTATCACCATTCCTGAAAAAATCACAATTAATTTTTATAGGATTTAAAAATGCAATAAAAAAGTAACAAGATACTGCTTTTAAAAAGCCAGAGATAAGGCTTAAGTGATATTTTTCTGGATTAAAAGAAGATTGTGAAATCACTTAGAGATATTGGCTCTTTTTAAAACAGGTACACATACAAACAGTTCTACTGGTGTTTTTGCAATTGGAGGCAATTTCTGATCTGAATCCATTCCAGCGTGCCCACTTCTGACCTTTAAATATATAATTGCAAAGTCTTATATTTTACCAGTTTCATATCAAAACAGACGGGAACGTGAATTTTACACTATCACTATCAGGCATGGATAGAGTAAACCCATCTTATCATCAAAAAATGCTAAAAAAATCATTACTTCTTCACCAAAATGGGTTTTACAGCAAAGAGGCAGTTACCCATATAAAATTTATTTCTAAGAATAAAGAATACATTTGCATGTTTATATTGGACATAAGACCCAGTGGATTGGATATAAACCACAGCCACTGCCATTGGTGAAAAGAATCAAGAAAACAGTATACAATAAACTACGCTAACTCCAAAGGCGTTAAAAGTAAAGACGCAGCAGAGTAATTGCTATTTTTTCTGGTTGAATGTTGTACACAAGTTCCAAGCACCCTAGAAGAGTTCAGGAGGTAGCGAGAATAAGATTTCAAAGCATGCTAATATGAGTAATCATTGCTATTAAATATTTTATTTTTTTAAATCAAGTACCAATAGTCATACATCATTTCACAGTTTCCATGTTTCTCAATAAATGCATAAAATGTCTCAATTCCTTCTATGGTACGGCGGTAATCACATGCTCGGTGACAAAATTGACTTGGTGCACAGTATTAGATGGAATTTTTTCAAGTTCCAGCACAACAAGGTGGTTTGTAGCAGGGCTAGCGTTCAGGAAGCTTTTCGGGAGGTACAGGGTGCGAATCGGGCCCGCCGGGATCCAGTAGCGTCCAAGGTTGTGTCCATTTACAAAGACAAAGCCCTGAAAAAATATCAGAAAACATTTTCATTACCCTGCTTTTATTCACAATTCTTTCAATCTAATTTACCACCACAACTTAAAAAAAAATGGGACAAATTTAATACAACGTAAAAAAAAAAGTTGTAGCACCGTAGCACCTTGTTAAATTCAGTCATGTCCAAAAATGTATCAAGCGGAGCTCCTGTAGGAAGAATAAATTCTCCTCGAAAGAATGCGGGAAGTGACGCCGTGATGTCTGAATGCGTGGGTTGTGACTCGACCCACGAGACATTACTCATTGGGAATCCAGTCATCTTCCAGTCTTTCAGTATGATATCATCATCCCTGTAGCTTAAAGTTACATCTCCTAGAATACCCTGGAAAATATTACGATTGTTGTTCATTTTTACAAAGGTCTTGTGATATTAATGACATTAATGAAAATTATTGCATTATAGCAAATTTTGTAGGACGTAATTCAATAGAATAAATTAATGTTTGCTCACAAATCGCTTACCTTAAAGTCTCTTAGCTCATTGTGTCCACCAAAGTTGATTCTTCCTTGATTTTCAACAAAAAGTTGAATTGTCTGTCCCTCTTCAGCAAGAAGCGGTATACTGATAACGTCATGCGATCGTGCCAAAATTCCAACTAGTTGCTAAAAAAAATGTTGGTATTAAATATGTATTTATGGCACATTTAAGACTGGATATAAAAGAGGTTTGAATAAAGGAAAGAAAGAGATTGTGTTATAATAATCTTCAAAAAGGTATGGTAAAAAGTCAATAAAATTTAGATTTTACAAGACCTACTTCATCTAAGCTGACAGTTGCTCGATCCCGGATCCCAGGAACTTTCAAAACAGTTGGATCAGAAACCGAATTTGGCACAGTTGCTTCGTACAAAACAAAGCCATAACTCTGACCAAGCTCTTCAAATGTCAAGGGACTTGGTGATGAAACGGTTGGTTTGCCCAATGCTTCCCTCACGTTAGGGTCAAGTACACTAGCTACGTACTGCACTTCAACTGGGTCATATTCACCTTTCGGGGCGACTTGCGGTAGAGGAAGGTCAGGAAGTGGCAGATACTGCAAGCAGAATTTTAGAAATTTGGGATGTAGCATTGTAAAAGAGGTTCTGATTTTTATTTATACGCAAGTTAAAGAGTACCTGATGCGGAACCTTAAACCTCACCTTGCCAATTACATTGCGAATCGCATAGTATTTTTCCGTAGGGTCACCAGCCTCTGTCAAAGGGCCATCAAAATCATAAGAAGTAACTGTTGATTTGAAATAAGGATCCATGTTTGATCCTGAGGAGAAACCAAAATTGGTTCCCCCAAGAAACACGTAAAAGTTGAATGATGCATTTGCCAGAAACATTTCTTCAAGTGTTTCCACAACTGCAGCTGTTTCTCTACGAGACCAATTATCTCCCCAGTGGGTTAACCAACCAGGGTAGAATTCCGAGTTAACAAACGGCCCTCGCGGCTCGTATTTGATTTGCGCTTCTCGCGCGTCAGTCACGCTCTGTCCTACAAAGTAATCAGAAACAATTTTAGAATTAAGTTATCTTACAGTGCTGAACAATATAAATAACTGACTGAAAATGTCTTAATGTCAAAAGTCATTAATGGCCTTCGATATTACCTGGACCAAAGTCGACGGTGGCATACACCCCCGGAATCTTTCCGCATCTTAGACCATCACCAGGTCCATCGGTCGTGAATAAAACTGCAGAATCGCCAACATAAGAATGAAACAGGTCTCCGAGCCATGCAGTGTACTCCAAGTCGCATTGGTCATAAAATCCGTACTCGTTCTCTACCTGTGACACAATTAATGTTTTAGAAATCTTATTTAATTTTGTTACTGTAAAATTAATATCTACGCTCTAGGGATAAAAACATGGAGGAAGAAAAGATATGTCGAGATAGATATGATCAAAAAGCCAGCAAGCATGCTGCAGAAACCTGATATTTATAATGTATACTTTTACTGACGAAATGATTTTGCCTGCATAACAGTAATTTATGTAGCTTAAAAGCATTCACTCAAGATACTGTTATCAGAAAACTATTGCATAGAAAGGAATGCATAAAATTCATGTAAAAAAAAAATAATCCTACCTGGACCATGATGATTGGGCCACCATTCCCATACAGTAAATAGTTTATTTTCGTCAACAGCACATCCAGCCACTTAGCAGTGTAATCCATGAAATCTATATCAACATGATGTAAGCTACAAATTTTTCAAAAAAGCCGGCTGCAACTGTTTAGTATAGCTTTCTGTTTTGTACAAAATGATTTCTACATACCAGCATCGTAGACTCGTAATTTCATGGATGGGTTCACAGTTAGAAGCCATGGAGGTAGTCCACCCTATAAAACCAACAAAATAATGTTTATGAGACGGGGAATAGATAACACAAGGCGCTTAAGAACTGCGGAGAACGAAAAATATTTACGAAATCTCTCTCCGAGTTGATGAAAGGCCCGACTCGCACGATGACAACTAAACCTTCTTCTTGGGCAATTTCGATAAAGTTGATCAAGTCCAAGTTCCCTTCAAAATTATAAATGCCTGGAGATGGCTCATGTTGGCTCCATTCGACGTATCTGCCGGCAATAAAACAGTATAAGTCACATGAAGACTGGAAACATACTTATTTATTTATTTCCAATTTATTGTTTATGGCTCTTTTGCCCTTTTACAATATATCTACCACACATCACATTCGCATCACTTGCACCCAACCAAGGTACAAGTTGGCAAGCATAATTTTACATAAATACACAAGAAGGTACAATAATAACACAGATTGATAATAACTTACATTTTTAATATTACAATTCACAATTCACTTTTTTTAGCCTTTCCTTCAGTTCACTCACAGATCTTGGCCAACTGTGGATAATTTCTCTGAGGTTATTCCATTCTTTTATAGAAGATGCGAGGAAGGAAAACTGTCCAACATTGCTATTGTGCCCTTTGATTGCTAGCTTGTAGTTATGGTCTCCTCTGCCTATGTATGGTGACTTAGTTATTAGGCATGCCAGGTCCTTCCACGCTTGAGCCTCTGTTATGATTTTATATAATGTTATAATTATTTTCTTTATTCTCCTTTCTTTTAATGTTTCCCAGCCTAGTTCTTCCATCATTTCAGTACGACTGTGTCGCCTTCCATACCTTGCCATAACTTTCCTAGCAGCTTTACGCTGAACCTTTTCAACTTGATCGATCAGCCCTTGTTGGTGGGGGTCCCATATACAGCTGGCATATTCCACAATGGGTCTGACAATTGTCAGATATGCCATTTCCTTCACCTCTATGCTGCTTGTTCGGATATTTCTCATGATGAAGTTAAGATTGTGCATGGCTTTCTTAGTAACCCCCTCGACATGCAGCTTCCAATTTAGTTTACTGTTTAGTATTATTCCTAAGTATTTACAATTCTCTAGATAGGCTAATTGAACAGAATTTACTCTGTAGCTATATCTAGTTTGGTGTGACATGTGTTTCCTGGTAAATTTAATTAGTTGACTCATATTAAATGAATAAGAAGACTAGAATAGAATAAGAGAATAAGACTAGAATAAGAGAAGTTAACTATGGTTGATTTGTTCCATGATACTGCCTACAGGTTGTTTTATTTTTACCTAATTTTACAAGATATGCATGCTTTTATTTTGACTTTATTTTTCCACAATTACTCAATATGTTCTGTAGTTAAAAAAACTCACGTAGAGACTGCATTTAGCCCAGCTGCTCGTAGCTTCCGCAAACGATCTCGCCAATCAGCTTGCACTACACGGAAATAGTGCATTGATCCGGACACATATTGGAAAGGTTTCCCATCTCGTATGAATTGGTCTCCTTCGTAATCAATTCGAAACTCTTGCTGAAAGTGAAAAACAAAAGGTGATTTTTTATACAGTCATTAAACAAAAATTTTGAAAACATTGTGCGGAAAGCTAAAAAATATTAAAGGATTCAAAATATAAGTAAGGAAATATTACGACCTGTCCAAAGCACAGGTCTAGCAGCAGTATTGCTACTAGCAGAGCTATTGCAGCTGTCTTCATAACAAATGCTGTATTGTCAAATCGAATGGAATCAACAAGTATTCACTTTCCCATGCTAAGCTCGAGGGAACTAGCATTGATCTTGGCAGAACGCTTGTTTATGAAGGGCTGTCTAGTTATCTGATTCACAATAGCATTGTCCATTAAAAAAATATCACTATCACCATTCCTGAAAAAATCACAATTAATTTTGACAGGATTTAAAAATGCAATAAAAAAGTAACAAGGTCCTGCTTTTAAAAAAGCACAGATAAGGCTTAAGTGATATTTTTCTGAATTAAAAAAAGATTGTGAAATCATTATTATCAACACTATAACCCTTTCAAAAATTGATGCCCAAACAGGGACTCGAACCCTGATCTCCACGTATCGCGGTTGTTGCTCTAAACCATTGAGCTATTTGGACACTGGCTTTTGAGACGATTTAAGTGTTTTTGATGAGAATGACGGATCTCCAAAGAGTAGAACCATGAGGCTGTGAATACTCTCAGTCACTCTGATTCTAGTGACGCTATATCACTTCACATAATGTCAAACTCGAATAAGTCCAATTAGATGTTGGATTCGTTGTTATATTAGGATGAAATCTTATTTAAATTGCAAACGCTTGCAATGCGTGAGGTATTTTATTATTATCAACACAATAACTATCTCAAAATTGATGTGATGTGATATAGCGTCACTAGAATCAGAGTGACTGTGAGTATTCACAGCCTCATGGTCAAAGATTATAGATTGCTCATGGTTCTACTCTTTGGAGAACTGTCATTCTCATCAAATACACTTAAATCATCTCAACAAGTCAGTGTCCAAATAGCACAATGGTTTAGAGCAACACCCGCGATAGGTGGAGATCAGGGTTCGAGTCCCCATTTGGGCATCAATTTTAGAGACGGTTATAGTGTTGATACTAATAACAATTATTGTTATTAACCAATATATATTAACCAATTTATTAACCAATGTAAGATATTGAAGTAAAGAAATTGTAATCAGGCAAATTAGACGCCTTAAACAATAAAGATGATGATACAAATACCTCGTGCATTGCAAGCGTTTGTAATTTAAATAAGATTTTATCCTTATTGTGAAATCACTTAGAGATATTGGCTCTTTTTAAAACAAGTACACATACAAACAGTTCTACTGGTGTTTTTGCAATTGGAGGCAATTTCTGATCTGAATCCATTCCTGCGTGCCCACTTCTGACCTTTAAAAATATAATTGCAAAGTATTATAATTTACCAGTTTGCTATCAAAAAAGACAGGAACGTGAATTTTACACTATCACTATCAGGCATGGTCAGAGTAAACCCATCTTATCATCAAAAAATGCTAAAAAAATCATTACTTCTTCACCAAAAGGTTTTTACAGCAAAGAGGCACTTACCCCTATAAAATTTATTCCTAAAAATAAAGAATACATTTGCATGTACATTACATTTACATTACACATTTGCATTTGGACTTAAGGCCCAGTGGATTGAATATAAACTACTGCCACTGCCATTGGTGGAAAGAATCAAGAAAACAATATACAATAAACGACGCTAACTCCAAAGGCGTTAAAAGTAAAGACGAAGCAGAGTAATTGCTATTTTTTCTGGTTGAATGTTGTACACAAGTTCCAAGCACCCTAGAAGAGTTCAGGAGGTAGCGAGGATAAGATTTCAAAGCATGCTAATATGAGTAATCATTGCTATTAAATATTTTATTTTTTAAATCAAGTACCAATAGTCATACATCATTTCACAATTTCCATATTTCTCAATAAATGCATAAAATGTCTCAATTCCTTCTATGGTACGGCGGTAATCACATGCTCGGTGACAAAATTGACTTGGTGCACAGTATTAGATGGAATTTTTTCAAGTTCCAGCACAACAAGGTGGTTTGCAGCAGGGCTAGCGTTCAGGAAGCTTTTCGGGAGGTACAGGGTGCGAATCGGGCCCGCCGGGATCCAGTAGCGTCCAAGGTTGTGTCCATTTACAAAGACAAAGCCCTGAAAAAATATCAGAAAACATTTTCATTACCCTGCTTTTATTCACAATTCTTTCAATCTAATTTACCACCACAACTTAAAAAAAATGAGACAAATTTAATACTCCGTAAAAAATAAGTTGTAGCACCGTAGAACCTTGTTAAATTCAGTCATGTCCAAAAATGTATCAAGCGGAGCTCCTGTAGGAAGAATAAATTCTCCTCGGAAGAATGCGGGAAGTGATGCCGTGATGTCTGAATGCGTGGGCTGTGACTCGACCCACGAGACATTACTCATTGGGAATCCAGTCATCTTCCAGTCTTTCAGTATGATATCATCATCCCTGTAGCTTAAAGTAACATCTCCTAGAATACCCTGGAAAATATTACGATTGTTGTTCATTTTTACAAAGGTCTTGTGACATTAATGACATTAATGAAAATTATTGCATTATAGCAATTTTTGTAGGACGTAATTCAATAGAATAAATTATTATTTGCTCACAAATCGCTAACCTTAAAGTCTCTTAGATCATTAAGTCCACCAAAGCTGATTCTTCCTTGATTTTCAACAAAAAGTTGAATCGTCTGTCCCTCTTCAGCAAGAAGCGGTATACTGATAACGTCATGCGATCGTGCCAAAATTCCAACTAGTTGCTAAAAAAAATGTTGGTATTAAATATGTATTTATGGCACATTTAAGACTGGATATAAAAGAGGTTTGAATAAAGGAAAGAAAGAGATTGTGTTATAATAATCTTCAAAAAGGTATGGTAAAAAGTCAATAAAATTTAGATTTTACAAGACCTACTTCATCTAAGCTGACAGTTGCTCGATCCCGGATCCCAGGAACTTTCAAAACAGTTGGATCAGAAACCGAATTTGGCACAGTTGCTTCGTACAAAACAAAGCCATAACTCTGACCAAGCTCTTCAAATGTCAAGGGACTCGGTGATGAAACGGTTGGTTTGCCCAATGCTTCCCTCACGTTAGGGTCGAGTACACTAGCTACGTACTGCACTTCAACTGGGTCATATTCACCTTTCGGGGCGACTTGCGGTAGAGGAAGGTCAGGAAGTGGCAGATACTGCAAGCAGAATTTTAGAAATTTGGGATGTAGCATTGTAAAAGAGGTTCTGATTTTTATTTATACGCAAGTTAAAGAGTACCTGATGCGGAACCTTAAACCTCACCTTGCCAATTACATTGCGAATCGCATAGTATTTTTCCGTAGGGTCACCAGCCTCTGTCAAAGGGCCATCAAAATCATAGGAAGTAACTGTTGATTTGAAAAAAGGATCCATGTTTGATCCTGAGGAGAAACCAAAATTGGTTCCCCCAAGAAACAAGTAAAAGTTGAATGATGCATTTGCCAGAAACAGTTCTTCTAAGGTTTCTACAACTGCAGCTGTTTCTCTACGACCCCAATTATCTCCCCAGTGAGTTAACCAACCAGCGTAGAATTCAGAATTCACAAACGGCCCTCGCGGCTCGTATTTAATTTGCGCTTCTCGCGCTTCAGTCACGTTCTGTCCTACAAAGTAATTAGAAACAATTTTCAGAATAAAGCTATCTTAAAGTGCAGAACAATACAAATAACTGACTGAAAATGTCTTAATGTCAAAAGTCATTGATGGCCTTCGTTATTACCTGGACCAAAGTCGACGGTGGCATACACCCCCGGAATCTTTCCGCATCCAAGACCATCACCAGGTGCATCGGTCGTGAATAAAACTGCAGAATCGCCAACATAAGAACGAAACAGGTCTCCGAGCCATGCAGTGTACTCCAAGTCGCATTGGTCATAAAATCCGTATTCGGTCTCTACCTGTAACAGAATTAATGTTTTAGAAATCTTATTTAATTTTGTTACTGTAAAATTAATATCTACGCTCTAGGGATAAAAACATGAAGGAAGAAAAGATATGTCGAGATAGATATGATCAAAAAGCCAGCAAGCATGCTGCAGAAACCTGATATTTATAATGTGTACTTTTACTGACAAAATGATTTTGCCTGCACAACAGTAATTTAGGTAGCTTAAAAGCATTCACTTAAGATACTGTTATTAGAAAACTATTGCATAGAAAGGAATGCATAAAATTCATATAAAAAAAAAAAAAAAAAATCCTACCTGTACCATGATGATTGGGCCACCATTCCCATACAGTAAATAGTTTATTTTCGTCAACAGCACATCCAGCCACTTTGCAGTGTAATCCATGAAATCTATATCAACATGATGTAAGCTACAAATTTTTCAAAAAAGCCGGCTGCAACTGTTTAGTATAGCTTTCTGTTTTGTACAAAATGATTTCTACATACCAGCATCGTAGACTCGTAATTTCATGGATGGGTTCACAGTTAGAAGCCATGGAGGTAGTCCACCCTATAAAACCAACAAAATAATGTTTATGAGACGGGGAATAGATAACACAAGGCGCTTAAGAACTGCGGAGAACTAAAAATATTTACAAAATCTCTCTCCGAGTTGATGAAAGGCCCGACTCGCACGATGACAACTAAACCTTCTTCTTGGGCAATTTCGATAAAGTTGATCAAGTCCAAGTTCCCTTCAAAATTATAAATGCCTGGAGATGGCTCATGTTGGCTCCATTCGACGAATCTGCCGGCAATAAAACATTATTAGTCACATGAAGACTTGGAACATGACTAGAATAAGAGAAGTTAACTATGGTTGATTTGTTCCATGATACTGCCTACAGGTTTTTTTCTTTTATATAATTTTACAAGATATGCATGCTTTTATTTTGACCTCATTTTTCCACAATTACTCAATATGTTCTGTAGTTAAAAAAACTCACGTAGAGACTGCATTTAGCCCGGCTGCTCGTAGCTTCCGCAAACGATCTCGCCAATCAGTTTGCACTACACGGAAATAGTGCATTGATCCAGACACATATTGGAATGGTTTTCCATCACGTATGAACTGGTCTCCTTCGTAATCAATTCGAAACTCTCGCTAAAAGTTAATAAGTCAAAGTGATTTTTATATCAGCACTCAAACTCAAACATGGAAAATTTATTTCAAAACATGTGAAATGTATTAAGGGTGGTAAGAAGCTTACCATCTGTCCTAAGCTGATATCTAGCAGTAGTAGGGTAATTAGCAAAACAAAAGCAAGTTTCTTCATTATAAATGCCTATTGATGTAAAATGTCCTTGCAAAAAAAGTAATCTCTTTCAAATGCTTACTTGGATTCAAACGTCAAATTTGAGAAAAGTTACCTATCGACCAACATCTAAGTAGTAACAAGGTGGAGTAGATTGATAATGGCAGAAGTATATTTTATATAGTGCTATCTCTCTATCTAATCTATGAGCATTGTTTCGTTAATCAAAAACCACAGTAGTCTCAGGAAAAATAGCTTTGTATTTTTGTAAAATTACTGCAAGTCAGTAACAATATCTTTCGTTTAGAAGGGCAGAGATTAGATTAAATTATTAGATTTCTGCAATCTTTGTTAAATCAACGGTCAAGTAAACACTTTTGATAGATTTTATAATTATTAGCTGATTTAGATATTAGCTGATATTTTTTCCTTGGCTCTTGGCCATCCAAATTTGTCAGGCAGCAGCGTGCAGTGGGGTCCTAAGTCATGTCCGATTATGATTATCATAAGTGATTATGTGCGAAATTGACGAACTAAAGCACTCATAGTTGAATTCTATTCTCTTGTTATTCTTGAGAAACACCTTGTTAACCTTGGAGAGAGTATGCGCCGCATACCCTGACTGCACGCACGACTGCACGGTTTTCAGGAAATTTGAAAGTCCATTTCAATGAATTTGATGTTGATATAAAAGATAAAATAATTTTAAGCTTTCATCTGATGGTCGTATGATACCTAACCCAATCATTCCAATCATTCATCTACTTGGTTGTTCTGCATACGCTTGAACTGCAGTATAGTGGCTTTGCACTTTTTTTAAGAGCTTTTTGATATATAATAAAATGTTTTATCATTAAGTTACCATTATGGTCTCCAGAAAATATGAAAAGATTGCATAAAAGGTAAAGAAATTTTGCATTTACGGCTTGGAATCTCTACACTTGAAAGTGGGGTTAGATTGGGCAGAGGGTGCAGATTGTGTATGAAATAACGAAATCGAACCATGAACACGATTTGTGTTCTTGATCCCATTTTTTTGTACATATTTTTCTTGGACTATAGGAATTTATTTTAATCCGTTTGTTTTTAATAAAGGTAGAAATTTGAGTAGATATTCAGTATATATATATTTTTTCTTATTAGATACAGCACAGTAATAAGGCAACAATTGAAAAAAATAAAATAATACGACATTATTAAATGGGGCATCTCTTTTAAGGTACATTGGTAATCACATGGTTGGACACGAATTTAACACGGCGTGCTGAATTCGTGGGAACCTTCTCGAGTTCAAGCACAACAAAGTGGTTTTGGGCTGGATTTGCATTAAGAAAACTTTTAGGAACATACATAGTTTTTATTGGGCCGGCAGGAATCCAATAGCGACCAAGGTTGTGCCCATTCACAAAGACAACACCCTGGAAGGAAATAATATATTAAACTATTGATCAGGGTAAAAGAAAATTGACACAAGTAAAACTGCCTCGGATATAAATCATTAATCTTCCCAAAACAATGTCACAATTTTTTAGCAACAGATTCTGCAACTGCAACAATTGGCAGATATTCATTTTGGAATTACTTTTCGAAGATTTTCTCATTTGTGCAACTGGCAAAAAATTGTGCTCTTCCTTAATATGTCCCACTGAAATTCCCATGAAATTACCATTTCATTGACTAAATTCTGTTATCAGATTATCAGTACTACCTTTGTAAATCCAGTCATATCAATAAAAGCATCCAATGGCGTTCCTGCAGGAAGAACAAATTCCCCTCGGAAGAATGCCGGGAGCGGAGCCGTAATATCCGGTAGGGTGGGTTGTGTCTCAACCCATGAGATGTTGTTGACAGGAAACCCAGTCATCTTCCAGTCTTGCACAGCAATATCCTGCTCTCGGTAGCTTAATGTAACATTTCCTAATATGCCCTACAAGGAAACCCATTATAGCTGTTTTACTACGTTACAGACACAAGTGTATTTTTTCAGAATCAAACCCCTTGTGAACCATTCAGTTTACAAAAATTAAGGCAAAGAAGTTGCTGATTCATAACTACCTTGAAGTCTCTTATGAAATCATTTCCACCAAAGTGCATTCTTCCTTGATTTTCAACAAAAAGTTGAATTGTTTGTCCCTCTTGGAGGAGAAGTGATATTTCGGCAATATTGTGAGCTCGAGACAAAACTCCTACCGTGACCTGCAAGATACAGATGTAATGACAGAGCAAACTCGTGGAAGAAATCATATGTTTTAATAAATTAATACAAATTGAATCTCGTGTAATGATATACCCCATCTACGCAGACAGTTGCTCGATCCCGGATCCCGGGAACTTTCAGCACTGTTGGATCCGAAACAGATCTCGGCACAGTTGCTTCATACAAAACAAAACCGTAACTCTGACCAAGCTCTTGGAATGTCAGCGGGCTTGGCGATGAAACAGTTGGTTCACCCAATGCTTCTCTCACGATAGGGTTGAGTACACTAGCTACGTACTGCACTTCAACTGAGTCGTATTCACCTTTCGGGGCAACTTGCGGTATAGGAACGTCAGGTAATGGCATATACTGGAAAAAAAAATGTTAGGTAATAATTAATACCTAATCAGAAAATGAAAGTCTAACTGGTACAAAACTCACTTTTCCAATGACGTCCCGAATCGCCAAATACTTCTCTGTAGGGTCACCAGCCTCGGTAAGAGGTGCATCATAATCATACGAGGTCACAACCGGCTGGTACGTGTTACCGTAATTTGCTCCAGATGTGAAGTCAAAGTTAGATCCACCGAGGAACATGTAGAAGTTAAATGAAGCATTTGCCTGCAGCATATCTTCGAGAGTTCTGACCACACTTTCCGTAGACCGATATGACCAGTTCTCTTCCCAATGCGTTACCCATCCAGGATAAAATTCTGAGTTCACAAAAGGCCCTCTTGGCTCATATTTTATTTGAGCTTCTCGTGCAGCAGTTACATTAGCTCCTAAATATTTATCAGAAAAACCGATTACGTATTAGGAGGACATAAAGTTCAGCTTAATTACGTAATAAGTGGTGATAATGAGAGATGATAGTAATGAGCACTCAAATTATCTAATTCGAGCGGTCATCCTTTTTACCTGGGCCAAAGTCAACAGTGGCATACACCCCCGGAATCTTTCCGCACCTCAGGCTGTCTCCAGCTCCGTCGGTCGTAAACAAGACTGCGGCATCACCAACAAAAGAACTAAACAAGTCTCTAAGCCATGCTGTGTACTCAAAGTCGCATTGGTCATAAAAGCCATACTCATTCTCTACCTGTGGCAGAAAATTATTGTTATTAGTAAAGGCGTAAGGAAAATCGATGCAGCCAGCTTTATTAACCAGTGACGTAGCTACCACTGCGAGTTTATGACAAGAGTATTTGTTTCATACCTGGACCATAATTATTGGACCACCATTGCCATACAGCAAGTGATTAATCTTTGGCAGAAGCACCTGCAACCATTTTGCAGTATAATCCATGAAACCTACATTAAAATGTTGAAGGAGAGTTAATAATTAAATAAGTGAAATTAATGTGAAACTAATGTCCAGGGCATTCATACGCACTTTGATCGTATTTGCGGAAGTTCATGTCCGGATTCACAGTCAGAAGCCAAGGCGGAAACCCGCCCTATAAAGTATAAATCATAAAAGTTATAAATAAGCCTGGAGTTACATTAACGTGTTTTAAAACACACCGAAGCCAGATTCTTACAAAATCTCTCTCAGCGCAGATATAAGGTCCAGCCCTCAAGATGACGACAAGACCTTCCTCTTGGGCGATTTCGATGAATTTGAGCAGGTCTAAGTCCCCATCAAAATTATAAACACCAGGAGATGGTTCATGCTGTCCCCATTCAACATATCTGTTAGTGCAAAAAGATATTAGATGATTAACCAATTACATCCTAAAATACGGGGAATATTTTCACCAGAAAACTTACGTAGTAACTGCATTGAGGCCAGCTGCTCGAAGCTTCTGTAGACGGTCTCGCCAGTCTACTTGTACGACGCGGAAATAATGCACCGAGCCAGACACGTATTGGAAAGGTTCTCCGTCTCGTATAAACTGGTTTCCTTCGTAGTCGATGCGGAACTCTCGCTGGGACGGAAAATATGGATTCGTGTTTTTTCAGTTCCAAGTGATTTCTATTTAAAATGACCCTATCTAGCACTTATTTTACTTTTAGTTTTGGGTGAAAGTTTGAGGAAGCATTTCTTGTTTATGAAAGTAATGGTGACTTATTATCAATAAATTTAAGAATAACATGTCAAATTATCTTACTTTTTGACCTAAGCTGACTTCTAATACCAGAGCAATTATCACTGCTACAAAAGTTAGAGTCAATTGCTGCATTGTTCACTGACACAATTAATACAGATTCACTAAAGATGCACAGTGTTGATGCTTCTAAGGTGCAGCATGTCCACTTAGTCCAACATTTAAGTGTGTGTAATCACATTCTCTTGTTGTTAAAACTTGCTATCTGCTAAAGAAATGTGCATTTCTAAAAACATTTTTAAATAATAGACATCTTCATAAATCATTGGGTTCTGCATAAAATCCTGGAAATTATTTGCTTGAATGGTAGAAGTTGAGATAAGTATGTCAATTGTTTTGAAAGCAAAGAAAAAAATATTTCCAAGTGTATTTGATATTGATCAGTTATATATTAAAATAAAACTCTAAATCAATATTGTAAACACTTCAAGACAATTTCCAATACTTTTTTCTGTCACTTTCAATTTTTTTTCTAATTTAATTTAGTTCTGTCATTTTTCCTGGCATAATATTATACGTTGCTTTAACTTATTTTTATCCTAGCTAAATATATTAAATAATTTTAAATTTATTTAAATTTATAGAAATTAAAATTATCTAGTAGAAATGTACCATACTAACCAAATAAACATACTCCACATTTTTTTACATTTTATCTTATATATTTTTATCACATAATCATGAAGCAATTTCCATGCTTCTCAACCATCATTTACAAAGAGTCGATTTCTTCACAAATCTCTCCTACGGTACTGGGGTAATCACATGCTCCGTGACAAACGTGACTTGGTGCACGGAATCCGAGGGAATTTTCTCGAGTTCAAGCACGACGAGGTGATTTGTGAACGGGCTCTCGTTCAGGAAGCTTTTCGGGAGGTACAGGGTGCGAATCGGGCCAGCCGGAACCCAGTAGCGACCAAGGTTGTGTCCATTTACATAGACGACACCCTATAAGCAAGGAAAATATTCAATTTAATCGTTGCTTCAAACTCTTTCTCTGTGGGTGGATTAAAATGTCTGAGGACAGAAAAATTCAGTGAAGAGTGCCAGATATAACTGAAAAAAATTGTTGGATTGTGATGGGAAGTAATTGCACCATATTTAGTTCACCTTTATGCAAGCAAAGTAAACCTTGGACTAGCAACTTCTAGCATAGTTTTCAGAATCATGGAAAATTCATGGAACAAGTTGCTAGCAGCAAGTAATAAATAAAGCTACATTTTGAAATGTTATTAAGATAGGTACCTTATTAAAACCAATCATATCAATGAAAGTGTCCAGTGGTGCTCCTGCGGGAAGAACAAATTCTCCTCGGAAGAATGCAGGCAATGGAGTCGAGGTGTCCGGAAGGGAGGGTTGCGTTTCAACCCATGAAATATTGTTTACAGGGAATCCAGTCATTTTCCAGTCCTGCACGACATTATCATCCTGTCGGTAGCTGAGAGTCACATCACCCAAAATTCCCTACGGAAAATAAAGATAATCTTAATATGATACAACAGATTTTATTTGGTGGCTGTAACTAAGGGTTGTTTACATGGAATAAATCAAACTATTTACAAATAATGCAAATAGCTGTTTAATTCTGTATTTGTAGATTATTTCAAAGAATGTTAATCAATTTCTTACCTTGAAATCCCTGAGGTAGTAATTTCCACCAAAGTTGATCATTCCTTGATTTTCAACAAATATTTGAATTGTCTGTCCCTCGTCAACGAGAAGAGGAATCTCTACAATGTTGTGGGCTCGAGATAGAATTCCCACAAAAACCTTGACAAAAAATAAAATATAAGGAAGTAAATTATCAGTAATAGAAAGAATTTTTGAGCAGCATCCTAAGAAACAAATCTGAACTTCATACCCCATCCACAGAGACGCTTGCACGATCTCTGATCCCTGGAACTTTTAGTACAGTGGGATCCGAGACTGGACCTGACACAGTTGCTTCGTACAAAACAAAGCCGTAACTTTGACCAAGCTCTTGGAATGTCAGTGGGCTTGGTGATGAAACGGTTGGTTCACCCAAAGCTTCTCTCACGTTAGGGTCGAGAACACTAGCTACGTACTGCACTTCAACTGGATCATATTCACCCTTAGGAGCAACTTGGGGAAGGGGAACGTCTGGTAGCGGCAGATACTGAAAACAGGCAAACGGAATCAGGTGAACTTTTTGTTGTATGTTTTAAAAAATATTGCATATGTAATTTATAATCATAAAAATGCTCACCCTGCCGATGACGTCTCGGATTGCAAAATACTTCTCCGTAGGGTCACCAGCCTCTGTCAAAGGTGCATCGTAATCATATGAGGTGACTTGAGGTTGGTATGTATCACCATAGTTGGCTCCAGATGTTAAGTTGAAATTTGATCCACCAAGAAACATGTAAAAGTTAAATGAAGCGTTCATCTCCAGCATTTCTTCCAGTGTTTTGACAACACTCTCTGTAGACCGATATTGCCAATTCTCTTCCCAATGGGTCAGCCATCCAGGGTAAAATTCCGAGTTTACAAACGGCCCTTGAGGCTCGTATTTAAGGTGCGCTTCTCGCGCGGCAGTAACGTTCGTTCCTAGAAATAGACAAGTGTTTCAGCACAAACGTCTAAGACAATGAGAATGGTAGCATTGGTTAATGAAGCAGCACATGAACGAATTTCCAACTGTACCTGGGCCAAAGTCGACTGTGGCGTACACTCCAGGAATCTTTCCGCATCGCAAAGCATCGCCAGCTCCGTCGGTCGTAAACAAGACGGCTGCGTCGCCAACATACGAAGCAAACAATTCTCCAAGCCATGACGTGTACTCAAAGTCGCATTGATCGTAGAAGCCGTATTCATTTTCAGCCTATCGGTCGATAAGAAAAGAAAATAACATAATCGTCAGTAGTCCTGGATTCTCTTGGTGCTTATGAGCAAAGCATGCTACAAATTCCTGATTACAATCAGAAGTGTAGTGCTGGAATAAAAAGTGGGTGAACAGTTATTTTCCTACAAGGCAGGTTCAAATTAATGACTGCAATTTACCATTTAGACTTATTTTTTAAGACACCAAATCCCTTATTTATTAGCAAGTATTTTATTTCCATTCCTTTAACTTTCCATTTAATAGGTACTAGAAGTAATTTTTTACACCAAATTATACAGTGTAAAAACAATCGTCATCACCTGTATAAAATAAAAAATCAGCGTAAAATCACCTGGACCATGATGATCGGGCCACCATTTCCATAAAGCAGGTGGTTGATCTTTGGCAGTAGGACCTCCAGCCATTTAGCAGTGTACTCCATGAAACCTGTCAGCAAACCGGGTCATGTATGTAATGGACTCAGAGGAAATGTGAAGTATGCAAGCAAATTATTTCCTCACCAGCATCGTGCTTGCGTAGGCTCATGTTTGGGTCCACGGTTAAGAGCCATGGAGGGAAACCACCCTATGGTAAACAAAATTGAAGTGTAAATAATAAAAACAAATCAAAATGATGAGATAGCTCAAGAAGAAAACTTTGGAATCGAAAATATTTACAAAATCTCTTTCAGCGCAAATGTACGGTCCAACTCTCAAGATGACGACAAGACCTTCCTCTTGGGCGATTTCAATGAAGTTGATCAAGTCCAAGTCTCCTTCAAAATTATAAACGCCTGGAGATGGTTCATGCTGTCCCCATTCAACATACCTAATAGAAAAATATTATGAATTATAAATATGTATAACCAGAAAAGTTTTGGACAGTGACACATCTTTGTTACATAGAATCAATCTGATCATTAGCATGATTCTTAGAAACAAATGTTGCAAAATTCTTACGTTGTAACGGCATTGAGGCCGGCTGCTCGTAGCTTCTGCAGGCGGTCTCGCCAATCTACTTGCAATACGCGGAAATAATGCACCGATCCCGACGCATATCGGAAAGGTTCTCCATCTCGTATGAACTGATTCCCTTCGTAGTCGATTTTGAATTCTCTCTGATCACGAAAATCAAGCGTTTGAAATTAGTCAGTAAAAAGTGCCTGGAATATTTGGACGTAAAGCGACTAAAGCGAGGCTATTAAATTTATGCAAATAAAGTTCACATTTGAAGTTATTTTTTCTCTTTGTGGAAGTCAATTATGTTTTTGATAACTGTTAGTCTTACCTCTATCTACTTACTTACCTTTAGGAAGCCTTAAAGTGATAAAATTATTGACACAACTTTGGAATATTCTGATAATCCATTAACACAAGGATACCTTCTTATATTTGTCTATTTATATTTATGAAATTGCATACAAATAGAAACATATAAAAATAACAAAGATAACTTTGCAGATTTCCTTACATTTTGGCCAGTGCTCAAATTCATAAGCAGAATCGCTATGAATGCTATCAGAGAAATAGCTCCTTTCTTCATTGCCAAAGATGATTTAGACAAATCTGTATTGTATGAATTCAATCCTTGAATGTATCGAGGCTAATCACTGTTTATCCACGAAGAAGGCACCATAATCAATACCTATTTCGTTGTTAGAAGAAACAATCTTTAAGTAGGGGTATGACACTGCAAAGGTTTTATCTGTTCAAGAAGTGAGACCACTTGTAGAGATCAACTCGTCACGTTTTCATGTCATGTTTTTTGAAAACTGTAGCACCATTATAAAATATTTTGGCTTCCTATAGGAATGAACCTGATTAGATTGAATCAAAACTGTTAGATTGAATGAAACTGACATTGTTACTTATGATAATGTCCTGTAATCTTTAGCAATCATCTGCTATACTATCTGTAAACACTTTAAGATATAATTGTAGACAATTTTTTTATTATCTTTATCCAAGTGATCCAAAAATAAGCATTTTGTGATATATTTACTGTATTCATAATTTCTTTTGTTCTTCCTGAAAATGCCTATGCCTCACGTAAACACTTATAATATATCTTAGATAGAAATATTTATTTCACAATACAAGTATTGCTTAAACACTTCTAAATTTCTTTTCAACATACTTGAAAGCGATGTGTTTTACAACCACAAGAGATACTTCAAATCCACCTGTACCACTTGAGTTGAAAAAAAAAATGAATTTGTACAATAAAAGAGAAAAATAGCACAAATGATGTGAAAGTTTAAATGCTTGCACATAAGTTCATCAAAAAGTTTTCCAGGTATTAAATGAAAATTCAATTTTATCCAAGTGTTCCAAATGTTCTATTGTTGAGTACGATCTACTGGTTATTTTTTTAACCTATTTATAAATTTTTCTTTGATTTGGATACCAATTCATAAGTACATTACACCTGCTAAAATAAAAGCTAAGCTCAAGCATTTTATACATTTTTTTAATATCATTAGCCCTTGAAAGCATACACTGCTGTAGGGGAAATCACATGCTTTGTCACAAACTGTACTTGATTCACAGTACCATTGAAAACCTTCTCAAGTTCAAGCACAACCAGGTTGTTTTTGGCAGGATTTGCCACAAGCCAACTTTTAGGAACATACAAGGTATGAATTGGTTTAGCCGGAATCCAGTAACGGCCAAGATTGTGACCATTCACAAAGACGACTCCCTGGAAGAGAGAATGGAAGCAAATATATTTGCTAATGCAGCTTAATGGTCAAGAACGTCATCGCCGGGAAACTTGACTGATTAAATTTCCTCTGCGGTTGTCCGAAACTCAACTTCTTCCAAACTGAACCAGTGCCTCAAGTTTAATATCATGGATTTATATTTCCTCGATTCAATCAGAAAAGCAAGTTACTTTTTATTCACGATTAACGTCAAAATTTGTTTGTCAATGGAATGATAAAAACAAATAAATAAATAAATATTAATAAATGTTTTTAATGATTTCCTACCTTGACAAAACCAGTCATGTCTATGAAAGTATCTAGAGGTGGCCCAGCTGGAAGAACAAACTCTCCCCGGAAGAATGCAGGTAACTGAGACGTCACATTTGGATAGGTAGGCTGCGTCTCTATCCATGTGACATTGCTAACAGGAAACCCGGTCATTCTCCAGCCCTCAAAAGGAATATTACCTTCCAAACCACTGAGTGTCACTTTCCCCAGGATACCCTAGAAAAAAACAGGAATTAACAAACCCTTAAATTTTCCATTGATCAAAAACTATCCAGATACTTGAATCAACAAATCAGTGGAAAAATAAACAATCTCTCATATACCTGCGTGGTTCACTAAAATACTTCGAAATTTTAATAAAAGGCAAGTGTTTTTAGTAGCTTTAGTGAAATTACATCTAGTGAATTGTAATAGAAATTTACCTGATAAAATATATAGCATACAAAATATGTCTTCATTTATGAAGTCACTTTTATATCAATTCGGAAATTAAGCAGAATTTTCAGTTAATGTTAATTATACTTTTTATTATTTATTGATGTGAAACCATAATGCAATCTAGGTTTTAGGTGTTCAGAAAAGTATTTAACAAGAGTCAAATTTGATCGACAATTAATTTACGTTGTTGTCCTCACCTTTAAGTCTCTGAGTAACGCATTTCCTCCATAATTAATTCTCCCTTGGTTTTCAACAAAAATCTGCACGACTTGCCCCTCGTGGACAAGAAGCGGAATGCTGGTAATGTTGTGTGCTCTTGAGAGAACACCCACCAGTACCTGAATAGAAATGAGAAGACATCAATCAAATTTCAAGAAAAGAAGATAATATTCTCCTGACAGAGTATTCTGACAGTCCACGTACCCCATCCACAGAGATGGTAGCTCTATCCCGAATCCCAGGAACTTGCAAGAGAGTAGGATCGGCCACCAAGCTTGGAACTGTTGCTTCGTACAAGATGAAGCCGTAACTCTGTCCAAGTGCCTCAAATGTCAGAGGGTTTGTGGATGAGACTGTTGGTCGACCCAACACTTCTCTCAGCTTAGGGTCAAACACACTTGCTACGTATTGCACTGTGACTGGGTCGTATTTACCCTTAGGAGAGGCTTGCGGGACTGGAACGTCTGGTAGCGGTAGATACTGGAAACCAAATGTAAAAATGTATATTTGTAATAATCTACTTATTTTTCTAAAACACAGGACATGTTGTCAGCAGTAACTGATTATTTAGGCCTAAGCTGAATAACTACGCTTATTCAGTAATAAAAATGGGTGCAAATAAGGAGGTTTGGGGCTTGGGCAAAAAAAAAAATGGTTTCAATGTCAGTTTTTAGACTCATGTCTACTTTATCTAACCTTTGCACTAGTTTTGACAAAAACCATTTGCACTGGGTTTTGAATGCTAAGTGAAGAACATTTAAAAGGTAGGAATTAATAGTTCTTATTGTGAAGTTTATTCTTAATATTTTCTTTGTTTCTTGAAAAGACTTGCCGGCTTTGACCTTTGTTTTAGACGAGGTACATGGTATGCCTACGTTCACAGTGAAGGGCCCCTAGGCTACAGCCCCGTCAGCCTCTGCATTTATCTGGGACGTTAAAATGGTGATATTCCTTTGCCCCATTGAAATACATTGTGTGCATTGCTAATCCATGACAAACTTTGGCATGGAGATGGATTGGCAAGCAGATCCAATTAGTGAGATGGCATAGCAACGTGAGCATGAGCCATAAGTGGTGTGGTAACGAAACATACCTTGCCTATTACATTTCGTATTGCCAAATATTTTTCGGTTGGATCACCAGCCTCGGTAAGAGGTGCATCGTAATCGTACGATGTTGTTGTAGGCTGGTATTTTTCACCATAATTAGCTCCATTCATGAATGCAAAATTTGTGCCACCAAAAAAGACATAAAAGTTAATTGAAGCATTTAATAAGAGCATTTCTTCCAGTGTTTCAAGAATGGGAGAAGTCTCCACATATTGCCAATCTTCTTCCCAATGAGTCAACCATCCAGGGTAGAACTCTGAGTTAACTAACGGCCCATGGGGTTCATACTCGCGCATACTTCCGAATGTCTCCGTCAAGTTAGCTCCTGTAAAAGAAATAAATAGTAAGATAAAATTTATTTCAGTTTTCAACGTTTTCAGGAATTCAAAATATATTTTTAAAAAATTCTAAATTCAGAATACAAATTACGTTACCTGGACCAAAATCAACGGTGGCGTATACTCCTGGAATCTTCCCACACTTCAAATAGCTTGCATATCCTCCGTCTGTCGTGAATAACAATGCAGCATCACCGACGTATGTAGCAAACTTGTCACGAAGCCATATCTGGTATAAGCTGTCGCATGCATCAAAACTTCCGTACTCGTTTTCTACCTATGAAATTATAGCAGTTTGGAGACATGCCAATGTTTCAGCATATGTATTAAGTAAGAATGGGCAAATAATCTTACTTGAACCATGATGATTGGTCCGCCATTTCCGTAGAGCAAGTGATTGATGGTTGGCATTAATACCTGCAGCCATTTGTCAACATAGTTCAGGTAGCCTGTGACACAATATTTACTTGCACAATAGACAAAGCATATTTTATTAAAACAACATGCAGATAGCTAATGGTTTAAGGACATGTAATTTTACGTACCTGCATCGTATGAACGAAGATTCATCGAGGAGTTCATTGTTAAAAGCCATGGAGGAAGGCCACCCTGCCAAATTTAGAATTTTTTTTAGCACATATTTCAAACTGCTTGGAAAAATTTGATAGAACTATAAAAAAAGGATTTACAATACTGAATTAAAATATGTCATACAAAATCTCGTTCTGCGCAGATGTATGGTCCGGGACGAAGAATAACTAGTAAACCTTCCTCTTGAGCGACTCCAATGAAATTGACCAAATCCAAATCTCCGTTAAAATCGAAAATGCCTGGAGACGGTTCGTGAAGGCTCCATTCGACATACCTGCCAGATATGCCACGAATAAAATGCAGGTTGTCCATGTCCAGAATATCTCCATACAAATCCTTAGAACACACAACTAAGCAACCAAAAAATGAACCTGTCACACAAGTAAGCTGTACACAAATTGGAAAATACTCACGTTGAAACGACATTGAGGCCAGCCGCTCTCATTTTCTGCAGACGATCCCGCCAATCAGCTCTTACTATCCGAAAATAATGCAACGACCCAGAAACATATCGAAATGGTTGACCGTCAAGCAGGAACTGGTCCCCTTCATAGTCGATGCGAAACTCTCTCGGAACTTCCACTACACCAGTTTCGGCAGTGGTTGTGAACTAAAAATTTAACATAATCAAACAATTGAGTATGGTACATATCTTATTTTTGTGTGTTTGTGACTTATCCTACAGGGATATGGATAGGCTTTCTGGAGATCTGGTTGTAAAAATGCTGTTACAGGTAAATATAGAGCTTTTTAGTGACATTTATATTTATATCAATTTATATGCATTTTACAACAAATAACAACAACCAAATTTAATGATATTAGACTTAGAACAAATCTCTGAAAAATGTGGACTTCCATCCGTAACTAACCCACTAACCAGACAAAATTGGGTTAGTCACTTAGCTACACACCCCCCACCCCTCCAACTACTATAGGTAAATAAGCACACAGCCATCCTGGTATGAACACAGAGGTGTTTTCAAAACACTGTCTCAAACCTTTTTCTATATTACTTGCAAGGCAATCAAAAGGATAATGAAAAATAATCCTAGGTTTAAGGTGGTTTAAGGAAATTGTCTAGATTAGTTAATACAGATATATTTATAAGAGTTCACAGGGAATGCATGCTTAAAATTGAAATGTGCTTACCACTTGTCCAAGGCACAAATTCCACATACAAAGAAACCATATAGAAGTCACTGGTACACCAAGATACACCATAATCAACTCCAACTCAAGTAATTAAAAACAAATAATAATTCACAATAATTTTATTGAACTCCCAGGATTTATTTTCGGCAAAGGTATCGAGAACTTTGCTGACAGGAGCAAGACTCTAAAATGCAAACATATAAATGGTCACTGCAAGTTGGATCTTCTCTAGGTGTGAGCAGACTTACTATCTACAACAAATAACTGCATTAGGGACTGCCAAGGCTGTAATAAAGATATACACAATCAATAACCTTGACAATAATCAATCTTTGTTCAGAGGACTAAGGTCATCAACCTGGCCATTACCCACTCACTCATCCATCTCCACACTTTTAATTTCACTTTGAAAGTGTCTAATGCCACACAATTTTTTCTGGATGTGACATATTACTGTAGAAAAATGTAATATTGAGTGCATCGATGGTGATCGCTGCAATAAATGATCCAGGCTGACAACATTTGATTGCTGTGATTTAGACCCAAAAAGTGTATCTACGAAAATTAGTTAAAATAAATGAAAAATTGGTAAAAATATGACAGCGTTCTTCAACCGTTGGTCAAAGGTTACATTTTTTGTTTAAAATACAGAAAGAAAATGGGTACCCACTGGCCTCGAATTGAAAGCCTTCATAACAGACCTTTTTCTCCTAATTAGCATTTTGGTTTTGTTGGCTCAGTAAGCAAAATAAATAACTCAAATCCTGACTGGTCTCAGGCCAGACACAATCATGGAATCAATGCCGACCAACAAATTTGCTAAATACCCATGCTTGGAACTATCAAATAAACACAGCTTGTTTCAGTAGTTTCTTATTGGTAATAATTCAGGAAAGAGTAACTTTAATGTATTGTCAGGATTGACAGCTGGAAAAGAGGCAAAATAAATCATGAATTTACAATAAGCAATTTTTTTTTTATGTTCAGCGTTATTTTATAGAGAAACAGGAGTTTTGAGCGATATTTCACAAAATGCAGATTTACTTTTTACATTTTTTGTTCCAATTTTAAAAGTGTTGGCAATTGGCAATGTCTTCCCTCTTTGGAGGGAATTGTGTAACAATTGTCAAAAAGGTTGTGGCATGCCAACTACCCACATTTTATGTTTACCAACGAATTTCAAATGGGAAATGCCATCAATAAAGTGCGACAACTCATTACCCGTCTATACACAATCAACCTTCTGGGCTCTTTTTGGGGGGTCTGCCTAACTTTTTGGGTTTCTGGGTCAGTTCTTACTGACCCAGTAAGTGACACTCGGAAGGAGGCCTCCGTAACACATAAGCTGTCAAGTTGCCAAAAGAGAAAATTAGTTTCTGTCTAAATAAGGTTCATAGCTTCCTAAGTTGACGGTTTTTGCCCTGGACGACCCAAAATTCCAGGCTGACTATCAAGAACCTTTATGGATTATTAACATGACTTTTTGAAGTTGTCTTGTAGGATTTTAGGATTTTAAATTCTCAATACCTAAACTTCTTGAAAAAAGTTATGTTAGGGAAAATTGAAGGCTGATCAAATTATGTGTTGTCAAAAAACCATCAGGAAAATTAAGCTATGTGCACCTTGTCACAATTTGCATACCATTATTCAGATCATGGTCACGATTTAAGAGAAATATTGTCACGACAACAGGGTAAGCTGAGAGATCAGTAAGTATGATGAACATAAATATAATTTAAAAACATTAAGAGTTTAGTGATTAACCTAATCAATACTTGCATGCACAGTCATACACGACATTTTCCTATCATAATATCTCCACTTAATTTCAAAACAAGGCCAGTTAAAGAATATTGGGTAAAATGCTACACCTGGGAGGCGTTTTCCAGTGAGCACTTGACGATCGCGTGTGCTTGTTCCTTACGTTTGAAAAGATCTTGTTTAGATCGGGCGTAGTTGGTTTGCTGCCGAAGTAACAAAGCAATGCTTTGATTGGTATGCCGTGCGTGCACTTCAAGTTCTTCTGCAGCACTTCACCTACAAAACAACATGAAGAATTTTACATTAAAGAATTGTGAGTTATTTGCATCTTGCACAACCATCTATATAACATTCCATAATTACCATAATCATAATCTATAATCATACCAAAATATTATTGATAATTTAATAAGAAATTGTATTTTATAATATAGATTATTAGTCTAAATGGTCAACCATGTATTTGAATAACTGCCAATTAATTAATTAATAAATTGATTTTCTCTCTCTGGTGCATTTGTAACATTTTTCAACTGTTACAAGCTATATGGACTAAATTGAAGCTGATAACACTTTAAATCAATTTATTCTTTGTGCCAAATTGAATGCAGTTTTGCATGAAATGGATTATTGCTGTTTTAATGAACTTCTATATTATAAAATACCCCGCGCATTGCAAGCGTTTGCAATTTAAATCAGATTTCATCCTAATTCTATTGTTATTGATCTGCAATTCATGATTTGTAAGCAGGCCTTTTTTTTTTTTACTAAAAAAGTGGATTTTTATTCATGTATGTCGATATTTCTGTTTGGAACAGTGGCACTGGTTCCTTTCGTTGTATGCAAAATTAAAAAGTGGTAAAAGAAAATTATAATAAAAAGTCCTTAAGCAAAAGAATATGTAGGTACATTCTCCAACTTAGTTCAGCATAGTGTTTATTTACTGAATGGGAGCCAACTTAATGGCTGAAAAACAAACACATTGGTAAAAAGACTTAAACTAGCAACACTGGTCTATCGTAAACAAGGTACAAATGTAAGAAACTTCTTATTTTGTATTACTTCACAAAAATAAGTTATTCCTACAACCCTAAAAAATATAGTGAATTTAATTTAATATTAATATTTTTAAACTTGGAATGAAATTGCCACAGATTTTAGAATCGTGACTTCCTATCTAACCTTAGTTCTAGTAAAAAAAAAAACTGGGTTTTGAATGCCAAGTACAATAACAAATTTTTCTGACATTTCTAGCGTTTTGTCTCTATCGTTTGCAAAGGTTTTTAGAATGTGTTACTTACGGTTAGCCCAGCTCGGAATGACATCTTCTTCGCCTTCGCTGAAGTCGGAATCGTTGCCCTTGGACAAATCGGCAAGAGGATAGTCATATTTAGAGGCCGCAACCAATGCAGGTTTGTCAAGAGTTATCGTAGCATCAAGGACTTTTGTAGGAATCACTTTCTTGGTCTGATTCTGCTTCTCTAGCTTCAACGCTACTTCCTTTTGAGAAGCCTCCTTTAAAGCTGCCTCCTTCTCTTTTCTTTCTTTCTCTTCAAGCATCCTCTTTGCATGTAAGCGCTCAGCATCTTCCTGTTCTTTTCTCTTCTGTGCCAGAAGCTTTTGCTGCTCCTCTTCCTGTAGCTTCAAAGCCAGAAGCCTCTCTGCCTCTTGTTTAACTCGACGCTCCTCAATTTTGGCGGCTTTCTGCTTGGCTTCCTCCTTTTTGCGTAAAATCTCCTTCTTTATGATTTCCTCTCTTTCTTGAACCAGTTTTGCCTTCTCCTCGTTTTCTTTTTCAATGCGCCTTTTCATTTCGGCCTTTTCTTGCTCTTTCAGTGCTTTTTGGGCGAGAACATTCCTCTCCTTCTCTTCTCTCTTCTTTCGCTGTTGCTCAGTTCTGTCATCGATCAAAGCCTTTTTCTTCAGTAGAGCATCATCGTTATTTTCACGACGTAGACGCCTCTCCTCTTTTCGTTTCTCTTCAGCCTTCTCGGCAGCAGAAATAACCTTCGTCTTAGGCAAAAATGTTGATATGTTGGAATTTAAGTTAACCTGTAATTAAACAAATTGTGTGGTTTTAAAGCCATGGAGGCCCTTTGCATCATTACAGCTAAAGTTGTAACATTTCAGATTTTTTTTCATAAGAAAAAAAAATAAATAAAGGCATATTGGGAAGAAAGTATTTTTGATCAAAATTGCATCGTAAAGTTGACAGTGTAGTGCAATGAAACATATGAACAGAATAGAATGCAAATCAGTTTTACTTGTGTTGTGCTGTTAAAGCAAAAATATTGAGCATTATAATGATGTGCAAATATTTGTAAGAACAATATTCCTAGTGGAAGTTTTTGCGGCCTATATCAAAGATACCGAGACAAATTTTAAGCAATCCTAAGCGTTCCTAAAGTAAATACTTCTAGCAGGTGAACCACAAACAGCTTTATTAAATCATGTTGATTGACACACATTATTTTGATCACTATATTTTATATTTAACATGAAAAAAAAAAAACCCTAGGAAATATTTTAAATTGGAGAAAGATGAGATGCAGTGAGAGAACGGCTTTGTGAAGCAAAATAAGTTTTACTCTTGTAAATTTAGTAAACTGTTGAAAAAAATGTAAAATAATCACTATTATTGACCCAATTCTTAAACTACTAAATGCTGGAAAACGAACCGTCGCGATAAATTCGGCCAAGAATTGCAAATGAGGTCCGAAGCAAATTAGTACCCTTAAAAATTGACGGTACAACACGAATGGACTGGTCAATTATGGGGGTCAATATACAATTTATAAAAAATGTAAAACTGGAAATTCCCACTCGAGCGCTAACTGAGCTTCTTGAGAAGCACACGGCTTTAAATATCAAAGAGTTTGTAGTTGAACTTGCTCGCAAATATAACATTGATTCCAACCAAATACACACGATCACAACAGACAATGGTGCTAACATGGTCAGGGCAGCTGACATCCTCGTGGAAGAATTGGAATCTGTAAACACTGCAAATGCTGCCGAAATCGGTGGAAATGAAGATTCGCAACTATCAGAGGACGTTCTGCATACAGTCGCAACCCTGTACGAAGGGGGTGACGATGATGACGACAAAGAGCTACAACAGGTCAGGCCCACTTTTCCTAGTCGCTTGCACAAGATGAGTGATGTTCCCCTGATCAACTCTTTGGAAATTGAAAGCGAAGATTTGAATCTGCCTGATGGGGTTGCGTTAAAGGGTGTAAGATTCGCAGCACACATGTTGCAATTAGCGGTGGATAATTTGATATAAGCCGCCAACTTGTCGCACACAATATTCAAAACCCGTAATGTAGTTAAGAAATTCCGCAGTCAAAATATGCTATCAATTATGAAGAAAACTAAACTTAAAAAGCCAGTAATCGACTGGTCACGCGCTGGCACCCAACAGTTGACATGTTAATTCGACTCCTCTAGTTGTACCAATATAGTAGCCGCTAACAAGGACCTGCAACTGTCAGCAGCAGATTGGGTAATGATTAAAAGTGTTGTTGAAGCTCCGATCGAATTGATCGAATGAAACGAAGAAAGTGAATACTTCATGTCCCGACTTCCTTGTTCTGCATATGAAGCGCCGTGAAAGTAAATTGTTCCAAAACGAAGCTTTCCTCTCTGCCATTTTCCTCGACCCAAGAGTGCAAGTTATGCTCACAGCACAGCAAAAACTCATTTCGTGACAACTAGGGCTCGGATTGAGAACATAAACCATCGACAAGAAAATAAAGAGACTGAGAATCTCCAGCACGCTGCTGGACATGACAATGCGCCTATTGAACTGACGAATACAGATGATGAACTTGAACAACTATTGAAGGTTAGTTTAGCATGGATGCCACATAATATTACCTATTAACAAAAATATCAATAGATATAGAGCCATGGAACTGTACTTATTTTCCATCAATTTTAGGCTGCGAGTGACGTTGAAGCACAGCCTTAGAGTTTTGGACGCTCGACGATGGCGCCTATCACGTCTGCTCTTACATCGTTCGAAAAAACACAGCGTTTGGATAAGAGCGAACATCCTAACATTTTGGGAAGACAATAAATTGATTTTGCCTGAACAAAAACAAATACGCTCAAACTTGGTTGATATTTTTTATACTACCTAATCAAAATTAAACATCGATCCAAAAGTACCAATTTCATCCAGTATATTATTGCAAACATTTAAATGTTTATCACCTTACTGTTGGAAGAATATAATAAACAAAATTTGCAAAAACTATCGCTTGATAGAACTAAAACCAATACCAAAACCTGCCTCTTCGGAATCCGATCCCGAGCAGACAGAAGGGAAAAAACCCCGAACCCGAACCAAACCGGAATAAGCAAACTTAAAAAAAAAAACCCTGAAACCCAACCAAAATTTCACATTTACCGAACCAATATTAATTTCGGTTTGATGCCCTGTTTAAAACCCTAATTGTAGATAAGGAAAGATTGTGGATGTGAAAAGGAGGAACAAGAATGTTGCTCCTCCATTAGGCAAAAGAATAAAAATACATCTATTTGGTCACTCACAATTGGCTGCTTCGAAATTGACATCTGTGCTAACAAACGTGAAGGGTGAACGTAATTATTTGGGCTGGTTCTGTTCTTGTTGTTGGTAGAGCATGAACTCTGCGACACAAATTGCTTTGCTGCATTCCGTGGCGGAGAATTGTTCTGCAAGGATGAAAAGTTGCGATTGAAAATTCATACAAACAAATAAAGATGAACAGATTTTTTTCAATATTCATTACATATATTTTTTAAGTTTTATAGCTGCACCAGTTCAAATTCTAACCCTTTAAGCTGATTGAGCCTAAGGAGACCATGATTTTGAATCAAAAATATATCAGACGTATGTTAAAAATAATATCACTTACCGAATTCTTCGAGATTGACATCTGTGTCAACAACCGCGAAGGGTGAACATAAGAATTTGGAGTGACCCGGGTTTTGTTTCTGGTGGATTGAGTAGTCTTCGTCAAACAAAGCTTTGTCCTATTCTGTGGCGGAGAAGTATTCTGTAATGGCAAAATGCATGGATTTAGTTTTAATATAAAAAAAAAAAGCATCTCAGGTAAAATATTATTCATGTACATTTTTTAGTGCTTATTTATTCAGAATGAATAAATAAAACAAACAAATATAGAATAAATTAAAATGTTATAGTCTGTCAGTCTAGTCTGGTATTTTATAGTAACTGATGTTACCTCTTTCTCCACAGATTTCTGTGCCTCCATTATGCTGCGATCTTTAGCCAGGGAAATTTTGTTGGCCCTCATTAAGGATTTACGAGCAATTTTCAGAAGCTGTGAAGTTTCCTGAAACGAAGAGAAAAACAATAAGAACGAGGTTCAAATTAGTTTAGGAGGGGATTTAAATATAACGTAAGATTTTCAATCACCCTAAAGTTTTGTAACATAGTGGTTTTTAATTCGAACCTCAGCACAGCTAACTGCTTAGCAATCATCTTCCCAACCACATAAATGAAAGGCCATTAATAAGTGTGAGCTATTAACCTACCATATTCTGAGTTGTTTTCTTTTCAGACAGAGCCATCATTGCTCTGACTTTTGTACGGGTCATTCGAACAGGCACATCTGGTTTGACCGGAGCGACAGGCAGTATAAAATGCTCTTGCTCTATGGCTTCAATGCGCTTTTTAACCGACACAGGTTCAAAATTTCGGTTCAAAACATTCCTGATTGCTTCAGGTGTGTTGCGGTTTGTGGCGTTGCTTAAAGCTTTAGGTTTCAAAGTTTTTATTTTTTTTTCAGGTGTTTCTTGCACGATGGAAGAATTTACAATTGAAATATCAGCAGGTACTGCTTCTTGAAGCGGTGTCTCTGCAAGTGCATTACGATTTTCACGTGTATCCACTTGCCAATCAGCAGTTTCCTCCCCACATTTCTTTCCCGCAACGTCTGTTGCTATTGCCGAGGTGGAACCAGGCTCTTGTTGCCGTGATTCTGTAAATGTGTTATAAAGATCTTCATTAACATGGTGAAGAAGAAGAATTGGTACTTGACCGTTAACTGAAATCAAACTTGTACCTTTCTTGTTCTTAACAGGATTGGACTTGATCTCAGTAGGTATCTCGGGAGATCCAGGCTCGCATTTTAATGGCTTCGATAGTTTAGCGACAAAATTAATAATGGGAACATCGTCATCACTATCGTACACTGGGATGCCTGCTTTTTGCCTGGTTGATGCTTTTTTCATAGTCATGACTTTGACAGGACTTTCAACAACAGTCTCAATAAGCTGCTTGGTAATCCTCTTGCTGGATCGTGTTAAAGTCACTGTCTTAACTCGGAGACTTGATTTCTTGGTAGTATTATTAAATGTGGAAATTTTAGTGCTCTGAATTTTTTCCAATACTATGTCATCTTCAGTCTCCATCGGTTCAACATTCACTCCCTGACAAACGTCAGATGTCAACGAATCTCTAGCACTGACAAAACTTGATTCGGCAGTGGCTGAGCTCGTATTGGCTTTCGGCATGTTAGACTTGCCCTTTCGAGCACGTTTCGGAAGTTGAACCTCTGACCTAGTTGAGTTCGCATCGCATGCCTCCAGAATGGTGTTTTCTGGCCGTCGAAGTTTAGTGTTTAAGTTTGGTTCTTTCATGTTCATGCTGGCAAGCTACAGGAAAACAAAGGGATGTTAGTTAAACTTGAGACAAAGCTATTTATTTTGCAGTTTTTTTCTGCAAAGACTATCACTAGAGGATGAGCAGGTGCAAGTTTGTCTTAAATTTCGTGTCGACTTTCTTGTCTTTTGATGACAGTGAGAAAAAATTTAAATTTAAGACAATAAGGGAAAGTGTAATTAGGTGGGGTAGTGTAACTACTAAGGTTTGTGATCACAACCTTACCATGTGTTGGATTTTTTGACAAAAATTTCATAATCCATGATGAATAATTAATAAGCAAACCTTGCAAGTAATTTTACTGAGACACGCAAGAAGTTTATTGTGGCAAACATGAAAAGATATCTTCAAAATTTTATCAATATTGGAGCAGCCGTTTGGTCGAAAAAAAACAACAAAAAACACACACACACATAAGGGATTTTTTTTACAGATAATTAAATTGAATATTTTGCTTTGCTAGTGACACCCATTAATCTAATTCGAGCCAGACCTTGAATGCTGATATTTTTCTGGGTGATCTTGTTGTTAAAGATTGACTGTAGAAGTGGAATATTTAAACAGAAGTAAAATTTGAAAAGCCAAATAATTTCTTTATAGTAATGGATTACACAGGTGTAAAACCTTTCTTTATTCAGTGCAAAAAAATATGATTTTTATCCCTTATCTTTGTTACTTAGCAAAACCAATTAATTCTGACAGGTATATTGTTTTCAGAAGAATATTAAATCGTAAACATGCCTCATACTAGGGAGCAGCTAATAAAATAAGTTCTCAATATTTAAAGTATCCTTTGAAGTACCTTGAACGCAGTGCGAGAGCCTCTTCTTACAGGCTGCAAGGGCTGGTCATGTGAGGGCTCTGGCAAAGGCATTACTTCATCTTCTTCCACTGAAACAAATGCAGTCGATGCATGAGTTTCTTTTGCAATACTCAAGCCACGCACAGGCATAAAAAAGCCATATGAGATCATGTTCTTATATTGTAACATTGGGGATACGCATCTCTTCATTCGGTTAATCCCATGGCAGTGATAGGAAAGTAGACATGAGTCTCGTGATAGGAAGCTGATTATAACCAGAAAATACCACAAATCTTTCTTCAATGACATGTTTTAGTTGGGAACTTTCAAAACTAGGGGAGAGGAGGACAGTTGCTTATCAATTATCATTAGCAGTAGGTACATTTTTAATATAATGACACTGCAAATGGCACTACAAATCAAAATGACTACATACTACTTAAACGCTTCACTTAGTAAATCCGACAATATTTGTGAAATAGAAACGGGTTAAAATTTCTAAAAGGAGTTTTATGTTAATGCTCTTACATTAATGCAATGCGGGTGCAATCGGGCAGTGTAAAGTTCATTAGATATTTAGGATCTTCTTTAAAAAGGTAAAATTTGGTCTTATTGTTTTCTAGATGAGTGTTGACTGTTTATTCAAATTATTTATTAGCTAAATATAGTTATAATTTGGTGACATTTGGTCTACAAAAAAGGCACATTTTTATCCATTTAGACGTAGCAGGAATATTTTTTTACCACTTTCAGCAATTGAATCAATTTTCACTCGCTTCCTGGTGCGAGACACATCAGACGGTGTCATGGGGAAACGCTTTCTTGTCTCCGAATTTGACGCTGCAGCAGTGAGAAACAGAATCCATTCTTCAGTGACCTGAAACACACAAAAGTAGTAAACCAATGCTAGTATATCTAGCGTTAATGTCACATTTTGAATACTTTTCTATCTGCAAAAGTCACATGTATCACTATATATGTAAGGCAGTAATATTACCAAGCAACTTGTACAGTTATATTTTAATTTTTATACGTTTTACATGTTCAAAGCGTAGGTATAGGCATGTGCTTGCCTATAAAGTGACTGACACTGATTAAGATTAAAATCCATCTTCATCGTAATTTTATATAATTTCCAAAACAATATCGTAAAATGAACTATCATCCCCAAACTATCACACGCAGTCATCAAAAATAAAAATTAGGCTAATCTTTCTTCTAGGACTAAAAGCTGGTCAGAATGCAACTTCAAATGTACCTACAAACTTTAGCAATTTTGTTGTGCTGTTTTTTAAGTAACTGATAATTTTACATTTCAGATACGTTTACATCCAGATAACTAAAGACTATTATTATTATATTATTCAAGAATGGTTATGATACAAGGGCAACTTACAGAAAACAATTCATCATATTCATTAGCCTCATGGCGCAGATTTTCACAGACTTCCCGCATTAGTTGATCCGCTTTCTGAATGGACTTATTCCGATTCATTTTGTCGGTTTTCTTTTTCTCCTAATAATAAGTAATATTAAAAGTATATTAAATTGAAATTCACTCTCGCGAACCATCAACCGACTCTCGATGGACGTTCACTCACGACGCGTTCCGCCAAACTTATAACGGCCGAACATTCAAAACCAGTCTGTCTGTTGATGGGCAGCAGCGCTCAAATCTCCCGTCGCGGCAATTGATGAAACATGTGAGCGGCAAGTTTTGAATTTTATTGCTCATCAATTAATTGCTTTCATAATAATAAAAGTGAAATATAAAAAGGCTAATGGTAATGAAAAAAAGACGGTTAATAGTAGTGAACATAAAGTGGTTAACATTAATTAACATAAGACGGTAATTATCAGTTAATCAACAATGATAATAATGTGTTTAAGTTATAAAAGTAATACCTTAGAAAAGTGTTAGTACTAACGATAGTACTGATCACATTTTCACTTGTAAATCTCATTCTGGGTGCGATGCTCGAAATATTCTTTCAAGTAGTAAAAGGAGTTTGATATAAGAAAGGCTCTTCAGCTGGAGTCGAAGGTGCTACGTTTAGAGGAGTCTATAATGAAATAAGGGAGGTACTTTTAGATTTTTGTGCAGATGAATTGGGAGCTGTGGGATGGTTCAGATTTCTTCGTTCATGGATGGATGAGCTCGAGTGTGGGAATAGTAGGGTAGAAATTCACAAAGGTGCCGACTACTTGGATAAGCGTGCAGGTGAGGATGTTTTGTTTGTGGAAGGGCTCGCAGGTTTTTCGATGGGAGATACCAGCAACGATGCAGATCGCCTATACCAAAGTCTCCCTCAAAATTAAATTTAAGCTTGTTATAAAGAAAAGAACAAAATTTACTGATTTAATCCAGTAGATTATTTATTTACGTACTTATTTTTCAAGTAGCAAGAATTTCAACTCGATTTTCAAAAAAAAGTAAAAAATCCTTAAAAATCTGAGAACGGACAAGGCAAAACACAACACAGTTACAGAAACTAGTTAAAACTTGTTGTGCTCCACAGTGAAATGTTTAGGTACATTGGCCGAATTTTAATACAATGTGCAGTAGTTCATCTTTCCACATCAAAATGGTAAATAATAGTGCTTTTGGCAGGCAGCCATCGGTGCCAGTTTTCAACTTACTCCTTGAATCTATAACGTATATCAAGTATACATCAATTTCTAGAGGGAGCGAGTTTAATTGTTATCATTTCAGGGCAAGAAATGTATGTAGATAGTTGGTATATGTTGTTCAGGAGAGACCAGTCAAAAACCAAAGGTTATAATTTACCATCTTTAATGCAGATCACAAGCAGGATAGCTAGCCATTAACGCCACTTTTAAGTGTTACAGCATAACAGTTGTTTTCAGTGGATTTTAATCTCTTTTACTATCATCTAATGCCTTTAATCTTTCCAAAAGTGGTGGATGTGAATGATGCCACATTGAGTAAAGCCAATCATAAACTGGAAAACCTAAATTGTCTTCATTAAGCTTGATTAGAGCTCTACGTAAATATTCCGATTTACCAAGGGACTTGGCAAATTCATCTGCTTGAAATTCAAACTTGCGGCTCATCATCGTAATTGCAAAGTTCAATACCGTGTTATATGGCAAGAAAATAAATTGCAGTACAATGAGCAGGCCGATTAAAACGGGTTGTCCATTATGGAAACCAAATGCATGGTACATTGGTTCATATCCGAACATGTAACCAAATACGGCAAACACTAGAAATAAGTTCACCTGAAACAAAAAGTAATAGCAGATTTAATTTGAGACTGCAAATTCCACAATGCATGCAATTATTTTTGATTTGATCTCAAAGAAATACCCTAAATGCCAAATTTCATATTTGGAGGTGTAGCGGTGGTAAAAATCTTTATGAAATATTATTCAATGTTTCCTTTCGTACCTGCATGATAATTATGTTTTTGAGAACGTGATTAAGTTTCCAATGGCCTAGCTCGTGGCCAAGAACTGCTAGAACCTCGTCATTGTCACAACCTTTTTTGGTGGTTTTAACTGCATCGCCATTATCTTTCTTTGCACTTGCATCTGGTTCAGATGACACATAGTCTTTCAACAACGTGTCAAATAATACTATACGCTTGTTCTTGAAGAAACCTGTAAACAAACAATACAATTGCATCATGTTGCCTAATAAGTTCTTGGTACTTGCCTGTTAGTACAGCGGTACTTGGCAATGGCAATGGTACTTGCCATTGCTTTACATTTATTTAAATTATTACATTTATAAATTATTTAAAATATATTATTTTTATGTACATTTTTCAATTATCAAATGACTAAACTAGAATTAAGACTTTCCAAAAAGTCTTGACACTTATGGACTTATGTCACTATGATTATTCTTAAAAAATTAATCGAGAACCGACGCAATGGCTTGACGGTCAATGCACTACAGGAATTGATGTTAAAGATGCACTTGAACTCAACATTTTTTAAGTTCAGTAAAACACAAAGTCTTATGGCACTACAATTAGGATTGGCTCTTATTGACCTACGAAGAATTAAGTTCAACTGACTGGGCGAGTGCAGTTGAGAATGGTACCACGCTAGCAAGTAAGTACTGTTTTTTTCATTAAATTGTTATAGTTTCTTGTCATAAAATTTGTTTAAATATTTAATTAAATGAATAGTGAATATAGAATTTAAAATGCTTGTAATTGGCAGCTGCAGAAATTAAAAATTATATGGATGCGCTAATGTCAAAGTGAACTCTAGTCTCCCAGCCATTGCAGCTGGTCAAACCCTTCAGAAGTTATGGTCAGAAGTTATGGTCAGAACTGCTGGAGGACAAAAGATCTGACCCCAAAATCCAGGGTCAGTAAATGGAACACCCATTTCCTCACTGGTTAATTTCTATGCAATATTTGTCACACACACCATAGAAGTAAGCATTGCTGTGAGAGGATCTCTTTGATCCTTCTACAACATAGAGCTTGGTGAGTGGGAATTCAAGACTTGCTGACAATTCCTCAATTTTTGTTCTCAAGTCTCCTTCCGGTAGTACAGTATACTTGTCAAACAACGGCGCTATCCAGTTCGGATAAACAGTCAGCAAAAAGAATGTCATCACCATGGCAAACAGCCACAAGTAGATGAAGAAGAAGTCACCACCAATTCGTACAATGAAGATGATCCCAGCTATTAATGGCAGCATTATTAACTGGCTCACTACAAATCCTTTTATTTTATCTTTGGTGAAAAATGCAGCTGTCTGAAAAACCACAATAAGAATAAAATTAATATAACTTGTACGTTATCCAATTTGCAATGTTACAAACGTCATTTAGTTGTGTTACAAAAGGGAAATGTTACAAAAGACAAGGACAAAGGGAAATTTTAAACTAAAGAAAATAAAACTAGAAATAACAAAGAAAGACCCAGATTATGCAGGTGCAAAACTGTATAATGCTCTACCCAATTATATCAAGGAAAAAACGGACAGGCGCTAAGAAATAGCATAAAAGAGTTTTTAATTGAGAGATGTTTTTATACTGTCAAAGAATATTGTACCATTTAATTTAAAAAATGACTGTCAAATAACGTGTATATGTTCTAAATGACAATAAACAAATTATTATTATTATTATTATAATAAATAGTGCAGCAAAGTCGGAAATAGTTACGACTATAAGACCAAAAAAAATAAATAATTAATTCAGCTTGTTCCGATTTCTTGCAGTCCAAAACGTACTGTAAGCTTTTCCGAGAAAATCTACTTGAAAAATTAGGCCCAGCAGTCTCAGTAAACTTTTTGGCCACAACAGAACTTTTCGTAATTCCCAGTGCAGTTTATGGCTGCGGTTATGTAATTGTTCTAGTAAGATTTGGTGACCTGCATACTTGTTTATTAGATTCGTTAATTGTTTAAACTAATAAGTATGTGTTGTAGTACTAACTATTTATTGTTAGTACTACAACTCAATTAATTATGTTAAGGAAAATAATTAAACGAGTCTAGGCCAGCGACCAATATAAAATACAACATAATAAGTAGGTAGGTACCTACTAAAAATTACATAAATAAAAGATAGCTTAGATAAATCTTTAATCTATAACAAGAGGTATCTAAATTAACTACACTTAATTTGTCTCACCTGCTTATTGAATCCATGAGCTTCCTCCAAAACAAAAGTATTGTAAATTGAGAAAGGAAGATTGATAATCGTAGAGAAAAGGTTCAATGTAAGAATAAATATAAGACTTTGTGGAATTTCGAGCACTTGGTAGCCAGATGAAGTAATTATGGATTGGCTGTATTGCCAGAAACGAGGCAAGATATCCAATAAAAGAACAGCCTGAAATTTAAGAACATAATTGTTGGCATTGAATGAACAAATTTAACACGGTTGGCAACAAGAAAATGCTATGTGAACAAAGTGGCTGTTAGTCGTTTCCGATAATCAGAACATTACCGTACCGTTGTTAGTACTATATCGAAGACATCTTTTACGAGACCAAAACTACTCTTGTCCAAGCCATAAATGCGAGCCTTGTCATAAGTTTTCACATCCAAAATTCCTTTCAGATCCTTTGGGACTTCTACTGCACGCTGATATATTTTGTGCTAAGGAAATAAAAAATTATGTCTCGTTATTAAATATTTACAGGAAAATTTTCCTTATCATTGAATTTTGCCTATGGCGGCAGATGGGATGTCATGAATTCAAGCAGTACTAACCTGTCGAACGGACAAATATAACCCCCATAAGAATTCAATCCAAATAAACGCTAAAATTGAATAGAATAGGCACTCCGTTTCTGTCCACATGATAAAAAGTGATCTTGCTAAACCTTGCTTTCAAACAGAGAAGCCGACAGATTTTAGCCAACAAACGACAAAGCCATTCTGGCAACTTGAGTGTCGAACCAAGAACTTCGCCCTCCGACGCCTAAATAAATAACTAACTTACAAACTACGGCGGGAATGGAATTAATTAACAAAATTCATAAAAAAACATCGTCAACAATTAAAACTAGTATATTTGTAAAATTTAAACTATAAAGTAAACACAGTGAAGTTTGTTATGAGCCTTCACATATTTGAGACATTTCCACAAGTGACTGATAAATGGCATGCAGCCAGATAGTGACACCATACGCTCCTGCATCTACGTCTGTTACGTGTGTTGCGTTAACATAACTTGCTCGCCCAACCACTGCTAACATGTCACGCGTGCCGATGCATCCAATCTGTGCCGCTTCTACAGCTTTACCCAAAGCATGTAGACACTCTGTGGTATTATTTCGTGAATGATTCTTGAACTGTTCACATGCGGGGATCAAAGCATCTAACTGAAAAATGTAAAAAATTCAGTCTGAATTAGTTTCTACCAACTTTTCCATATATTCTAGAATGATAATCCCAAAACAATTAATTTGACAGACATTCCCATGAAAATTACATTTTTATAATATGGTATGAGCGGTAGATAATGTGTATGCAATAATTTCGGTTTCATTATTTACCATTGTTCTATCACCGATCCTGGCCTTGCTATATTTCATGATTCCTTCCAAGCCCTTTTCCCAAGCCAGGGCCCAATCACCTTCGCAACCTTTTTGGGTCATGGCAGCACCAGAGGTAGTGAAAAACAAACTGTATATAGCACCGGATGTTCCTCCCATGCAATCCTCGGAAATTTCTGCTAATTCTAGCATCATGACGCTGGGCTGAAAAACACATGCAAATATTTTAGCTGTAATTAATAAAGGTGTTAAAACAAAAAGTTCATTGAAATTTTAACGGGACACTTAAAAAAGTGCACTTCAAATATGTTCTGTAGATGATAACGTGATAAAGTTTCATAAGTTACCTATATACAAATTTAAATGGTATGTCTTAAAAAAACCTTGTTGGTACTAAGGATGGAAAGTTTCTGGGTAACACCAGCAGCAAATCGGCTCAACGTGGTGCCACAATCTCCATCGCCACAGCCACTATCGAGTGAATTCAATTTATGTTCGCTGCTGCCGAGAGCTTTGGCTGCCGTCAACAGGCACAGTTGGGTCTTGTTGAGGCCATTCAATACTTCAGCTGAAAAGCTATTTACTGTCGACTGCAAATCTAAAATCGTACAGGTAAGGCCGTTAAAAGTTTTTCACAAAAAATGGTAATTGCTTTTTCTTCAGGGACAGTTTTTGCTTGCTTGTAAATATACTGATGTGCCTTAGTTATGAGCCACTGATGACCAAGTACATGACCAAGTACCCTCAGGTCCATGCCTAATGTAGAGTATCCTAAAAATGTCCTATATACAGAACAATTCACCACACATCAGTTCTAAGTAGTTTTAAAAGTTTGGGAACAAGTAAATCAATTACTATTGTTGATTTCTAATTTCTGTGCCTTGCCTTTAAGATCATTGCGCTGAAAATCCCGTTTCTGATGCAAAGTCTTATTAGCGCACGAATATTGCCCGCCAGGCCAGCTTGGAGCATCAGTAACCGCATCCAGACAAATAAGCCATTGGTCTCTTGCCGAGGGAACCAATTTTAACAAAGAAATCTTAAAAAACACAAAAATATGAATAAAATTAATTATTTTTAGAAACGTTATCCTGTTGCAGAACTGTTTAACTGCAGAACACAGAACTGTTGAAACAGAGAACTGAGATAAAACCATACCTGAAATCCAGGAGTTTCCAGAGATGTCATGAGATGGCCAGCATAAATACGACGAGCAACAATACCTGCTTCAAGCAGCTGCTTTTCAGTTTCAGCCACAAACACCCACTGCTCTAACTGTGATGAGCCACCAAGGTTGTTTATCAAGACAGCAACTTCGTCCCCTTTACGGAGTTGTAGTCGTGCAACAAGACGAACCAACATTTGTGACACAACTTCGGCCGCCGAGCATAGCTGTCAACAAACGTCGACCGGAAGTTAATTACCAGGTATTCATCATTATCGTACATACTAGATATTCATTGTATTTCAAAGAAAGAACCCAAACTTTATGAAATATATTTACAACAAATTAATTGTCAAGTGGCATCGATTGCTTCGATGAATGCATTTTTTATTTTTATATATAAAATATTAATCTTTTATTTGGTTTACAACAGGAATCTAAAAAAATAGATTTGGGTTTGTAAAGGGCCTGCAAAAAAAAGTAATTTCAATGGAAGTGACAAGAATTGTCACTAAGAATTGTACTAATTGGAAGATTTAAATTACATGGGAAATAAAAAAAATATAATGTCACAGCCAATTACTGTTTTGACAGTCCTTTAAACGTCTACTAAAATACCTCGATTGTTGCTGATCCAGCCTCGCCGTGAACACCTAGACCCAATTCCATTTTGTCCGCCGCTAGATTAAACAAGGGCTTGGAGGATCCAGGCAGACTACAAGCAGATAAACCAACACCAATGGTGGCCATTGACGAAACAATCAAATTTGCAGTGGACACGAGGTCTGCCAATGGTTTTCCAACATCAGACATGTTGCCACAGATCTAAGATACCCAAAAGTTATGCTCATACATCAATTATAAACCAATGCATTTTGATAGATGTAAATTGCAGTACCTTATACACAAACAACAATCCACACATTCCTCGACATCCAGTGCTTAATCTTTCAGACAATGCGCAATCGTCCCCGACCACTACAACGTCTATTTCTAATCCCTCGCTCCTGCAAAATAATTACAAGTTAATTCAATTGTGTTACCACTTAATCTACTACCCTCTCAAAAATGTGTATCCAATACAACATCAACAGCAATTTGCAATATTATAACAACAGTATTCAACAGCAATTTGAATCAGCTGTTAAAAAGGTACATACTCAACCTACAGGTAGGTACTAAGGAGTTGATAGGTATAATCAGAGGGCCAGCATTAATGTAAAACTTTCTGCTGAGTTAGCAGCAGTTCTGCTGCTTAGTTAACAACACGGGTAGGTGCTACATGATGCCGTGTGCGGCCATCCTTATTAACAAAACTATACGATTAAATAATTACAACTCAAAATATCGATACATGGTTATCAACAGTTAAGTTTACTTGCGTGCAAACCAATCTCAAACGTAAGTGTAATCTGCGAGAAGTAACAAAATGAAGTTCCATAAATAAATCTCCCAACGATGGTATCTCCACCTGGTAGTCTCCTCCATTTTCGTCAGTAAAATAGTCATTTGGTGGTAATTTTTCCAAAAACAGTGGAACAAAAAAGTTTCACATTTGCGCTGTGGTAGTACGGTACTAGTTACTTTACTTTAATTATTTCTCAGGATACCTATGGCTATAATATTGGCGGTGACTTAACTGGTCTCCATTGCCTGATGCCTACCTGACTTTCTCCACTGCCAAGCCAAAGTTCAAGCAATCACCAGTATAGTTGGGAACGATAACCAAAGAGCTATTCTTCCCTTGCTGCGTTACACTTCGGATTGCAGCTACAATATTACCAGAAGGTGGGGATGCAAATACAGAACCAGCAACTGCTGCAGTTAACATCCCTTTCCCAACAAAGCCTGACATGAAACAAAAGATACAAAATAACTTTGCAGCCTCCATTAACTAAGGGTATTCATACTAGTGTAAGGTTTACAGCACGGTTGGAGCAAGCAAATCAACAAGTGTATTGCTAGACGAAGCCTTGATCATGACGTAACATGTTTTGTGACAACGGTGTTTTAGTTTATTACATTTTTTTGGGATCTTTTTTAGAGGCGTTGCGTTTCTAGTCAACCCCTTCGCAGTCATTTTCAAAAAGCTGTGCCGGAAATGTCGATGTCAGCAGCTTAGCTTGCAATTAATATTTTGGCTTCACTTCACTATTGACCTTTGTCACACCTATGAGGAATTCTGGGATTTTCATCCAACTATCTATTTTTGATAGCAAGTCAAAATTTTCACTATTAGTATTTCATTTATTTATCCAGATATGCCATTGTCCCCTCAAAAACTTGCCATCAGTTTCCTGTCACTAAGGTAACTGATTTCATGAATATGTTCGGCTGGATGGTTTGAAATCATACGATTCAAGTAATTGAGAAATCACTTTTTATTGACTTTTAGAGATGTACGCACCTGCAGCAAAAGGCTCGTGACCTGACCCACCTCCTGATATTAACGCAGTTTTCGAATGTTTCCACGAGTCGATCTGGATGACGCGACTCTCTGCATTGAGTCGAAGCCCTGGATGTGCTCTCGTGAAACCGAGCAAAAGCTCATCCACACAAGTATTCACATCATTCAGCAGCTTCTTTGTTTGACTGGACATGGTGATTTCTGGTTAATAAAATTCAATTTTAGTTGGCGGCATACTTCCTTTGTAATATTATAATTAATGAACATTATGAGCAAAAATGCCTCTGATTTTAGTAAAATTGAGTGTTGTTGTATTGAAAATTCAAGCAACATGGACAAAAACAGGTGTTGCACAGACAAAAAATAAAGTAAATTGCTATCAATTGATTTAAAAAAAAATAAAAAAAAACAGGTGAGCATATTTTATTATTAACAACACTATAACCGTCTCAAAAATTGATGCCCAAACGCGTTTGTAGTGTTGTTAATAATAAAATACCCCGCGCATTGCAAGCGTTTGCAATTTAAATAAGAGTTCATCCTAATAGGTAGAGCCACGATTATATGGTGATGCGCGAAATCGCGAATTGTTCTTATCTCTTGTTTTTCTTACAAATGAGTGCGATTCATTGAATTCCCATCTCAAATATGTAAGAAGCTCATCGCGACATAACGCGAAATTCACGAAAAATCATCCATAACACCGAAATCAACCATTTCCCGCGAAATCATCGCGAAATGAGCCTTTTCCCATCCAAGTATCTTAAATTTCAGATAATCTGTTCTTTTTTCATTTTAATCAAGCCACATATCACGGAAAATAAATAAACAAACAAAATAACCCATTTCACTAAAATGTGTGTATTTTGCGAAATAGCCACTAATTTCCATTCAAAAAATTTTAAATGTTTATTTTATCTCTCTAAACACACATTCCATGAATTTGTCAGATTATTTCCCCCAGTCTTGTTGTCAGGTCTGTTTCTCATCAAATGCTGTCAACATTCCTAGGCTTAGGGGGTAGAAGTAGTGGGGCAAAATGTTTGCTGTAGGAAACTATTGCCATTGGTTGGCTGAATCTTCCCCTCCTTGCCATGTGAGCACCAGCATCACATGCATTCAGTCTACATAGAGATTAGCAGGGATTTCAAATTTCAATGGCGTGTATTACATTTTTGACTTTTGAGGATCAAACAAAGCAACTCTTTGTGAGTGATGGATATATTTTGATGTGTGGAATCTAAAACACCAGACTTGTCTGGGAGAAAAAAGACAATCTTGCAAAGTATGTTGTTAGTACCAGACAGTGGGTCTAATTCAAATTATCATGGACATAAAAATCTCAAACCCCTCACTGACAAACTTTTTAGTTTTAAACTCTTTTTGGAAAATTAGTGTTACAAATAGGAGCTAATTGAAATTAATTTAATTTTGCATCAATAATAATAAAAACATGGAGCTGATACGGATAAATGTTTCTTGTGTCTTATTTGTTTTGTAGTTTCCTTGTGGCGTAACAGTGTATTTTATGAAACATAAAGGTATAAGCTACATTTTAAAGGAACTTATTGAACAGAAACACTATGTTTAACTATTCTTCTTTTTTTCGTCACCTATGTCCGAAATCTGCTATAGACATGAAATTCTGTACTTTTTCCATAACACCGCCATAACACCGAAATCCAAAAAGCTTACCACGAAATTAACGAAATCATAACACCATAAAATCTTGGCTCTACTAATAGGTGAGCATATTGACTGGAATTGACGATTATTAATTTAAATGAATGGAAATATCGTTTAGAATGAAATGCATCTCATAAGCAAATTTTATTGGCATACAGGTAATCATAATCTATGATTCTAAGGTTTTCTAATACCTAAAAAGAAAATTGCAACAAGTCTGCAGTTTAATGTTGAGTATTGACAAACAGGTACCTTTAAGTGGTTAGGTTAGGTTAATTGGTAATTTTTGGTACAGAAATGAAACCTTAATAGTACGTTCTTGTCCAGGTTCAGGTTCCAATTTTTTAATAGTTCCAAATGGTCCTGGTTCAAATCCCCGACTGTAGAAAATTGCTAGCATGCTTTGTTTGAGAAATCACATCGAACAATCGTGTATTTTTATGAGTTCGCATAACAAATACAACAGAAAATAGCATTGGCTAGCACATACCTCCAGTCCCCAAATTTCAATTCCCAACAATATCAGGAACTTCACCTTGATATGTTCCAATACCAGACATACAACCAAACATTCCTAAAAGGTATTCTCCAGCTTGCTTACCTATTTATCTGGAATTTTTATTTTCATACAGATACTTTCTCTGACCTCCAAGAAAGCAAAAAAAAAACAAGCAGCCTTATTAGTACCTACAAGCAGGACTGCTTCAAATGCACTATTGTCAGAATGCTGTCAATTCTGCATTTATGTACTTTTCACTTTCCGATAAGATTATAGTAAATGGCGCAAATTCCTCTGAACTATAACTAGATAAGCATGACCTTACCATAGCCAACAGTTTTAAAGATACTACCAGCAGACTTTACAAAACAGGCTAGAGGTCAACTGATACCCCACCCCTCCCCCCACCCGACTTACTTAATAGCAAGTTGCTATGTCGAGGAATAGGGAATAACACAAAAAAGAAGTAATTTGGCAATTCTGCAATAATAACCCCCATGGCATGACCCAATACCAGCCTCATAGTTATTATTGAAAAGAATTTCAGATTAAAAAAAAAATATTTCGATATAATTTCTGCATAGTTTCTGCACTTGGTAACAAAATATAATTATAATGTAATTTCTCTTATTCTAACTAGCAAACAAATATATTATTTATGAGCGAAACCTACTTATCATTGGGCTATCTTTTGAATTTTGTTGAAATAATTATAGCAAACTTTTATCTCAAAACATTTTGTGGTGTAGCTTTTCTTTCTGCTACCAAAGCATTGTCAATGCTAACTTACATAGAATGTATTAATTTAAAATCAATTATCATATTTCGACCAACACGAAACCTACAGTTGTATAAGACCAGGTTATGTTTGGCAGGAGGTTATTATAGGGCAAATTTTTAAGTATTATAAAGTAGGTTAATATAGGCAGATATATATATTTTGTAGGCAAATAAAGTAATTATTAATTAAATATTGAGAAATACAAAATTAAATGAAGCTTTTACATGGTAAGACATTCCCAAGAATGAAAATTACCTGTGAGCCTTTGAATAGTTAGGAAGAAAAATTTAGCTTGTTTTCATTCTTGATATCACTTAATTCATTCTGTACATATCATATTATTGTGATAACGAAGTCTTAAACAACCGGATAACATTATTAACAGCCCTATTACATATTGGGCAGCGTTTTTTATCTTTGTAGATCCTAACAGAGCAACGATAGCACGCATAATCATGTCCAGAGTTGCCGTGAACGAAAATTCCATCTAAAGGTTGAACTAAACAAACACTGCACTTATCGCTGTCAGATAGCTGGCTATTCTGACTCAGCTGGCTTAGAGAGGAAGATGAAGCTTCCAGCAACAATTCTTGTGAAAGGTTTGCTTGCAAAATGAATGCCTTGGATAGTGACGCTTGTGAAGAACTTTGGGATGCGTACCCTTCAGACAACGGTCTCAAGTCCAAACCAGACGATCTTTGTGATGATGTAGTTGGTCCTGAGAATAAGAAGTTGTCAATCATTAGCATACCATTTGAGAAGTCTGGCCAGCCGTACAGATAGGACTAGCATCTTGCCTAAATTATTCCTTAGTATGGAATAATTGGGTTGGCATAGATCGCAAAGATTGAGATCTAATTGAAGTGTCTTTTCTGTTTAGATTTCCTTTTAAGTTTTCAACTACAGCCTGGCCCTGGATTGGTGTTAGCGTTGAGTGTAGGATATAGGTAGAGTTTCAACGTCAATGTTAAAGTCTCTGCGTGAAAAATGACTACCTTACCGACAAAAATGCAGAGTACCGGAAGTTCACGTTAAGTGGAGCCACTGTCGTATGAATTTTAATTTTGATATTTCTCGTAGGTTAACTCACTTTTGAAACTTTTCATGCTCAAAAAATCTTCATCAATGTTTACCTCAACGATTGATATACACGTAACAATATTAAGAAGCGAGTAAATACGATAAATATCGAAATTAAATTTCATACGACAGTGGCTCCACTTAACGTGAACTTCCGGTACTCTGCATTTTTGTCGGTAAGGTAGTCATTTTTCACGCAGAGACTGTAACATTGACGTTGAAACTCTACCTATAACCTACACTCAACGGTGTTAGTAAAGATTAATTGAGAGTAAACTAGTCTCAAATGCAAGTGATGTGTGAGAAACAACTAAATTAAATTTCTTAGCACGTGAAACGACGCTGACTCCACCAATGAGAATCCTCCATAACTGTTGGTAAAGTAGTCTTTTGACAGTAATTTTTCGCGCACACAGTTTAACATTAGCGTTACGAGAGTTAGGAAGTACAAAAATAATTACCGCCGGGACTCGGGTTGTTCAGTTCTGATTGCGACGACTTCTTCTTACTCCGCCTCCTCAATTTTCTTTTTGGCCTGGTAGGCAGGAAACTAGTGCGTGCCTAGAAACAATCAATCAGACGAATTGCTGCAAATTACCCTTTTTTTTGTACAGTCATTGATTTAGAGGCATCATTGTATTTCACCGCCTCCAGATAGAAACGAGTTTTTTGTAACGGGTTAATATATATTATTTACTCTCGTGATGCATATTTAACAGCCAAATCAGCGGCAGCTGGCTTACCAGCAAGCAATCTGGTAAAACCCAGAAAAAAAAACTTATCTGCAAAATACAGCGCTAAATGGGAGCGCTGTAATTTTAGCCACTAGAGAAAATTACCGGCAATTAAAAAATATTTTTGTTATCTCGACTCTTTGAACTTAGTAGTTTTAACCATCATTGAACATCATATACTACTACTGGGGAGTAAAGCAAAATTACCTTGAAGCACATCTGGCAGGTGCCAAAACGAGGGTTGTTTTTCTTAGCCCCGCACTTGCAAGACCAGAAGTCAGCCTTGGGCAACTCAGGGTCCTGATCAAAGTCTGAATCTGAGCTCCCTCCAAGAAGCCCAATGTCCTCAATTATAATGATAGTGTCAATTTTCTTCGTCTGGAATAGAAAACACATCGCAATGTTATAGACAGATGAACAGAAACTATAGATTGCTTGGGAAAATGATTGGGACCGACCAATCGGCAAATAAAAAGTAGCTTCAGGAAAATAAAAATTTTCTCGTTATTTTTTTCGGCTTAGTTCTGGTTTTTTTTGACAAATTTTTATAACATTTTTCTAAAAACTTGTCAAGTTCTCACCACAGACCTAGACACACAGATAGCACGCCCTAGGTTACAATAGGTTTTCCGATATCTTTCAAGCACGGCATCAAGTGTGGTTTCTATAGTGAAATCACTGAGTGAAATGTGATTTAGATTGCAAATGCTTACAATGTGCAAAGTGCTTTAAAAGTATTTTCTAATAATAAAAAGTGATTTCTGTAATTCCCCACACTTACAAGCTCTTCACAAGTTATGCTGAAACTAATTTTATAATTCATGTTTATACAATTACAGTCGCCCATAATTGGTGAGACATTACAACCTCTCAAAGATTTGTTTTCATGATGTGTTTTTCATGTTGGAATACATTTTTGTGAGGGTATCAGTTTCTCATAGTAAACAAATGAAATGCCTACTTAAAGTGAAATCAATCAAGTAATTACGTCATGTTTCATTATTACCTATTGACAAATTTTACTTGGTCTGGTGACCATTCTTAACACATACGCTTTGAGCACAGCTTTAAGGATAGGCGGCAGGGATTAGTTTTGATTATAATCCTCTAATACTCTCTGTCGATTCACAATGCAACATTTCTCTACAATTTCACTTCTTTTGTTAACAGCTGCCTTATCGATTGGCCTAAAAGTATGTTTCAAAATTCTTTGGGTAGGTGCATGTGTTCTCCTACCGCCCTGTCAGTTTCAATCGATTCCAATCAATATTCTTTATGCAATTGACCGAAGAAGAAGGGACTGTATTTTTAGCTAAATCAAAGATTGCCATGAAACGACCTGAGCTACAAACTTGAAATTAGCCACTAGTGTTTTAGACATGCATACCATGTCCTTCATTGATGTGTTTCTTGAAATTCAGTTTGGTTAACTCTTCTATGCATTTCATAATCCTTTACCGAAATTGCTGTTGCAAAATAAAGCCTAGGATGAAATCTTATTTAAATTGCAAACGCTTGCAATGCGCGGGGTATTTTATTATTATCAACACTAAAACCGTCTCAAAAATTAATGCCCGAACAGGGACTCTATTATAGCATATATAATCTATAGCATCAATTTTTATCTATTTTTATCAATATTTATCTATATAATCTATAGCATCAATTTTTGAGACGGTTATAGTCTCAGATAGTGTTGATAATAATAAAACAAGCAGTAACTTGTTTCTCACTCTATAATTTCTTACAAATCCATTGTTCCAAAAAATGGATGAGCTTTAAAGGATGTATCGGTGAAAAATCCCTTAGAAACCAGCTTTGGAGGATAATTCTTGACAGTTTTCCATTAACCCAGCTACCTCGCCATATTTCAAGGTCAACCTAATATTAAAAAATGTTATTTTAAGTTATTAATATACTAACTAATGAACAAGTTGATTTATGTAAGATAAATACTACAGACAATAATATTTGAGATGCTCCCACTATTATAAATATAAATGATAATTATAGCTTTTAGCTGTAAATGAAGTGCTTAAATATATTATACAGTTCCTTGAAAGAAGAAAGTTAGTTTTAAATCCCAATAAAAAGTCGCAAAAACAAGTAACTTAACCCACGCGACACACTTCTGTCTGGGTTAAAAGAGAAAAATATATGTGCCGATAGAAGAGATTGGCAATATGCAAAGTTATAGAGACCTCCACTGTTTAAATATAAAACGCAACATTGGTTAGATTGGAACACTAACTCTTTTATAACTGCAGGTGAATTCAGCGATCCTTGTAAGTGAAACCTGCGTTCAAGCAAACAAACAATTGAATTGTTGTTTGTACAGATAGTTGTAAATAGTAGTGATACCCTTTTGAATTAATTAAAATTGTGCGTGGCAGATTTTAGCCAAAGGTTCTAGAAAACGAGATAACATTATATTTATAAGGTATACAACATTTATGTAAATTCTTGAAGTATTATTTATTATTTCTTAAAGATATTAATTTTCTCTCAATTTTCTCTCAATTTTCTCTCAATTTTCTCTCATATGATCTGCCAAGGATGTTGCAAGAGTGCATTCTTATTGATTGTCCTAAATTGGACTTTGATTATAAGATCAGCAATGTTCAAGTAGAATTTAATAAAATATCTACAGCATGTAACCTCTTGCAATTGCCTTTCAGAGCTATTTTCACTGCCCTCTGGTTAGACTTGCATACATTATGCAAATATGTCCTTCAATTGCACTTGCCATTTTGTTTAATAATAAGTTTGTGCAACTTAAAAAATGTGCAGGTTTGCAAATGCCATTATTTTATGGTCATATGCACTACTCACATTTATCTCAGAGGACCCCGAGGAGGTCCCGTCTTTCTCTGATTCCGAATTTGAGCATATCGTGTACTCCACCGAGGTATCGGAATCCACGTAATCACGAGGAACATCTAAAGGAATTGCCAACATAATCATATTGTTGGGAACAACAAGAAATTTTGTGATGGGAAAATTACCTAGATGGTATTTTTGGTATTTTCATTACAGCATAATACTGCTATATGATACTGTCACGTATGCTTAAGAAAATAAGGCAAGAAATAGATGAATATTTACAAATAATTGGTTTTGACAGATTTAATCAATTTAGATGAATACAGCTGAGATATGCATTTCAAGAGAAGAAACTAGCAAGTGAAGTGGTAATTTAATACCTATTTGATACCTTCTGAACACAATAGAATAGTGTAACCGACAGCGTGGAATTGGACTATTTCCTTTTAGAGCAATAAATTTGAACTTGACTTCTGTCGAGCAAAATTTCTTTCCAGTGTTATTTTATTGTTTATACCTGTCTCTCTGTCTTGGAAAGAGCTGCTACTTTCGGAGTCCTCAAAGGTCGGACAGGACTCTTCAGACTCCAGAATCAAGATCTTATGTCGAACAGACATCTCCGCACCCGAGGAATCTGATCCTTCCGAAGACAACCTTTTCCGTTTCCCATGGTTTGCTAAAGGAAGAGAGGAAAGTTGGTCAAAACGACAAAACACACCACAACATTCAGTTGTTTACAATATCCTGGAAATATTTTTTATTCTATCCTGACATTAGGTAATACACAAAATGTTGTTTGTAAATCCTGTCTTGCACAATCTGTTCAAGGTGTTTACAGACAAACTTTAAGGACAATCTCATGGCGAAAAATCGGATGGTATTCGACGTCTTATTTCAATAGCTTACATGTATTGACTGGGCTTGGTCACTGCCACACATCTGTAATTCAAGCTAGAGTAAACCAGGATTTGAATTTAAGGCCATGTGCGGGGGTTGGGGGGGGGGGGGGGGGGGGTTGCGACTGTTACTCAATTGTACAATAGTAAGAGGAAATTAAATTAAATTAAATTAAATAAGTTTCAAAAGAAAACGAGATGCGTCATGGCCATTGCTAAAATGATTAAACAAAATGTATAATACAATTTTTAAGTGCTCCGTACCTCCCATGCATTTTTACCCGTTTAGCAAAATAATATCAAAAAAAAGGAATGCTTGCAAATGCTATCGCAATTGCTACAGTTGCAAACTTATAATCAAATATAATCGTATTTACCATCGAATCCAGAAGCAGAGAACATTGACAACATTTTCGGAAGTGAGAAATCGAGTCAGCACTCTGCGTAGTTACTACATGTCTAGACTTGTCTGTTCATGTCTACAAAGCGAGAGGCGCCAACCTTTCAAGATAATTTTTGGTTGGTACTCTTTCTACCCAACTCCTCGTCCTTCATTTTAGTTCCTCTTCCACCCGTATCCTTCGCTCGAATCCAGTGGGCCGTTGATCGCAGAAAATGAAGATTTTGTCTCGCACAAAGTTTCTACTGTTTTAGACCGAAAATTTTGTCTCACCCAGCTCTTTCGGATTTGGGCTAGAACTACAACCAAATTCTCGATCGCTATTCAGATCTAAAAATGACTACTTACAGGGTATGTATTTCATGATACTTTCTTATCTGTCATGTATATTTGCTTGCCAAAAGCCGGCAGAGTAAGTGTTAATCGGTGCATGTTTTTGAAGTTGAACCTCACATTTGCCCCGTACCCCACTATATTTGCTAGTATCTCTTCGTTTACCGCGGTTTCGTATTGGGATGCATTCGGAGTACATTTTTATGGTGCTTTGCCTCTTTTCGGATTCCAGCCATTCATACCATAGTGAACCTGTAGCAGTCTCGTGAATAATTGTATTCACCTAGGTTAAGAACTGCAAATATTTTAAATCACAAAATTAATAAAAATGTATAATCTGCATTGTAGATATAATTTGACCAATGTATTTCTAGCCCATCGATTCGAAAAGGGAGGAGTTCCGGAAATATCTTGAACGAGCTGGAGTAATGGATGCGTTAACAAAAGTTCTAGTGTCACTGTATGAGGAGGCTGAGAAACCTGAAGACGCCTTGGAGTATCCTTTTCATTGCGATGAATCAACACTGTTCACTTCCAATTTATTGAAATCCCTTTTATAGCTGAGAATAACCTCCTCCCGATCATGTATATTATTCAAGGCTTTCTACACTAGGTTGACTTTAACTTGCAAAAATATACTTGTAAAATTGAAATATCGCTAACAGCAAAAATAAGTTTGATTATTAGAGTTTGAGTTAGGTATCAAGTGAAAAAAAAAACAGAAAAACGTAAAGAAGAGAACAAGTGCCTTACACTTGCACTAGTCCACTAGAGGCTTCGATCATTAATAGCCATTAATGATCGAAGCTAGAGGATATAGATGCTAGTTTGTCCCCCTAATATCTAAGAATAGATAAAGGATTATCAAAGTGACAGGTGAAAGATTGTGAAAGTACATTTAATTCTATGTGAAATCTTACAATAAGATTTATCCTTAATTTGTAAATAGCTATGTTCGCAAGAATCTTGGCGACAACCGTCCTGACATGGCTGAGTATGAAGCAGTGCTTGCTGAATTGGAAGAAAACAAACAGCGAGTAGCGGAATTGGAGGAAATAAATGCAGCTTTAAGGGCAAGGTTGCCACCTGAAGAAGGTGATGAAATGCCACTGGACGGTGAACTTGCTGAAGGCGAAGAAGCTCCTCCACCAGAAGAAGGTGAAGAACCTCAAGAACCACCCCCTGAAGAGCAGCCCGCTGAAGAATCGTAGTTGCCAAAAATATGCCGAATACCATCCACATCTAGGAGACAAATTCATAGCCAGTGAAGTTTGTCAACTTGCCACATAACGTGAACTCTAAGAAAGACCAATTCCTAAACAAGTTAAGAGAAAACCATTTTTTTATCATTCAAGACAAGTTTCATAATAAAAGAAGTAAATATAGTTTAAGTCACAAAATTATCTTAGACGTGTTAGTGCATTAGTATGAATACCTTGTTTATACTCTATCCTATTTCATAACACGCTGTGCCTAAGATACAAATTATAAGTGATATTTTGAAAAGTGTGGTTTATTTCTTTTTATCGTATTACATAATACCAGGGTTGGTTAGTATTGCAGGCAAGTGGAAACAAGTGACATAACTTAAAAAAGCAATTTTGTATGTATTGGGAAATGCTGATGCTCAAGAAACTGTTGGAGCTACAAAACAAAACAGTAGCAGAAAGCTCAAAGTGAGGGTTCAGGTAGTTTTGGTAGCGTGCCGCCGTTTGACGTCCCAGTTGTAGACTCTAGCCATATTCACCTCCGTCGTGGTAAACTGGTCTCTGCAATGTAAGAACAATTATAACGACTTGTTGATTTCAGTATGTTGGCTGTCAGAGTCACATGGAAAATAGAGGAAGTATTATAGGTATGTTACCTTAAGAAGTCTAAATCGTGTTCCACATACTCTAGTCCTTTCTTAGCATTTGTTAGGTTCTTATCCAGTAGAGCCATTGCATCTGCAAGCGTGTACTCCAACATCACATTAGCCTGAAACCAAATAGTATCTGATGAAACTAAAAGCCACTTTCAAAATGTAGTGAACAATAGATTTTAAAACAAAATAAATCTTATTTGTCTCAAAATCATGGCAGCTATTGATAATTTTGGCCCATTTTCAGAAGGTTTGACATCTCTATTAAGAAATTAACACATGACTATAGTGTAACTAATGAAATAATAATAACATTTATTCTAGTAGATTTCTCAACTCCTTGAGAAGAATGTTACTTGGAGATGCAAAAGCATTTTCTTTACTATCCCAAATTCTGTGGTGTAAAGGAAAGTCTGGATCCGGAGGGCTAGTCAATATACACTAAATAGAATTTGGAATATTGGTTACTCAACCCGATGATAATGCTTTTCCCAGGGATAGGCAGTAAATAGCGAGCGGACATTTTTGGCTACTTACACCCAGCCATAAGTTGACTCGATCAGTTGGAGGAATAACTGCCTTCATGTAGACTTGCTCAGATAACAAGAACTGGGTATCCATTTCCTTCTTGGAGTCCAGAGTTTTTTGCAGAAGTTTGATCATTTTTAGTGAGTGCTCGAGATCAGGTATTTGAACTTTCAGCCGACGTCGCTTATTTGTCAAATTTGACTCCATGAATTTATATTTGCTATGCTGTTCATCAAGCTTCTTAAGAACTTTATCAACACTGCTTTCATTCTCATCCTTGGCCATAAAGGAATCTACATCGTCCTGAAATGAGATGCAAAACTTGGATTAGGGTATTGGTCAGAAACGAGTAATTCTTTTATCATCCTGAAATGAGATACAAAACTTGGGTTAGTGTTTCGGTCAGAAACAAAAGTGTTTTTTTCTTGTTGCACAGGTAGCACTGGCATTAGAAAATTAATAAATGTGTTTCTTATGCAGAAATGTCACGAATTTACTCACCACAAATTCAGCCTCGGGAATTCCTGCATAAGATTTCTTATTTTCATCCAACACCTGGTCACCACCAACCTTCTTCGCGGCTTCCATCTTTAAAATTTCATCTAAAGATCAAAACTGTCATGGCAGCTATGCTGAAGGTACGTTGTTATCAACCGGCTTTAAATGCTTAAAGAACTCTAAGTGCTTATTAAAATAAGATTTTGTTTAGACAGAGTAAACAAGAACGATATTAATTACCGATTTTTCCACTTTTAGGACCTTAATTTCTAGAAAGCCTTAAGATTACTGTCAAAGTTGTATCCCCGATTTAGAGCTGTCATCCTAACCTGTACTCGAACCATTCTTTTGCTGTATATTCAAGGATATTTTTATTATGTGGTTAAGGTTGTTTCTTATTTTCTATGAAATATTTATTTCAGGATAAAAACCAGGTCAGTTTTGAAGAAAAATGGCCTGGAATGCGTCCCATTATCTTAAAGTTACTACAGCAAGAGCCTGTGACACAAAATGAATGGCAGGACCTTTTCTACTCAGTGCATTTAGTTTGCCTTTGGGATGAAAAAGGACCCCCAAAGGTTAAAGAAGCATTAAGAGATGACATAATGGATTTCATCAAAAAAGCCCAACAACGAGTACTCACGCACCAAGATGAACGTGCTTTACTAAACGCTTACATTGCCGAGTGGAGAAAATTCTTCACTCAGTGCAACTATCTTCCGACTCCATTTAGACAACTTGAAACATCGCTAGGAGGGAAACCAACACCAACTGTTCCGAAGAAGTCACAGATGGAAGAGAGTATTGTACGAAAACTCATGCTTGACAGCTGGAACCACAGCATTTTTTGTGATATCAAGAATCGTTTACAGAAATCCGCAATGAAGCTTGTACACAATGAAAGAAACGGTGAATCGTTTGATTCCCAGCTTGTCATTGGTGTCAGAGAGTCGTATGGTTAGTTCACAGATAGTTAGTTTACAAATAAAGCAGTTACATTTTTTCTTCCTAGCTATATTTCAACATTTTGACATTGATGGCATGGCATTTTGTTGATGCCATTTTACTCAATGTTTTCAAGTTATTAATGCCCACATTTGTTCTTATACAAATTCGCCATATAGCATAATTTTCTTTCGACAGTGAATCTTTGTTCAAATCCAGACGACAAACTCCAGATATACCGCGAAAACTTTGAAAAAGCTTATATGGGCGCCACAGAAAGCTTTTATAAACTTAAAGCCCCACAGTACCTGCAGGAAAATGGAGTTCAAAATTATATGAGGTAAATCAGTAAGCAGATAATAAATATATTATCACCTTAGCACCAACAGTCCAATGACACAGTTTCAATTGCAGGTATGCAGATGCAAAGCTTAAAGAAGAAGAGCAAAGAGCACAACGATATCTAGAGCAATGCAGTGGCTCTGTACAAGTGGTAAGCTATCTCTGGAATGAGTAGATTCAAATAAGAATATTTCAGACATTCTGACCCTAATTAAAAATGTTCTTTATTAAAGCTTACAGATTGCTGCGTCAACGTGCTAGTATCTTCATTCAGGTCTACAATTTTAGCCGAATGCGCCGACATGATAAAAGCCAACGAAACGGATAAACTGCAGCTCATGTTCAAGTTAATGGATCGCGTTCCTGATGGTATTGTGATGATGCTTAAGGACTTGGAAGACCACATTGTGCACTCAGGCCTGGCCGAAATGATTGCAGCTGCCGATATTATTACACAGGTAAAAGACTAAAAATTATTTTTTTATAAGCAAATCAAGCAAAGAAATTTTGTATTGAACAAAAATTTTTGAGTTTGTGTGAGTTTGCATTCCACCAGCCAAACAACCGTTATACATTTTTTTAAATTTTCTGAATGCCTCTTGTCACCTGCTTCATTTTTCAGTTGTATTAGCCTAATAGTTCCCAAAATCTTCGAGATGTTTCACAATTCAAGAAATGAACTTCTATAAGCTTGGAACTGTTAACCTAAATTACCTTAGTACATTTTTAATTACAGGATTCTGAAAAGTATGTTGAACGTCTCCTCGAGTTGTTCAACCAATTTAGTTTGCTAGTACGTCAAGCATTTGACGACGATCCTCGATTCTTGACGGCTAGAGATAAGGCTTACAAACAGGTCAGTGTTCATGTTAGGTCAAGCGCAATCAAAATATCTTGTTTGAATTATATTTATTGCTACTCCAACAAGGATTATCCCTCACAAATTCTTCAAATAGCAAATTTTTTATGAAACCTACAACAAATATCATAACATTTTTCTAGCTTTTTCAAACATCTGATGCATTTCAGGAATAAAATATCTTGATATTACCTAGGCAGAGTGATCCATGTGGTGACACATTGAATGTTGACAGGTGGTGAACGACACTCAAGTCTTCCGACTGGAGCTGCCAACAAAGCAGCAGGCGGGTCAGAAGTCTCAGCCCGAGTCCAAGTGTCCTGAGCTGCTCGCTAACTATTGTGATATGCTGCTGCGGAAAACCCCGCTCAGCAAGAAGCTCACCTCTGACGAGATTGAGAGCAAGCTCAGGGATGTGGTACGTTACTCAATTCATATTGTTTTGTTGTCTTACCAGCAGCCTGAGGCTGACTGTTATATTCTTGTGGCCAGTTTAGGAGAGGAGCTGGAGTTATTTAAAGTTAGTAAAACAGCTTCATTCACCTTTGCTATCAACCTCTCAATATGAGTGAGTGAAGGAATGCTGTTTTGTTGTTTGAGTTATGCATGTGACCCTCAGGGTGGTTTTCAACAGAAATGACTGAGCTGGCACCAGCTTTAAACTATTCTCTCATCCCGTTGAGGCTAGGTTAGGGTCATTCATCATCACCCCTCCATTCAGCAACACTTTAAATCTTTGCCAGGCAGTTACAGAGACTGAGAAACAAGGAATTCCTGAGCACTACAAATGAAATCCAACTATGGCAGTTTGAGAATTGGAAGAAATGTTTGCATTTCTAGAGGGGTGAAAAAAGAATTTATAAGACTTTGGTTTATTTCCAGTTGCTGGTACTCAAGTATGTGCAGAACAAGGACGTGTTCATGCGATACCACAAAGCTCACCTTACGCGGCGGCTGATCCTCGACACGTCCGCCGACTCGGAGAAGGAGGAGAACATGGTCGAGTGGCTGCGAGAAGTCGGCATGCCAGCCGACTATGTCAACAAGCTGGCTCGTATGTTCCAGGATATAAAGGTTGGCGACGATCTCAACCAGCAGTTCAAGGAACAGTACAGGAGCACGCGCGGAAATATCGCAGGTTTGTCACTATTTTGATGTGTATAGAATTACTGACAATGATCAACCCATCAAAATTGATTATTTGTACCGCAGGAGTGGAATTAAACTAGTAGTGGATCGGCACATGTGTTTGACATTGTCAGCCATTTTAGAGTTGAGATTTATTTGTCAGCAAGTTTTTTGCATTCTCAGCTTTGGAAAGATAGATTCAAGATGAAAATAATAATATGTATTTTCGTTAAAAGTGCTCCACACTTTCTACCCCACCGTGTGTTTGTTGTTATTAATGTGTTTTGTTTTGATGACAACAGCGCTACACATTCTCTAGCTGCTCTTAGATATCGATGGAACTGTCCTCATTCAATTTTTGATGGGGCATTTGAAACTATTGAGCTTGTTTTTGACTTGAATCGTATATTTCAGAAGCTGAAATGACTAACAACGTGAATGTGAATTTAAATAAACTCGGCATGATTTACGGCTCAGTCCGACCTCTTTACGTTATGATTGTTAATTTAGATTCCATCAACATCAAGATCTTAAACGCCGGCGCCTGGGCCCGAGGTAGCGAACGAGTCACCGTTTCTTTGCCACTTGAGCTCGAAGATTATATTCCCGAAGTGGAAGACTTTTACAAAAAGAAGCACAGTGGGCGGAAGCTACAGTGGTACCACCATATGTCCAACGGTACAATCACGTTTACCAACACGATCGGCAGGTTCGATGTAGATGTCACCACCTTTCAGATGGCCGTTCTCTTTGCTTGGAACCAACGGCCACTGGATCAGATACCGTACGAGAATCTGCGCCTTGCAACCGAACTACCTGATCCAGAACTCAGAAGAACGTTGTGGGTAAGCATTAGAAAATTGTAGCTCATTCGCTTGTATTTTCATAAATTATTCAATGTACATTTTTAAATGTAAATGTTTTACATTTCATTCATTACAGCTATGCAATTCTATTGTTTACTGTAAAATATTACAGTTAGGCTGTTATTGCCGTTTTAGGTAATGCAGTGACTCTTGATGCTTAGCTACTACAAGCATAACTTTTATCTTCCAGTCCCTGGTTGCGTTTCCAAAGCTGAAACGTCAGATCGTGGCCTACTCCCCTCAAGTGGCTTCATTGAAAGATTTTGCAGACAACACCATGTTCTGGGTGAACCAAGAGTTTGCATTAGTGTAAGTATAAGTAACAAATATTCTTCAACTAAGCAGGCAAGATGTCTGGTTTTGCCGAGATCATATTTCGGTGGAGGCAGTAATTTTTTCCACTGTCATTTCTGTGAGAATGTGTGAAAAAATAAAATTTTCATTAAGTAAAGAAAGTTCAATTATGAGAGTCCCAAAAGGCTGGACTATGGATAGGGAAGAGAAAAGTAGGAAAGCTACTTATCAGTGTTCAAAAAGCTTATTGCAATAGAAGTAGATCCTATGTGATTATAGTTTTTAAACTCATGTCTACTTTATCTAACCTTAGCACTAGTTTTGACAATAACTATTTAAACTGGGTTTTTAAACTTGTACCTGTTACTCTATCTTGAGTTTAAGCAAGGGTTATGTTCTTCAAATATTCCACAATCTTCCTATGTGGTACTGGTGGCACCACTACACTCATGTAAACAAGGCAGCACCAAAAGGTTTTACGTCTTACTTCATATGTTGCAATTGGCTATTTCTACCTCAATAAGTTGTGTTTTCTTCTTTCCTCTACATTTCTTTCCTGTTTTATCTCTTTGTTTTAATTTCTTAATTATTTAAAGAACAGTTAAGATTGATTGAGAATGAGATGGAAAAAGTAGACAGAAGAGTTGAATGTAACTATCAGCAAGGATGTATAAACAAGTAACAACCCAGGTATATGACACCTGATAAATAAAAGAATTGTCATTTGAGAAGGCAAGTTTATGTTTTCATACGCTAAATAATTTTCTGTTTTCTGCAGGAAGAATGGTAAGCCACAGAAGAGAGGGAAAGTGAACTTAATCGGAAGGCTCCAGCTCTCGACAGAAAGAAGTAAAGAAGAAGATAATGAGAGTATTGTCCAGCTTAGAATATTCCGTGTACAGGAAGCAATCATAAAAATACTGAAAATGCGTAAACGCATTACAAACGCTCAACTGCAAACAGAACTTGTGGATATATTGAAAAATATGTTCTTACCTAGCAAGAAGATGATAAAAGAACAAATTGAATGGTTAATTGAGCATAAGTACATGAAGAGAGATGAAGATGATATTAACACATTCATCTACATGGCATGAGGTGGATGAATATTATGTTTTGACACTGGAATCTCTTGAGCATGTCGACGATACTTTAGGTCCGTAAAATGGATCATGATCTGACCTCCCAAGGTTCACTGTAAATAGAGAATAGGCTCATCTGTTGATTCAAGTATTATTTTTCTCAACAAACTTATTATATGGCTAGCAACGCCAATCACAAACCTCCTACGTCTATTCTCGTTGTAAATACAACATTTTTTACAGATCGATTAGTGAAGAGTAAGGAGGTTGGAACAGAAGAATGAGGTTCCAGTCTCCTCGGTTAAAAACGAGCTTGTAAAAATGGGTTTTGCAAAATGCTCAAAAAAAATCCACTGCTTTTTTTTTTTCAAAATTTAAGCCATATGCCTTTTGTTTTCTTAAAATTTTACCATCGTAATAATATTATTTTGTATTTAGGTTTCTTGGTTATTATTATTATTGTGTACCTATCTATTGTTTGATTGATATGAATTAAATTGAAGTTATTACAATGTTGTTTATTTTTATTGCAAGTCCAAATAACTGCTCGTAAATTGTTCTGTACTCTTCGAGATATGTACCAATCTCGGTTCCTTATTCTAAAGGTTCATTTTCTGTACAGGAAGTAACAGAATGGACCCAACAGGACGTTGAGATTAAAATAATTGCACCTGTATAGTGCTTAGTTATGCCTCCTTAAAGACATTGCGTACCATACCCTTCCCAATAAAAATTCCACCCAAAAACTAAAAAGCCAAAACTAATGCAAGAACAAACTTAAAGAAAATTGTCTTTTCAATCAATTTATTTTTGTAACAGAATGCAACAAGAACACAGCAGAATCCAAGTAATAATTTAAATCCAAAAGTCTATTCATGAAATTGATCTACAGTGAACAGAGAAGAAATGCTGACAGGCTTACTGTTCGCATTATTTTTGTCTACCAAATATGTTCTTGAAACATACCTTGATATTGATGTTTTAATGCCATCAATTTGATTATGAAATTGAGAAGTATCTTTAAACACCTATCTTTCACAGAAGTTAAAGAAGAGAATTCTACTATCAGATATGACACTCACAATTTACAATTTGGCCCTTAATCTGACTAAACCAAAGCTGATTGCAAGTAGGCCTATAATATGATTAACACAAGTATGCTGATCATTAATGGTCAATACATCTAAACCTTTTGATGTATAACCTGTCGGCTATTGCAGTAGGTAGGTGTGCCATACATCTATTCTTACCTTCTGAATATTTTCCATCAAGAAAGTTAACTTATTTTTTTAAACTAAATCACATTATAAACAAATTAAGTAAATATATTTTGCAAATTTCGTGCAATTTGTTTTGTTAGACTCTCAATACCAGCCATTTTTATATAGTATATACACCATCCATTTGCTGATTTTGACTAAATTATCACCTTCCTTCATGCATTCGGATTGCTAGCTCTTTGGTTCTCCACACTAAGTAGTCAACAGCAAAATCACGTTTGCTTCATTACCATATTTTGCTTGTTTTTCAAGTTACAACTCAGTATCAGAAAGAAATATTTTCTGCTGAAAAATACTCTAGCCTGAAAGTGCTATGGTCTAAGCATTCCCTTGATTCCCTTGAATAATAGTCCTGTGTGTGGTAAGCTGCTGTCTGGCATGGCATTGAGATAAATGTGTTTATTTATTTTATATGAATAATCAACACCCTGACTACATAACGTGCTGTAACGCTTAACAAACAGCAAAAACATGGTATCTTTTGCTAGACTGTCCAGCTATCAAAATGACCAATAACGTCTCGGTTTCAACAAAATTCTTGGGACAGTTTAACGATTTCTCCTAAATCTATACCATTAGATCTTTGATCTCGTTGGTTTCTAGATGTACGGAAGCGAGGAGTTGCAGCATTTAGACAGCTGCTTGTCTAGTGCTCATGAACCGGGCACCTGGTTTGACCAATACGCTTGGTAGAATTAGCGGCAGCGAGAGATTCTTCGCAAACGTGCACAACGATGCCAGGCTTGCCACCAACTGGAGGGTGAAGCTCGTGTGTTTCACCTTAAATATCATACACATGCAAAGTTTAGACACATTAGGGCATATATTTTACACCTAGATTGTATTGCCCAAGATGCTATTGGAACAGCATTGTAGTGTCATTCCTAAGATTGACTAGTGCTAAAGACCACTGTCATTATCTAAAACATTCCAAGAAGTAGGAAGTCCAAAGTAGAAAGAGTTGACAATTTTAAGCCATATATATAAGCCATATATAAATACAAGACATTGTGATCTCTAAACTCAAACATGTTGGGACTCAGAAACTGTGATAGTTTGGAAAGGTTTCCTCACCTGGTGTTAAATTTGCAATAGCAGCCAGCAGGTCGTAATTAACTAACGGTTCGCCCTCCTCTCGAGGAGCCCAGCCTACTGGTGGCGAAGCAGGTGGCGATATCAGGAACTGTTTTGTCAGCGCAGGAGCCTTTAAGTGTTGTCCATCAAGATCGATTGGAGAAACTGGCTGCAAACAAATGGGCATCTATTATTATTAAAAATTATATTTGTTTTTCGTAAGACATGCCTACCATTTTACGGTTTTCTTTCCAGAAATTAACAAGTGTTACTAACGCTCCCTACGTAAGTTTTTTTAATAGTTACTGCATTTGATTGATTAGCCTAGCCTAGACCTAAAAAGCTTGGAGTTACTTATTTTGCTATGAATACTGGCGTATTTATTCCAATATGTAAAACATTTTTACCAACCTGAGCAAAGTAGCAGTTCATTATTGTTTCTCCAATTTGTGTTTGATGAAGAGCTAGTCTGGCACCAGCTGCTGCTGTTGGACAACGATAGTTTACTCTCATTCGTCGAAAACTGCGAAAGAATTGGAATGACGTTGGCTCGCCGTATTCAGAGAAAATCTCTTTTAGTTCATTCTGTAAAAAATTTAGCAATATAATTAATTACCAACAACTCGTGTTATGAAATGTTTTTTAAATTATTGTTGTGAGGGTATCAAGAACCAAATACAAACCTTTCTGTCTTCATCGGTAAATATAATGCTATCAAGATTGGTGACGATGAGTGACGTTGGAAGATCTTCATCGCGAATCATTTCATCCAATGATGTAGCATCATCAGAATTTTGTTTAAGTTCACTGGATTGTAATTGTGGCATACCATTGTAGTTTGGATGAATATTTGGAAGGCCATCTCGCTCATTGATGATTATGTCATCATTGCCATCATTTGACGAGGTCTCATCCAGATCCATCTGGCTATGTTCCTCCATTGAAGAAAAAGTAGCGTTGATAAATAATCTGAAATTAATGTTAAAAAATAATAATTACTTATCTCTTAGTATTAATAAAAAATTACTTGATCTAGCCATGCTAGCGACTGTTGGATGCTAAATATTAATGCTGTCAGCTGTGATTTACAAAGTCATTGTGAAAACTTATCAATCATATAAGATTGTGTTCAACCCAAATGTATTATAATTTGTATATAGAATACGGATGAAACAGAGACGCCACCCACACGCAACAGATTTAAATAAGGCGTAACCCAATATGTAACTGAAGAAAGCTAGGTTATATTGTAATTTACCAATTAAACCCTGAAACTTTGTTTATCAGAGTTTCATAACAACTTCACGTCTCTTGACACCTATCTTGCTGTTCTGTTAGGCAAATACAATGTTTTTCGCGTCCTATTACGTCCATCAACGACACAAAACACCTTTAACCTTTCACATCCAATGTTTTTCTGAGAAACGAACCTCGGACTTCAAGACTTGACTTACCTAGATTTAAAAATGGCCGAATGTGTACAGAATTTAAAAGCAGTTTTTATGTACAAATCTAATACTTGTTTATTTACCAACATATCGTGATATGTCGTAACAAAAAAGGAACCGAATTTCAAAAGGCATTAGAGATGGTGATGGATATTTATTCTTTAAATATTTTCCAATACTTTACCAAAATAACTCTACTGCTAGGTTACAAAATTGCAGTTGCATTGAAAAACAGCGTAGGTATACCTACGCTGTTTTATGTATGTTTTGCTGTCCTATGTAATTAAGAACATATTTTTTCCCCATTTACTTGCTAGCTGCAACATAAATTCCAAGCTCATGATAATGATTTGTCTTGCCTAGTTGTCTAAGGAAAGAAAAACACATTACGCTGATATGAACTGTAATTGTGAACCTATTTCCCTCTTCTCTTCCACAATCGCCAGAAGTCCAAAGACCAAAGATCGCAAAGATCCCACCGACCTTGCAACTTTCAACGAGCAGTCGACGTTCCAGGTGTTCCAGAAATTTTCGTCCCAGTTTTTGAATATTTTTCATGCATAAAGAAATCAGTAAACCGTTAGGAAATCAGATGGGTAAATAACACGGACTAACGTAAAATAAAGCACAGGGGAATAAAAAAAGTTTCCGAAAATTTAAGAAAAAAATAACGGCAGTGCCAATTGACCAGAATCAGCAGCCGCCGATGGGTCGAGAGGTCTTTCAGGAACTAGAAATCCTTACGTTTATTTGACTTTACATGGAGGTCTCAGCTGCATACCGTGCCCGAATGGTTTGGTGTAGCCATGGAGATGCTGAGATCGCCTGACAGAGTTTCTAGAATTCCAATCAGCAGAGTTTCTTATGTTACAATGGGTATAGCGTGTCGGTTAAACTCGAAACGCCACCTTTTCAGGATTTCAGAATTCCAGGATTTGCTCCAATGTGGAACCACAAATGCACACAGGATTCACGCTCAAAGGATCATTTATTTTCCAAAAAAAAATCTCATTTGTTGGAAAAAATCAGTTTACGTAACACCTCGTCACAAAATGCCTGTAAGAAGTAGCGAAAACATTTTTACAACTCAAAAAACGTATTGTGATTTTTATTTTACGAACAGTTCACTATCGCTGGAACTACGAACTATGCCAACAATTATAGTGGCGTACATTCAAATTGGAAAAACAACGCACGCATTTTAAAACCAACATTTAAAACCGTCTCTTGAACTTAAATACTAAATACAAAACTATTTGAACGGCGTTCACTTGCCAGCACCAGGTCGTCTGGATTTGTGATTATTGAAAGCCTGCAAATTTATAGACTGTCCATTTGGCAAGACCAACGCATTATTTTGATAGTCCATGTATGCCTTTTCTTCTTCCTCTTCCTTCGTTTTGTCACAAGGAATGCCACTGCTGTACGTGTACTCTCTTCGCATACCGTCGGGGTCAATGTAGCCGTACTTCCCGCTGACTATACAGTCGACGCCGATCGTTTCTTCTTTGAACGAGCCGTCGTCGTTCTCGTAGCCCCAAGTAATGCTGCCGTCGGGGTTATCGTCCCGATATTTGCGGAGCACCTTTATAAAAAGCATCAGTTATCCATTTGAATATAAGTTAGAATGTGGATTTACACAATTGTAGCACAATTTGGCTGTTAATCAGAAGCAGAATTCCAATCTAACGGAAAAAAGTGAAACTAATTACAATTTCCCATAGTAAGCAGTACCTTTTCAACCTTGGTAATACGCGAGTATTGACCAGAGATATTTAATATGATGTCTCTATCTCTCTCTCTACCTTAGATAGCGCTGGTAAGAGCCACTGAAATTTACATTAGATCTCACAAAACGTTTAAAATCTTACCCACCTGGTTAAGATTGCTGATTCTTTTCAGAGAGTACTCAAAAAATATGTGTCCATGAATCAGGGTTGTTAAAAATAATGTGCCATGCATCAGGTGAAAACGCAGCTCGAAACTAGCGCCGTGTAGTCTTTAGACTGACTATTATTTGTGTTACAAAAGCTGGCTATATATTGGAACCTGCACAACCTTTTTTACCCACCAAGAAAGGCCTGAAGTCAGAAAAGTCGGAAAAGCTCTGAAACCTTATGAGTTCTGTTACCTGAGCGACGGGTTTCCTGTCCCTTGGTGGCTTGTAAGGGCTGTATGTCTGCTGCTGTTTCTGTTGAGGCTGTGGTTGCTGTTTCTGTTGTTGTCTCACGAACTGCTGGGGAGCCTGAGGTGCTGGCCGGGGCTGCAAAGAAAACCAGATGTCTCACGCGTTTCGCTGCGTTTCGCCACGTCGGGAAACTTGAAGAATTCTTTGAAGAACATTCCTTGAAACTTTCCCTACATTTAGCCTAATACTGGGGACGTCCATTCATAGTGTATCCCAAAAACTTATTTGAAACAGTTCTAAACATGGGCTCCCATGGGGTTCCCTTATCTACCTATTTTAGATGTGTTGTTGGACTTTCATATAAAATGCTAAAACCCCGTACCTGTTGCCTGAACTGTTGTCGAGGTACATCAGGGATGTCTACGTCCTCGTCATCATCGATAGCAACTGGAATAGGCCTCGACTGCTGTCTCTGTTGTTGACGAGGTGGTTCAGGAATGATAGGTCTTTCGGGTCGGAAGACTGCTGGCCGAGGAGGACTCTGTTGTCGAGGTGTGTCTTCTGGCTGCCTGACAAGCTGTTGACGAGGAGGCTCAGGAATGGTCGGTCTCTCTGGTCTGAAGACTGCTGGTCGAGGAGGACTTTGTTGTCGGAACTGTTGACGGTTGGGCGAGACTGGAATGTCGGCCACGCTCACTCCGACGGGGCTAGTGAGTTGGACGACGGGCCTGTGGAAGAATCGGCCGTTAGTTTTGAAGTTCGGTGAGATATTTTGAAATAGTTGATAGATGTAATATCGCATTAAGTAGAAAGACTTGTGTTTTGCTAGTTGATTTGATGTGTTCTAATTCATTTGTTTCGGACCGGAGATCAGTTGTTCTTGTAATCAACTTCTCACATTATTGACTTTATCGGATATGTTATCAGTAGGTGTTTTAAGGTGATGAACACCAGGACAATTGAACCCAGGTCAGTGATTTGCTTCCAAACCCAATCAAATCCACCATCTTTACTGACTTCAAATGAATACAATATAGCATTTGGTTGAAAACAATTCTTTAGCTCAACGTTTAGCTTCAACTCACAGAAATGACCGAATTTCACTGCATGCCATTGGAAGATAGATACGGCAAATGATTTAACTCACACCTTGTCGCGAATGTTGTAAGACCTGGGGTAGATGGTTCAAAGAGTGGTACATACTACATGGAGTGGTAAATTTGACTCTCATCAAACAAGAAATGCTTTATACCTCGGCGCGGGTCGGGCAGTCTGCGCCTGTTGCCTGATCTGTGCAGGTGGATCTTGAATCCTGATCTGCGGTCTAGCAGTCCTGAAGATCGGTTGCTGGGGTGCCGCGAACACTGAGGGGCTGGGACTAGGTTGCGGTGGTCTGGACGTTCTGAATATGGGCTGCAGAGGCGCATTGAACACCACGGCTGTTGTAGGACTAAGCGTGGATTGCGGGGCAGCAGTTTCCTCTTCATCGTCGTATTCTTCGGGATCTTCCTCGACTGGTCGTGGGGGGAGGGTGGTGGGAAGGGGAGCGGGACGAGCTTGTGCTAAGATTGCTGGGGGACGAGGGGTTGGCCCTGGAAGCAATGAAGATTTTTTATTAGTATAGTACCCACAGCCGTATCCAGGTATAATGAACATCCACATCAACACGTATTGAAGTGAGCGTGATAGTTAAAAGGTCTCATGCAATTCTGTTGTTGAGGAATTGATTCGAACAAAGAGAATGTTTTAGATTCTGTGTACAGCAAACATTTTTAATTTTTGCAACTATCCAAAAGCTCTAGTCTCTTTTTTCTCGTAGATTTTTACTTTGTAGTCTACCATCATCAAGGTCAGCCGGTGGAGTAGGAAGGTACGCTTGCTGCCTCGCCTGCTGTTGCGGCCTTCGTTGTCGCACTGCCACTCGGGGCCTTTGTGGGCCCTGTCCAGGCCCCGGGCCCCCCACTGGAATAGCCCCCGGGATCTGCAGTCGTGGTGGTAGGGGCCCTTCGCCGTACTGGGCCAGCGCATAAGAGCACACGCACGTCAACACCTGGAATTGAAAGGAAATTTCATTTTATATACAATCTACAACTGGAACTTCGGTTGGAAACACCGGTTCTCGTTAGATCACCGAAGTTAAGCAATACTGCGCTGAGTCGGGTATTGGATGGGTGACCATCATACACATGACCAGTTCTGTTCGGGAGGGAGGTTAGAGGGATGAAAGTTAGTACAGAAACTTCATTCGCCTTGCTTATCAACCTCTCGACAGCATGGATTTGTGTTGGAATCCTGCTGTTCGAGTTGTACCGTCCTTCGGAAGGGACGTTAAGCCGGTGGTCCCCTTGGTGCTCTTCGACAGGAGTAGGCTACGTGCCGGCACCGGGTTTCCCCTTCTCCCTTCTAGACTAGGTTAGGTTCATCATCATCCTCATCATCATCCACTCATTCACCGACGCCATGAGACCAGTTCCGCGTGGCCAGATGTTAAAACAGTGCGTCGCTAAACACCACAAATATGAATGGAACTTTGGTGTGAATTTGGTTTCTGGTTTTGGTTAATTGGAAGCTGACAAGCTGCAGAGGCGAAAGCTGGTTTTCTGGAGTGGCTAGCTAGGAGGTCAGGAGGGGGTAAGGAGGTACCAAGGACATTTTTGATACTGGATCTATCCTGACCGTAACGATTAGCAAATATGAAATTTCAACGTTTTCTTTTTAAAATCTGAGAATTTTTAATCTCGAATGTTTGCACTATTTGTTTAGATTTTTTTATGCTGAAATTCAATGAGCTTTTTAGGCATCGATTTTTCATTAATCATCCGAAGAGATTTCGTATACAAATTTCTAGCCATGATAGAAAATATCGATTTCTCGATCACAATCTCAAACAGTCAAACCCAAATCAATTGAGCAAATGTGCCAAACGCAGTAGCTATAATTTTACTATTGTCAATTCATGCACGTAAGTGCACAAGGCCTATTGGCTATGACTATAACATTTCCCTTTCTCCTGTATGAGAGATGTGACCCTGATTGCTAGAGCCACGACCCACCGTTAAAGTGAAAGCCAAGTTTATTGAAATAAAACAGGAACAAAACGAACAGACTTTACATAACACTTATAAGTACCGGCCACCCGAATGGGACAAGAAATTTTAACCGATAACTAAAAAAAGGAGCGAACAATGAAAGTGATTTGATTATGTTATGACTGTCCTATGACAGTAACGATGATATGTACCGTTTATATTACATAAGTTGTAATACGGTGGTGTACACCAATCACCGTAAAGGTTACACTAAGTACCAATAAAATTCAAAAATCTTTTTGCTGGCGTAATTAAACAAATAAACACATTTTAATCCGTGAAGATCTGTCTTTCGTATGTCAATATTATTCTTAGCTCCTGTCAAAGTGGCAGTGTCTAATGAGCTCAAATGGTTAGAGCAACACCCGCAACAGTTGAATATGATTGTTCGAATCCCCGGTTGGTCACTCATTTTAAGGAGACTATTAGTGTTACTAATAATAAAGTACTCTCCCAATTGCAAGCCTTTGCAATTAAAATCAAGTTTCACAAAATAAACGATTTTATTTTAAAAAACGTAAACGTTTTCTTCATTAAAGTTCATCTTTTAATGAAGACAGTCTTCAAACTGGGTCGCTTATGCTGTTTTCAATCGACATTTATAAAAATTGTGAGTTCCATATATGTGTGGTCAAAGACCAGTTCTTCAACCCGAGGAGGGTGAAACTTGCCCAACAGCTAAGGTGACATGCTGGCGACGTCCAAATTATCTAGATCAAGTCTTGCACAAGGAGTCGATCAAGAGAGCAAGAAAACCAGTATGTGAAAAGGTTACTGCCGATTCAAACTGCATCCATAACCATTACCTAGCGTAATTAGGCGATCGTGGCTTACCGTGTACAAACGGCTAATCCGCGAGTAATTGCTTCTCAATAACGATGTGAACAAGGGCACAGACGTTTTATTGACTCCGTCAGTCTTGAATGACGGTTGAAATTTGCCGGACAAGGTCTGTTATTAATTTTGCCAAAGGTTAATTTGATTGTAACGCTTACTGTTAATTTTTAAAAACTATGGCCGCAATCCATATCTTGTTTTTAATCAGTAAGTATTAACGGGTGCTTTGTGAATTAGGAGGTCTTTAAGTGCGGAACGGTTCGTTTTTCGAATGGCTCTTACGACCAGTTGGGTGTGTCATTGAATTGCATGTATGATATAATTCATTTGACTTAAGAAAGTGTGACTATCTTAATTTGGGTACCTGTACACAAAATTGTCACCCGAAATGTTTCGTAAAGAGAAACCCGACTGACGTATCGTCAAATATCAAATCTCCATTTCCGTTGCGTGAATACATTTAGATACATATTTAAATATGAAATCTGAATGAACGCACGTCTCATTGTGTTATAATAGCATGCCAATCTGACAGATTCTCACTTTAAGTGCACAAGGAATTGTTACAAATGCGTATTAAAGGTGTGTCGTGGAAACCACGTTATAATTCGTGTGTATATGAAAGTTCTCGATGTCAGATACTTGAAAAAGAATAATGCTCATAAAAGTTCGTGGCAAAAGGAATAGAAACTAACCTCGTTGGCCGCGAAAGGAGCGTTGCTTCAAGGTGTACATTAATTCCGAGTGCATCCTGCTGCAGTACACTAGAGTACTGAGAGTGATTGCACTGCGTCTGATAATGAAACAAATCAAGTGCCTGTCTGCGGATGACAGATACACGGGGAAGATGCTTGACCAACTAGACACTGTGGTATCTTTCAGGTTTTCTATTTGGATGTTGTGGTATCTATTATCTATTAGCTGTGGATCCACTGATCAAGTTACTGAATATTTTGATTGCTATTAAACAATCACATTGAATTTTACAGTTTCCAGTTAAAATTTAACTGGAGGTTGGGATGTTAATACAATTATTTGATTGGCTGTTACCATGGAGATGAGTTTTTAGCTGGCAATTATCTTTTTAAACGGACAATTTCAAACTGGCCCCAAGAGGAAACACGTAAAAAATTCAAACTTTTACTGTCCTATGACGAACACTTGTGACAATTACTAATGAAGATCAAATCACTATTTTTTAATAAAGAAACCCTTATTTTAGCTCCCTGCAATATAAACTGTTTTACATCTAAATCACAGTGTCTTTCTATTTCTTAAAATAATATGCTAACTATCTCTCCAACGGTTCTCCTAAAGTTTTCTAAAACCTTTCAAAACCCCAAAATGTTCTTTACGAATATCCCCTCCCTCATAACAACGAGACACACCAGCCCACCTTAAAATTAGACTCACCAAAAACACGTGCAAAGCCATGCCGCGCCCCATGCTGATCTTACAACTTCACTTTCAACAATGGCCTACTACAAAGTCGCTCTTGGTCTCTTATACGACCTGCCCTCCGTCGAGGAGTGGGAAAGCAGATCATCAATTGATTAACACGGGCGCAATTAAAACAGTTCGGCTCACGATCTAGATGAACTGTGATGAGATTCGTCATCGCACTGGCTTGAGTGGTTTCGACAAGAACTGAGAAGTTACTAATTCTGGTGACCAATTACAATGTTAACTGTGCCATGCTATGATTAGATTAATTAATCTTAATTCTTTGACTGATTCTGTTAAAAAGAGCTACCTAAAAATAACTTTGTGCAAAAATTAATTCAGAAACTTATTGGTTATGCCCTGTATGCTCGAAGCTTTATTGCGGAATGTACAGATAAGTATGACTACAGGTATATATGCATTCCTTTAAAACTTGCATGATTATAAGGACAATGCTCAAGGTATTCCAAGGTAATGTAATGTCGTTTGAAATTGCGTATATGTAATAATATGCTGTCTGCAAAAGCAACACTTTTATCTCAGGGTGTCTATCTACAAAGGAATGCAGAAGTATGGTCCATTTCACTTGGCCAAGCTGCAACTAGGTCATATTCGGAGTCAATTCTGTCGATATCGACCAGAGACGGCGTAAGATATTGTACTTTTAAGTTTGAAACTAAAATAGAAACCGGCTCCTTCATTGTAGTGCAGAGGTATTAGTTGTTAAAGGTATCTCGACTCTGCGTATTTCGTCCCGGACATCAAGATGTTGCTCAATGGTGAGGACCAGTTGCAATAGATTTTGTATCTTAATTGATTAACTAGGCAAATTTAACAGAAATCACTGATTTTTAAAACATGTGCAATGTTGAACCTCCTACTTGTTGAGATCGGCCCCGAATCCGATTCAAGTCGAGTCTACTTGCTTTACATTTTTCTGGCTGGACGATCCCTGCAGAGAGCTTTGCCAAGTTTAACCACGAACGTTGAGAAAACGCTCTCATTGAAGTTGAATCAAACTCTACATGTCAATAATTAGCGAAGAGTTGTAGAGTTGATATCGTAAAAGAATGTTTTCCTCCAGTGAACATCAATGATGCTCTTTTCAATGAACATGATATTTGGTCCCAATAACAAGTTACCCATGAGCCCCGCAACAATCCATAAAAACCTTAGATGTACTTCGTGAAGATCTTAAATATTAGTGTCAAAGGATGTCTCAAAATTAAAACGTGTTGATTTCTTTCTGCAGACTGGTTTTCAATCAATCAAGAAATCCTAAATGATGGCAGAATTTTAACGCTTAACGTTTATCTAAACGGAAAAGTTTCCCACCTACCAATTTGCTTCTTAAATTTCTCTTCTGTGGATGGATAATCAATTTAACGTGCATGACAAATTTTTATGACATATCTGGGAGATCGTAAACGGCGAATTTAAATCTTAATAAATGTGACGCAATTAAGAAATCGTGTAGTTTTTTTTATGAAAGCTTACAGATGCAGATTATATTCAGATTCGAATCATCATTAGAGCATGACCGTAAGGTGTCACTTTCCTGTTCAAAGTCAAGACCAACACGTATCAAAAGATATCTGCATTATTGACTCATCGCATCTGTAACCTTGCCAAGGATAATGATCAACAAGAGCACAATTTCTCTAGTCTATTCTGGCAGCACTTGTCGGTAGACTTTCTTCTTTACGCCCACCAGCGCTATTGCATTCGCGAAATAAAATGCATAGATCAACATCAAAGCTGTCTGTTTAGAAAAAAGAAACGAAAAACACTTTTTTAATCCATGACTATTTACGTTCAAAACTGTTTTACTAGTAATCCACCTGCCAAAATTGCCAAGTGATGAAGTGATCCGCGTGAAAGGAAAGTAGGAAAGGGAAAATTAATTCATTTAGATGCATAATTCAGATTTATTTAGCAATGCACACTATTAATTAGTTGCAGTACAGTTACGCAAATATTCATAACGTAAACAGCAAAATAAGTACAAAATACCAATTTTTCTTTTAACTCTTTAACTGGTATGATATTGTGTTTAAAATTTAATAGGTAACATTTGTATAAACTAACTCTTGGCAACTAAAATAAATAATTACATGATAACGATAAATTATAGTACAATTATGGACCAGAAAACTAATTTAAAACTATGAGAGATATAGATACAATCAAGGCATTACGTTAATTGCTTACAACATATATTTCAAAATGTATTTTACAGTACAAAAATTAAAAAGATTTGATTACATTTCAAGCTTACTTAACACTAAGTGACAAGTCTTAATCGAAACGATTACCAAATCAACTCAATACTTACATTATAACTACATGGCAATTGAGACTTGTGATTTTCTGGTATATATACTCTTTTTAGAAGGGTCTTTAGTCCCAAAAAGGACTTGTCCCGACTTTTTGATCACGGTAAGACTTATAGTCCTTTTTAGGACTAAAAACCCTTAAAAAAAACACACATACCGAAAAACCACAAGTCTCATCCGTCAATAGCTCTCAAAACCTCAAAGAAGTTATGTGACAATTGGTTTTCATTATATGAATAGAAAAACTCTATAAATTAAAATGTGCGTATTTACAAATGTGCGTGAGAGGCATTCAAACAAATTGGAATAATGTAATTCCAGATTGAATTGTAAAATGTAATTGGTTACCAAAGATGTTTCAGTCGTTTATGGAACCATTTTGAGATGCAGATCCAGATGTCACTCTTCGCGGTGACTCAATCTCACTGGTCACTCTGTAAGGTGGGAATGTTAGTGTTAGACCGAGTTTGTAGCGTGTAATTGGATTTCAATTACTTGTGCTGGCTTCAGAGCCGTCTGGTCGAAGGTATTGTAGGAGGGTACAGAGGTGCGAGTCACAGTAGGTGCGTCACTGGCTCTGCGAAGGAAAGAAGGAATGTGCAAGAGTCGCAAAGAACGATGGTGCATACAATTTGGAAGGCAAATTATGTGAAATAGAGAATTGTTTTTACAAATGTGAATCACAGTTAAGTGCTGCAATTTGAATTACAATTTAGAATATTTGATAGAAAATTGATCTTTCAAGTACTTATGAAGGATTACGAGAGTGCTGAATGTTCTATATGAAGTTGGTATTGCTTATTGTCTAGCTCCTGTCATTTGTTAGCAAGAAAGAATGTTCAGGAAAGTTCCAAAACGTATGGAAAGAAAAGTTTGTCTGGCCAAAAAGGAGAAAGAAAAACGCATAAATATAAGATATAAACTTTTACAAATACAAATTTGCAAATAATCCTACGAGAGATCAGAGAATAATGCCAGAGTGAACCCATGTCATACAGTACCCTTAATGAGGATAAGCTTTCTGGGATCAGACGTTTTTTAATATTCTTACTTTTTCCCTTTGCACTTGCGTATAGCTAGTTACCCTTTCCCTGTACAATTTTGGGTCTTGCGCTGTATGTCCGCTTTAGGGTCTAGAGAGTGACCAAAATAAAAATATATTTTTGTTCTATTCTTCCCACCTAACTGCTCATTTACAAGGTGCAAAACCAATAATGTCATAGGCAGGAAACTCAATAATAACGCGATCCAAGGATCAAACGACTCAAAACTGCAAGTTTCCAAAACACACATTTCAAGACGCTAGGACCCCATGTTAGGCTTCCTCCCCCCCCCCCCTTCTCCTTCCCACAAATAAATAAAGCTTCATACAAAACAAACGTACGTTTTTACAGTAGCCGAGCCTCTGAGCTCTGCGTTTCTTACCTTGACTTGGGCTGGTCTTCTGTTTGCTCCAGTGTACTAATCAGTGGCCGGTTTGCGGTTTCCTCGAGGATAAGGGTGCTGAGTCCCCCAATGATCCCCACCACGCCCAACACACCCATCGGAACACGGTCATCCATCATCGTCTGAAATAGGGTCAAAAATATGATTTACAAGTGCCAACCAGCCAAGAAAATAAATGGAGATTGGGTAGGAGTTTAGGGATTAGGAATTAAAAAAATCAATGAAATAAGCAGAAGGTAGCAGAAGCAGAAGCAGAAGGTTTATGTAAAGCTAATCAGTAAAATAATCAGGAAAAGCTAAAAGAGGTTAAGTGAGCTTGAGTAGTCTGTGGAGGCAATCACAAATTAATCTCATATCCAAGGTTATTATAATGGCAATTTAGTAGGCTTTCAAGTTTATCTTAGGCTTTGAACAAGATATTTGGCCTAAACTAAATGTCATTGGGAGGAGATAGTTGCATCCCCACCCCTCTCCTTCAACAATAATCCTTACCTAATGAGAGAGTTGCTTTACGGTTATTCTCCGTGTAATAAAAGGTTTCAATGTGAAGAAGAGTAGAAAGAAAGTGTATTTCCTCGGAAATAATGTTAAGTTTGGTTAATTTCTTCACCCGTTTATTTATGTAACGAAACTGTGATAGGTAGGTCAAATATTTACTAATAAGATAGGAAAATCTCGTATTCACTCGACTCAAGTACTCACTACCGAACAACAAACAAGAATAAAGGATTCAGAGTTTTTTCTATTGTATAGCGGTCCAATGAAAAACGCACTAATTTTTACTCGTTAGTGCGTTTTTTCAGTTTCTTCGTAGAGTGACAAACTGAAGAACATATAGTCATCCGAGATGAGTTATCAGTTCTTACCAAGTTCCAGAGGTAAGGCACCAGCATGAGGGCAATCCCGGCGGAGACGTTTGAGGCTCCAACGCCCAGATTTCGAATCACTGTCGGGAATAACTCGGCGGTGAACACAGGGATGATGGCGTTGGACTGAGACACGGAGAACTTGCCGATCATAGCGAGGGTGATGGTCAGCCACTCCAGGTTTGCTCCGGAAGCGTCTGAGAAAATTAAAACAAATTTAATTGATCAATTTAATTTATTAATAAAATTCATTTATTTTATTTGTTGTGATACTTTTGATTAAACAACGTGTTCGGAAGAAGGTTTGGTAATTTTGTATTTTCAATACTTGTTCAAATTAACGTGCGATTTCTTAAAAGGATCACCAATAGCCTATTCAAAATTGGTTCCCAACCTGGGACTCAAACGCCGATCTTTACCTGGCTTGGATGTTGCCCTAACCAATTAAACTAAGTGTTTCTTATGATAAAAATATATTCTGCCCACTGCAAGCATTTGCAATTTTAACACAATTTAACGTTATTGTGGCAAAATTTCGTTTGGTTTAAATTTTTTTTTTTTTTTTTTAGAAAATACCACAGAGTAGGTACTTTGCACACTTTTTATGTTAGTAATTAAATATCTTATATATATTTTTCTTTGTAAGTAAGGATTTCAATATTCAAATGATACCGAGTGTTTACACTGTAATTTTGATACCTTTGTGTAATATTTCATCTCCAGAGTCCGGTATTGTCCATGCTATGAAACTCCAACTCTAACAATTAAAGAAAGGTGACAAGAAAAACCTACCCCTTGGCACTGTGAGGGTGAGAAGGCACGCCACACCCGCCCCGCACAGGGTAATACACATTGGCCAGCGTCTTCCACACTTCAGCAAGAACAAGATGCTGATTGCTATCGCCGGAATCTCCACCAAACCTAAAACACACCGAACACAAATTTTAGTTCACGAACATTGAGCTTGACCTAGAATACCACTTTAAGTCCGAAACTGCTTAATTATAAAAAACTGCTCTATTACAAAAACACACCAATTTCTGAAGATACACTTTATAATTGTATTTGTTTTATCTTTGGTCGTTCAACTGTATTTATTTATTTATAAATTCATTCATTTAACACATTTTTTTTTTGTATACGAAGTAGCAAATTTTTTCCAGCTTGAAAAAAGCTGGAAAAGCTTGAACAATTATTCAGCTTTAAAAACAAACAATTCAAATTACTTTCCCCATGACAATTGCAATATTTAACAAAAAAATGTTTAGAAGACTCTCTTGTGCAGAATGTTACCTTCATTAGGTCCAGTATTACAATTTTCCTAACCCCTTGATAAAGTGGGAGTTAAATCAATTGCCATGGCAACAACCAATCACATTCTGTGAAAGTCAGCTGATTCTGTGAGTTAAGAGCTTAATTCAGAGTTGAACAATTTTGTCATACCGGACCTTAGATCCAGTTTTTCAAAGTCCAGTTAAAAGATGACTGGACTTTGAAATGAAAATAGAAGTATCTGATTGTCTGCGGCCATGAAGTCTGGAAGTTATATTTTAAGAGCCGAAAACACAAAGCCTAGATGGCGAGCGGTATTGTAGTTTATAAGGTTATCTACTAGATAGTCCATTTTTCAGTACGTATTGTAAAAATGTGTGAAAAAAAAATGTGTAAAAATGTCTTGTCGATTCTCACAGGATTTCCGTGTTAATTCGATCAAACAATGAAAATACCTGACATGACGGTATTTAAGTACACGTCTCCCCCGATGTTGGCGAGATTCAAGACGAGCCCGTAGTAGACTAGGTACATGCTGAACCAGATTACGTAGAGCACCAGGGAGCTTTTTCTCAATTGGGGCGTGCGGAACAGGTCCAACACCCCAGCTTTCGGTTGGTCCATCTCGCCGTTTTGATTACCCTTCAAAGAAGATAGGCGTGAGGGAACAGGCAGGGTGGCACTTTGTTAAAATTAACATTGCACTCATAGGTCAGCATTAATGTTACACTTTCTGCTGAAAAAATGGCCGGTAACACGTTGTAACGGTAGGTGCCACCCGATGGCTCTTTTGGCCGTCCTTAAAAAAAAACTCTTCTGTTAAATAATTACGACACGCGTATATCAATAGGAAGATTAATAATTATTAAAGCATAATTGAGTGTAAAACTGTCTTATCAGCGAGTTATCTGCAAAAATAACAACATAAAATGTGTTAACAATCGAAACGACGGTGACTCCATCTAGCAGCATTCTCTTTTTTTTGTCAGTAGAGTGGTCATTTGGCGGCTATTTTTCGAGAAGACAGTTTAACATTAGCGCCATGGTAGTACGACTATATTGACCGTTAAATGCTTGACATTTTTTTCCATCAGTAAACGTTTTGATTGAATTGTGATTGCACTAAAAATGAAGACTCAAAGTAATTTTTACTCCAACGTCAAAGGCCAATTTGTGAAGCAACGTTAGAAAATGTTGGAGCACATTGTCTCCTTTCCATAGCATTTCAAATCGACTAAAGAAAAAAAAATTTCTTTTTTTTGGCAACACTGCCGATTTACTAGCCAATAGAAGTTTCACTTAACATGCTAATGTAATGCTTACCTGTTGAAGAAATTTGTCCATGCTTGGAGGCAACGTCCTCTTGTTTGCTTTGGCAGCTTCTTCAAGAATGACCTTGACTTCTTCTTTGCGTCCAAGAGTCAGTAACCAACGCGGAGACTCAGGAAGAACCCTGAATAACGATAAAACGATAAAAATATAAATATCTGTGTTTATTTGCGACTTAGCTCAGAATATCTTAAAATGATCTGAACATTTCCTTACCACCAGAGAAGAATGAGGAACAGCGAGGGAATTGTTATGGCCAGCTGAAGTTTCTGCCATCCTCTTACAAAGTACGCGATCCCTGCTATCGAAATGTAGGCCAGAGGTACCGGGAAGAGGTAAGATACTCCTGAAATTGTCCTCCATTTACCACCGACCAACTCCATACCTGTTGAACAAAGGTTCATTAATGTCATGAAGGTAGCCATTTTATGAGTGAGTTCGCCATACATTATTTTAAAAGCTGAGAAAGAGCTGAAATCGAATGTTACTATAGTATATTACTCTATGTCCATATTGCAGAGAACGTCATTAGGGAATAATTGATGGCGGGAATTTTAATTGCCTTGAAAGCAAGCTTGATCCACGCAGTGGCGCTTTTATCTAGGTAGCCAGTAAGTGAACTGATTATCAAGTGGAGAAAGAATTAAATCTATTGTCAGAAATTGATACTTTGAACTAAGAAGTAAGATAGAAAGAAGTTGTTCTTACTTTGAATTAGTTCTTACTTTGAAGTAAGAAAAACTGCTCATCCGGTGGAGCTTTTAAAGCTAAAATAACTGTTCAAAAATAACAAAATTTGTGACCAAGAAAATGTCCTTGTGTTGTAAAATGTACAGCTTTATTTGACTTATTTACGATAATTTTCCTTTTGCGTTATCGTATTTTTTTGCTCTGACCAACTTCTGACCCGTTAGTAACCAATCACGATGATTCGTATTTCATACATCCCGAGTTTTGATCTTTATTGGTGGTTACTTTTCAATTCAAATATCAGGAAAGCTGTAAATAATAATTTCAAATAGTCCGTTACGTTTTCGTATCGTACAATTTGGTGATCAACGGCCGACTTGTTTCAATGTAACCAAGGGTTCTCACGAGATCTATCAGGGTTCTAATCGTTTCAAGTGGTTTAAATAATGAGACCTTGTTAACTCTGAGCTAGTAGTGAAAAAGTGAATAAAACCTGTTAGTTGGTGTCTAATTTGCTACATGTACTATCAAGAAAACGCAGGTAAGATTTGGCTTAGAACAAAAAAATCGTTCCACTATACTAACATATCGCAAGTTCAAGTTGTAGCTTGGATTTATCCTATTGATCTTGTTAAAGAGTCGGGTGGTTTGCAGAGATGGGTTTTTGAAAACTCTGGCTCCAAACTATTTTCGCAATCTCATCTTTAAAACACTGAATAATGCGTAATTCTAGATTGGATGCACTTTTCACGCCATTAATTTAAAACGCCAGGCATTGTTCTTTAGTTACTTACAAAGTACGAAGCCACTGAACACCACGCTGACAGAAATGAAGCCCAGACACATCCTCAGCACGAGGTATAGTTCGTACCAAGGGTTGAAAGCGATTGCCAGAGCCAACGAGCATTGGATGACTTGAGATACCATCAAAGTCCGCTTGCGTCCAAACCTGGGCAACAAAACAAACAGGGTTTGATTGGAATTACTTATAACACATTTATATTTCAGTTTTTTATACGTTAAAGGGTTGTTTTAAAATTAATTTGTATAATTTAAAATTATCTTTAGCTTGTGTGCTGCAATAATAGATTTTTGCAAGGTGGTGCAAGGATTTAGACGGGTGCCCTATGTTGACGTAGAATACTTTGAATTTTGAGGCATCAAAGGTGCGAGCCTTTTTCAAGATAAGACCTGGAACCTCTCTACCTCCATACTCGGATTGGAACCCACCTGTCGGAGATGACACCGGAAATGAGGCCTCCCAGGGCAACCCCAGCCAAGAACATCATCTCAGCAATGTTGTTCAGATTTGCTCGTTCGCAAACCAAGTCCCACTGCAGAGAAGATGCACCGAGTTAATTCATTTTTGTTGGAATGCGGCTTCTTTATTTCTGTTCTCCGTTTCTAATTAGACTACGGCGATAAATACGTTACAGCGATAAATAGAACATTTAAATTCTCGAAAATGGGATAACAACTGTGTTTAACTATTTCCTTCAAGTATAAGAAGAAGCCCCTATATGTCAAGAACTCTTTATCAATGATGCTAACACATTTTATTTGAACATTTTGGTACATTACATGAAAATTCAGCACACGACTTGCAATTTAGGTAATTTAACGAGAATTTAAAGCCAATATTATTCAAATTAGAACAAGCGGAACCACTACTATAAATTATAATGCACATAACTACCAATAAAGCGAAATGGTAACAGTTTTGATTATAGATGTGACCACCACACCAGTGACCACTAATTTCTTTATGTCATCCAAAATGTTAATCAATATTCCTAATACTAATTTACCTCGCTTGCGATCGAGGCTCCATAGATTGATGTGTCATATTCCCAGTTTTGGCAATCTCTCGTTTGAACCGAACCATTTGGGAACGGAAAGCTGTCCATGGCGCCGTAGTCCAGGTCCCAGATCTTGCATGGATTGTATGAAGTGGTCCCATCCTGTAGATGTAAATTATACGTTGTATTTGCATGGTCTGATTGCCACTTGAGACTCTTATAATCACAAAGACCTCAAGTGTTGTCTGGCCTGCGAATAGTCCGATAAACGTACAGTATATGTATCATGTTTTCTACCATCTGTTCAAGGGCTTAGCCTTAACCCTTCATGAGAAGGTCACACTAACCACCTAGGTAAAGATAGAAATTGCAAAAGGACTTTCTGGAAATAAATTAAACTAGGAAATTAATTTTTGTATTATAGATTTTGACTACAAATTATATTTCTTTACACCACGCTTTGAAAAAACAAATTATTTGCGTGTATAACATTTTTTTTAAATATTTTGTAGCAAACTCTTTTTATGGTCAACATGTTTTTTCGAAATTCACATCCTTGTAAGCAACCCTCCTTACACAGCTAGTTGGCATTAGTCTATGTGCTTCAGTGGCTGATTATTAGGGTGTCAATAAGTCTTACCCAGTCTATAAGGGAGGGCAAGAAACCTGAGGACAGTACGTAGCCATCCCCTATCGAAATACACCAAGATGACCACCTTGTCAAATTTCAACGGCCCTTTCGAAAGGCGGTACAACGCAAGCAACAGGATTTCAACACAAATCCATGCTGTCGAGACGTCTATAAGTAAGACGATCCCCTGATCATCCTCTCACCTGGACAGAGGTGATCTTTAGTATACTGGTCACCTACCCATTACATAACCTAGCAGTGTTGCTTAACTTCAGGGATCTCATGAAAACCGGTGTTACCCACAAGCCAAACGGTTCCAAGATTTGCCTCCAGTCTGGACAAAATTCGCGAGTAATTGCTGTGATAACCAAATTGTCGTACCCACAGGCACAGGTGGGTAAACCGGAGGAAACTTGTTTTCAAAGTTTTACTGATTGAATTACACCCCTAGGCGCCAAAAAGAAAAGGTGAAATTGACCACAATATAAAATCGCGGCGTGTAGGGCGAGTCCGCCTCTGCATTTAACTAACCGGTCCGGTGGTGGACGTATGACTCATATTCTGCCACTCGTGCACAGTGAGGTTGGCCAAGTTCTCTGGTCTCGCACACCAGAAATCTGATGGCATGTTCTGGAAGGTGATGGCGAAGATGTGCCAGGTGCACGGGAAGTTGAACAAGGAGAGCAGAAACGTGAGCTTGAGTTGCCACGGTCCAAACTCTCCGATTGCCTGCGAGATCGGGTCATCTTCTTCCTCGTACTCTTTCGACTCTTTAGGTGACATTCGAACTGGAACATAGATGATTGACAGTTAGACATTTTGATTGATGTAACAATGGATTGAATTATGGAATTGGAACGCGACAGAAGCTCTGTTTCAATATTGGTGGACAGGTTTCGACCAAAGTCGAACCATAGTTCATTTTTGTTCTTTTATTGATATAAATATAAAGTGTAACTTTTTGTTTTGGTCCATTTTTACGTTTTTATGCCATTATCTAGTTTCTTACACTTTGTGTAAAGAAATATAGACAGACATATTTATACAAGATATGTTTGTAGCAAATATGTGAACTAACTAAAAGATATTTGATTAAGTAATTAAAAAAACACCTACGTATATCGTTGCAAGCAATTGTTCTGTACTATTTATAGAGTTACCAATCGTCAGCGGCTGTTTTTTCTCATTTTGATACATTTTCTTTGAAGTTTTCCCAAAAAAAAAATGTTGGTAAAAGAGAGAGGGTTATTTCAGTTATTACTTCTAATCGAATAAAACTTGTGCAACAAAATCAAATGAATGACCATCCTTCTTCAAACAGCAATATCACCGCTAGCAGCGACAGAAGAACAACATCTACAGCCTCCAGATCTTTGATGCTAACTGACCACTAGCTGCATTTAGGAATATAGGTAAAAATTTCAATCTAATAAAACAAAATACTTTCACTACTTACATGCAATTTTATTGGCTTTCTACCGTCACACTCTTAGAACACTTTTTTTGTGTATTATTATGCCAGATTTTTCTCAATACTTCCTGATGTAACAATCAAATTTATAAGTACAAAAAATAACATTCTTATTTCAGACAGAGACTTGCTCACAATGGTTCGCATTTATTTCATCGTCGTAGAACTGGGGATGAAATACCGAGACCTGATTGGCTGAACCATATTGTTAAGAATCGTGTTTTATAATCGACTTTATAGGATCATGTTTTAAAAGAAAAACTTGCAATCTGCCGTTTCCAATAATAAGTCGTGATACTTCAGTAAAGATGTCATGTGATATGATACGTGTTTTTTTCGAGAATCTCGACACATTTACTTATAAATGCAGTCGATTTTATCTCCAATACAATAAATCACAAATATCAGAATTACAAGACTTTTAACGTCAGGTAATTGCATTTTTCTACATTCTTGGTAAGTAAATGACCAGTTTTTCAATGATCCGTAAAGTATCTAACGGTCCGTTATTTGTTTGACAACAGCTAATCGGAGGATGTCTTCTGTTTGTTAACAGTCATCTAATTACTAACATTACCTCCACAGGTAGACATATCTGTAGTACCAAAATAAACTCGGTAATAACACTGCCTGTAAACCATTTTTTGGTTTCTAACATTTAAATTTGTCACAGTGCACTCACCGCAAATCGAACTATCCGAATTTTTTCGCATAACAAAATTAGTCAAAACAATTTTATCCATGACAATCACTCTCCACTCGAGCTAAGAAAAAAAAACGTATGTTTGCCAACCAGCTCCGAACTGAGACTGTGTAAAATACGTTACTTTTAATTAATCAGAGATTCCATAAGCTTATGAAAGAAAAATATACGCAATTTTTAATTAAGCAGCAGCGATAAGGAATTGGCGGCTCTCTTTTGGCTTCAGTTCTGTTCTGTGGCTTCCGCTTCTGGATTAAAGCATCCGGAATCATCGACCGATTGGCAATCTTAAAGCAATCCTGATGTACCTACTCACGAATTACCCAACTGAATTAGTCACAACGGAACACATTACTTTTACTAGTTTTATACATGAAAAATTATATAATACCTACTGCTTTTGTGTGACGTTTTATTGACTGTGGTATTATAAAGTGGTGAAATTCAAAATTTCTTGTATGTAATTTTTATTTTAATGTTGGTTCGCTTTTTCACCAATTGGTGCAACGATTATTTTAAAAAGATAATCCGAAAAGATTGTTTAAAATTTCTGTTAGATCGTGCATGGGTTAGAAATCAAGCATCTTAACGGTTTGTTATGTGGCCTTGCCTGGGAAAACACTCTGCGGTGACTTTGCGGTAACAACAGAACCTTGCACATCAAATATTTCACAATACAATCTTTATGGTCTCATTGCAAGGAATCAACGACGTGGTCAGTTAAAGTTTGTGTTTATCTAAAATAAAATCATCCGAAAATTTGCTACGAAGCTATCCTAAATTTTATTAAAGAAAGTCATTATCATTTCCAACGTTGAAAACAAAATACATTATTAAGTATATAGATTCAACTGATAGATTCAGTGGTAGATTCAACTTTTGGTACCTAAGGAAATGCTGAGATCGCCTGATAGAGCTTCTAAAATTTGCTTTCTATGTTACAACAGAAATGACACCTGAAGTCTTTGATTTTCTTGGCACAAGATTTGAAACCGACGGTGAATCATGGATGTTAAAAAAACACCTCTGTTTATTTTAACTAAGATTGGATAATCACTGAAATCACTGGAATCTAAAACTAATTTCAATCTTACCTTCGCTATAAACTATCTTCGAAATCGACGACACAAAATGAATTTGAAATAACTAAGCGTATTGAAATATATTGACGAGCTTCTCAACGTTCCACTAGGATGTATTAAAAACATAATCAATCGACATTGCACTTATAAATGTATGTCTATAATAATTAGTAATTAGTATATCACTTGCAAGTATACGGCAGGAATCAGCTTAGAAACAATTCTCAACTACCACGACAAGAATAATTATCCAACTGATAAAATCTTCACAATGCTCCTCTTTTTATCGTATAGCCTCGCAACTATCATTGATTTGTAAAATCATAGATAAGCAAATAAATATCACTATCAAATTACCAGCGCAATTCAAGGAGCGGAGCAGGGTGCCGCACTGCCTTCCACCAAACACCAGGCTATTAATGACACATTCAGATATTATATTACATATCATTTTGCACATTGATAGTCGTGAGGTCAACCCGATATGCAGGAAGGAAGTTGATTTACGGGCGTTGTTAGATAGCTGAACAGGACATCAATGCCTGATATTGGTTTTATAAATAAACGACCTGTTCACATTGAATTTTTTTTCTGTCGGTCCATAATGATTTTAGTATCAGATGTGTCGGCGGAATAAACTGAAGTTGTATGCATTTTCTCGAATTAGTTCAATGGCATGCTCTTGACACAGTTCGCCAATTTTACGTTGGTGTATTTGGTGATCGAAACCGTTCATCCTTGCATATAACCCAATATTGCTTAGCCTTACTAATTACATCCGTCATCATGAGACTTCGGTAATCATTGCATGGTTAGGGAACTTATTCGAAAATACTTTTTATTGAAGCGAAAGTTAACTTAGGCTAATGCATAATTGTATACTAGTACTTCGTCTGTAAATTACATGTTAAATTGTTGCTAAAAGTGAACAGGAACTGATTGAGAAGGAAGAGGAATGGTTTCGTTTATTGAGTTTAACGTGGTAACCGCTTACATCATTGGCTGCCATTCATTAGAGAATCCACCTTTCAGGTGTTTTCTTGTTACACCGCAGTATTTCCTAGAGCAATTAATTATAAATTGCATCTCCATTATTATACGATCACGAAATTTGCCATTGCAGCCGGTGATGCTTTTTGTCTCGTGCAATTTAAAAGGTTACGTAATAATATACGATTTAAAATGAATTCCATAGAATTATAAAACGAAGTTACTTAATTTCCCTGTCAAATTCAGAAGTAGGTATTGCAGATCATGCCGTTTAGCTGGAGGGTATTGACTCTATTTATAACTTAATTCGCATAGCTCAATAAATTAAGTGTGTTAAATGTATTTATAATTGACCACATTCACACTCTGTATGGCTATCGTCATCGACAAACCAATATGCGATAGTTGCATGAGGTCACAGCTGTTTTAAACTGTATTATTAATGTTTATTTATGTGATTTCGATTAATCAAATTGTTTTTCAAATGAAAGTCAACAGCTTATTCCATTTTTTTTATGCATATAATTTTAAAAAACAATTCGATTGAATTTGGGAATCTTTCATTTAGAGACCGTGACGATATTGTTAGTTGCAAATTGTTTATCTCTTTCCGACATTTTTAAAAAATCCACGTCACCATCGGAAACCAAGTAAATTAATTATACTAAAAAACAAACTTCTGTGCATCAATTCCTCATCAACTAAACCAGCACCCAGCCTACCACCCGTCATCGACCACCGCACAGCAATAACACCCCGACGTCTTTTCCCTTGCGCCTGCGATGCCCCGTCTCGGCACCCCGCGACGCATTGGTGTAACGCGTGACATTGGACTCAGGTGACTGCGCCGTTGCCTTCTCCCACGACTTGCCCCCACCATAAACGGTCGCCGCGCGCGCGAATGTTTGCGCCAATTTGAGTGACGCTGCGCACAAACGTGTGAGCACTCCTTCTACCAGGCGGACAGAACTCGAGAGAGGATACCGGAGACCGAGTAGTTGTCGGAGTTGGAGAGTGGAGATGAGAAGCCGCCGTGAGGCTTGATCGCTGATGAAGCGTTGGGTGGGGGAGCTAGGGGGGCACCGTGCATGTATGCATCGATCATAATTGCTAAGTAAAGATACGAAACGCTGCATTCGTTTAACTACAAAATTTATTAAATTAGTATCTAATTATTTTCGTTGTAAATGTCGATTGCTGTTGACTTGGTACCATTACTAAAACCATTGTTGTCCCTCAATATCTCTTTCTCTCTTGCTCTTATACTGAGCATGACTGGACTGGGAAAAACCAAACTCATAACCAAACCAAGTGTGGTATTTAAAAATTCGACCGTTGACAAAGGAGCTCTGGAATCTGCATAAATGGCGTTGCTGGAGTCGCCTACCAAAGCTTTTCTATGGAGTGTGTATGATTCTCAAATAATTCTACCCATTTCCTTGAGAAAACTCTAAAGAATAAAGTTGTGTTTTTCAAACGGCCTAGCCTTCCTCGAGGTCTGAATCAATGGATGTGCATGTAAAGTACAAAATAATTGTCTTACCACAGCTAAAGTGGATTCCTGTGCATGCCTGGCCAACAACCAGTGCCAAATGGCACAGATATTGGAAATGGTTTTGTCGCTACTTTCTTTGGCAAAGATGTGCTCGAATTTGCTAATTTGTTGTGTATTCTGCAGCGTCTGAACTGCACCTCTTGGCGAATCATCTGCCATCGGTTTTTGCTCTCTTTTTACAGCCAGGAATTGATAGGGCGAGAAATTAAACTGCAATGTATTTAAACATGAAATGAGCGATTATAAGATTGAGGTTTTACAGACCACTTCTCTATAAGACGCCAGATAAAAAGTGGGTTAGATCGATTGGTGTGCTATCAAAATTGTGCTCATTAACATACAATTTTATTAGTAAAATGCCGACTGCGCTCCATTACAACATCCCTTCACTCAACTACACAGCAAGCTTAGTTAATAATAAGTTTTTGCTAATTTTCTAACAAATAGGTCAACTCGCGATCATTACACCACAAGGCTGTTCGGTATGTGCTATTGCAAATTTGTACCAGAGCTATTTTCTTCCTGTGTTTTGGTGGGGTCTAAGCCGGCGAGATCAGTGTCAGATGTCAGAACAGTCGTACGCATGGCATATGGAAATAGAATGGAAGATGTCAAAGGGAGACCGATAAATAATGTAAGTGGATTACGAAATGACCTGCTTCTTGATGCTTGACCTTAGCTGTCAGTTTCATTGAATTAATAGGCATGATTTGATTGATATAAACGCTAGGCAAAAGATCAATCAAAACTTCCCACATAAAGAGTGGATTTAATAGAGCACCGGATTTTCGGTGGCCGTCAAGGAACTTTTAAATAATCAATCCATAAAATTGTTGACGCCACAAAAAAAAAAGTCATTTTAACAGAAAAAAAAAAACACACATGAAAAACTGTCCTCATTGTGAAGTCATACCAATCAATCAAGCAATGATCTAAATATGACTTCTTCAATAATTTTTTATAAGTTCTATATCGGCATAAAAACGCTATGGGAAATCTCGTTCGGTGATCAATTAACGTGAATGCAATTACCGTGATTGCCAGATTGAGTCAGGTCAGGGTCCAGCGTCAAACAGGTTCGAAACAAGTGGAATACACCGATCTTATTTTCTCTTTCTCATTATTCGATAATAATTCCAGTAAAAAATGATCGTGCTGTTGCAAGTAAAAAGTCATTGAAGAATATCATGAAACACATTGAGACAGGATTTCCCGTAATCCTATAGGCTATAGGTGTAAATTAAAACCACAGATTCGATTTCGTTGCCGTAGTTTCAAACAGCTGAAGAAGGTCATTCTTTTCGCAGCATGTTTACCTCGTGAAAGTCGTTGACTTTCAGAAGTCTGGCATATTGTCTGATCTCATATTTAAATTCATTGTCAAAAAAGTAATTCGAATGAGTCCCTTTAGTTTCGTGTTCGTTCACAGATTACACTATTCGAGTGAGACCCCTACACGTATTTGCCTTAAAAAATAGCAAATAAATTCGTCGTTTCCCCGACAGATTTAGACTGAGAACCTAAAGAAAATAGCTTTTTTAAGTTTAACGACGCAAGTCTCTGGCGTCTAGGTATTTTTAACATGGTTTATATCTTGAAGTCGTTCATTTTTGACGAACAACTCCCTTATCCATGCAATGCAATAACAAAACTGAATGAATGGTCTACAAGCCCGAGGATATTTTTTGGAAAATCCGTTAAAAAATTTTTTTTTGTAGGACTTTTGTAACCATGACACACATTTTGAATGTTATTAAATTAACCACAACAGGAAAACCCGAATTTATAATTATTTTGTTCTACCATTTTTCTTGCAGATCCTTCTGATATCTGACGCTCTTTCTGCTGCAGATAAAACAACCCTAACACGCATGTTTTTATCTTAAAAAATCAACCTCACTGCACAGTTGTACGTATCCGTGTAACTGAAAAACCTATTCAAAGAAGTGAATAGGACACAAAAACTATTGTTTCAATTGATGATAATTAATTGTGCACATAGCGTATATAATTCAAACTTGCACGAAATAAAAAAAAATAACAGTAATATCAGTCAAGACAGGAAATCGGTGTCACCCGCTATAAATACCACCCACCGTATTGCTGAGGAAAAAGTGTGCCTTTGTTTTGCTCATTACCCATGCAGATCGTGCTAATAGTCCCAGTAATGATACATGCACGTATCGGCATGCGGGAAATGTGCACGATTTTACCTTGAATCTGCATAAAAATGACACCTACAGCTTTACAACAATTGACAACAACACCCGCATCGAGTACATCTAAGACTACCATGTGGATCAATTTTGCATTTGGAATCGTACAGATTGTAGGTATGTCTTTTTGACGGCTACGATTTTAAATTCAAGACATGACAACCTCAAATTGTCTTTCATAAGCGCAATACGATGACGCCGTACTTATAGAAAATTCAATTGTGTTCTACAATCGCATTGTCTTAGCTCGAAGACACTTACGCATTGCAAATCCAAGAAATTCATCTGTCTTGCATGGCTGATCGCTACTCTTGCGTCGAAACATCGCTAATGGAACTTCTATTGGAATTGCAAGCTATAAAAGGGGTAAGAATTAATGCGTCGTATATTTTTATATAAGTAGTTTATCCCAAAAGCTCTCAAACAACGTGCCTCTGTTCACGCATTTGTAGGATTTAATGTTTAATATTAGTCAGATTCGATGAAAGGCTCTGTTGCTATATGTTATACCGAAATCCGAATGCGCTTGGTTTTTTATCACTAGTTTACCTGACAGGAAGTGGTGCGGGTAGGTACTTGAATTGGCAACACAACTTTGAGTCGAGATGGGTTGACATGTTGACACTTGAAAGTGTTACACGAATCGAAGAAAGATACTCCTGATTACCTCTTGGAAAGATAAAAATCGATGCATCTGTGTTTTTGGGATACACCATAACTTCCGAAGTCTGTAAGTTCATTTAAAATTTTGAATTTTATGCCACATAAATAACGGTGCAATCATATTACTTGATTTATCTTGATTTTATACGTCGATAAAACGTAAATAAGGGCTCCACCATACCAGAATACTCACAACAGGTAAGGATATCTATGTGCAATTTCTATTGACATTTTACATACCCTATCCATATTTATCAACAAAGGTGACCTTATGCGCCGCTATTAATACATGCAGCACATACCTTGAATACCTTTCGACTCACTAGAAACCATCTAATGAGTCAAGAATTCTTCAACCGATCCGTATTTACAACTGATCTCAATCTTTGAATATAATTACATTTTTCGAAGATAATTTTTGTTGTTAACTTGGAACTTATCTTCAATCATCAATGGCAGATTCAACTTTTGGCAGCTATAGAGATGCTGAGATCGCCTGACAGAGCTTCGAAAATCTGCTTTCTTATCTAACAACGGGTACACTAACGCTAACCTTATTTTACATATAAATGTGTGTCGCAGGCATAAAAATTTTTTTTCGACACTTCATTTCAATTCTAAGACTGACAAAGGTGAATTACTTAATTAAACTAACAGAATGTAGCGTAAGCACACACAACGCCATGTCAATTGAGACACATTGTTTGTTCTGTGATAACAAGGTATAGGCGAGACGTCTCCTGCCTCAACTTTGAACTAAGAAAAGTCAAGATCTCCAGAAGCCCCCTCGTGAATCCGATGTTGAGTACACTGGGTTACGAGAAACAAGTACCCTGTCTCTAGGTACACTCCATGAAATGTTTTCCTTGCCTGTGGCTAACTTATTTGCTTTTCTCTTTGTCTGCAAGACATACGGACGGAGTTTCCTCAATTTTCACAAATGAGAGACCACACATGACTCTTTTAAAGTTAGTTGTAACTAAAACAAAGGCATTCAAAAATAATTGGAAGACAAAAATTGACAATTTTATGATCGTTTGGATAATGGCAATGACTTTAATGTCTTCCCTGCGCAATGATGCACATACCGTGGCTTTGGATAAGCTTTTGTTATTAAATGCGTATTTAACTATTGCATTCTATTGCTCATCGTTTTATCTTAGGTTTCATTCAGGTTTTTAGAGAGAGAGAGAGACTCAAGGTTTAAAAACGTACTAATTTTATTGGTAGCCCATCCTTGAGCTGGAATATATAGAGTTGTAAATGTAAAAACCTACTTCCCGTTTAACAAGTCTTCTTCTAAGGTCCATTGGCCGATTATTTCACCATTCACAACCCATTGCAATTTTCTCGATAACTTTTGATATCAATAAATCGATCTAATTCACTATATATTTGATACGTTCTCATATACCGGCAAACGAGTCGGTAAGGTGTCATCAAATCAGCACGTGATTTTATTTACAGTGCAATTCAGACGGATCGTGCCGACAGAAATCTTCAATTATGGAATACATATAGGCACATAAGCTACAATCAAATAGACACAAATTACCGTGGTAAGTTAAATAGGAAATATAAATGAGCGGTACATTTATCTGCTGTCATTATGCCCCCAGGATCGATTGCATGCATTAGCGAGATTAGCAAAGCGTCGTTTCGTCTGTATGGAATAATATAAACCAAAAAGTAGCATACCTGGTAATGATGAGTACATGCATTATCCAAACATTATTATATTTTAAAAAAATTGCATGATGTCGTATTCTACAATGTTAATTTAAATCTGACAGAGTATATTAATAATTTAAAATCGAAGATTATACACAATTATAAGTTTTATACATCGAAGTATGAAGTACAACATGGGACGAAAGTATTTTCCTAATTTAGTTCATCGTAAGTTTTAGATTTGGTAACACTTAAAAACATATTTTGGCAAAAACGCATTGCTGCGTTTTTTTGTCTTCATTATAAATGAACAAGATGCTTTTATATCAGATTACTTTTTATAAAATCTGTGCCAAATTTCAATTAAATGATCCGGTCCAGACTCCGGAGTCTAGAGTTCAGATCCTGCCGGGCGCTCGTGTTTCGTATTTCACTCCCCATGCCTTAAATCTGGATAACCAAACAGAAAGTTTAAATTCCAGAAATTGTATTGCAGAATCATTTTTTATTTCATGGTTGTATTTTTGAACACGGTTTTCTGTAATATGTCAGATGAAAAATAAAATGTGATGGCAATCTCATGCCACTATCGAACAAAACATGGTAAAAACATACGAAAACATTTTTCAAAAAATATTTTTCTAAGAAAGTTTAACCGTTTTCTTTTTGACACACTTTAATAACGTCTCTGTCACCACTCGGCACTCACCTGCAATTTTCCACGTGGTGCGGAGCAAAATATCGAACGACGCGCGCTGAAAACCGCGATGCGATGCTGAAGGCGCGAGCTTAGATTGAGATATGGAGCAAGTTTCACGCGAAGCCTGTCTATACCTCCCCGATAGCCTCTAAGACGACGGGACCTTCGCATCTATCCAGCCTTCTCTCTCATGCCAACTGTCATCTGATTGAGACTTTCTTACTCGCACTCACATGCAGTTTACAGGCCCTTGACAATACGATGCAAGGACAGAGTTATCAACAATCGACTTGGTGTGATAGCAGAAAGTTTTTGTGGGCGCTGGGTTTAGAATGGTTGTTTTAAGGATTTTTAAGCAAGAAACTGGAAAAGCCCCATTAATTCGAAAAATTTTAATCTTTCGTTCTACTGAAATAAAAACGTATTTACGTATTTACACGATGTTTAATTTTATATTTGCGCCTAAATTTAGTGATTTCAGTTATATTTTGAATTTTTTAAAGTCAGCATGGACGGCTGGCTCGTATCACTAACCTAGTCTGAAATATTCTGAACGAATTCTGGTAAAAATGTTTGGATCTATTTTATTATTTTGAACACTACTACCGTCTCAAACATTGATACCGAAATGAGGATTCGAACTCCGATCTCCACCTATAGGGTGTTGCTCTAACACATTACGCTACTTGGACACATGCTTTTTGAGACGATTTTACTGTATTTGATGAGAATGACAGATCTCCAAGGAGTAGAATTAAGAGGCTGTGAATACTCACAATCACTCTGATTCTAGTGACGCTATACCACGTCACGACCATTCAATATCGAGTAACTCCAATTTGACGTTGGATGCGTTTTCTTTATTTGAAATCTTATTTTAATTGCAAACGCTTGCAATGCGCCTGCGATAGGTGGAGATCGGGATTCGAGTCCCCGTTTGGGCGTCCCCGTTTTGAGACGGTAGTGGTGTTCATACTAATAAAATACCCCGCGCAATGCAAGCGTTTGCAATTTAAATAAGATTTCAAATTTGGATCTATTAGCGTTAAAGGATTTACTGTTTAACGTCTATGATTGATTGATTATAATTATTCGAACTAAAACCTCGCAAATCGTTGCCAAGAAGAGGTGTTGCCAAGAAGAGTAATATTGCGATAGTTTAAACTGAAAGTACAAGCAATTGAAAGCAAAAGTTAAACACTTCGAGACCAAATCATGCTACACCCAATAGATTGGAACGATTCAAAGATGGGTCTAGGAAAAAATGAACTCAGCTCAACTTCGCTGGTGAGGAAAACTCATCCAACTCTATCTCGGTGATTTCCCGGTGTTTGGGTGGTTTTCCGTTTGATGTAAGATAGGAAAGTTAAACGTCTTTCCTTAATTTAAAAATACATTTTCGATAACTGGCTCAACTTTTCTGGTCAACCTAAATTTAAAAAAAAACAGACCTTCAAGAGAATCACTAAACCCTCTCTTTAACACCAACCTATCCAGAAAAGTAACTTCTGATCCAGAAAAAAAGTAAGGACATTTTCCGGGTCAATCTACGTCTACCTTGTTGATCTTGACTTATTAGCATGTGATCTTTCGTTTCTGGGTATCAACAACCTTCATTGCTTGCAATGACCCTCCGGTCACGAGTCTCTGCGTTTACAAGCTCGCACCTGAGAGTTTTTCTGCTTATTCAGATCAACAATGGCTTCAATATGAAAAAGGCGAGACGCGAGAGTACCTTAAGGTCGTATCTGAGTCACTTTACTAAGAGATTGCATAAGAATAAGATGTAAAATATAAGATTTCTTCCGTCAACAAAATAATTGTTTTCGCCGTTTAATAGCGATCAATCTCAATGTTAAACGAGTTCTCTCATTTTTAACGCACAGAGATATGTTTAACGACATCATATTTATTTTTATTTGAAATAATGAAATAGGCAAATTATGTATCTAATCACTGTTTATTTCAATATCCTTAGATTGAGCAAACTTTTCAATATTCTTTGTTCTTTTCTTTATAACTCGGCCATAACACAACTGGACCGACTGCATTTATTGCTCATTTCCATGCTTGTAAATTATGCATGCATTGCATTACCTACCTTTAAAAAAAAACTTGTATATTGTCAAATGTCATGCTTGATCCAAACCTAACCATTGGTCCACGTATTAGCACGCAAAAATCGAATAAATGTCCCTAGATTTTCTATTAATTTTCAAATCGTGCTGCAGCATAAGTGCATTCAGTTTTTCCTCCACACGACTACAATACGTGGACTCAATAAGGCCACACTTTAAAGTTATATCACCTTAGACGGGCACCCCTACCTCTCATAGCCCAAGATTTCAAATATAAAGGCCAACAAGGGGTCACCACAGTCTAAACACCTTGGTTCTCTTTCCGTTAAAACAAACGGTCACTTCGGAAGAATTGCGCGACCTTGTTGGCTATGCACGAACAGGTTCTTGGAAGCAATCGGTATAGTAGGACTTGGTTTTTAAGTGTTCAAGTTGCAATTTGGATGATATTTGTTCGATTCATGTCCTTCTTGTTAGGTTTCAAGATTTCATCCCCGTCTTTAATTGACCATCTAAGCTAAGTTGTGTTGCAACGCACCTTCACCTCTTCCCGTCAGGTGCACACCAGAAATAAAAATGCAATACAATTCAATGCATTCGACAACCAAGCCCAAACAATCAATTCTGACAGCTAATTTGTTTCAGAGGTTGACTTCTACAAATGTGTACTCTTGTAAAAACTCGAAATATCAGAATTTTTGTGATAAACCATACCAATCAAACGCAGAAGATTCCCCGGTCTATTACCACTGTATCTAGTTCTAGGGCAAGCACAGGATGTCTTCATACCATACCGCATGTCTCTGATATTAGCTACTTCGGTTGTCATACAGGTGAAAGTGTAATAAACTCTAGTTATTATCGGGTTGTGCAATTGCAGATCACACTTCTCGTTTGACAGATTTTGTGCCCGCTGGCTACATCGATGTGATGTCAGGTGCATGGATTGGTTTCAAGCACAAGTCGATCTTGAACTAATCTACTGACATTACTGTGCTAAATTGTTGACTATACTTATTAATTGCGGCATGAGATAATGCATTTTTTGCACGCTTTGCCTCAAAATGGGTTCACTTTTAATGTGGGTATTTTATTGCTTAATGTGCGTTCTATAGAATTTGGTATAAATATTTTTTGTGTTGCTGATTAATTATCCAATAAAAGTTATTGCGTTCACCTATAGATTGGAGAAGCGATGTCAGATCTCCATTTAGACAATTTAAGGCAAACAGTGTTATATCCTTATGGTATAAAGATGGTCAATGATGTCCTTAAAGGTTAGTTCTTTTGAGAAGTAAGTGCGAAGAACTAGAAAAACTTGTCCAAAATATACATTTTCACAAAAAAAAAATGTATATATCTTATACCTGTCTAGGTATTTTATGAAATGAATGACCTCATACGCTACAAGTCTTGTTCGTTTTCTTAAATAGTGAGATAACGACGTGATTTGCAGCAAATTGGTGATCGATTTGTTCAACTTCACTTATTCCGTAGCGACCTAGAACAAGGATAACGTCTTTTAAAAACAGGTCAGAAAAAGAACTAAAGCTAATCACAACCTCTCACAAGAGTCGAAAGAGGTGCTTCGCGTTACGGACCACGCACATGGCCGCTGTTTAAATTAAGATCCACTTAGGGTGGAGATTACAATGTCCCGATAAGGTTGCCGATAATAGTTATCCGGCCGATTACACTATCGGATGTATTACAATGTGCCTTTAGCACTGTCTGGCGGATAAATTTTTGCTATCTGGAAGTTTAACTATCGGGTGCATCGGGTGGTTCACCTAGCCGATGAGAAGCCGAAAATGCTAGCGCATCCTAGCGGGTGCATTTCTAACCTCACTCTGTTTTGACAAGATGAGTTAGAAGTGTTACGCCTACCCAAAGACCGCCTACCTATTGAGTTTTGAGTTTCGAAGTGATTAATTTGTAATTTGTAATTTATTTATTTTAAATGGCTATAAAAGCCAGTTACACAACAGTCTTACATTAGTACATCAATCAGTCTAACATTAGTCTTAAACATCAATTATAATAAGTATGACTATGAGTTGTTTGTTTGTTGTTTTTGTTAGTTGCGGACAAAGACTCAATTCAAATAAAGTGACATAATATTCGACTTTATTTTTGACGTTTGTGGTCATCCGACATCCGGTGTCCTTCCTTTTATTTCATGGTCCCGTAGAAACTAATCACCGTGATTTCATATTTATAGATGCCGAAAATTCAAATGTATTTCCACTTATACATTAAAGTTATATTTTACAGTAGGTATCTGAAATGTGGAATTGGTACGTTTATTTATTGACATGGAAGTTGACGCACTAGAGGTCGTACTTGGGATCATTATATGGTTGTCTATAGATAAGACTTGAACTTTCGCAAGTGATTAGTCAAAATGCGTATTTAATTGAATATTACTGTAAATTACTAATTGTGGGTCAAATAATCAATTATCCGAAGGGGGTCGGCACGGCGCATTTCAACCATTTCGTAGGTATTATCTTAAGACGCTTGTTATTTATCGTAAAGCTTCGGCGGAAGGTACTTCGCACCGCAGATGACATTCATCTAAAGTTGACAGTGTTTACCATTTATCAAGTGTCGCTAAAAGTTTCTCAGGTCAAAGGATGAAAGACGTAAGTAAAGAGGCAAATGACATTTGACATTTCAGGGTTCACAAGTCTCTTATCGATATTTTTTCCACAGATTATTGGCTTCCTGATTTTCTGCGGTTTAACGCGAACGATAGCCGCTGCATCCCGTGAAGATTTCCATATAAATCGTCGTTTTAAGTTATCGCCCTCGTCAGAATATCCTCAACGCTATTTATCCAGAAAATGGCCCACATATTCTTACAAACCTTACTATAGGCCTCGACCTTCATACACAATACCAGTTCCCATCGATAAACCTTACAAACCCGCCCCTGTCAAAAAACCGGCATATCCCAATACGACAAACCCTTCGTATCAACACATCTCAAAGCCAATTGGCTACGATTTTAAACCTCCAACGCCAACTTCCAATTACTTGAATCTTGCCAATACACCTGTCATTTCTTACCAGCAAACACGACCAAGTGAAAATAGTATCCAAAATTATCTGGATTACCCAAATCGACCATACAAACCACACGATCTTTACAACCCTTCCTATCAAATCTACGGCAAACCCAAACCAAAGCCAACGCGACCCACAAACCCAAGTGAACATAGTGCGCAAAATCTGCTCGATTACCCAAATCTACCAAACAAACCAGACGATCCTTCAAACCTTTTTTATCAGCCCTATAAACCTTATCCAACACAATCAACTCATCTCAAACCGATCCACACTATTTCAAGCCCACACGCCTATAACCGTCCTGATAGCAACGATCCACTGAGCTATCAAGGACTAAAACCTATGCCAGTCTATCAAGTCTATCCTTCATATCCCGGAGCAAGCTCTGACCGTCCTGAATCCGAGGTTCCCTATCCTCAGTTCCTTCAGGAACCCAGCAACACTTATGAGGACGAGTATCCCATTCAGTTTCATGATACACACCAGAAGGAGCCGGTGGAGATGACGCATCTTAGTCAGTATCTGCAAAACGACAACACTTGGAAGCAAGATGAACTAGCTTTTTACGATCGAGTTGTTTTTTACCCTTACGAGCAAAACTATGTCTCTCAGAGACCAAACGGATATGACGAGATCTATGATTATCCAGAAATTATCGAAGGTAATTATTTTTTATAAACTTCCTCTATACATTGATTTTTTTGAAATATTTACATGATAACATACATTTAACACATTATTTTATTCTGCGTTAACGCGCATTAGTTTTCAAAATTTTCTTTACCAAGTTTTTCGAAATCCGGTGCATGGAAGCTTCTTTACATTTTCTTGCGCCCATGTCTTTCCCAATCCCTACGCAAATTGGATCTTAAAATATTTCTGACATGCGTTAATCACCAGTTATTAATTGGGATGGCATTACATTGCAAAATAATATTTCTGCCAGGAATCTAAATTCTAATATTTATTTTTCTTCCAGACCTTGACGAAGCTATATTTGAGACAGAGCCTCAGCAAGCAAGATCCACCAATGATGCATTTGAAAAATCTGACGCTCATCCCCGAGGACTATTGGTTCCTTACAAGACTTTTGAGTACAATCCTTCTGCACACAACCTACTGAAGATTTGGAAGTCAAAGTTCTATCATCCCTACAAATGGTGGTCTCACAAGAAACCGCAACACATCTACTACCTGCAGAACAAGCTACATAAACCCCTGTTATCACATTCGCGTCCTTACGGTTATCTGAATTCAGACTCTTCGTACCCTTGGGGTCATCTTCCGTTACTCTCTACACGACCAGCTAGTGTACACAGGATTCAAAACTTCGCCGTGGACGAGCCTGATTCGTCGATTAAAGACAATTACAGCGATCAAGTTTTGATAAACTATTTAGACTCGTTGGAAGAAAATGACAGTTATTTTAAAAGAAGTGCAACACTAGAAAAACCGCAAAATTTTTACAAAATAAGAAGCTAAATCCAAGATTATTAAAGAAAATTATCTTCGTACAGCTTCAATGAAACGTTTCGATTAATTTACCAACAGAAGAGTGCTTGTCTTGTTATAAAAAGGATCCACAAAAAAATTATTTTCTTGAATGTGAGTAAAAAAATGTTTGTCCAATGTCGCCCCAAAGGCCAAAATAGTAGCTGAAGCAAAAAGTGAACTTAGCATTGAAAATGAGCGTTGTTTTTCAGGAGTGTTCACACATTTCGTTATAAGCCAGCAACATTGAGAACTATGTCTAAAGGTCAATCAATTATTTAAAAAATAAAAAACTCAGCAGTACACTGGGAATCGACCTTGAAATAAACAAATGTGCGTCAATAAAATCGACGAAATATCACGCTGTGTTGGATTTCAAATCTGCTTCACGATTGTATTATTCCAAAACTAACTTCATCGAAATTCTATGGCTTACCTGGTGTACAAACATAAACAAGCCGCAATTAAAGTCTGTGTTTTTGTTTCGTATAAATTAACTATCGAGTCTAGATATTTGTATACGAAATAATTGAGATGAACAATATTGCAATACTTAAACATTATTTTGCAACTATTTCTACAGATATCCCCAATTGGAAAACAATAAATGTATTGACTGTTTTATCAACGGATTTAGTATTCTCTGCTTAGAACGAATGTCCTCGAATAGTTGAGCTAAATAGATAACAAGTTTAATGGTGGCTAAAATGTGTTCCTCCTAATAAAGACAATCGACTCAAGAAAACAACAAAAGCATTAAAAAAACCGTAATGAAAACAATTGTTTACCTGTTCCTGATCCCATTGGTAAGATGGTGATATCTGGAGTTCTGCCACATCTGTGCACCAGCACAGCTTCTTCCATGTCGCGGTAACCACATGCTTCACAACTTACCAACAGTGACATCTCAACCATCTCGAGGCTATTTCCAAAATGACCAGAAACCCGACTAAAACACTCGGATCTCTTCCCGATCGCAGGATCTATTCTTGACCAATGATAGGTACTACACGGTGAAAGTAGATGTATATAAACACGAGTCTAAAAGAAATTTACGGATCTGTTATTCTTCATTTTGCGTAACATGGTCCGTTTGGGCCCCCGCGGAGAGCAACACTGAACCACTATTAATCTGAAGACGTCGATTTCTACTACAGACGTTTGATTCAATACGCACGCTGATGAACGAATGAGAAACACTTTCGCAGTCTTGTATTCACTTATTTTTTAAATTACGTCATGTATGCAAAGATAAACGCGCCTAAGGCGAAATCGTTCAAGATGACCAACAAAAATCTTGTTTCTTGAAGATGAGCAGTTTTTTTTTTGTCTTTATATTTCTTTCTTTTTCTTTTTTTTTTAACGTGTTAATTTTAAATTATTCTTTTGAGTTACCTTGTAAAATACTTGTTTTCTAATATTAAACCACCTCCGCGAATGCTTTGTAATCGCTTAGGTCTCGTTGAGATTCAATCAAACACTGCGAATCACTGAGCAGCACGCGATGAAAAGCAAGTCGCGAAGAACTTTGTTCTACTCGAATGGAACTAGATGCAAGTTCCTGTGCTAAATTGTTTTTTACAAACCTTATCGCCTTCCTAATCGATTGATACATTTCTTTTATCATAATCGGTGCGGTCACAATTTCTTTTAATCGATTCTTCACCTTCACACACAAAAAAAACGAGATAATGATTTTATCTAGGCTTGTGAGTTTTGTAATTGGTCTTTGCTCAGCGGTATAGCGGTGCATTTCTTTTCTTACACCTTACCTTTCTTACACGCTCATCTTACCATTACAATGTCAATGCTTTCTCCCATGCGCATGTGAGAACTTAAAAACAATCATGTTGTGTCAGTCATTGATAAAATCAACGTTTATAATTCTGAATTTCTTTGTCGGATATATGGCTAGAAAATTAATTTGACTATATAGGTACACAAATTAAATGGGAATAGATATATCACAAATATTGTGAAATAAAGATGGTTGACCATGCAATAATAATATTTTTTATTTTTTGCTCGACTTTTCCTTCCAGATAACAAATTATTCCGATACTAGTACCTAAGTAGGTACTAGATCACGTTTATATCATGCGTACTAGATCTATATCGGACTCAGGTATGACAGGAATATCTAGAATTCACCTCATCTATAAAACATCATAACTTGCAAAGGACCTTCATAATTGCATATATAAAGGGGTGCAAACCTATTGTAATGCAGGGATACTAAACCAGTACTAGATTGTCAGTACCAGACGACAGTCATCACTGTAGTGACCGGAACCGCATTATCGGATTGAAACTGAAAGCACGTAAGTTTAAAGTGTTTAGTTGTAATTTCTCGGATAGATGGTAACTTCACTTGCAACTGTTATGTTGCATATTTTTGACTTAAGTATAACTTTGCGAGCATGTTTGTTAAAGGGAAATACCTACCGCAAGTGATTTCAGACCAATCTTTTCACCCGTGTCCTGGCAGTACCGTGGAAGTAAAAATTCTAGATATCGAGTATGTTGTGGACAAACAATTCAATTAGGTCGTTTTCACAATTTTTTTTTTTTATAAAAATCTCCTCCATTTTCCAAAATATACCCCCAAATGTGCACTGCTTCGCTCAGGATAGCGCAAAAGGCAGAGGAAATACATTTTCGAACATAGATTCTTGTTCAGACTTAGTTAGATCCTTTATCAACCACATATTCGATTATTATCATAGACATTTACAATACAACAATTTTGTGGATAAAGAAAAGTTTGGTAAACAATTTCCTTCCTCGACTTACTCGATATGAATAATTAAAAATTACTGAAAATTACTTTTCAATGAAAATACGCAAATATTCTCATCTTTTTGTTTAACATTTTTTTATGAAACTTATTAAAAAACACGTGTCCCCTGTCATACACTTGTATTCCGCAAGTATCTTCCATAGCCTTGCAGATGAAAAAAATCAAAACGATAAGATTAAAATCAATTGTTCTGTTATACCCATAACCATAGCGCAGTCAGGGATTAGATGAATTAAAAGTAGGACATATTATTTGATGTTCAAATATAAGCTCATCATCCGTAAGAGAGAGTTTTCTAAACACTTTCTTCCTCGTGCGGACAATCATTCACGAGACTCAGTCACCAACAGACCATTGAGTAATGTTGCACCTACAAATCAACAATAGCACTGCCACGGCTTGCTACCTGTAATCGACGAAACTGCAGTTTGCTTCACTGCATCAGGTAAGGATGTATTTCTTTTGTCAGCACGTCATTCGTGACAAGCAGACAGCATCCGTTTATAATGTGACGACATTTTAATTGTTTTCATTATTTCCATTAGTTATCAATTAGTTATCAGATTCGTTACTAGTTATTTCTGAGAATTTTTTTATCAAACTGCGAGATTTGAGCATGGCAACCGATGAGAATTTATGTACTCCGTTTTAAATTTGTGCAGGGACTTTCTTCCGCAAATATTTGTAACGTATTAACAAACATTGTGTGAAATCCTATGACACGGCTCTTAAGAACTCACAAATCAGTTCGATTTAATATGATTAGGTATCGAGAGAAACTAACCAAAACTATAATATGTTCGTTCGACCAATTTCATTAATGCGTTACCAACTCTCTCAATACTTAAACTTGCTCGCAATTTTACTTTACATTTAAAGTTATTGAACTAACAGAAAAAAAAAACCACAACCACATCATAACCTAATCATTAGACTTCTCATCTCGACTCAACGTATTGATCACGTATCATGCTACCACGTGATAATTCAACCCACAGCACACGTGGTAGACCTCGTCCAGTCATGAGTGTCGACTACGTTAGCGCAGCCATCGGCGACATCGGCAAGTGGCAGGTGATTATCTGCGTGCTGATGTCGCTAACGAAGCTGCCAGGGGGTTGGTTTCAATTCAGCATCGTCGTCATGGAGGCCGAAGTCGAGATGTGGTGCTCGAAGCCTGAGGGCCTGGGAAATATGACGGTGGAAGAGTGGCGAAACATCAGTACTCCACATCAGGCAGTATGTTATCAGGAATTCCCAGGAACTTGTGTGTTGTTGGTATGCTACAAGGATGTGGAATGGTAAAAACATAAAAGATACACCAATTTACCATAAAAAAAAGCAATTGCATTTACGAGTAGTTGATGAAGTGTCGTGCAGTAATTAAATGAACCACACAAAAATTAACAAATTAATATACGTTGTCCTGAAGTACTAGTCCCGAACGTATACCAACAATCTGACTGCACTACTTACGTTTAACTCCTAACATAATCTGCTTAAAAACAAGTATGAAATCTCTATCTCCTGCTCCTGATGTTCCTGTACCATTGTCACAACTTACGACACACACTGGTATCTTCCATTTAATTCATGGTCACTCAATGCACTTACCTACATCTCCTTTACAATAATTACTTACAAATTACCTAATTGGAATAACAAACTTCAAATGAGGTAAATCTCCGGCCATGAATTTTTCCTGGCGATATTTCCTAGATATGTAAATGGGTTCAAAGAATGAAGAAAAATCTTAAGTGCAGGAATGTTATTAAATCTATAAATAATTTAATAATACTGGATGATAAATATTTCAGTGTAGAGTAGATAAATTTTGGCCTATAACTTTAGAGTGGGTTGACCATCCCACCTGACCTCCACCCTCCTAAATGGAGATGTGATGTAATTTTTTCTTTAATTGTAATGGCATGAGGAAATTTTTTTTGTAGAAAGCACTGAAGTGGGCTGACAAATTTTAGGATAACGCTGATCTCACTCTGATAGAATCTCAAGACATGCTTTGGACATCAGAGAATGTTTCTCATTGGCTCTATGTTACAGGATGTGATTTTATGGAAACTATATTTATATTTAGGTCCTAGAGGTTTAGCGCGCCCAAATCTACGTGTATACATCGAGTGAAACTAGAGTAAATTCTCTCCGGAGAACATTGAACGTTTCTTGAATACCTATTAGTTACATTGCGAAAGTGATTGTGTCTAAATAAAGACCATACAAGGAACATTTTCAAGAGGAGGTTTTCAATTAAAAACACTCGGTGTGATACGAGCCACATTTAATTCAACGGAAACCATATCCATCCGAAATAACTTTATGTTACCTCGATTGAAGGTACAAGGAAGGGAATGATAGCGTCCCGAGTGGGAAATTCCTTCAAAAACACTTCCAGAACTCTCTGGGGAGCTGTAAAATTGACCAATCGGTATCCGCTCGTCTGGACTTTCTCAAACCCAGCGCTGTTATTTCAAGGCACGGAAAACCGTTGGATGCTCTCCAGAAGCGTTCATCAATCTTCACTGGATCCAACGTAATACGCACACACATATACCGTACCGCAATGTGAGTTTACTCATCTCTTTGCAGAACCAAGCATGCAGAATCAACAATCTGAATTATACAGCTCTTGAATCCGCTGAATCTTACAATGAATCTACTGTGGCCTGTGAAAATTGGGATTACAGCAAGGATGATTTTACAAATACCATCGTGACGGAGGTATGTGACTAATAAACATGCTTGTTAATTTGTTTTCTGTTAATGTTATAATATACAAATTACTGATTTCTCATTGGCATCGAATACCGATTAACAAATTTGATTTGTTTGAAACTGTTAGTGAAATTAAAATAAACAGTTTCAGATAATGGTGTTTTGTTTTCCAGTGGGATTTAGTTTGCAACCGACGTTCGCTGGTAGATGTGACTCAGGCAACGTTTATGTTCGGCGTTTTGTTAGGAAACATCATCTTTGGTACGTTGGCTGACAGGTAATAAAAATACCTATAAAATACTGAAACTTAAAAAAAAAAGCTATAACTCGTAAAAAGACTCACCCATGCAAAAAAATCGCTAACGCAAGAACTCACTCACGCGTCCAATTTGCAATTAAGCTGTTCGTGCTCTTAAAATCCTTCCAGAGTGTTCAACCATGTTCTTCAGTTCCATTATTTTGAACGTGTGTTTTGAAACAGATAACTTAACTGCCAAAAATATCCATACACTTGCTCGCAATTTTTCTCTACATTCTAATTGATTGAACTCCAGAAAAAAAGACTACAACATCATAACCTAAACAAATATATAACTCGTGCTACTTCATCGTTGGAAATATGTTAGCAAGTCATAGTTGATGATGAAGTTGACGGTTGGGCTCTATTTTGATTGGCTTTTAGTCCTAAAAACGACCTTGGTCGGCGTTTTATCGGCGTTGGTGCCGACACTTTCAGATCTTCAGAACTTCTGAACATTTATAGTGTTAAAGATGTCGGCGCCAAGCATGCCCTGAACCACTGCGCCATTCCAAGCCATAACTATTTTTTCAAAAATTAAATTAAATACATTTTTTATCAGGTATGGACGAAAAATACCAATGATGACAACAATCCTATTGCAAGCAGCTGCTGGAATCGCAGCATCCATCGTCCCATGGTTCTGGGCTTTTGTGTTCTTCAGATTCCTCACGGCCTTAGCCGTTGGCGGCTCATTGATCATCAGCTTCGTTGTTGGTAAATTTTAGCACGCCGCAACAAAATAACATCCAGACACTTTTCGTTTCTTGTGATTCAAAAATCTTACATTTTAGTAATGGAGGTTGTCGGCGAAAGCTGGAGAACTACAGTAGCTATATTGTACCAGCTCCCGTTCACCCTCGGGATCAGTGCCATGGCTCTCGTTGCGTATTGTCTTAGAGACTGGAGACATTTCCACTTGACCCTATCATTGCTCTCGGCGCTCTACTTGGTGTACTGGTGGTGAGTGCTGAGTTAGGTGGCTTAAGTTGAAATGTCACGGTATACCTGCAGGTACAGGTAATTCACTTTGAACTGTTCTTAGTGCATGACATACGAGATGGAATTTCAGGGTTATAAAGTATCGCTATGGTTTATAAATGTCATTGTCATGATGACAATGATTGACGCGGAGGATCATTAGATGTGCGATATCGAACTAATGGGTAAAAATTAGTTTGTGATATAATACAACGTAATTTTAAAATAAATTTTGACCTTAATAATCATTTATATTTTCAAACAAAAGAGCAAGTTCGAAAAAATAAAATAAAAATATAGAAAATTTTCAAAAAGTTCTGAAGATTTTGCAAGAAAATGAAATATCTGTTAAATTTTCTAATTACTTGGCGCCCGGTGTAAAAAAAGTATTTGTCCTTCTTCATAAGAATCGTGTTATAACTCATAGAGTTACAGGTTTTTGCCAGAATCGCCTCGATGGCTCCTGGCCGTTGGCCGCGACCAGGAAGCCGTCAAGATACTTAAGGACGCTGCCCGCTGCAACAAACTGGACGAGCGTCTCGTCGACGAGGCTGTTGAGAATCACAAGAAACAGCAGTCCCGCAGCACAAAGACAGCTGTCCGGACACCCACCATCTTCGATCTGTTCAAGACGCCGAGAATGCGGAGGAACTCGCTGATCCTATTCTTCAACTGGTTCGCTGCCAACATGATGCTGTACACGTTCACGCAAAGCGTCAACCAGATCGGGGGTAATCTCTTCGTCAACATTGTCCTCTCAGGTGAGATTGGGAAAGCATCATTTGATTGGAAAGTTGATAGATTGCATTGATAGGAATTTTCATTTATCGTAACTTGAGTTGCATTGCGGTGAAAACCACAGGCCCAACAGCACATTAATTTTCACTCTTATTCACAAATTAAAAAAATATGCCTCACTTTATGTGAAATCTTATTTAAATTGCAAACGCTTCCAATGCGTGGGGTATTTTATTGTTAGGAACACTAGTACCATCTCAATTAACAACAAATGGGCATCAATTTTTGAGAGGGTAGTGATGTTCCTAATAATAAAATGACTCACTTTGTCCGGTTGTCGAATCCAGCAGCGAAATGAATTTAAATTGTAAAGCAGATTATTGCTGGATGCAGCTGCCCACCTAAAAGCAAACAAGCAGCTACAAGCATTTCTTCTTAGACTAATCAAAATCACTGTACGACTAGTTCACTTCTGGTTTAGGTGATATCGAATTATCAAAGACGTTCCCAACCTTAAGTTCCTGTTGATGGTTTTTAGACTCATGAATACTTGATTTATCCTTGACCTTAGCACTAGTTTTAACAAAACCCATTTCAAATAGTTTTTGTTAAAGTTCCTATTCCTCATATAATCCAAATGTGTTTTTTAGGTTGTGTCACGGTACCGGGCACTTTGGTCTGCGTGTGGGCCATGAGATTTGGGCGCAAAAAGCCCATCATGACAGCAATGGCCTTGGCAGGAGTTGCCTCCTTGATGATCGTCGCTTTCCCTCGAGGTCATTACTGGTCGGATTGGCCCAGGGTCGCGCTCACAGGAGTCGCCCTGTGCAGCTTTGCCATCGCTTTCCCGGCGCTTTTCCTGTTTTCCGGTGAACTTTTCCCAACTGTCGTTAGAAACGTTGGCGTGGGATCGGCTGCTATGTTTGGGAGGATAGGCGCCATTATTGCTCCGTTTGTCAAATCTTTGGTAAGTATTGATTTTAGGACTCGAACTATTTCCAATCATTTGCTATACCACTACAAGATTTTACCGAGATATATTCCAGAAGACCTCCAATGTTTTCAAAAAAATTTATAATCACCTAGTAGGTGAAATATATTTTGAAAACTCCATATTTATGCAATTTTCTCTGTGACTTGTGATTGAGATGAGTTTGGATAACAATTCCTACTTTAACTGAAAAAGGTAGACTTTTCGCACGTATAAGCTATACATTTTCTGAAGATTAGGTCCTATACCTATACTTTGAAATAGTTTTGTCCGTGGCCGGCATCAAGTAAGATTTTACAGACTAAAAATCTTGCAAAAAGTGCCCAATCGCAAGCAACACCCATGACAGGTGGAGATCGGGGTTTGAGTGCCCGGTTGGGCACCAATTTTTTAGAGGTTCCTAACAAAAAAATACTCTGCAGTATCTGCAACTTAAATCGGATTTTACACCAAGATAATTTTTTTTAGATTATCTTGTCACCTCTTTTTTGCTTTGGGTTTGCTAGCCTGACTATTAAGCATAATTTATTTGACACTATACTCCAAATCATATTAAGAATTAAAGTAATTTTCACGCATGAAATAAGCCCACAGCCGCTTTCCTTGAGAAAGGTTTCAGAGCCTCACAAAATCATTTTAACTACTTCAAGATGTGAATTGTATGCTTTTAGGCAGGTAGCTTATACCACTTAGGCCATCGTTATGGCCTCAGTAGCCCCTCAGAACATCCATAGGTAAGAACATCCCCAGGAGCTATTCAGTTATCAAAATCATGCCTATTTTCCTCACAGCATATGTACGGGGACTACTGGACCATGCTGATCGTGGGTACCTCGGCATTTCTCTGCGCCGTATCGGTGGCTTTCTTGCCAGAAACCCAGGGATGTCCGCTACCAGACTCCCTTGAAGACGGAGAGACCATCGAGGAGAAGTATTCACTAACATCAATTACATGCCAATTACAAGTCGTTTTATAAGAAAATAGTGCAGTTCTTTAAAGCAACTTGGTTATTTTTAAAACTGTCACTGAAAGTTTCTAACAATTTAATTGCCCACAATTTAAAAGCTGTTCTGAGTCTAAAATTAAAATATTTTTACTTTTCAGGCAAAAGAATAAAGAAGACAGAGAGAATTCCAATTACCTACCACTGTCACAGGCTGCTCCAGAAGATTCTAAGCATATAACGTGACAATTATATACAAAGTATTACCTGACCAGATAAAAGTGCTAATTGTTTTACCTGAAGAATTTTAACAAATTTAACGGTTCAATGTAGACGAAATTACACTCAAATAACATACTATTTTTACTAGTCGATCAGAGAAACGAACTACATGGTTTGACACGATACATGTGAACTGATTTTAATTTTTTCAAGTCACTTGTACCTTTATATTAGTATATATTTATAGTCATTAATGTATAATACATATAATGTACATTTTAATTAAAATAACAGTTCCTCTTCCTTCACTCAAACCTCCAGCCTTGCACAGCTTCCCGTCGATTGTTTGAAAATTGAGGTCGCGTTGAGGATCCTGTGGGGTAATAACGCCATTACAGCCATGCTCTCATTTCGATCGAGATTGCTGGAATTGTGGTTTCTAGATAAACCTACCTATATGTTTGTTTCGTTTTTGCCTATTTCCATTCATTTAGGCATGCAATTACCTATGATAGCCTTTTAGGGAAATTGGCTGGGATACATGTTACTGTAGGTTCATTAATAAACAGGATATTACAATTGTGATTAAGACCATAAAGCGAATTAAAACCGTAATAAACTGTGTTTTATTAGTTAAAACAGGGAAATATGTTTCAATTGGAAACTTATAAAATCACTAAACAAAAGAACAAATATTATTGAGACTTACAGTTTGTCCCAAAAAACGCACGAGCATCGATTTCTTATTATGGGTCTTTGTCAGGCATTTTTAGAAGTCAATATTTTTCTCTGAAACATGTTAGCTGTCAGAACTGATTAGTTGGGTCCCTTTTTTCAAATTTATTGCATTGCATTGCAATTATGTTGATTTGTCCTGATGGGACGCTTAGATCAAAGATAGGCACCTAGATAGGCCTTCGGACTTAGATGGTCGATTAGAGACTGGCTGAAGTGTTGACACATGAATCGAACAAAGACCCGCCTGGTTGATATTTAAAAATTGAAGACCCAATGCATCTGAAATTTTGGGACGAACCATAACACCTTCACCCCTGTAGGTGTCAACCATATTTAACTGGTGAAGAATTGTGTAAAGGTGTTGTAGATACATATCTCAATGGATCCGTAAAGATAAGGTTTCTTTGCAGCCAATTTTACACAATCACCTCCTGGAAAGCATTGCTGTATAGAAAACAACGTGTAATAAAATAGTTTATAACCACAATGAAAAGACTGGGGTGAAATTACATCTTAAAATTAAAGTAACCGTATTTCACATCATATGCTTGGTTTAAGCATTCCAACCTTTCAGATATGACGTTTGTACAAAATGGACAGATTTAGAAGAAGTATGAGAAGAAATTCTTTAATGATTTTTTTAAATATATATATTTAAATATATACAATATATATATAAGATTTCATTGTGATTGAATTAATTTATAATTTTTGATAAAATGTATTTATAATTGGCAGCAAAAAGCAGTCAATAACAATATTGAGATGATGTAAATGTCATCCCTAGAAGGCTGAGCTTTATATAGGTATAGGGCAGTTTTTTTCGTGACCTAAATCTGTGATCTGTGCCTCATTTTCTAATAACTTTTGGTCGGACTATCGATGCGAAAAGTTTCATTTTGTACGGGCAAAGCATTCTCAAAGTTCCCTCCTCATTTGACTAAAAATAAAATATCTATGTGCTGATTTTAAGCAATTCAGACAAATTTTAGAGTATTTTTGTAACAACTAATTACCTATCACTATGGAGACGGAAAGGCACTAAACCTCTAGAGATATACGTTTTAGAATTTTTTTCAAAATACCAGCGTGTCACAAAATGTGCTGCTTAAATCGTGAATTAGATGTTAACTTTCTCATGGGAATTGAACCTTAAAACGTTTTTTTCTTCTTAGACGTAATTATTTTCAACTAATTACTGAATTGACTGGATGTGGTCATCTAGTTTGTGTAGGTCAAAGGGCCTACATTGCTAAAATCGACGCTAGAAAAGGGAGAAAAATTCGAATCCTAGTTTAAATTTAAATCTTAGATAAAAGACTGATTTATTCAAATGACTGTTGGTATGCTGATCCAGTTTAATGACAATTCGCACTCGTTGGTCAGTATACATTTTAGATACCTCTTTGGCAGCAAAGAAGAAACTCGCTCTCTTTCTGATTTCTTGTTCGTTTTCTACCAAAGTGGTTGAGTCGGTTACTAAATTACCCAAGAAGCTCTTTGGCGTTTAATCTTAATAGAATACTATAGGTTAAAGTTTCATAGAAACTGATAGGTGTACGGTAGCACACCACGGACATAGTTTAAAAATGGTTCCAGTGCAATAATCTAAGGCGAAGATTACGAATAAGTATATAAGGTAGCCATTTGCAGCCCATACGACTTTGAGCAGACATCAAATGGGCTATTTCGTTAAAGCTATGTTAGGGGAATGCATTAAAAAGACCCCACCCTTATAAAAAACTATCTCACATATAAGGGGTAGTAAATATAACGACAAATAAAAAACGATACCATTTCGCGCAGTTCGTTTTCACGTACGATAGAAAAAACATTTTTTATCAAACAAACTTTCGAGTCATTTGTCACATTTAAACTGAAACAAAAACAGTTGGGGTTTGAAATCAGTTCGAATCGTTTCAAGGTCACTGGTCCAGCATCAAACGGTTATTCTAGGTTTCCTTCAAATCTCATAGGCTGCTTACGGTATGACTGATTTTCATAGTTTGGATTAGTTTTCGAACAAGCTTAGAGTCCTTATACGTTCGAAAACTCGTCTGAAATTACTCTTACCCTGTCGTGCCGTACCTAGCTTTTGTGATCCTCAGGAAACCCGATAGTATAGGGGATCAAAAGTAGTTAATCCGTTCAAAACTGAATTAGATTTCAAACACCGTCCGAATTTCGCCTAGAATGTGGCGGATGTTTTGTACAATCCAGTGTAGCCGCAGAGGCGAGCTCGCAACGCGGGCAGGAGTAACGCCGCCGCGTTCAGGTTCCCTAGGAAGTTGGAGCACTCGCAGAGGAGCAAGTACATCTTGTCACCGTTGGAGATGGACTTGTGAAGAGTGATGCGTCGCAGGCCGACGGATTTAGGAAGGTATCGGTACAGCATCCGCGCTCCTTGATAAACAAATATAGAGATAAGAAAATTCAGTTATAATAAGAAAATTGGGAAATGTGTTTTTGAGGAGTTGTACTACATACTCCACTGTTTTATAAGTAGCGTTGTATTTTTCTTCCAAATGTATTTTTTTAATATTATTAAGTTAATGGTGTAATTCTAACAAATTTAGGTGGGTAATAATTGTATTGTTTCGTAGAAATCCTAAAACATCTCTATTTTTGCCCCACTTTATCTTTAGCAAGACTGTTCCAAGTTCTTACAATTCTAATCATGTACACTTGCTTTTCACCCGCAATTCCAACTTCAAAAGTATAGAGAATAGATTTTCTTTCGAAATATTTAGAAGATAGTTCGTGAACATAGTATTCAGCTAAAGTCCTGAAAGTCATATTTGGAACACCAATCTCCTTGCGTTTCCTCACCGGTCCAGTAGAGCCAGTTCTTCTCGAACTTCTCGCCGTCGTCTCCCTCGAACACCTTGTAGATTGAGATGATGTAGCCCGTGGTGGGCGTTTGGGGGTGCTTAGTGGCGGGGTCAAGGGGCGGACGCGCGATTGTGGCGACCTGAACATAGTTAGGAGATACCGTATTACCAAATACATGTAACCAGGGGGCAGTTATGGGCTCTCGTTGCTGGGCATTGACACCTCATGCATTGAAATGGAAGATGAATATATTCCTTCTCAGGGCTATACAACAAATAGAGACCACGTTTTAGAAATATTAACTGCTTGTAAGAAGGACTCAGTATCAAAACGTGCAAGATATGCATCGATTTTGTGGAAAAACAATACGACATTTTTAAGACTTTACCAAAGTAAAATTTTGGCGCCCTTCAGTTGCCATAAATTAAACTCATGTTCAGTCTCGAGAAGATACATTTTTATATTTGTAGGACTCTTTTATATATTTTTATCAGTAATTATTGAAATTTCATCAGAAAAGATTTTTTTTACTTGGCACAAGGCTTCCTTGGTAAGAGAAGTCCGTAAACACAGCTAAAAAGATGAATTGCGGTATTGTGTGTTGATAAAAAATGGCTTGCAGCCTTCACGCCAATTTTAAAAATTAAAAGTTAATCAATCTGTGCCAATATATGAAAGAATGTGTTCCTCACTTCGTTGAACAAGTCCATGGTGTGCTGGGCAGTGTAGCGGGTGTCACGGGGGTCGAATTTGCGCAAGCTCGAAGATCGAAGAGTGCGGTAGAAATCGGCTGGGTCGGTCTGCGACTTGTTTATCACGTAATATGAGATGAAAGGGAACTCAGCTGGAAGCAATTAAAAAACTATTTATAGACACAATTATGTGCACATGTTTTTACACCAAATTTGTTCGTCTAGAAGGAAAACCATGGACATGGTTCGAATGAAGATTCCTGAGACTTCATAAACCTACCAAGAATTTGCACGAACTATTAATTCGTGACAACTATCTATTATTTTGGTCTTCCAATATGTGACGTGTTAAGTGAAGTATAAATAAAGTCTGTCAGAAAGATTTTACGAAGTTTTAGCGTTCAATATTTCTTTGGTAAACGATTTCTTGAAAACACTGCCAAGACACCTAAAGTAGACCTAAGGTTTTGATTATTTAGAAAGTAATTTAGCCCCCCCCCCCCCCCTTCCCCCATCTCTAAGAATTTTCTTAATTTTCAGCCCAAAGTCCTAGAACATCGTATTATGAACCGAACGGTTTGGCGCGTTGGAAACAGCGACTCTCGTGAGACCACCGAAGTTAAGCAACACTGCGCTGGGTCAGGTATTGGATGAATGACCATCATGCGCATGACCAGTTCTGTTCGGGAGAGAGGTTGGAGAGATGACAGTTAGTAGAGCAACTTCATCTCGACAGCATGGATTTGTGGAGGAATCATATTGTTCGAATTGTACCGTCCTTTGGAAGGACGTTAAGCCGGTGGTTCCCTTGGTGCTTCTTCCATAGGATCCGGGTTATCCCTCCTACAATCTAGGCTAGGTTAGATTCATTATTCATCATCCTCATAATTACCCAATCAGCCATCGACGCCACAAACCAGTCCCTCATGATCAATTGTCAAAACAGTGCGTCGTTAAACACAACAAATCATTACGCAATATGAAACGGAGATAAGTTTTCTTTTTCATACCGTTTTTCTCCATGTTTGATAAGAGCATCCCTTCGATAGCAGTCTTCGATGCCCCGACTTCCGACAACAAGTCGCTAGCCGCTACTTTTTGCTGATTTAGCGGGTGAGCCAGCGGCGATTCCAAAATGGGCTCAATTGACTCCATGGGCGACATAAGGTGTAGGAGAACGCACAGTTTGGGATCATCCACTTCTAGGACATTAAGAAGTCCTTTTTCTGTCAAGGGCATCTAAGAATAGAAAAGAAAATTAGATTAGTGATTTCGGGGTCACATTATTACGTCACACTGAAAAAATAAATAAAAAGAATAGAGACGTAAAGAAAATACTATTGAATTACGGGAAAGCCGGCTTTTGTACTTTAGCGGAAAGTGGAAACACCATACAAGTTTGTGGCAATAATGGAAGCTTCAGTTAGGGTTTTCAAGCAATAGTAGGTGAACAATAAAAATGCGATTTAACGAAAAATATATTGTATGGACTATCCGAGGAAATGTAGGAAATCATATACTTGGCAACAAAACACGGCACTTCCACTTGGCCGCACAACACTGTTCGTGCTAATAACCTAATCAAATCCACTTTTATTTACACACACTGACACGCATTCCGCTCCAAAATCGTGACCTCGCCCACACACAAATATCCGAGCAAGATTTAACTGGTCTGCACATTTCCACGGAAATCGTCAATTTTCCAAAGTTAAGACGCATGCAACCGCGTTTATAGTTAGCTCTTTAAAACCACGGTTTTCAATGAGCAAACTTTATTGCTCGAACACGTATATAGAACTGCGAACCGGTGGTGAGCTCTCGACGTCGGGCCACCCCAACCCTGCAGACCCCCCAAACGCCAAATGTATCAAAACTTTGCACGGCGCTCATAGTGAATTTTGACTTTTTGAACTAGACGGGATTTCTATCACGCAATAAAAATGTAAATAAAAATAAAACGACAATAAAATGGTTTCCAAGTAGAATTGTGATTTATGTGTGGGGTTCACGGTCTCCCTTGACGTTCCGTGATGAGAGGGGTTGTTTGGTGGTACATATTGCACAATCTCAACCTTATTATATATGTCTCAAAATGTAACCGGCACGAGAGTTGAAAAACAGTTTTGCGCTTATTCTATTCTAAAGCTTTAAGAAGTTCAGAAGTTTGCAGACTGGATTTGTAACCGTTATCTTCGTAAATTGCATGATATTGCACTGCTTGCCAAAATAGCAACTCCTCTTTGATGGTTTACATCTAATTGCAGATGGCAAGATTACGACAAAAAAAAAGTTCAACTTTAATGCTGAAGTTAAATTGGAAATTCTTTAACAGAATTATTGAAGCTTGTAAATTGTTTAACTTATGTGAGCTTTAATCGCTTCATCTAACTTCTAGGATATTGTGAATAGGGAAACATGAAAATCGAGCTAGAGCTGGCATTTCCATACCAGATTCCATGCATTTCAAAACGAACTGGATTCGACATTTAGTCAATATTACCTATTTCTCTGTATATTGTGTGAAGAAAGAAGCAACATAGCATGCTTAAAGTTCACTCCAAAAATAAATAATGCACAATTTCTCCGGCCAATGTGTTTCATACGATATAGTGGGCTATGGCCAGGACTGTGTCTAACCGGTGTCTCCCTAGAGAGAACTTAATATTTCATCCACTTTGCTACCATTTTCTTGATTGCTAACCTTGCCCAGAGAAACAGTCAAGTACGAAAGAAAACCCTGGGCTTTCTTTATAGCCAGCCAGGTGTAATTCAGTTATATCTCAGACTAGCGCAGTTTCATCGCTGCTTGCACCTCAACAACACGTCTCAGCTTTAAAAAACGCAGCTTCATTCAAACGACCCCGTGTGCAGCTATAATATTCAAGTGCTTTTCAAGCATGCTTTAATTGCATTGCATTACATCACAATTCTCATCAGGATCGATCCAAGTTTCATTTCAAATAAAACTCAAACTGGAAACGAAATCCATTCCACCTCCCATAAAAACACCTTTTTCCAATTCCGTTCAAACTGCACGGGTCTCTCAACTAAAGTAGCATGTTATGTTACAGTTCAGTTCCATTCCAAAAAAAAATAGGATGCATCTCGCTTGCCCGCTGCATTTCATCTATACAAACATCACGTACCGGCACTCCAGCAGGAAGGAATCTATCGAGACTGGCCACGGGAATGATAAAGCAGTCTCTGTTGAGGGTAGCCAATGTCACGGGTTCTCTGGTAACCGTGGGGGGTGCCCCGGGTACAGTAACCACCTGCACCGTTCCCGCTGTGTTGTACACCCCGGTACCGGTGCGACCTCCACCACTGCTGAAGCTCACCTGGGGAAAATAGTGTCGAGGTGGAGTTAAATTCCGGTGAGAGAGTGTGAAATGTGTGGTAAAAAAGACATCAAAGGTTTTTTTTACTGTTGGGACACGTTGAGTTATTTATTTTTATCTGGCTCGATTCCAGTACTATTGGCTGACCAAAGAGATAGTTAATCACAAATCGATATTATTTATTACACCGTTGTAAACAGAAATAAATCTAGCTCGTGGTGGTAGAATGTGACCTGGAGTGTGGAGAGTAAAAAATGGTGATTATGATTTATAGATCAGTACGTACACATCTATAAGCCTCGGAAATGGGTTCGGTTAGTTGGGAAGTGTGGTAAGTGGTGAGAGGGTTTGGATATTTGGTCGGAAAAATGTGTGATTGATAATCTAGTTTGTGCGCGAGAAAATTCCAAAAGGTTCGAGTTTGTGGTCAGGAGAGTATAGGAAAAACAAAAAGAAAACAAACCCGGGATTAATTTTATACAATAAGGTAAAAAAAGTTCATTGGCCGGATAAATTGGACAACAAATCTAGCTGATTGGATGTAAAATATCGCTTTTCAACCTTTTTTCTTGTACATAGTTAAAACGACCCTCGGTCGTGCACACTAACTACGTAACACCTACCCTGATTGTGTTACTAGAGTGGTTGCTGTATGGTTTTAATTGCCCATTGAAATGTACACAAAAGCGTTAGGGTTAAAATCAAACCGGAATTAATAAGTTACATGTATTAATCACTCCCTACCGAACGCCATTAGCACTATAGCTGCGAGTAAAAGGGGATAGGGAGGGTGCGCTTGGGACTGGCCATGCATGATTGGGCCAATTTATCGAATTACCTAAGTTCAAAAACCGAAACAGAAACACACATTTCAAAAAATCGAATCAAGGGTGTAGAATGGCCAAAATTCTACCCCCATGCCTCCGTGCCCTGCCTATAAGCGTGGATCTGCACACACCTAAGATGCATAGAACCTATACTAAATACTTAGTTAATGTAATTGCACTAACGATGCTGCGGTTCACTAAAACACAGAAACACGTCCCTCGGGACGCCAACATTCATCCCGTCTTACTTGTCTACTTGCCGTGGGAGTAGGAGAGTCTCTGTTGTCCTGCAACATTGTCCCAGTGTTGTTCGAGGTCTTCCTTCGACCCCCACTGCCACCGCCACTGGACCCACCGACGGCCCACTTCATCAGAGTCACCGACGGCCGCCGCTGTTGGCTAGGTTGGTAATCGCGATCCCGATCCGCCTGGGCGCAACTTCCTCCTAGGGGACTCAGGAAGATATGGGTCCTGAAGTGATGCTCCTCCATCACTGTGTATCCAGACTCTCTTGACCGTTTGATGCCCCCTGTCCCACCACGACCTTTTCCTTTCATCCCGCCTCCGCCACCGCCACCGCCCCCGAAACCCCGGGAAGGCTCCCCGTGAAACTGTTTACGGAATAAAATATTCATTGTGTCTTTTTTACTGATTCTGAGACTAAACGCGACGTGGATTGAGAGTCTGTAAGCTTCGCGAAAAATTATTGGAACGCAACCGGAGTTTGAAGTAGAATTTTTTGAAAAAATGTTCTAGCTGTTACAAACTGTATATATGCAGGATAACTTTATTGAAAAAATCCAATCTTAACTTCACGAAATGTCTTGCTATTTGTGTAAGGTTATGGATCTATTTCTCCTATTCTCTTCTTCAAGACGTTGGTATGAAACAACTGTTGTTCTGAACCTCTATCTGTTTGTTTTGGACTGTCTTATGAGCTTGCTTTTTGACTGACAGCTGCCGTCACATGGTCTTATTTTACGCACGAACAAAAACCACCCCTATTTTCCACACGCATTTCGATGCAAACGCACTAATATCAAGCAACACGGTTCCGCACTACCCACTACAATTAGAGAATGAATGAGTAATATGCATTTATCCGCAGAAATTCTGGCAAGATTTACGCTGAGTCGCTCGTCCAGAACTCATTATTTCGGCACAGGTGTGCAAGGCAAACGTAAGTCATTTTTCATATTACACTTTAATCACATTTATTATTGGTCCACTTGAGCCGGCTAAAAGATAGCTACTGTCGACTTGACTACTCCCAAGGCACATAATCTGGGCAAAAGCACGGTTAACTACTGAATCCTATATAAGAGACCACAACTTGGACGGGGCGCAAAATATTATTTTTAGAATTTTGACTTCACGTGCGAAGCCACAGCAAGTGGCGGGTACGATCGCGGATTCTCATTGGTTAGATATCTCTTTGAAACGGTTCGTAAGAATAGCCGCGTTTATACTTGAGTTAAACGTGTGTTTATATTTTGTCACGTGTATGACTGGCCTTAGTGTGGTGACGTCGGTTTTGCACGGCGACGGCAACGGCGGCGGCGTCGTCGACGTCGGTGGCTATTTAGAGAAATTGTCTCCCACTTTCTCGCGGACAGCGTATTTATATCTCTGTTCCCGTCAAACTCATGATAGTAAATATAGCAGTACGATGGGCAAAAGACCATGAAAACTTGACGAGAACTTGCCAAACAAATAAAAAAACTAATGTAAATATTTTAAAAAACGTGTCCACCGTTTGAAAATCGATTTGTTACGTGATACTTAGTGGGGCATGTCGGAAATCCGTCGATCTGTTTTGCATTCGGGGAAAGAAATTGTGTATAAATGGAAATGATAGCCAGTAAATTGAACCATAAAAATATAGTTTTCATATAAAACATGCGTTCAAGCACATTTCATTTCCTAGAAAAACTGTAAAAATTCTGTTTCCCTTATTAGAAACCCCTATTAAATAACCATAATTATGATTAATTTAAACCCGTCCCAAAATGCAACGCTGCTTTAAACTTGCTTTATCAATCCAACTCACGTTATAAAAGTAGCACATTTTACCTTTTAATCAGGCAGGCCGCACACCATTAACCTGCAGGCCGTATTAATGTTTGGCCGTTTGACAGCGATCCAGCAGCTATTTGCAGAAATCACAAACAATGTGTCGGTAGCCTAGCGGCTGGTGTTAATTGAGTGTGATCACCGTGCACTAACACACTGTCTGCTGCAATTAGACACTTGCACTTTGCTACTGACGTTGCTACTCTGCGAGAGACGCGTCTCGCAATATTATTGGCAGGTTTTATTGGCACAGGGCTCAGTTAATTACGAGGTAATTATATCAAACAGATGACTGGTGAACGCTAAGGCTTCTACTTTTGTCGTTATCTTGATTCGCCCGGAAAAGATCTAGGAAACGAGTATAGAGAATATGTAGCCATTTGAAATTGCGGGTAAAATTGAATGAATTGTTTTTTTTTTCGCTTAGATAAATTTTTTGTGTAATTAGGTCAGATGTGGTACATTTTAGTGCGGTGCGCGTGTTGAGAGACTAATATTACGTGCGTTAACGCACTTTTAAACTTTTAATTACCCGTGGCTACCCCACGAGTATAATCTTTATCAAAATCTCGTTACGACGTTGTATTTAAATGGAAAATTTCAGGAAAACCGCTGCAGAGTCACAATATTTAAGGGTAGGTACTTTATCGTGTGTATTGCCAAAAAATAATTGATACGATTATCCAGCTTTATGCTACATTCGCCGTCGTTTTAAAAATTCAACCAACAAACTCGTTCGCGCTCCATTTTACGTCAGAATAATTTGAACTCTTATTAAATATCAGTATTTTCATTCGCATAACAGAAAGCATATCATGCATGTTTTCTTCTATTTCCACATTTCCAACATTTCCTTTCGAAATTATCATGTCATTGAACTGCATTATACATCAATAAATCGAGACTACAGTAATATGGAAACGTACCTAAGCTACAAAATCTTTTTGATATTTTCTTAAGACCCAAAGAAAAATACGAAACAGTCCGAATGGGGTTCGTGACCACGCCTGCCCCGAAACCCCGAACCATTTCCCAGACACAATAATATTAGATTGTCGCAGTAAACGCAGTGTTGGCCCACTCGCCACGTCACGAATTAACATGCAACCAGCTCATTAACATACAATTGATAATTATACGCTTTCCAAACCTGCGCACACAACCAAATCTCGATTAAACCGTGGTTTTTTCGTCGCTCGTTTGTGAGAACACGTGATCATAAAGTTTTCATAAAGTATGTGGGCAGATATCCAGCCACCAGGAATTCCGCGAATCGTACAAAATCGACTGAATTTTGAAATGTTTTTGGCCACTTGCTAAGACACTTTATTAGACTTGTTGCTTCAATTGCTAAGTGCAACTTATTGCAAACTGTAAATGTTAAGTGCAGTTAGAGCTTTTCTGCAGGTCATCACTTCTAATTTACGGCGTTTAAAAAGGGGAAATATATAACAAAAAGGAAGAAAGATATAATATATCTCATAGCTACTACTAAAACATTTATCTTGCGTGACATAGCAAGCGGAATTTATTTGCAACTTTACCCTCCATTATAATAATCTAGTCTCATATGTTTTACTGTCAGAGTCATTGCCAGTTACCACGATATATTGACATTTTCAACTATTGTATAGGTTTTGGCCGTTTTAGTACAAATATGTTTTAGATATGCATATATATAGGTACTCTTAAATTACGGATTCAACTACCAATTTTGTACTATACAAAATGTCATCAGGTCAAATAACGCATTTAAATGTAGTATTTACTAAAAAAAAATGTTTAAAGATTACTCAAATTTATTTTGCTTTGCAGGAAATTGAATCTTTTTTTTTTTGGTTTCCTTCTGAAGCTTTATGGTTGATTCATTTCCAATGAGACGTAGCAGTTGAATGCGTGCTCTAAATAAATGACAACGAATTTGATATGCTTTTCTATAATTCATATCACATGACTTATTTTATATTCTACCTCTGCCATGTCATGTTAAACGTTTACGTGACAAATCACATCACATGTCAGAATCATTGTAGGGCTTGACTCATACGCCCCGTTTGCACACGCATATCCCATGGTCTACATGCACTTTACAGCGTTGAAAGTTGAGGACGACTTTATTATCATATCTCATGATTCTTTAGGGGATGTAAAGAACGCCTGTCAAAAGAACAATTTTGTAAACTTTTCTCAAACGCATATTTTGATGTTCCTTTATGAAAGGTTGAGTCACTTAAGTCAAAATCCCATAGGTTTTTTTTTTTAGTTCCTTACGACTAAAATAACTTTGAAAGTTAAATTAACTCTCGGTAGAATATTTTCTGAGGAGAATTTTTTTTTCGTAAATCGTATCATTTGATTTCCATCAAAACGAAAAGAAAAACTGTCGGGAAAGTGGAATCGCACGGAATTAAATCGTGTTTCCACAATTTGTAGCTGTCTAAAAGTGTATTCTGGATTTCTCAGTGAGACAACGGCAATCGTAAAACAGCTCATTTTGAAAGGACGTTGGTACGATGAATGAGAAAGATCGTAATCACATACGATAAAACTTACCTTCGTAATAGCAAACCATTTCAACCTCTTCTTCCATCTTTACAGATCGATTATAGCAAAGTCTACCGAACTGTTTTACCATTCACTAATCTTTATGACTTTACGTTGTAAATCAACCAAAATTACGCTCCACATTTTCGAAAAACCATATTCGCGCCTCATAAGCCTTAGAAACACTACCCTGTGCAACCTCTTAAACGAGACTGAGCTGCGATTATGGTTGTTTGTCTCCAAAAGCACTTAAACCTCTAAAGTCTAAGGCTCTCACCGTTCGTGTCGATTTTGGTTAATCACCAAATATAGAGGACTTTAGATTGGACTTTCGCGTTTAAGTTAAGTTGTCTCGTGTTGTAATTTCATCCGGATGAGAAATATGAACAGGAAACTTTATTAAACAAGACTAATTATTCTGTACTTATGGGTAAAATATGTTGCAATCGAGTGGTTTAATGTATAGGATGGTCAACATTAGCATATAGATAGACATATTTTGTTAAAATAGGCACTTTCATGGCAAAAACATTTACAGAGTAATTGCATTCTAAGTTACAAGCTTACACCAACCTAACACAATCTATCAGCACGTTTTTGCAACAAAATAAGAAGAAGACAGACCTTATATTTGAGTTTGGTATGACAAGTTCTCCTTGCTTGTTTTAACTTATTTCTTATAATACTGAACATCCGTTGGTCGTAATTTACGACTACAATTTGTAAATGTCACTTGGAAAATCTCAGTTTCATATAAATTTGAAAATTGAGCATGTTAACAGCAACGTTTTTACAGAAAATGTTAAGACATGAGTTACAAATTATCATAATTTGCTAATCTCCGTTGTTAATTTAAAAAAAAAAATTGTATCCCGTTACTATTGGATCGTTCGAAATCCCCATGGCAATTCTCAATAACATCCTCTTAACACAGATCACTCGCGCAAAGCGAGCACAACCAGTAAAAGCATTCATAATCTATTTATATATGCGTTTTATATAACAATCCTTCTACCCTATACCTGCTCTCGTCCTTACCAAAATATTCCCAAGTTTTAAAACTGCATCATTTATCATTTCCATAAATTTATCGAGTTCACAAAAACATGCAAGTCTAGACACCAGCTCGAGCTTGTACCTGAAACATCTCACGAGACTGCATATTTAAAATGAAATACCTCGCTAGTTCGCATGGCCGAAGCTTCATTTCACTTGATCTTGAGTGATATTTTATTGAGTATTTAAAATTATTTTCCAAACTGCATCCACTTTTGTAAACGGACAGAAAAGCATGCTGCAAGATTCAACGCTAGGGCTGTTATTTGGCAAGATATGCTCGAAATTCACGCATTCAGATGCTAATTACTGCAAAACATTTTGATGGATGAGGATGATGTGAATGGACGGGTGACAACGATATTTTTTCTACATATAGTCTCTCATTTTAAAAGCGATCAAAATCCCAAAAATTACCATATTTAATCGACAACTGCATACCCAAAACATTAACCTAAAATCGAAGATAATCGTATCAGAAACGCTATGGCCCAGGATAGTAATAAGAATTACAATTGTTAATCAGCTGATACTTTTAAATAAAATTGATTCTGAGCATTTTTATCATAGCTAATACTTGATTAAAGGAACGGGCCTTTAATAATTATGGCTGATACTTTCTGAATTGAATAGGTTGATGTTAGTCCATGCTGATACTTGCCTAATGGTATTGGTGCACCGTCTGCGTACCCACATCCGCAGTCAGTATACGCATAAAGCGGTTCATCTGCCACTGACGGTGTAATGCGGGAGTAATGCACCAGAGAGCGCGCCTGCCCCTTTTTGTCCATGCCGCTATCAGCTGCTGTAAACAAGCACAAAATGCACCGCATCATCACCCGATCATCACTCAAAGCTGTACTGACACAGGGTTTCGTTGCAGAGTACATTGTCAAACAATACTGTCAAATAAATATTTGATTGTCAGATTAATGGTCAATATGCTCGTAAAATGCACGGTATCATCACCCTATTGTTCACAAATGGCGTTAGACTGGTGAAATATGGTCCGTTGGCGAGTGCGTCGTTGAACATCACTGTCAAATCAATAAACCGGGTGATGCTCGAGTAAATTGCCCCGCTTTATCACATAGTAATTCAGTAATGCATCGTAAAATCCGTCGTTAAACACAAAAATGTCGTAATCTTTCACGAGCGTCAGCCTCGCCAGGTTCTTAGCACCTGCGGGAAAATGTCAAAAAGAATATTATGTGTGTCTCTGTGCACAATCTCGCTTATGTCCAATAAAATAACGTTTCGATGGCAGTATTTCAATATTATAGCGTTTTTTCGAAGCTTCTGTTCCACCTGGGCACTGTGGCTTGGAGTTTAAACATGCTCTTGGATATACCTAGTGTAACCTTTCTACATTGAGATTGTACACTAGATTCTAGTAAGCTGGAGATTTCTTATGCTGTAAATTGTGACTTGCAGAGATTTTCGAAATATCTGAGAAGGGAGGGAGAGGCTTAATTTTAAAGTAATTATAGTTGATAAATGCACATGGAAATTATCGGATTTTTTTGAATCCTCTGATAATGTAGCAATTTACTGGCAATTCCGTTGCCTTTAGGGGAAAAATGTGTTTTCAATATTTTAAAGAAGACATTTATTAGTACGAAAACCTTACGGAAACGACTTTTCCAATTACTTAAATCTTTCTTTGCAATATTTCTGACGAACGTTTTGTTATTTTGTACAATACACATTTCCCCATCCGAGTCTACACTGCCTACAGTTTGCGTCTACAGTATCGGGCAAAGTTTCTGTGTAAATTATTTTATTCTGGAAAAAAACTTCTTTGTTAAGGACGTCCCTTTCGTATCACCTGCCCTCCAACTACGCTTCCAGCAAGGGATGAAGAGAAATCCCAACTATCTCAAGTATTCCGTTGTTGCGAAAGCAAGGTAGGGGTGTGAGAAGTTACAAACCCCGAAGGTTTGTCGACACGCTTCATCGGAATTCTGTTGTCAGCGAGAACAGCACAATTTGTTCACGGACAATCCAGCACGGGATTCTGTCGGAAAACTCGGGAAAACTTTCTGGAAATCACGCGTCTCGACACTAGTCACGGAAACTCAGCGAGAAAGGTTTCCTCAAAGCGTGGATATTGAAAAAAGACGAGTATGCAACTAGCATCACGTCACAAATCTCAAAACTTGAAATGTTACAACACGAGAAAATGAATTTCGCTTGGATTTGCAAATAAATTGCAATTCAATGGAACGGAATCGTTAGTTTGTGGAAAGACGTATGAACAATGCTGCTTTTGTGTCACCAATCATCTTTCTCGATTCTGAGAAAAGTATAAAATAACGAGATTACAATCGATATACCAAACTGCAATGCTCTTTGCCGTTTTACATGACATAACTCACAGTCATCACTGATTATATTTTCATACCTTTCCACACCACGTTCAGAAATTCAACATCGATGCCATGGAATTTGATTTTCAAATGAGATCCATTGACAGCGTACATTTTTCATCCCCTTTATTGTAATTTATTCAAGCTATCTATCCGTCTTTTGCGAGTGCTTTTATTTTAAAATTGTAACAGAATTCCGAAGACAGTGTTGCCTTGGGGGGTTCTCGTCTAACAGCTTTATCTAGCTGAAATTCCCTTCTGTAAGCTGCCTCCAGAAGTGTGATAATGATTCGGTTATAGAACACCATGGTCTACCACACAATGGAGGCTATTTGATGGACACTATTTTATGTACACAAAGCAATCTTGCTCTGCTCAAGTCTGATGAAAAATGATTTTCGGGCTTTGTGCGGTGTTTTTAGACCTAATAAGTATAATAAATAAACCTTGCCTCATTGTATGTTGTATCTTTCATGCAAATCGCCTATGTTTATTTACTGTATTCTTTGGTAGTTTATTCATTTGCAGGTCGATATCACGGGATCGTTTAGCGTTACAAGTTAAAATAAAAATGTAGTTGGATTGCGTGAAGGCCAGCTGAGAAAATCAATTTCCTGTTGGTGCAATAATACTAATATAGAGCTGTGATTTGAAAATGGGAAATAAACATATCTATAATGATACAAATACAAATATAAATAAAATACAAAAATATAATATATAATAATACAAAATAATATTAATATTAATAAAAGATATAATACAGATATTACATCCAACGCGAGTTGTGACTCATAACTCAGTGAAGGAAAAGAAAGGCTAGAAATAGTATTAATTCATGAACCGCAAGTTGCTGTGATAGGTTCCGTAAAGTTTGAGGAAAGCTTTTTCTTCTAGTCTGTGGTCTGCAAATAGAGGCATTAACTATTGATGACCGTGCTCTGCATATGTTGGGTTTTGTTGCTCACCGATGGGTGAAAATAGAGACAACAACGCGAGCATCTTGCTCCGCGAAGCTCGGAGGATCTCTACGTACTACGTTTGTTCGAATTGCATTGGTAATGTAATTATTCCTTTGAAGCGACAGCCAACCAAGGTGGTCGGTAAATTCTTGACAACCGCATTGAAATAAAATGCAAATTTGTCCTGAAACTTGCAAATGCAGCCAAAAATAAAACAATTAACATAACAATTTTGTGTCTCTTGTTTTTTTTAAAGCAGTGTATCTCAGAATTGTTCTTTTTAGACGCCTGAGAGTAGAGATTATTCAGAAAAAAAATTTAGTAAAGAAAGATTTTAGAAGTAGAGCAGATGGTTTGTAAAGTAGTTTTTTTCATGACTGGAAATTTATCTCAAATGTCCTTTTATGTGCTATAACTAAAAATGTACATTTTACAAAATAGCATCTCAATCTTCTGAAAGCCGGGAAATGAAGGTAACTACGTAAAGCCGTGCTTTAGAGTGGATTTAGAAGGTAAACCTCAAAAGTCAGTGTTCCAAAACTTTCTTCCTGGGGACCTCGTGAAAAGTTTACTATGTTTACCTTAAGCCAGTTCATAGTAAACTATCGTCAGCCAAAAACACTTGAGATATCACTTCAGTTCAACGACCACCCTCCGCCTAAAATCCCTCAATCTAAAATTAAAACTCTCCATAAAAATTCCCAAAAACATATTAAAAAATCATATCACCAAAACAAAAACTCATCATCCCCTCATATTCTAAAAAAAAAACCCACAAAAATCATCATCACCCTCACGCATAAAATGAAACCCCGCCAATCCTCCATCACCGACTCATTCTCTCGCGTCAGATGACATTGACAGATGAATAGCGACGTGCGCTCGCTGATGCCACTCACCTCGACAGCGTCCTCGTGTGCAGATCCATCGGCGTCGTGACGCTCACTGAAGGGTTTGTTGGTCGCCGGCTGTGCTTTGCACGACGCCGTCGGGGGCGATATAGATCCAGCAAGACGCTGCGGACGACCGCGGACAATCCTGCGCATTGGGGTGCAGTTTTGGTAGACAGGGACGCGATAGGCGAGAAGCCGAGGGTACCGCAGTAGCGCGGGCAGCGCCAATGCGGTAACATGCGATTCAAATAATGACCGTTTTTTTTATAAGAATGATAGAGAGGGGATGCTCGTTTTATATGCTTGTCGCGTGGTAATGGAGATACTGCAAGGTACGAGAGTCCCGGTCTTCGGTTTGTGAACAATTATGTTTGGGGTTTTTAATTTTGCCTTCAATTTTGTCTGCTCACGACAGCGTGGAAATGTTTCTCATTGCAACAAGCCCCGTAGTTTGCGATTTCTTAAAGCAAACACTTTCTACCCATTCTTTTCTCTAAGCTTCTACACTTGTTTATAAATCTTAGAATTGTACTTATCTTTTTTGACTGCTTAAATAAAGGAAATTAAAAAATAAAATGACTGTATTTACATCATTTTGAATACCATAACAAAACATAGATAATATTACAATATTTACATAACGGTACCAACACTGTAATTGAGGTTTCCCATGAGCATAATTTGCTAGTGTTCAATGATTAAATTATGAACAACAAGTGCACTAACAGAGTAATACTCGTGTAATTTCATTGCATTCGTTGTTTCATTCACCAGTCCTTCTTCACGTGCGACTAGATCGTTCAACGCGGTTGTTGCGCGGCGCCATGTGCGCAGTATACAGTTCACGCGAATGTCATCAACAGGTGGGCAGTTAGAGCTGTTTGAACTGTCACTGCAGAGTTCGCACCTGCAGTATTCTTTCGCTGTTTTGTTAATTGCTAACGTGGAGGGAAAAACCGGCTGTTTCCATCATCAATGGCAGATAAATCGGAGCGACAAGCTCTGCTAACTCAAGAACACTCTCCTCACAGTGATAATCGTGGTGATGGTGGTTCGAGTTCGGATGATTCTCATAGTGGAAGCCGATCTGATGATTGGTGGGATGGCTCTGGGTCTGGTTCTGGCTCCAGTAGTAGTTCTTCTTACAGCTCTGGATCATATTCTGAGGAGTTTGAATGGGAGGCAGAAGTGAGCGAAAACGGAGAGCTATTTTTCATTGAATCGAACCCCCAGCCAGAGGTTGAGTTGGCCGTTGAGTCAAATGCAGGTCCAGATACACCTGCCGCAGCAGCCCAAGCTGGTGTGGGCCTAAAAGTGCCGAGGAAGAAGAACAGTGCCAAAGGTACAGACGTTTTTTGTATATAATTCATCAGGGAGTAAGACATGTTAAGGTACACAATTTCCTAGCTGCCTGTGATTTTTTTTAACAGCTAAGTTGGTACGTATGATACGACGAAGGAATAGCAAACGACTTCGGGGAAAAGTTGTTACTTCAGGGCTGGATACCCATGCGTCTTCATCACAAACTGAAGGGGCAAACGTTCGTAGTCCTGTTGGAAATAAAGTCACGTTCCAGGTAGGTGAATGAAAAGTAAATGAGAATTGAAAAGTAAATGCTATCTTTAAATGCCAGATATTATCCACCTACTGTTCTCTAATTTTATATCCTCTTCTGTAACTGTTTTAAAATGCTCTCTGAGAATACTTTGGCTTGCCATGTACCTACGGAATTGGCCCCATGATAACCACCTAGATTTTGTAATTGTATTGTATTGATAATTTAAGCATCGCTTATAATAGCCGGTTTTTCAATTATTTACATTACATATCTACTTATAGGATTGGCAGGAAGGAGAGGTGCGAGAAGTTCAGTTGTCGGTGGATCCGTCTGCGGCACACAACCTTGGCCGTCGGGCAACCCCATGCGAAACATTGCTGGGCGTTGTGACAACAACGTTTGCGGACGAGTCCCGAATAATGGTCGCCGGCTTCATTCCAAACGGCGAGGCGATGAAACATCGAAGCATCAAGATCGGGGACTGGCTTAGAAGTGTTGACGGACATGACGTTAATGTGCTCACGCTCGATTCGGTGCTAGCTGGCATCAAGGCTCCGGGAAAGGTTGTTTAAATTGATATTGAAAACTTTTGTATTAAGACACTTTTACTTTTCATTTACATTCCAAATAATTTCCTGTTTTTGAAATTTGCAATTAATCTTTATATATCAACTTTCTAGAGTGGATGGATTTTTATTAACAGGTAATAGATTCCCTTTTTGATTATTTAATTGTCTATGAATGATATTGACAGGTCAGTTTCCTTTTTTTATTTTATTCTTTATAATTTCAAGTTTGTTCTTCTTTTTTACTAGTCTTAAAGTGTCTGAATTCTACCATAAAAGTACAATTTACTTGGAAATTAATCACAATTTAGTGAATACATTTTTCTATTTAAATGCCTCTAATGTATCAATTCTCTTCGGAACATCTTCTTTCAGGTCACAATCAAAGTTCAGAGAGTCGCTGGAAGAGAAGTGAGGTCACCGACTCCACCAATCAATCACCCACCACCCGTCCGCCAGTCGAATCTCGTTCAGCACCTGATCGGCTCAGCCTTCAAAGACGAACTCACCACACTTCTCCGAGGCTTGCCAGTCGGTGTCCTCTACCTGACCCAAGAAGGCTTGTCAGAGACCGGACCAGAAGACCAAGGCGTTCTCTATTGTTATCCACCGCCTGTATCATCCAACGCTTTGGGCCTTGCTAGAGGGTCATTCATTACATTGCATCATCTCTTGCCAGAGTTTGCAAACTCTCACCCAATAAGTTCAACCGTTCTTCTTCGCGGAGAGCTTACTCATGTTATTTACACAACGCAGCCTAACTCTGAGCTGATGCTGCTTGCTCTTCCTGACACTCGATGTTCGCTTCAAGAAGCGTTGCTGGTGTCAGCTGATCTCGTCAGAAATTTGCAGTTCAACTATCAAACGTTGGGGCGGTGAGTTAGCATCAAAATGAAACGGAACGCAAGGTCTCATGCCATACTTTGTTCTTGGTTACGGTTATGACTTCATTTCTGGTTTTGGTTTCACTTTCATGAAAACTGCTAGCTTGGCTTCAACATGTTTTACTCGGTTGTGGCATCCACTTGTTCGGAACTGCACATCTTCGACACTGCACTAGTTGTGCGCAAAACCATTTGCTCATCAGTAAGTTACTAACTTTTCACTTCAGCTAATCCACCGATTGTCTCCCTAACCAGGCAATATCCTGCACTAGCTTCTATTTAATTTTGCTGATTTTCTTAAGAATAAGTAAAGCTAATTTATTAAAATTTAACATTTACTTATGTATGTCTGAAGTTAGTAATTAAATGGATTCTCACTACTTAAACACCTAATTCAAGTCCTAGCTTCTTTGTAACATTTTTTCACAAATAATTAAGACGCCTAGAAGACGGAAGTTATAGAATTTTGTGACAGATGATAGAATCAGAAGGAAATTCACAATCATGAAAGCACACACGAGCAATTCCTACTCACAGTTAAAAATCAACAATTTCTAGTGCTTACCAATCTCAATCATACAAATTTCCTGCTTTTAAGGGGTTTCTCCGACCAAGGCAGCCACGGAAGTCTGGACCACTTCTTTTCGCTGTTTTTCACTCGTCTCTTGAGCAGCGGTCTCTGGCCAAGTGCCCAACAGTCCGTACGTTTGGAGGACATTATCTCCAAGTCGCAAACCCAGGCTCCTCCGCAGTTTGAAGACATCATGCCGGCTGCCCGGAAGCTTTGCCTTCCTCGGGAGACGCAAGTGCAAATAGACGAAGCACTGAGCGAGCTGGAAGCCAATGACTTTGGAGATATGGTAGGAGAATTACTTATTTCAATCCAAATTGTATCTTGGTATGTCAAAATGATATATAAGTTGTAGCTCGTCGTATTGTACTCTACCAACTTTTCATATTGATTGTGGTGTAGAAGAAAATAGAGGGGAAATGCAACTTACCGGAAAAGAACTTTTCATATCTTATTTTTGGAGAGGGTAAATAAATTTCACATGAACATTCTTTTATTTTGTGCCTGCCTTCAGAATTGCTTAAAAAGTCAGCCACTGTCTCAAATAACCGCCAAAACTTCCACACAACAACTTAATTACTAGTTTTGGATGCCTGACAGAACGACGATCTGAGTGGCTACCAACGTCTATACACCATCATCGGAACGTGCCTCTTTCATCAAGGCTACCTGCTGGCTTCACACTTGCATCAGACAGACCTGGTCGACGTGACCAGCTTCTGCCGCCAACAAGGTTTGCTCCACTTGGGCCGCGAGGAGCCCGTCTGTTCGTTAGTCGTGTGGCGGCGAGTTTTTCCGGCGTCGACTAACCGCGGCCTTGAGCTTCCACCCAGCGATATCACCCCCTATAGCCTGCCACAAGGGAAGTGGTTTGTGCTAATTGTTGGCAAGGTGAGGTATTGGAGATGCTCTGGCTTGCAGTCCCATAGTGTTACTCGTATTATAAGTCTAAAGTATCTGTTTCTCGAGTTATTGATCTATGTGATTGCTTTATATTTCCAAAAAGAGTAGCAGAGTGTGCAGCTTGGAAAATAATGGTTCTGTTCTGTAAGATAGTATGCTGGTGCAGTAGGTATTAAGATTTATGAATCGTTTCAGCATCTATTTTACATGTTGGAACATAAATTGTTTTGTCTCTAACACTGCTTGTATGTTTCAGGGACAAGATATGCTTGTTGTTTTATTGGAGTCTGGTGGATGCACAATCAGGTACTTATAATTATATTAAGGCCTTTTTATTTGATTTACAGAGGAACCTTGGTAGTATGTTTTACTTTAATTTTTTTCATACTCCAAAACTTCTTTGTCTAAAAATTAGCACTGGTAAATTATTCACTATAGTGATTTTTATAAAATATACAGGTTCCTCTAATTCACCGTATGTAGCATGTATGTTTATCGAGGATGGGTTACAGTTGATGTCCATTGCCTAACTTCTGTGCCTACTCTGTCTGTGAAGGGCGGAAGACAATTGCGGCCCAGACGTGGTTTACGTTGAGCAGGCGCAAGATACGCTGCACCACATTCAGAAGCTGGGGGTTGCGGCCATCGCATCTGAGTGGTTGCGTACGTCAGCGCGTCCTCAGCTTGTAAGCCCGGAGAACATCGTGCTGGCCAAACCGGCCACCGGGTTTCTGGGACTTACCCCCACAAAGCTGGCAGCCACTGCTGGTAAGGTCATTGCACAGATATTAATTTCTTTCTTAACTTGGTCCATTGAGAAATGTTTACATTTCTTGGGATTTTTTCACAAAAAATATCTTCTGGCATTTCAGGAAAGAGTAACTTGAATCTGGTATAGCCTGCCATGTTGTTTAAAATATAAATAATTGATTGTGCTGTAACTTCAGGTTGCAGGCTGATAGAATTTTTAAACTGAAGTGCTATAAATAACATAATATCTGTCAAATGTTTGAATAGCTTCCTGGGTGTACAATGGCTGGTTAGTTTAATAGGCCATGAGTCTGAAGACGATAATGAATTAAGAGTTTGTGATTATCATAAAGGCCTCTCCCTGAATTGATTGATCCACATTAATAGTCCCAAATCAAAGAGTTAAGTTAATATTTACTTTTTACGGCTTTAAAAAAATTGAACAATATTTTTACCTTCAGCATTCTAGCCTTGTGAATCCCACCACTCATGTTCCTGTAATTAATAGCACCCATCCTTATCGCACATCTTATCGCCAAGATGAATACATTTCCAGTAAAACCTGTTCAATTCTACCAATTCACTGTGACATTTACATCTGTGACATCATTTAGGCATTTCTCTTGGAGCGTCGACTCTGTCAGTGTCACCTCTATCGCTGGGCAAGAAAACGCCTGAAGTCACGTCCATATTGAAGCGGCGAGGCTTGAGCCCTGAACGTTCGCTCAACATATCAGGACTTTCGTCAGAAGACTCTCAGAGCCGAGGGGCACCAAGTCTCAGCGAGATGAGCGACGATTTACCAATTCTCGGGCGAAGGGCGGAAAGAGAAAAGGGTTTTGGAGATAATGCCAGCAAGCTGAGCGATTCACAGTCCGATTCCGATTATTATAGGGTAGGCTGTAAAGAAATTATTTTGACAGCAATTTAAAACAATATTACATTTCTCTTTTAAAATTTTGTTTTATTTTTCCAGAGTGATACTCGCAGTTATGACTTGCCGGATAAGAGACCATCGTTTTTAGCTGACGTTGAACACATTGTGCCTTCAAAGTTCGAATACTCATAAACCAGAATTTGCATTGCTCTGTTTTTTAAAAAGTATGGCCATCTATAGAAAAATGTTGTTTTCTTACAGGCTGACTGCTGGTGAAGAAAATTTGCTGTTTCATTACGTTCAGCTGGATTTAACAGATGGTATTTTGATGTGCTCTCCTGAAAACAGAGAGAACTCAGAGCGGTTGACAGAGATATTAGATAACTTTAGACGCAGCTCGTTGACTATACACAGCTTGTTTCAGAACACAATCAAATTCAAGGTAAAAGAGATTCTGTAAATTCTGTAAATGGGATGCATTTGTGTTGAAGGAACCTAAATTGATCTTTAATTTGAATTTTTCAGAAAATGGGCTCCCACGAAAGAACCAAAGCACCTGTAAACACATCGTTGGTCGCTATAAAAGAACACGGTATTCTGTTTGAATGCTCTGCCAATGATACTGAAGGATCCAAGAAATCTCCTCCACTTACTTATTGGGTTGTTGGGTGAGTAGTAACAAATGTCCATTGCATATGTAGTTTCTGTTCTTGTATCTTTAGCTAGGTAATGAATGAGATACTCTAATTGATTTTGAAAGAATACTGTTTTTTCTTCTAGGCGTCTTTTCTTTACACCGCTGCCAAAGGAAGTGTACATTTGCTACCACGACTCAGCCCCACAGAACATGGTGGAAATAGCTTTCAGATTGGGAATGTACTCGTGTGGATGAACTTAATTATTTTTATTTTAAGATTTCTACATGTACTGACGATTTATACAAATTTAATCACAAGCATGAATGTTGATTGATGATGCCAAGGACATTCCTTTCAGGACCATTCATGAATCATGGTTAATATCCTTTCCTTCCTCGAAATCTCTGCCTGTTGTCGAGCTATAAAAGAAAGGTTAAGATTCCCATATCAATCACAAATATCTAACCGTGTTCTAACTTTCATTCTTTTATTGCTTGCCAACTAATTTGATGGTCTTTGCTGTTGCAAATGTAAGCAGAGAAAATGTTTTTGAAGCATTACAATTATATCTGGTAGGTAGGTGATTTGTTATTACTGACCAGGGATCGTTTGCACTCGAAGAAGGTTTGTCTCAGTACGTAGCACTCATTTGGAATTGAAGCATCATGTGCTTGAAGACACTCACGAGGAGTTTTTTTGTCCTAAAATATTTCAAGATTATATAATGACTTGACTCCGATTGTAATTTAAGAGGTTAAATTAAACCATTGATTAACCTTTTTAACGCAGTCACTCTGAAGAAGACACATCTTCAAATCAGCTCGCACTCCAGCACAGGCACTTTTGTCCTTTAACTCATCTCCTTCTCCTTCATATTTCATCATCTTTGAAAAGTATATTATTCTCGATTTTACTCTGGAATAAAATATTTTTGCGAACACGAGTTTTCTGTCAAAATATGTTTTCAGTTTCAACAGCTGTTGAAAACGCACATGGGAAAATGGAGGTTACTTTGACAGCACGCTCCCTTCAATAACAAATTTTCTCACCATGATCTTTATTAGAAGATTACATCGCTCAGCTAATATCTACAAGGGATTTATTAATTTCCCTCTGATTGTTCATAAATGTAGAATATCAACTAAATGGACAATTCCTGTTGGTTATAACACTGATATAAAGGTATTGAACTCTGTTACAAAGACTAAAGTTCCATTGGTATTAAAATCACCAAATTTAGCTACTTGGTACATGTGTGGACCTACAGTTTACGACTCGGCTCACATAGGACATGCCTGGTACGTAGCAGTCACAACTAAAACATAACCCACTCTTGCTTCACTGCGGCACCTGTGTGATCACGCCAGCTGTAGAACCCGAATACTTATCTTGTAATTTAAGAAAGAAATTTAAATTATTACATTTTTATTTTTTAGTTCCTATGTGAAATTTGATATAATACGAAGGATACTCGTAGATTACTTTGATGTAAACGTTGTCCTGGTAATGGGCATCACTGACATTGACGACAAAATCATTCATCGAGCTTCAGAAAGAAACGAAGAGATCAAAACCATTACAAGTTTCTATGAAGCAGAGTTCAGAGAAGACATGGCTAGTTTAAATGTTGAGCCTCCAACAATAACTACTCGTGTAACTGACTACATCCCACAAATTATCAAATTTGTTGGAAATATTCTTGAACAAGGGCAAGGATACATTACCGAAGATGGTTCAGTTTATTTTGACACTGCACAATTTGGTGGTTATGGGAAACTATTCCCTGCCTCGGAAACAGATGAGACGAGTGTTGGTGGGAAACGTTCAGCGCTTGACTTTGCTCTATGGAAGGGAGCGAAACCTGGAGAGCCATTCTGGAACAGTCCTTGGGGCACTGGAAAAGGAAGACCAGGATGGCACATTGAGTGCTCAACCATGGCAAGGTAGCTAACATATATTTGTGTTACCATCCACCAAAAAATTATATTTTGTTTAATAAATATTTTTTTAGTATCATGCTTGGAAAAAACATTGACCTTCACACGGGCGGAATTGATCTGCTGTTCCCGCATCACGAAAACGAAGAGGCCCAGAGTTGTGTACACCACGATGTGCCTCAGTGGGTGAATTATTGGCTTCACGCCGGCCACTTGCACCTGAAAAATGACGTCAAGATGTCAAAATCTCTCAAGAATACAATTAAAATCCAAGATTTTCTAGAAAAATACACAGCAAACGAGTTTCGAGTTTTCTGTCTATTGTCTCGATACAGAAATGGTTGGCACTCTCATTTTTACATGAACTTAGTAGATCAGTTTTCTGATTTTTTTGCATAATTGCTCAAACTCTTGATCTATGAATACAAAATTGTTTAACAATGGTCCTTTCTGCAGGAGTAGAATTTTCTGAAAGCTCAATGGAAAACGCTGTTGCGATTTGCAAGAAAATGTCTTCATTCCTCAACGATTGCGAGGCGTACATTCAAGGACTGACAAATCGTGGAAATATTGATTCAATTTTGTTAGAAGGGGTATGTACAAAACATAATGTTGAAAGAGCCACTTCCACCTATGATTAGTCCAGTATAATTTTACATTCCATAAATTGCCAAATTCTTGATAAATCTCACAATTAGAATGTATCCTAAAAAAGTTGTTGATGTCTGTGGTTTGTAGCAGTAAATTTTAGCAAAATAATTTTACTATGCAAACTGTTGTAATTTTCTCTTGCTCAGTTCCGATATATTTGGTTCTTTACAAATTGATAACTCTTTTCCTCTAACTCATAATGTACAACTCTAAATCACTTAAAAGTAAAATAGATTTATTTACTTTCTGTCGTTTATTTTTAAAAAATCACGAGAACATTGTGAATGTTATATGCTTTTGTTGGAATCATTAATTATTTTCTTTTTCAGATACTTGAGAGCACAAAATTGAAATTACAGTCCAGCCTTGCAGATGATTTTGATACCTCCAAAAGCATGGCCGCGATCTTAGACCTAATTAGCGTCACTAATAAGATGTTGCACGATTCAAAAGTCCAGCAAGACTTCACTGGCAGCCCGGCTTTGGTGGCGGCAGTTGCAGGCTTTGTCAGTAAAACCATGAAGATCTTTGGAGTTCTGCTTGCTAGCAAACAGGTAGACTTGCAGATAGATGTCAAATTATTAGTGAAATTGTTACATCTAAACTTATTGTTTTCGCCTGTTTTTTTTTTTTTTTTTTTTTACATAGATTCAATACTAAAATGTTTGACTGCAATTTGAATCGGTCTATTATTGCACTATTTCAAAATTATCTTATATATTTGGTGAATTACTTACCACCTTCTATTACACATAGGTGCAACTTTGAATTAGCAGGTTGCAACTGACTGTTAGGATGATGAACAGAGGCAATTTATTTCCTCATTAAGAATTTTTTTTTACAATTTGGACTTAACTATTGAAAGTTAATGGAAATTTTATTGAAAATCTAGCTATTGCTGCAGGGCAATTAACATAAACGCTTTTAAAAACATATAAAATTGATTACTCATTTTTCTATTTTGTGTTTCATTTGTAGGATTTGGAAGTAGGGAAAAATTCTGCTCAATTACAAAAAATTCTCGACAACGTTGTTGAGTTTCGTACCTCAGTAAGAGAAACTGCATTAAATAAGAGCATGGAAAAGAAAGAAGGCACTCTGCTGAAGTCCTGTGATTGGTTGAGAGACAATCTGGCAGCCAGTGGAATAAACATTACAGTAAGTTGTAGCTGTTATTGCCTAGACTTACATGAATCACCGACGTTAATAAAAATTACATTACACAATCATTTTTGCAGGATCACGGTAAGATGTCATCGTGGCGATTCTCTGATATCGGTTCCTTTGAGAAATAAAATGTATGGGTTCTGAAGAACTTTTCGTCTTTTTTTACACTAATGCTGTTGCGTCCATCTAAAAAACAACAAACGAAATTGTTGTACTTTCTGATGTCTCTACCTCCCAATCCCATGACAAACGTAAACACGTGGAAATGGGGGAAACAGGGCCTCAAATTTGATAACATAGGGATAATAGGCATACCTATTGTGAATTAAATTGTTTGTAGGTGCCCTGAAAATGGCTTGTTAGAAGAGTTGCAATTTTTTTAATGGGCTTTTGTTTATTTCAAATGTTTTGCAAGAAAAGACTATATTGTAAGACATCTGTTTAAAGTTCTTGAAAAATGTGTAAATATCAATTGAGGTATTTGAAACAAAACAAAGAAAGGAAGAACAAAATTGTATCATAGATGAGATGCCTATCATTTATTTACTGAGGTTAGGTCGGTCCATGGCCTTTTAAGGAACAAGTTCCTATTGTTCTTCATTGATCTGGAGATGTATTTGTCTAATCTCGTCTTATCAGTCACTCACACATGGTTCGCAACCCTCACCTCATCTAGTCATTCATCTTTGGCCGGTGTGAAATAAGCTTTAGTAAGTTGAATCACTTCATCATTGGTTATGAAATTAAATCATACCAGCTACATGCTAGCGGACGCAGGTTACAAAACCTCTGCATTCTCTCACCTCCTTCTTCTAGCAGATTTTTCACGAGCAAGTTTTCAATTTTAATATTTTACAAAAATGCGATAAATTCAGTTATAATCTAGTGGTAAAGTTGGAACCGTATCGGGCTAAATAATGTAATTTTAAGGTACTTTATTCTGTTCTATATTTCACTGGCATTTCGAATCGAAACTACCTATCCTCTTGTTTTTAGGAGATCCTCATACAATTAAAATGTCATCTCTTAAGATAGTGAATGTATGTCTCATTTCTTTGCAAGCCTAGATAATGGAGACCAACCTACAACAAAGCAAATCATAAATGTGCACATTGACATTCACTGTTCAATGTTGATAATTGAAACACGCGCAATAACGAGCCATTCCCGAGTTCATATCGATCGGGGCGAGCTAGTACAATGTCTCAATTTAATTTTCATTCGTCATCAATTCGCACAATCGTGATTCAACTGATTCTCTCTCAAGACTCAAATCAGTCTATCTATCTGCAATTAAACTGGGGACTGTGTCTCACCAGCTGGCAGCGCACGTAACATTGCTATTGGCCATTGTCTGATGTTTTCATATTGGACGATAAGATTATAAGGGATCTCAAGCGAGACACCTAACTTGGTAATTAATAAAAATTCTTCATACGCTCTAAACACACAGCAGCGTTTTTTTAGTCTAGTGGAAATTACAGTGCAGTGGCCACGGTCACGCTTTGAGGATTTCACCAATTAATGTTCAAAAATAGTTTCCATATTTATTAGGTAAACCATATAGTAGAGTTAGGGTAAACGGTCTCACTCGTTAAGATGAGGGTCTTTTATGATTAAAAGCCCGATAGTATAACATGGATTTGTTAATGGTAAATGCAGTTGTGCTGGTAGAACTGCAGAGGGAGATAGAGATGTGTATCAAACAAGTTGCTAAAGATTAGAAATTTGTAATTGTTATGTCAAAAACTGTGCGGCATGGTTAACGTTCTCCAAAAGTTAAGGATACCAAACTTTTTGGCACTCAATACCCCGGTGTTTAATTGTGGCTTTGGGATAATTACCATCATAAGGAGTACGCAAGGTGTTGAGCGGTGGGGCCATTTCTGGGCGTGACTGGCCCGACCCAGTGCTAATAGAGAATTATCGAGATACTAAATGCAAACTAATATCATTCTCTTATGGGGAAAAAGACAAACATTATATTTATTTAACTCAATACGCTAAAAACCATCCAAGTTGCATCATGATGTTATCGTGGTGCTAGCAATTGCTTCCTGGAGTTAAGTATGAATCATCAAAGACTATGATTATATTGTGCCACTGGGTTGATACTTTATAGGTTTTTGTGTTGAGAACGGTTTGCAGGCACTCTACACCAAAGCTCTAAACTGCGTTCACTGAAGATGTCACCCTTCATTCCCGGAGTGTCCCAAATAAAGTGTGCCCATGCGCACGCCCACGAGTATAATTCCTTTACGTTCACGTACCCATTAAACAATTAGAGTGATAATTGGAGCTGCTCATATTACATCGCAAAGCCATCTTCAATATTTAACATTTTGTCAAGCAAAACGATGAGACAATGATGAGGCAAGTCGTATCTTCCTCCGCGTGACTTCTGGTTGCAGTCATTTAGATCTGTAATACAGCAAACATGCTCTGTATTTACATTACAGTATTGTACCACAATTGCAGATTTCTTTGCAACATTCGGACGGAAGTAGGTTTACTCTGCTTGCGCAGACTGTGAGGTCATCGACTTGAACCGGAAGACAGCTCTGCGGACGAAGAACGTATTTGCGATGCGTCCCGGCGCACAATGTCAAATCAACGCACAATGGATAATCAGCGTCTTACTGGTGATAACGATCGGCGCGTTCTATTCGATGTCGCAATTCGTTTTTAGAGAGTAGCACTCTGAGTCACAGGACCTTGGTTCGAATGCCGGTATAGATCGATGTCGATTGTTTGGGGAATTGAGACGTAGATAGCAAAGAAGTTCAAATTGATATCAGAAGTAGACGATATTGATTGACGGAATTGACAAACACTGCGAGTTTCACACAGACAACAAGACAAATATGTTTTAGTAGTTTGTTGTACCTAATTTGAAGCATAGCAGATGTTTCAACGATGTAGGTACAACATTATATACGAATCACCTAATATGGTATAAACATAATAATTATAAATTAAAATCCAAGTGGTTGTCTTATGACAAGATAATCAGTTACTTGTGTAGACTGCAGACACCTTGTATTGAATCGGATCAAGGATACTTGGCCCGATATAGCAGCTTGAGGATCATTACCATAAGAGTCGTGGCTCAGGGTCCACGTCCCAGCTTGTGTGATGCTTTGAGGAAGCTGTGCAAGCCTTCAGAAGGAGATGGACAAGGAGCTCAGTTCAATCAACTGACATTCCAGCTAATAAACGCCAGCAATTTTTTTATACCCCGATCGTTTATTAACAACACAATACCGAACCTTTGATGTATGTAGACCTAATTTTTTTGTTTCTTTGAACGCCATCGTGTTTCTTGAAACCACAAATGTCGGAGGATGGCCTAAGCGTATCCCAGCATTGCGTGTCTAGATGCACATGTTAACAAGTGCATGCTCTGTCTATGTTGCCCCGTTATTTTTTTGTCCGACGCAAGTGCGCATTACGGGTGTCACGTCGCATGTCACTAGCTCCCCATGAATCATTTCTGCGTCGAATAGCGCCAACGGTATTGCCTCGGGTGACGTGACTCAGTCACCTCGTTTTGCTACTGCAATTTGGTCTGGCCCATGCGATATGTGACCTTTGTGATGATTTTTGCGGCACTTAAATTGATAAACTACCAATAATAAAAAAAAATAAGGTGTCCTCTTCTTTACAGTTAGGGTTAAAGATACTCCTAAGAAGTACAAAATATTAACGCTTACAAAGTTTGACCCTTGTATGGTCCTTAACGTTCATTTCCCGAAAATTTCAGAAACAAGTTTCGAAAAAAAAATATGCTTAGTGTTTTGAAAAAAAATCAGCGTTTTTAGGACCTTGAGGTCCTAATTTGTGTCTAGTAGACATTGCACTCGGAAATAAAATACCAATCCATTGTCAATGTCCACAGGATACAAAAGATGATCTCCGGATTGGGTGGCTATGGCCAAGCGCAAACAAAGTCTAGCTCCAGAATCGTCTCAGTTTCTCTCAGCTGCTACTTGTTGCATAATACTGTCTGGGCCTATGAAGGGGGAAATAACATGAAAGGCACAGGCCATGATTCGATTCGGGCCAGGGGTGCGCGGGACTAGAGCGCTATGCACTTGAATTTCCCATGGTACCATACCCTCTTCTGTTGTCCGTGTCCCCACCCTCGTCTCGTCCAATAGCACGACTGCGGCGGCGGTGCAAGTGAGTCACCGCTCTGGCGGAAAGTGATAGCATTCGGCTGTAAAAGCGAGCCAGCCGCCACATAGTTCAGTTGCAGAAGAAGCTCCGCGCTGTGTAGACATCGAGCTACTCTCGTTTGATTAAAAGTGCAAGAACATCCTAGGAAACGCCACGTTTTGAGTTATTCTTCAGGGATACTAATCGTCGTGAAGTAACCCCCAATTAACCAAGGTGAGTTATGGTTGGAGACGGTTAGTTTGTTGATAAGAACTAGTTGATTGTTGTTGGCTAGTTTTGACGTTTCTCGTTCTCTCGCCGGTGTCCTGCTATGGGTGTGGTTTTTTGTACTGCGTTAAGATACACGCACTTGGATTAATGTCCAGTAAAGCAGTTTTGCGACCGATTTCCCCTCGATTCGATAAGCAGACTGTAAAATTAATGTATTTTGTCCAGCAATTTCCAGTCACAATACGAAAGCAAAGTGGTAGCCATCCTCGTCTGCCCTGCATCTGGCAAAAAAAGTTGCAATAGCATCTGTTGAACGTAAATTAACGGTTGTTTCGACTTGCAAAACCTTTTCTAGTCTGTCGATTGTCTAGATCCAATTGCATTTTTACAGTTTTAATTTACAATTTAGCTGGAAAATCTACATTGGGTTAACAGAAGGTAAACCGATACGGCTTGGGGCGAAAGTATTCCGAGTTTCCGACATCACGACTCCGCTAGTAATGGTGTCATGAACCTTCCATCCATAGTCGATGCTGCCTGATGATTCACTGCCTTATTTTCTAATCCTTTAATTTATCTATTGTTGCCTCTTTCATGTGAAGGTAACTGAACTGTCACCTTGTGTCATCTCGGTCATATCGCCTCCCGCGACAACTGGCCGACTTTCTGAACTTTTCATCTGGGATGACATCTGCCTCAATTGTCTAATCTTCATCCAGCATTCCCTTTATAAAACTGGCGACGTGAAATTCTTTCACTGCTTCTCTGTCCTGTCCGAACCAAGTCCAAGTAGTTTTAATGTATTATTTATCCTTAAATAATATCTCGTTAACACTTTTTATTCCACATTCTAATCTTTTCGGAGGAAGCTGTGGTCGATAAGCGGTATCGTTGCGCAGTCGACCGGACATTCGAAATACCGCTGTCGTTTCTAGGATAACTGTAGCACGAATTACTTGTGTTCCATCCGCTAATACTGAGCACTGAGATACCACTTATCTTATTTGATGTCGCCGCTCACCTTTTATCTTGAGACTAGGGGTGTGGAACCGCGTTATGTGCAATCCTTGGGTGATTATTTGCTAGCGAATTACAACATACTGCAGGTAACAAGCCTCGAACATAGCAACAATATTCAATGTCGATTGTCGATATACCGCGTAATATGCTTGCAATATTGGCGGGATTCTATATAAAACAGTGACGCGGTTTATTTTAAGAAGCAGCAGGTGGCAAGCGAAGGAATTTCACCTGCCTGTTGACCGGGGTACCGAATGGCACGAGACCTTCGTATGGCATCTCATCGCATGGTGCCCGCAGAAATAACGCCATTAGCAGCGCCCATGAGTTGCTGTCACCTAACTTGCGATAACGTGGAAGGAAATGATACATTATTGAGGTGAAGAGCTAATTAAAAGAAAAACATAATACCAATAATCTTATCGCAGCGTGTTGATGAGTGCTAGACTCGAATTTACGGTTGTTGGCAATCTTTTGCGCGGAGAATGGTTCACGTACATTACGTTAGGGTGCCCACCCTGCATGCCGCCATGCATTAGCTTCAGCGGATGGGAGCACTGAACTAAAAAGTAAAACACGGTTCACAGAAGTTGGGGGACTTCATTGCGAGACATGCCGTACCCTAGCACAACCCCGAATTGAAAGTTAGTAACCGAATTATCAAAATCGTTCCATCTAAAGCAACGTTCGTAGCGGTAGCCAAAACATGGAAACCCATATTATGTTGAAAAGGATCTTACAGATAAAATGTTATGGCCACTGGGAGTTGGGACTGAGTTCTCTTCAACAGGAAAAACGCAAAATTTCCTGAAATTACCTAGAAGTGGCTGTAGTTATACCAACCACCGCCTACCATCGATGTTCAGCGACCCCAATGACCATCCATCATCAAACGACGGTAAATGTGCGTTTTGTGATGATACGGGCCTGATAGCACGACTTAGTATCATCTGAGTTTAGTATCCTACGTGGTCCCTGCCTCGAGTGTACCCTATGGTCATACCCCCGTCGTCGTCGGCCGCTCGCGTCGTAATGAGCAAAGTGTTTATTTCCGCATCGGCGCCAGTAAGTAACGAAGGTGATGCACCGCAAGCATCGAATTCACCAGCCACTGCCGCGGATTCCATGGAGTATGTTTAATCGCAATATTAATTAACTCCTCACCAAGCAATTATCTTAGTGAGGTAATTAGCCTAACCTCAAGTAACCTGTCTGTAGAATTGACCTTCAAAGACTGGCTAACCATGCAGAGGGCACCACTGAGGACTTTTGGTGTTTTATAATGTATTATGTGAAACTTGAGCATAAATCTTCTTCTGGTACATAAATATGATACCATCAAGCGTTAATTGGGGATTCGGTTAGTTCATAATTATTGAATTGAGACGTACTACGCTTATAAAAAATGGAGTTGGTGTCGATAGACGATGTCGAACGTCGACTCGCTTGCTGGCTCTACGTACTCGTCTAGCGATACATGATATACTGGTATTATGTGATGCTATTTTACGTAGGCTTGTGTACAGTCATTGGTCGGCCCTTTAACTGTACTTCTGCACCCACTGCGTTTTGCTTATTATACTCCCACACAGTGTATCGCTCCTGCGTCGTACATCACAATTCGCTGACCGAATTGACTGCTGGCCCGTTCCTCGGAACTAATTTCAAATTCGTACGTTGAACTTTGAATTTAATGATGAATTTGAATTGATGATTTCTTTCTCTTTGATTGAATAGCGTGGCAGCGAACGAGTAGGTGTTAATAATCAACTAACGTTGACAGATTGAGAGGTTATCGGCCTTAATCTATTCGCCTTGATCGTGAATCGTTTGCACTGAACTTGATATTGCTATTTTTAAGGTGAATCAAGTGGCTTTTAATCTGTAAACCTATAGAATGTGGCTTTCAAACCAAGAAATAGATATCGATTGACAAAAATGAACTCAGAATAAATTGTCAAAATCAGTGGTCACGCAAAGTAACGAGTATTTATGTTTTCGATCTCTCCATTGACCAATAACGTCAAAATTGGCCGTGTTGTGGAACACGGGCGTATAGGGTGTTTCACCTTGGCAGAATTGGCACATCGATCTGTGGAATGCGTGCCACTGTAAACATTACCTTTAAATGCCTGCCGGCTAGTTGTGTCATATCGTATTTATTGTTATCGTAATTACGCTTACCTCGGAGGATATTTTCAAGCATGAACAGCAAATACAGCTTGTTTTCAAAATATGTATAGATATAAAGTTTCTGTAACAGGATGTTTGCAGAGTATATGAATCAAAGAGAGCACTAATGAATTCGAAATATAATGCAATAGTCCAGTCTTATGGGGACCTTACTCCACCCACAGCGGTCTCCACGAAAGAAAATTGTTTTAATTAATCGAATCTGTCTTCGTCAACATGGTTTCTTACACGCGGCACAAGATTTACAGGATTTATAAGGACCTCAAAAGTCCAAGCTACTCGCACACTTCTATTCCTACAACAACGCCCTAATATGGTAGCTGTCGACAAAGTGAACAAGTCGAGTACATATAAGTGCAAAGATATACAAGCTGCAAATGCATCGCTTCGAAATCCCAACAGACCACGGTCATCACCGTTTACGTCATTTTCCCGATGTCTTCAACACTTTTGAGTTTTGAATCTTGTTGCGACACGCAAAAAAAACGGCCATTCTGCTTTCACCCTCTTTCTAGACAAGTTTTGCACGTGTTTTATAGCTCACACCGTTTGGTTCATCCCTATTTTTGAGGCACAATGCGTCTGGGGTTGACCCTTTCAAAGGCTCCGAAAAGTTGGGGTACGGAGAATCTTTACAAGAAATCTCCCCGCATGTTGCGACATTGCATCAAAGCACCTGTCCTTTGCTCATGTCCAGCGAGGCCCTGCTCCAAATGTCTGGCACCATAACGTAAGACTGTACTCATGATTCATCCGTGCTTTTAATTCGTTATCCCTAGCCTTTGTTTTGCTGCTGACTAACCCTTTGATCAATATTGGACCTGGCAAGCAAGTCCCTATGGAGTGAATCATCGCTTGTTACGTAAAGGATAGATTTTGGTTTCACCCTGTTCGGGGAAACGTGGGGCTTTGGTCGATGCACGAGCAGCTGTGGACACTGGAGATTTTGAGTGGACAGTCTTGTTCAAATAACATATGGAGAGTAGTACTCGAGTTTTTTTTCGAGTCTGGTACATTACGGTTGTAAAAATATCAAGTACCTTGTTAATTTTAACTAGCAACTCATCTTCAAGCCGTCAGGTTGACCAGTCATTAATTGGCATTTCGAGTAATCTTATTGTGCAAGCGCAAGTGGCATACATAGCTGTAGGCAGCTTGCAATTCAAATTTATATTTAGACGCCTTTATACAAAACTGTTCGCAAATGATGATTAGATTAGATTGTGTAAAAACCGAGGTGCACCTATGACTCATTCGCTACAAGTTGCTATAAGCCCAAAACTTCAGCCAATCCCCAACCATGGATGATCGACCTTCGGCTCTATAGAATATTGAAAGAAAGAAGATGCGAATGGAATATTAGCAACATCGTTTAGCATTTAGCAACTTGTCGTTATCAATTGTTTAGCGAGTTTCCGAACGAAGCCCATGAAATGTTCTCCGGAAGTTGAGGCTTCGTTTCCTTCCTTTCCTATACCAGTGATTTGAATGTTACATGAATGCATACTTCCTTGCGTCTCATTCAACTTCATACTCGGCGTAACCGTTTTGCATTTCACATTTTATACATCGCATCGATCAAAAGGCTGCTGGGTGTGGCTTATGGCTATGTAGCCATGAGCCTCGCGGTCTCTCTGTGTTCCTATGATGTACTACAACCATGTGTTGTAGGTACTACAACATGACAAAACTATATAAACTATCTAAAAACGAGTCAATAGTATTGCAAAGTTTTGATTGTACAGTAAATATTTGAAGTTGTGAAAAGGTAGACTGATATCGGGTAACGCACCCCACCGACCCAATAAAAGATTAAACCGTGTTACTCTGTAAATGTATGGTGTGTGTAAGGAGAGAAGCTTTTTAAAATGATTATAATGTAGGTAGTACCTGCCTAAATTTTACTTTTACTATGAGCAGAAGCTGCAGCCGCTGCAGGCTCGTTTCACCTACGCCGTACCCTCTTACTAGCTTCTGAGCCTACGGGCAAGGTTGCGAGATGACGCAGTCTCCGAGATATGTGCCTTCTCTCTCCCGAGGAAGGCTATGATAAAACTGTTCGGTCTGGCTGGGGTGAGAGTTTTTTTTTGCAAGGGGCAGGGTTGAAACCTGAAGCGACGTTCAAGCTGGAAACGCCGAGGGTCTCATATTGCTGATCCACGATTGCTGACGTGAGATGCTCGAGAGTAATATTTTAAACAACTGTCGACGATCATTTTATTCTAGCAACGAAAGAAGTAAGAAGTTTGGTCTGGATAGCGGACATAACTTGACTTAACATAGAAACCATTGCAATGTGCGCACGGCAACTATGTGGAACATGGTAGTTGACATAAGCAGATTAAATCATTTGAACTTCAAAAATAATTCGAAATTGCAATTTCCTACAAATTTCCCACTATGTAAAACAAATTCCTCGACACCGCAACTTCCTAACTTATTTCATCTAGAGTTTGCAGCCTTTTTGTTACATATTCCCAATATTGAACAAAGAATCTCGTCCTGCGCTTGGCCTTGCCCTCCAAAACAACCCCTATTGATCTGGCGGCGAGCGTTGACCTCGGTCACAAAACAACCCTTGAAGCCAGACGTAGACAACACCCCGGGCGGGCGCATATTTTTGGTCGCGATGTGCCCAGGAAGCGGAAACTTGAAAGCGACTCGGTCAAGAGTTAGTATTGCCCCCATTAGGGAGTACTAAGGATTTATTTTTGGCATTCCCAATTTGAATTGCCTGTCGGTATAAGTTGGCGCTGGGAGACGAGTTTAGCTTTGAAGGCAACGTGACAACGTTGCGCGTATACAGATCTGTATTCCACTTGTGTGAAGGAAGGAGATAGGCCATATAAGGAGAGTCCGGCTCTCAAAGGGTGAACGACACCAAACCACAAGCCAGTGAAGGAACATGAAACTTTTGAAACATCTTGGTCTGATCTGGAATCGTTGGGTCCTGAATCCAGGTTCCAGACCCATACTTGTTCTAAATGTGGACCTTTTTTTCGCGACAAAGTGATCATCCTATGGGATGACTAGGGTGTTGAGGAAGTCGCTTTTTTGTTGTTGCCAACAACATCGTGTTGGAATTATCGTGTCTCTGGGAACACAATAACTGGTCGCTCCTGTAGTACTCAGTTGTAACTGAGAACTGTGTTGTTGGGAACGGTGGATCGCATTAATTCAGAGAAACAAGCAAGCAATGAATGAGATGTTTCTGCGATTACTTTTTAAATGTGCTCTACAGTCAACTGTGAAGTAGTTCCCTCAACTAATAGCGATTCTCGACCTTAAGTGAATGGCTCGTCGTTTGTTGAATACACCACTAGACTGGAGATGGTACAGTACTACAGTCATAAAAGTGAGGCCGGATAGTTATTACAAGGCAATGCACTTAGATGATCCACTCAAAACCATTCCAGTACTAAAGTTGCTTCTGCCTGCAGATTAGACTGTCCCGCACTACGTGAATGTAATCTTTGGTGCTTCTCTTGTGCTTTCAGATAATGTCTAGCTCACCAACACTGCAGGAACTGCCGAAGGTGGCCATCAACCTGAAAAGCGAGCTTGAGGGCTTCAAGCCTGGCTCCATGAACAAGGCCACTACGCAGGAGAAGAATGTCCTCCCCACTGCTGAAGGTATAGAAACAAAATGATTCCAGCTAGGAATGGTTTTCGGTAACAGGCATTTTTGTTCGGTTGATGTGGATGGCAATTGGCAATATTAGAGAATGAATAGACTTACCTGCAATCCTTGCACTTCAATAGTCAATTGACTGTATTAGGTAATTTGTGTCCTATATAGTTAATAAGATTGCTGTTATTTTGGTTTGGCTGCTTGTTCTGTTGGCACGGCATTGCATGTAAATGTAGTAACGTAGCGTATTGTTGCCTGCATATAGATGTGAAACAAGAGCGACAGCACACGGAACTTATCCACGGGGTGGAGAATTTTAAGTCCGATAAGCTAAAGAGGACTGATACCCAGGAGAAAATAGTGCTTCCCAATGCACAAGGTAATTTTTCCACTGCACGCATCTGTCTACACGCTTCATTTACTTTCTTGGTATGGCTAGGTTTTACCAGAATGCCAAAAATTGCCGATGGCTATTATTTATCTTTTGTTAGGTCAGTCTTAACATAAAAAAGATCAAACAAATATGTGTTTTATGTATTTTACTGCCATCATTGAAATAGGCATTGGACATCTGGTTTTGCCTAGGATAGTACTCTGAATATGCTAAATGTTTGTGACGATTGTTATTGCATGCAAATCTAGGATTGGAAACAGATTGAAAAATGGAGACAGCTGTCAAGGAATGCTTATTTTGCTTACCATGATTTGAAGTTTGAACCCTCGCTTTGGTGACTGATAGATATTATTGCTTTTAGATTAAATATATACACAGTTTGTATTTACTTGCTTTCATATTTACCTGTCTTTGATTGTATATATTTTTTAAAATTTGAATGCAATTTATTTTTCCCACATATAATTTCCATTATTTTTGTTGTGGCACCAGACGTGGCCACCGAGAAGACTCACGAAGCATTGCTTCAGGGTGTCGAAGACTTTGACACTGGCAAGCTGAAACCTACAGAGACCCTAGAGAAGAATCCTTTGCCCGATAAAGATGGTACGCTACCTGCTAATGTCGTCAAAATGTATCCCTCCTCAAGTTCTCCTCAAAACTGAAAATATAAGATAAAAAATATGTTTTTTGACTCTGCTTTCCTGCCAAAAAATGTTGTTTTTTAAAACATTTTAACCATAACCACACAGTTTCCACATAGTTAAGAACTCACATATATATTTGATATATTTGAATTATCTTGCATGTTTGTTTTGCACTGCACACATTTTCATGTTTTTTTTTTGCTTTGTTTATATTTTGCCTTGCCTTGGATGCTGCTGCTATACAGTCATTAAGCAAGAGAAGGGCCACCAGAATCTATTGGAGGGCGTTGAACAATTTGATAAGACTTCCATGAAACACACCGAGACCCAGGAGAAGAACCCTCTTCCTGATCCAGAAGGTTTGATTTGATATAACTGTGCAAAATGCTTGCCAGCTTCACGCTCTGAATATCTATGTACAAGTAGCAGATCTTATCTGGAGAGAAATGTGAAATTAACACGAGAAATAAAGTTGGCTAATTTGAATTTCTTTTTATTAAAACGTGGTTATTTGTTTTAGTGATTGAAGCAGAGAAAGATCAACTAAATCTGATTTCTGGGATTGAGAATTTCGACACTAAGAAGCTGAAACACACGGAAACTCAGGAGAAGAATCCGCTGCCAACGAAAGAAGGTAACAAAATTCATTGTCATCATTTTTTAATGTTTGCATCTGTTTAAAGTCTTTTTTTAATGTTCTGCGATTGGTGCTTGCTTGAACATATTTATTTGTTTTCAGTAATTGACGCAGAGAAGAAAGCATAAGGTTACCAGTCATCTCGTGTGTGGCACATACTTTCCCTGAGAAATCTTGTCTTCAACAAAACAGCTCAATAGGGATAATATTTTGTGTTCAACGGTTTTCTATTTATACGATAATATGATACATGTATAAAATTTATGTGCTTGGGTATTTTCCACTCATTACATAGAATTGAAATATTGAAATTTATAAAAATAATAGTACTTTATATATTTTAGGTTGTTCTTGCATCTTGCTAAGTGCTTCCACATTTGTTTAGCAAGGAAATAACACTGCTTATTATAAATGTTTACAAAAGCGCTGGTCTGCCTACATATTATTACCTAGTTAAGATATTTCTCTGTGACTTTAATGGAGATTCACGTAGCTTTCGACAAACACATTTCTCCAGTGTTAAAAAAAAGTAATTTAAAAAACAATATTTTATATTGGAAATGATTATACAAGTAGTGGATGTGTTTTGTATGTTTGAGCTCAAACTGTCAAAGGTCCAATGCTTTCAAAAATGATAGAATAAGATCTAAAATTCATGGGATATTATGCAGTGCACTCAGAGATGGCTTTTCAGACAAAGCATTTCTAGATTAAAAGGCCAATTACATTCCAAGCTTGATTAATTTCTCAATAAACAATTCCTGCAGGTGTAGTTTATCTACATAGTTTAGGAAACTATTTGTAGAATCATCTGGTATTAATAGCATAGGTATGTGTGCACAGGTATTTTGTATTGTCATTATTCATTTGATGTAAGAAAATAAATTTGGAGAACCAAGATTTGAATTTTATGCCCAGAATACCCCTAGATCCTGCCCTGCCATGTGCCCAACCAATGACCATACATCCTTCTCATTCTTCCGTCACCTGTAGAGGAGTGTGGAGCAGTGTGGAGCTTAAAATATCCTGTGCTGGCTGTTTCTTATTTGTTGTGAGTACACATTCATGCATGAGTATCTTATATGGTTGATAATAGAATCTTAAAATTTAAGGTCTGTTTAAATATTATAAACGGAAATAATTAAATCTGTAGCACGTGTCGTTAGGTAGGGTTATGTCAAAGAAGCATGGAGTAGCAACCTGTCATTATTAGATGCAATATACCCGGCATGGTGGTTAGAATATTTCGTTTGGATAAAATTTGGACCGTTGTCTTAAGATTTACTTTGTATAGCTTGTCAGTCCATAGTTCTGCTGAATTATCTAAATTATATTATTACTATTTAACTTTTGTTACCAGATACATTCATACCAGATAAATTAACATGCGACCACTGCGAAAGCCATTTCCAAGCCGAAAATCTGATTCCATGGACCACTGGTTGGATACACAAGGGCTTTACAGAAAGCATATTGCCAGAGATGGGTCATGTTTGTTCCGAGCAGTTGCTGAGCAGCTGTTTTACTCCCAAGTGTTTCACGTTCAGGTTCGGCAACAGGTAGTTCGCTACATGCAAGTCCATATGAACCATTTCAAAGAGGTAGGTATTTTATGTAATATTTGGAAATTTTTTATGTTTTAGTTTACACTCAAGTGGTAGGCAGTTAAGTCCTCAATTATTTTAATTATAAAATCTCAAAACAAAATGAAAAATGTATTTTTATTGTATTAGACAATTATGAATTGTGCTAAACTAGGTTGTGGCAGTAACTGAATGTGTGGTGCTAATTAAAATTTTAATACTGAAAAATAGGACCCTGCACAATACAGATCTAGAAGGGCTTCTGGGAAAAAGCCTGCAATCTATCCTCCACGCTAGACCTTTTCCCTTTGAAGCTCACGTTAGATGTACCTTATATTAAGTAAAAACCTTATGGCATTGAAAAATATTTAAAAAAAGACTTGGTAATCCCTAGTACAACATAGTAAAATTGGTTTGATTAGTGTTTAAATCCAATGCAAAAATGGTAAAAAAGACTGCAAAAATTGATGATAATAAAACCCTTCGTACCAAAAAAAAAACAATTCTACTTAACATTTGCTGGAAATCAGCTTTACTCTAAATCCAGAGCTTAAAGTATTTTTTGGCTCACTTCCAATTCGCTTCAACCCCGTCACTCTCAATGGCAAGTGGAAATGTAAAAAATGATCAAGGATAATCAAGGACAGAGTAGAATAGGTTTACACTAAGGGAATCGATTTTGGAAAGATATCGATTGAGTTGTTGTGCAATATCTCTGGCACGGTCCAATTAAAGCCCAATAGGAAGTGAAAATGTATCGCAGACATCTTTTTCGACAATTTTTACACAATCGCTCTCGAAGTGACATCAATGTGAATTAAACTAATGCCAACTTGTCAAGAATCTATTAATTTTTATCTCTTTGAGTAATATCTAGACTAACTATAATCTTAGCAGGGGTTAACTGGCCCAAGGCCTGCTCCAAACCCAGTTTAATAATACCATAAATAGATCCAGTATGGCGTATAGCTTAGTTCTGCCACTGAATTGACATCAAAACAAGAATGCCCAAAGAAATGTCTTGCATCCCTTATGTTGCTTAGTGAATATTTCCAGGCTATAAAGGGTTGAGCTGCTACAATTTTCTTATCAGTATACATTTGTTCAACACTGAATTTTTCTTGCAAAATGTACTTACTCACTTATGAAGTTATCTATAGTCTGTATCCTTAGCAGGGGTTGAGTAGCAAGAATTTGAGGAATTCAATTACTTAATTATCCTTAGATCATTGATGAGTCATTTGATGAATACATTGTGCGAATGGGAAATCCATTGCAATGTGGTGGCACTGCAGAGATTGAAGCAATTGAACATCTTTACAGGCAAGTTCATTAAATGCTAAATCATTTTCTATTCTATTTAAGATACATAGCTCTATAAATTTGTTTTTATTTCCCTCAGACGAGAAATTGTCGAGTTTCATAAAATTGGATCCCCCCCATCGATGAGTGGGTTGCCTTATCCAGAGAAAATCACTCTATGCTTCTCAAATTCCAACCATTATGACTCGGTGTATACAAAACTACACATTGAAAATGCAGGGTTTTGTCAGTGTAAGTTCTAGATAGTTCCATCAACTTATTTATTTTGTGCTAAGATTCTTAATCTAAATTTCTATTTCTATTTAAGTGTTGACAAGATAGACAATATTAAGTGTAGACAATATTGATAGAATCTATAATTTGTAAATATCGAAACAAGTGAATTTTTTGTAACATTGTGTGAATTATCATTGTTATAGCTATGGTTTACAACACGTTGTACAGCGACGTTTTTAAACTTACTGAAGTAAGCTTTGCTGTGAATGAAATGCTCCACAGCAAAACCTATGCCCAAACGCAGGTGAAAAATGAACCTTCTGACGATTCGGCTGAAATTGGCCACTCAACTAACATGAGATTATTCATTGAACAAGGAATCACTCCTTTCCCATTTAAAGTTGCAAAAGCTTTGGATATCGACATTTATCGGAACATCGAATTTGATTGTTGGAGTGATGTACGCAAAGGTAATAATAGTGAATCACATGTACCATTTATTTTTATTATGGTTATATACAGCCTTTAAGTTATTGTTAGTATAGAGTATAAATGCATTAAAGCTAAACAATAGTTACCAAACACCAATTAAAATACAAAAATCCAGAGGTGAATTTCCTCTGTTTGGCCCTGACATGTCACTAAAATATTTAATGTCGTGAGGCCATAGGCCACCTAAATAGGCTGTTAAATGTTTGTTTCATTCTATTCAGAGATTCGGCTTGGTCTATTGGGATCCACAACTGATTTTCATGTCGGAGTAAAATGCCTAGTGACCTTGGAGGCAGATGAAACTCCATACAGTGCATACATCCAGAACATGGCTCCAAGCAAAGGCCCCGTCGAGGTTTATATAGAGGCGCTCGGAGAAAAGCGAACTGTAGCTTATGGCCAACTGCAAATAGCCCCAATCCGTGATCCCAAGAGCACTCCATTTGTGTTCAAGCAGCGTGGGACAACTGTCTGGCAAAGACCTAGTCTTACTGATGCTGGTCAGGAGATAGCAATATTATTGACAAATATACCTCTTCAATTTGATTACAATTTTAAAGGTCTTAATTGCACAATGTGCCATACATTTCAGGTGATGCATTAAAAAAAGGGAAGCTCCGTAGTCGTAAGCAGCTGATATTCGGTGAATCTCCTCAAATCGATCCGCCTACAAATGTAGTGTGCTCGCAACGGCAACTGGTAAGACAGTGAAGAGGAAAAAGCTGGTGGTCACAGATGACAAATTTGCTCAAAATTGTATCTGCAAATTGGTTCATTTTACAATATAGACATTTTTTATACAAGTTTTTTGTTAACAAATTTGTTATAGAATGCAAGTATGGGAAAGAAAATTGATCCTCATGCAAGTGGACAACAGCTGGCAATGTACATGGCCAATGCAGGAGACATCGCACAAACTCCTCCTTTGCATATCAACCAATCTGACGCCATAGCTTTCACTCCGCCTCAGTACGTCACCTTTGTTCCTTTTGCTGGACACTCGTCACCGGTCTCCAGCTCGGGATACTTTTCTGGATCTGCTGTGTCGAATTGCGATGTGGAGTCGGCTGCTCGGCGTAGCTTGTACAAGGAACTTAGTGATCATGGTATCAACTACTTGGCTGTGAAGTCAGTCAGGCTGGACAGCAGTGATCTTCCACTTGGAGGTGCTCAAACAAAGATTCATGTTGGACAGTATCATCAATTTTTTTTTCACTGCCCACGGTTTATTTTATACGTTTTGTTTTGTTGCAGATATACCAACATTACGTTTCTTTTATAACCTGGGTATTGAGGTAAGAGAATAAATATGTCAAAATTGGTTGTGGTGTTATAGTAATGAGCAATAGGTACCAATAAAATAGTACTTGCAAATTACTGTACTGAGTACTCATAAAATATACATTTTTTAAAAATTTTTCCTAATACTACAGGCATACAATCAAACGAAGAGTACACCAGATGCAAATGAAAATGTCGAGTCGAATGTTGTTGGAATACCTGTGACTGGTATGGAGTATTGAAAATACCGTAAAAAAATCTTTTTCTTGAATTAAAATTTATTCTGACAAATATTTAAAAAAATCTTTTTGCAGGAGGTGCGTTGCCGAACGGCGAAACTGAAGGAGCCAACAGCGTTTCAACTGGAACATGTCTGACAGGCATCGAGGACAACACTAATGTGCTCTCTAATGGCTGTGTTGATCATATGCCTACGACCACAGAAGCAGACAATGTCCAGTATCAAGGACCCGTGCACATGGGATCATGCTTTGCAGTGACAACGATGGTCCCTCAATCGCCTACATTTCCGTACCCAGTGATGCAACCAGCCATGTACAGCCACATGATGCCTTTCTATCCGATAGACAGCACTTTTTACCAGCCACCGCCTTATGAGTACACAGTAAATTCCATGATGACTCATCCTTCAGATAATTTGGAATCGTCTGCTCTTGATAACCAATCCTCTCTACAATTCAACTCAGATTTGAATCAGGTACAGTTAAAAATTCGTCTTAAGCTAGTTTAAAGTTTATGGCACCATGCAATCAACAGGTTGCTAGATTTATTGCAGGTTGCAAATTATTGTCACATTTAAATGCTACAGCAATCTTTGGACAACGGAGGCATATACCCGTGCGGTCTTCATTTTAACGGTCCTCCGACGTCATTCGTGTTCCACCATCAGTCGGCTTCGAGTGGGATGTTTACTCCCCCTCCACTTAATGGGGTGCCGTATTCGCCACCACCCAATGGTATGTTCACGATTCCACCTTCGCCGATCAACACCGTGTTTTCGCCCCCCACTCCAGGGAGTCCCCAGAACACTCTGCCGCCCTGGATGAGAAATCGGCAAGGCAAGTAAATACAGCTCCTACAGAATATTATTGTGAAGTCTACTCATTTGATTACTCGTTTGAATATGTGTGAGTAATTTAATTTCTTTTTTTGCTAAAGTCACATTATTTATTTAAACATATCAAAGTACAAATGTGATTAAGTGTAAATTTATGCTTTTTGGGAAAGCAAAAGTGGTATTATTATGATGATGAAACAATACCTTCAATTTAAATTTCAAGAAATCTACATACAAATTTTCCTCAAGAGTTGTTACCTATTTTAAAGAATCTATAATATTCTTTACTAATTAAGGACAAGCCCAGGCCTGTGCTATTGTAACAAAAAGACTTCTAAAATATAACTCAAGTAGTCAATACTGCAATTTATTTTAAGTATTAGTATGTAGACTAGGTATTTGAAATTATTCGAACAAGTAAATACATGCCTACGTCTACATAGTATCAGAAATGTTTGTGAGAGGGTAAGACTACCAGAAGGATGGTAAATATAGGGGCAGAAATATAGTAAATATATAGGGGCAGGATAGGGGCAGAGGAGCGAAGGAAATGCACCTACGCCGACATAGAAATTGCTAACTGTGAGAAGAGAATTACGACAACGTTTCGGCTTCTGCCTTATTGATGTCTCTCTTCATCTTCCACAATTAGCCATTTCTTTTTCGATTAATTGCATTTCACCTTTTCTCGTCCCCAATTAATTAAAATATTTGTGTTGTTTTTATTTTGTTTTAGGTTCCCTTATTATTATTACTTTGTAATTGCCTACTTAAAAAGACGTCTAGATAACTTACGAAATGTGAAAAAATTATTTTTGTCGTTATTGTTTGTGTAGTTTCTTAGAAATAAGGTATTTGCATAAAGATCTCATAGTCAATTTTTAAAGGCAATCACATGAATGTTATCAACAAGATTTGTTATAACCACTCATTTTCTAAGATGAAATGTCCAATGTTTAATTTCATAGCCTCTTTTGAAGTCAAAAAGATAGGTTTATAAGTAATATCTCACGTATGTAGGTAATAGAAAAGAATTATACTATGTAATGTTATGTTTGGAAGCATTTAGCAGGGAAGTTATAATCACCACTCAATTCTGAGACTGGAATGAAGTAACCAAGTATATTACGTTAATAAAAAAATGCTTCTTTGTTTTTTTCCATTTTTTAATATTGAACTATATGGATGGTGGTTTTGGTTCACTAGTGAGTGTTTTTCTGTGATGATGCAATTTGAATTCCTCTCTTTTCTAGGATTTCAGGTCTTCTACTGATCAGTGAATAAGTGAATTTTGTAGTAGCTTTCAAATGTAATGGACAAGTGGAACAGTGGATTCCTTCCATGTGTGGGAAATAATAATTCAAGGAGTCCTTAATAATTTCTAGAAGCAAATTACAGGAGTAGAACCCCAGCAAGTTTTTCTATTTTGGGAAGTTAGATTCAAGTCAAATACAATCAACTGTATGGTTGTTTTGAGCGCCCAAGAACCTACCGCCCCACTGTGTGTCAACTGACTGACATCTATCGATGACGACATCGCGACACATTCTTGGGCTGTAGCGTCATGCCAAGCCAGTGCTTGTGTGGCAGCGGAAGGGTGCTCACAACGGGCATACACATTATTGTTTGCTGCGTGAATGTATATTTCCAAGCCTTGAAAGTCAATAAACTGGTTGTTTGCATATTTGGGGTAATTTTGAGATTTTGCTAAACAGTTGAAAATATCAATGAAGAAGTAGTTGTTGACATCAAGGATAAACTTTTGGGTGCAATATTTATGTTGGTGACGATTTCGAGGAATGTATAAACTTACTAGTAGGTACAGGATATATTTTATTTCGTTACAAAATAATAATGGACTAAAAGAAGCCACTCAAAATAACAAAGTCCCATGAGAAATTAGTTTTATTTTAGAGACGTCCTAGCACAAGAAGACACGTCTTAAATAAATTTCAGAAACACTGCAATATTGAGAAATATTTTTAAATGCTTTGTCACAGCTTGGCATGCTGACTGCACAAATTGAAAATTATGACAAGAACAAAATAATTACAGATGTTTTGAACACCAAAACAATTAAATTAGTTTGGGTCTATTGAGTGGTAGGTAAGTTTTCATGCTATCCGGTCCAGTACCTGAAGTTAGTAAACTTCCATACTGCTGCCACATTTCTATTCCCTTGTTCACAATTACTTCCGATGTCTCTTTTGAGATGTTTTGTAAGCTTAAGAGCATGTCGTCAACAGTTTCATACTTGAGTAGAAGTCTCCTCAAAGTTATTAAGAATACAACTCCTACAAACACCAAAATCTTGTAAGAACCACCAACTATCTTGTCCCATACTTTTCCTAAAGCAGAGCCACGAAGAACTCCAGCATAACAACAGCAAAACCAGTTTTCAAAAGGAATACTGTCTAATGCAGCAATTGATATCAAATAATTGGATAATTCAAGGTCCTCTTTCTCAAGTACGTTTTTTGAGTACTTTATAAGATGTGGTATGTCAGTATAAAATTTGTTCACACACATAAAAAACCCTTTCGATATCCAATAAGCATCGACATCATCAGTGAAAACCTTTGTGAGGGAGTGAGATATCGAAGACAGTCTTTGATTGAGTTCGTTGTCGAGTTGTAAATTCCAGTCAAATTTGAGTTTTCCAGTTTCTAAGAGCCACATCAGGATAAAGAGTTGTGGTTTTGATGTTTGAGCATTGGTAATTCTCATTACTTGCAGAGCTCGGAACAGATCTGTATATTCTTGTTTTCTTTGACACATTACAAAAATGTGACTATCCATGTGAATAGGGATGATACCCAGGAGAATTTTCCAAATTAGATTACGGTAGTTTCCTGGTACTGTAAACCTCAAACAGAACTGCCGAAGTTTCAGCTTGTCCAATGGTTTGTCCTTTAACAGAATTTCAAGAGATTTCTTCTCCTCAACACTCCTAAATCCCATCTTTTCATAGTAAGAAGAGCGAAAATTACGCTGCTCGTCGACAGCCATTTTTTGACAGATACTTCAACCAACTTCAACGCGTGCAAAGATGTCGTCATTCCTGAGTTCCTTGTGTGGTTAGTTGAGAAGGCAGTGTGCGAAAAAGCGCGGTCGAAATCTACGGTGTGAGCTACGGTGTAGGAGTAAAATTTGTCGTCTTCAATTTCTGAATATTCTCCTTGAAGATGAGTTTCTGGGTTGATAAGTATCGACCGACTTCATTACAAAAGCTCGATTATCATAAAACGCAAGCGGCTCATCTAAAAAATTTGGTAATTTGTTATTTGTCTCGTTTAACCTCAAGCCTGGCTAGTTTGATATAATACCAATCTGTTTTCTATGATGTAAGCATAGAATTTAGAAATGGTTTAATATAATGCAAATTCCAATTCTTTTATGTTGGAGATTTCACCAAAGTGCCACTGGCCCGCTCAGGGTAATTCCGAGTTACATCACCCCACTGTTAATACGTATTAGATCAAGTGTCCTCTTTGGGTTTCGTTGTCAAGTTAATAAGCCATTAATAAAACCAAACAATCCTTTTTAATTTTAGGTAAATCAAGGAGATTTCCCTCACCTCCTAGTCCATGGGCCATCTGGAGCTGGGAAAAAAACGCGTGTCATGTGTCTCCTTCGAGAGTTGTATGGGGCTGGGGTAGAGCGATTGCGAATGGAAAATATGACTTTCTTAGTAAGTATCTTTATTTAAACTACCTACTAGCAATCTGAGTGTAAGATGTTATTCCATATTTCTGTTATAGAGTGCAGGTGACTTTTTGTAGTTTTTTTTTTATGTGTAATAAACAAAGTTTATATCCCTTATATTTTCTAGACTCCAAGTAACAAGAAAGTTGAAATAATGACAGTGAGTAGCAACTATCACATTGAGCTGAATCCTAGCGATGCTGGAACATACGACCGCATTGTTGTTCAAGATCTGATAAAGAACGTAGCAACATCAGGACAGCTCGACTCATCTGGACAGAGAGAATTTAAGGGTAAATTGATAAATAATTTCATTTTCTGAAGATTCAAATAATTTAATCTTAATCCAATCTAGAAGAACCTTAAAATTCCAAGAGACCTAAACTTTTCTTCCGATGATTTAATGTTGAGCACTTAAAACATTTTCTTTCTATTCACCGGTTTGGTGTGTTGGAAACACCGGTTCTTGTGAGATCAATGAAGTGAGTTTTTTTTTGGGTGGGTGACCACCAAATGTCCAGTTCGGTTTGGGAGAGAGGTTGGTGAGATAAAAGTCGGAACAATTTGTTTGCAATCAGATGGTCCCCTTGGTACTTTTCAACAGAAAGAGGCTATGTGCTAGCACTGGGTTTATCCGCCTCCTTTCAAGGCTAATTTAGGATCATTATCATCCTCATCATTACCCACTCCATTAGTCCATTAGACCAGTACCAGAACAGTACATTGTTTAACCCCACATATCAATCAACCAACCTGTTTCATAGTTGTGGTGCTGTCTGAAGTTGAGCAGCTGTCTAAAGATGCACAGCACGCACTGCGACGAACAATGGAGAAGTATGTGGCTTCGTGTCGCCTGATACTTTGTGCAAATTCCACATCTCGGGTGATCCCAGCAATCAGAAGTCGTTGTCTTGGCATACGTGTGGCAGCCCCAACACATGATGAGATTGAATCAATTCTGCGGGTATGTATGAAAACTCACTCTTTTCTTTATCGTGTTACAATCTAACGTAGTTTGTTTTTGAGTGTTTTTGTCCATGTACCTACTTCATTTCTGAAATTTTATGTCATGTGAACTAGATCCGGACTCAAATTTCTTATGTTATGTAATTAGTCTAATTTCAAATATTGAATTTTGCAAAATGAGTGCTATCAGTTTTACGATTCCCACCAAATGGCACTTATTCATAATTAATACTTGAGCTAGAATTCCTTAACAGGGCAACATTTTTGCAAATGCTAACTGATTTTTTTAACCGTTTTATCGATTAATTAGTGTTGCTATTAATAGAACACTCTGCCCATTGCAACTATTTGAAATTTAAAACAGATTTTTCAGCAGGGCAACATTGATGATTTGATTTTACACTGAAATCTTGACCGACACATCAAGGGAGCTCTTTCTGTTTCAGTCAATCTGCCAAAAAGAAGGTATCACACTACCACCGGAGCTTGCAACTCGAATTGCAGTCAAATCGGAACGCAACCTAAGACGAGCGATTCTTACTCTCGAAGATTGCAAAGTTCAACAGTACGTATAGGTTTCAGAAAACATTCCACAATGGTAGATGGTCATGCAATGCCAATTAGTTATCTTCCCTGGCCTTGCTAGATCAGTTACCATCATAAGGATATAAAACAAATCAGACACTAGATACAAATAACAAAAAACAGAAGTCAGAGATGTCACTGAAAGAACTCTTCCTTCTAGTTTCCCAATGACTGCCGAACAGGAAGTGTTCGATCCCAGCTGGAAAGTGTTCATTCGGGAGATGTGTGGGAAAATTGTACAGCAGCAATCGCCAGCCGTCCTCTTTGACGTCAGAACCAGTCTGTACGAGCTCATCACTCGTGGTATTCCAAGCGACGTCATTTTCAGGGTGAGTCATTGACAAAAAGATGGCTAAATTACCTAAGTTGGCACGGAACTATTTCTCCAAGTGTTTTTTATTTTAGCCGATGGGGTTCTTATTTTATTTTATATATATGAGCTTTTTTATACTTTTGACGTTCTAATTTGTATTGCTAACTAAAAGCACGTGACATTTAGTTTACCTATAAGAGATTTGTTTTACTTAAGTTGTGTTCATCAGATGTTGAACATTCGGCGACTGTCAAAAAATTCCTTCTCACAATCTTACTCTTTTATCGTACCAACAGCATTTTAAAACTTCTCTCGCTTGGAACAAGATTTAAAGCTCAGCTACAATCAACATAGCCGTAAACATAACGTAAAGCAAATGTTAAAATGAAACTTTGCTTACCCAACGTTGTTCCAACATAGTGCCAACTATGTCTGTGACTTAAAGGAGGGAGGAAACTTGTTAATTTCTTTCCTAACATTTTTTAAATTGTTTTTGAAATAGGAGAATCCGATTGGCTCTGGCTTACGGAATAGGTGTAGCCCAAGGTGGTGTAGCCGAGAATATAAAGTTATGGTTGGTCAAACTTTACGTTTACGTTATGCTTACTTTGTGTTCTTATATTTGTAGTAGCAAGTCATACAGAAATCCATATAGCAAAGTTTATTATGATTGCTATGTTGATGTTTGGCTATTTTGATTATAGATGAGCCTTTGTAGTGAACTAATCTGTGATAAACTGAAAGTTTCAAAAGATCCTCATATTCAACCATATTCAATAGTCATTGGAATTAGACAGAGTAGAAATCTAACTGGTAATCGTTCCTTGGCAGGGTATGTTAGAAGAACTGGTCAAGAACTGCGATGTGCAGATGAAGACGCAGATTGTGGCGCACGCGGCGGAATACGAGCATCGTATGCGCCAGGGAGCAAAGACAATTTTCCACCTCGAGGCATTCGTTGCCAAGTTCATGGCCGTTTACAAACGGTACATGGAGGAGTCACTAGGTGGACTCATGATGTAGTTGCCGGTGTGGGGCTCTGGTGTGTTCCCGTTACATACCTACTAACTTTGTACTTGGGATTTGTGGTCTGTTGAGAGAAACTGAATTTGTAAACTAGTTTTCTCTTGCAATCTCTCTCATGAAGATCTGATAGTTATTTCTGCTGGGTGAACATACAAAGAAGTGACGGTATGGTAGATTGTTACTTTTATGATCGTAGCCTGTGTGGTGCCATTACTCCACACTACTAAGATTGTTTTTCTGGTTCACCAATTGAAAAATCTGTTCAGTCTATAAGCTTCATATATTGTCAAAGATTAAGGATTGTTCTTCCATGTTATTTTGTAAAACAAAACCGTAAAACTACTCCACCTTATTTTGGAATTATATTTTATAAAATATCAGTAACCAGGATTTGATTTGTGCCTAGACTATTCATCTTTTTTTTTTTCGTTTCCTAAATGAACTAAACAGCTTGTCGTAGTCGGTGGCGTTCAGGTGTAGATAATGTCGTAGACCGAGCGAGGCAGATGATCAGACACGAGGGACTGGATCTTCTCGGAACGAGTCAGTGGCGTGTAGCGTTGCATGGGGAACGTTCGGCAGACGGAGTCGGTCAGCGATCGCAGCGTTGAAGTCAACTCTACATCCTGGAATCGAGGCAGTGTTAATTCCAACCACACGAAAAACCCCACTGAAGATAACAAAATTTTAAGACTAGTTTCTTGATCTTGAGGAAAAATGTGTATTTATTGTGCAATTTAAGCACAATTCAACAAATAGATCTGAACCCGGCAGGAGATTTTGTAAAGTTCCCTTACCTACAATATAAACAAAAAGTTAAGATGATAAACATCTGAGGTCCAAGAAGATTCAGTTAAAATCACAAACATGCTTTTTATACACTGGCAGTGGTATTCAAAATAGCTTTGTCAAACTCTGGACTGCAGTCTTCTTGATTAAAATAGCTTGAAAAGTAATATTTATAATGTAATTCAGGGATTGTCTCAATCAAGATGGATAATGAAAAATCAACAGTTAATATTCTCCCATGTACACACTGTGCGCTCATAATGGGAAATAATTACCTCCTTTGCTCGAATCAACAACAACTTACGGTAATTTCGTGATTTTTTATAGCCATTGTATGGCTTTTGTTCCATGGATACCCTTGAACGCGATTGCTGGTATCAATTACTCTTAGACATTCAGGCTGTGCAAACACTTACCCCTATCTTGGTGTACTTCTCAAGTTCGCGGACTTTCTGCTCGAAGTAGCTCTCTCCATACTCATCCTTGACCTCCTGGCTGAGCTGCGTCCACATGTCGCGAGATTGCTCCAGTAGCTGGCCCCCAGTCAGACTCGTGTTGCCTGTTATATCCAAAGAGTAAGTTACTAGTCTTCTTGGTACCTGAGACTAATCTGCATGTTAATTAAACTTCAGAAGGTTGCATCAAAGCAATGTAAAAGTGTTGTGAAAATGATTCTTTTTCTTCTTCAATGGTCAACATGTTTTAAAACCAAAAACACTTGGTATTTGCAGGATTGCATCATTGTTGGGATAAGTTTCTTTTAGCAACAACTAATATTTAAAAAAATAACTTTGATCTAAATATCGTAAGCTGCTTGCTGGCGATAAGGCTCACCAGTGGTGATGTCCCCGGGCTGGACCAAGACTACGTCAACGCCCCAAGGGCTCATCTCCAACCGCAGCACCTGGCTAAACGCATCAATCCCTGCCTGTGCAGCGCAGAACGACGCACGGAACGGCGCCGGCACGCGGCCCAGCAAGCTGATCACGTTCACCAGCCGACCTGCATCACCCGACACTCTGAGATATCCAGTTCAGTTCGACGCAATTCAAATTCGAGTATCGAATACTGGTATCGTCAGTGAGTAAAATAGTCGAGGTATTTGTACTTGTCATGTATTGGGGCATGTATTGGAATGGTTTTAGAAGTTAGTGCTGCTTTTGAATTGCAGCCAATTGATAATTAAGAATTCTTTAACCCTGTGATAACAAAGAGACATAGCCAAAAACATCATACAAATCTGCACCTGTTGCAACTAGCTTTTTCAACTTTGTTCAGTTCCTTCGATCCTCTTTCCTATGTGTACTTGCTGTGATATTTGCTTCATCCACTTGTCAACAGAATGGTAGGACAGATTATTCTCAGACAAGAAATACTTACCTTTGGATTTTCTTAGAAGAGGCAAGAAGGCTTGAGACACGCGAATTGTTCCGATCAAATTGACGTTCACAGTTTCTTGGAACGTGCGAATAGGCACCCATTCCACTTCACCGAAAGTCATCATAGAAGACTGATTGATTAGGGCCCATAATCCTGGAACAAGTTGATGGTTTTTTGTTAGCAAGTAACCTACGCTCAGCTGGCACCAGAGAGTTGTTGAATTCTAAGCCGTCAGTAAAATAATAAACAGTTATGACATACCTTATGAGTAAATGCACATATGTTTCTAGTTTTTTTTCAGCATCCAAGCAAAGCCAGAAAAATGCTGCATTCTGCGTTTCCCTACCAAGAGTAGCTTCAGAACCCACACGTGAAAAAGTTACCTGTCGAACCGTCGGGCAGATTATCCGCTACATATCGCACAGCCGCTGAAATTTGTTGTTGCGAAGTGACATCAAGTTGCAACGTGTGCACCCGGCCTGACGACTCTTCTTTGAGACGCTTGGCGTCTTCATCGTGTCCGTCAAATCCCGCGAAGACAGTGAAACCAATGTCATCAAGTTGACGAGTGATCGCGTAGCCCACACGCGACTCGCAACCAGTCACAAACACTGCTTTGCCAGCCGCCGTCACCTGTAAATGTGGTTACTCACTTATGCTTTTTTTAAATTATTATTTCTTAAGTGTAATTTTGCCGAAATAAAAGTCTGGATTATATTTCACTCCCTCTCGCTCGCTCGCATGGGCAACAAAACAACTTGGCGACAGAATTGAGCCAAATTTTCAATGGAACTACAACGGTTGAGGGTGTAGGCATAAAAATGTACTCGTGTGTACCATTGGCTGCCTACCATGCCAGAACTCCACGACAAGCTGCTCGGTTGTAGCCGTAGGTACTTATTTATTAGAGACATAACTTTTCCGCAATCGGGTTTGGGGAATTAGCCGAGAAAAGTGACTCCAGAAGTACGATTCAACTAGAGGTGGACCAACCCCCTTCTTTCGACGTAATATTCTTCCTATTTTCTCTAATTTCTAGATTCTTATCATTGATGCTTATCATTTCTAGATGCTAATCATGTAGGGGCTTATATAAATGTGAGGATTTCGCTGGTTATATAAAAATAAGTCACCGATAATTTTTATTTGAGACTCCCAAGATATGATACTTTGGCGAGCTACCCGATTGTTTGGTGTTGAATTAAATTTAACTGAAATTTCGAGGACCGCTACACACATATGTAGCTCTTTATCCAATTCTGATTCTCTTATATGGATGAAAGTCTGCCTTTGTTGAAGTTTGACATTTTTGTGAAGAAAATATTTACAAATGGATTTCTGAATGCTAGGTAAAAACAACAAATCTCGACGTTTCGTAACTTATGCTTGACACTTCATTATACGAAGTAACAGACATAAGTTAAGAAACTTCGGAAAAATGAGTTGTTTTTACTTGGCATTCTAAAACTCAGTTTAACATATATTTTTTCCTTTAAAAACTAATGCTAAGGTTAGATAAAGTAGGTATATGTCTAAAACCAAAATTTGAAAATTTCTTAGGATGGCTTAGGTGTCAAACAGGTCAAACACATTTCTATCGCCGTTGAATTGCCCTATTATCCTATTTATCCTATTGGAATGTGTTTACGCATTCGGGGTTAATCTGTTCTTAGACAAGCCTTGAAGGTATTCACATTTTCTTAGGTGTCAAGGTAGCTCACAAAGCCGGGTGACATTTTGCCAACTTTTTTGCAGCATATTTCTTCGCGCCTTTTCAATGACATTCCAGCGATTCCTCGTTCTATGTTACCATACTCTTAACAATTTAGAATACCAGTTTTTTTTCCGTTGGGACGATACTTAGCTCTGAGGAACAACTTAATTTTTATGTGGTTTAAGCGTATAGTTGTGGAACAAAATTCACATCCCCAGTCCTTTATTAATAGCCGAATGGCAAATGGTTCGTGGCGAGGCTTACAGTATGGGAAGGGAATAGCATAAGCATTAGCAGCAGCAGTTGAATCTGTATTGAGGTCGCTGAAAACTATTATTAGTGTCACCAAATAAAAACATAATCGTCACGATGAAAATATCAGACGTTGAGAGAGGGACTCATCCGAGTGTAGGTATATGATTATTAAAAGAAGATAAAAGAAAAAATTCCATTTAGACAGGAGTCGAGCACTTTTATGGTAGCGTCGGAAAACCAAATATGCACCTACCTTGAGGTTATGGTAAAAGATCGTTCCTCCAATACTAGCCAAAGTAAAAAGGATGAACAGTGTAAAAGTCGACACTTGAGAAATGTGAAGCACATTTAACACAGTAGACAAAATCACAGCGGCAGCGTGCGAAAAAATCACTGGTAGGAGGCATCTGTCGAAAATATCCCAAGGTACTTCTTCAGATTTTGCGGCAGTCGCCGGTGGTGCCATTTCGTGGCGGCGCTACCACTTGTCCTCAAGGTACCGTCGGCGGGCGTCGGTTTCGGCGTCGGGCGTCAGAAGGAACTGAATGCGGCGTCGCTGATTTCATCTAGCACGTATGGCGTCGAGCCAACGATGTCTCGACCGACTTCAACTTAAAAATATTTTTAGACAATTCAGTGAGTAGCAGGAGACACAGATACGCGGACGTTGTTCACGGTGGAGGGAACCACACGACACCCTTTTTAGATTATATTTATATTGTGAAATAATTATCTTCATAATGATGATGTTAGTCAACAAGCATCGTTTATGCTAAATATTTTTTATTATGTGATCGGGTTCCTGGTGTGATCCCGATTTCGATGTTTGGTCGGTTGCATTACGCAGATTGAAATTTTCAAATTAATCTAAAAAATATATACGTACTCCAAGGCCCCAAATAAGTTCCTGTTTTGGTAGTATGTATTTACATTCTTGGATTGATAAATTGCTAAACTATGCAGAAGAGAAGCATGTTAGTTATTATGCAGCCATTATTACGCCAATTTTGCGGCGGCAAATGCCGCCGGGGCCTCCAGCCGGCCGGGGCCCCTGGGGCCCCCATTTACAATAAGGAGGTTTTTTAAAACATTTTTTAATTTATAGTCATTTGATTATGTTGTCTTAATGTTGCAAATAGCCAGTGCTTGTTATCATTGAGCCACGCTGCCCTGATGGCAACAGGTTGGTGGAAGTCGTATATAAACACTTGATTTTAGACTTGGTAAAAAAAATATCATGAAAGTTATATTTCGGATCATCTCTCCCCATCCCTTCACTTGATCCATGTTCCAGGTGAAGGGCTTTGAAAGACAAAAGTAGGAAGTGCCGGGAAGCGAACTGTGGACCCCACGCAATGGATTCACGACCATCCCACTGCACTACGAGGACACGTATGTTGTTTCTGATTTGTTATCAACATGCAAGTCAATAAAACAAGATGTAAATAAATCACTTATAGCAGTAATATTTATGTGTGAATCCTGATGGGTAGGCCACTCATCGTACACGTGTGCACTGACGTCGTGTTTACAGTCCAGGCGTTGGGTGTGCAGTCACTTCAATTTCCACTCAAAAAATATTGAAAAATCAATGGACGTTTCTTACGTTTATTCTTGATTTGTGAAGATTCGCCCATACTGTGGTCTATGGGGTAGTTTGCACCCCCGAACACGATGGGCTATTATGGGCACGATTCCGTTATTTTATGCTTCAAGGTTGGCAGCTCAGCAAGGTGGGTACACGGGTTACCGACCGATGGCCGTGATTTATCGACATTTTAATTGATCCAGTACATTTGATATCCAACAGATTGCGTTTGCGATCACTCTGTGCTTTAACTCGACTGCTGGTTCGGTGATACTTGTTTGGTATGGTTGACCAGGAGACCTACCATAGAACAACGGGGTTCGACTGGCGTTCCTCCAGTCGGGCTTCAAGGCTTGCATTTTCGCGTCAGATCGTGGCAACTGGTGAAAGCCCATTTTTTGGAGTGGCCGCGTGCCTCAGCACTGCTTGGTGTTGGGGTCCGGTCCGGCATTTACACATCGTGTAGAAGCGAAACCTTGTCTCTCTATTAGCGCATGGTTGATATCGTGGTTGTGGTGGTGGTGGTGGTGGTGGTATTGATGTTGGTATTGTTGGTGATGTTCGTATTGATGTTGGTATTGTTTTGGTTGTATTGATGTTGGTAATGCTGGTAGTTTTAGTGGTGATGGTTAGGTTGGTGGTTTTATTAGTGTACGTTATTTTCGTTATATTGCTTGTGGTGATGATTGATAATTTCTGTATCTATGTCTTATGATGATATATTATAATTATAATTCCGAATAAATTGTGTATATATTCATTTTTTCCCCTTTTCCTGCTTCTTCTTATATATTTACTTTATATAATTTTTCGTACTTAAGTTACATTTTCTTTTAGTAACAGTAGTCATATTTTCATTTAACGTTCCCCACCATGGCCAATATTGTTTCGTCGATGTTATCACCCCCTGGTAGCCAGGCTAGGAACTAAAACATAATTTTAATTTTTTTTCTTGCCCTGGAGGATGATTGGTGTGATTAAAAAAAGATGTATGCAACGAGGATCGAACGCAGGACGTTTGATACCTGATGCATCCATATAAACCGCTCGACCACAAGACCCGCTCTCCATGACACGTTTTTTTTGGGAAACAAAAACTGTCCAACTGTGACAACTCCGTCAAAAAATCCGAAAAAATCTCAGACACTGCCTCCATGATTTTCAATAAAAGATATTTCGATGAAACATTATAAACATCAGCTTCAGTATTGCCCATCATCGTACAAAAAAAAAAAATACGTTCGAAGTCTTGTACAGTTTACTCATCCTGGATCTTTCGCTATGTATGAACAGACTGTCGTATAACACCATTTGGACACCCAGGACGACGGTGCCATACTCTGGCGCTGGCCCTTAGGTCTGGCATCAAGCGTATATGAACGATTATAATGAGTGCTACGCATCATCAGCGCCACCTGTTGACAGGATTTTGTACTACACTTTGGACAAATATGTTGATATTTTCCTGCTGTATTTTCATAGTTATTTTCCGATTAGTTAATGAATTAGATTAAAAATCAGACTTGGCAAATGTCTTCAATTATTACAAGTCCAGAGTATAGTACAAAATCCTGCCAACAGGTGGCGCTGATGATGCTTAACAATCATTATCGTTCCTATATACTTGATGCTAGACGTAGGAGCCCGGGTGCGTGAGCGACTGGCGCTCCGCGCCAGTCGCTCACGCACGCTGCTGGGCCCTGGCGCGGAGCGCCAGGGCCCAGCAGCGAGCCGGTGCACCCGTGCACCTGAGCGCGCTTCGCGCGCTCAGGTGCACGGGCGCACCGGTACGCGTCCAAGCGCGCTCCGCGCGCTTGGACGTCCACCTTGGCGCGCTGTCGCGCGCGGAGCGCGCGACAGCGCTTTAAAATTGCGGAGCGCGACTGGCGCGAAGCGCCAGTCGCGCTCCGCAATTTTCGTGGTATCTAAACTGTGCGCTCAAAAAAAAAAAAAAGATGTCTGTCACTGCAGTAGTTGTGCTGACGGGATTCGAACCCGGAACCCCGGAAATCTCATGAGTATTCACAAGATGTAGTGCCTTGTACCGCACGACCACGCGGACATCTAGTTGCACTAGCATTTTTATGGTATATAATTTCTTCAGACTGCAGCTACCATATGTGAATACTTTGAATGTCGTATTCCAATAGAAAAAATATCCTGTCGGTGAGCGGGATCGAACCAGGTCACAATGTAGCTTGATGGTTCCGATGTAACGACATGTCCATTATGCTACGCAGACGGTCGCCCCTGCTTTGGTAAACTGAATATATTTTAATTTCATATCTGATGTCCCTGTTTACCGGGTTGACCGGCACTCAATGTATGCTACGGTTCGGAGTCGCATTCTTCTTTGCGTTTCAGTGAACCATCAATTAAGAAATTCAAGATATTATGACCGACTTTGACCGACTTACGCAGCGAGCAAGAACTGGACCTGACCCCCGCACCAAGTAATGCAGGGGCAATCGTCCACTCCAAAGATACGGGCTACCACCAGTTGCCGCGATCTAGCGTGAAAGTGTCAGCTGATAGCGCCCTCTGCAGGGACGCGAGCCACACCCAGTTGCTGGTTTGTCGTTTTTTTTTTTTTTGCCTTCTTATCCGACCCCGGCAGCATGGAGATCGCTTCACACTACATCGCCTCTGCCATGCACTATCAAAGATTGTGCAAGCTATGTCGTGAAGAACAAAAAGCGGAGCGGACAGGACTCGAACGCGGTCACATCCGAATGGCTCTTTCGAAGAGCGACTTTTCAAACCTGCCATCGAGACGGGATGGTCGTCGATGGAAGTGGAACAAACAGATACATAAATAGCAGAAGACGACTACAGTCTAATAATGAAAAGAGTCAAGAATACTTTGAGAGTTTCGATGGATGAACGAGCGATGCAATATTTGCAGCATTCAATGAATGCCAGTCGCTACTTGATGAAGGATCTGTAGCTAAGCGTGATTGTAGCTTCCCCAACACCAGGTAGTAGCTTTCGTGTTGATAGGAATGAACTATAACTAGTGAATAGACTAAAGGTAAAGAATAAGGAACACTCTCCCCCCCCCCCCCCCCCCCCCCCACCACCCCGTACCTAACCTAGTGATGACCACGGAATTTGGAACCCACAGCCTGATAACCGAGCGAATACCCCAAAAAAATGTAGGACTACACCACTGGGGTTGGGGGTCCTCGAGCTGCTCGTGGGTCCGTAGTCTCTTGAATTTATTTAGAATGCAGTTTATTTTAGGAAAATAAATAAGGCAGTTTATAAAGTTATAAAAAATGAACTAAAAATTAATCTGGGAAAGTATCACGTCTTCACAATGTTTCGTTTACCTGTGAAAACTTTGAAGCAACTCGTGGTACGCGTGAGTACCACGGGACTGCCTATACGTGCGGTTAATCCAACCATGACAAGTTTCAAACGATGCGAAAATTTGTCTCTTCGTACCAGGCGAGTAGCCGACCGAAGAGTATCACCTGAAACCTACTGCATCGATGTGCAAGTGACGTCACAACACGTGCTCGATCGACCCCGCCTCGAACATTCGATCGACTGAAGCTCGGCTCCCATTGGCTGACCGGTTTTCGAAGTGGATCGAGGTGATAACAGCAATGGCGTCCACTGCTGCTATCACAGACCAAATGTTTTCCAGGCATGCAGATACTAAAGAACTGCAAATTCTCGTACTTTAATTGTGGATTTTTAATTAGATTAATTTTAACTATGTTAGCATTTGTTTGATGTGGGCGTTTTTGACTAATTAAGTCACATTGAGAGTAAAATTGCGAATGAGCCCTCTTTGAGTCGACACATGCAGCGACCAGCAATAATACGTGCAATTAAATTGTTGTACATGCAAGTTGTGTAGACAATCAAAGGAGTGGTGCAACATTTTAATACTGTGTTGAGAATTTTGGTTGAATGGCTTTGTAACTTATAAGATCGTAGCAATATTTTAGGATGAAAATGAGAAGCTGTTCCTTAGTATCTATCAAAGCAAACGCTTCAAAATGCACAAAAATTAAGTCGAAATTAATTCCTTGTATCCTAAATGATTCACCCAAGGACAGGACAAACAAGATGTAAATGATGAAGACAACCAATGAATTAAACTACCATGAAACTTTCTAATGAGCTTTTAATAACTACTAAAATAGTATCAAAGATAGTATGTACCGACAAAGAAAGTAAAGTAGTAACTTTTAAACCACAATCAGGAAAGGGTCAGATAGCAAGCCAGCAGAATCCCAACGTTTTTTTTTTTTTTTTTAAGGATGAAATCTTATTTAAATTGCAAACGCTTGCATTTCGCGGGGTATTTTATAATACCTAACACTATTTAACAACTATTACAAACATTAACAACAGTATTTGCTATACTACTATATTAGAGGGTACTGTTATAATCTTGTTATAATCTTGTTGTAATAATCTTGAAATAATCTTGTTATAATCTTGTTATAATCTTGTAATAATCTTGTCATAATCTTGTTATAATCTTGTTATAAACTTGTTATAATCTTGTTATAATCTTGTTATAATCTTGTTATAATCTTGTTATAATCTTGTTATAATCTTGTTATAATCTTGTTATAATCTTGTTATAATCTTGTTTTAATCTTGTTATAATCTTGTTATAATCTTGTTATAATCTTGTTATAATCTTGTTATAATCTTGTTATAATCTTGTTATAATCTTGTTATAAACTTGTTATAATCTTGTTATAATCTTGTTATAAATAATCTTGTTATAATCTTGTTATAATCTTGTTATAATCTTGTTATAATCTTGTTATAATCTTGTTATAATCTTGTTATAATCTTGTTATAATCTTGTTATAATCTTGTAATAATCTTGTTATAATCTTGTTATAATCTTGTTATAATCTTGTTATAATCTTGTTATAATCTTGTTATAATCTTGTTATAATCTTGTTATAATCCCATGCCTTAAACAGTGGTCAAACAAATGGAAGAATGGAATTAAATCTCCAATGACTTTTACATTGCAATCAAAATTAAATCACAATTTTATCATTTATATCACTATTACTTAAATCTTAACGCCTAAAAAGCTGCGCTGATTAATTAAAAACCCTATCAGAACAGTAAACTGATTGATACATACAAGAAGTCCCCACTTATTTACCTCAAGGGTAAGGGATGAAGCCATATTCTTAAGTCTAACAATTGACTTTTGACTAAAATCGTCGACGCAAATCAATAAAGTAGCACTTACAATCGCACCTGGAGACGTAATACCAAATGGTATGAGTTGACATCTTAATTTTTTACAAAAGGACCAATCTTAAATGGAGTGAAGATGTTTTATCACCTTCCTTTCATATTAAAGCAAGACAGAGTGACAAACAATTGTGCTAAAACAATTCCTAATGGCACATTCGATTATTAAACGATTATTAAACGATTATTGAAAATATATTATTTAATTAATTTAAAATGACTTTATGTATATAGGATGTAAATGTGTAATGATTTCTTATGATTTTTAAAATATGTAAAATGTTTCAGAGTAAGGTATGTACAATTACTTGCCAATTTTATAAATGTAACCAATCATGGAATAAAAATATGTTATTGTTATTATTATTATTGTATTTTTTATTGTTATTATTATTGTGCAACTTTTAAATATACATTATTTTAGCAATCATCGACTAGTCGTGAGCTACGTCAGACGCAAGGATTGTCGACCAGCGCGAGTGCGGCATGAGCCAATGTTTTCCCCTGATGTGGG